>CM067340.1:28123750-29385625 GCA_034376525.1 Nicotiana benthamiana | reverse complement strand
CTTTTAGCCCTTTTTCCTCAATACCCATATCAGGTTCTTCTTTAACTTTTAGCCCATTAACCATTTCTTCACCATTAAAGTTCAAATCACATTTACCAACAGACTCTTTTGATTCATAACCATCAAAAACCTTCTTCTGTTCCACTTCTAGCCCTTTCTCATTAATAACCACATCAGGTTCTTCTTTAACTTTTAGCCCACGAACCTTTCCAAAACCCACTGATTCTTCAACATTTTCTTGTTTTACATTAGCAGAAATTCTAACCCAGTGCTAGTAACAGTCTTGTGAACCGATGATGGCGGCGAAGAATCGAGCAAGTGGTTAATGGCTGCCTCTGGATTATTGTTTTGTTGAGAAAGAGCTTCAAGAATGGCCTTTTCTGTAATTTCAGAGCCGATGATTGATTTGATCATCTTCATGTTCTTCTCGTTCTCTGATTCCACCAAGTCAAGAGGCAGAACCCCTTCCTCAACCTTTGATTCCACTTCCATTGATTTTGAGCAAATAGTAATAAGTACTAGAGCTAGAAAAGAAAGAGCATAAGTTCTTGAGATTTTTTGTTATGAAAAGCTGAGAAAATGAATTGAAACTTTTTGAGAAACTATAGAGCGGATTGAGAGAGGGCTTTTTTCTTTTGTAGGCATTGAATTTTTTTGGCGGTAATAGATTTTACCTAAGTTAAATTTCAGCCGGTTTTTTCTTTTTTGGCGCTGTTTCCCTGTTGTAAGAAGGACAAAAGCTTTTGGCGCGAAAGAATGGAGGGTAAACACGTTGTGGTTCTTATTGTGCAGCGATGTCGTTTTGTTACGCAGCTGCTGAGGAAAAAAAATCGTAGATGAGTTCTTCAAAAACCAAAAAATGATACAGTATTCAAAAAAAATTCTCTGCTCACAAAATTGTAGTAAGATTTTTTCAAGTAAAATACATTCAAACACAATTTAAAATTTTAAATATTATTTTTCAACTTTACTTCAAATACTATTTTTTTAAAATAATAGGTTTTATATCCCAACGCCTACTAGATAAGTGCTTTAGAAATTAGAACTAGTGCAAAACTAGTGATTTTTTAAAGTTTTATGTCGCCGAAAAGTTTCTCAAATGCCTAAAGTCCTTTTGCAGCGTAAATAATCCGTTTTGGGTCGATTAGTTTGAAGACAATTTATGTTAAGATTAATTAAATTGAGATTAGTTATACTAAAATTAATTATGTTGAAATTAGTTATCATGTTTTTATTTATTATTGACTGTTTGATATATTGTATTAATCCTATGTCAATTTTATTGCTTTATTCTGGGATTACTAGTCCACCATCTAACAAGTATTCAGTTCACAATAAGTGATCATTTCATCTTTGACATACCCATTAATAAAATATGAATTCCTAAAGGAAAAAGATGTATTCACTAAATTAACCTTAATTATTTGTTACCGTGACACATTGGAATATAAAATAAGGGCAAATTTTGAAAAAATAAAATTAATTTTTTCTTGATTATGTAAACGGAAAATGGCCAAATATACCTTTGTACTATAAAAATATACCCCACATTATACTTTGGGTCCAAATATATACTTATCATAATACTATTGATTCAAATATATTCCTCTTTCATTAAGTTTGTCCAATATGAACATCCAAGCTTATGTGATATTGACTCTGATGAGGTGGATACCACCCCATCACCTTTAACTCATTTTATCCTTTTCTTCTATTTTTTTCATCATTAAAATTTTCTTCCCCTCGACTATTAAATAATTATATCTTTCAATTTCATCTCCAATATTGTATTGTACAAACTCCATCAAATATCATGGGTCCATGTCAAGCAGCCTAATCAATTCAAAAGCTTAACCATTAAGGCTAGCCAAGAGATGCAAATGCACATATGGCATTCCTCAATTGGTTATAACAATTGAAATTTACATCAACAACATGTTGGGCTCATACCTAACTTACTCTTTGACTATTAAATTAACTATATGCTCTTTGGCAAACCAACGTATCATCTAAAATGTTCAAGACTGAAGGTCACACATCCAAATTTTACAGATGATATACTGTTATTTGCTAGAGATGATATTCAGAAGAAACATAAAAGATTAATATTTTCTAAAGTTTCTGGCTTGCAAGCAAATCTAATATCTATTTTAGAGGAGTCGACAATTCAATGAGATCACAATTATTATAGGAGAGAGAAGTTTCTTTTAAATATTTAGGGTTTCCTCTATCGTCCAAGGAACTCACCCTAATTCAATGACGGTCGTTGTTAGATAAAGTTGTTGCAATGATCTTTTCTTGGAACTCACCCGTAAAAACAACATTCCATAATCAGACAGACATTGTTACAAGCAGCTCTTGGGAACTCATCATTAGAAGCACTTCATGTACAATAATGCTGCTACAACTAAGGTTGTATGGGTAGCACTGCATGGCCACCTTAATACAATAGATAAACTTGCAAAAAAAGTGAGCACCTCTTCAAAACAATACCTTTGAGAACTAATGCTAATCAACAGCAACAGTGGCTTCAAAACAATGTCAAAGTAAAATCTGTCAAGCTCACCTAATGAAGCAGGTATACATAGAAACTATATATGCAATATTGATTGAAAGGAACTCTATAATATTTGAAAAATAGTAGAGAAATGATTGTGTATGTAATGCGAGAGCTTTTGTAAAGGTTAGTTGTCTACTTAACCACCCCCTTTCTCACAAACTGAGATAAATAGGAGCAAGTGTACAGTTGGGTGTAATAACCAAGAGGATGATAAGAGTAGTTACATAACTATATGATCTTTGTTTCTAGAGTTGTATCTTTTTGTACTATGATAATATTGTATTATGCAGTTTATTATAAAAATGATAATTTTGTACCAAATTTACTTATGTTCAGGATTATGATTTGCAATAATATAATGAAAGTTATTGATGAAGGTATTGTCGGGTATTTGTGATAGTTATTAGAATATGTGGGTATAAGCCATGTTTTATATTTTTCAAAAAAGAAAGTGAAATATATTTTGAAAGCTGATGTCCAAATACATTTTCATCTTTAAAACAAATTTCACCCAAATGAAATTTCTCCAAACAAAATTAGTATTTATAGCCAAACGCTAGCTTGATCACTTCTGATTGGTGGTGTTGCTTGGAGATTCACATTTGCCCTTGTCCTTTGAAACGCAAAACTTGGCACCTGATGAGAGCGTTAGAGGTACTACATTGAGGTTTTGCACTTGATTTATGGATACACACACCTTCACCTGTGGGGAGTTGGCTATGACATTTCTTGTAATAGTTAGCATTTCTTATTTCATTAGCTTTAGCCCTAGTTTAACATTTTTGAGACTTGCTTGGACAAATTATGAGCATTGGAATATATATATATATATATATATATATATATATATATATATATATATATATATATATATATATATATATATATATATATATTAGCCACTACATAGCCTGCATAGTGGTATATTTGTCAAAAAAAAGAAGAAATAAGACAGTACTAAATTTTTATTTTAAAATTATTTTGTTTATCCATATACCAAGCGTTGTCTTGCGTTGTCTTAGTTTGATGAAATTCGGTAGTTATTATATCAAAATAGCTCACATGGCTTAGTTAAAAATGAAAAGAGCTACTATAAAGTAATTGTAGAGAGTTTTGGAGAAGTTAATTTGTTTGAGGTTTCTCACAAAATATATCGCTTACAAAGGTATATATAGAGTACAGAGAGAACCCAAATCCTACCAACTATAGGACTGTACAATAATAAAAGAAATCAAATCCTACCAACTATAGGACTGTACAATATATTCTAATACGCCCTCTCAAGATGGAGGGCCAGAGGACACGCCAATCTTGGACATTAGCAGAAGAAGCCGAGGAGGTCGTAACCCGTAAGGAGGGTTCGGAATTGGAATTTCTATGCCAGGTAATTAGTGGAGGCCAATTTGAGAGGGATCTGAGCAGATGCATTGATGACAATCGGCTGGAGAAGATAGTTGGATGTCGTAGAGGCCATGAAGCGCGAGGCAGAGGAGGCGTTGATCGACGTCGAGAGAGAGAGAGGGCTGCCGGTTAGTGCAGCGGTGGCGCAGCAAGGCGCCAGAGAGAGGCGGTGGACCGAGAAGGTCGGCGGCGGCGGTGGCCTGCCGATTAGTGCAGCCGCGGCGGCGGCGTGGGTAGGGAAGAATTAAGGTTTCTTTGGCGATAAGCCACTGGCGTATGATACCATGTAGAGAGTTTTGGAGAAGTTAATTGGTTTGAGGCTTCTCACAAAATATATTGCTTACAAATGTATATATAGAATACAGAGAGAAACCAAATCCTACCAACTATAGGACTGTACAATAATAAAGGAAATCAAATCATACCAACTATAGGACTGTACAATATATTCTAATATAAATTTATCTGGAATGTGTTTACTATTTAGGTGGAAAATCGTATTCATCCAGATCTACATATTGCAGAAATTGTAGATCAAATCATATTTATCCAGATAGTCCTATTTAGGTGAAAAATATCTCGAAGAATATTTATTTTCGTAATTGTAGCGCTTCTAAATAGGAATATCTGGATGAATATGATTTGATCTGATTTACGCCAAATCTTTTTAGAATATTCTGTTCCTGTTATGAAATCTCCTATTTAAGGTGAATGTCTATAATTAGAGAGATTCTAGAGTTCTATTCTTGGTAGCTAAATCATCCCCCTCCCTATAAATAAAGGGGTCTTCTACCATTGTAAACCATCCCTAACAATCTCTAAGTATCAATAAGAATACTTCTCTCTCTCTATTCTCTCTATTGCTCTTGTTCTTGCATTATTGTTCTTATCTTTATATTATTTTATAACACGTTATCAGCACGAGTCTCTAACCAATTGAAATTTTCAATTGTTTTAACTTTTGTTTGTGACCTGTATTTTGATGGCAGGTAATGACTAATGGAAGATAATAATGGTGGCTTCCATAGCTGCTGGAGTTCAATTCGCCAGTTGTGGGTTATTACAGTGACAATTGCACTACCTTCGATTTTGTGTCTGTTTGTTATTTTTGTTCTTTCAGTTTTGATAGAACTGAAACCAAATGATGAGAAAATTTCTACACTCACGGCTGGCAGCACATGCATGTTCAAACTTCTGGCCGAGGGCAAATATAAATCATGGGCTAGAAAATTCAGAAGATTTTCTATACGGAAAATAGAAGAGACGGTATATCATAAAGTAATGGAAACTCAAGAGGTATATTTGATATCACAACATTTATTGGTATACCTTAAAGGTAAGTAATTTACTTTTCCCTTTCAAATTCTTGAAATTCCACGATTTGATTTTATATACAAACATAGACAACAAAGTTTGATTATAACTCTAATGGAGTTTGTAAGAAATTGTAACCACATGAAGTGGTAAAATCTCTATGTCCTGCCATGATTAAATTCATGTATGATTGTGGGCAAAGAATTGAAAATCCGTCCCATTGAATTTGCTCCATTCCCTTTAGAGAATGTGGAAGCAGTATATGATAAGTCTGAAAGAAGACAAAATTATTACCATGAAGGTATCAATGAATGTGGACGTGGTAAAGAATTCCGTCCAATTGAATTTGTTCCATTCCCTTTAGAGAATGTGGTAGCAGTATGTGATAAGTCTGAAAGAAGAAAAAATTATTACCGTAAAGGTATCAATGGATGTGGACGTGGCAATAGACAAAATTATAATCGTCATCATTGTAATAATGAGAATAATAAAGATTTTCAAAATAATCTTTCACTTTATGAAAGTAATATTTGACATGAGATTGTGTAAAGCATATGATTATGATTCATTCCCTGAAGTGAATGTGATAATTGTAATAGAGCCCGCAAGTATGAACACGCTCTTGATGTAATTTTGTTTTATGTCTGACATTATGAAAAGAAAGTTCGTTGCCCTTGAAATTTCGGGCAAGAACTATATGACATGGGTGTTGGATGATGAAATCCACTTAGATACTATGGGTCTTGGAGACGCCATTAAAGACAGAAATAATGCATCCACCCAAAACTATGCTAAGGCCTTGATTTTCTTGCGCCATCACCTTGATGAAGGTTTGAAAATTTAATATATCACAGTCAAAGATCCACCCATCTTGTGGAATGGCTTAAAGAAGAGATATGACAACCTGAAGTTGGTCACTCTGCCACAAGCACGATACGATAAGAATCCAAAAGCAAATAGTTTATAAACTATATATTATCGTTGCGGTGGAAACGGGCACTGGTCAAAGGCTTGCCGTATACCATGATATTTGGTTGACCTTTATCAAGCATCTCGAAAGAGTAAACGCCCTGAAACGAATTTTGTCTCTGACGACAACTTTGAGATCACCCACTTGGATGTGGCAGACTTCTTTGAGCAACCCGAGGGGAAGATAGACCACCTAATCGGTGATGGATCCGTGATGAAAGAAGATGGAGTTATTTGATTTTGTTCTACTTATTTGTATTAGTTAGTGAATAAACTAATAGTCATTAGCATTAGCTCGTATTAGTTAGTTCATGATGCAATGTTAGTATTAGTTCTTTAGAATATCTTCAATATGCTCAAATATCAATAAAATTTTTATTTTCCAGTAGGGGTAACCGACTAGCCTGAAAAACTAGTCGATTATCTACTATTTTCGCATTAAAGCTGAAAAATAATTGATCAACAATCGATTGTCGTTAAGACAGTGTAATCTGGAATTTTTCAAAAATCATCCACAATCGATTGTCTTTGTCTAACAATCGATTGTCGTTAAGACAGTATAATCTGGAATTTTTCAAAAATCATCCACAATCGATTGTCTTTGTCTAACAATCGATTGTCGTTAAGACAGTGTAATCTGGAAACTTTCAAAAATCATCCACAATCAATTGTCTATGCATAACAATCGATTGTCTTAAAACAGTGTGCTCTGGAATTTTTCAAAATAGCCAACAATCGATTGTCTATACTTAACAATCGATTGTCTTAAAACAGTGTGCTCTGGAATTTTTCAAAATAGCCAACAATCGATTGTCTATGCATAACAATCGATTGTCTTAAGACAGTGTGATCTGAAGTTTTTCAAAATAGCAAATAATCGATTGTGTGTGTTTAACAATCGATTGTCAATGTTCAACAATCGATTGTTTGTGTTTAACAATCGATTGTTTGAAGAAAATGTTTAAACTGAAATTTTCAAACTGCAAAGTAATCAATTATGGATAACATATCTGATTTTGTTAGTCAACTGTTAGCAGCAGATTTTGAAAATATTATGTGACACAAACGAATTGAACTTATTTATTCTTATGTTCGTGTATTTCTTTTATATGTCAAACCATGGGAAGTAAATTGATTGAAGGCTCCGGAAGAGCAACTGTAACTCTGCCCAAAGGCATGACGTTTATCTTAGAGAATGCAATATTCTCCTCCAAGTCTAAGAAGAACTTGTTGAGTTTTAATGATATCAATCGCAATGTTCTCCTCCAAGTCTAAAAGGAACTTGTTGAGTTTTAAAGATATCATTCAAAATGGATATCATATTGAGACAATAGATGAGAATAATCTTGAATTCTTCATGAAAACGAGGCTGCCCATTTCGGTTTGGGTTCACGCCATTTTGCATGCAGCAATGCTAGTTCGTCGGCTGCCCACTTTGGTTTGGGGTCACGCCATTTTGCATACAGCAATGATAGTTCGTCTCTGACTGACGAATTGACACAAATATTCCCCGTTGCAATTGGTTTAGGGTCATGGACCCAATATATCCCATTTAAGAATCTTTGGATGCGCAGTATATGTGCCTGTAGCACCGCCATCCCGCACCAAAATGGGTCTGCAAAGAAGGTTAGGAATATATGTTGAGGTTGAATCGCCCTCCATTATTCGCTACCTCGAAACATTGACAGGAGATTTGTTCACTGCACGATTTGCAGACTGTCAATTTGATGAGACACTTTTCCCAAAATTAGGGGGAGAAGTTGGTGAAACCAAACGGGAAATTTTGTGAAAAAATGCATCATTATCTCATCTTGATCCACATACCTCTATTTGTGAAAGAGGCACAAAAGATTATCCATTTGCAAAGAATAGCAAATCAAATGCCTGACGCATTTATAGATTTGAAAAGGATAACAAAACCACATATCCCCGAAGTGAATGTGACAACATCTGATTCACGAATACATATTCATTATTGGAAGAATATGAACATGAAATTGGTATTAGATATACCACACTCACCCCTAGAAGGAGGTTTGAGATGATACCACACTCACCCCTAGAAGGAGGTTTGAGATGATATATGGCATGAATGATCGTTGGTCACGTACCTATTGTACGCCAAAGTATTTTGGAAATATGATTATTAAAGGACAACGATAATGCAAGAAACATATCTTGCATATAAGTTTGACATGACCATAATGGTATAACTTTCTCTTTAAGAAAGATATTCACCACATGGATGTTGATGAATCTGTGGTAGTACAAAATTAATTGAGAGCTCTAGAAGAGCCAATTATTACTATGTTGGAGAAACGCAATTGAGTATTGTGCTGTAGTAAGTCTCAAAGAAACTTATTCAGTTTCCAAAGTACACGCGAAAGCGATTGATTATATTGAGACTATAAATAAAGGAAGGATTTGATATCTCCTATTACTACAACTTGTAGCGAGTTAATTTGCATATGAAAAGCTACCCGCTTTGTTCTCCAGTTTGTACTACACAAACGGAAAAAAAATGCCACAATAAAGTGGATATCTATTGGTATAAAAACCCATGTCATAATAAACCTGAAGTTTATTGATAAGTGCACATGTCATGGTGTAAATTTGAAGTTTACCAATATTGATAATTTATTCAGTTGGCATTCGTGTTAGCCATCTCATTTTAAGTATGATGTGCAAATTCACATAGGTGAATAATAAAGAACTAGAAAGTTCTTTACGAATTCTCTTGTATCACTTGTTCTCATTAATGAACTGACCAACTAAAGAGTTCGGGTTGAAGCCCATAAATTCTGGAAATATCAAAGGTGAATATGGGCCCATTCACCTGCCATGTATACCACATATGATGCATCTATGATATGGTTACATGCGCAATTGTTATTAACCTGCAGCCTGGCCGGTGCTTGCGAGGTAAATCGCTCAGTAATCTAACTTCGAGCATAATTTCCAGATTCTCTACTCAAGATAGTTCATCTTGATAAGTTGGTTTATATCAAAGTTGGTTTAGCAAGATAATTATTGAATGCTTCCACTTAATAGCTAAATTGTTTCTTATGAGAACAAAGTTATATATATATCAGTTTGATATACGTTGTATACGAGAGTATATTATATTCTCCCCTCACAAGTGGTTCAGGGTCAGGAACCAAATAATTTCATCTTATTATTAATGTGCCGTGTATATTGAAATGATAATGCACAAAGATGATTTCCCAAAGTTGAGGAAACAAGTTAGCTTTACTAACATGAGGGGGAGACATGATAAACACTTGAGAAAAGGTTACATGGGATGAATTATCATTTGTATATGTATATCCCCGAATATCATGATATGAACCTGAAGTTCATAAAAGGGATAATTCAATTGCAACATATTGCAAAGCATGCTATACGCATTTGCTGACCCAAAGAAAGTAACTAAATGGAAGAGATACAATTCAAGAAGAATTGATTCCATATGAAAGACATTTAGTTTTGAACCTATAGTTCAAATGCTTGAAAGTATAAAGTCAAAGGTATGTATAATCAGTTTTTGATATCTTATTTGTCTAGCATGACATGGAAAACTTGATATGCATCTAAAGTCTATTATATGGCTTATATGACTTAACTTGAAAGATTTAAGTTGCTTGAAGCATATGCAATTCTTGGTCCTGAAGTACCAAATCCTAAGTACAATTTGTGTACATATGTATTTTGCTATAACTATAAGCATGATGGCATTGAGAATGCATCTATGGAGATATTGAAGAGTCATTCCACAACATTATATGAAGATGTTCATATCTATCAAGAATGATGATTTCAAGGTACGGAATATTTATTCAAGTCAATATGGTTGATTTATCAAATCTCTATCAAAGATCGTTTTGAAGATGATGCACAAGATTGGAATGCAAATGCTCAAGGATATAAATTGATGTACTCATTAGGGGGAGTTAATGCGCGTTGCACTCTTTTTCCCTTACAAGGTTTTGTCCCACCGGGTTTTCCTTGCGAAGTTTTTAACGAGGCAACCAATAGGCGCATATTCAAACATGTGTACTCTTTTTCCTTTCTTTAATTTTTCCCATTGGGTTTTGGTTTTAAGGTTTTAACGAGGCACATTGTTGAATAGACATTCAAGGGGGAGTGTTATGAACTCTCCTATTTAAGGTGAATGTCTATAATTAGAGAGATTCTAGAGTTCTATTCTTGGTAGCTAAATCATCCCCCTCCCTATAAATAAAGGGGTCTTCTACCATTGTAAACCATCCCTAACAATCTCTAAGTATCAATAAGAATACTTCTCTCTCTCTATTCTCTCTATTGCTCTTGTTCTTGCATTATTGTTCTTATCTTTATATTATTTTATAACAATTCCTTAATTTTAGCTCGAAAAGTTAGGAAGTTCAACTACTATTAATTAGTATTTAATTATAATAACTGTAGAAAAAATATGAACAGCGCGGGTAAGTTAAAAGCTACGTACATTTTTTTTAATAAGGTTTCATATATGGTACCGGAAAGAAAAATATAAGAATATACTGTGTTTGTTGTTATTAAGTTAAAATGATCTGCAATAACAAGTACATTATTCGTAATAAACTTTTTGGTTTATCAGTTTCGTCATTAAAATTGATTAATCATTTTGGTTATCAGCTTTCCACTTACGTATTTCGATTAATCGAAATTACACTATGTTATGCTTACTTCATGAACACCGGTAGTTTCTAGTTGATCCCCATATAAATCCATATTACAAAATCCCATCACATTATATAAAAGATGATATGATTCAACAAACTTCAGAAAACAAAACTCAAAACACAAAACAAACTGCCAGACACGTTCTCAATATATATATATACCTATACTTCACTCTTCATTTCAACAGTCAACCATCCGTGGAATTGTCGGAGGAAACTGCAGCAACTTCATCCAGTCCTAACTTATGCAATGATTCAAAATTACTGCTGCCAGTTCTTCCCCTTGAGATAGTACATGAAATACTACAACTTCTACCTGTGAAGGCCTTGCTGAAAATGAGGTGTGTTTCTAAATCTTGGCTTTCTCTAATCTCAAGTCCTCAATTCATCAAAAACCATCTAAATTTTCAACCAAGAAACAAGATTTAACGCTTCGTTTTAGCGGATCTCCTGAGAATAATAGCCCCAGGTTTTACACTTGTTCGCTTTATGCTATTATGTATCAAGAATCTCTCCATCAGCCTATTGAGCTTGATTTGTCTTGTAAAGATTACCATCTATAGAATCCATCTAAATAATGTTAGCATTTAATTTACAGTTTAAGAACTAATTCTTGGAAAAGTATTCTTGAGAAATTCCCAGGTATTTTCTTTTGCAGAGATCCTGCTAAATTTGTAAATGGAAGATTTCATTGGATTGCTGCTCGTCATAGGGACAATACCGAACCATGGTTTATTGTTTCATTAAACCTCGTAAGCTTGACTTCTGAAGAAGTAGCTTTGCGGCTCTACCTTGATGATGATAATATTAAGTGGAAACTAGGGACTTTAGGAGGTAATCTATGTGTATTTTGTGATTGTAACAGAGTCCAGATGGATGCTTGGGTAATGATGGAGAATGGAGTCGAGGAGTCATGGACTAAGGTGGTTTCGATCTCATATTTTGCAACTATTGAATATGGTATTTGGCCGATATTCATCTCCCAAAACGATGATATTTTAATGCAACATTATTCAAGTTTATTGTTGTTTGATTCAACACAAACCACTTTTGACAAAGTCTGTTTGCTTTATATTTCTTTTCTTTTGTTTGTTGAGGTTCAATTCTTTGTTGCTTCAGCTTTACAATTCTTGAACAATATCAAAATGCTTATTTTGGATGAGTATTATGGAATGAAATGATTTTATAAAACTTCTACTGACTGGAAAAGTTTCCTTCAACGCTTACAAATTGCTTGTACCTCCTGCAGGTCAACATCTTTCAAAACCTGCAGATTATAAATGTTTTTAAGTGGAGAAAAAACAACGGTGCCAAAAAACATTACATACCTTTTTTGGAAGTAAAATATTTTATTTACCATTTATAAAATAAACTAGTGAGTATGCGATTTGACCGAGTATACGTAACTGGAAGTTGTTGTCGTATAACCAGGAGGTCACAGGTTCGAACTGTGAAAATAGCTTCTTTGCATAGATATAAGGTGAGGTTGCGTACAATGACCCCTATGATCCGGTCCTTTCCCGGACCCGCACATAGAGGGAGCTTAGTACACCCGGCTGCCTTTTCTCATTTTAAAAAAAACATTACATACCTTTTCATACTCATTTTTCAAAGTGATTGTACAGGGGTGTGTATATATATATATATATATATATATATATATATATATATATATATATATATATATATATATCCAATCTCCAAAAGGAATGACTTGTTAGAAGCAAACTATAAAATCAGAAAAACAGTAGCCAAAGTATAAGGAAAAAAGAGCATTCATCTTAAATTCTACTATACAGCAGAGGGGAGGGGGGGGGGGGGGATTGAGATTTGAAGATGTTCAATAATATGAATTACTTGATTAAATAAAATTTTCAGTTTAACCACACAAAAAAATTTACTTGGTACGCGATTGTGTGATATGCGACCTATGTTGCTCAGGCTCGGCATTTGATCCAGATATGGAACTACAAGACGAATGCTCTTATCACATAAATTGTATTTGATATGATAATGACAAGAATTGAGTTTTAATTAAATGGAGAAGGAGGATTCATATAGTCAACTCCAATTTTTTATGAACGAAGACAGAATTGTTGATGGGTTCATAAAACTTCTACTTATCAACCTTTGAGAATTTTGTAAATATTCAGAGGCATATTTAAAATTCTAAGAAGATGGATGCACTATTACAAAAAATTGAATTTATATTTGATGAGTTTAACCTTCAGGTTCTTACCATTAATCTATTACTATTCAAAAATTATAGGTCAAAATTATTTTATTTTTTTAAAATTGCAAATTTTGTGATTTTTAACATATATACCTATACTTCAGATAAAAAATGTTGGAATCACTGAATCATAGTACATCATCCAATACTATTACTTTAATTATATAAAATTTTGCGATGACAAAGGGAGATCAAATACTTTAATGTATTATATTTGAGAATTTTCAATGAATAAACCAAATAAAAGAAGAAAGACAAAAAAAAAAGATACTCACTAAAACTCAAGAGCAACACTAAATATGCCTACAACTGAGATTTACACATCTAACTTCACACTATTCATATACATTATTTTTGTAACATAAGGAATAGAATAAAGGGAAATGATCCAGATTTACCTTCTACTATTTGACTCAATTGTTTCCTTTATTGCATTGTTGCTACACTCATACGGCCACACCTTTGTTGTTAGCAAATCGTTTCGTATTCTCCCTTGCTATTATCGCAATTCTAACATTAAATGTATGAATTCCCATATGTCCAAATTCTTCGAGAAAGAATTTCCAAATACCTCTCGACTTCTAACTATTGTTCAAGAATACCCTCAAATAGAAGATTGGTTAGTTGTTACTTTTAACCCTTGCCAGAAACTAATTACATTTGGTAACTGAAAAATGTATAAAATTTGTATAATTTTGTATATAACATTTTATATATATATGGCGCATGCCTAAAACATGTCCGTAGTGACCTAAAAACGGTCCTTTTTAATTGGCCATCAATTTGTGAACGGGAGAATGCACTCGAGTCCTCTAGTGCGCCAAATGCATTTTGGAAAACTTCCCAAAATTGTGAGGTGAACTGAGTCCCTCGATCTAAAATGATAGACAATTGCACTCTATGTAAAATAACAATCCCCTCCAGATAAAACTGAGTGTACTGAACCACCAAGTGTGCCGTCTTGATTGGTAGGAAGTGGTGCCAACATAGTGAGATGATCGCGATCACCTAAGTGGAGTCTGGCTTCTGAAAGGCACATGGTAAACCAATCACAAAGTCCATATTCATATGCTCCCTCTTCCATTCTGATATTATGTACATAATACAACAACAACCCAATATAATCCCACTTAGTGGGGTCTAGGGAGGATAGTGTGTACGCAAACCTTACCCCTACCCTTGGGTAGAGAGGCTGTTTCCAAATAGACCCCTGGCATTCTTCCCTCCAAGAACTTCCCACCTTGATCTTGGGGAGATTCGAACTCACAACCTCTCGGTTGGAATGTAATATGAAAAATGCCTATATATCAGAAGATGGCAAAAGTAATCCCCTTGAGGTGCAAAGGAGAAGAAAGAGCTGATTAGATAGTGTGACAAGCATGCCATATATTACTGATCATTAGTTTTCAAGTTATAAGCTTGCTCTATAGTTTCTTTTTACTTTGATGGGTTTATAAAGCTTCTAATGACCAATCTTGGGAGAAGTTTGCTTCAAAGCTTAGAAGACACTTGCACCTTCTGGATCTGGAATTGCAGCTGACAACTGGTTGCATGGTGGAAATGACACCAAGTACTCACTCCAAAGGGCTAACTTTTAGGAATTAGCTAATACGTTTTGAATTTTAGTTTTCCAGTTCAAATTTTTGGAACAAAAATGTCCTGAATTGTCCTGATGTTAAGATTTTTAACTTCAAATTTCAGGATAAAATAAGTACGGACTAATCTCTAAATAGCATCCATGAGAATGACTATTTGTGCACTTCCCCAGTTCACCCCTGAACTGGAACACACAATATGCGTCCGGTTCAGCCTGGACCATCATGTGCAACATAGCCACCGCCTGTTCGCTCCCCAATTTCATCCACCCATTCTGAAACACGCTGGACTAGGAATGCGTTACGTTCAGGTTGACCCTCACCTGGACCAATCCCAGCAGCTTCCCACTGGTAACACCGCACGTGCAACCCATGCACTCCCTGAAAACGGACACTTTTATGGGTTTATAGAACTTCTAATGACCAATCTTAGGAGAAGTTAGGTCAGCATCTTTCCAACCTACAGCTCATAAACGTTTTAAGCAGAGCAAAAATGTTGTGAAAAAACATAATATACCTTTTTTCACACTCATCTTTTAAAGTGATTGTAGAGGTGAGAGTACAAAACTAAACTAAGAACAGATATCCAATCTCCAAAAGGAATGACATATTAGAAGCAAAACTAGATGTAACTGTAGGGAATGTCCAATGTCCACGCTGCCGATTTTTTCTACAACAACTACTACGCCTTGCGGAAAACAGATACAGATTGCGGAAAATTGATAATGAAAGACTTAAGAAGAAGCAAGCATCTGGGAAAAAATAAACATGTCTCCTCCTTTTTTGTTAGTTGCATCAGAAAAAGATAACTCTAGGTACAATAGCAAAGAGAATGATGGCAAACAGAACAATATGCACATTGAGTACATAACATATTTCATATGCAAGATGTTGTTTTCTTTTTCTTTTTTTAATCATATTTTTTCTTCACAAGGTTCCCTTAATCTCACACTTGTTCATACACAACATACAATTCTTTAACCAAAGTAACAGATCTTGCGTTGTACTTGGCAGAATTTCTTTTCGCTATTAATTCTGTTTAAAATGATTTACACCGCCACATCTAATTAAGAGGAATTTTTTTCAAAAGGGCTTTGACTCTTTGCAAATGCACCAAGATCAACCTTAAGAGGAAATTTACATTACAACACCAGTCAGAAAATCACCAGACAATTCTATAAAAGTATGGTCCATATGCATATGCCATACATATATCTAAGATATATAAGTTATACTAGAAATGCAGAAACCAATGTTACGGACCATGTTTTGATTTCACCAGCACTGGAAATGTCAGAATAGAAGCAATAGCCATGGGCAACTCAAAAAGCAAAAATTAAAGTAAAATTCAGATTACTAACCTGAGCCAGCAGCTGGCAAGGCTTGCCTGTACCTCTCGTCTTGAATATACCTAGCAGCACAAACATCCATGAGCTAGTCTCTATTGTTCCTGGCTCGGCAACAAGATACCCATCAAAATCCAATTGCAAGAAAAACCCGAGATCTCCAAATCTGAAACCTCTCCAGTAATCATAATTTTAACTTTGAGTCCTACCAAAAGCCTGTTCTTCCGACAGGCCTCCACTGTCATACAATTCCAAAGTACTTTGCATTATTTTTGAAGCCCTAAACTCATTCCTCCCATGAAATATATATGCTTTGGATGGAAAGGAAGTGTATTGGCTGATGGTACCATGTGACTCATCCATCTCTAGAAAAAGTGAACTGGATGTTACTTCTCCTGCACGTATCATAAGGTAGCCTTGCTCTCGAATTCTCTCTACCAAAAATTTTTAACTAAGGTAGCAAGCTGAATCAAATTATGTTAGAGAATACAAGAGCAAGGCAACCTTATCACACCTGCGTAAGAAGTGACATCCAATTTACAATTTTTTAACAATGGACAAGATGAGTCACATGATGCCATTAGACAACACAGAGGAACTTCCTCTCAAGCAACATCAACCTACACTCTTCTGTTGTGAAGAAAGAAGAAACAGAGGAGCTTGCTTTTAGTAGAATATGGATAACCGATCAAAGAGGTGCCTGCAAAAGGAATAAGAAATACTGAAGCATAATTTTTTCTGATATGAAGCAAATCATCTGATAGAATATCATGCTTGAGACCAGTATATGATATACGATTCTAATTCTTAATAAAGCACTATGTGATACTTTCTTTATGATTTTAGTAAAGATGGCAATAGCCATGGCCAAACAAAGCAACCAAAGCAAAAATTAAAGTAAATGTAAGACTACTAACCTGAGCCAGCAGCTGGTGTGGCTTGCATGTACTTCTTTTCTTGAATATACCGAGCAGCACAAACGTCCATGAGCTAGTCTCTATTGCTCCTGGATCGGCTACAACAATACTGTCAAAATCCAAGTGCAAGACAAATCCGAGATCTCGAAATCTTAAACCTCTCCAGTAATCATAATTTTCACTTTAAGTCCTACCAAAAGCGTGTTCTTCCGACATGCCTCCACTGTCATACAGTTCTAAAGTACTTTGCACTATTTTTGAAGCCCTAAACTCATTCCTCCTATGAATTATATATATTTTGGATTGAAAGGAAGTGTATTGGCTCATGGTACCATATGAGTCATCCATCTCTAGAAAAAGTGAATTGGATGTTACTTCTTACGCACATATCATTAGGTAGTCTTGCTCTCGAATTCCCTCTACCAAAAAATTTAATTCAGGTAGCATGCTGAATCAAATTATCTAAGGGGATGCAAGAGCAAGGCAACCTTCAGGTAGCATCCAATGTGGATGACCAATCAAAGGGATGCCTGCAAAAGGAAAAAGAACTACTGAAGCATAATTTTTCTGATATGAAGCAAATCAGCTGATGGAATATCATGCTTGAGACCGGCATATGATATCCGATTCTAATTTTTAATAAAGCAATATGTGATACTTTCTTAATGGTTTTAGTAAATATGGCAATAGCCATGGCCAACCAAGCAAACCAATAAAAAGCAAAAATTGAAGTAAAATTCAGATCACTAACCTGAGCTAGCAGCCGTAATACTTGCATGTATTTCTTGTCTTGAATATACCTACAAGCACCAACATCAATGAGCTAGTCCTAGCTCTATTGTTCCTCGCTCGGCTACAACATACCCGTCAAAATTCATTTTCAAGAAAAACCCGAGATCACCAAATATGAAACCTCTCCAGTAATCAGAGTTTCACTTTAAGTCCCACCAAAAGCCTGCTCTTCCGACAGGCCTCGGCTGTCATACAGTTCCAAAGTACTTTGATTGTTTCCGAAGCCCTAAACTTATTCCTCCTATGAATTATATATGCATTGGATGAAAAGGAAGTGTATTGGCTGATGGTACCATATGACTCATCGATCTCTAGAATAAGTGACTTAGATGTTACTTCTTCTGCACATATCATGAGGTAGCCTCTCGAATTCTCTCTACCAAAAAATTTAATTCAGGTAACAAGCTAAATCAAACTGTCTAAGAGAATGCAAGAGCAAGGCAGCCTTATCACACCTGCGTAAGAAGTGACATCCAATTTACAATATTTTACAATGGACAAGACAAGTCACATGATGCCATTAGACAACACGGCGGAAGTTCCTCTCGCGCAACATCAACCAACACAAATCTGTTGTGATAAAAGAAGAAACAAAGGAGCTTGCTTTTTAGTAGAATGTGGATAACCAACAAAAGAGATGCCTGCAAAAGGAATAAGAACTACTGAAGCATAATTTTTTCTGATATGGAGCAAATAATCTAATGGAACATCATGCTCGAGACCAGCATATGATATACGATTCTAATTCTTAATAAAGCAATATGTTGATACTTTCTTAATGGTTTTAGTAAAGATGGCAATAGCCATGGCCAACCAAACAAACCAACAAAAATAAAAAATTAGAGTAAAATTCAGATCACTAACCTGAGCCAGCATCAGTAGTGACTTGCATGTACTCTTGTCTTGAATATACCTAGCAGCACAAACATACATGAGCTAGTCTCTATTATTCCTGGCTCGGCAACAACATACCCATCAAAATCCAATTTCAAAAAAAAAAACACGAGATCTCCAAATCTGAAAACTCTCCGATCACTATCATTTTCACTTATAAGTCCTACCAAAAGCCTATTCTTCCGACAGGCCTCCACTGTCATACACTTCCAAAGTAATTTGCATTGTTTTCGAAGCCCTGAACTCATTCCTCCTATGAATTATATATGCTTTGGATGGAAAGGAAGTGTATTGTCTGATGGAACCATATGACTGATCCATCTCTAGAAAACGTGAATTGGATGTTACTTTTTCTGCATGTATCATGAGGTAGCCTTGCTCTCGAATTCTCTCTACCAAATAATTTAATTCAGGTAGCAAGCTAAATCAAATTGTCTAAGAGAATACAAGAGCAAGGCAACCTTATCACACCTGCGTAAGAAGTGACATCCAATTTACATATTTTTAACAATGGACAAGACGAGTCACATGATGCCATTAGACAACACAGAGGAACTTCCTCTCAAGCAATATCAACCTACACTCTTCTCTTGTGATGAAAGAAGAAACAGAGGAGCTTGCTTTTACTAGAATGTGGATAACCGATCAAAGAGGTGCCTGCAAAAGGAATAAGAACTACTGAAGCATAATTTTTTCTGATGTGAAGCAAATCATCTGATAGAATATCATGCTTGAGACAAGTATATGATATACGATTCTTATTCTTAATAAAGAAATATGTGATACTTTCTTTATGATTTTAGTAAAGATGGCAATAGCCATGACCAACCAAGCACACCAACAAAAAGCAAAATTTAAAGTAAAATTCAGACAACTAACCTGTGCCAGCCGTTGTAGTGACTTGCCTGTACTTCTTGTCTTGAATATACCGAACCGCACAAACGTCCATGAGATAGTCTCTATTGTTCCTGGTTCGGCTACAACATACCCGTTAAAATCCAATTGCAAGAAAAATCCGAGAACTCCAAATGTGAAGATTCTCGAATAATCATAATTTTCATTTTAAGTCCTACCAAAACATTGTTCTTCCGACAGGCCTCCACTGTCATACAGTCCAAAGTACTTTGCATTGTTTTCGAAGCCCTAAACTCATTCCTCCTATGAATTATATTTGCTTTGGATGGAAAGGAAGTGTATTCCATATGACTCATCCATTTCTAGATAAAGTGAATTGGATGCTACTTCTTTTGCACGTATCATGAGGTAGCCTTGCTCTCGAATCCTCTCCACAAAAAATTTAATTCAGCTAGCAAGCTGAATCAAATTATATAAGAGAATGCAAGAGCAAGACAACCTTATCAAACCTGCGTAAGAAGCGACATCCTATTTACAATTTTTTAACAATGGACAAGACGAGTCACATCATGTCATCAGACAACACAGAGGAACTTCCTCTCAAGCAATATTAACATACACTCTTCTCTTGTGATGAAAGAAGAAACAGAGGAGCTTGCTTTTAGTAGAATGTGGATAACCGATCAAAGAGATGCCTGCAAAAGGAATAAGAACTACTGAAGCATAATTTTTTCTGATATGAAGCAAAGTATCTGATGGAATATCATGCTTGAGACCAGCATAAGAAATACGATTCTAATTCTTAATAAAGCAATATGTGATACTTTCTGAACGGTTTTAGTAAAGATGGCAATAGCCATAGCCAACCAAGAAAACCAATAAAAAGCAAAAATTAATGTAAAATTCATATCACTAACCTGAGCCTGCAGCTGTAGTGACTTGCCTGTACTTCTTGCCTTGAATATACCTAACAGCACAAACGCCCATGAGCTAGTCTCTATTGTTCCTGCCACGGCTACAACATACCCGTCAAAATCCAATTGCAAAAAAAAAAAAAAAAAAAAAAAAAAAAAAAACCGAGACCTCCAAACCTGAAGCCTCTCTAATAATCATAATTTTCACTTTAAGTCCTACCAAAACCTTGTTCTTCCGACAGGCCTCCACTGCCATACAGTCCAAAGTACATTGCATTATTATCGAAGTCCTAAACTCATTCCTCCTATGAATTATATATGCTTTGGATGGAAAGGAAGTGTATTGGCTGATGGTACCATATGACTCATCTATCTCTAGAAAAAGTGAATTGGATGTTACTTCTCCTGCACGTATCATGAGGTAGCCTTGCTCTCGAATTCCCTCTACCAAATAATTTAATTCAGGTAACAAGCTGAATCAAATTATCTAAGAGAATACAAGAGCAAGGCAACCTTATCACACCTACGTAAGAAGTGACATCCAATTTACAATGTTTTTACAATGGACAAGATGAGTCACATGACGCCATTAGACAACATAGAGGAACTTCCTCTCATGCAATATCAGCCTACAAATCTCTGTTGTGATTAAAGAAGAAACAGAGGAGCTTGTTGTTAGTAGAATGTTGATAACAGATCAAAGAGATGCCTGCAAAAGGAATAAGAATTACTGAAGCATAATTTTTTCTGATATGAAGCAAATCATCTGATGGAATATCATGCTTGAGACCAGCATATGACCTATGATATACGATTCTAATTCTTAATAAAGCAATATGTGATACTTTCTTAGACAAGAGGGGTTGCTCTGATGGTAAGTAACCCCCACTTCCAACCGAGAGGTTGTGAGTTCGAGTCTCCCCAAGAGCAAGGTGGGAAGTTCTTGGAGGGAAGGATGCCGGGGGTCTATTTGGAAACAGCCTCTCTACCCCAGGGTAGGGGTAAGGTCTGCGTACATACTACCCTCCCCAGACCCCACTAAGTGGGATTATACTGGGTTGTTGTTGTTAGTTGTGATACTTTCTTAATGGTTTTAATAAAGATAGATAAAGAGCTCCTTCTAAATACCCTATAACAAAGCTCATGAATCATAGGAGAATAGACACAAAAATAAGAGCCTCGAGAATTCAGAAATTTAAGTATCACCAAGCAGCTGCTCAACCCCTGAGGAAGAAAAAATAGACGAAGAGATTGTGAGATGTTTCCCTTCAATGTATAAATCTGTAGGCAGGATGTTCCCCATGCAATCAATAAAATTACTTATTTTCCTTTCTCCTTTGCTACTAGGAAAGTAAGAAAGTTATATTAGTGCATGACCTTGAGTTGCCTTGGTTGTGTCATGTGTGACGTCCGCCAGTGACGGATCATCGTTGTTCATTACTCTAGACTTTTTAGGACTCAATTTTGGCTTGCCCCTTCCCTCTTATTAGCCATATAGGTTTGGAACCCCATACAATGGGCTGATTGCCGCTTCGTCAATAAAATTATCAAAATTCCATTCGCTTCTACCTTTTTCTCCATTCTTTAAAATTAGAAAGAAGGACGAGGGAATCTCATCTAAAGACGTGGAATAAGAGACGATCCTATTGATGTAGATTCTGTAACTTTTGCAAAATGGGAAGTTCTGACACATTTGGGATTTTTTTGGAAATTAAAACCAGATACTAATTCATGAGCTGGCATGAATAGAATCAAAAATAGGATATTGTCAGATGTGATTGAAAATCTCGATACAGATATTATCTTAAGGTGGAAATCATTATTTTTAGTCTGCCATTAACTAGGGGTTTGCTTAGCTGAAATCTTATGCAAATCTTTACTTTGATGAATTTTACTTTTTTCCTGCATAAGGCTCTCTCACATTTTTTTAATTAAAGTTCTAAACTTAATTTCTTACTTAAATAATGATGATTCATGCACCAAAGTTGCAGAAAATCTCAAAGACCAGAATTTTCTTAAAATGAATTCATGCTCGATGTCAAAACTAAAATAAGAGCTTTTTTGGTACGATCAGTCGATCACCAGGAACAAACTGATTGCTAATAAGCATTCAAGTTACTTCTGCATCTTTTCCGCTTAAATCGGAATGAGTAAGCATATCCAATATTTGAGCTTCCACTTTAGGTAAAATATCCTGTAGGATTCAGTTCTATTTATTTGGTACTATTAAACTAGGCTAGACAATTGACAGTCAATGACATCACAAACAGAACCAACTTTCCGAGAAGAAATGAACAGAATGATACCGAAAAGTTGAAACTAAATATGCATATACAATAACTACTATGCCTCAATCACACACAATCTGGGGTCGGCTATAGGGATCCTCACTGAATTTCCCCATTTTGTCAACTCATGTCATCATAACAAAAATAGAAGTGAAAATTAACTTAAATATATATGAGTAATATTAAGATTGAAAGTTCTCTATATTTTTACTGGCATATACATCTATAATAAGGTCAAAATACCCCTAGGAAAAACCAATAGGTTCAATAATAGTGATAATAATATTAATATTGAAAGTTCCCTATATTTTTACAGCAATATACATCTATGATAAGGTCAAAATACTCCTAGGAAAAACGGATAGGTTCAAAATGAACGTACTAACACGACTAAAACATATTCCCAACTAGTAGATATCACCTATATTGAATCTTTTTATTCCATTGTGTCATATCTTTAGCTAAGTCGGAATTAATTCCAAAAGTTTGTAGCTTTTGAGACAATTTCCTTCCATGTGATTCTCGTCCCATTTTAAGTTTTAACACCTTCACTCACCAAGAAAGTAAACATGACTTTTTCCTTTGATGTGAAAAATTCAGAGCACTTACAGCTGACAGCCAAACTTGATGAGATACTTGCTGGGCAGCTTTGCTTTTCCCTGGAGGCACAATGGAAGGACAAATCAATAGGAAGTACAACAGGAAATAAATAAGAAATTATAAAGAACACATAAATGCCTCCACCAATATTTAACTAAATAAAGCAGCATGAATCTACTGAAATGTTGGTTCAAATTCATCAGTTGTATGATTTAGACCTTAAGAGATTTAATATATCATATATGTGGTCATTGCAAGGAAATTAAATGGCAGCTCTTGTGATGCTAATTGATGAGAAAAATCTTCAAAATGAAACTGTAGATAATATACAGAAATGGAAGGTGATTCGCAGCTCCACGAGCAAGCCAGTGGAAAATATGTGCATATTCTAAGTACCAACTTCAGAATCAAAGGATAAAGAGATGCAGGGGGGACAGATGAGATGACCAATTTTCAGCTCCTAATAAAGTATGTGGTATTCTATTATTAGACCAGATCTCGTCTCAAAGTTGAAGCATTTGCCAATTTAAACATACAGAAAGGCATATATACACATGGATTCCTCGCTCTCTATTTTTTCTTCATCTAGTGCAAAGGCATTTCCCTGAACAGTTGTATAGATTTTGTGGATTTCTAAGATGAAATCCATATTGTATACTCCCTCCGTTTCATATAGCTACTTTCCTTTTTAGTCTGTTCCAAAATAAATGACACATTTCTAAATTTAAAAATAATTCAAGTTTAAACACTTCATTTTACCCTTTTTGCCCTTAGTGAGAAGCTTTTATAGTCCCACAAACTTTTTACCCCTTAAACTTTTAAGACAACAAGTTTCAAAAGTCTTCTTTTTTCTTAAACTCTGTGCTGAGTCAAACCAGCTCAAACAATATGAAACGGACGAAGTAGTTCTTTTTCTCAGGATGCCACTTGTATAATGATTTGACAACAATGAATTATATAACATTCGCTAGCACCTATCAAAAATAAAAAGAAGCATATTAGAATTCTCAGTATAACTGAAGGATTTTTATGAAGAATTACACAGCCAGCACGGAAACAGGTCATTTCCAGTTCATTTAAGATTTTATACGTGATATAAATTTAATAACAAATATTGAAGAATTATTTTTTTCCCTGGTAGGATGCAGTAGTAATTTTTATGCAAAAAAAATCCACCCTGTGGTGGCAAGGGGTGAGGCAGACCACAAGATACGCATGAAAACATTACCAGACAACTCCAAGAGGTTTAAATTGCACAAGTTTGATTAAGTCATGTCAACCAGAAAGTTTTAAGTCACTAATGATTCATGGACTTGAAGAGTAAACTCTTTTCCATGCTAAGCTCATACTTAAATCTACAACAAATTCTTGTCCTTCATGGGCAAATCTATCAGAAAGAAGATTAGTTACAGTTTCTACTTTTGATTCTTAAGTCAAACTGGAATTTGCGCCAAACGGGATCCCGGCTGTCATCGATCCATTTCAGGCCACACAAGGTTAAGCTCCTCGAGAGGACTATCTCACTTGAATAAAAGAGCAACGGGCAGAACACATCTCTTTTTTATTAGCTAATTCTTGTTTGACTTTCTTTTTTCCTAATAAATGAATAGCATTTACTAAGAAAATAGATGATCTGGTATATAATTTGTATGAATTTCGATAAAGTCAACAAACAGGATAGCCCTTTTGTGCAGGTGGTCTCTTATCCTAATATATTGGTCTAAGATTTTACAACTTGATTTCACGACTTATGAACATCACAAATTATAACACAGGAGCCATTCATAATGCAGCAGCTAAGTTTTATGAGGCTAAGTGATACATTTACAAGTATGCAATGACCACAGCGCGCCCATCTGAACCTCAATCCTAATGCTTACCATGTGATCCTAAATAGTGACAATTGACAAACCGCTTCCCGGGAATACTTCCTCAGAGAACCAAAGTTGACATCATGCTAGCTGTTAAGGGCCAATAGTCTCTATCAACTATGTTAAACACTGTTTAAGAAACTCAATTATGCAACTTAGGGAGGTCCTAGAAGCAATGATAAAAGACTAAGTTTTTACCATACCCAAATACATTTATCATGGAAAGGTACATCTATCACAGTGGAACGACAAGTTTATCGCATAAACACGACAACATAATACGTCACAACTATTATGAGAAGAATATCCTATTTGATAATGTTGGTGTCCAGGTTAGCTTGCGACACCTTGCCTAATCCACCAGGAACCAACTATCTACCACCAGCATCACTAAGACTTCAGTAAACAAGAAAAATCACCTTTTTGTCTCTGTTGGAATTTGAATTCTAGCCGTGGAAATAGCCTCTTGCAGAAGCAGGGTAAAGCTGCATACAATAGACCGTTGTGGTCTGGCCCTTCCCTGGACTCCGCGCATAGCGGAAGCTTAGTGCACTGGCTGCCCTTTTTGGAATTTGAATTCTGGTCTTCAATGATTTTCACCACACTATATTGACGGCTGGCCATACCCTTAGGTGCAGAAATTACAAAAGCATAATGTTGCTGGATTTTCATATAATAGATCTAAATATTTAATATCATTAGCATGTAAGGATGTGGCCTAGTGGTCAACAAAGTGGGTTAGGAACCATGAGGTCTCAGGTTTAAATTCTAATAGAGGCAAAAGTACAAGATGATTTCTTCCCATCTCCAAGTCTTGATGGATAGAATTATTCCATACTTGTGTTGGTGTGAGCTAGCAGGTACCCCAAGGATTTAGTCAAGGTACATGCAAGCTACTCTAGACACCACGTTTATAAAAAAAATTAATATATTTACTTCTAGGAAATATTATAATGTACTAACTCGGAATTTTATAGAAGCTTTAGTTCTTCTAGATGTCATAAATTATCTTTTTATGAGAGACATGCTTAATAAGAGCATCTGACCAATGAAAAAATTCTTTTAGCCCCAAACTTCTATCACTACGGTCTCAATCCCACTAATCACAACTAAAGTCATGAATATTTTCCTTTTCTTTTAGTCCAAACTAATAAATCGTTAATGTGTGAATGTATTATTTCTAATAGGATTTGCAAATATAATCAAGAAAGAGGATTAGGAAACTCCGCAAAGTCTATGGAAAGTCATACTTGCTATTAACACCAAATCTTCATAAACCTTGCACTAAACACTCATTCAATAGAAAAAAGAATGACATTGGAGTCTTTATTGTTTAAGTATTTATGACAACTTGAAGAATTGGGATGAAAAAAGTTCAACTTAATGTATATCTTTACTTTAATGCTCTATTTTATGACGGTTAGAGAAAGACAAAGGAAGTCACAAATGGAATATACCTAACTAATTATGACTTCCTCTGATACTACTTGTACCAAGTCGGACGCCCTCTAGTCATAATTTGCTGAAATTGGAATGACCTAGATAGAAGGGTTTTGGACCTAAGTTGCTCGAACTCTTCACTTACAGTGGCGCACCCGTGTCGACACTACATGGGTATGGGTGCAGGTGTGAGTGTGTGATCTCTACCAGATCTGGTCAACCGATTTTTGACCAAAATCGACGGAGAAATTCGGGATATATGCAATGTTTTTTGAAGTCAAAATAAAAGTTAGGGTGAAATTTAAGAAAACCAAATACCTTGTATATAAAAAATTTTACATCAGTTCTTTTCCTTTTATCTCCTCCTCGAATTCTACTCTTGACCAAGATTTTTTCTTTCTTAGAATACCTTTTAAGTTTTTCACATAATATCCTATAATTTAGATATATCTTTATAATTCTATTCTAGATATGTGAATTATTTTTAGTCAAATCCACGCACCCATATTCGTACCTGGATCCGTATTCCCCGTTTCTTATAATTTAGATCATGAAGGATCCAACCTCTAGATCCGCACCTGTATCGGATATCCGCACTTGAATCCGAGCAGCTTAGTTTTGGACTACTTGCAAAGATCAGTAGTTTAAAATATGTTAGCTTTAGGAAGCTACTTGAAGAATATAGAAAGTTGATCAAGGTAAAGAAAGATGGCTTTCAAACATGTTATGTTATGATGGCAAGATCAGGAGTCTCAATAGTATTATTAAAAGTCATCGCTTCACCACTTAGAACGATGATGCAGAAGCAAGGAGTTATCGCTTCATGGGTGAAGCCATGCGCTTCAGAGAAGTGTGCGCTTCAAATAATGACGCACGAAATCATCAACTATGAGGAGTTCGATTAATATCAACATTATTATAGTACTAATTTACACATGTTTGGATTTTTTTAGTTTCCGTAACTAGTGCACTTTACTTCAAAGAAGCGTGCGCACCACTTCTCGCTTTTCGCTTCAAACCTCATCAAACTTGTTGCTTTTTGTGCTTTTCGATTTTAGGAGCACTAGAGCCTCATGGTTTAAACTTGCTTGACAGTGAGATCACTACTTAAACAGTGATGAAAGTTGGCCACTCTGATTGGTGTTTTCATATGGAAGGCTTCAAGATTAAAGGGCATCGAGCTAAGTCCTGACTCGACGAATCTGCAATAATTCTTGAATGACACTCAAGGTTCCTCTTTAAGTGGATATCTTCCTTTTCTCTTTGATAATCCGATGAGAAAAGGTAGTGAAGTAAATTCCTAATACTTGATAATACAAAACTTAAGTATTTGGTCTTTGTTTTCCGAGCTTAAAAGGGGATAGACTAGTAGGTATTATGGAATTCCAAAGAAATTGAACTACCATTCGTTTTCCCTTTACCAACTCAGGGATCCCTTTCCTCTTTCACCCTACCCCCTATTCACCAAATGATGCACCGGGAGGATGTATTCCCCCTGAATATCGCAATGCAAAAACTTTCCTGAATCTATGCACTCTCCTCTTACAGCACAGTCTCAACAGAACAAACAGAAACAAAAGCATCATATTTAACTTTGTGGAACGATGTAACACACCTTTCAGGTACCAATTGTGGTCCCCCAACTCAATCTCCAATACAAATCTTCCTTCATCCACATGGCTCAAATAATGCATGACTCTTTGGACATTAACTTTAAATGTTCTACTCCCGTCATCAACTCCTAATTCTATAGAACCAAAGGGCTAGACCTTCACCACCTTGAATGATCTGGATCATTTGGACTTAGGTTTGCCCGTGAATAACTTTAGTCTGGAGTTGTATAGAAGAACCATGTCCCCGAGTAAAACTCTCTATTCAAGATCTTCTTGTCATGACGATATTTATTATAGCATATGTTTTAGCTGCATATCTTTACAGGAAAAGGGAACAGAATGCTGTTCTGTTTTTATCATTTTGACAGTAATGATAAAAATATTTCTATTATTAGATAATCTTTACAGGAACTCCATCTTTTATATAAGCCTAAAAATGGACTTGAATACAAGTACCATGAACATAATGTTCTTTCAAGCATCGATGATCAACTTCATTAATATTATTTGGAGTCTTATCCTCAAAAGCTTAACTACCATAAGTATAATGTTACTTCAAGCATCAACAATAAGGTTGCTAATATGAATACCAAATATAATCCTCAAAAGCTTTACTAAGTCATTGACCATGCATTTTATCTTCTTTGCTATTGATCAATGTAAGAGAATTCCCTAATAGAGCCATTATCACCTCATACAGACCATTCTCAGTGGACACTCGCACTTCTACGTCAAAATAGGAGATCAAATAAACTTGTGACACAACAAACCTAGGACCAACTGCAGTGTTGTATATACATTGCATTATCACCATCACTGACTCAGCATTCTATATTACATTGTTCTAGATGTAACACAATTGCCTGTGACCATATCTGAATCACTCGTGCCTGAAGCCATTGATGTTATGATTTCTTCACTGTCAAAACCTAAACCCTCTTTGCTATATCTAAATGTGTTAGCAGCTTAACTTTAACCATCAAGAATTTGCACCTTAAATCTCTGTGTTGATTAACAAAATGCAAGAGACTGCATATAGTGTAATTTTTCCTATTTGTAGAAAAAGTTTCAAAATGCTTCTTGAAGAACTAGTTCTCCCAAATCTCTGTGTTGATTAACTAGCATGCAACAGCTATTTGGTAATTGAAAGAAAGAAACAACATGTAATATTTATCAGAACTTATTCTACCCATGACCGAGTACTCAAGAGTAAAACTTGGATAAAGTCAAATGCTTAACATGATAAAGAAGTAACAAAATTCATGTGTCTCTTCTCATGGATAAAGCCTACATGTACTCTATAATAGCTAATGAATTATAAGCTTTCTCAAGTGATCACCTTCTTCACGCAATGCCAAGAGGAAGATCAGAAAATCGCGACATCCTGATTTGATTAGGGAGCTTGCTGTATCAAGGAGCAGGAGCCGGTGGAAGAGCCTGATAGGAGAGCAGCAGAGGATCTGGTATGAGTTTCTACTAAAACAGAAAACTTCCTTAACATTTTAATATATGAATACGAAACATTTGAAACCAGATATAGACAAACCAGCATCAGAAGATTCAGTTTTAGGAAGCAAAGCTTTTGTAGGACCACAGGGATTTGGATCCATCTGCTTGGTTATTCCAAAGTAAATACCACTTGTCTCATCCTACCAGAAATCAAATTTTGTCAGTTACGTCACAACTTTATTGAAAAAGTTCACTGTTGTTAGGGAAATGTAAACATACTCTGGCCTCCCACTGTTGAGGCATATTTGGCATTTGCTGCACCGGGCGGCTGTATGACATCAATGTAATCAAAGGAATTAGAAATCTTCTGATTCGCCAACTTCAACAACTAAAATGATGCTTTCGCTACACAACTTCTTAGCAATAACTAGTTATTGTAGAAAGGCTATATCACGTTCATTAGCAAATGATCTCAAGTTACCAGACTAAAGGGCATGTAACAACAGCAGCCTCTTGCAAGAAACACGGAGATTGGAGACATCCAATGTAACGGTCATAACTCATAAACTCGTTGCAAAACCCAACACGGGGGCATAATTTTGCCCAATTCCTCTCATTCCATTCCCTTAGTAACTAAAAAACAAAAATTTCACGAACAAGCAGAACAGATACAACATGGCCCCAAGCTCTTTCCATGCACATTTAAGTGAATAAGGCAAAAACTGAAAAATAATCACTGAAAAATAAATTAAGTGCAGAAAAGTTATTCCGAATTAGGAATAAACAAAACATGTTACCTAGAAGCAGTTGCAGATGGCACCCTGTGACTCGCATCGTCCACCTCAAGAATTCGTAACTTGGACGTCACTTCTTCATCAGGCAACACAAGGTTGCCTTGCTCTTGTATTTTTATCTTAAAGTCGGGATTAAAGCCCTGCATCGCAAGAGATATATTAGGTGCCATATAGTTAGGATAAAATGGTGGCATCACAAGGGAGATATTAGAATCCATGAATTTAGGACCAAAAGATTGCAAAGTTAGGAGAAAATGATGGCATTCAGAAGGGATATAAGGTACCGCATTGTCCATAGTCCGTGGAACCTGAAAATTTTAAAATCATGCATTCAGATTATAATTGTCACAGCAAAAGTGAATTCAACTTAGAAAAGTTTAGCTTTAAAATCATGCATTCAGATTATAATTGTCACAGCAAAAGTGAATTCAACTTAGAAAAGTTTAGCTAACACCTCAGCGTAGGGTTCTTGGGCCTGCTCGGCCTGATTAGAGCTGAATATATCATAGAATACATCCCACCACTCAGCTAGAAATCCCCCAGGAGAATTGACAGCTGAAACACATCCCACAATAAAATAATGGTACATTAAAAAAAATGATCAGTCACTTTGTTGTGCACATTTCTCTAAAATAAACAAGCAATCAATACAGTTTTAGAAACATGAAAAGCGTCTTACCATAAACAATTGAATTAGTCCAGTACACCCTCCATTTTCTATTTTATATACTACTCTTTTTCTTAAGAGTAACACGGTCATCAATCATGGGTTCACATTCCAAATTAAGCATAAGCATTGAGAACCTTTAATGAATTACGCTCACTATTAAAGCACCATTAAAAATCAGTTTCAACCCTACTACCTGGTATTTAAATGGAGAAAGATAGAGTGGCCCATTATCCACTGACTTACAAACCTTGCACCACTGGTCCTCAGGAATTTCTCCGTAATTAAAAAAAGAAAAAAAGAAGAAACATTTACCAGCTTGTCCCGGATTAACATTAGCTTCCCTGGTCAATGCCTCAGCTGTCGTATTCATGCCTTTCTTAACCAAGTAATCATGGATGTAGACGTCAAGCCTGAAAATTGCCCACACATCAAGAAGAAAAGGAAAAGTGAGTCATATAACTTTGTTTGGTAGGATGTAAACTGTTTTCCTTAAACTATTTTCTTGATGAAGCCGTGTTCAAATATTTAATTATCTTAAAATGTGAAAATATTTCTTTTTAACAGAAAAAAAGAGAGGGGGGGTTTTGGGGGGGGGGGGGGGGGATGGAAGAAAATGCTTTTTGTCACTTGAGGGTGAAAATTATGGTGTCAAATATAGATCATGAAAATGTGATCTGTCTAATCAGCCTAGATTTGAGCAGATTGGATTGGATTTATATTCATTGGCGGATTAAAAAGAACATGGCCCAAGTTAGCCATCTAAAAGATTGGGCCAATTTGAGCTATGTCTATAATCTTAAAAAAAAATTATTGTATGTTACCGAATAAATTTTTCATAGCACAAATTGACCATAAGAAACTTATGAAAACATAGAAATATAAGTTTATGTTTGATTAGTCAAAATAAATAAAAGAAAAGGTATTGGTTTGATTTGGTAATTAACAAATAAAAAAATGAATTAGGTTATGGCCCGTTGTTTAGTCCTAATTAACCCGCCAAGTTCTGATCCAAGCAAAAATTGGACGGGTTATAAGCCAACTCGACCCGTTTTAACCCATATATATATATATATATATATATATATATATATATATATATATATATATATATATATATATATATATATATATATATATATATATATATATATCCCAACCCGCTCTTTTAACACTCAATAAAAATCATTTTCTTTTATTTTATGCTCATTTCATATCACGTGCTTCAATCAATAGTCATGCAATTTTTTTTCAATTTTATTACTTTAAAATGATAAAATTTTCCAAAAAACTATTTTCCAAGACAGCCTTTTTTACAGATTCTTTGATAAGAATGGATTTCCCTCTGGATCGAACACATGAAATAAAGTATGCCAAAAAATTATGAGAACAAAAAAGGAGAAAAGAACATCTTAAAAAGGTACAGTTATAAACTCACATCTTCTGAGCATCCCATGAGTCCATGATGCCAAAAACAAGCTTCACTTCAGCAAATCAACAAAGAAAAGAAAGAAAGGCCAGAGAAGGGAACACAGGAAAAAGAGAGAGAGGAGAAAATGAGAGTGAAGGGTGGGGGTGGTGAAATAAGAGGGGGTATATCAATTTGTAGAGAAGTTATGTGACAATGTCATGCAAAAAGCAAATGGAAGAGAAGGCACAAACAAACAAAATATAGTATTGACTTGAGAAAAGAGTTAGAGACAAAAGGCACAAAAGAGAAGAGCTGACCATACATATATCGGTGACAACAATGGGAAAAATGGGGAGATCTATATTTTCAACGTTAAAATGGAAAAAATTTCATTACAAAGTTTATGTAAACAAACATATGACATGTAAATAAAATCAACACCAAATGCACTACCTTTTGTACGGGGCATTACCTTGGGTAGAGCATTCAAACTGATAAAAAGTATTCTTGTTTTGTCTTCACAAATAAGATTTTCCTTAAAAATCAAACAACTTTCTTTTTCAGCCAATTCACATTACTGTTTTTTCCTCTTTATTTTTCTCTTTGAGATTTTTCCTTACATGCCTTTTACCTCCTAGTGTTCAATTTCCTGAAGCCAGTGGACAATTTTAAAAGCTTCAAGAAAAAAGTGTTGACAGCTAAGGTGTTTGGGTAATTTTATTTTTCAGGAAATTGATTTGTTTAAAAGTATCTCAAAACAAATAACATTTTTTTTAAAAAAAATTAAATGTGTTTACGAACAAACATTTTCAGAGGAATTTTTAAAGGTAATTAGAGGATCTTGCAGGGCCACAAAATTCAACTAATTCCTGGAAATTTCTTTCATTTCTTAACTCATGAGGGGAAAAATTAATAGTCCCCCTATTTCTAAAAGAATAAACTTATTTCCTTTTTTGTCCACTAATAAACCTATTTCCTTTTTAGTCCATTTCAAAAAGAATGACTCATTTCCAAATTTTGAAATAACGTAACTTTAAACTTCACATTTTACTCTTAGTGAGATGATTTCTAGTCACAAAATATCTATATATTGGTTTAAACCACAAGTTTCAAAAGTTTTCCATTCTTGCTTAAACTCCGTGCCTAGCCAAATAGGTTCATTGTTTTTTGACGGAGGGATATAACAAAAGTGGATTAGACCAAAGTCAAAAAAAATCATGGTGATTGAAGGTGTTAAAACGGAGAAGGTAAAGATGTTGTCCCGGAAGACCTACAAGCACTTAAATTCCATTTAATCCTAAAGAAACATAGAATATAACGGGGGAAAATAGATCTATGTCGGGGATACCAATTAGTTGGGATTACATTTTGGTTATGCTACTACGTTAATGCTAGGTCCAACGCCTGCTAGGAGTCTTTAGTATTGTCGAAGACTTATATATTTAACGAAATATGGGAAATATTTAGTGCTAGAGAAACTAATAACTAAAATATTGAAAAGAGATCGGCTTAAATGGAGCGGCGTGGACACTGATAATTAATATACAATTACTAATTCCAACTTGCTTAGCATTGAGGTGTAATAAATTTTGTCGTAGAGCAAAGTCAAACAACATGAGAAGCCAATTCTTACAAGCAAAGGGGAACAATGCAATGCATGAATTCTTGTCTAAGTATGAGTTTTTGTTGACAAAAGACAACAATTTTCATTGAAAGACCCGCTCAAACCAAAAGAGCAAGTGAATCCATTAAATATGTGATAATCCAATTGTGAGACTTTTGCACAAGACAATCACCCCATTAATTTTGTGTTGATCCCCTTTCAGTGATTGACAAATTTCACCATCTAATTTTTTCACTGAATTCCATAGTAAGACATCAGCAAGTCATCATTTCATAAACTTTTTAGAGTGTAAATTATAAACTCCAAACCAAAAACAACACTCCTTTTTATTTTTATTTGAATGGAGTTATCAAATATTTCAGTCAAGTATAACGGTGTAACAGTAGGTTTTTTGTTGGTGTGTAAGGGTATTAGATAAATTTAAACCATTAGAGATTCTGTGACAACTCAACGAAGAACAAATCATAAATGGATGACTTAATTAGATATGAATTTAATTTTTCCCTTTAACATCAATTCCCTGAAGTCATGAATTGAGCTTTAAGCTCAACATTATGATACTGCATTATATGATCATAGACAATAGAGCTTGTTGAAATGATCATATTTAGAAAAGAGTTTTGATTATAACTACATTGATTCGTTTTTTGAATTACTACAACAACAACAACTACCCAGTACATTAATGGCTTTATGCTAGTAAACAAAACGAAATGTTTTAATAGTTATTAAAAGAATAGTTGTTCCAATATAAACTTCTTTACTAGGAACTTTTGGTGAGCTTAGATGAAAATGGTATATTAGCAAGCATTTCTACAGATAATGTAAGATTAATACAATATTTCTGCTTTTAGGTTCACCAAACGCTTAAGAACTTAACCATAAAGATCGAATGAACAATACTTAATAATAAAAATTTCATTAAAGTTCCTCAGTTAATAGGAATTTCATTAAAGTTCCTCAGTTTAAGACAAGAGGGATTGCTCTGATGGTAAGCAACCCTCACTTCCAACCAAGAGGTTGTGAGTTCGAGTCTCCCCAAGATCAAGGTGGAAGTTCTTGGAGGGAAGGATGTTGGGGGTCTATTTGGAAACAGCCTCTCTACCCAAGGGTAGGGGTAAGGTCTGCGTACACACTACCCTCCCCAGACCCCACCAAGTGGGATTATACTGGGTTGTTGTTGTTGTTAATAGGAAAATGACTTGTTTAGATTTAGGCTATGTTGCTCGGACTCTCTGAAAATCTTGTCGGGTGTGTGTCGGATCCTCCAAAAGTAATGCATTTTTGGAGGATCCGACACGGGTTCGACAGCATTTTGAAGAGTCTGCACATTAGGATTTAGGTGCTTGAAGACTAATTTAAGAAAGTCTTGGAATCCAATAGAAGTACGAAGTGACAAATTCTTACTTTGAATTTGTTGACAGCCTTAAAATTATTGCATTTCATAGTGTGACAAATTTTGGTACCTATGCTTGCTTGAGCCAAGGGTCTATTGGAAACAGCCTCTCTACCTCCACAATGGTAGGGGTAAGGTTTGCGTACGCTTTACCCTCCCCAGGCCCCACTATGTGGGAATATACTGGGTATGTTGTTGTTTGCAGTGTGACATATTTTGAAATTTAAGGTAAGTCGGGTACGCTTTCAACAAATCGGCAATACTTTTTAACGACACACAAAACACTCTCTAGTAATTGTACAATTGAAAATAAAACTGACAAATATATATATATATATATACACACACACCCTCTGTTTCATATTGTTTGAGCTAGTTTGACTCGGCACGGAATTTAAGAAAGAAGAAGAAGACTTTTGAAACTTATGGCCTTAAAAATTTAAGAGGTAAAAAGTATGTGGGGCCATACCATTTGTGTGGCTATAAAAGTTTCTTATTAAGGGCAAAAAGGGTAAAATGAAAAGTTTAAAGTTGAATTATTTCTAAATTTAGAAATGTATCATTTATTTTGGAACAGACTAAAAAGGAAAGTAACTCATTTAATATAAAACAGAGGAAGTGTATATATATATATATATGACAATGTTAGTGTTATGTTTTTTTACTGGCTCAAGCTACATACAACATAGGGGAAAATACTCATCCACCAAAGAAGGGATAGACACAAGAAACAACAAGTTATGTGTTCAACAAAAGCTGAGCCATACCTGCCAAGGAGTATGAGGATGCCTCCCGTGATTAGAACAATGAGAGTACATTGGAGAGCCAACGTATAGGCACAGGAAGAGAAAGCCAATCCCCAAAATAGCAGCAAGATGAAAGATCTCAAAGCCAATCCCCAAAATAGCAGCAAGATTAAAGATCTCTTCTTTCGTTTATACCAAATGGACCCCAAACCAAAGCTTTGATCATTGTGTTCCCCCTATAGGTAGTCCTCTTACCATACACCACTTTGGGAGGTTACTTTTCCCCTTACTTAAATAGGTCAATTCACATCATTTTAATAGGCAAACTCAGCGGTTGGAAGAATCCATCATGCCAAAACTCCAAGAATAACCGCTTGTGCTGATGATAATTCTTCTCTGCTTGATTCTTTTGGCTCCATACCTGAGACTCGTCAGTGGTGCAATTTGATTCAAAACTCCAATATGAGGAAGAATAGATCAGACGTGGAAAAGAAAAGAGACGACAAATAGGCAAGACTTTTGGAAAATTGATGGGAGGCACTGATCCGAGTCAATAGAATTTGTCCCTCCTAGTTCATTGATTGAAATGAAAAAGAAATTTTCTGAAAATTATTTAAGGAGGTTCTGAAAAATTTTATGATTTGATCCATTCATGTAAGATCTATATATTGCTTCCTAACAACAGTTAGAAAGTAGAATGTGATAAAGTTATCCTAATTCATAAGCAAACACTTCCACCATTGGAGCTCATGACCAATGTATGATGAAGTTTTTTATTAAGGTCCCTGTGGTCAATTAGTGATGTTAGAGGAACAGCCATGAAATAAATTGTCACCTCGCCCAAATTACTAAAAAGTTTGAAAATATGGGATTTTTTTTGTGACAAGTGAAGAAAAGGAGAGAGGTTGGACCTTACCACTTCCAACCGAGAGGTTGTGAGTTTGAGTCTCTCCAAGAGCAAGGTGGGAAGTTCTTGGAGGGAAGGATGCCAGGGGTCTATTTGGAAACAGCCTCTCTACCCAAGGGTAGGGGTAAGGTCTGCGTACATACTACCCTCCTCAGACCCCACTAAGTGGGATTATACTGGGTTGTTGTTGTTGTTGTTGTTGAAGAAAAAGAGGCATTAGCTTAGTTGAACACCTCGTAATGATATTGTCAATTTATGAATTTGCACATGAGAAGAATATCTGAATGACTGGTAAATTTTCTAAGAAGATACGAGGATTAAAGATTTATAGCAATCACCTTTTTGCCTATTACACACACCAAAACTTTAGATCACACCCCTGTAGACGTAGTGAAGAATGACTCTGCGGACTATTAGGACCAATTAGCAGTCAAACAACACACTTAGTCACCAGCCAATTTGCTCCTTTTTATTTGGTTCTCTTATGCTTAACTTCTTTCTTTTGTCCCAATACAGTGCTCCCTTATCTAATAACTCACATAAAATCTCTAAAATAATTCTCCATTTGACATAGATCTACTGTAAGGAGGTAAAATCCAAACATGAAACCAGTCTGTAATTACCAACAAGGCCAAGATAGTTAACATATATTTACTTTTGACTTCATTACTCCTCAACTTACTCTTTTGATCTGTACATAGAACTCAAAAAGCTACTTATGCCTCTACATCTAGCAGCAAAAGAAGACTCGTGGAAATTATTCAAACTTAGTTCTAATGCATTTCACATTCAATCCAAAGCAGTTAAGCAGGAAAACCATTCACAAGTCATCTAATCAAGGAAATTTACATTCTTTCAGCTCCTCCTCACCATATTGCCGATAGAAGATTTGCAATGGAAATTTAGTAAGATCTCCTAAGATTTCTATATTTTTAGAATCCGGTTGATTAATCCAACTATCCAAGCATAACCAAGAGAATGCCACATAACATTTTTCCATACATTCACATATTCCATACAACAACAATTACACCTCAATCAGTTGTGTTAGGGTCCGAACAAAGCTCCATATTAGTAATCAAATAAAATACTATCAATTGTATAAGATCTTTTTGGAAAGCCATGCGGGTTTAGCCAAAAGTTAAAAGATGATAAGATGTAAAGTGAATCGTTGGGCTGGTTTAGCACAACAAACTGGGGTAAGAGCCAATTTTTGGACAAGTTTGGAGATGGTGGAGTGATGGTGTGGCGCGGACTTGTGTTCCATGTCCCTTGGAAATAAAAATAAAAGAGAAGCCAATAAGTCTTGGTGGTGCTTTGCCCATAAAATAATTGGAAAATATCAGTGGCACATATCTCTAGATATTGAGTTCCAGGGGCCCGTCAATACTAGTGTGAGTTATGCAATTTTTAGATCGATAGTGAAATTTGGAGAGGTGCAAATAAAGTTCCACTTTTGAACTTTGAAGTTGAATAAAAATAGAAGCTATATATAAGTGTAGTGCCTTTTGGAAAACAATGAAGGCTTCATTGAAAATCAGATTTCTATACCATATAAAGTGAGTCATTGGGCTAACTTGGTCCAACAAGTTTGAGTCAGCTATATAAATTCTTAATGATAGTAATGGCTCGGGCTAACCACTTTCCAATATTGAACAATAGCCACAGTCCTGAAGTTTCAACTTCTACAAGTGAAACTACATAATAGTATACCAGAGTTTCACCTTTCACTCGTAGAACGTGAGACTCCAGGGCACTAACTACTTTTCAATTACAAGGACGGAAAAGTGGCTATTTGGGAACAAAATTTCCTTCTCAGTAGGCATTTCGCTATACTTGGACTTTTCATTCCCATACTCAATAATGTAGGGGGGGGGGGGGGGGGAAATAATGTTTTTCCCCCAAAATGTGCAGTTGCGGCCTGAAAATTTCACAATTTTTGTGAGAATTCCAAATATATGCAAAACGCACATCTGAAATGCAATTTTCATTGCGTCCTAAGTTAATTGAGATAACGGACGGTCTGAGAGATGTTGTTAGCTTAAATTGCATTTAAAATACAATTTATAAATCGCATTTTAACAATGCAATTTATAATTTGCATTTATGGAATGAAACATACAAATCAATTTAACCATTTGTTATGACATTATGTTGTGAATTTTGCAAATAGCTTCATGCATATTCCTTCTATGTTCTTGAATTTGAAGCGGCACAGAATTTAAGAAAGAAAAGAATACTTTGAATTTAAGAAAGAAAAGAATACTTTTGAAAAGAATACTCTTGAATTTATAATTTGAAGCAGCACATAATTTAAGAAAGAAAAGAATACTTTTGAAGTTTATAGTCTTAAACATGTCTAATATTTATAAGGTTATAAAACTTTAAAAACTTGTGGCCTTAGACATATCATAATATCTATACAGCTATAAGAAACTTCTCATTAACTGTTAAATGGAAAGTGTAAATCAATGGTTTCCAAATATTAAAATATGTCATTCCTTTTAGAACGGACTAATAAGGAAATAGTATCACAGTAGAACAGCGGGAGTACATGGAATAATCAGTGCATTTCCAAGATGATTATTGACCATTTATTACATCAAAAAGGCATAAAGCGAAGACTAATTGCATTTCTGACAAGCATACTGCATTTCCAATAGCGCAATTTATAAATTGCATTTCAGAAATGGGATTTATAAGTTGCATTTCAAAAATACTATTTAAGCTAACTTTATCTCCTAGATGATCCGTCACTTGAGACGCATATAAATTGCATTTAATATATTTTGCATCTTTTTCGAATTCTGACAAAAACTACAAACTACTAGAATTGTTCAGCCAAAAATCCCACATTTTGAGAAAAAAGACATTATCCACCAACAGAAAGGATTAACGTGAAGGGGAAAAAACACAGTATTTTGTTCAGCAAAAGCTAAGTCATACCTGCTTAAGAAGTACGAAGACTAGAACAATGAAAGTACAATGGAAACTCTTCTCTGCTTGATTGTTTTGGCTGCATTTTTGTTACTCATCAATTTGATTTAAAAAAAGAGAAAACAAATAGGGAAGATTTTGGGAAATTGATGAGAGGCTCCGACCCGAGTCAATAGAAATTGGCTAATTGGCTTCTCTATTTGATTGCTGGAAATGAAAAAGTAATTATTTGAAAAAATTATTAGGGTGTGTTTGAACAGTGGGCATACACCCTAGTAATTAGGGGCTTTATTGGCGAAGTAGGAGTTTGGACATAAAAATATAAGTTTTTTTAAAAAAAATGATATTTGAAGTTAAGTTAAAAAAAATAGTATTTAAAATAAAATTATATTTAAACGTGTATTTCACTTGAAATTAACTAAGGGAATTGGCACCAGATGGAACAATGCGCTTCAAAGCCAGTACCGTAGCTAGATTGAAAAGCAGTCCCTTACCCTTTCGGTCGAGTATAACCTCCCAAACGCTAGGTTCAAGCAACTTTTTTTTAAAAAAAAATTATAAAATTTCTTGGACAAATACATTTGAAAGAAAAAAAAAGTTATGGGCAAATGGAGTCGAAGTACTATTAGGGTGAGATCCTAATTTTTGTTTTAAGGGGTACCAGGTTTGATTGTAACTATAATGATGCAACGCCAAACTCTATTATTTACGATTATTTTTCATTATCATATTTTTAAAATCACTTTGTGTTTCTTTCTTTTTTTTTTTGGGTCAAATACATAAACTTATCGTCTACCTAAGCACTTCAACTAAGGTTTGTTCCTATTAACCACTGAACTCCCAAATAATGTGTATATTAAACACAAATTCGACAATTTCAAACTAGCTGTGGTGCGTGAACTCACACCTTATTGAAGTGGCAGATAAAACTAATAAAAAAGTTACCTGTCAGCAACAAATAAAAAGAGAAACAAAATTTTTTTAATAGAAAAATATGATCAGAAAATAAGAAAAAACAAAGAGAGGTGGTGGCCGGCAATTCGTGGATTATCTTCTGGAAGTAACAAAAATTCAAAAAAATAAAAAGTTCAGATATTTCTTGAAATGGATTTAAACATCCTTGTAACTCAACAAGAGTTAGATGTCTTCAATGTTGAGGAAGTGACATGAATTTCTTGGTACAGTCACATGACCTGAAGCGGCAAGAAATGACTATGTGAGGAGTGTCATCCTTCCTTGGCCAATCCAAAATCCTACTGAGGTGTAATCTTAACTTACTGGTAATTGGTAGAAGAAAGGAGCTTTCATGTTTTTCTCCATCTTGGGTTGATGGTTAAGTTGGAATAGGCGAGGTGGTGTGGTGGGCAGCAGCTGAAACTGAGAAAGTGTTGAGATGAAGGATTATATGGCTTCCAAATTCAAGTATAAATGACATAGAGCTCTATATTCACTGTATATTTATTGCATGTTTATGGTATACGTTGTATATATGGGTGAGCATTGTATTTGGGCTGTGATGATTGTTGTTGTTGGGCTGTGAATATCTGAGCCAGATTTTATTTTCATCTTGGGCCGTCTGACCCGACCCAAGCCTATTGTAATATGTATATAGTCTTGTACAGATATTTTTGGTAGGCAATTAATTCATTTCCTTTGCAGACTCTCTCGAGGTTCTGGAGAGTTCTCTCAACTGCTCTCTTTCTCTCTTTTCTTTCTCTCACTGTGTGCTTCATGTTCTTCAGCTTAATCTTCACGTTTTCATGGTATCAGAGCCGAATGATCTTCGGATCCTTCTCGGTTGCGTGTTATCGATCCCGTTTGAAGCTTTTGCTGAAGCTTTTTTTTTATGGTTACCGGTGAGAGATACTGTTCGCAGATGTTTCAACGAATGTTGAGAGGATAATCGAAGTTTTCCTGTTATTCGAGGTTCTGATCTTGTACAATGGGTGTTTTGGGTAATTTTCCGGCATCCCTGGCTTTATTCGACGAGTTCTTCAAATTCTAGGGTTTTCCGATTTTCGGACCTAGAGCTTTGATGTTATCCGATGAATTTGTCTTCGCTTGATAGACATTTTGGGTAACTTTCCGACGTCTGTGACCTTATTCTGGTGAGTTTCAGAACCTACGGTTTCCGGTGTTGCACCTAGAGTTTTATCTATTGATTGAAGGCCGACATTCTCCGGTCGTGAAGAAGGAGGGTAACTCTGTCCTTATTTTGAGTATTGTATGCTTTGTATGTGAACTCTGGTTTCGTTATATTTTGCTTACAGAGACTGTTTTCTTTTCAAACCGGTTTATTAATCATGGCTTCTAATACGAATGCTAGTACCTCCTCAGTGGACTCTACCAGCCCCCTTTTTGTTTACTCCTCTGATGTCCCTGGGGTCTCTCTTGTGCCCACTCCCTTCTCGGGCAATGGTTATGGGGGTTGGAGGAGGAAAATGATTGTCGCGTTATCTGCTAAAAACAAAATTGGTTTTGTTGATGGCACATGTTCCCGGCCAGTCACTAATGTGACTCAGCAAAGGTTATGGGACAGATGCAATAACATGGTCATTTCCTGGTTAACTGCCTCCCTCTCCCCTCAAATTGCTGAAAGTGTGCAGTATTACTGCACAGAGTATATGGTTTCAACTTCAGGCCAGATATGGCACTGCAAACAGGACCAAAATTTTTGAATTGAAAATAGAGCTTTCTCACACCTCTCAAGGGTCCCTAGATATAGCTTCATATTTTAATAAACTCAAAGGTCTATGGGATGAATTAGAATCAATGTGTGCCAATCACGGGCAAAGATGTGTTTGTGCTGCCAAAGATGGTATAATACAGGAAAATGATGAAAATAAGGTATTTCAGTTTCTAATGGGCATTAATGAAGCATACATGGGGGTAAGGAGTAACCTATTGATGATGCAGCCACCTCCAACCCTTGACAGTGTCTATAATATGGTCCTCAATGATGAGAAGAAGAGACAAGTCCAGTCCCCTTCTCAGTTTAATCCAGACTCTATGTCTTTCAATGTCCACACTAATAGACATTCAGTTGGATTCAATAAGGCCACGATGCCTAATCCTTCTCTTCCTTTTAGACAAAGAGTCAATTTTGACCAAGCTAGAGGGCATTTATTCTGTAGATACTGCAAAAAATCTGGGTACTTAATTGATAAGTGTTTCAAGATTCATGGGTATCCACAAAGTACAACATTTAACAAGAGGAGGAGAACTGATGCTACTCATCTTACTGCTGGTGTGGATTTCCCTCCTTCTGAAGGACATGTGTCTGTTTCCCAAGGGAATCCTCCTGAAAGCCATCAATCTGTTACAAACATAGATGGCCAGAGTTCTGTGCTACCAGGGTTGAGCAGACAACAGTATGATCAATTGATGAGCTTATTCTAACAGACCCAGTTAGGGGACTCCACTGCTCAGACTCCTCCTCCCATGTATGCTGCTAACTTTGCTGGTACTATGCTAACTGAGAGCCCTATTTCTGATTCCAAACTCTGCATGCTTACCCATATTAATTCTATCACCTGGATCATAGATTCTGGTGCATCTAATCATATGACACATGATAAACATTTACTCTTTAACATCACACCTTTAACTGTGCCCTATCTTGTAACTCTTCCTAATGTCTATAAAGTGAAAGTGACATGGACAGGTTTTTTTGCACTAACTCCATTCATTACCCTTCACAATGTGTTGCTGGTTCCTTCCTTTAAACACAACTTGATTTCTGTCCACTAGTTAGTGAAACAGTTGCATTGTATAGTTTTGTTCACTGAAAATTCCTGCTTCCTCCACATGATACAGGACCCTTCTCTGAGGAGGCCTCTGGATCTTGGTAGAGAAGATGCTGACTTATATAAACTGGCTTGGGTTCCACCTTCCCCTTTTTCCTCTATTAGTTGTTCATCTACTTCTGTATGTTCTGTGTCTACTTCTTGTAATGATGACATTTTGTCTGATAACAAGGCTGTTACCTTGCCCTCAAATGTACATGGTTCCATCTGTAATAATGTTGTTACAACTGACATGAATTACATTTGGCATTTAAGACTTGCCCATACTTCATTTACAAATATGAGACACATTTCTGGTTTGTCTTTTCCATTTGTTTCCAAACAACCTTTCCCCTGTTTTGTCTGTCCTATGGCAAGACAAACTAGACTCCCCTTTCCTGATAGTTCTATAAGCACCTCTAGACCTTTTCAATTAATTCATGTGGATACTTGGGGGCCTTATCATACTCCTACCTCTTCTGGTTGTAGATATTTCCTTACAATAGTTGATGACTTCTCTAGGGCAACCTGGACACACTTAATGGGATCTAAAAGCAATGCTTTCTCTTTGCTTAAGTCATTCCTGTGTTTGGTTAAAACCCAATTTAATGCTGTGGTTCAAACTGTTAGAAGTGACAATGCTTTAGAATTGGGGTCTAGCATTGAGGGTGTATCTTTCTTTAGTAGCCAAGGGATTATTCATCAAACCACCTGCCCTCATTCTCCTCGACAGAGTGGTGTTGTTGAAAGAAAGCATAGAACCCTCCTTGAAACATGTAGGGCTTTACTTTTCCAATCTGGACTACCTGCGTCTTTCTGGGGGGGACTGTTTGTAGACTGCCACTTACCTCCTTAACGGAATACCATCCAGATTGCTTCACAATAAGTCTCCTAATGAAATTTTGTATGGGAAACCTCCAACCTATTCTCATTTGAGAGCATTTGGGTGCCTTGCCTATGCTACTGTCCCAATTCCTCAAAGGGACAAGTTAAGGCCAAGAGCCATTTCTTGTGTTTTCTTGGGGTATCCCTTTGCCAAAAAGGGTTATAAATTGTATGATCTTACTTCCAATAAATGTTTTGTTTCCAGGGATGTTATATTCCATGAAACCCGTTTTCCCTTTAAGACTGCATCATCTTCTGTTCATCCTTCTCCTTCATCCTTTCTTTTTGTTCCACATGTTGAACATTCCACTGATCCAGACCCTTCCATACCTATCTCCTCTCCTATTCCTCCTGCATCTGTTCCAGAACCTCATTATATTGCTCCAGATTCTACTGATCCAGCTCCCGTTCCTTCTTTCAATCCTGATATCTCTCCTCATGCTTTGGCCTCTTCCCCATCTGTTCCTGCTCCCAGAAAATCTGAAAGACAGCATAATCCTCCGTCTTACCTTAAGGATTATGTCTGTCAATTTCCTGCCTTTTCTGGATCATCTTCCTCTTCTTTGGAATCTGAACCTCTATATTACTCTCAAGCTGCATCTGTTCCAGCATGGCAGGATGCCATGAGAAAGGAGTTTGCTGCTTTGGATACAAACCATACTTGGGATGTTGTTCCTTTTCCTCCTGGTAAGAAACCCATTGGCTGCAAATGGGTTTATAAAATCAAATACAAGGCTGACGGCAGTGTTGAAAGGTATAAAGCTAGACTTGTTATTAGAGGTGATACTCAGGTTGAAGGTATTGATTTCACTGATACCTTTTCTCATGTGGTTAGAATGTGCACTGTTAAGTGTCTTATTGATGTGGCTGTCAAAAATTATTGGAATTTATTTCAAATGGATGTTAATAATGCTTTCTTTCATGGTGACTTGGATGAGGAGGTTTATATGAAGCTCCCTCCAGGTTTGACAGTTTCTGCTCCTGCTTCTGTTTCTGCCTCCTCTACCTCTGCTCCCCTTGTTTGCAAATTGAATAAATCCTTGTATGAGCTTTGACATGCATCCAGACAATGGTATGCCAAATTGTCTTCTGCCCCCTATTCCAGAGGTTATAGACACTCTTTGAATGATTATTCTCTATTCATCAAAGGTACACCAGGGTCCCTTGTGATTGTAGCAGTCTATATGGATGATATTATTCTTAATGGGGATGACTGATGAAATATGTGCCTTGAAGCTGTTTCTGGATAATCAGTTTAAAATTAAGGACCTAGGGTCTTTGCACTATTTTTTAGGCATAGAGATGTCAGTTGTTCCTGGTGGGATGATCCTTAATCAGCATAAATATATCTCTGACCTGCTGCATCAGTTTGACTGTGCTAGTGTCTCTTCTGTTGTCTGTCCTTTGGACATTAATGCCAAACTTCATGCTGATTATGGTGACCTTTTATCTTGTCATGATCAGTAAAGGAGCCTTGTTGGTAAGCTTTTATTTCTGACTCATACTAGGCCTGACATCTGTTTTGATGTGCAACATCCAAGTCAATTTCTGAAATGTCCCAGACTTCCACATATGACTGCTGCCCTCCATGTGTTAAGATATCTTAAAGGTACCTCCTCTATGGGTCTCTTTTATTCTGACAACAATGATTGTTGTTGGCTATTCTGATAGTGACTGGGCTGCCTGCCCTAATACAAGGAGATCTGTTACTAGGTTTTGTATTGTTCTGGGTGGTTGCCTGATTAGTTGGAAATCTAAGAAGCAACCAGTGGTTTCTTTATCTTCTGCTGAGGCTGAATATAAGGCCTTAAGTAAGGTTGTTGCAGAATTGTCATGGATGTCTCGTTTAATACTTGATCTTGGGGTTTCTATTTCTCTTCCCTTTTCTGTGTTTTGTGATAGTCAGACTGCTATTCACATAGCTAAGAATCCAATTTTTCATGAATGGACTAAACACATTGAAGTGGATTGTCATTTTGTTCTCGATCAGCTCCAGAATGGCCTCATCCAGTTGTTTCATGTTCCTACTTCTCGTCAACTGGCTGACCTCCTGACCAAGCCTTTGCCTGGCACTGTGCTTCACCTTCGCTGCTCAAGTTGCAGGTGGTTTTCCCCTCCAACTTGAGGGGGGTGTTGAGATGAAGGATTATATGGTTTCCAAACCCAAGCATAAATGACATAGAGCTCTATATTCACTGTATATTTATTGTATGTTCATGGTATACATTATATATATGGGTGAGCATTGTATTTGGGCTGTGATGATTGTTGCTGTTGGGCTGTGAATATCTGAGCCCGATTTTGTTTTCATCTTGGGCCATCTGACCCCACCCAAGGCTATTGTAATATGTATATAGTCTTGTACTATTTTTGGTAGGCAATTAATTCATTTCCTTTGCAGACTCTCTCGAAGTTCTGGAGAGTTCTCTCAACTACTCTCTTTCTCTCTCTTCTTTCTCTCACTATGTGCTTCATGTTCTTCAGCTTAATCTTCACATTTTCAGAAAGAGAAGCTGATGGTTATGGTGGTCGTTGGCCAGATATGGGAATGAGAGGAGGTGGTGGTGAAGATGGCTAGGCAAGTAGAAGAAAATAGGTTGAAAAGAAGCTGCAAAAAAAGTCATCGTCCGATTCAGGCGAAAACTATGAATATTTCGGTAGAAAATATTCAATGTTAGCTTTAAGCGCTGATAAGACGTGATATACACAGACATTTACATGTCCGCAAAATGTGCTCAATAACACATCTTGGACGTAGTTCAAGTGTTTAATAAGAATAACTCTCATTTGAGGTGTCTAAGTGAAAATTAGTAACAAATTTAAGGATTTGTCTATACTTTTTTTTTCTTGGGTTGTTATTGTTCCGTTTGTAGCTTTCATATTATCATATTATTGTGTTTATATATTTTTTTTAAATCGATGATCTATTAAAAATAATCTTTTTATTCCTATAAGAATAAAGGATTATTTTTGCATATACAATATTCTTGAAGGAGATTATACCTAATATGTTGTTATTGTATATTTTAAGTTATTTTTTACTTATATATAACAAACAACTTACACATAAGGATAGCCCGTGCTGCACATGGTTCAATAATTACATGCTCATGAGTAGATTTAGAGTGTTGATTACCGGTTTGATCGAATCATATAACTTTGATATAAATTATGTATTTGAATATGTATAAATATTAGTTTAGACAATAAATTAAAAAAACTAGATATACACTTCAAATTCTAGCTTTGTCTCCAAATATACTAGATATGCGATTATAATTTCTTCTTGTTATGGGAAAAACTTCTATTAAAATCCATCATCAAAGGATCCTAGAATTAATTTTATATTACTCGAATCATTTATAAGGAGAGGGTATCATAATTTTGTTGGTCTCTACTATCATCTGAAAATTAAATTGTAAAAATAGCTTGCTTCGTGATCGAGCTCATTAATTAGCATAAGTAAATTTTTTGTCTAACTTATATGTTGTTATTTAAAATGGTCGTGCATAATTCTCTGATAATGATGTTTCCCATTCAAAAAGTATCAATTAATATTTCGACACATATAAGTAAGAAAATTGTTTAATAACATTAATATAAAATTATTTAACTACGTGGTCCTTTGTATCTTTATTTCGGGATTTATAAAATTTTATTTATATGAGAAAATCAATAGATATTTACATTCCGTTGTTGACTTTAACAATTTATCCTCTATTTATAAGAACTTGAACGAAATGAGTAAGAACTCCATAATAGCCACTTTATCCTTTTCGGATATTTTGACAATGCAAGTTTTAGCATTGAAAAAGTAGTTAAAAAGTTGTTAGTTCATTAGTTAAACTGAAAAATACAAATGAACTTTAGTTATGGCCAAAGAAAGTAATATAATTTTCAACTGATTATAATACAATGCCTAAATTAAAGAATTCAAGCAGATCGCCCTTGTGTTTCTTATGTTATCCTTCGGATAACCTTATGTTGCAACCTGGTCGAAATTCGAATATCGATATCGCTAATCACAAAATATGACAACAAAATAATATAGTAATCCTCTCCAAAGTTTTTATTAAAGTCTTAAAAAATAAAATAAAATTTTGAGTTAAGAATTTATTCAAAATTTTCTAGTATAAAAATAAATTAAATACATATTTGAAATATACGATAATATTTTATTTTTAGTCTAATAGGATAATGATGACATCTACTAACAAAAATATATTCACTAAACATCTCGTTATTATTTAATTTCACATTATAATTTTCATGTAACTATATGAAGCAACGACTCCTTAGATAACACTTTTTAAAATTCTATGAGCAGCAGTTTAATAAATAAATTTATATAGTGCAGTATTTATGTATTACTTAATTTTAAATATTTTAGTGTTAATTGGTCGAGCAATTTATGTGTTCCTCTTGAAATTTCGATCTACAAATTTAGTTTTCTTAATTTATTATAGATTTGTGCTACATTTTGTTATTAAACGTTACTAAATTTGTGAATTCTTCAAATAAAATTAGTTAATTTGTAAAAATATTAGTTGCCATAATTACTTTTTATTTGTTTGTAGCTATAATAGGCAAGAGAAAGCCACAGAAGATAGTTCTCTCAGTGTGACCACGTGTCCACTATAAAAAGCTAATGAGATGTGAATGAAAATTCAGATGGGGTCCACATGGTGAATGAGATGTGAATGAAAAGTCAGATGGGGTCCACATATTCAAAGTTAAAATGTCTGCACAACAACTACAGTAACACCCTTCATGGACTAATGAAAATAACTAATTCAGACTGAAAAAATCTGTAATTTCAAAAATGCCCCTCTGCCAGGCAGGCATGTTGACGGAGAGCTCCTTGTATTCCCTCTTATTAGATATGATATAGAAGAAAAAATAATGAATATGGTCGACATAAAAAAAGAAAGGGAGCAGGACAATGGATGGTAGGAATGGAATTCACCTTAATTTGTGATTATTTCTATTATTTACATCAAGCTAATATTTACCTGGCATTTTTCTTTTTCATGCACGCATTTATTGGTTATTCATGATAAAATGATAGTACGTATTATCACGTTAATCTTTAATAATTAATTAAATTATTTGATTTGACGTAAAGAGACCTTGTTCATGCTTTGAATATGAAAATAGCACGGGTTAATCAGCTTTTAGGTTGGTAATTAAATAATAATTAGCATTTGTAAAGGTATTAAAAGATAACTATTATTCAGCAACAACACGAAAAATTTCATAATATACTGGAGATCGGTAAATCTGTGTATGAACTTCCAGCATATTATAATTGGAACTCGAGCACACGGAAAGATCTAGCATAATATACTGAAGATTGGAGCATAAGTGTATGAACTTCTAGTATATTATGCTGGAACTCTAGCACACGAAAAGTTCCAGCATAATATACTGGAGATTGAAGCGCATGAACTTCAAGAATATTATGCTGGAACTCCAGTATATTACACTGGAAGTTCACACATAAAAAATTTAAACTCCAGTATATTATATTGGAATATTTTTTGACTTTTTGAATAATATTTTTGTTCAAATTTATTTTTACATAAAAAATAATTAAATTTCGATTACTTTTTAAATTATGATTATTTTTTATTTGCCACCTTAAATCTTGTTATTTTTGAATTTCACCCAGAAGAAAGGGCCAAAAGGATAAACGAAATGGGCGGCCTCGTATCAGCATATCTGAGGTTGTAGGCTTATAGCTATATAGAAATTTTACAAGAAAAATAATATGGGCTAGTTAGTTTTTGAACTGATAATTAAAAAATAATTAATACTTGCAAAATTATTAAAAACACAAATATTATTTTAGCTGAAACACAATAAAATATATGTTAGATTCTGGAGTTCTTGTTAATAAACTTCTAACATATTATTTTGGAATTTCATCACAACTTGAAATTTTATATGTCAACAATTCAAACTCCGGTATATTATGTTAGAATATTTTCAAATTTTCAAGAGCATTTTTATTCAGATTTTGTCTTTACAAGAAAATATTTAAATTTTAATTACTTTTAAAATTATGACTATTTTTCAATGAGCAGCTGTAAATTAGGCCCTTTTTTGTTTTTATTGTTTTCCAACTTTACATGTATGTTGTGGATTAATTGTAAATTTGTATAGTTTATTTTTCCTAACAAAGAAAAGTCACAAAAAAATGTAAAAGAAAGAACGAGCACAAAAATTTGGGTTTTATTTCCTAACAAGAAACTTGTTGTATTACATAGTTTAACGACACAAATTACAAAAGAAAAAAAATATTCTAAGGCCAAACCATATCCACACACATCCTTGGAAGTTCTTCAAATTCCTCTTCCTTGTCAAAGTTATTGTTAAAACTTGTTAAACCCCTGGAAATTGATTGAATTCCTTTTGAAGCCATAATAGTACAAGAATTGACAGATGAACTTGAAGAAGAAGCTGAGAATGAGGCCAAATAATCTGTATTTTCATGTCTAAGAAGCTCAGATAATATAAGAACTAGAGAAGCCATTGACTGAATATTTGATTTTCTGGCTGAATATAATTTTTTTTTCAAGATTTGAGGCAATGAATTGAAGATTTGCATGCACAGATATACAATTTATAAGCAAGAAAAAAATGGTTGAATAATAAAATGAAAAGTTGCAGCCCACTGTTATTTGTTTCTCAGAGATGAAAAACTGACCAACTTGACTTAATCTGTGTGAGACTTTAATACAAGAAAACTGGGGGCCAACAAAAGCAATTGGCAGAGAGGAGGGAAGTTACGTTGTTTTCAAGTGCTGCCCTCTGTCTTTTTTGGGTATTCTTGGGCAGTTATGGGATTTTGACAAACAGGACATTTGCACGTTACTATTAAAACTTTGGGAGAGAAATTCAAAAATAGTCTGATTTATAAATAGTTATTTAAAAATAATTATTATTTTAAAAGTAATTAAAATTTAGTTAGTTTTTATTTAAATATATATTGAACAAAATACTAGTCAAAATTTGAAAAATACTCCAACATAATATACGAGAGTTCCAGTATAAATATATTAAAACTTTAGTATATTGTCATGGAGTTCCAACATAAGTATACTGGAGTTCCAGTATAATATACTGGAGTTCCAGTATAATATACTGGAGTTCCAGTATAATATACTGGTCCGGTATAATATGTTAGAAGTTCATATACATGTGCTCCAATCTCCAGTATATTATGTTAAAATTTTCCGTGTGTCGAATTTCCAGCATAATATGTTGGAAGTGCATGCACAGGTGCACCGATCTCTAGCATATTATGTTGGACTGGTTCCTGTAGCAACAAAATAATGGTTCTTTTTCAATAACTTTGCAAATATTGACTATTTTTAATGATTAGTCCGAACACTGGCTAGTCCGTGCTATTTTAACAAACTTTGTCCCAATTAACTTAGCACTAATTTGTCCTAAAAAGAATATTATTCAACTATTTTTGATTAATTTGCCCTCATTTTTAGGCCAATTTTTTTTCTCAACTTTTAAAAACTATGTAAATATAGCCGTCGGAAGATTATCCTTTGAAGACAACGTTGAACTAGGGTGTAACAATTTTTTCATATGATTTTCAGTTTCCTCGACCTTACTGACAAAACATTAGGTTGTGGTCTGATGTTCGTAATAATTTACAAACTTTTAATTCAGGGTTTTCTCATAAAAGGGATTTTTAGACTGCGGTCTAAAAGTTTACAATATTACAAGAAAAATAAAAAGAGGATGATTTACTAAATAGTTATCCCAAAAATAAATAACTGGCGAAAATAATTGGTTATTCTTAAAGACGAAATTTAGCCAACTGAATTAATGATGACATAATTCAAAGAATAACCTGAGAAAGGCCATATAATGCAAAAAATAGTCCTGAGTCCTGACAAACATAGGCTGAATTGTGAAGCCATGAGCTATATAGTCCACTTGGTCTATTTTGCAGAATTTGAGGTTGTTACTTGTAGTTTTAAGGGTTGTCATATGAGTGTTACTTTAATCCATGGAAATATAACCCCGCGCGACCTGTCTTGCCGTTAAACATATAACTCAGCATTTACATTAAACTAAATAATTTAATTTTAATATATAATAGTTAACGTGAAGATACTTATTGCTTAATCATAATTAAGTAATAAATATGTATATGCAAGATAATGAATTAACATAGTACACAATTTAGTTTTTACCTTCACAAGTATACCCAAATTGATCCATTCGAAGGCTTAAAACAATTTAGAATATCTGAATAATATTTAGTCGTCCAAAGTAAAAGTAATAAATTAACTTAATTTCAGATATGATCTTCCCGAAAGATAAATATGACATCGTGGCACTCAAAGTTGGAATATATGCAATGATTTTTTATTGCCACCAAACCTCTAGTTCATTCTTCAACCAATGCTGTTGAACTATGACTACAAATAAAACTAGAAAGTTCTATTATTATCTTCTTACAAAGCAAGAAAAGATGAGGAAAATACAGAAATCACACGAGAAAAGGTAAATACATAATATGAGGGGGTAGAGGTATAAATTATATGGGACGTCTTATTTGGTCGCCTCCATTTAATATATATTTATTTTTTTAAAATTTTTTAACTTGTACCGACTTTTTAAATAACTTCAACCCCATTTCTCCTCCTCCTTACTTTGCAACTCTCTCGAACCATATACAGGAGAATCTCATTTAAGCAGAAAATATATTGGATCCATTACAACTGGATATCCTTCTAAAAAGAACAACATGATTATTGAACTGATGATGTTGGTGTTGAGGTTCAGAAGAAGTAACCTCATTTTCATGTGGGGTGAGAGAGAAAATCCTAACCAGTTACTACTAGCATCATTATGACTGTTACTATTTATTATTATTGCTACTTTTGTGGTTGCTGCAATTGTCGTTGATAGATTTTAAATACTCTTGCGTTATGTTTTGATGATCTAACAAGCTTTCTTATAAGAACCAGTTAGGGAACCTGACCTACTTTGGATTGCTGCAAACTCCAATGACTCCAGTAAAAGTTGAATTGCTACAGATACAGGAGCTAGGAACCAAACAAGGACCTGATGCTCTTGTGGTTCCTATATAGCAGCACAAAGTCATTTGGAAACAGATGGAACTGAAGTGACTGGCGGCACTGTTTCTGCCGCACAACACCACACTATTAGCCCACTCATTCTATAATCAAACAAAGTACTCACATTATTTCAAGTGATGTGATCAAGATGTTGTAACCACCCGACCAGTCGTTTTGAGCTTTTGCACTTTGATCACCTGTTCTCGGGGACGACTTGTCCCATGTAATGTTTTATGAGTGATGTAGATCGTTGGTTTTGGTTTCTGAAAAATCGAAATGAATTTGAAAGAACAGTTTCAGTTGAAAGCTTTGAATTTAAAATGTTAAGAGTTGACTTATTTGGATATGAGCTCGGAGCAGATTTTTATGAATTGGTTAGCTTCGTTGGGTGATTTATGACTTAGGAGCGTGATCGGAATTGGTATTGGAGGTCCGAAGTAGAATTAGGCTTGGATTGGAAAAGTTAGTATTTTGGCGAATTCCGAATTCCGGTTGGTAGGTGAGATTTTGATCCGAAAGTCAAAATGAAATTTTGAGAGTTGAAGTAGCTTCATTATGTCATTTGGGATGTGTGTGCAAAATTTCAGATTATTTGGACGTCGTTTGGCCGAGTTTTTGGTCAAATGCATGTTTCAGAAGTTTTAGAAGAACTTAGGTTTAAATTCGATGAGTTTTAGGTGATTTGGTGTTATTTGAGGTGTTTTGATGATTGGAACAAGTTTGAATAAGGTTTTACGGTATGTTTGTGCTTTTGGTTGAGGTTCCGAGGGCCTCGGGTGAGTTTGGGATGGTCAATCAGACCATTTTGTACCTTAAAAGATAGTAGAAATTGCAGGCTTCAGTTGCAGGTATTTTGTTCATTGCGATCACATATATGCAATTGTGATAGCATAGAAGCTTCTGAGGCAGTCCATCTTTTTGTTCTTCGCGTTCACACAAGTTGAGATGCGATCGCATGGTTGGGTAAAATTGTTCTTCGCGAACGCATAGCTAAGGCCGTATTCACATAGAGTAAAAAGGGCCCGAGGTATTGTTTAGAATTTTCTCATCGCGAACGCAGAGTTTTGCCCGGGATCGCATAGTATAATTTTGTTGTGCATTGTTTTCGCATGAGACCTGTTGCATTCACATAGGGTTAATTCTGGCAGTTGATTTTGTGCTTCGCGGTCGCGAAGGTTTTCCTGCGATCGCATAGAAGAAATATTGCCTGGGCAGATTGTTTTAAAGTCTTCTTGTATGCGAATGTGGATGTATTTTCACCCATGGTTGCTCGTTTTTGGAGGTTTTTGAAAGAAATTAAAGAGGAATTCAAGAGAAATCTGTTTGAGGTAAGAATATTAGTCTTAAAACTCGATTATATTGTGAAATCCACCTAGAAATTCATGAAAATTTAGCCAAAAATGGAAGTACTAGGGCTTGAGATTTTGAAATATTAATTTGGGATTTGAGGGGTCATTTGGACTCCGATCTTGGTGTTCTTTATATGCATAGACTCGTGGTGAGATAAGGAATCTAATAATATGAAAATTTCTGAATTTTGAGAAGTGGACCAGGGCTCGAATTATGCTAATTTCGGAAATTTTGATATTTTTCAATTGTTTTCACTTGGGCTTTGTTCCTTTAGCATATTCTGACGTATTCGTTCAGGTTTTGGATAGATTCAATGCGCGCGGAGGCCGATTCGAGGGGAAAAGGCATCATGAGCTAGAGATATTGACGATTTGAAGTGAGTAATGATTTTAAATGATGTTCTGAGGGCTTGAAACCTCGGATTGCACATCGTAGTGCTATATTGAGGTGACTTGCATGTCGGAAAGCGAGCGTGGGGTAGAGCATTGTTGGAATTTGTGACTTGGTCCATCTCGATTGATGATCTACTGTGTAATTGATTGAAACTTATTTGTTACCATCATGACTTGGGCTGATTGCCATATTTGGGCTTCGTGCCAGCTATTTGAACCCCTTCGGGGATGGTTGTTGATATTTCCTCGCTGTTTTGGTTTTGTACTTGAATTGAGTCATACATTTTCCACTGTTTCAAAATTCAGCCAAGTTTACTTTGCTTTAACACTTGAAGTGATATTTCCAATAATATTTTGGGCGAAGCATTATGTTTATTGTTGCCCGAGTGGCTTATGTGATTTTTGTTAACTAAGTAAGGTCAAGGGCCTGTATTGTGAGGATACTTTTGGATCAGGGCACACGCCGCAGCAATGCATATATATAAATCGGGCTACACGCTGCAGTAGTGAGATACTGATAGTGATATGAGGCCGAGGGCTAGATGTGATGCCACGGGATGGCTTGATAATGCGCTTGGGCCGTAAGGGGCCCCTCCCGAAGTCTGCATACTCCTTGTGAGCGCCGTTGATGATAAATGGATCGGGTTGCACGCCACAGCGATATATGGATCGGGTTGCACGACGTAGTGGTACTAGTATTGGTTTATGTGTTTACTTTATTTCATTTGTTTGCCATTATCTGTTGTCTTTGCTACTTCATGTAATATCTACCTGATTTTCCTGGCAGTATCTGATAACTGAGTGTGGTGCCCGAGGGGCGGATTCCTATGTTTATTTGCACCATTTGTTTTGCATTCAGTTGTATATTTGTTGAAAAAGCCATTTTCAAAAGAGGTTTTAAACTGAGTTAATACATTTCTAAGGAATTCACAGCTTCGCTGTTTTCTCAAAAAGGTTTCACACTACTTTTATACAGCATGTTGATTTATTATACGTGATTTCTTAATTCTCAGTTGTTATTTACATTTATTAGTCACTAGGTTGGAGTACTCACTTTACTCCCTGCACCTCGTATGCAGATACATGTATTTATTCACCCGGTAGTAGGTTTTTGCTGATTGGAGGCAGAGCTAATGGAGTTTAGCGAGGTGACTGCTAGCATTCGCAGCACCATTTCTCTCTCTTTTGTTCATTATTCCCGTTTCGTATATTTTTAGACCTTGTAGAACTGTATTCACACTCTAATAGATGCTCATGACTTGTGACACCCCGGTTTGGGATGTGTTGGGTTATACTTTTGCTAATTATTATTATCACTAAATCATATTTAGACTGCTTATGAACTATTTAATTGTTCAAAAGGATGAATAAGGTTTAGTTGGCTGGCCTTGTCCCCACGAGAGGCGCCATCACAACCGTGTCTGGTTTTGGGTCGTGGCAAGTTGGTATCAGAGCCTAAGTTACTAAGTTTTACGAGTTATGAGCAGGTTTAGTAGAGTCTCGCGGATCGGTACGGAGACATCTGTATTTGTCCTCGAGAGGCTGCAGAACCTTTAGGAAAACTTCACATTCTTGAATTCTTATCATGCGTCCTTGAATCAGCTTGAAAGGTAACTCTTGAAATTCCTTCCACACGTTCGCATGCGCGCATGAGCGCTCAGTATTAGATGTGCCTTAATGGCTTGTGATTCCCTAATCGAGGAGCGAGATGTGATCTCTGTGAGTTTGATGTTGGGCCAGTCTAGAGGACTTGAGGCTGGATCTTTGCCTATGGTTTGAGCACCAAGGTGCTGATTGTGTGAGCAAGTGTTTTAAAACATATATATTCAGTATTGCCCCTATTAGTGGGAAGGACGACCGAATAGCTACTTGATGAGTTTTTTTGTACTGCAAGGTGTATCTAGATGACTTGGAAGTGATAAAGAAGGTTTACTGGATGATAGATAAACTATTAAGTATTTGATTTCCATTGTGATTGGATGTGTAGCCTCGAGTATGGGTGCGTGAAGGATCTTTTTGTGTTTCCAATTGTGAGAGAAGTAATTTTCACGTTGCGGTATGAGTTTATACTTATAACTAAGTGACTGTGGACATTTTATGACGGTCGAAGGTATATATAGATATTATATTGTGGCGAAATAGTAGGGTTATCTTTTGCGGAGTGTACAGAAGTGGTGTGATCCCTATGTGTATGTTAGAAGGCCTCATGTGTAATTGAAAAGTGCGCGTTGAAATTTGAAATTTCGGGTTGCTCAAAAGAGTGGGCTTATCTGTTGCGGGGATGAATGCGAGATTTGCAGAGATATAAAGCACTAGATGATCTGTGTTTTCACAAGCTTACGAATAATTTGAGTTTAATCTCACTATGGTATTGTGCCATTAATAGAGTAAAAGATTTATGAGTTATTGCGTGTATCTTGATCCATAGCTTCGAGCCAAGTGGGGGAGTTTGTTGTGAGCAGTTGATTGCACAATTATGTGCTATGTTAGTTCTAGTTTGAGGCCTATTGGTGAATCAGTTATGGCTTATGGAGATTGAGACCGAGGATGCCTCGAGTAAAGGAAAATTTTGACAAAGTTTATGTCATGCTTCATAGGTGTAAGAGGATCTCAAAATGTCTTGAGTTGTAGTTGGTAAAAGATGCTCGGTGCATAGAGTAGGAAGTTGCTTGGTTGTATTGGATGAGGTTGAATTTTGCAGTGTTTGAAGTGCTAATGATGCACAAGTTGTTCGGTTCTTTTGGTAAGGCTGATTGCGGTTTGAGTAGAGTGGATGAATTGCGAGAATGGTTCTAATGTGTTCAAGATTTTACATATAAAAATTGGGTATTTTAAAGTTGCATATGTGGTTAGAAACTGAGTTTTCATTGGAAGAGTTCAAGACTTGTGGTATTTCTATGTTAATTGTGTGATTCTATGTATCAGTATCAGGAAGATATAGGTAACAAATTTGGATTCACATGAAGTCTCTTCAGAGTAAAAGTATTTTGAATATGGTGCTCTTAGGAATATCTGAGAAAGTATTCAGCGACTTATGAGTCTTAGACAATGTGGTTTATGCTTGGGTCTCGTGTGGTGAGTTTGGGGTGAGAAATTGTTGTGCTACAGGAAGAGGGAATGTCAAGTTGAAGGTGAATCAGAAGGAAACTTAGATAGCTAGAGTAGATTGATAGTAGACTGCATCGGTAAGGTAAGGATATGATTAATTCCTTGTGTCTGTTCGAGGTGATGATTTCTTAAAGTTATTTTACAAGAATGCTCTTAGGTTTTGATGGTTTGCTTAACTTGGTCGAGTTAGAAGAATTTAGTCTTGGCAGGTCTAATTTGTGCAACGGGAACTCAGAGAGTTCTTGATGGGTTTTACCGTGATTTGGAGATGTATATCTTCTATGGGCATGCAGAGCATGGAATGTATAGTGAGTTTTCTTCTAGATGGGACCAGTGGAAGGTTCTACATTAGTTTAGTACATAGATATTTGTGGCTCGGAAGGGAGATGAAGTTTTCATGTTATCCTATGATGATTTGGTATATGTAGGTTGTTGTTGAGGATCGAGATTCGTGTGTGTGAGGTCTCAGTTTAGTTCTGAAAGGAAGTTCACAAAACTCTTAGGCAGCATGTAGCCTCAGATGATTAAGAAAATGGTGTTGTTGATTGGTAGTGATTTATCGAGAGTATATGTTTCAGAAAAGGGGTCAACGTGAATAAGTTGATGGTAATTCGGTAGTATTGCAGCACTTCTTACCAGATCGGCTGCTGATGTTCGAGTTAGTTTGGCAGCACAGAAGCATAGGTGAGTTATATATGCAGGTGGCGGAATTGCGATCAGATATGGTGACTCATGTGCCGTGTGGATTGGAGACGGGAGTTCCTATATTCAGGCTATGTTCTGGTGTGGACTGGGTGTATTGGAACTGCATAGCGACTACCGGGATTTGGGAGGCCCGAGTGGATCTTTTGTTGCTTGGTATGTTAGATATTGGATACGATGTTGGGGTTAGACTGGTTGTCTCTGTGATGGATTATTCTGTACTAGTGCGCTACAGGCTTATCCTAAAATTCCACGGGTTGAGTGGCGAGGCATGCCGGAGTATATCCCGGTAGAGTGGTTTTATATTTAGAAGACCCACCGGGCAGCTGGGAAGGATTGTCCTTCTTACTTGGGCTCTTGTGATGAGTGTTAGTGTTGAGGCCCTGATGTTGATTCAATTCCGATGTTGAGGGACTTTTTGGATATGTGTCTTATGTTGGGGCATGTCACCGGGCAAGGTTATGGATTTCGGTATTGATTTGGTGCCGAGCACCGTGTCATATAGCACCGACAGGATGTTACAGTAGTGGAAGGAACAACTTTAGGATTTTCTTGATAAAGAGTTCATTGTTAGGTCAATATGGATGTGTGTTCTAGCTTGAGGGATAGGTTGATTCGACCGTTATTGAGCGTACTGGTGTCACGACCCCAGTTCGCCCTCCGTGAACATGTCGTGATGATACCTAGTTTCTATGACTAGGTAAGCCTAACAATGGGGAAAACAACATATCTTGCGGAATAATTAATTTAAAGCTTAACAACTAAAAGAAACTGTATATAAAGGCTGCTTGGCATATACAACTAAAAATGCGGAAGTCTACAATATCATCCCAAAACCCAAAAATCTCACGGGAACACAAGCTAACGAATAATAATACATGGCTCTAACTCTAGAACATCTAAAGCAAAAGTGCGGAAGAAGTCTAAATACTACAGATAGAGTAAATAAGGAGACTCCTTGGTCTGGGGACGCTGCAGAAGTACCTCAAAGTCTTCGTAGCTCTCCTGGCCTCAAGGATAATGTGCCTGAGATGAAGTACCTGGATCTGCACATGAAAAACATGCGTAGAAGAAGCAAGAGTACATCACTGCGGTACTTAGTAAATTCCAAGCCTAACCTCGGTTAGGTAGTGACGAGGAAAGGTCCGGGCCCTACCGAGATGCAACATAATAAATAATAAGATGAGGAAATAACAGTATAGATAAAGTGTACAGCGAGAATCTAAACAGGATAAATACAAAAACCATAATAGAAAGCAAAAAAAAAGGACAATACTAGTAAATACTACTCACAACAGGAACCACAACCAGGGATCTCTTGGTATATTGAGGATCTCTTGATATCCTCAAATCTTACAATTTCATGTGCCAGGGATCTCTTGATATCCTCAAATCTTACAATTTCATGTGCCAGGGATCTCTTGGTATCCCGAGGTTCTCTTGGTTTCCTCAAATCGTACAATTTCATGTACTAGGGATCTCTTAGTATCCGGAGGATCTCTTGGTAATTTCATGTATTAGGGATCTCTTAGTATCCCGAGGATCTCTTGGTATCCACAAATCTGACAATTTCATGTGCCAAGGATCTCTTGGTATCCCGCACCCTCAGTCCAGAACATATCAAGTGCAGGGGGATCTCCCGGGAGGCCAACCCATAGTCCCAATTTAAAAACACATAATATCAACCCAAACATTAGGAAAGATACTATATAAGGACAAGAAATAAAAAAATACTAGCCAAACATACTACACAGAAGACAAACAAGACAGTTTAAGCACTTAGGCACATAAGTCAATTAACATTCTTCTCTAAACTAGCATAGAATAAACTTACAATTTAAAATGAATAGGTAAGCAAGAAATCTCAATTCAAATACTTCATGCAAAAAAGAATTTCCAACAATTTGCTCAAGTACACACTTGTCACCTCACATACGAGGCGTTCAACTACCAAACACATAATCCTAAGGGGAAAGTCCATCACACAAGGTTAGACAAGCCACTTACCTCTATCGGCTCCAAAAATCAACTTGAAATCACTCTTTTGCCACGAGTATCTGACTCCAAATGGCCCAATTCTATTAATTTCAATTACATCTCGTAAATAACATCTCAAGCAACTAATTCTACTATTAATTTATAGCTAGAGCAAATTTAGGTAAAATAACCAAAACACCCCTCAGGCCAACGTGGTCAAAACCCGAGGTCCGATTTGTTCGGACCTCAAATTGAGGTCCAAATCCCCAAGTTTTGAAAAATATAGGTTCTAGCCCAAACCTCCAATTTCACCCATGAAAATCATTGATTTTAAGTTGAAAACATGTTAAATATTGAAAGAAATGAGTCAAAACCAACTTAGAAATGAGTTGGAAGAGGTCTTATTCTTGGAAAATCTTCCAAAGGAGTTGTGTTTTGAAAATGGGGTGAAAAATGTCCAAAATTCGACTAAGTATAAAAATTCCAAGTTGCAGATGTCGCCCCCGACCCTGCTAACTTGGGAATCGCGAGATTATTGTTCGCATTTGAAAACTGTGAGGGAAGCTGGGAGGTTCACATTTGTGAACCATAAGGTCACAATTACGAAGACATCACCTACGCATTTGCGAGGGTATAGTTCGCGTTTGCGAACTATGCCAGGAATTAAGTGCCAAGCCTAACCCCGGTCCAGTAGTGACGAGGAAGTTCAGGGCCCTACTGAGGCTAAGCATAATAATAAGTTTCAACAATATGAAATAAGCGATATAAATTAGAACGGCAATGAAACAAGACAGTTTATACCAGACAACAACAATTATACAAATAACAGAGTAAAACCGGAAATCAGAAAAACTCAATACCAATAGTAACACAAGGATCTCCTAGGATACCGTCATGTAGTCGCTTTCATCAACTGTCCAGTGGATCTCCCGAGATACTGTCCCGTAGTCCATTCTATGTATATATCCAAAGGATCTTCTGGGATACCGTCCTGTAGTCCAACAATCAATACGTGGGGATCTACCGGAACTCCAGTCCATAGTCCCAAATTTAAATACCCAATACTAGGGGAACTTGCCGGGTGCATTCCCGTAGTCCTATATAACTGTGCAAGGGGATCTACAAAGAATCTAACCCGTAGTCTCAAAGTAAATGTGCATAGGGATCTACCAGGAATCGAACTGGTAGTCCTAAAGTAAACCGACATGGGGATGGGGGGAGCTACCGAAATTCCACATCTGTAGACCCAATATAAATACATAGTAACAACAAGAAGAGATCCAGAACAATGAAGTTTCACAGTAAGACAACAATTAGTCCTAGACTTAAATGCTTCACATAATGCAGCCAAGGAAATTTAAGCAAATAGGTGATTTAAGACAACTAAACATGCTCTTCTAACTAGCAACATGCCAAATTTGCAAGTGCAATAAAACAGGAAGGAAACATGCCAATAAGTACTTTATGAAATTAGATTTCTAACAATTTGCACAAGTAAGCGCTCGTCACCTTGTGCACAAGGCAATTCAATTAAAAAATATCATATCATAAGGGAAAAAATCCCCCACACAAGGTTAGACAAGCCACTTACCTCGAATCGGCTCAAAATCAACTAGAAATCACGCCTTTGCCACGAGTATCCGACTCCAAATGGCCCAAATCTATTCTATTCAATTACATATCATAAATAACATCTCAAACAACTGATTCTACGATATCATTTAAAGCTAAGATGCGAAATTAGGTAAATGACCAAAATGCCCCTCAGGTCAACGTATCGAAATTGGATGAAATTTATATTTTCAGAAACCTTATACTATCACGAGTCTATACATAATAAGAACACAAAAATCGGAGTCCAAATGACCCCTCAAATCCCTTATTAAAAATCTAAAATTCCAAGCCCTAGTTCTTCTATTTTTGTCCAAGTTTCCATGAATTTCTAGATTAATTTCACAATAGAACCACGTTTTAAGTTCATAAATCTTACCTCCAATCAATTCTCCTTGAATCTATCTTCAATCTCTCGCAAAGAGCTCTTAAAATACTCAGTTATGGTAGAAAAATGGCTCAAATTCGCGGATGAAATGTTTTTAAAATTTTCTGCCCAGTTCTGGTATCCTTTCAACGGGATCGCGGCCTAAGCCTCGCGATCGTGAAGAGAAAAAATTCCAACACTCCTAAATTCACTATGCGAACAGGATACCTACTATGCGAACGGGATGCCTTATTTTCCATACCTACGCGTGCGCGTACGAGCTGATGCGAACACGAAGAACAAATCCACTAGACCCCTAAATACTTATGTGCGAACGCAAAACACTACATGCGAATGCGAAGCACAAGGTTAAGGCCCTCTGTGAACATGAGACCTAAGCCGCTAATGCGAAGGCCAAACTCAGGCCAACCCAAATTCCTTCTAAGCGATCGCGAAGGCTAAACTTATCTGCAACAGCTGTTGAAATTTCTCCAACTTTTCAACATAGAAAATGGTCCGATTGACCATCCGAAACTCACTCGAGGCCCTCGGGATCTCAACCAATAACACCAACACATCCTAAAATCTCATTTAAATTTGTTCCAATCATCAAAGCACCTCAAACAACACCAAATCTATCAATTCACATCGAATTCAAGCCTAAGTTTTCTAAAAAAGTTTGAAATATGCTTTCGATAAAAAAACCCAACCAAATCACGTCTGAATGGCCCTGAACTTTTGCACACACATCCCAAAATGACCTAACACAACTCTCAAAATTCCATTTCGACCATCGGATAAAATTCTCATTATCGAACCGGAAATTTCCAAAATTCAAACTTCGGCATTTCAAGCCTAAATTAGCTACAGACCTTCAAAACACAATCCGAACACGCTCCTAAAACCAAAATAACCTAACAAAGCTAACGAAACCCTCAGATTCCCATTTCGAGGTTGTATTCACACTGTTCCTACTATGGACAATTTTCCAGCACTTAAGCTCTCATTTAGGGACTAAGTGTCCCAAAACTCTCCGAAACTCTAAATTCCCGGCTAATTAAATTAGCAGAAATAAACTTGGGGATATCAGTTAATAGAGAATCAAGGCATTAATTCTTAAGATGACCACTGGGTCGCCACATCCTCCTACACTTAAACATGCGTTCATCCTCAAACGAGCTTAGATACATACCTGAAGTAATGAAAAGATGAGGGTAACGACTGCACATATCCTACTCGGTCTCCCAGGTCGCCTCCCTGGCTGGCTGAGTCCACCATTGAATTTTTACTGAAGCAATATTATTTGACCTCAACTTCCTGACCTTCCTGTCCAATATAGCAACTGGCTCCTTTACATAAGATAGATCCTTGTCTAGCTGGACTGAACTGAAATCCAATACGTATGATGGATCACTGTGATAACTTTAGAGCATCGAAACATGAAATACCAGATGAACCCCTGCCAGGCTGGGAGGTAAGGCAAGATAATAAGCAACCTCCCCAACATGCCTCAATATCTCAAAAGGGCCAATGAACCTCAGATTTCAACTTCCCTTTTTTCCTAAATCTTATGATGCCCTTCATAGGTGAAACCTGATGGAGAACCCGCTCTTCAACCATAAAGGAAACATCACGAACCTTCCGGTCCACGTAGCTCTTCTATCTAGACTGGGTTGTACAGAGTCTATCCTGAATTCCCTTAACCTTCTCCAAAGCATCCTGAACCAAATCTGTGCCCAATAGTCTGGCCTCACCCGGCTCAAACCAACCCACCGAAGATCTACACCGCCTACCATACAAGGCCTCATACGGTGCCATCTGAATGTTGGACTAATAGCTGTTGTTGTAAGCAAACTCCGCCAATGGAAAGAACAGATCCCAAGACCTTCTAAACTCAATCACGCACGCACAGAGCATATCCTCAAGAATCTGAATAGTGCACTGGAACTTTCCGTTCGTCTGGGGGGTGTAATGTTATGTTCAACTCCGCCCGAGTACCTCACTCTTGCTGAACGGTCCTCCAGAACTATGATGTGAACTGAGTACCTCTATCTGAAATAATAGAAACTGGAATACCATACAGACGGACAATTTCCTGGATATAAATCTCCGTCAACCACTTCGAAGAATAAGTGGTACACACAGGGATGAAATGAGCGGACTTGGTCAGCCGATCCACAATAACCCAAATGGCATCGAACTTCTTCAAAGTCCGTGGGAGTCCAGATACAAAATCCCTGGTGATACGCTCCTACTTCCACTCTGAAATCTCTATCTACTGAAGCAACCCACCCGGTCTCTGGTGCTCGTACTTCACCTGCTGGTAGTTGAGGCATCTAGCTACAAATCCAACTATATCCTTCTTCATCCGTCTCCAACAATAGTGGTGCCTCAAGTTTTGATATATCTTTGTGGCACCCGGATGGATGGAATACCGCGAACTATGGGCCTCCTCTAGAATCAGCTCCCGTAGCCCATCGACATTGGGTATACAAACCCGACCATGCATCCCCAACACTCCGTCCTCACCAATGGTCACATCTCTGGCATCATCATGCTGAACCCTGTCCTTAAGGACAAACAGATGAGGGTCACCATACTGCCGCTACCTGATACGATCAAATAATGAACACCGAGAAACCACACAAGCTAGAACCTGACTAGGCTTCGAAAGATCCAATCTCACAAACTGGCTGGTTAAGGCCTAAAATACTATCCCCATAGGCCTCTCCGATACTAGTAAATATGCCAAACTCTTTGCCCGATGACTCAAGGCGTAAACCACTACATTGGCCTTGTATGGGTGATACAAAATAGTTATATCATAGTCCTTCAGCAACTCTAACCTCCTTCTTTGGCGCAAATTTATATCATTTTGCTTGAATAAATGCTGCAAGCTCTGATGATCAGTATAAATCTCACAAGGCATACCGTATAGATAATGGCGCCAAATCTTCAGGGTGTGAACAATGGTAGCTAACTCAAGATCATGGATAGGATAATTCTTCTCATGTATCTCTAACTGTATGGACCCGTAGGCAATCACCCTACTGTTCTGTATCAATACTACTCCAAGGCCAATTCTCGAGGCATCACAATAGACGATATAAGACCCTGAACCTGTAAGCAATACCAAAACCGGGGCTGTAGTCAAAGCTGTCTTGAGTTTTTGAAAGCTCGCTCCACACTTCTCTGTCCACTGAAATGGAGCACCTGTTTGGGTTGATCTAGCCATAGGGGCTGCAATCGATGAAAACCCCTCCACAAAACGACGGTAGTGGCCTGCCAATCTAAGGAAACTACAAATCTCTATAGCTGAGGACAGCCTGGGCCAACTCTATACAACCTTTACCTTCTTCGGATCCACCTGAATGCCCTCACTCGATACCATGTGGCCTAAGAATGCCACTAAATCCAACCAAAATTCACACTTTGAAAACTTTGTATATAACTTCTTCTCTCTCGGAGTCTGAAGCACTGTCCTTAGATGCTACTCGTGATCTTCCCGACTCCATGAGTACACCAGAATGTTATCAATAAAGACAATGACAAAAAAGTCGATATATGGTTGAAATATACTGTTCATCAAATGCATGAAGGTTGTTGGGGCTTGGTAAGCCTATCTGACATAAGAAGAAACTCGTAATGACCATATCAAGTCCTGAAAGCAGTTTTCAGGATATCTGGCTCCCGAATCTTCAACTGATGGTAACATGAGCGCAAATCAATCTTAGAAAATACCTGTGCGAGGTGAAGCTTGTCAAGCAGATCTTCAGTATGAGGCAAAAGATAAAAGTTCTTCACTGTGACCTTGTTCAACTGGCGATAATCAACACACATACGCATAGAACCATCCTTTTCTTCACAAACAAGATAGGAGCACCCCAAGGTGAAACGCTAGGCCGGATAAAACCCTTATCAAGCAATTTCGGTAAATGATCCTTCAACTCCTTCAACTTAGGAGGAGCCATACGATATGGAGGAATATAAATAAGCTGAGTGCCCTGCAACAAATCAATGCCAAAATCAATGTCTTTATCAAGCAGCATGCCCGAAAGATCAGTTGGAAATACATCGGGATAATTACGTACCACTGGGACTGAATCAACAAAAAGGGTATCAACACTGACATCTCTCATATAAGCTAAATGTTATATAATACGCTTAACGCTAGAGGGGGGGGTGAATAGCGTTATAATAAAATTTAGCGTAAACTTGCGGAATTTGAAATTTGCAGGAAATAAATAAGTGCGTTAAGTAAACAAAAATGAAAGAACGCACCGATGTATTATGGTTCACCACAACAAGTGGCTAGTCCAGTCCCGAGAGACTCTCTCGAGATTTTTCACTAACTTGTCAAGCTTACGGGTGCTCAACAAACCTTTACAACTTAAGGACACAAGCCTTAACACCTTTGCTCGGAGATACAACACTCCAAGACTTCACTGTTAAGCTTACGGGTGCCTAACCAACCTTTACAACTTAAGGACACCAGCCTTAACACCTTTGTTCGGAGATACAACACTCCAAGACTTCACTGTTAAGCTTACGGGTGCCTAACCAACCTTTACAATCTGAGGACACAAGCCTCAACAATCTTGCTCAAAGATATAACACTCCAAGACTTCGACCAAGGAAACACAAGTTCCTTACAATAAGAGAATCACAATTCTCTTTAAGTGTACAAAACACTAAACACTCAAACAAAACACCCCTTAATGAGTAGATGTGAGTAAAAGAAGTAAGCTCAAGATCACAACAACTTTGAACAAAAATATGGCTCTCAAAATTTATGTAATGAATATAAAATGATAAGCAATAGAGTATGCAAGCTTATAGCAATTGTATGATCAGTTGTTGTTGTGTGTTATTGTGTTTAAAACACTGAAATGAAGCTGTATTTATAGTTGAAAAACTTGGCATTACCGTTGCCTAATTGCCAATTAAGAGTTTTACTGTGTGACAATCGATTGTCAAGAAGTCACAATCGATTGTTTGCCAATCGTTCCAGAAATCAATCCCAGATTTTACGCTTAACAATCGATTGTCCAAGATCAACAATCGATTATTGGTAACGTTTAAAAAATCATTTTCAGATTTTACGTAAAACAATCGATTATACAAAATCAATAATCGATTATTCAGCAACGTTCAAAAAATCCTTTCCAGATTTTAATTTCAACAATCGATTGTACAAAATCAACAATCGATTATTCAGCAACGTTCAAAAAATCTTTTCCAGATTTTAATTTCAACAATCGATTGTACTAAATCAACAATCGATTACCTAACGGTATTTGAAAACTTTACGACAACGGTCAGCTTCACAATCGATTGTGCAATTATTTATCAGACTTTGAAAATCATTTTAGACACTGCCTCGTGACAATCGATTGTTATATACTCACAGTCGATTATTTAATAACTTTCAAAGAGTTTGGAAGACACTGCCTCAACACAATCGATTGTCATATGTTCACAATCGATTATTTTGTGACTTTGAAAAATCTGATGGACACTGTCTCTTCACAATCGATTGTCATTAGCTTCACAATCGATTATTCTGAGTTTTGAAAAACTTTGATGTACACTGCCTCATCACAATCGATTGTCATAAGGTTCACAATCGATTGTCATGCAGTTTGAAAAACCTGATGCTCACTGCCTTAACACAATCGATTGTCATTAGTTCACAATCGATTGTCATGCAGTCTTGGCTTAACATAATCGATTATTATCAGTACATATTCGATTATCTTAGTCCAGATTTTAGAGGCATATTTAAAAATCATTTTGACTAAAGTAAATATGCATGATTTAAAATCATTTAGCATTAAATTAAATATGCATGATTTTGTAAAAATAGTTTTACGAGAGAAGCCATGTCATGAGTCAAGTTGTCGGATCAAGATCACAATTAAGAACGACTCATTTAAAATATAAAACTTGGTCTTCTGCTTGAATCTCGTTATATATCAATTATATGCTTGTACTTGAACTTCGTCATATATCAATTTGCGCTTTGTTTGTCATTCATCAAAACCTACACATAAGAACACACGTTTTAGTATAAAAAGCCTTGAGAACGTGTTTCCAACAATTTCCCCCTTTTTGATAATGGCAAACTTTAAGCGGGATATGCAAATGAAGCAATTCATAATGACGATTCAAAGCAAGTATATATATGCAATAAGTATGCAATTTGTTCCCCCTCAATATATGAATTCCCCCTCAATTTAAGCTTATAAATATTGAGAGTACATACCCGTTATCTTCCCCCTTTTGCCATTAGCAAAAATAATATAATAAAATACCAAAGATTGAAATAAAACTTGTTTATTTATTGGAAAGAAGATTACAGCAACAGGGAAGACAATACAACATATAAAAACAAACTTAAAAACAACAAACAAAGAAATTATTCATTTCCATCATCTCCCGCCTCATCATCCGGCGCTGCTTCATATGGAACAAGACCCGCATATGGATAATGGACATGGTCAAAATATCCATGGATCTCATGAGTTAATTGACCAAAAGAAGAGGTCAATGAAGCAATTTGGTCGGAAATTGATTGGAGGGTAGGCTCTTGAGGCGGATGAGTTCGACGGGTTGGAGGAGGAGCAGGCGCTGCATGATCACTGTCATGATGAAAGGAGGATTCTTAAATTTCCCACTTCTTGGTACTCTTTTTGAGAGGACCGTTGGAAGTCATGAATCCGGAGGCTTCAAGAAAATTCATGATGAGGAGAGCATAAGGAAGAGGCCTATCATCTCCGATAGCGTCACGCATGTGAATCTTGACAAACCGACACCAATTGATGTTAGCTCTGGTTATTATGGCATGCATGAGCTTGGTGTCCTCTTGGGAAATGGTAGTATGGTTATGCTTGCGAGGCTTGAGGACTCGGGTGATGAAATATAAAATCAACCGATAATTTGGATCCATTCCCGTAATTGTAGGACGACGGGAAGAAAGATTTGGATCATAAGAAGTAAGTCCGGTTTGATGTAGGAGGACCGTTTCATCAAAAAGGGCTCTGGCCTCTCCGATGTACCGAAAAATGTCTTCACCATTATGAGGAAGACGGGCAATGGTATGAAGGTTTTCATCGGAAAGAAGAATTTGAACACCATTTATATTTGTCACAAGCTCACCGTCATCATCCTCATGAAGGTTGGAGTAAAATGCTTGAATCAATGTAGTATTGATGTAAGGATGGGTAAGAAGTAAGAAGTCAAGAAGTTGACAATTTTTGAGCATATTTGCAGCAGGGCCATAAGATTCAAGATACTTGTTGGTTGAAAAGCGGGGAGGAAGAATGTCGTGCTTTTTAAATTTTGTTAAAAATCGAGTAAGCTCGATGTCAGAATTAAAATATAGAACGGAACCATCTTGATAAGGATAGTTTGGAGCAGCAGAGGAGGATGCACCATACCTAGCAGAACGGGAACGTTTGGAGTGACGGCCCGACATTTTCACTGAGCATTGCTGGAATTTGCAAGAGACTTGAAAGAATTTTGATAGTTTGAGAGCTAAAGTTGATGCTTGAGTGAATAAAAATGAACATATATGGAGCCTATTTACAGAGGGGAGAAAGGCATTTCATTAATGGAAGAAATCTGCAGAAAATTGAAAGCTGAAACAGCCAGAAACGGTAAAAATAAATCTTACTGACCGTTAGACAATCGATTGTTGGAATGAGATAATCGATTGTCATTAAGATTTGACTGAATCTCGGAACTGACACAAATCGATTGCAGAACCAAACGGAAAATTTTTTTTTGAATTACTGACATGAAATAATCGATTGTCAAAATATGGTAATCGATTGTTATGTTACAGTGAGCACAGAAATTTTCTGATTTTGAGAATAATCGATTATATTTTGAAACAATCGATTGTTTTGGAAAAGCATTGCTGAATGGCTGAGACAGAAATCGATATTGCAGTTAAAGAATCAATTAATTAACAAAACTGCATAATAAACATAAACCATAAAATAATCGATTAGTGATACTGCTAATCGATTTTCTGCACAGTAAGATAATCGATTATTTGCTTGGAACAATCGATTGTTCTGTGCCAAAACTTAATAATTCCCCCTACCTTTAGGGTGATACCTGCAAAATAGAATTAAACGTCTCCGACGCTCAAGTCAGTAATTAATATATAAATGCAACCTAAAATGTGTGCATTTAGATCAACGTTTACCCGCATTCAATACTTCATTTGGACATGATTTATATTTAGCACAACATTAAACGCTAAATATTTTATCAAGTCTACTAGCAATAAGGTAAAGTGAGGAACGATCATACATGTGTAGTTCTTGGTATTGCTCGTCTTACCTTTCACATTTCTGTCAAGATGGTCATCTAAATTCATTGAAGTGACCATTGGTTTGGTGTTGCTCTTTTTGAATTGATTTGGCAACTCCTTGCGACATTTAGATGGACAAATGAAAGTTCCCTCTTTCATTTGCTTAATTTGCAGCTCCAAGAAGAAATTAAGCTTGTCTATCAATGATATCTCAAATGCGATTTACAGATTCCTTGCATGACACTTATTAGTTGCTCCAAAGTAATACAAATATTTTCTACGATATCATTTTCCACAAGATTTGGAATGCAAGATATTAGTGGCATGAGAGTTTAAAGAAAATAACATTGCCAATATAGAGAATTGTTTTGAAATTCTGTCATCAAGAAGATAGTAAACTTCATGCAATCTATTTCCCCTTAATCAGAAATTTATCAAGACATACCAACAAGACATAGATATACCAATTGTTATAAAACAATGATAAACCCATTTGTTGGATAACATAACAAGTGTACCAAAAGTTATTTTAGTAACAGTGATACAAATTGTTATTTTTAGTAAAGCATATTACAAACGAGTATTGACTGTTAACAGATCAACCATACATCGAATTTTGAAGAACATACCAACCATTATCCAGACCAAAGGATGTGGTCATCAAGAGACGATTTTTAACAGAAGGATTTTTGTCAATTGTTAGAAACATGAGACATCTCAATTATTTCAAAGCTGATGATAGCATTCATCAAAAACGTGAGTGAAGACTTTTTGAAGAATATTCTAATAGATAATACACACCACACAGTATACTAACAGTTATTTAAACCACAGATAGCAATTATCAAATCATGAATGAAATGATTTTATCAAGCTAACTGTTAATACATATCAACAGTTTTGATCTTTTAAAAGCAGATAACTAACAAGTAAACTAATTGACACCAATTGTCATTTAACAACACGTTTTCAACATATGAATCAACAAAGCTAATTGATATTGATTGTTGACAAGGATATCTCAATTGTTAACGCACATCAGTTATTACGACTAAGCTTATCAAAGATTCAACAATAAGGGAACCAAATTAACAACAAATAAGTCAATATTGGTTGCTAGCACATATCAACAATTCGGTTTTTGTCAAAAATGATAACTAACCGAAATTTCCTCTTGATGCAATGAGGTGTCGTGCTTGGTGCATCTACTACAATATTGTAGCCTTTCAAGCACACCTGCAAAACAGATTAATGATCTTTTGGTACCCATGCCATTTTGGGTCCTTGGGGGTTAGGCATATCATAATGATGCGATTGAGTGATATGTCTATGTCGTGTAAAACATGCAGGAGCAATATGACCAATACGTCTACAATAATGACAAGTCACGTTGGGGTTATGCATCCTTCTAGGTTCATAGTAACTTGACGGACGAAAATGGTTTACTCTATTTTCAGCATTATGACTATTGCGCGCTTTATGAACATCATTTCTCCTACTATGAGCAGCATTTCTAGAATAATTATTTCTATGTTGGAAATCATTTTAGGTGGTCTAAAGGGTTCAAAATTCCTTCTAGTATTTGGCCTATAATATGCATCATTTCTAGGGTAGTTATTTCTAGGTGGTAAGTCATTGCTAGGTCTTCTAAAATGTTCAACATTTAGTCTAGCATGCATATTGGTTCTAGGATTGCTATTTCTAGGATAAGCATTTTTATTATTAGTCCTAGGTTGAGCCTTAGGTTGTTGGGGTTTAGCTTCAACCTTTTCTTTAGGCTCATTCGTAAACCCTATGCCATGCTTGGTTGACTTCAAATTATCAAGAACATCATTCAAATTTTTGTGCGAAGAGTTAAACTTATCTAATGTGCCTTTAAGCCTTTCTACTTCATTTTTGAGATGCAAGCGAGAAGTACACTTTCTAATAGAGCTTTCGGGTTTATCAGCGCTTCTTTTTCCGAAAAACTTGTTTTCCTCTTTCAACTTCTCATTTTCTAAAACCAGTTTTTCAAAATCTTTTTCTTTTAGAGAGAGTTGTTTTTGAAAATCTTTTTCTTGCAACGACAGAGTTTTCTGCAAATCTTTAGTAGTCTTGGAAGCATCAACAAACTCACTATGTAATTTATTATAAGCATTTTGCATTTCTTCGAGCGAGTGAGAGTTGGACGTACTTACCTCTTCTTCTTCGTTTGCCATGAGACATTGGCCAGTTGATTCATCATATGAGCTGTCCGCTTTTTGAGGCATGCTTTCATACATTTCCTCCAGCTTATCCCACATCTCTTTGGTGGTTTTGTAGTGGAAAATTTTCTGATAGTCTTCCTGATTCAAGGCGCTATGCAACATATTTATTGCATTAGTGTTGTATTCACTTACCTTGGCTTTCCCAACTTTTGTTGTCATTTGATCACCATGCTTGATGATTTGCCATAGATAAAAGTTGTTGGCTGTGATGAAAATTCTCATCCGATCTTTCCAATATGAGTAATTTTTTCCATCAAATATTGGGGGCAACATGTTAAAATCACCTTTACCTATTCCTGCAAAGAGTCACGAGTAGAAGCCATGGATGGTTCTCTCAAACTGTTAAGTCTTCAGAGAGTTGGGCTTTGATACCAATTGTTAGATAATACGCTTAACGCTAGAGGAGGGGGGGTGAATAGCGTTATAATAAAATTTAGCGTAAACTTGTGAAATTTGAAATTTGCAGGAAATAAATAAGTGCGTTAAGTAAACAAAAAGGAAAGAACGCACCGATGTATTCTGGTTCACCACAACAAGTGGCTAGTCCAGTCCCCGGGAGACTCTCTCGAGATTTTCCACTAACTTGTCAAGCTTACGGGTGCTCAACAAACCTTTACAACTTAAGGACACAAGCCGTAACACCTTTGCTCGGAGATACAACACTCCAAGACTTCACTGTTAAGCTTACGGGTGCCTAACCAACCTTTAAAACTTAAGGACACAAGCCTTAACACCTTTGCTTGGAGATACAACACTCCAAGACTTCACTGTTAAGCTTACGGGTGCCTAACCTACCTTTACAATCTGAAGACACAAGCCTCAACAATCTTTCTCGGAGATACAACACTCCAAGACTTCGACCAAGGAAACACAAGTTCCTTACAACAAGAGAGTCACAATTCTCTTCAAGTGTACAAAACACTAAACACTCAAACAAAACACTCCTTAATGAGTAGATACGAGTAAAAGAAGTAAGCTCAAGATCACAACAACTTTGAACAATAATATGGCTCTCAAAATATATGTAATGAATATAAAAGGATAAGCAATAGAGTATGCAAGCTTATAGCAATTGTATGATTAGTTGTTGTGTGTTATTGTGTTTAAAACACTGAAATGAAGCTGTATTTATAGTTGAAAAACTTGGCATTACCGTTGCCTAATTGCCAATTAAGAGTTGCTGATTTTACTGTGTGACAATCGATTGTCAAGAAGTCACAATCGATTGTTTGTCAATCGTTCCAGAAATCAATCCCAGATTTTACGCTTAACAATCGATTGTCCAAGATCAACAATCGATTATTGGTAACGTTCAGAAAATCATTTCCAGATTTTACGTAAAACAATCGATTATACAAAATCAATAATCGATTATTCAGCAACGTTCAAAAAATCCTTTCCAGATTTTAATTTCAACAATCGATTGTACAAAATCAACAATCGATTATTCAGCAATGTTCAAAAAATCTTTTCCAGATTTTAATTTCAACAATCGATTGTACTAAATCAACAATCGATTACCTGACGGTATTTGAAAACTTTACGACAACGGTCAGCTTCACAATCGATTGTGCAATGTTAACAATCAATTATTTATCAGACTTTGAAAATCATTTTAGACACTGCCTCGTGACAATCAATTTTTATATACTCACAATCGATTATTGAATAACTTTGAAAGAGTCTGGAAGACACTGCCTCAACACAATCGATTGTCATATGTTCACAATCGATTATTTTGTGACTTTGAAAAATCTGATGGACACTGTCTCTTCACAATCGATTGTCATTAGCTTCACAATCGATTATTCTGAGTTTTGAAAAACTTTGATGTACACTGCCTCATCACAATCGATTGTCATAAGGTTCACAATCGATTGTCATGCAGGTTTGAAAAACCTGATGCTCACTGCCTTAACACAATCGATTGTCATTAGTTCACAATCGATTGTCATGCAGTCTTGGCTTAACATAATCGATTATCATAAGTACATAATCGATTATCTTAGTCCAGATTTTATAGGCATGTTTATAAATCATTTTGACTAAAGTAAATATGCATGATTTAAAATCATTTAGCATTAAATTAAATATGCATGATTTTGTAAAAATAGTTTTACGAGAGAAGCCATGTCATGAGTCAAGTTGTCGGATCAAGATCACAATTAAGAACGACTCATTTAAACTATAAAACTTGGTCTTGTGCTTGAATCTCGTTATATATCAATTATATGCTTGTACTTGAACTTCGTCATATATCAATTTGAGCTTCGTTTGTCATTCATCAAAACCTACACATAAGAACACACGTTTTAGTATAAAGCCTTGAGAACGTTTTTCCAACACTAAATATGCGGCATACCCATTCTCAACCATATGTTGAGCTTTAAGAAAAGAGATAACTCTACCAGGAGGGTGATCTATAGTGCCACTCCACTTAACACGTACTAGACATAGCATAGCCAACATCATGGTTTTGGCGTGACAATCAAGAATAGCATAATGGGGTGACAACCAGTCCATGCCCAAATAATATCAAAATTAACCATGATGAGTAGCAATAAGTCTACTCTGGTCTCAAAACCACGAATAGTAACCAAGCATGACCGATAAACGCAGTCCACAACAAGTGAATCCCCCACAGAAGTAGAAACATAAACATGGGAGCTTAAAGAATCCCGAGATACACCTAAATACAGAGAAAAATAAGTAGACACATAAGAGTAAGTAGATCTTGGATCGGATTGAACTGATTCATCTCTACGTCAAACCAATATAATATTTGTGATGATAGAATCAGAGGCAACAGCCTCGGTACGAGCGGGAAGGGCATAGTATCTGGCTTGGCCTCCCCCTTGAGGGTGACCTCTGCCTCCCCAGCCTCCACCTTTTACCAATTGCGCGGGTGGGGCAGCGACTGGAGCTGTAACCATAGTCTGTGAACTTTGCGGGGCATGTTGTGGCTGAGAATCTTGTGAAGATACACCACTCCCAAGTCTGGGGAAATCCCTTGCCATGTGGGGTGTTTTACCACACTCATAACAAGTGTTGGGGGGACGTGGTGGCTGCGACTGGCTAGGGCCAGGTCTGCTGGACTGGCCTCTGGAAGCACCCCGCGGAGGAGGTGCGCTAGAAACTAGAGGTGCATAATAAGGTTTCTGAGGCCTAGGAGGAGCTGGAGTTGGAACACTACTAGCTGCTGAAAGAGCTCAATGAACTAGGCAACTCATATAACCCCTGCCATGACAACCTACAGCTGGGGTGCGGGCACTAGAATAATGGCCTGACTCTCGAGACCTCTTGGCCTCTCTTTCCTATCTCTCCCTAGCATGCATACCATCAATCCTCCTAGCAATGCTCACCACCTGCTGATAAGAAATATCCATCTTCAACTTACGAGCCATGCTAGATCTCATCCTGAGAGTAAGCCCCTCAATAAACCGGTGAACCCTCTCGCGAACAGTAGCAACCAAGGCTGGTGCATGCCTAGCCAACCTGGTGTAACAGACATCATACTCTGAAATAGTCATAGTAACCTACACAAATGCTCAAATTTTGCACACCATGCATATCTGAGGCTCTAAGGAACATATTATTGCAAAAATAGATCTGAAAAGTGAGTCCAAGTCAGTGAAGCAGCCTCATCTGGATTATCTAACTCATAGGTGCGCTACCACTCATAGGTGGCCCCTCGAAGCTGGAATGTGGTGAAAGAAACCCCGCTGGATCCTGAAATACCCATGGTACGGAGAATGCGGTAACACTCATCAAGAAAACCCAAAGCATCCTTCGATGCTAGACCGATGAATATAGAAGGCTTGTACTTTTTGAACCTCTCGAGCCTCAGCTGCTCATCATCAGAAGCCGTTGTCCTATCCCTGGGCTGAATTAGGACTGTAGGCGGTGCAGGTACAACTTCTGAGACCTGCTCTACATACACCCGCTTCTCAGGAGAGTGGGCGGCAGGAGTCTGTGCTCCTCCCCCAGCCTGGGATGTGGATGCAGCAAGGGGAAGCAACCTTGCCTGAGCCAAGGTGGTGTACATACTCATGAATTGTGCGAGAGTCTCCTAGAGAGCTGGAGCATGGTAGCAGCAGTAGTAGGCATGTCAGGTGCCTGGACTTCGGCTGGACTTGCTAGTGGTACCTCGGCGGCAGCTCGCGCAGGTGCTTTAACTGCACCATGTGCGCGTCCTCGATCTCTACCCGGTATCGACCTTTGACGAATACAGTAGGGGGTGTGGGTGCCTGATCATCTCGAGTAGAACGTGTCCTCACCATCTGTGAGAGAATAGAAAGATAGAATTTTAGTTGTGATATCAAAATCTCGCATGACAAGGAAATCAAATGAAGTGGCATTTTCCTAACAGCTATATAGCCTCTCGTAGATAAGTACAGACGTCTCCATACTGATCAGATAGACTCTAGTAAACCAGCTTGTGTTCTGTGACTCCTATGAACCTAGATATTTGATACCAACTTCTCACGACCCCAGTTCACCCTCCATAAACATGTCGTGACGGCACCTAGTCCCTACGACTTGGTAACCCTAACAATGCGGAAATAAATAACTTGCGAAAATAATAACTGAAAACCAAGATTTGACAAAAACGGAAAATGAAATACAAAATGCACCTTGGCACATACAACACAATATATCAAACTTCTACAATTCTATCCCAGAACCCGAAAACTTACGGGAACAAGCTAAAGGAAATGTAGTACAATGCTCTAACTCCAGAATTTCTCAAACAACAGTAAGAGGGAAGGCTAACTGCTAAAAGAAAGATTAAGATAGAGACTCCTTGGTTCGCATACGCGGCAGATGTACCTCAACGTCTCTTCTAGATCTCTCCGCCTCAAGGGTGATACGTAGGCAGTGGTACCTAGATCTGCATATGAAAACCATTCGCAGATGGGGCATGAGTACACCACTGCGGTACTCAGTAAGTGCCAAAGCCTAACCCCGGTCGGGTAGTAACGAGGAAGGTCAGGGCCTTACTGAGGTTAAACATAATAATAAGTTTCAACAATATGAAATAAGCTATATAAATGAGAACGACAATGAAATAAGACATGTTATACCGGGCATTAACAATTATACAAATAACAGAGTAAAATCGGAAATCAGAATAGCTTAATACCAATAGTAACACGAGGATCTCCCAGGATACCGTCCTGTAGTCGCTTTCATCAACTGTCCAGTGGATCTCCCGGGATACCATCCCATAGTCCATCATATGTATATATCCAAAGATCTCTCGGGATACCGTCCCATAGTCCAACTATCAATGCGCGGGGATCTACAGGAACCCCGGTTCGTAGTCCCAAATGTAAATAAACAGTACTGGGGGAATCTACTGGGTGCATTCCCATTGTTGCATATAACTGTGTAGGGGGTCTATCAAGAATCTAACCCGTAGTCCCAAAGAAAATTTACAGGGGATCTACCGGGAATCCAGCCCGTAGTCCTAAAGTAAACATACATAAGGGGGGGGGGGAGAGCTACCGGATTCCACATCCGTAGTCCCAATATAAATACTCATCAACAACAAGAATATATCCAGAACAATGAAGTTTCAGAGTAAGGCAACAAGTAGTCCTAGCTTAACATGCTTCACATAATGCATCCAAGGCAATTTAAGACAACTAAACATGCCCTTCTAACTAGCAACATGCCAAATTTGCAAGTGTAATATAACAGGAAAGGAAACATGCCAATAAGTACTTTAAGAAAATTGGATTTCCAACAATTTTCACAAGTACGCGTTCGTCATCTCACGCACAAGGTAATTGAATTATCAAATATCATATCATACGGGGAAAAGTCCCCCACACAAGGTTAGACAAGCCACTTACCTCGAATCAGCTCAAAACCAACTAAACATCATGCCTTTTCCACGAGTATCCGACTCCAAATGGCCCAAATCTATTCAATTCAATTATATATCATTAATAGCATCTCAAACAACTGATTCTACGATTTAATTTAAAGCTAAGATGTGAAATTATGTAAAATGACCAAAATGCTTTTCAAGACAGCGTATTAGAATTGGATGAAACTTTTATTTTTGAAACCTCATAATCTCATGAATCTATACATAACAAGAACACAAAAATCGGAGTCCAAATGACCCCTCAAATCACAAATTAAAAATCCAAAATACCTAGCCCTAGTTCTTCCATTTTATCCAAGTTTCCATGAATTGCTAGGTTAATTTCACAATAGAATAATGTTTTAGGTTCATAAGTATTACCTCCAATCAATTCTCCTTGAATACCTCTTCAATCTCCCTCAAAGAGCTCTCAAAATACTCAGCTATTGTGGAAAAATAGCTCAAAATGGAGAATGAAATGATTTATGAACTTTCTGCCTAGTTCTGGTATCCCTTCAATGTGATCGTGGCCCAAGCCTCGCGATTGCAAAGCGCAAAAATTCCAAGACTCCAAAATGCACTATGTGAATGCGATACCTACTATGTGAATGCAATGCCTTATTTTCTAGACCTACGCGAATGCATACCAGCTGATGCGAACGCGAAGAACAAATCAAATGAACCCCTAAATACTTATACGCGTACGCGAAACACTACATGCGAACGCAAAGCACAAGGTCAAGGCCTTCCACGAATGCGAGACCTCAACTGCGAACGCGAAGGCTAAACTCAAGCCAACCCAAACTCCTCCTACGTGATCACGATGGACCTCACATGACCGCGAATGCTAATATCATATGCGATAGCTGTTGAAATTTCTGCAAATTTTCAACATAGAAAATGGCCCGATTGACCACCCGAAACTCACCCGAGGCCCTCAGGACCTCAACCAAAAGCACCAACACATCGCAAAACCTCATTCAAATTGGTTCTGATCATCAAAATACCTGAAACAACACCAGATATATCAACTCATGCCGAATTAAAGCCTAAGTTTTCTAAAAACTCCCGATATACGCTTTTGATAAAAAATCCAACCAAGCCATGTCCGAATGGCCTGAAATTTCGCACCACATCCCAAATGACCTAACAAAGCTTCAGAAACTCTCAGAATTCCATTCCGACCCTTGTATAAAAATCTCACTATCGGACCAATATCTTCCAAAATCCAAACTTCGACATTTCAAGCCTAAATTAGCGATAGACCTCCAAAACACAATCTGAAGACGCTTGTAACCCAAAAATCACCTAACGAAGCTAACATAACCCTTGGAGTTTCATTTCTAGGTTGTCTTCACTCTGTTCATACTATGTACAAATATCAAACACTTAAACTCTTCGAAACTCAAAATCAAACGTCCCGACAAATTAAATTAGCAGAAATAAACTTGGATAAAGTAGTTAATAGGGGATTAGGGTGTTAATTCTTAAGAAGACTGGCCAGATCGTCACAAGAAACCCTTAGAGGACCAGGTACTCTACAATTTGTTGGACCCGTACAAACTAACAATTGGTATCAGAGCAGGTTCCTCCTATCAGATTAACACCTAGGAAGGATCCTTTTGATGGCTCCACTAAATTTTGAAGAAGGTGAATCCATATACCAATCACCCCATTTTGATGGAACATACTATTGGTGGTGGAAAGGTAGAATGCATGATTTCACCATGGCTGAGAATTGCGAGCTTTGGGGCGTTATCTGCAGTGGTCCGTTTGTTCAAATCAAAGTAAAAAATGAAAATTCATTTTCAATAAAAAGGGCAAGCGAAAAATACACTGAAGTAGACAAAGAAGCGATGAAGAAGAATGTTCGTGCTAAGAAAATCTCGGTAGATAGTTTGGAACCTAAAGAGTTTGACAAAACTTTACATACGACACCAAGGAAATATGGGAGGCTTTACAAATAACTCATGAGGGAACTATACAAGTAAAACTAGAAAAATCTAACACTGATAATAGTTCCACTATGGCAGCTGAAGGAGGAGATTGGACACGACTCAATGCTTGCCTTGATGGCTCAATCAGACAATGATGAGACAATGGCAATAAAGAGGTAAACTTGGCAATAAAGAGGTAAACTTCAGGGATGTTCAGAAAAATCTGAAATCCTATTCTTAAAAAAAACTCATGTGTTTAGCTGATGTATTAGTTACTGCCTTTTGTAGTCTTGCAGAGGATAGGGATTCCTTGTTCCGAGAACTAGAAGAATCTGAACATATTAGAAAAGTAGTGGCTGCTATTACTGATCAAAGGAAAATCACTGAAATTCTTAGAAAAGAAAACAGTGATCTCTTAGCAGAAACTGCTGACCTAAGGGAACAGATAGCAAAGCCCTTGACTGAGTCTAAACCTGAAAACTCTTAAAAAAGAAAGGAGGTAGTTAATGAGGAATATTTTAGGCTTGAGAATGAGGTGAAGGCCGTGAGACGTAGGATGAGTGCTAAAATTGAGAAAAATGAGCTTCTCCAAGCCAATCTAGAAAAGGTAATGAATGATCTTGAAAAATCTCTAAAGTGGACATGGTCCGTAGAAGCTATCACATCTTTGTTCATTAATATTAGTGAAGAAGGGCGGGGAGTAGGGTTCCCAAGGAAGAAATATCCTTACAAACCTCAGAGTAAGAGCACCACTTCATCTGATAATTGGCCTCGTAACCAATGTGGGAACATTGGACACTTCTTGGAAGGTGTCCTGGCCAAGAATCAGTTAGTTTCAAAAGATAAAGTGGCTGCTGAAACGGTGAACATAAAAGAGGGACCAGGTGTTGCTCATAGAAAATGCATATTACCTGCATGGACTAAGAGAGCTCTTATTCATCCACTTGGTTACTACAAGAGACCCAAACTTGTTTGAGTTCCTAATACTAACTCCTAAATTCTTGTGCAGGGGGACAGTGAAGGGAAGTGGTCAACAATTGTTCATGGATAGTGGGTGTTTGAAACACATGACTGTGAACACCATAGACATTCTTTCACTAAAAGCCCTGTAGGGAGGGAGTGTATCCTTTGGAAATGGTAAAAAAAGGATTCAATCTTGGAGTTGGAAAAGTTGGGAAGTCATTTATTCACTCTATTGAAAATGTTTACTACGTCAATGGACTTAAGTACAGTCTCCTGAGTGTTTCTCAATTTTGTGATAAAGGAAACAAGGTGGAGTTCTTGTCAAAAATATGTACAGTCACTAACTTTGTGACTGATGAAATAGTTCTGGTGGCCAAAAGATACAAGAACATCTATGTTGCTGACTTTGAATCCTTACAAAGTGGTGATCTTAGTTGTCTGAAGGCGGTTGACGATGATGCGGAACTATGGCATTGAAACTGGGCCGTGCAAGTTTTTCCCTTATAAATAAATTAATTTAGAAGGACCTGGTCCATGATCTGCCTATGTCACAATTCAAAACTCAAAGGGTTTGTGATGCTTGTGCCAGAGAAAAACATGTAAAGTCCCTCTTTAAGTCAAAAGAGATGTGAGTACGTCAAAACCCTTGAGCTCCTGCATATGGATCTGTGTGGACCTATGAGGGTGCAAAGTAGAGGAGGAAAGAGATACATTTTTGTGATCGTGTATGACTATTCCAGATTCATATGGACTTTGTTTCTCAGAACAAAAGATGAAACTATTGAAGTATTTGTGGCCTTTGTGAAGAAAATTCAGGTAAGGATGGAGTCTAGAGTTGTATGCATTAGATCAGATCATGGGGAAGAATTTGACAATGTCAAATTTGATGAATTCTGCAATAAAAACGGCATCACTCACTACTTCTCAGCTCCTAAAACTCGACATCAAAATGGAGTAGTATAAATAAAGAACAAAACTCTGGTAGAAATGGCAAAAACAATGTTGATTGACAGCGGACTCGCAAAGAACATTTGGGCTGATGTTGCCAGTAGTGCCTGCTACTTCGTGAATAGGTGGATGATTAGATCAATTTTAAAAAAGACCCCTTATGAACTGCTAAGTGGAAGAAAACCCAAGCCGACCTACCTAAGAATATTTGGATGCAAATGCTATGTTCTCAATAATGGAAAGGATAAGCTTGGTAAGTTCGATGCTAAAAGTGACAAAGGGATATTTCTTAGCTACTTTTCTTATAGCATGGATTAAAAAATTTATACCAAGCGTATTCAATGTGTTGAAGAAAGTGTCCATGTTATCTTTGATGAATCTCATCCATCATTTCAGAAGAGTGCTGAGGAAGATCAAGACGGAAAACCCTTGCTTGTCCCTGGTGAAGTCATCAACATGACTAATGGGAAGATGGACTTGATGAGTCAAGTGAAGGAGGCAAAGCAAGATAATGTATCTTTATCATCAACAGAACCAAGTCAAACATACAATCTTCCTCTCAGAATGAAACCCAGACATCTAACTAGAGATATCAAAGTTCTCACCCTATAGATAACATAATCGCTCCTCTAGATTATGGAGTTTAAACCAGGTAAAAAACTGAAAATTCACTTGCCTTCTCAGCCTTTCTCTCCTAGATAGAACCCAAGAACATCAAGGAGGCCTTAAAAGATGCATATTGGATTACAACCATTCAAGATGATTTGCATCAGTTTGAGAGAAATAATGTTTGGCACCTGGTACCCACACCCCCCAGATAGAACCATTATAGGAACCAGGTGGGTGTTAAAAAACAAGCTCGATAAGCATGGAATTATCACAAAGAATAAGGCCAGATTGGCAGTTCAAGGTTACAATCAGGAGGAAGGGATTGACTATGATGAAACGTTTTCTCCAGTGACTCGCATGGAAGCCATCAGAATTCTGATTGCCTTTGCTTCTCATATCGAATTCACTTTGTTCCAAATGGATGTCAAAATGCATTGACAAAGCCTTGTATGGGCTAAAACAGGTTCCCCAAGCATGGTATGAAAGGTTTTCAAAATTTCTCTTAGAAAATAGCTTTAAGAAATGGAATTTGACAACACTCTTTTCTTAAAGAAACAAAGAAGGAACTTGCTCATTGTTCGGGTCTTCGTTGATGATATTATTTTTGAATATACGGATGAATATCTGTGGGAAGAATTCGCAAAACTTATGGGAAGTGAATTTGAAATGAGCATGATAGGTGAATTAAACTTCTTCCTTGGTTTTCAAGTGAAAAATCTCCAACAGGCACTTTCATTTGTCAGCAGAAATACATCAAGGAACTGTTGAAGAGGTTCGATATGGAAGCATCAAAAGTAATAGACACTCCCATTGCAACTGCCACCTGACTAGACATGGATGGATCTAGACCTCCTGTGAATCATACAATGTATAGAGGCATCATTCGGTCGCTTTTTTATCTCACTGTCAATCATCCTGATATTGTTTTCAGCATGGGATTATGTGTGAGGTTTCAATTGAATCCCAAGGAATCTCACTTGAAGGCTGCCAAAAGAATACTGAGATATCTCAAATGCCCGCATGACCTGGTGCTATACTATCAGGTGACAATTTTAATCTAATTAGATATGCTGATGCAGACTATGCAGGTTATCTTGTGGATAAAAAAAGCACTTCTAGGATGGCCCACTTCTTGGGATCATGTCTTATCTCTTAGGGTACAAGTAAGCAAAATTCAGTGGCTCTTTGAATAGCTGAGGCTGAATATGTAGCTGCAGCATCCTGCTATGCTCATCTTTTGTGGATCAAGCAGTAACTGGAGGATTTTGGAGTTCTCACTGAGAGTGTGCCCCTCCTACGTAACAACACCAATGCACTCAACATGGCAAAGAATCCAGTTCAACATAAAAGGACCAAACATATTGATATAAGGCATCATTTTCTGAGAGATAATGTTGAGAAAGGATTGATAGGCATGAAGTTCTGTAGTACAGAAGTTCAAATTGCAGAAATTTTCACCAAGGTACTAAGTAAGGAACTGTTGAAAGAAATAGAGTAAAGCTGGGATTGTTGAGGCCAAACTAAGGACCAGATTCCTTTTTGGCTTTTGCTCGTGTTATTAAGAAATAATAGGTTTAAAGTGTTTTCTGGCCATGTCTAACTCACTTTAATACCCTTTCAGGTAAACATGCATGATGAGAATAGAAGTAGCAGATGCAATACGTGACTGATAAAAGAGGATTTCTTTTAAAAAGGGGGCCTGAATACGAAAATGCATCTTAAGAACCAGGTTCTTGTACAAAAGGTTAGTAGCTTTGTGAATCTCTTTATTCACTTCTTAAAAGGTAAAAAATACAACTGCCATCTCATCAACTTTTCAGATCAGGCTGTCATGTCTCTTCAATTCAGATGTTCTAACTCCTTCTGAAATATCACAATTTTCCATACCCAACCTCCATTTCAGAACCAATGCATATTCTTCTCCCCTCATAATTATCCCTTTTGTTTAAAAACCCCTACATTCTTCACTCCTACGGCATACGCCCTCTTCTGAATTCATTGAAATAGGGAAAGGATAATCAAACCACCTATCTCAAATGGCCGAGAAAAATTCAGATCCTTCTATATCACCTATGACCCCCTCTGAACTACCTATGAGACATCTTAGCGTCTCTAAGTAAGTGTCACACTCTGTCAGCCCTATCGCTATAGTCCTCCCTTCCTTAGTTTCCCGACCTCCTTACAACTCAAAATTATTGTACTGCTTTCTCCTTCGCTTATTTCCCACAACATTCTAACCTTAAATGGCGACCAAGATCTAATCACTAATGACACAAGAGAGTTCTCCATTGTTACAGTCAACCCCATGGTCGTGGAAGCACTAGTTGTTGAAGTTAAGACAGTGTTTGTGGTTCACATGGAGAACCTGATCCCTCTCAGGAGGACCCAAGTCAGGAGTATCATCCCCAGGACAACAGTGTGTCTGCCTTTGATGCTGTGCCTTTGGAAATTCAAGGCCCAGATATGCACTATAGTGATGAAGAAGACCTTGAAAATATGGTCCTTGATGCATTCATCTGTAAGCGTAGGACTAATTTGACTCCTAAGTCTGAACCCAAGCGTACCACCACAAGGCTTTAACTCAAGATGGCCTACGACTCTACACTTCAAAGGAGTAAGAAAAGAAGTAAGAAGAAGAAAAGAAAGCTGGTGAAAAATGGTGTACTTATAGGGAATGAAGCTATCCGCGTTGTTGAGGTGGAGGAGAGAACTCCTAAGGAACTGGGTTCCCTTGTAAGGTGCTTATTAAAAAGGGCAGGGTCTGTTTCTCTGGAGAAGGGGTCTACTTCCAAGTTTGTGATAAAGAAGGCAATGAGTGTTGAGGATGTTCTTGTCAGGTCCAAAGGGAAAAGTAAGATCAGTGGAGAAAAGTATAGGAAATGCAAGTATGAAACAGTTGAAGAACCTAGTTCTAGAAAGAAAGCACGAAGTGAGGTATGCTTGGGCTTTGAGCGATTGAGGCACCAGAAAGTTCTGTTGGGGTGTACCTTTGCCTCCACAATCTCAAAAATGGCTGGGATACGTCAAATCGTGGAAATGGTGGAGTTTCAATAGTGGACGCATCTTTTCTACGTGGATGCTCCCAAAGTGTATGAGGAGGAGGTCCAGAGTTTCTTTGCCAGTTTGTTTCCAGTGGATACTGACCATGTTTGTACCTTAGCCAATAGTGTGGATATTGTATTTGATGTAAAAGTTCTTGGGGAAATTTTGCAAGTTCCTATAGTTGGAGTAAAGAGTGTTCGAGATGTTTGCTTGTACAACTTCCACAATGTGGTGGTGAAAGATAATTCCAATAGAAAGGAGACCAGATTCATAAGAAAGCACTCCTTCCTGTCTACCAGATATTCTTTGAGCTGGTTAACAAAGTCCTGTTGCCACGAGTAGAACACCGATCTGTCACTTCCAAATCTGATTTATTCCTAATAGAGCAATTGGATGGTTTTTACCATGTGAGTTTGCCTGCCATAATGATTAAGCATATGATTGACTGCAAGTTGAATAAGCTATGACCCTCTTTAGATCATTCTGTAATATTTCAGTGGTTGCCGCAAGGAATGACGTCATAGCTCTTGCAAAAGTAATAACAATCAAAGCCGAATGTGGGTATTAAAATAAATGGGCAAAAAAGTGGCTGATTTCAAGGATGGCAATCACGTACTTCCCTATGGATTCTTGCTTACACAAGTATTCAAACACTTTGAGGTTCCACTGGGAACATGTAAGGTAGGGACTCGTAAGCAGACATTCCCATTGACAACCTTGGAATAGTGTGAGTGTATTGAGAAGTATGGGGGGTGTAGGAAGCACTTCAACTGTGTCTCAACTCATTAATGCCCAAAACAACGCAGCTGAGGAGATACGTAGATTGAAGGCCAGGAATGCAATTTGGAATGCTAGCAAGCTCGAGCGGTTCCCTTTCCAAATGATAAAGTGATCTGTTTGACCCAAGAAAATGTTGAGCTCAGAGCACAAGTTGAGAACATGAAGGCTGAACTACTCAACGAGCATATTTTGGGTAACACCCGAATAGACCGTGTTCTCTAAACACTTGCTGCATCTTTGATCGCTGCAAACGCGACGCTACACCAAGGTAAGAGGAGCGGGTCGCAATAGCTTTTACCCGAATAGATATCAGGATTGATTTCCTTAGGGAACTAGTAGTGGAGTTGGGTTTTCTGTCTAGTCTAAAGATGTGTTTGTACTCCTAATGTCACTTCAAACATTCTTGGTTTTTGATTTTATAACTACTATTATAAAACTAATGATTAACACTAAACTATATTATGAGAATATCGGTAAGTTGTATCTAACGGGAAGAAGGGCACTAGGGTTGTGGAATTACCTAGGTGACTAATTGATAGGTAGATGTTACTAAGGATAGATTGACATATTTGGGGCTTATGCTATTGCACAATTTTACCCACTCTCACACCTTTCGGTAGAAAGAGTGATTTTGCCCAATTGACTATCTAGAAACTAAATAGGTAGGCAAATTACGCCAAGAAACCAGGGTTCAAGTAGGGTGATTACTCTCTCGAGATTTAACCCCTTAATTGGGACTATTATTTCTCATGAGTCCATCACAATTCCTTGTTGGGTCAATTTTAGGGTCGTAGACTCTCTTTCTCAAGAAAAATCAAACCCACTAAGCTTGAACTAATGTTTGCAACCACCAATTCTTAAATAAAAATATAAAATCAACCCAAATAGCAAACACCCAATATCAATCTAATCCTAGATGGCAACACCAATCAATTACCCACACTAGGGTTGAGCCACAACCCTAGCTAATGGGTTTAGCTACACATGATTAAGGAAGAAAATAAAGAAATAGATGAAGGGTTAAACATATTAATTAATTACCAAGAAGAAATCACAATAATCTATCGTTAATGAAGAGAAAAAGTGCCAAAAATGGCAACAAAACCAAGTCTCACGAGCGCAACTAAGTCTCGAATGTAAAAACTTTCCTACAAATGGTAAAATATTCTATTTATACTAGGCTAAAAAAATTGGACAAAAATACCCGTGCAGGGTCAGTGTGGGCGGCAAAAAAGCAACCGTAGCCACACTGGCTCTTTTGACTTTACTATTAAGCTCTCAGATCTCGAGGAACACGGACCGCGTGAAAGTGTACTGTGGCCGCGAAGGGGGTTTGGCGCGGAACGCGCGGTGACGACCGCACCGCGTGATATTATCTTGGCTATTTGTCCACCTCTCTGAATCTCATTTACGCGGACCACACAAAAGAGTGGAGCGGCCGTGTAGCCTGACCACGGACAGCAAGAATGCTACTGCGACCGCGTTGCCTTAAGCCTGAATATACCATGTCTCTGAACCTCCTAGTGCATCCACAATCGCTTTTGCGCGGTCCACACTATGCCTTCTCCCCTTGGATTTATTGGTATTTGATGCTTGACCAGGTTTTATGAGCACGTGATTTTCGCACTATATGAATTAGTCCCATAAATTCAAAATAAAATAATTTTGCCATTATTTTCCATTTTGTGGATTTTCGTGGCATTTTTCATTAATTGTATGCATTGTTGTCTGTTATTTTAATTGGTAGAAACAAAAAAAATGTGTTGCGTGAGAATATAGGAGTTAGTTGTGTATTTTAAGAATTAATTAAGAATTAGGTTATTTTCATAAAAAGAAAATCACAAAAATAACTCATTTTGCATTTTTAACTTTTAGTTTTTTTTGAATTTGTCATAGTTGTCTGCTAAATGAGGACTTAATTAATTTTTAAGAAAAGCAATAGGTTAGTTTTGAATTTAAATCAGGTTATAGCTTTTATTTTTTATTTTTGTCTTTAATAAATTCTGAAAATGAACAAAAAAAGGGATAAAATTGAAAAGGAAATAAAAGAAATCTAAATTTGGGCCATTGCAAATTAATTCCGCCCAAGCCCAACTAATATTAATTCAGGAACGGTATTTTCCTTCACTTGGGTCATTGATACTCATTTCTTCTTATATTTTATCCTTGTCTGTCTACGCCTCTATCTTTTACCATTTTTGTTTCATTTTTTGTGCTTGCATGACTAATTTTGGGCTTGTGAAGTTAGTGATGGTCTCAGAGGTTGATTTTGAAAACATTTTCTTCCATTTCGTGAGGAACCCAAACTTCACGAGTCTTTGAGACTCTATGGGTTGGCTTGTGAACTTGAGCTTTCAATGACAAAAGAATTTTCTGAAAAGTAAAAAGCCCAAGAGGAATTTCATCCGAATCTATGGACCCATTAGCTTGGGTCAATCAACCCGAATGGGTCATTAGGGTAGTAATTAAGGGACATTTTGGGGATAGTTCAGGTATTTGGATGAAGGAATCTTAGTGTAACAACAATAAGAAGCTTCTAGTGGTTCTGTTCCTGCTATTGTTTCTTCACTCTTCTTGTTCCTTTTAATCTCGAGGTCTTATATTTTGAGCTCTCTTGAACATGTGAAGTCAGATTTGATATATGAAATGAAAGATCGAGATTAAGAACATGGCTTCAACTAGTGTTGCATTTTTTTATATTTGATATTGTATATGTAGTCATTTCATTTCTTAGTTAATTTCTGTGTGATTTAAGGATTATTCATCATTTGCTGTAGTAAAAGTTCATTTGAGCCTTGAAATGCATGTTTGTGTTTGAACTCTGCTGAAACTGATGGGTATTTAATCCAAGAATATATTCCATGTAAAATATGGGTCATCTGAATCCATGTGAATTTTTTGAGCTGGGAGTTATTCAAGGCATCAATTGTTTGATTCCTGTCTGATTTGTGATTCGAGTCATGATAAGAGTTAGCTATGATTTCCATGCTAAGATTGTTAGTAAGTTCATACTGATACGTCTATGATAGGCTGGTAAATTCGTTTAGTGTAAGGTAAATTTAGCTTCTTAGTGTTTACTAGATAAGTTCACAGAATTGCTATTGTGTTTAGCTCTGAGTTTCTCTTGGTTGCTTAGTTTTTCATCTATTTCTTTTTGAAACGATCGACTTTGGAAGCTAAATAGACGATTATGTGTATGTCCCATGGATTTTAATTGATTGGCATATGGTCGATTTTGGGCTAATTATTAACTGGGAATTCATGGTCGTTTTGAATTAAGTCTGGACCAATTCTCGTATTTTAAATCAATTTGGAGTCGTTCAATCTTGTGCTTGGATGCTGTTTGTGCTCCCGTATGGATTCGACCTTGAATCATGCCTTCTCAATGCATAACAGTTGCTGAGTTGGGCCTTCTTTGCGCCTGGCTCAGGCCACTTTAGAAATCATAAAGCCAGCGGCCTTTGCACTGTGTCTTGGGCTCACTATTGGGCCCAAAATAGGACATGCCCTTCCTAATGAGACTTGGGCTACCTCCTTTCGTTGGGTTACTGGTTTATGCTGAGCTGAACACCCCCTTCTAATAATTAATTCTCCACGTAAGTGTCTCGTTAACCTAAATAAAACCTTTGGTTACATTTAGTAGTAAATAATTGAATTCCTTTAAATACTTGGGAGGCGAGGTATACTAGATAAGTCATAGTCCATGGCCCTCCGAGCTTTAATTTGAATATCCTTTTAAAAGGAATTGAGGTATGCCGCGCCAAATTAAATCTCAAACGCGTGGCCCTCATTTAATCCTTTCTTTTTAAAGTTCTTAGAAACCGAGGCATGCCATTTAACAAATTTCCATGGCCATCGCAAAGCAAAAAATGCGTAGTTGCTTTAGGCACGTCTTTTAATAATATTACCTTCCTAAACTAGGGTGTGCATTTCATGTGACCCAAATCCAAATCCTAAAAAGTTGAATAAAACGTTTTTTGGATTGCGGGTGCATTTCCTGTGGCGTGATCCAAAGACATATTTTAAACGACGTTCAATCCTTTTTAAAATTCATTAAAAGCGGTTAATAGTTTTAAATCACATTGTTACACCTCCTTTTTGTACACTACACCTCGCGAAGGACGCAGATAGAGAGTTTTTCCAATTAAAGGACAATCGAAATGAGATTTATTTATTTAAAGATTTCAGAGTCGCCACTTGGGATAATTAATGGTCTCCCAAGTCACCGGTTTAAATCTCAAATCGAGGAAGGTTTGACTCTGTGATATAGTCTGCGAGCCAGAAATTAGGGTAAGCAATTCTATTAATTCGGGAGAAGGTGTTAGGCATTCCCGAGTTCCGTGGTTCTAGCACGGCGCTCAACTGTCATATTCGGCTCTATTATCTGATTTTAATATATTTTGTACCTATGTGCATTTTGAATCTTTTAACTACTTTTATTTAATTTTAAGAAGATTGCAACGTTGTTAAAACACGTCTTTGAACCACGTTACATAAATGGACCCGTAATCCGCAACACATTTTATCTAACTTTGAGATTATGATTTGGGTCACATAAATGCGCACCTGCATTTAGGAAGGTAGGATTATAAGAGGACGCCCCTAAAGTAAATAACGTGTTGATAACTTCGCAGGAGGCCATGAAAATTCGCTAAATGGCACGTCCAAATTTCTAAGTGTTTTAGTAGAAGTAATTAAAGAGGGCCATACAAATTTGTGGTTTTTGTTTGGCGCGGTACACCTCGATTTCATTTTAAAAGACATTCGACTAATATTCGAAAAGTTCATGAATTACTATATCGTATAGTTTAACTCCTATTCTATTTAAAGGGCCAAACTAATTAACATTGAACTATTGTTAAGATTCTAACTGATTTTTAGCATATGGCTAATTATTCTAATAATCAAAGGCAGAACCAACATCAGTAAACTGGTAGCCCAATAGGGAAGAAATAAGCATTTAATAAGCACAACAGGTTTCGGCCCATAAGGTCAAGCCCAAACTTCAAACAAAGACAATTAGCATTGCTGCAAAAACTTTTAGTTCAGATCCGCTACTAAAGGCGGAAGGCCGAAGCATTTATCGTCTCATTTTTTTTTAAAAATATTCAAATCAAAGGGAGGAAAAGATTTCTGATTGAAGCCCTCAACATTTGGGCTTGTAGTAAGCCTAACAGGTATTTGGACGAGTATACCTTGAGATAATAAACTCTCAGGAGCCATATTCGATGTCTAGTCCCAAAGAGGCCTCAAACTTCATTCAAACAAGTTGTCAAGCGTTGGCCTAAAAAATGAACCCGAATCAAACATTGATTTTAAATTGGACCTTAAAACTTTGATCGTAAATCAAAATTGGCCTTAACAACTTTGTAACAAATGAACAATTAAAATTGCTTCAAATCAAACACCTACTGATTTTAAATTCAAACTTCACATTCACATTCAAATCATATATAAGCTAACGAATTAACACACTCTCCTTTCTGAAATTTAAAAACAATTTAACTTCATTTAATACACTTCACGGAACATTTTTATGGATTAAAAACTAGAAATATCTACTGAAGCTTTCAACTACCAAATCAACAGGAATCTAAAAGCTGTGTATTTCAAAATAACATTCCCATGTACAGTCTCTAAATGTTCGAACCTGTGAAATGAATCTGCCAGTTTTAAGTAAATTGAAGAACATGAAAAAGTCTAGAATATAACTATTATGCTAAAATGAATAGACTAGGCTAAATATCACTACATTACACTACTGAATTTAGGGGTCTAGACAGAGAAGAGAAACAAAAATTAAATATTAAAAGTGACCAGTATTTCATTATGTAGGAAACTTTCAAATAATTACAGCCTTCATGCCTGGAGGTCACTTCATAGATAATCAAGGAATACCTGGATATAGTAGAAGCAAAGGAACAAGGTAAGGATCAGCAGGTACAGAGCAACAATAAACAATTTCAACCAAGTTTTAGCCCAGAACAATGAAGTAAATAACCCCAAAACAGTCTCAATCCACTATCAGCTACCCAAGAATTGATTCAGCTAAAAAAACTCAGAAATCCACTTTAATCCCAGCGGTAAATCAGAAAATATGCCCATACTCGATTTCAGTTAAGTTGCCAATTACACAACATTGTTTCAAACACTAGGAGAAGTTTCAAAAATAGCAACAATACTCAATAAAACAACATTTTTTAAGGATTTTCAGTAGTTTGGATTTTTAGGATTCAAATCTATGAAATAGTAAAATACTGTAGGTTTTTTATTTTCTGGGTTTTTTCAGCTCTCTATTCTTCTCTTTTTCAGAATTTCCTTGCTTAAAAACCTTCTTCTAAGGTAAGAAAGCTCGCCTTTATAGGCAAGCAAACTAGGGCAACCCTTAGATTTTTATTTTGCATTTTAAGTCCTCTTAGTTTTCTGTTTTTGCTTGCCAATCCTTAATGTACTGACTTGTTACCTAAGTTATACCATCTAAAACCTTGAAATTCAAATTAGATCCCCCACCTAGAAGCTTCCCAATTCTGTTATTAAGGATTTCCTAGCTAATTTACATAAACTACCCTTGCTTACCCTAAAGACCAACTTGGGTCCCTTTTTCTCAATTGTCCAACCCAAAACCTAAACCAATTTTCGAACCAAAAACAACAAGCAGAAGGAAACAAGAACAACTTAATAAAACAGGCTAATAGCTAAACCTAATCGGAACAGCATAAACCCCCCATACTCTTGCAATTAACTTCTAATAAACCACAAAGCTGACTGTTAATGACTAAAGTCCTATCACGTAATTTAAAGGTAAAACACAATAATTAAACCTTTCACATAAATTAAATTGAAGAATTTAAACCTAATCGGAGACCTAATCATGATTGCTCATGTGAATTTCCACTACGAAAATCCAGTTAAACTCATACAAACAAACTATTAAACAAACAAGAGAAATAAGAAGTAAGAAACAAAAGGAAAGAGAAAGGTAAACCAAGCACATAAAAAAACAGAGGTTACTAGAAAAAATGAAATAGGACTCAGGACTCACCGGAAATGTGAATAAATTTGGGAAGAGGAGGGTATGGCAAGGTTTTGTACCATTTTAAGCTGTTTGGAGTGGCTTGGTTCTGGCTTGGGTCTTTCGATTTAATATTCGAGAAGATCCAGGGTTGTTTGAAAGATGTTGAGTGCCGAATTGGCATGAGCAGGGGGGAGGACGGGGGTCATTTGGTGTTAGTTTGGGAGCGGTTGTGCGGCACGCTGCTGTACACGGCGGAGGCGGTTGGTAGTGTTTCAATTATTCGAAGGGTTTGGGAGGGTTTTGAGGTAGGCCAATGGTAGATTAGGGTTAAGGAAGTTTGGGCGAGCTTGTGGTGTTAATTTGGAGGTCTTTGGATGATCGCTCCCGGCAGAGGCGATTTCTGGCTGGCGGAGGACGGCGAAGCTCAAATGGACCGGTGAGAGACAGGACTTGAGGGGGGGGGGGGGTGTGAGTGGGGTAGGGTTGATTTGGACATATATGTATTAAAACACCCCAGCTTCAGGAACGTTCGATCAAGGAACCTCGACGATCCTGATTAAATGTCACTGAAACGAGGTCGTTTTGGGGAATTGGGGTGCTCGACCAGGTTTAAATGAGGTTTGGGCTGGGCTTTATAGGGTTAAACGACTGGGCCAGTGAATTGTATTTAATACTGGCCCAAACATAAATATTTAACAGGCCAACTTTTTCTTTTTTTTTAATTTCTATTTCATTTAATTTAATTTCTTTTCTTTTAGTTATTTTCTTTTCTTTTTTCAACACTAAAATTGAACCTAAAAAATTAATGCAACCTACCTAATTAAGCTATAATTAAAACTGCTACCAAAATACAAATTTAAAGGAAACTAATAAACCTCGAAGCTGAAATTTAAACCAAACAAAACAAATCATTTTTTTTATTTTAGTACCTTTGTAAAAAAACATTAATTACTAATTGATCTAATAAATGTAAATCAAAACCTAAATGCAAAATGCAATATTTTTTTGTATTTTTTGGCATTATTTTAATTAAAATGCATACAAAAATGCAAACAATTAATGAAAAATACCACAAAAATTCACAAAATTGCAAATAAATAAAAGAACTTATTTTGTTTGAATTTATGGGAGTAATCAATATTGGGCAAAAATCACGTGCTCACAGCTGCCCCTCTTTGTCAGGAAACAAGAAGAATTTTTGTGAAAAGATAAGTGAGCGGACACGAGCGATTTTTACCTGTTTGAATACTCAGTGAGAAGCATTTTGAAAAGCTTGCCCGCACCCTGCTTTAAAGGTTGCCTACATATCCTCGACTAAAAAGGAATCAGGTCTGTGTAGTTCAGGAGTGTTTGGTAAGTGGGACTACCGAAGCTGTGATCTGACTGTTGCTGCTGCTGCCGCTACTGCTTGCTAGATCCCCTTATTACACCGAGTCGAAAAATAAAAGAAGTTAGACTAAGCTGTGACCTATGAATTATAAAAGAACTTGGCTATGTTTTCAAACTTTCTCTCGATCCCTGTTGCCTTGTTGCCTTGTAATTTCCCTATGAAACTTCTTGTATCCTTGTTGACTAGTATTTCTTCTTGTGAAACTCCTCGTTGCCTAGTTGTCTTGCAATCACTTACTGTGAAACTCCTTAATGCCTTGTTGCTATGTTTCTCTTTCTCCATGTTGATGTCAGATTGTTGGACTCGAATTGTATTCCCTTGTTCTCCAGGTGGGTGCCTGATTACCTAAACTTGAAATTTATTCCCTTGTTATCTAGGTGGGCGCCTGATTACCAAAACTTGAAATGTATTCCGTTGTTATCCAGTTGGGCGCCTGATTGCCAAATCTTGAATAAGACTGAAATGTATTTTCTTGTTCTCTAGGTGGGCGCCTGATTACCAAAACTAAAATCTTGTTCTCTAGGTGGGTACCTGATTTCCAAAACTAAAACTTAAAATTTATTCCCTTGTTCTCCAGGTGGGAGCTTGATTACCAAAACTTGAATAAAACTGAAATGTTGTTCTCCAGGTGGGTGCCTGATTGCCAAAACTCGCCTTGAAATGTATTCCCTTGTTCTCCAAGTGGGCGCCTGATTTCAAAAACTTGAAATAAACTGAAATGTATTCCTTTGTTCTCCAGGTGGGCGCCTGATTACCAAAAAATTGAAACTTGAAATGTATTTCCTTATTCTCCAAATGGGTGCCTAATTACCAAATACTTGAAACTTGAAATGTATTCCCTTGTTCTCCAGGTAGGCGCTTGATTTCCAAAACGAAAACTTGAAATGTACTACCTTGTTCTCTAGGTGGGCACCTGATTACCAAAACTGAAACTTGAAATGTATTCCTTTGTTTTCCAGGTGGATGCCTGATTACAAAACTTGAAACTTGAAATGTTTCCCTTGTTCTCCAGGTGGGCGCTTGATTACCAAAACTAAAATCTTGAAATGTATTCGTCTGTTCTCCAGGTGGGCGCCAGATTGCCAAAACTAAAACTTAAAATGTATTCCCTTGTTCTTCAGGTGAGCGCCTGATTACCAAAAATGAAACTTGAAACTGCTGCCTTTCAACTTGATTACACCAAAATAAACAAGACAAAAGAAATTTTTCTGGCCCAGTTTGGTGCTGGGTGCATCTTTGAGTGTTAATCAAATCCTGTTGCCAAACATTTTTGAAAGATAAATCCTATTATCCAGGAGGGTCCTGACTGACGACAACTTTAAGATTAGGCTATGTTATCCAAAGGTATTACTTCCACTATGTCTTGTGATCTAAGTTATATCTGCTGGGACCAGTAATTAAAGCTACTTCCCATTATCTAGGAGAGTCCTAACAATTCTTAATTAAGACCAATTTTAAATCCATAATATGTCTGCTGGGTGTTAGTATTTAGAGCCACATCCCATTATCCAGGAGGGTCCTGAAAACTTCTACAATTAAATCCCATTATCCAGGCCGGTCCTGACGACTCTTGCTGGGGAAATATTTGTGCCCGACCATGCTACCTGTGACTGTTAGATTTTTAAGTTGAGTCCTATTTTCCATGAGGGTCCTAACAACTCTTTAACTGAATCCTATTTCAACATGCAAGTCACTTTATGCTCTTTTCTATTCATGATTATCTCCAACCTTTAAATAAGTTCGATTTTGTAGGAGGGTCCTAAGAATGCCAATTTTACTATTTTGTTGTCTCTGCTGGGGATTGCCAGTTAAAGTTACGTCCCATTATCGTCCTGACGACTCCTATTGGGGAATTGTTTGTGCTAGATTACGTTACCCATACTGTTTGTGTTTTAAACTGAGTCCCATTTTCCAGGAGGGTACTGAGGTTCACAATCATACCTGCCAGGTGCTTGCTTTCCCCTATGGAGGACTTCCCCGGGACCTTCAGGACTTTTCTGCCCCTATTTCAATCAAAGAAAATCTTGTCAGTTTGAAATTTGGTGGTTAGCCTGCGACATTCTTGCTGAAAATGGCCTTCCCATTGTCATACTCCGTTGTGTCCAACTTCCCATACTGACGATGAGCCGCCTGATTTTTTCGAATGACCCCTTGAACCCTATGACTTTTAGACGACCCGAGTGCTTTGTTCCCCAATCATTGTGTTGCATTCCTGACCCTCTTTCCAAAATCTTTACATCCTTCATGAAATTACTGAGTCGGTTTACTGAAGAAACTTTCATTGATTCTTCCCTTTGCCACTTTAACTTTTGCTGCCTTTGTTATGTTTTGGCTGGCATGTGCTTTGCTATTTGGGAGCCGGTAGTAAGCTTTGAAATTTATCTCCTGCTTACTTAAACAAAATGACTTTGGAGACATTTTTATCAGAAATGGAGATCCGAAAGAAAATGAAATGCAATGACTTTGGGTTGTTTTGTCTTAGAATAAAAGCAGTCCGAATTTGGCGACTATTGAGGGGAAAAGAGGAGAAACTCATCTGTGGAGGAACAACTGGTTCCCATGATCATGACATGCACTTTGGCTTAGTTGGCCCAGTCTGTCCAAATGATCGGCCTTCACTTGCCATGCTTTGTTGTTGTGACCTTCCTTAAACCAATTTCAAACCTTGACCTTGATTATCTTGCGGTGTTCTGAATAAATTCCCACCAACAACTCTTTTTCGGTTGTTTATTTCTCGACTTGCCTTCGCCTTATGGTGCCTATGAGGGTTTTCACCGATAAGACTCTATCATTATCATCTCTCTAGACTCCTGTCTCCTTATGGTGCCCTTGAGGGTTTTCACCAATAAGACTCTCACATTTTCATTTCTCTCGACTCCTGTCGCCTTATAGTTCCCGCGAGGGTTTTCACCAATAAGACTCTCTCATTTTCATCTTTCTTGCTTGAACTAGAGTGTTGCCCACGTTATGAATCACCTCTTCTTGGTTGACTTGGCATTTCGAAAAGACTTATTGGAAGGTCTTTCTTTGGACCGTAATGCAAGCTTTTGGATAGGGTTAGAAAGAAAGGGTATTTAAGGCTCAAGATAATACAAATAAGTTGAAAAATTACACCTTTCGGAATCAAATTTTTTTACAACAACCACAACTTCTGTCCCAGTTTCATGCTTGGGGACCTTTGGATTTTTATTTTAACGTGACCGAACCTTGAGGCTGCCTACATATCATTTAAAAGGAATCAGGTCAAATGTAGTTCATCAGATTCCTTTGTTGTTGTGGTTTTCTCTTTTCTTCATTTCCTTATTCTGTTTCTTCCTTTTTCTTTTGTTGTTTTGCTATTTTGTTATTGTGTTTTTTTTCTTTTTTTTTCTTTACTTCTTCTTTCCTATCTTTTTATTTTATTAGTTCTCTTCTTCTTTTCTTTTCTTTTTTTATTTATTTTCTTTCTTTTTCATCCCTTCCTTTTCTTTTCCTTTTACTGACTTCTTCACACTTGCGTTTCTGAATTTTCTACTGATTCCAGAAGAGAGGTATGAAATAAAATAATTAAAGCTCAAAAGGGTTAGCAAATGATAACGTGTTTAGATAGCCGAATAAAAAGCCTTCGTCATTCCAATCTCTAAAACATGCCAAGTACAGACAAACATGATTTAATCAAAGACCATCATACATAGTATCTCTTTACTGCATGAGAATTGATGGTCATTTCAACACACTTGCCTTCCACATCTGTTAGATATAATGCCCCATTGGAAACACTCTTGACATGATGAACGACCCTTGCCAATTTGGGAAAAACTTGCCCTTTTCCTTTGCCTGGTGAGGGAGGATGCGCTTCAATACCAACTAACCCACTTCAAACCTTCTCGGGCGAGCCTTTTTGTTATATGCTCTGGCCATTCTCTGTTGAAACAATTAGCCGTGACATATTGCTGCTAACCTTTTCTCATCAATGAAACTCAATTGCTCCAGCTGGGTTTTGACCTATTCATCCTCATCAATTTATGCCTCAGCGACAATCCGAAGGGACGAGATTTCAATTTTTGCCGGTATTACTGCTTTTGTGCCATACACCGACAAATATGGAGTTGACCCTGCTGAAGTGCAATCAGTAGTGCGATAACCTAGCAATGCAAAGGGTAGCTTCTCATGCCATTGCCAGGACCCTTCCATCACTTTTCAAAGTATCTTCTTTATGTTCTTATTGGCTACCTGAACTGCTCCATTCGCCTTGGGGCGGTATGGAGTGGAATTGCGATGTGTGATCTTATACTTCTGACATACCTCTTTCATCAAATGACTCTTGATCCATTGTCAGTGATGATTATCTTCAGGATTCCAAACTGGCAAATGATATTTGAATGCACAAAGTCGACCAAGGCTTTCTTGATCACTGCCTTGAAGGTTTTAGCTTCAACCCACTTGGTAAAATAATCAATAGCAACTAAGATGAACCTGTGTCCATTGGAAGCTACTGGATCGATGGGTTCGATGACATCCATGGCCCAAGCAACGAAGGGCCACTGTGCAAAAATTGTATGCAGTTCAGACGGCAAGGAGAGAATCAAGTCTCCATGCACCTGATATTGATGATATTTGCGCACGAAACTGGTACAATGTCGCTCCATGGTGAGCCAAAATACCTTGCCCCGAGGATCTTCTTTGCCAAAACATATCCACTCACGTGCGGTCTGCAAACTCCAGAATGTACCACAGTCATAGTGGGTTGTGGCCTATCGAGTATCTATGCATCTCAACAACCCAAGATCCGGCGTTCTTTTGTATAACACCCCTCCACTGAAGAAAAAACCTCTTGATAAATGACGGATTGTTCTCTTTTGGTCAGTTGTGGCTTATAATGGGTACACGCCCATCCTGATATATTCTTTGATGTCGTGAAACCAAGGCTCACCATTATGCTCATCTTCCACCATGTTATAGTAAGCATGTTGGTCATGGACTTGGATATGCAACGGGTCAATATAAGCCTTATCTGGATGATGTAACATTGATGCCAAAGTAGGCATCTACAACCTCGTTGTCAATTCTAGGGATATGCCTGAACTCTACTAACCGGAATCGTTGACAAAGGTCATGCAAGCATTGCCGGTATGCAATAAGCACATATCTCTTATTTCTCGCTCCCCTTGAATCTGGTGTACCAAACGGTCCGATTCCCCCAAGACCAAGACTTCCTGGACACCCATGTCTGCAACTAACCTCAAACCCAAAATACATGCCTCATATTCTGCCATATTATTGGTGTAAGTGAAGTGGAGCTGAGCTGTAACAAGGTAATGGTGCCCTGTTTCAGAAATGAGTAGTGCTCCTATCCTGATGCCTTTCGTGTTGGCGGCCCCATCGAAGAATAATTTACATCCTGGCTTCTCGCCCTGTTCTACTTCATAAATGTGCATCACATTTTCATTTGGGAAGTATGTCTTTAAAGGTTTTATTCTTCATTCACCGGAATTTGAGCCAGATGATCAGCCAATGCATGTGCTTTCATTGCAGTCTTAGTCACATAGACAACGTCAATTTCGTTGAGCAGGATCTGCCACTTTGCAAGCCTCCCTGTGGGCATAGGCTTTTGAAATATGTACTTCAACGGCTCCAAGCGTGAAATGAGGTAGGTATTATATGATGATAGGTAGTGTTTCAAATTTTTTGCTACCCAAGTTAAGGAAAAATAAGTTCTTTCGAGATGAATACACTTAACCTCATATGCTGTGAATTTCTTGCTCAAGTAGTATATGGCCTACTCCTTCCCCCGATGACATCGTGCTGACCCAACACACATCCGAATGAGTTGTCCAAGATTGTTAGATATAAGATCAAAGGACTTCCTGGTTTTAGTGGGACCAATACCAGTGGATTCGACAAATACTCTTTTATTTTATCAAAAGCCCCCAGGCATTCCTCCGTCCATTTGACCGCATCATCCTTTTTCAATAGCTTAAAGATGGGCTCACAAGCTATCGTGAGCTGAGCAATCAATTGACTGATGTAAATTCAATATCCCCAACAGACTCATTACCTCTGTTTTGTTCCTTGGAGCGGCAATTCTTGTATGGCTTTGATCTTTGATGGATCTAGTTCAATGCCTTGGCGGCTGACTATGAATCCTAACAACTTCCCTCAGGGGACCCCAAATGCGCATTTCGCAGGATTGAGCTTGAGATTGTACCTGTGGAGCCTCTAGAAGAATTTCCTTAGATCTTTGACAAGGTTGGATTGCTTCCCAGATTTCACCATTACATCATCCACATGGACCGCAATCTCCTTATGTATCATAACATGGAAGATGGTTATCATCTCCCTCATATAGGTTGCCCTGGTATTCTTCAGGCGGAAGGGAATGACCCTGTAGCAATATGTTCCCCACGGTGTGATAAAGGCTGTCTTCTCCGCATCCTCCTCATCCATGAAAATCTGGTGATAGCCTGTGTAATAATCTACGAAGGTCCCAATCTCATGTTTTGCACAATTGTCAATCAATATGTGGATGTTCGACAGTGGGAAGTTGTCTTTTGGACTTTCTTTGTTGAGGTCAAGATAATCGACACACACCCTGGTTTTACCATCCTTCTTTGGCACATGTACGACATTAGCTAACCAGGTAGGATATCGTGTGACTTAGATGACCTTTGCCTCAAACTGCTTGGTAACTGCCTCTTTGATCTTTACACTCACATCAGGTTTAAACTTCCTCAATTTTTGTTTAACAGGAGGGCAGGCCGGGTCAGTGGGCAATTTGTGAACCACCAAGTCAGTGCTCAGACCTAGCATATTATCGTAAGACCATGAAAAAACATCTTTGTATTAAAGCAACACTTTGATTATTTCTTCCCTGAGTTGCGGCTCAAGATGGACACTTATTTTAGTTTTTCTGATATTATCCGGGTCCTCTAGATTGACTGCTTCTGTATCGCTCAAGTTTGTCTAGGGTTTTCCTCAAAATGGCTTGACTATTTACTAATTTCCTCAAATGCCCTTTTCTTATCATATTCTAGTTCATCCTCAGATTCTATCTCCTGAATTATTACTTCTGAGTTAGACCGACTTTCAAGATTTGACCGAAGAGTCCTTATGCATGTCATATCATTGGAGCCAACATAAAAATAAACATACAAGAAGGAAAAGAAAAGGCAAAGAAAATGAAAACTATCAGTACTAATGAAAAAAGGAAATTGCAGTTCATTGAAATTGAAGGATAACAAGGTTTTACATATCCACACGGACCGAACATAGACTCTAATTTACAACCCTGTAATAATCCAAAGAAATTTGAAAGAAAAATCAATGTGAACTACCAATACTCCTTCCTGGCCGGGAGAGGAGTAACTTACCAATTGTTGACTTTGCATAGGGCCCAACAAATTGCACATCTGACTTGTTAGAACCCTCTCCGGCTTCCACCATGTTCACATCTTCAAACAGCTTCTCAAAGATTTCAAGCATTTCCTTATCAAGATTAACCGCAACACTGTAACTTGTTGTTATTAGGCACTTCTTGGTGCTGGGCTTTCACAAATGATTTGAAGATATTAGACACAGGCTTGGGAGGGACCATGCTTTCTTTCTCATCTTTCTGGCTCTCTCTATGTGTACACTTGTAGGCTTCACTCCCAAACTAATGGTTTCTACGTTCTTGGGGAGAGACACCAGCTGTGTGATACCTTGAAGTGAGGTCCACAAACCCTTTGGGGAACAAACCCATTCTTTAATATTTCCACGGCCACCATGACTGATGCAGCAGCTAACTTTGGCGTTGGAACACACTCTCCCTATGAAACTTTTCTCACTACCACCGAGTGTTGAATCTGATACACCTAGGACCCCTTATCATCGTCCGCATCAACAAATGGTACAATAGAATCAGTGTGAGCATACATATGGTCCTCGCCATGCACAACTATTTCTTGTTAATCCCATTCAAATTTCACCATTTGATGCAAAGTAGAGGGGATTGCTCTAGCAGTGTGGATCCAAGGTCGTTCCAATAGCAGGTTGTAAGAGATAGCCACATCCAACACTTGGAATTCCATGGTAAAATCAACTGGTCCGATTGTCAGTTCGAGCACTATGTCATCGACTGAATCTTTTCCACCACCATCAAACCCTCGCACACAAATGCTACTCTTATGAATTCTTTCATCTTCCACCATCAACTTGTTCATCGTGGAAAGAGGGAAAATATTGGTTCTTGGACGATTATCAACCAACACTCAGGTAACCACAGAATCCCCGCACTTTACCGCGAGATAGAGTGCTCTATTATGCTTGGTGCCTTTAATAGGTAATTCATCATCAGAAAAAGTGACTCTGTTTACATCAAAAATCTTATTGGCTATCTTCTCCAAATGGCTGACTGTGATTTTATCAAGAACATAGGCCTCGTTCTGGATCTTCATTAATGCTTGACGGTGCTCGTCCGAATGAATCAACAATGTTAACAATGAGATTTGAGCAGGCGTCTTTCTCAGTTGTTCTACAATAGAATAATCCTGCAATTTCATCTTCCTAAAAAATTCCTCTGCCTCCCCGATCGGGTCAATCCGTAGGTCTCACAAACTTCTTCTCTAACCCTTTTCCCTTTGTAAGTCACTGTTACTCAGTCATAATTCTAAGGTAAGACCTTGCTGTAGATCAATGTCAACTGACTTATTGTTTTGATAATGTTTGGTTCTGAGCGAGCGCCTTCCACGACAACCACATGCATTCTTGCCGCCCCCGGTACAAGCACTTTTGTGTTTCTTTGTTTCACCATCCCATCTTTCGGGGATTCCTTCTTGACTACAACAAAAGGCTTACTGCTTGCCCCACTCAACTTAAGCATCGACATCTCACTTGTCAAATTCTCACCCATCTTCCATTCACTAGCTCAGATCATCATGACAGTTTGCGAAGACTTTTTGGGCTCCCCTTCTTTGTGCACTATCTCGATCATATTTGTCTCTTGATAAGCAGGCATCAGTTTTGATTAATGTTGGGTGCTTCCGGAGCTTGCACCTCAATCCGATGGGAATCAATGAGTTCTTGAATATCACAGTTCAGATACCAACATTTCTTCATTTCATGCCCTGGGGCACCAGAACAATACTCATAACTGATAGAATAGTCTAGATTTCTTGGAGGAGGGTTTGGCAATTTTGCTTTGATCGGCATCAACATCTAGCTTCCTCAACCAGTGGAATAAGTTGGTATATGATTCTCCCAATGGAGTGAAAGTTTCTTCTTCTACATTCTGTCAGTTTTTAAAACTTGGTTGGCCCGGAAAGCTGGTCTCAGGAGTTGTTGGTAGGCTCTTGGAGGGTTGTTATTTTGTGTAGCTGGGTAATTATTTTTTGGGGTTGGCGCACGCCATTGTGCGTGGGCGAGAGGTTGAGTAAATGTTTGTGCATGATAAACGGCAAAATGAGGATCAAGAGGCCGATAGTAATGCTGTGTTCGGCTATATAGAGTGTGTGGGTAGGTTGGATGATGAGATCGGGGCTTGCTGTAATGGGATGGACCCCGGGGCCCAAACCATGTCCCTGAATCAACTGTCGCTACCTCTTCCTTCTTCTTCTTCTTTCCAATTTCTCCCCTGGTCCCGCTTTGGATAGCCTGGGTGGTTGCTTTGATTGTAGAATAACTCATGATCTTGTTGGATTTGAGTCCCTCTTCTACCATATTCCCCATCTTTACCACCTCATTGAAGGATTTACCCACAGCTGATACCAGATGACCAAAATATGTGGTCTCCAAATCTTGCAAAAATTAATCAACCATTTAACTTTCCTTCATTGGTGGGTTGACCCTTACTTCCTGTTCCCTCCAACGGAAGCCATATTCTCTAAAGATCTCATTGTCTTATTTTCCAGTTTCATCAAAGAGAAACGATCCGGGATAATTTTAAGATTGTGCTAACAATGGCAAGCGAATGCTTGTGCTAGATCGTCCCACGTATACCAACGAGAATGATCCTGTTGAGTGTACCATTCCAACGCTGGGCTACTCAAACTTTGTCTAAAGTATGCCGTCAACAATATATCCTTTTCGCCTGCCCCTCTCATCTTTCTGCAGAAACCTCTTAAGTGTGCCATGGGATCACCAAGTCCATCATATAAGTCAAACTTGGGTATCTTGAATCCTAGAGGCAATTGTACATCAGGGAACAAACAAAGTTCTTTGTATGTCACACTCACTTGGCCACCTAATCCTCGCTCTCTGAATGATTGCTTTAGACTTTAGTCTTTCCTGAGTACCTCCTCTTTCTTGGGGTTTTTGACTGGTCTTTCGATCTCAAAAGGGATTTCAAGAGTAGGGTTCATGAGCTTTGAAAGAGGGTTCTGGAGGGTAATACTGGTTGTCATGAGCTTGGAGCATAGGCTCACTGGATGAGCTATAGAGTGTGGTGGGAGGAGGTGCCACATAGATGGAAGCAACTGATGGAGAAGGGTGAGGAACAACTTTGGGTGGTGGAGCTAGGGGTGCCTGAAAAGTTGTACCCTGATATTGTGGGTAAATGGGGAATCTTGGGGGTAGATCAGTGGTAGGGATGAAGGTCGGTTAGCAGGATAAGCTGGTGGTGGCTGCCCTCTTATCCATGCCTGATACATTTTGGCCATCTGATGCTTCAGTTTGTACATCTCCTCTCTTATTGCATTAACATCCAATCTTCCACCTCTTTCGAGGGATCAATGATACTTGCATCGGTTTCTTGATGGGCCATATCAGCTTGCTTTTGGACCTAGTGTTATTAGAGTGGGTTGCCAGATGCCGCAAAAACTAACCACCTGTCTGAACTGGATAACAACACCAAACTTGTTAGCGGTCAGGCTTCAACATATACGTAGCCACATATTCGGGGATGAATGCACCTAAGCAGTTACCGGTTTCTAGTATGCACAATGAATTGGTCTCTTGTGTCATCCCGGCTTTTATCCTATGCCACTTTTCTTTTCTTTATTTTTTTCTTTTCTTCTTCCTTTTCCTTTGCTCAACTTGTTTTTGGCCTACCTTCTTTTGTGATTTATTATTCCCTCCTTTATTTTACCGTTGCTTCTCTCATGTATTCTTTTCTTTTTCTTTTTTTTCTTCTCTTTTTTTCTTTCTCTTTCTTATTTTGGTTATGGTCGAATCCTATGGAGATTGCCTACGTATCATGACCTTGCATGAATCAGGCCGAGCATAGTTCTGGAAAATAAAAGCAGAAAATATTTTAGAGATTTTCAATTTTCAAAAAGTAAAGCACTTGATTACAACTACTAAAAGAAATCATCAGACTCCGACTCAACAAAAAATAACAGGCTCTGACTTAAAATGAAAATAACTGATTCGACAACGTACTACAAATTAAAATAAAAGAAAATATAGAATTCACAAATGGACCAATAGATTTGAAAATCATGAATACCTTAAAGCCTCAAATGCTCCTGGGGCCTGCAGGACATCATTTGGTCTCGTTGCAAGCCTGTGTGCTAAATCCCCTTGGAGTTGGTGGAGGTCTTCCATCACTTGATGAACATATATCATTGCAGTGGCAAAGAACATAGATCTTGTCATATCTTCACAGCGGCTACACTTTCTGGTGATGTAATCAGCAATCATCTGTACCCTCTCTCTTATAGCACCCTTTTCTTGCAACAATCGCCCAACCTATTAGGCCCTGGCCTCCAAAGTTTGTTCTGCTACATGAATCAGTTCTTAGAATTGTTGCAAATTTCTCTCCAACTAGGCTATTGCTGTGTAACAATGTTCTTTCTCAACCTTGAAGCCCTTTGCCTGCTTAGCCATTTTGTTTTCAACCATGATGACCCTTTTCTTCAACCCCGCAACCTCATTGTCATACCTTTCTTTTAATTGTTCAATCACGCGTGCTTACTCCTCTGCATTTTGTACCAATTGTTTTCGGGCTTTGGACAGCTTGTCTTCTGCTTTGTTCAAGTCAAAACCATATTCTCTTATTTTCTACCTCAGATTGTCTATGAGTTTTTCATCATTCGTACTTTTGGCGAGATTCTCTACGGCTATTTTCATTTTTCTGAATTTGGGTTCGCAAAGCTTTGTTTTCTTTGGCCTGTCTTTTATTTTCTCCCTCGTCTGCCGCGCTTGCAAACCATTCTCGAATTGAAGATCTTTGATTTGTTTTTCCAATTTTCCTATTGTGGCTCTGTATTCGTTTTCCTTGGCTAACCAATTCAATTGTTCTTGTGACGCCTCAACAAACTCCTGAAGATGTGGCCTCTTAGTCGGCCTTCCGAATTCTACTTCCTGTTAATACCAAGCCAGGTACCCAGGTGCAACCTCGTCTTTAGAAAAGTCTCATACTCTAGTGTCTGCCGTCAAGTACTGACATTCGCTCTAGATCTGACGGAATGCTGCTTTGTGAAACTGACCATTAGGACTAATTTTAATTGCATGGCCACTAATGTCTTCATCCTTAGGAATCATTTGACATCTTCCTAACTGTCTTAGCACCCTATACGGAGCATAGGGTTGAATGCTCCTAAGGCCCATCAAAAGGAAATGTAGACCGGTAGCTGGCATATATATAATTTCATCAATGGGGAGCCACCCAAACATCCACTCTATCTGATTTGCACTTATGGTTCAGAGAATGATACCCATTCTGTAACCCATCTGGTAATCTGAACCCATCAACTGTAGTATAAAATTCCTCTTTTCTGATGACCTGTAACTCATGAATTGAGGTTGATGGCACAGGTGTTCAACCATCCACATTTGTAACAATAACTTGCATCCTTCAAAGGAATCTCCTCCGGCTTTACAGGCTGTGAGGGCACAGAAAATTTCAAATAATATCATGGGTGCGAGGGTGCTCTTGGGTTGGGTGAGCAAAGTGCTGACAACCCCTGCTATCTGTCAATATTCCCATCTTTCTGCGTAAACACCACGAGGCCCAAGAAGAATACCATAAATGCAAAACACATGTGTTCTTCCTATTTGAGTCGGTTCCCCTTGGTACAAATTTTTTTCTGAGTCGTGAAACCCTCTATATACTCATATCTTTGGTATATAAACTGTGGAGTACAAAAACCGGCCGACAGATCTGGATTGTGAACCTCTCTGCTTATTTTCAATAAGCCCAAGAATTTGTGTATAGTGACGGCCCTTGGTGCAACCAAATACTGGTGTCTCAAAGGAATTTTAGGAACCCCGATACATCCGGTTATTTTCTCCAGGGTTGGGGTGAGTTCAATGTTCGGGAAATGAAATACGTTGTGGGTCGGGTCCCAGAATGTAACTAGCGCCTTTATGATGTCCCCTCTAGGATTAATTTTTAACAACCGGGTAATTTCTCCCAAGTGCGTATTGACCTTGTTCTGCCCCGATTCGCCTAGATCATTCCACCATATGTGCACCTCTAAAGGGATCCTGTTCATGGCTGTTATTGGAAAATTTTGATTCGTGCACAATTTGCACATTTATTAAGGTGATTAAGCAAAAATCATGATTTATTGGACTCAAAAACACATTTGGTGGTTTTTTCAAATTTTCATTTCAAAATAAAATCTGGCTTTGTAAATACGGCCTCTCAGTACTTCCAGGGGAAGGGTTTAAGGTAGTGCTTGCTACCGGCCAAAATTTAGAAAATAATCCAAGGTAGTTATTTTGGTAAAAAACAGCTTTCCGGCACCCTTTTGGGGACACTCGGCTAATTTTGACAAAAGCTGCCTTATTTATTAATCACAAACAATAACTGGTTCCTTTCGGCTATTTTTGCCAAACAATTGAATCTGGGTCCGATGGGGATTGCCTACATATCTCATGGCCTGTGAGAATCAAACTAGCGTAGTTCGGCTATCTTGACAAAATTAAAAACCAACTTCTATTTTTTTTCTCTTTTTTTTCGAAAATAAAATTCATTTCTTTTTTTTTTGTCATTTTTTTGAAAACAAACTCTTTTCCTTTTTTTTTCTTGGGTTTTTTTTTTCAAAATTTCGGCAGCATTTCAGTATCGTCTTTGAAATAGGTAAATCCCTTATTCATACCACACACTTGTCAAATTCTGCTTTTTTCATTTTTTTCTCTTTTTGTCTTTTTTGTTTTTTTTCAAAAGCTAGGCATGCAAATCCGGAATAAATGCACAAGTAGTACGTAAAAATGCATCAAGATGATCCATCATTTTGGGTGCACCTGTCCTAGATGGACCCAACCCCTGTGTTGAGTTCCCTAAGTCAAATGCATGTTGCAAATAAGCGTTCCTACTAGGGATCCAACATGAGGTTAAGTTATTCTAGGTTCAAACCTGGGTATAGGGTCTAGTCTGTGCACCCGAGCGGGCAACTCGAGTCGAGGAGGGGGCTACGTACCGGGAACAAAAAGGCTATCCAGCTTTGTATCTTGTCCGAGCCTCTTTCTTATTTTAAGGTATGACCCTAACAGAATAGGGAGTATCGACCAGTGAGCACATCCCCGAAGATGAGAAGAGAAGGGTTTCGCGTCAGTTTATATATAGTTCAAATAATATCAAAGCGGTAAAAGCAACAATTAGCACATTAGGCCCAGACATATAATAAAATCAGATATCAATAAAGCCAAATACAATAATTATTCTAAGCTCGAATTCTGAACCCAAAACTAGAGATTCTGGATTCAATCTCCAGCAGAGTCGCCAGAGTTGTCACACCTTCTTTTTTACACTACAGCCCGTGAAGGGCACGTATAAGGAGTTTTTCCAATTAAAGGAAAATCGAAACGAGATTTATTTATTTAAAGATTTCAGAGTCGCCACTTGGGATAATTAATGGTGTCCCAAGTCACCGGTTTAAATCCTGAATAGAGGAAGGTTTTGACTATGTTATATAGTCTGCGAGCCAGAAATCCAGGTAAGAAATTCTGTTAAACCGGGAGAAGGTGTTAGGCATTTCTGAGTTCCGTGGTTCTAGCACGATCGCTCAACTGTCATATTCGGCTCAATTATATGATTTTAATACATTTTGTACCTGTGTGCATTTTGAATCTTTTAACCGGTTTTATTTAATATTAAGAAGATTGCAACGTTGTTAAAATACGACTTTGAACCACTTTACATTAATGCACCCGTAATTCGCAACAAATTTTATCTAACATTGAGATTTGGATTTGGGTCACATAAATAGTACCCGTATTTAGGAAGGTAGTATTATTGGAGGACGCGCCTAAAGCAACTAACGTATTGATAACATTGCGGGAGGCCATGAAAATTCGCTAAATGGCACGTTCCAGTTTCTAAGTATTTTAGTAGAAGTAATTTAATGAGGGCCATACAAATTTGTGATTTTTGTTTGGCGCGGTACACCTTGATTTCATTTTAAAGGACATTCGACTAATATTCGAAAAGTTCATGAATTACTATATCGTATAGTTTGACTCCTATTCTATTTAAAGGGCCAAAGTAATTAACATTGAACTATTGTTAAGATTCTAATTGATTTTTATGTTGGAAACACCTTCTCAAGGCTTTATACTAAAACGTGTGTTCTTATGTGTAGGTTTTGATGAATGACAAACGAAGCGCAAATTGATATATGACGAAGTTCAAGTACAAGCGCATAATTGATGCATAACGAGGTTCAAGCACAAGACAAAGTTTTATAGTTTAAATGAGTCGTTCTTAATTGTATTCTTGATCCGACAACTTGACTCATGACATGGCTTCTCTCGTAAAATTATTTTTACAAAATCATGCATATTTAATTTAATGCTAAACGATTTTAAATCATGCATATTTACTTTAGTCAAAATGATTTTTAAACATGCCTCTAAAATCTGGACTAAGATAATCGATTATGTACTTATGATAATCGATTATGTTAAGCCAAGACTGCATGACAATCGATTGTGAACTAATGACAATCGATTGTGTTAAGGCAGTGAGGATCAGGTTTTTCAAACCTGCATGACAATCGATTGTGAACCTTATGACAATCGATTGTGATGAGGCAGTGTCATCAAAGTTTTTCAATACTCAGAATAATCGATTGTGAAGCTAATGACAATCGATTGTGAAGAGACAGTGTCCTTCAGATTTTTCAAAGTCACAAAATAATCGATTGTGAACTTATGACAATCGATTGTGTTGAGGCAGTGACTTCCAGACTTTTTCAAAATTATTAAATAATCGATTGTGAGTATATAACAATCGATTGTCACGAGGCAGTGTCTAAAATGATTTTCAAAGTCTGATAAATAATCGATTGTTAACATTGCACAATCGATTGTGAAGCTGACCGTTGTCGTAAAATTTTCAAATACCGTCAGGTAATCCATTGTTGATTTTGTACAATCGATTGTGATATTGAAATCTGAAAAAGATTTTTTGAACGTTGCTGAATAATCGATTATTGATTTGGTATAATCGATTGTTTTACGTAAAATCTGGAAATGATTTTTTGAACGTTGCCAATAATCGATTGTTGTTCTTGGACAATCGATTGTTAAGCGTAAAATCTGGGATTGATTTTTGGTACGATTGGCAAACAATCGATTGTGGCTTCCTGACAATCGATTGTCATAGAGTAAAATCAACAACTCTTAATTGGCAATTAGGCAACGGTAATGCCAAGTTTTTCAACTATAAATACAGCTTCTTTTCAGTGTTTTAAAAAAAAACAACACACAACAACTGATCATTCTATTGCTATAAGCTTGCATATTATTGTTTATCATTTTATATTCATTTCATAAAGCTTTTGAGAGCCAAAGTCTTGTCCATAGTTGTTGTAATCTTGAGCCTACTTCTTTTACTCATATCTACTCATTAAGGAGTGTTTTGTTTGAGTGTTTAGTGTTTTGTACACTTGTAAGAGAATTGTGATTCTCTTGTTGTAAGGAACTTGTGTTTCCTTGGTTGAAGTCTTGGAGTGTTGTATCTCCGAGCAAAGGTGTTAAGGCTTGTGTCCTTAAGTTGTAAAGGTTTGTTGAGCACCCGTAAGCTTGACAAGTTAGTGGAAAATCTCGAGAGAGTCTCTCGGGGACTGGACTAGCCACGTGTTGTGGTGAACCAGAATACATCAGTGCGTTCTTTCCTTTTGTTTATTTAACGCACTTAATTATTTCCTGCAATTTTTTAATTTCCGCAAGTTTACACTAAATTTTATTATAACGCTATTCACCCCCCCCCTCTAGCGTTAAGCGTATTATCTAACAATTGGTATCAGAGCCCAACTCTCTGAAGACTTAACAGTTTGAGAGAACCATCCATGGCTTCTACTCGTGACTCTTTTGCAGGAATTGACGAAGGACAATGCTCCACACGACCACCTCTATTCAACGGTACAAACTACACGTATTGGAAGGAGAGGATGAAAATTTTCGTTCAAGCAAACAACTTTCATCTCTGGAAGGTGATAACGAAGGGAAATCAAATTCCAACCAAAAAGGTTGAAAACGAATAGGTTCCCAAGTCCGAAGAAGAATATGACGCGGATGATATCCGAAAGGTTCAAAATAATGCTAAAGCAATTAATTTATTATATTGTGCTGTAAATGCTGACGATTACAGGAAAATATCGTGTTGCACAACGGCAAAGGAAATGTGGGACAAGCTGGAAATTACGTACGAAGGTACGGACCAGGTAAGGGAAGCTAAAATTGATTTCCTAACCCATGCTTATGAATTATTTCACATGAAGGAAGGTGAAAAGGTGGATGAAATGTTCGAACGATTTTCAATAATCGTAAATGACCTACATGCCCTCAAGAAGACATTCACGGACAGAGAACTGGTTCGAAAAATTCTTAGAAGTCTCACTCCGGCATGGCGATCAAAGGCCGACGCAATTCAAGAATCCATTGGCGTCTCAAATGTCACAATCGACGCATTAAGAGGTAACCTTAAGACTTATGAATCTACCATACTTAACCCTCTTGTTGATGATCAAAGGAGGCAAAGAATAGCGCTTAAGGCAAGCACAAGCCAACCTCAAGTTGATGAGGACGGAGACAACGAGTTTGGACTCGTTATCAAAAGATTTCAAAAGTTCATGCGAAAGGAGTATGAACGAAAGGGAAAAAAGCAAGGCGAGCAAATAAAGTGCTATGAATGCGGTGAAACCGGGCACATCAAATCAAATTGCCCAAACATCAAAAAGGAGAAGAAACCTTTTAAGAAGCAACGTGTATACATTTCTTGGGGAGGAGACTCCAGAGATGAGTCAAGCGAAGAAGAAGAAGACGAAGCCGCAAACCTTTGTCTTATGGCGCAAGAAGACAAGCAAGATGAGGTATGTCAAATCTCTTCTAAAAACTTCTTTACTCTTGAAGAAATGCGAACTGTTTTTGATGAGCTATATACTGAATTTATTAAAGCTTCAAAAACTGTCAAGAGCATAAAAGAAAATGCTTCTCTAAAAGAAAAAGATTTTCAAAAACAGCTTTCTTTAAAAGAAAAGGATTTAGAAAAACTGGTTTTAGAAAATGAGAAGCTGAAAGAGGAAAACAAGTTTTTCGGAAAAAGAAGCGCCGACAAGCCCGAAAGTTCTATTAAAAATTGCTCTTCTTGCATGCATCTTGAAAATGAGGTAGATAGACTTAAAGGTACCTTAGATAAGTTTAATTCTTCTCACAAAAACTTGAATGAGGTCCTTGTTAATTTGAAGTCAACCAAGCATGGCATAGGTTTTAAGAATGAGCCTAAAGAAAAGGTTGAAGCCAAACCCCAACCACCTAAGGCTCAACCTAGGATTAATAAAACAAATGCTTATCCTAGAAAGAGCAATCCTAGAACAAATATGCATGGTAGACCAAATGTTGAACTTTTTAAAAGACCTAGAAATGACTTACCACCTAGAAATGACTACCCTAGAAATGATGCATATTTTAGTCCAAACACTAGAAGGAGTTTTGAACCTCCTAGAACATCTAGACATGACCATTACTCTAGAAACACTGCTCATTTTAGAACTAATAGTAGGAGAAATGGTTCTCATGAAATGTGCAATAGTCATAATGAAAATAGAGTAATTCATTTTCGTCCATCAAGTTACTATGAACCTAGAAGGATGCATAACCCCAATGTGACTTGTCATTATTGTAGACGCATTGGTCATATTGCCCCTGCATGCTTTACACGACATAGACATATCACTCAATCGCATCATTATAATATGCCTAACCCTCAAGGACCCAAAATGGCATGGGTACCTAAAACGCATTAACTTGTTTTGTAGGTATGTTTGAAGGGATCAAGTGTACTATGGTACCTTGATAGTGGATGCTCCAAACATATGACGGGAGACGAATCCAAATTCCTTCAACTAGAACACAAAGAAGGAGGAAGTGTGATTTTTGGGGATAACAATAAAGGAAAGATCATTGGCATCGGATCGGTCGGTAAGGATGAAAATTCCTCTATTAAGCATATATTACTTGTGAAAGGTTTAAAGCATAATCTCTTGAGCATAAGTCAATTATGTGACAAGGGAAATCTTGCCCTATTTGATTCGGATGAATGCTTAGTGTTTAGACGTAGTGATTTCAAAATTATCCTTCGTGGTTTTAGAGTGGATAATATTTACATGGTTGATCTTGCTAATTCCTCACCCGAATATGTGGATTGCCTTATGAGCAAAGAGGATGATACTTGGCTATGGCATCGTAGAGTTGCTCATATAAACATGCATCTTTTGAACAAATTGATTTCTCAAAACTTAGTTATTGGCCTTCCCAATTTGAAATTTGAAAATGACTCTATCTGTGATTCTTGTCAAAAAGGGAAGCAAACAAAAGCATCTTTCAAATCCAAAAATATTGTTTCAACTTCTAGGCCATTGCAATTGCTTCACATGGATTTATTTGGACCATCTCGCATTGAAAGTCTAGGAAGAAATCGTTATGCTTTTGTGATTGTTGATGATTATTCTAGATTTACTTGGACTTTATTTCTTGCCAATAAAAGTGATGCTTTTCAGAATTTTAAATATTTTCTTAAGCGTGTTCAAAATGAGAAGGAAACAACCGTCACTTCAATTAGAAGTGATCATGGGGGAGAGTTTGATCACAATCTCTTTGCGGACTTTTGTGACGAACTCGGTATCGAGCATACCTTTTCCGCTCCACGTACACCACAGCAAAATGGGGTGGTGGAAAGGAAAAATAGGTGTCTCGAAGAGATGGCTAGAATCATGCTCGAAGAGGCTAAGATTCCCAAACATTTTTGGGCGGATGCCGTGAGTACCGCATGCTACATCTTAAATAGAGTAGTCATAAGGCCAATACTCATGAAGACCCCTTATGAAATCTACAAGGGAAGGAAACCAAATATCTCCCATTTTAGAGTATTCGGTTGTAAATGTTTTATTCATAACAATGGCAAAGATCAATTGGGAAAGTTTGATGCTAAGTCCGATGAGGGAATTTTCATCGGTTATTCCTCACGTAGCAAAGCATATAGGGTTTTTAATAAAAGAACCGAAACTGTGGAGGAATCCCCTCATGTTGTATTTGCCAAAAATAATCCTCGCTTGGCGAGAAAGGATTCCGGTTTTGATCTTGCAGGTATTTTAGATAGCTTGAAAGACAAAATACAAGAGGAAACGCCTAAAGAAATTCAAGACGAAATTTTGAAACAACCAACGGAGGAAGCGCCACAATTGGAGAATGAAACGAAAATGCCTAACGAGTGGAGGACAATTAAAGATCACCCTCTCGAACAGGTAATTGGCGACGTCGGAGAAAAGGTAAGTACCCGAAACACTCTTAAGAACACCCTAGGACACACTTCTTAAGAGATAACGCTCTCACTCGGCCACACTAGTTTAAGTTACTATTTCTTTACAAATTACTGACTTGAGCGTCGGAGACGTCTAATTCCATTTTGCAGGTATCACCCAAAAGGTAGGGGGAACTATAAAGAAATGGCATAAAACAATCGATTGTTACAGCAAATAATCGATTATTTTACTATGCAGAAAATCGATTAGCAAGTATCACTAATCGATCATTTATAGTTTATGCTTATTATGAAGTTTTGTTTAACAATCGATTTTTTAGCTATTTAATCGATTACCATCTCAGCCATTCAGTACTGCTTTTCTACAACAATCGATTGTTCCATATATATAATCGATTATTTTCCGAGTCAGAGAATCACTGTGCTCACTGGAACAAAACAATCGATTACCATATTTTGACAATCGATTATTTCATGTCAGAAATTCAAAATTGTTACCGTTTGGTTCTGCAATCGATTTGTGTCAGTTCCGAGATTCAGTCAAATCTTAATGACAATCGATTATCTCAACCCCAACAATCGATTCTCCAACGGTCAGTAAGATTTATTTTTACCGTTTCTGACTGTTTGAACTTTCAATTTTTTTGCAGATTTCTTCCATTAATGAAATGCCTTTCTCCCCTCTATAAATAGGCTCCATATATGTTCATTTTTACTCACTCAAGCATCAATTTTAGCTCTCAAACTATCAAAACTCTTGCAAATTCCAGCAATACTTAGTTAAAATGTCGGGCTATCACTCTAAACGTTCCCGTTCTGCTAGGCATGGTGCATCCTCCTCTGCTGCTCCAAACTATCCTTACCAAGATGGTTCCGTTCTTTATTTTAATTCTGACATCGAGCTTACTCGATTTTAACAAAATTTGAAAAGCGCGACATTCTTCCTCCCCGTTTTTCAACCAACAAGTATCTTGAATCTTATGGCCCTGCTGCAAATATACTCAAAAATTGTCAACTTCTTGACTTCTTACTTCTTACCCATCCTTACATCAATACTACTTTAATTCAAGCATTTTACTCCAACCTTCATGAGGATGATGACGGTGATCTTGTGACAAATATAAACGGTGTTCAAATTCTTATCTCCGAAGAAAACCTCCATACCATTGCCCATCTTCCTCGTAATGGTGAAGACATTTTTCGGTACACCGGAGAGGCCGGAGCCCTTTTTGATGAAACAACCCTCCTACATCAAACCGCTATTACTTCTTATGATCCAAATCTTTCTTCCCGTCGTCCTACAATTACGGGAATGGATCCCAATTATCGGTTGATTTTCTATTTCATCACCCGAGTCCTCAAGCCTCGTAAGCATAACCATACTACCATTTCCCAAGAGGACACCAAGCTCATGCATGCCATAATAACCGGAGCTAACATCAATTGGTGTCGGCTCGTCAAGATTCACATGCGTGACGCTATCGGAGATGATAGGCCTCTTTCTTATGCTCTCCTCATCATGAACTTTCTTGAATCCTCCGGATTCATCACTTCCAACGGTCCTCTCAAAAAGAGTACCAAGAAGTGGGAAATTTCAGAATCCTCCTTTCATAATGACGGTGATCATACAGCGCCTGCTCCTCCTCCAACTCGTCGAACTCGTCCAGCTCAAGAGCCTACCCTCCAATCAATTTCCGACCAAATTGCTTCATTGACCTCTTCTCTTGGTCAATTAACTCATGAGATCCATGGATATTTTGACCATGTTAATTATCCTTATGCGGGTCTTGTTCCATATGAAGCAGTGCCGGATGATGAGGCGGGAGATGATGGAAATGAATAATTTCTTTATTTGTTGTTTTTAAGTTTGTTTTTATATGTTGCATTGTCTTCCCTGTTACTGTAATTTTTTTTCAATAAATAAACAAGTTTTATTTACATTTTTTTGGCATCTTCTTATATTATTTTTGCTAATGGCAAAAGGGGGAAGATAACGGGTATGCACTCTCAATATTTATAAGCTTAAATTAAGGGGGAATTCATATATTGAGGGGGAACTAATCGCATACTTATTGCATATCTTTACTTGTCTTGAATCGTCATTATAAATTGTTTAAGTTGCATATCCCGCTTAAAGATTGCCATTATCAAAAAGGGGGAAATTGTTGGAAACACGTTCTCAAGGCTTTATACTAAAACGTGTGTTCTTATGTGTAGGTTTTGATGAATGACAAACGAAGCGCAAATTGATATATGACGAAGTTCAAGTACAAGCGAATAATTGATGCATAACGAGATTCAAGCACAAGACAAAGTTTTATAGTTGAAATGAGTCGTTCTTAATTGTATTCTTGATCCGACAACTTGACTCATGACATGGCTTCTCTCGTAAAATTATTTTTACAAAATCATGCATATTTAATTTAATGCTAAACGATTTTAAATCATGCATATTTACTTTAGTCAAAATGATTTTTAAACATGCCTCTAAAATCTGGACTAAGATAATCGATTATGTACTTATGATAATCGATTATGTTAAGCCAAGACTGCATGACAATCGATTGTGAACTAATGACAATCGATTGTGTTAAGGCAGTGAGGATCAGGTTTTTCAAACCTGCATGACAATCGATTGTGAACCTTATGACAATCGATTGTGATGAGGCAGTGTCATCAAAGTTTTTCAAAACTCAGAATAATCGATTGTGAAGCTAATGACAATCGATTGTGAAGAGACAGTGTCCTTCAGATTTTTCAAAGTCACAAAATAATCGATTGTGAACTTATGACAATCGATTGTGTTGAGGCAGTGACTTCCAGACTTTTTCAAAATTATTAAATAATCGATTGTGAGTATATAACAATCGATTGTCACGAGGCAGTGTCTAAAATGATTTTCAAAGTCTGATAAATAATCGATTGTTAACATTGCACAATCGATTGTGAAGCTGACCGTTGTCGTAAAATTTTCAAATACCGTCAGGTAATCGATTGTTGATTTTGTACAATCGATTGTTGATATTGAAATCTGAAAAAGATTTTTTGAACGTTGCTGAATAATCGATTATTGATTTGGTATAATCGATTGTTTTACGTAAAATCTGGAAATGATTTTTTGAACGTTGCCAATAATCGATTGTTGATCTTGGACAATCGATTGTTAAGCATAAAATCTGGGATTGATTTTTGGTACGATTGGCAAACAATCGATTGTGGCTTCCTGACAATCGATTGTCACAGAGTAAAATCAGCAACTCTTAATTGGCAATTAGGCAACGGTAATGCCAAGTTTTTCAACTATAAATACAGCTTCATTTCAGTGTTTTAAAAAAAAAACAACACACAACAACTGATCATTCTATTGCTATAAGCTTGCATATTATTGTTTATCATTTTATATTCATTTCATAAAGCTTTTGAGAGCCAAAGTCTTGTCCATAGTTGTTGTAATCTTGAGCCTACTTCTTTTACTCATATCTACTCATTAAGGAGTGTTTTGTTTGAGTGTTTAGTGTTTTGTACACTTGTAAGAGAATTGTGATTCTCTTGTTGTAAGGAACTTGTGTTTCCTTGGTTGAAGTCTTGGAGTGTTGTATCTCCGAGCAAAGGTGTTAAGGCTTGTGTCCTTAAGTTGTAAAGGTTTGTTGAGCACCCGTAAGCTTGACAAGTTAGTGGAAAATCTCGAGAGAGTCTCTCGGGGACTGGACTAGCCACGTGTTGTGGTGAACCAGAATACATCGGTGCGTTCTTTCCTTTTGTTTATTTAACGCACTTAATTATTTCCTGCAATTTTTTAATTTTCGCAAGTTTACGCTAAATTTTATTATAACGCTATTCACCCCCCCTCTAGCGTTAAGCGTATTATCTAACATTTTAAAGTAAGGCTAATTATTCTAATAAATAAAGGCAGAAGCAACATTAGTAAACTGGTAGCCCAATAGGAAAGAAATAAACATAACAGGTTTGGCCCCATAAGGTCAAGCCCAGACTTCAAACAAAGACAATTAGCATTGCTGTAGAAACTTTTAATTCAGATTCATTACATAAGGCGGAAGGCCCAAGCATTTATGGTCTCATTTTTTCATAACAAAAATCAAATCAAAAGGAGGCAAAGACTTCTGATTGAAGCCCCCAATATTTGGGCTTGTAGTAAGCCTAGCAGGTATTTGGACGAGTATACCTTGAGATAAGAAACATTCAAGGGCCATTTTCCATGTCTAGGCCCAAAGAGGCATCAAACTTTATTCAAACAAGCTGTCAAGATTGGCCCAAAAAATGAACCCCAATCAAAAATTGATTTTAAATTGGACCTTAAAACACTGATTGTAAATCAAAATTGGCCTTAACAACTTTGTAACAAATGAACAATTCAAATTCCTTCAAATCAAACACCTACTGATTTCAAAATTCAAACTTCACATTCACATTCAAATCATATGTAAGATGACGAACTAACACTCACTCCTTTCTGAAATTTAACAATAATTTAACTTCATTTAATACACTTCACGGAACATATTTATGGTTTGGAACCTAGAAATAACTACTGAAGCTTTCAATTACACAATCAACAGGAATCTAAAAGCCGAGTATTTCTAAATAACAATACCATGTACAATCTCTAAATGTTTGAACCAGTGAAATGAATCTGCCAGTTTTAAGTAAATTGAAGAACGAGGCAAATTCTAGAATATAACTATTATGCTAAAATGGATAGACTAGGCTAAGTATCACTACATTACAACAACAACAACAACTACCCAGTATACTCCCACCAGGTGGGGTCTGGGGAGGGTAATATGTAGACGAGCCTTACCCCTGCCCGAAAGGACAGAGAGGCTGTTTCCAATCGACCCTCGGCGAATAGGATAACAATGGAAAAGCTGCATTAAGAAACAGAGGTAAAATTAGAAACACGAGCAAGATAGAACCAAATAATAAAGCATAGGTGCTCCCACAAAAGTAACGTAAATAATTATGAAAACATAAGCAACATAAATACAGTCGCATGCAATAATAACAAGCAGTACTACCATACTAAAACACTAATCACCTAAGAGCCCCTAACCTACAATCCTAATTCTAGACCTCCAGACTCCCCTATCAAGGGTCATGTCCTCGGTAACCTGCATTCTGGCCATGTCCTGCCTAATCACCTCTCCCCAATGCTTCTTAGGCCTCCCTCTCCCTCGCCGACCACCAACAATCTCCAACCGCTCACAGCTCCTCACCGGGGCATCGGGGCCCCTCCTCCGAACATGCCCGAACCACCACAACCTCGCTTCCCGCATCTTCTCGTCCACCGGGGCCACCCCTACCTTCTGCAGAATAACTTCATTCTTGATCCTATCCAGCCTGGTGTGCCCACACATCCACCTAAGCATCCTCATCTCCGCAACCTTCATTCTCTGAGCATGCGAGTTCTTCACGGGCCAGCACTCCGCCCTATACAACATCGCAGGTCTAACGGCTCTGTAGAATTTCCCCTTTAGTTTGTGTGGAATTTTCTTGTCACACAGGACCCCTGAAGCGAGCCTCCACTTTGACCACCCCGATCCTATCCGATGGGTGACGTCCCCGTCAATCTCTCCGTCCCCCTGGATCACAGACCCAAGATATCTCACAGTGTCCCTCTTGGCGATAGCCTGGGAACCAAGCATCACTTCCCCGCCTACCCCACTCGGCTCGTCGCCAAACTTGCACTCCAGATATTCTGTCTTAGATCTACTAATTTTGAAACCCTTAGACTCAAGGGCCTGTCTCCATATCTCTAACCTTTCACTAACACCGGCCCTCGTCTCGTCTATCAATATTATATCATCAGCAAAGAGCATACACCAAGGCACATCCCCTTGGATATGACGGGTCAGAGCATCCATCGCTAAGGCGAACAACAGGGGGCTCAGCGCCGATCCTTGATGGAGCCCCATTACCACAGGAAAATGGTCTGATTCGCCCCCCACCGTCCTAACCCTAGACTTAGCTCCACTATACATGTCCTTGATTACTCTGATATAGGCTTCTGGCACACTCTTCGCCTCCAAGCACCTCCATAGCACCTCCATCGGGACCTTGTCATACGCCTTCTCCAAGTCGATAAGCACCATATGAAGATCCTTCTTCTTATCCACGAATTGTTCCGCCATCCGCCTGACTAGGTGAATCGCCTCTGTGGTGGAGCGTCCCGGCATGAAACCGAACTGGTTCCCAGATATGATTGTCGCCTCCCTCACCCGCGCCTCAATCACCCTCTCCCAAACCTTCATCGTGTGGCTAATTAATTTGATGCCCCTGTAATTGTTGCAGCACTGGATGTCCCCTTTGTTCTTGTACAGGGGCACCACTGTACTCCACCTCCACTTATCCGGCATCTTTTTAGTCCTGAAAATCGCATTGAACAGCCTAGTGAGCCACTCCCCTCCAGCTTTACCCATGCAATTCCAGAACTCCACCGGGATCTCGTCAGGCCCGGTCGCTCGACCCCTACTCATCCTACGCAACGCCCCTAAGACCTCCTCTACCCTAATGCGCCTGCAGTACCCAAGGTCTCTATGGCGCTCTGACTGCCCCAACTCCCCAAGCTCTATGCTCCGACCCCCCTCCTCGTTAAGAAGGACCCGAAAGTACGCCTGCCACCTCTGTTTGATTTGCGATTCCCCCATCAGAACTCTACCAACCTCGTCCTTGATACACCTGACTTGGTCTAGATCATGTGCCTTCCTCTCCCTTACTTTAGCCAACCGGAATAACTTCTTATCCCCACCTCTCTCCCCTAGTTCTTCATACATGCGTCCGAATTTAAGTATCATTACATTACATTACTGAATTTAGGAGTCTAAACAGAGAAGAGAAACTGAAATTAAATTTTACAGGGACCAGTAATTTATTATGCAGGAAACTTTCAAACAATTACAGCCTTCATGCTTGGAGGTCACTTCATAGATAATCAAGGAATACCTGGATGTAGAAGAAGCAAAGGAACAGGGTAAAGATTAGAAGGTACAGAGCAACAAGCAACAGTTTTCAACCAAGTTTTAGCCCAGAAGAATGAAGTAAATAGCCCAAAAATAGTATCAATCCACTATCAGCTACCTAGGAATGGATTCAGCTAAAACAAAACTCAGAAATCCACTTCAATCCCAGCAGTAAACCAGAAAAATTCCCTAGACTCAATTTTAGTCTGTTTAAGTTGCCAAGTACCCAACATTGTTTCAAACACTAGGAGAAGTTTCAAAAATCAACAACAATACTCAATGAAGCAACACTTTTTTAGGATTTTCAGTAGTTTGGATTTTCATGATTCAAATATATGAAACAATAAAATTCTGCAGGTTTTGTATTTTCTGGGATTTTTAGCTCTCCATTCTTCTCTTTTTAGAATTTGCTTGCTTAAAAACCTGCCTTCTAAGGCAAGAAAGACTGCCTTTATAGGCAAGCAAACTAGGGCAACCCTTAGATTTTTATTTTGTATTTTAAGTCCTCTTAGTTTTTAGTTTTTTTCTTACCAATCCTTAATATCCTGACTTGTTACCTAAGTTATACCATCTAAAACCCTGAAATTCATATTAGAACCCCCACCTAGAAGCTTCTCAATTATGTTATTAAGGATTCCCTAGCTAATTTACCTAAACTATCCTTACTTACCCTGAAGACCAACTTGGGTCCTTATGTCTCAATTGCCCAACCCAAAACCTAAATCAATTTTCGAACCAAAAACAACAAGGAGAAAGAAGACAAGAACTATTTAATAAAACATGCTAATAGCTAAACCTAATCGGAATAGCATAAACCCCATATACTCTTGCAATTAACTTCTGATAAATCACAAAGCTGATTGTTAACTACTAAAGTCCTATCACACAATTTAAAGGTAAAACACAATAATTAAACCTTCCACATAACTGAAATTGAAGAATAAACTGAGATTTAAACCCAATCAGAGACCTAATCATGATTGTTCATGCGAATTTCCACTACGAAAATCCAGTTAAACTCAGAAATACAAACTATTAAACAAACAAGAGAAATAAGAAGCAAGAAACAGAAGGAAAGAGAAAGGTAAACCAAGCACATAAAAAAAATCAGAAGTTAATAAAAAAAATGAAATGGGACTCAGGACTCACCGAAAATGGGAATAAATTTGGGAAGAGGAGGGTATGGCAGGGCTTTGTACCATTTTGAAGGTGTTTGGAGCGGCTTTCGATTTAATATTTGAGAAGATCCAGGGGAGTTTGAAAGATGTTGAGTGCAGATTTGGCACGAGGGGGGGGGGTGATGGGGGTCATTTGGTTATAGTTTAGGAGCGGTTGGGTAGCGGCCGCCGAACACGGCGGAGGCGGCTACTAGGGTTTAGCTTATTCGAAGGGTTTGTGAGGGTTTTGAGGTAGGCTGATGGTACATTGGGGTTAGGGAGGTTGAGGCGAGCCTGTGGTGTTAATTGGGGGTCTTTGGATGATAGCTACAAGCCGAGGCGATTTCCGGCTGGCAGCGCATTACGGAGGACAGCGAGGTTGAGCTGGTCTCTAATGGACTGGGGTGAGACGAACCAGGGGGAGGGTCTAAGGGGGGTAGGGTTGATTTGGACAGATATGTATTAAAACACCCCAGCATCAAGACTGTTTGATCAATGATCCTCGATGGTCCTCATTAAACGTCACTGAAACGGGGACGTTTTGGGTAATCGGGGTGCTGGAGCAGGTTTAAATGAGTTTCGGACTGGGTTTCATGGGGTAAAGAACTGGCCCAAACTTTAAATACTTAACATGGCAGTTTTTTTTTTCTTTTTTTTTAATTTCCATTTCATTTAATTCCTTTTCTTTTTTCAAAACTAAAATTGAAGCAAAAAAATTAATTCAACCTGCCAAATTAAGTTATAATTAAAACCACTAGTAAAGTACCAATTTAAAATAAACTAATAAACCTCAATGTTAACATTTAAACCAAACAAAACAAATCAATTTTTTTTGAATTTAATACCTTTGTAAAAAAACCCTAATTACTAATTGATCTAAAAAAATGTAAAATCAAAACCTAAATGAAAAATGCAATACTTTTTTTATTTGTCGGCATTATTGCAATTAAAATGCACACAAAAATGCAAAAAATTAATGGAATGTGCCACAAAAATCCATAAAATTACAAATAAATAAAAGAAATTGTTTTGTTTGAATTTATGAGAGTAATTCATATGGGGCGAAAACCATATGCTCACACACACCATAAACTAAACCCTGTATTAAAATCAGTTAATTAAGCCGAATATAACAGTTGAGCAACCGTGCTAAAACTACGGAACTCGAAAATGCCTAACACCTTATCCTAGTTTAATAGAATTCCTCACCCGGATTCCTGGTTCACGGAATGTTAAATAGAGTCATTCTTCTCCTCGATTCGGGATTTTAAATCGGTGACTTGGGACACCACAAATCTCCCAAGTGGCGACTCAGAGATCTTTAAATAAATAAATAATGTTTTGATTGTCCTTTAATTGGAAAAACTCCCTTGTTACACCCTTCGCGGGGTATAGTGTAAAAAGGGAGGTGTGACAGCTATGGCGACTTTGCTGGGGATCGAACCCAAAATCTCTGATTCAGGGTTCAAGAATTCGAACTTGGATAAATTGTTATATTTGGATTTATCTGATTTTGTTACATGTTTGGGCCTAATGTGCTAAATGTTGTTTTTTTACTGCTTTAATATTGATAAACTGTACATGAATTGGTACGAATTCCTCCTCTCTCTGAGTCTTATAAATGATGAAGGAGTGTGCACTTCGTGTGACTTCTTTTCTATTAGCATAAATTTACAAATTTAGAACGAGGTTCGGACAACTTGCAAAGCCGGTGAAGCTTCTGTATTCTCGGTACGCTGCCTCCCCCCGGCCCGAGTTGTCCACTCGGGTAAACCAGGTCTATGCACAATAAACCCAGGTTTTTAAAACCTAGAATAACTTAGCCTCATGCCGGATCCTTAGTAGGAGCGGTTTGTTGCATCATGTGCATTTAACTTAGGGGACTCAACACAGGGGTTGTGTCCGTCAAGGACAGGTGTACACAAAATAATAGACCATCGTGATGCATATTTTATATACTATTTGTTGCATTTATTTGCTTCGGGCTCACATGCTAACCGACTTTTGATTGATGAGAGGAAATTGGGAAAAGGAAAATATGAAAGAAAAATAAAAGAAAAAAGAGAGAGAAAAGAAAACAGCACTGTGAGTTTTAACTAAGTCTTGAATGAAAAATCCAATATCCAAATCATACTGAAACTCTGCACATTTTTTTTAAAATGGAAAGAAAAAGAAAGAAGAAAAAGGTTTTATTTTGAAAAATAGGTTGTTTTATTTTATTTTCATGAACTACGTCGGTTTGATTCTCATAGGGTGTGAGATACGTAGGCAACCCCTATCAGGTCCAACTTCCATTTTTGCAAAATAACCCAAACGAGCAAAAAATTTATTTTTGAATAATCAAGGTGATGCCATTCTTGTCAAATATTACCGAACGTCCCTCAAAAGGACACCGTGAGGTTGTTTTGCAAGAACAACCACCTACAGTCATTTTTATGGATTTTTCAAGATAACCAGCACAACCTTAAAATTTTTGTTTAGAAGTGCTGAAAGGCCGTATCGTAAAATCGGATATTCTGAAATTTTTTGAAAAATGGTCACTTTGGGTCAAAAAAAATTATAAATGGTCATTTCGTTTCATTAAATAGAAATAAATAAAAATGGTCATTTTTATTTCATTAAAGTCATGGTTTGCTTTTGATCACCTTAGTAAATGTGCAGGATGAGCACAATTCAAAATGAACCTTTCTCTGTTCGTGAAGAGATCCCTTTGGAGCTGCATATATGATGGCATTATTTGAGTGACGACAGCAGGAATGTTGTGACAAAAGCTTTGGGTGGTCTTACCGGGCTCTTGAAAGTTAAGCCGAGAAAGGACATAATTGAGGCACTGATACAATTCTGGGATCAAACACATAATGTATTCCACTTTGCTGACTTCGAATTAACTCCTACCCTGGAGGAGATAGTAGGCTATGCTAGTCTCGAAGGGAATCTTAGAAACCTGTACCTGTTAGCACCAAGGACAGTAACCCCCCCACAAAATTTTGGATTTGTTAAGCATCAGTCGAGACGTCCGAAATGGTAATTTGGCCAAGGGATTCTGTACCTTCTAGTTCTTGTACCGATGATAAAGAAATCCCTGTGGCGTTGAGGCGCCAGATACCGGTCCTACTTACATAGGAAACCAAGACAAATGAGAATCTCGGAGAGGATTGAATTTTATAACAGCATTCCTTGGCGTTGTGGTCTGCCCCAAAAAAGATGAAAATATAGAGTTAGGACTCGTAGGGATAATTTACTTCATGATAGAAAAGGCTAATGGGATTATAGTGCCGATGATCTTGGCAGAAATTTACTGATCTCTGACCCATTGTCGAGAAGGAAGAAAGTTCTTTGAAGGGTGCAATATGTTGTTACAACTGTGGATGGAAGAACACCTTTGCCATCACCCGGGATATCTGAATTGTGGTATGACTGGTCTCGAATGCATCAAAAAACATGAAAAAAGGGTAGAAGGTTTCGAGTTCCCCGAGGGTGCACAGGCATGGCATGCCAACTTACGATCCTTGACTACAAACAAAATTTAATGGATCTTCGGGTGGATTTCGATTGGTGAAGTAATCTATATGTTAACTAAAGAGTGTTTTATGCTATTGATGGATCTTCGGAGTATCCAGCCTTATGCTCCGCATAGAGTCCTGTGCCAATTAGGATGATATCAGACCATCCCATACAATGATGATTTGAGTCAGCAGGTCATTGAGATAGAACCAAAATCTGCCTTTCCAGAAGAAAGTGTGCACCAGATTTGGCATCAGTGTAGATATTTAGAACCCAAAACCCAAGTACGAGGTTATCTAAAGGTGAGTTGGAGCCTGGTTACCCTGCGTGGTATGGTAAAAGATCCCGAGTTCATCGGGATCCCGACAGGCCCGAAAAGAAACCTCATGTCCAACAATTCACCGACAGAGCACAGGTGCAATGGGCCTGGTTGGCTAAGGAAAATGAATACATGCCCACAATAGGAAAGTTTGAAAAACAAATCAAAGACCTTCAGTTCGAGAATGGGTTGCAAGCCAAAACAGACGAGGGAGAAAAGAGAAGACTAGCCAAAGAAAATGAAGCCTTGCAAGCACAAATTTAGAAAATGAAAATAGCTAGAGAGAATCCCACCAGAAGTGTGAAGGATGAGAAGCTCATATATAACCTAAGGTTAAAAGTAGGGGAATACTGTTTTCACCTAAACAAAGAAGAGGGTGAGCTATCAAGGGTCCGAAAGTAGTTGGCCAAAAATGTAGAAGAACGAGCATGCATGATTGAACAGTTGAAAGAAAAGCACGAAAATAAGGTTGCGGGGTTGAAGAAAAGGGTCATCATGGTCGAACAAAAATGGTCAAACAGGAAACAGACTTCAACGCTGAAAGAGAGCACTGTTACATAGCAATAGAACAACTAGAAGAGATTTGTATTAGTTTCAAGAACTGAATCGGATAGCTAAGAAAACCTTAGAAGCCAGGGCCCAGCTAATCGGGCGATTGTTGAAAGGGTGTTATTAGAGAGAGAGAGAGAGTCTCGAGGATCGCTGATTACATCACAGTAAAGTGTAGCATCTGAGAAGATATGATGAGATCCATGTTTTTTCCACCGCAATGTCCTTCGTTCGTCAAGTGATGGAGGAACTTCACCACCTCCAAGGGGATTTAGCACGCAAGCCTGGGGTGTGACGGAATGATGTCCCGCAGGCCCCGGAAGCTTTATAGGCATTAGTGTATTCATGATTGTTGATCGAGTCTATATTTGCTTTTATTTGAGTCTGTAGATGTTTGGTGAGTCTATTGTTTTCCCTTTCATGTCAGAGTCTGTTGGTTTTGTTTCGAGTCGGAGTCTGTAGTTACCTTTCTCGGGTTCGTTAGTTTGGTAGTTGTAATAAAAAATGTTTTACTTTATGAAAATGGAAATTCCTAAACTATTTTGTTTCTGTACGTATCTGCTAGAACTACGCTCGGTCCGGTTTATGTGGGGTCATGATACATAGGCAATCTCCATAGGATTTGACCATAACCAAAATAAGGGATAAAGGAAATAAAAGAGAAGAAAACTGAAAAAACCATGAGAGAGAAACAACAGCTAAATAAGGGAGAGAATAATAAAATGAAAAAAGGTAGGGAAACAAGAGAGAAAGAAGGGCATAGGATAAAAGTCGGGATGACACAAGCAGCCGATCTAGTGCATAATAGAAACTGGTAACTGCTAGGTGCATTCAACCTTGAAAATGTGGTTGCCCATATGTTGAAGCCTATATTTTGGTGTTGTCTATCCAATACAAACATGTGGTTATTTTTGTGGCATTCGGGAAACCCACCCTACAACACTCGGTCCAAAAGCAAGCTGACTGTGGCCAATCAAGAACCCGATAAAAGTATCATTGATCCCTCAAAAGAGGTTGAAGAATTGGATGTCAATGTAATGAAAGAAGAGATGTACAAATTGAGTCAACATATCGCTGAAATATATCAAGCATGGGTAAGAGGGCAACCACCACCAGCTTATCCTGCCAACCCGGCCTATATCCCACCATTAGCCCAGTCGCATGACCACCCTGCCAATGATCCACCTCCAAGCTTCCCTATATACCAACAACACTAGGGCACAACTTCCCAGACACCCCCAGCTCTACCACCCAAAGCTGTTCCACACCCTCCTCCACCAATTGCTCCTATCTCTGTGGGACCTCCTCCCACTACACTCTAGATATCATCCAGTGAACCTTTGTTCCAAACTCATGTTAACCAGTATTAGCCACCAAAACCCACTTTCAAAGCTCCGGATCCTTACTCATACGCTCCCCATTTTGAAATCCCTGCAGAGGCCGAAAACTCAGCCAAAAATCCGAGCAAGAGGAGGTGCTTAGGAAAGTCAAAAGTCTAGAGTAATCATTCAGAGATATATAAGGGTTGGGAGGCCAAGTGAGTGTGACATACAAAGACCTTTATTTGTTCCCAGATGTACAACTGCCGCTGGGCTTTAAGACGCCCAAGTTTGATTTATATGACGGGCATGGTGACCCAGTGGCACACCTGAGGGGTTTTTGCAGCAAGATGAGAGGAGCAGGCTAATGGCGTACTTTAGTCAAAAGTTTAAGTGGCTCAGGTTTGGAATGGTAGACCCGACCAGATCATGGTCGGTGATACACATGGGATGACCTGGCCCAAGCATTCGGCTTCCGGTAGAGGGAACAAGCAGCAAGGGTTGACCTTCCAATGAAGGCAGCAAGGGTAGATTACTTCTTGCAAGCCTTGGAGCTTATGTATTTTGGTCACCTAGTATTGGTAGTTGGCAAGCCCTTTAATGAGGTAGTAAAAATGGGGAGTATGGTAGAGGAGGGACTCAAATCTAACACGATAATGAGTTATTCAGCAATCAAAGCAACCACGCAGGCTATCTAAAGGGGGACCGGGGGAGCAATTAGAAAGAAGAAGGAGAAGGAGGTAGCAAAAATTGACTCAAGGACTTTGTTCGGGCCCCGAGGTCCACCACATAACAACTAGCCGCGACCTCATCACCAAACCTATCCACACACTCCATATAGCCCACCACAACATTACTACCCACCTTCTGACCCCCGTTTTTCTATTCATTATGCACAAGAATATACTCAACATCTCGCCCATGCACAATGGCATGCGCCAACTCCACAAAATAATTACCCAGCCCCATAAAATACATATCCGCCTCGAAGAGCCTCTGAAAACCCCCTGAGACCATCTTTTCGGGCCAACCAAACTTTTAAGAATGAGAGACTGTAGAAGAAGAAAACTTTCACTCCATTGGGAGAGTCTTATACCAGCTTATTCCACAGTTTGAGACAGTTAGATATATTGAGGCCGATTGAAGCAAAGTTGCCGAATCCTCCTCCAAGAAATCTTGACTATTCTGTCAGTTGTGAGTATCATTCTGGTGCCCCGAGGCATGATACAGAGAAATATTGCATCTGAAGAATGCTATCCAGGAGCTCATTGATTCACATCGGATTGAGTTGAAAGCTTTGGAAGTACCCAATATTAATCAAAACCCACTGCCTGCCCATCAAGAGACGAATATGATTGAAATAATGCATAAAAGGGAGAGCCCAACAAGCCTTCACAAACTGTCATGATGAGATGTCGATTCTAAAGTTGAGTGGAACAAGTAGTGAGCCTTTCATTGTAGTCAAGAAGGGATCCCTGAGGGATTGGACGGTGAAACAAGAAAATGCAAAAGTGGTGGTACCAGGGGTGACAAGCGAGCCTATGGTTGTCATGGAAGGTGCTCACACAGAGCCCATCGTTATCAAACCTTTAACTGAGCTACCAATAATCAACAACAATTTCGTCCCTTGGAATTATGACTGAGTAACAGTAACTTACAATGGGAAAGAGGTTAGAGATGAAGTTTGTGAGGCCCATGGATTGACCCGATCGGGGATATGCTTTTCCCCAAAGGAATTGAGAATTCTCAAACCGACCAAGGATAACTCGTTGCTGGTGGAAAAAACTGTGAGTGAAGAGGAAGCAAAAGAATTTTTGAAGAAGATGAAAATGTAAGATTATTCTATTGTGGAGCAACTGAGGAAGACGCCTGCTCAAATCTCGTTGTTATCGTTGTTAATTCATTGGGACGAGCACCGTTGGGCGTTGATGAATATCCTGAAAGAGGTCCACGTTCCTGATAAAATCAGAGTCAATCACTTGGAAAAGATAGCCAACAAGATTTTTGATGTATACAGAGTCCCTTTTTCCAACGATAAACTGCCCGTAGAGGGTACTGAGCACAATAGAGCCCTTTACCTTATCACCGGTGAAGTGTGGGGATTTTGTGGTCACTCGACTGTTGGTTGAAAATGGTTCAAGTGTGAATATTTTCCCTCTTTCCACGTTGAACAAGTTGAAGCTGGATGGCGAAAGAATTCACAAAAACAGTATTTATGTGTGATGGTTCGAGGCGGAGGAAAAGATTTGGCCGATGACATAGTACTCAAGCTGACAATCAGGCTAGTTGATTTTACCATTTAATTCCAGGTGTTAGATGTGGCTCTCTTACAATCTGCTGTTGGGGCGACCCTAGATCCATGCCGCTAAAGTGGTCCCCTCTACCTTACATCAAATAGTGAAATTTGAATAAGACAGACAAGAAATAGTTGTGCATAACAAGGAAAATCAGTATGCTCAGAGTGAGGTTATTGTGTCGTTCATTGAGGCAGACGATGACAAGGGGCCTTGGGTGTATCAGGTTCATGACACGGTACCAATAAAGAAAGTTCCAAAAGGGGAGTGCGTTTCAACACCGAAGCTAGCCATTGCATCAGTCATGGTGGCTGTTGAAATGTTGAGGAATTGGTATGTTCCAGGAAAGGGTTTCGGGGCGTCACTTCAAGGTATCATACAACCGGCGTCTCTCCCCAAAAACATGGACACCTTTGGTTTGGGATTCAAGCCCACGATTGCATATAAAGAGAGCCAGGGAAATGAAACAGAAGGCACGGGTCCTCCCCAAGCCCGTGTCGCGTCTCTTCAAATCATTTGTGAAGCTTGGCACCAAGAAGTGCCCGACAACGATAAGTCCCAGCTTTGTGGTCGTTTCATATAAAGAATTGCTTGCAAGGTTCAAAATGTTGTTTGAAGATGTGAATGTGGTAGAAGCAGGAGAGGGCTCTAGGAAGGCAGATGTGCAATTTATTGTGCCTTGTGCAAAAGTCAACAATTAGGAAGCTACTCCTCTCCCGACCAGGAAGGAGTTATGGTAGTCTGCTTTGATTTTTCTTTCAATTTCTCTGGATTATTCTAGGGTTGTAATTCAAAGTCTATGTTCCGTTCGTCTTGATTTGTAAACTTTGTTATCATTCAAATTTCAATGAAATGCAATTTCCTTTTCATCAGTGCTGATAGTTCTTATTTTTCTTTGCTTTTCTTTTCCTTATTGTACAGTTATTTATGCTGGCTCCAATGATATGACATGCATAAGGAATCTTCGGCCCAGTCTTGAAAGCCGGCAATTCAGATGTAATAATTCAAGAGATAGAATATGAGTATGAACCAGAATATGATAAGGAAATGTTATTTGAATAAATTAGTAAAGAATTAAGTCACATTGAGGAAAAACCCAAGCAAAACCTGAGCGATACAGAAGCTGTCAATCTAGGGGACCCATATAACATTAGACAAACTAAAATAAGTGTCCATCTTGAGCTGCAAATTAGGAAAGAAATAATCAAAGCGTTGTTTGGATACAAAGATATTTTTGCACGGTCTTACGACAACATTCAAGGGTTGAGCACTGACTTGGTAGTTCATTAATTTCCCACTGACTCGGCCTGCCCTCCTGTTAATAAAAAGTTGAGGAAGTTTAAAACTGATATGAGCGTAAATATCAAAGAGGAAGTTACCAAGTAGTTTGAGGAAAAGGTCATCCGAGTCACACGATATCCCACCTGGTTAGCCAATTTCGTGCTTGTGCCAAAGACGGATGGTAAAACTAGGGCGTTTGTCGATTATTGTGACCTCAACAAGGCAAGTCCAAAGGATAACTTCCCACTGCCGAACATCCACATATTGATTGACTATTGTGCAAAGCATGATATTGGTTCATTCGTGGATTGTTACGCGGGTTTTCGCAAGATCTTGATGGATGAGGAGGATGCGGAGAAGACAACATTCATCACGTCATAGGGAACATACTGCTATTGGATCATGCCTTTCGGTCTGAAAAATGCTGGGGAAACCAATATGAGGGCAATGACAATCGCATTCCAGATATGATACATAGGGAGATTGAGGTCTACGTAGATGATGTGATTGTGAAATCCAGGAAATAGTCTGACCATGTCAGAGATATGAGAAAATTCTTCTAGAGGCTCCGCAGGTACAACCTCAAGCTCAATCATGTAAAATGCGCATTTGGTGTACCATCGGGGAAATTGCTAGGATTCATAGTTAGCCGTCGAGGCATTGAGTTAGATCCATCAAAGATCAAAGCCATACAAGAATTGCCTCCTCCGAGTAACAAAACTGAGGTGATGAGTATGTTGGGATATTGAATTATATCAGTAGATTTATTGCTCAGCTCACGACAACTTGTGAGCCTATCCTTAAGCTGTTGAAAAAGGATGCTGCGGTCAAGTGGACGGAGGAATGCCAGGAGGCTTTTAATAAAATAAAAGGGGTACTTATCAAACTTACCTGTATTGGTCCTACCGGAACCAGGGAGGCCTTTGATCTTGTATCTGACAGTCTTGGACAACTCATTCGGATGTGTGTTGAGCATGTGATTTTTGCCCTATATGAATTACTCCCATAAATTGAAAACAAAATAATCTCGTATGTTTATTTGCAATTTTGCTCTTTCGTGGTATTTTTCTGTTAATTGTTTGCATATTTGTGCATTTTTAAATAACGAAAATACAAAAAATAAGTTATGCATGTGCACTTTGGAGTAATTTTGCATTTTTCAGAAATTAATTAGTAATTGAAAAAGGAAATTCAAAATGGCTTAATTTGCACTTAAGGTTGTCTTTAAGTAATTTTTCCTTTTAATCTTTTATTTATATGATAGTAATTATTGTATGGCTAATTAGATTTTTTAGGGTTAATTAGGAATTTTTAGGTTTTAAATAATTTTGGAAATAAAATAAAATGAAAGAGAAGAGGGAATTGGGCCAGTCTGGTGTCAATTACTCAAAGCTCAAGCAATTTCTCCCCTAAACCCGTCCAAATCCACAACCTACACCTTGTCAACCTGGTCCAGTCCCTGGAACGCCAAACAACGTCGTTTGGTGGCCTTCGATCCTGACCGTCTATCGCCCATCATCCAACGGCTCACGTGAAGCCTTGCATTTTACATAAAAATGTCAAAGCTGTGTAATAGCCTTAGAGACAAAATGGTCCATCCTCATACAGTTCACTCAATGGTGTAACGCCACTGGCGAGCCACCCTAACACCACCGTTCGCCGCCGGCCGAACATCTCCGGCGGCGACTGCGTAACCCCAATGCCTCCCAGATTTACACCATAGAACCACTTCACTTTCCTCTTCCCAATCCCATAAAGACACCCCTCGAATCACCGCCAATTTTCTCGATTATTCAACTAAAATACGACAGCTTCGCCGTCTACGGCGGCGGCCGGTGGCAAACCACCTCCAAATCAACACTAATGAACCTCCTCACAATCCTTAGCCTAACCTTGCAGGTGATTACCCTCAAACATGGCCACAAATCGCCAAATATTTGCCTAAAAATGGTAGCTCCGCCATGCACGGCACTGGCTGCCATCTAATACCCTTCGAACACCACACCACACCCTCCTCTAGCCCTCATCCACCCAAAAATCCATCTAAACTCACTCAAATGGTCCCAGAATTCCTCTAGTGTCGGTACCAAACAATTGAACACAAATCCAAGATTGGAAATCATTCGAGAATTTTGATTTACTCCGGCAATGACATACTGAAGAAACCTGATAAATCCACATTCTTCCTTTAGTTTTAGTTATTGTTTCTCTTGTTTTTTGCCTGTTCCGAACAAGTTAGGGCTGTTAGGGAAATTTTTAATTGGTTTTAGTAAAATCTTGATTTCTTAGGCTGAATTGTATGTCGGTTTAATTCATGATTGTGCCCCGTAGTCAGTGATAGCCTGTTTGTTCCTGAAATCAATTCTTATGAAACAAAAAATTTAATTCATGTCTTTGTTTGAATAATCTGAATATTCAGGTGTTTTGTGTAAATAGCTTTGCCTAGTTCATGAATAATGTTAGAGTTGTCATGGAGTCAGTGACCTTTAAAATTTAATGCAAGTAGAAAAAGGTCTAGACTGTTCCAGTAATTATTCATTAGTATTAATGATTTCTTGATCATTTTTAGTTCATAAGGTCGATTAATTATTAGCATGTTTTAAGGAACCAATTGCTAAGCTTTGAGTAAACTTAGTGGGTTTGAATTTCTAGTTGATTGCTGAATTTAGACTTCTTGTCCTTGAGTAGTGTCATTTGGACTGGTCATAGCTGTTAGGATTAGGAAATTAGTCTTAGGAGTTAATTTAGAATCCAAATAGATAATTAAAGGGCCGCACAGGATTTGTACAGACATTTCTAATAATTTTAAGAGAATCAAGGGCAATATGGACCTTTTAGGTAGTTAATGGTAATATTGGGGGACAAACATGGGTAATATAGGTATCATCTAAAGGGTAGGAAATTGTAGAAGCATTTAGACCCTTCTAGAAGGGGTCTTTAATACAAAATCAGCAATATTGCTACATTAACTTGGGAAACAAGTCATGAAATGAGGGTTCAAATAGGTAATAACTGAAAATTAAAGAGGGACTTATGGAAAAAACATAATAAAAAATGATTCCCTAGTTTTTGGCTATAAAAAGGGGTTATAATCACTGAAAATGGGGCTGGAAGATCTAGAAGAACCATCTCCATAATTCTCTTAAAAATCTTGAAGCCAAAATCCAGAAATTGTTAGTGTTCCATTGATTGGTTTATTTCAAAAATCCTCCATTTTAGATAGAGGTTTAAGAAGTGCTATTAAGTTGAGTCCTCAGATTTTTTGGCACAATGGAAGTGTTCGTTTCATTTGTTGTGTCGTTTACTGGGTTCATCTTTGCCCATTTTGGTACTCTGCTGGGTTTAGATGGTTTTACTACGGCTGTGATCTGTTGCTTTGCCATCTACTGCTACTGATCTCACTTTCCTTTCCAATTCGCAATTTTCAGGTACACTTACTAAGCCTGATGCAAATGTAGAAGTCCAGTTGATATTTAAGATGAAGTCAGCTGCAAAATTTTGTTTAATTTGTTGTTTATTGTTCTTGCATTTTGAGTAGATTCCATGATTTGGTTAAGTTTTCTGAATGTGAATAAACCTGGACTGCCTGGGACTGCATAAAACCATTGAATTGTGTTCAGTAGCACTAGATTTGAGTAGTCGAGAATGTATTGCTATGTTTGTCATGTGTTAATTCGTAGCCAGGACTTTAAAAGTAATGTGTAGTCTTATTCGAATAATCAGTAGTGTTGATTAGCTTAGTAAGTCTCTGAAATTATTCTTTGCTGTTTCAAAATGCTTTGGTCATGATGAACAGGGTCACGAGAATGAATAACATATTTGTGAATTGTGTAGATCAAGCGTTAATAAGTATATTCCTTTGAATCAATGTCAATAGCCATTCGGTGCCTTTGTTTATTTTAAGTGTGTTCATCAATCAAATTTTGAGCTAAAAATCCAGAATAACTAGTTTATCACTTAATATCAATACTTATATCGTTTACCCATCAGTTTGAGTGTTCCAGAAATTATCAAATCGTCATGGATTCCTAGTTTTAGATATTAAGTTATCAGATCCGACCTTGAACCTTTAGGAATTAAATTTGAGCCCCAGCTCTGCTTGTTGGGTAAGTCTCAAGGCCCAAGTGTTGCACAATTTGTTAAACGAAGTTTGCCAGATTTTTGGGCTGGTTTCAAAGCCCACTTTGGTGAAGTTGTTCCTGGGCTAGCTTCTGATGATTTTCAGCTTGCAACCCCAATTAATGAGGTTCTTAGAGACAATCCTAGTCGAAATGTGATAGTTTTCTCTTTAAGATGACTTTTATTAAATGCGTGAGGTGCGCTGCGCCAAATAGAATCACCAATTGCGTGGCCCTCTTTAAATCCTTACACATTAAAATATTTAGAAACTCGGAACGTGCCATCTAGTGAATTTTCATGGCCTCCCGCAAAATTAATAACACGTCAGTCGCTTTAGACACATTCTTTAATGATATTACTTTCCTAAATTTGGGTGCACATTTATGTGACCCAAATCTAAATCTTAAAGAAGTAAAATATGTCAAAATCCACGGGCGCATTTATGTGGCGTGGTTCGAGGCATGTTTTAACGACGTTGCAATTCTCTCTAAAAATAATAATAAAAGTGGTTAAAAGATTCAAAATGCACATAGGTTTACATTTATAAAACCAGATAATTTAAGCCAAATATAACAGTTGGGTGACCGTGCTAGAACCACGAAATTCGGGAGTGCCTAACACCATCTCCCAAGTTAACATAATTCCTTACCCGGATTTCTGGTTCGCGAACTGTTAAATAGAGTCATTCTCTCCTCGATTCGGGATTCTAAACGGTGACTTGGGACACCATAAATCTCCCAAGTGGCGACCCTGAAATCTCATAAATAATTGAATCTCGTTTCAGTAGCCAAAAGGAGGTGTGACAACTTTGGCGACTCTGCTGGGGATCAAACCCAGAATCTTGGTTCAGGGTTCAAGAACTTGAGCTTAGAATAATTGTTATATTTGGCCTTGTTTATTATCTGATTTTACATGTTGGCTTAATGTGAAAAATGATTCTTTTACCGCTTTGATATTATCTGAACAGTACATATAAAACTGCTACGAAACCCTTCTTCACCTCCGGGATGTGCTCACTGGTTGAGACTCCCTATTCTGTAAGTGTCATACCCTGAAATAAGAAAGAGGCTGGACAAGTTACTAAGCCAGATGGCCTTTTGGTTGCCGGTACGTAGCCCCCTCCTCGACTCGAGTTGCCCGCTGGGTACACAGTCTAGAACCTATACCAAAGTTTTATCTTAGAATAACTTGACCTCATGCCGGATCTCAGTAGGAACGCTAGTTTGCATCATCCATTTGACTTAGGGGACTCAACACAAGGGTTGGGTCCGTCTAGGACAGGTAACCCGAAATGAAATGACCATTATAACGCATGTTGCGTGTTACTTGTGCATTTAAAACTGCTTCAGATTTGCATGTTGACCGGCTTGCAAATAAGGAAAAAAATTAAGGAAATAAGTAGCATTAGTCATTTGTCTTGTAAAACCTATGCTCAAATAGCGCCGAAATGCCGCCAGATTTTTGAAAAAAACAAAAAAAGAACCAAAGCAAAAATGAAGCCTTTTGAAGTTTTGATTTTGATAAATTATGTTGCCCAAACTACGCCGGTTTGATTCTCGTCGTAAGCGAGATATGTAGGCAATCACCATCGGGTCCAACCTCTCTTTTGCAAAAAAACCAAAGCAAGAAAAACAACTATTCGATTATATTCGTTTTTTCAAAATAAATCCGGTGATGCCGTTACTGACAAAAATAGCCGAACGTTGCCGCAAGGGACGCCTGAGGGCTGATTCCGCACAGATGGCCACCTCTGAGTCTTATTTTGGCCGGCAAGCGAGCAAAACCTTAAAACCTTCCTTCGGAAATGCTGAAAGGTCGTATTTGCAAAGCCAGAACCTGGTTTTAGAAAATAAATTTCATAAAGAAAGAGGGTAGTTTTAAAATTTTGTGGAGTCAATTAGTTAAATTTTGAGATGCTAATTCACCTTAATAAATATGCAGAATGATCACGATAACGTTCATGAACAAAATTCCGTTGGAGCTGCACTTGTGTTTGAATGACCTGGGGGAAACATGGAAGAACAGGGTCAACACGCATTTGGGAGGACTTACCGGGCAGCTAAAAATTAACTCGAGTGGAGATATCCTAAAGGCATTGATCACTTTCTGGGACTCGGCTCACAATGTCTTCCATTTTTTGGATTTTGAACTCACACCGACATTGGAAGAAATGACTGGATATATTGGAATCCCACAATTCCTTTAGGACACCAATGCCTAATTTCACCAATTGCCCTTGCCATGCACAAGTTCCTGGACTCCTTTGAAATTAGTAGGAAGGTTTACAACCCAGACTTATCAGCCGGCTTCTGTACTCCATAGTTCAATAACTCGGACTATTATATTTGTAGCAAAGGGAACCAACTCAAATGGGAGGAGCACTGATGTTTTGCATTCATGGTATTTTTCTTGGGTCTTCTGGTGTTTCCGCGGAAGGACCGAAATATTGACATATGTATAGCATGGGTCGTCAGCACTTTAATGACTCATGCCAAGAGCACCTTAGCCCCTATGATCTTGTCCGAAATCTTCTATGCTCTCACCACATGTAAAGTAGGAGGAGACTTCTTTTAGGGATGTAACCTAATGTTACAAATATGGATGATTGAGCATTTATGCCACCGGCCTCGGTTCATGAATTATAGGTCATCAACAAAGAGCTGCATAGACGAATTCTACAACATGGTAATGGGTTTAGGTTACCTGAGGGTGTCACAGAATGGGTGCCGCATCTTCAGGTTGTCACTGCAAATCAAATAGAATGGACACTCGAGTGGCTCCCAGTGGATGAGATCGTGTATATGCCAACCATCTGGCCTCATTTCCTTCCGATGGATCTCCAAAGTATCCAACCCTATGCACCATACAGAGTGTAAAGGCAATTGGGTAGATGCCAAATGATTCCCTGGGACGAGGAAATTAGTCACATGTGGTTGAGATTATCCCCAATGGTCAATTCCCTGAAGCCATCATGCGTTAAATCTGGAGCGAATGGCAATACTTGACAGCAGATACCCAAGTACGCGACATATCTAAAGGCGAGGTTGCACCAGGATACAATGCCTGGAATAGAAAAGAGCCAGAGCCCGGAGGCCAACTAAAAGACCACATCTCTAGGAATTTGTTGAAACATCACAGGAACAATGGGATTGGCTAACCAAGGAAAATGAGTACAGAGCCACCATAGGAAGATTAGAAAGGAAAGTCCAAGAACTTCAATTTAAACAAGGTTTGCAAGCCACAACAAATGAGGAAGAGAAGAAAATATTAACCAAAGAAAATGAGGCGTTGCGAGCCCAAATCCAAAAGATGAAGCAGCCACAGAAAATCCTACCAGGAGCGCGAAGGATGAAATTCTCATAGACAATTTGAGGCGAAATGTAACCGAATATGGGTTTCACCTGAATAAGGCCGAAGGTGAGCTGTCTCAGGTTTTGAAACAATTAGCTAAAAGTGCGGAAGAACGAGGTCGCATCATTGAGATATTAAAGGAAAAACATGACGATAAGTTAACATGGAGGGTCATCATCGTTGGGAACAAAGTAGCCAAAAAAGACGGGTACCTCAAGGACGAAAGAGAACATTGTTATGAAACAATAGCTAGGTTGGAGAGGGATGTGAGGTGATTTCAGGAACTGAATCAAGTAGCCGAGCAAACATTAGAAGCGAGCGCTGAACAAATTAGGAGTTTACTGCAAGAAAAATGTGTCATTAGGGAAAGAGTACCGGCGATCGCAGACTACATCACTACAAGGTGCAGCCATTGCGAGGATATGACAAAATCCATGTTCTTTGCCACCACCAGGACCTTTGTCCGATAAGTTATGGAAGACCTCCACCACCTCCAAGGGAGTTTAGCACGCAAGCCAGCGGCAAGGCCGAACGATGCCCCGCGAGGCCTAGGAGCACTTGAGTCCTTAATGTACTCCTAATGATTGCACTATTAGTTTAATAAAGTCTATTAGTTTAACCAGGAGTCTGTATTTTCTTTATGCATAGTTAGTTGTTGTTCGAGTCTGTGGTTCGTTTTATCAGCATTTGTTTAATCTGTCACCTTTCGAGTTTTTGTAATTAAAGTCTATTGCTATGAGAATAGAAATTTGCCCAAATATGTTATGCTTCGCTTTTTATTGGCAATAACTACGCTCGATCTGATTCATGCGGGAACATGATACGTAGGCAATCAACATAGGATTCAACCATAATAGAATAAAATTGGAAATTGAATAAATGTGTAAGTGGGAGAGAATAAGGCTAATACAAAAAGGATTTCCGCAAATAAAAGTCGGGATAACGCAAACAACAAATGCATATAGGGACCAATTGCCATTGATGTCCATACATACCCAATATGTGGCAACTTATGTGTCAAGAACTTAACCACTAACGGGTCTTTGGTATTGTGATTCCAGTTCCAAATTAGAGAAGTGACTAGTACTCACGGCATTCTGGCAACTCACTACTACAACACGCGGTCGAAAAGCAAACAAGTTATGGTCAACCAAGAAGCTGATGTCAGCATTATTGACCCCTCGAAGGAGGTACAAGAATTGGACGTTAATGGTATGAAGGAGGAAATGTATAAGCTTAAACACAAAATGGCCGAGATGTACCAGGCATGGGCAAGAGGACAGCCGCCCACGACCTATCCTGCCAACCCAACCTTCATCCCGCTATTGGCCCAAGCACTTGACCAGTCCGACACTGATCCGCCTCCATGTTTTCCTATATACTCACAGCATCAGGGTGCTACCTCTCAGCCACCATCCCCACTACCCAAAGTTACTCCTCACCCTCAACTGCCAATCGCTCCTATCTATGTGGCACCTCCGTCTCCTGCACTGCATAGGCCGTCAAGTGAACCACTGCTTCAAGCTTATGACCCTCAGTATTATCCCCCAGAACCTGCCTACAAAACCCAAGAACCTGCTCTTATGCTCCCCGTCCTGAACTCCCAATGGCAGTTGGAAAGTCGATCAGAAATTCCGAACAGGAAGAGATGCATAGAAAGGTCTGGAGTCTGGAACAATACTTCAGAGACATGCGGGGATTATTTGGCCAGGTGAGTGTGGCATTCAAGGATATTTGCTTATTCTCGGACGTGCAGTTGCCTCCAGGTTTCAAAATGCCTAAATTTGACTTATATGACGGGCACGGCGATCCAGTCGCGCATTTGAGAGGATTCTGCAGCAAAATGAGGGGAGTAGGGGGAAAGGATGAATTGCTAATTGCGTACTTTAGCCAGAGTTTGAGTAGATTGGAATTGGAGTGTATACTCGACATGATCCCAATCGATGTTATACTTGGGATGACTTGGCGCAAGCATTTGCGTGCCACTTTCAATATAATTTCGAGATTGTCTCGAATCGTCTATCTCTGACAAAGCTGGAGAAGAAACTCAATGAGAGTTTCAGAGAGTATGGTTTCCGGTGGAGAAAACAAAAACACCTAGAGTTGATCCTCCCATGAAGGAGAGTGAGATTGTTGACTATTTTCTGCGAACCTACCTACTTTGGGAACTTGGTATCGGCGGTAGGGAAGTCTTTCAACGAAGTGGTCAAGATGGGAAGTATGGTTGAGAAAGGCCTCAAATCCAATAAAATCATGAGCTACTCTGCAATTAAGGCAACTACTCAAGTCATCCAGGGTGGAGCTGGAGGAGCTTTCGGGAAAAAGAAGAAGGAGGAAGTGGCGACAGTGGAGTCGGGAACTTGGTTCGGTCCACGGGCACCATCTCATTACGGCCAGCCCCGGCCTCACCACCAGACATACCCACACACTCCATATAGCCCACTGCAACATTACTATCCATCACCAGAACCGCGTTTCTCAGTCCATCACGCACATGCATATAACCAACCTCCTGCCCACGCATAATGGCGTGTGCCACCCCCTTAAAACACTTACTCAAATCTACAAAATCATTACTCGCCTGCAAGAGCTTACCAATAACCCCCGAGGCTCGACTTTCGAGTCAATTCGGCCTTAAGAAATGAGAGGTACAAAAAAAGAAGACTTTCACTCTGTTGGGAGAATCGTATACTAGCTTGTTCCACATGCTGCGACAATTGGATATGTTGAGACCAATTGAAGCGAAGCTGCCAAATCCTCCCCCAAAGAATTTAGATTATTCAGTTAGCAGTGAATACTGTTCCGGTGTACCTGGGCATGACACCAAAAGATGTTGGCTTTTAAAGAACGCTATCCAAGAACTTATTGACTCCCACAAGATTGAGGTGCGGACTCCGGAGGTGCCCAATATTAACTAACACCCGCCGCCGACCCACGAGAAAACAAACATGATTGAAATTGAGGAGAGAAGGGGAGAGTCCAGAAGACCTTCACAAATAGTAATGATGATCAAAGCCAGTGAGACAAACAAGTTTGCAAGCAGTGAGAAGCTAGTAACCAGGGCAAAAGAAGGCAGTAAAACTATCGTAGTTAAGGGGAGCTCAGCATGCGCGGGTACGCGAAAGTGAGAATAGGCAAAAGTAACAGTACATGGGGCAGCTAGAGAACCCGTCGTGGTTGTGGAAGGAGTCCCCGCATAGAGCCAGTTATTGTGAAACCAGTAATCCAGCCTCCAATCCTCAACAACAAAGCCGTTCCTTGGAGATATGAACCAGCAATAGTGATGTACAAAGGGAAAGAAGTTAGAGAGGAAGTATGTGAGGCACGAAGTTTAACTCGGTTAGGAAGTTACTTTGCCCCAGAAGAGTTGAGAAAGGGCAGAATATCTAAAGATAACCCTGAATCAGTAAAGAAAGCTATATCAGAAGAAAAGGCGGAGAAATTCTTGAAGAAAATGAAAATGCAGGACTACTCCATCATAGAGCAGTTGAGGAAGACACCAGCCCAGATCTCTTTGTTATCCTTACTAATCCACTCAGATGAGCACCATCAGGCGTTAATGAATATTTTGAATGATTCTCATGTCCCAGATAAGATAACGGTGAACCATTTGGAAAAGATTGCAAACAAAATGTTCGAGGTAAACCAGGTCACGTTTTCTGATGATGAGTTGCCTATGGAGGGTATTGAGCACAACCAGCCTCTTTATCTGACTGTGAATTGTGAAGATGCCGTGGTCACCTGAGTTTTGGTCGCCAACGGGTCCAGTGCAAATATTTTTCCACTATCCACACTGACCAAGCTGGAGGTGGAAAATGAAAGGGTCTGCAAGAATAACATCTGTGTTCGAGGCTTTAATGGCGGAGGAAAAGACACCGTAGGGTATGTAATGCTGGAGGTAGCTATAGGGCCCGTCAAGCTCACTATGGAATTCCAAGTGCTGGATGTATCAATATCTTATAATCTGTTATAAGGCAAGCCCTGGATTCATGCAGCCTAAGCAGTGCCATCCACACTGCACCAGATGGTCAAATTTGAATGGGACAGGAAAGAGATTGTTGTGCATGGGGAAGATAATCAGTGTACCCCAGGTGACGCAATCGTGCCTTTTATTAAATCTGAGGACAACAGAGGACCATGGGTTTACCAGGGTTTGATGGTGTATCAGTTCAGAAGATCCCAGAAGGTGAAATTGTTGCAATCCCAAAGATAACAACCGTATCCGTCATGGTAGCTTCAGAAATATTGAGAAATGGTTTGATACCCGGCAAAAGGTTGGGAGATTCTCTGGAAGGCATTGGGAAACCAGTGTCCCTTCCCAAGAATCTAGACAATTTTGGCTTAGGGTTCAAACACACAGCTGCAGACATAAGGCAAGCCAGGAAGTTGAGACAGAAAGCCTAGGTTCTCCAGAAGCCTATCCCAAGATTTCTAGCCCGCTGAGCGGACGGAGATCTTGATAAGGGGTTAGAGAGACTGTCCAATGAGGTGAATATGGTCGAAGCGGGAGAAGGATCGAGCAGGGCAGACGTGCAGTTTGTGGGAGCACACACAAAAATGAATAATTGGGAAGCCACTCCTCTTTCCACTCCTGAGGGAGTCGTGGTAGTCGGCTTTGATTTTCCTTAGGGTTCAAACGCATAGCTGCAGACATAAGGCGAGCCAGGAAGTTGAGACAGAAAGCCTAGGTTCTACCGAAGCCTATCCCAAGATTTCTAGCCTGCTGATCGATGCGGACGGTTATCTTGATAAGGGGTTAGAGAGACTATCCAATGAGGTGAATATGGTTGAGGAGGGAGAAGGATCGAGCAGGGCAGACGTGCAGTTTGTGGGAGCACGCACACAAATTAATAATTGGGAAGCCACTCCTCTTCCCACTCAGAGGGAGTCGTGGTAGTCGACTTTGATTTTCCTTTCAGTCTAGTTTGTATTAGCGTCAACTTGTCAACTCAGTTGTTATTTCTGTCCATTTGGATGTGCAAACTCTATTATCTTTGATTCTAATAAAATGCAATTTCCCTTTCAGTAATGCTGATAGTTTCCAGTTCTCTTTACTTCTCTTTCTTTTCTCTTTTGTACAGTTATATTTTATGCTGGTTCCAGTGATCTGATATGCATAAGGACTCCTTGGCCCAATCGTCAAAACAAGTACAGTCTAGAAATAACAATTCAGGAAATAGAACACGAGGATGAACCAGGGTACGATAAAGAAGGGGCATGGGATGAGATTAGTAAAGGGATAACCTAATTCAAAGAGAAACCCAAACCAAACCTGAACGATACAGAGGCAATCAATCTACGAAGTCCGAATAATATCACAGAAACAAAAATTATTGTCCATTTGGAACCATAACTTAGGCAAGAAATAATCAAAGTATTGCTGGAGTACAAAGATGTCTTTGCATGGTCCTACGACGACATGCCCGGATTGAGCACTGATTTGGTAGTCCTCAAGTTACCTACTGACCCAGGTTGCCCGCCGGTTAAGTAATAGCTAAAGAAATTCAAAACTGATGTGAGTGTGAAAATCAAAGAAGAATTGACCAAGCAGTTTGAGGCAAAAGTAATTTGCGTCACACAATACCCCGCTTGGCTAGCTAATGTTGTGCCCGTGCCAAAAAATAACGAAAAAAACAAAGTGTTTTTCTTATCACGACCTCAACAAAGAAAGTCCAAAGGACTACTTTCCCTTGTCAAACATCCACATATTAATTGACAATTGCACGAAGCATGAGATCTGGTCATTCGTGGATTGTTACGCCGGGTACCATCAGATTTTAATGGAGGAGGAAGATTTGGAGAAAACGACATTCATCATGTCGTGGGGGACATATTGTTATAGAGTCATGCCTTTTGGTTTGAAAAACGCTGGGGCCACACACATGAGGGCTATGATAACCATTTTTCATGATATGATACATATGGAAATTGAGGTCTATGTGGATGATGTAATAATCAAGTCTAGGAAGTAGTCTGATCATGCCAAAGACCTGAGGAAATTTTTCCAGAGGCTCCGCAGGTATGACCTCAAACTCAACCCGGCAAAATGTGCATTCGGGGTCCCCTCGGGAAAGTTGTTAGGGTTCATAATCAGCCGCAAAGGCATCGAGCTAGACCCATCAAAAATCAAAGCTATACAGGAGTTGCCGGCACCCAGAAACAAAATAGAAGTAATGAGTCTACTGGGAAGACTGAATTACACCAGTCGATTCATCGCCCAGCACACAACCATCTGCGGGCCCATCTTTAAGGTGTTGAGGAAGGATGCTGTGGTGAAATGGACGGGAGAGTGCCATGAAGCTTTTGATAAGATAAAGGAATATTTTTCAAACCCACCAGTATTGGTGTCGCCGGAACCAGGGAGACGTCTGATCTTATATTTGACAGTTCTTAGCAACTCATTTGGGTGCGTGTTGGGTTAACACAATGTTACGGGGAGAAAGGAGCATGCCATATACTACCTCAGCAAGAAATGTATGGCCTATGAGGTTAAGTACACTCATCTTGAGAGGACATGTTGTGCCTTGACGTGGGTAGCCCAAAAGTTGAAGCATTACTTGTCATCATACACCACTTATCTTATCTCATGACTGGATCCATTGAAATACATTTTCCAGAAGCCAATGCCCACAGAGAGGCTCGCAAAGTGGCAAATCTTGCTCATTGAGTTTGACATTGTCTATATGACCAGGACTCCTATGAAGGCAAAAGCATTGGCGGACCATTTAGCAGAGAATCCCATAGATGACAAATATGAACCTTTGAACACATATTTCCCGGACGAGGAAGTAATGAACATAAATAAAATGGAACAGGATGAGAAGTCGGGATGGAAATTGTTCTTCGATGGGGCTGCCAACATAAAAGTCGGGATAGAAGGGTACTCATTTTCCTAAGAGAGGCATCATTACCCAGTCACAACTCAACTCCGCTTCTATTGCACCAACAACATTGCTGAAAATGAGGCATGCATTTTGGGTTTGAGAGTAGCAGCGAATATGGGTGTCCAAGAAGTCGTGGTCTTGGGAAACTTGGACCTTATGGTACACCAGATTCAAGGGGAGTGGGAGACAAGAGATATAAAACTCATACCCTACCGGCAATGCTTGCATGATCTTTGTCAACGATTCCTGTCAGTAAAGTTCAGGAACATTCCCAGAATTCACAATGAGGTTGCCAATGCCCTGGCTACTTTGGCGTTAATGTTACATCACATGGACAAGGCTTATGTTGACCCGATACACATTCTAGTCCATGATCAACATGTTTATTGCAACATGGTGGAAGAAGAGCTTGACGGCGAGCCTTGGTTCCACGACATCGAGGAATATATCAGGAAAGTGTTAGATAATACGCTTAACGCTAGAGGGGGTGAATAGCGTTATAATAAAATTTAGCGTAAACTTGCGGAAATTAAAATTTGCAGGAAGTAAATAAGTGCGATAAATAATAATTTACACACAGATATATCCTGGTTCACCACAACGTGTGGCTAGTCCAGTCCCCGAGAGACTCTCTCGAGATTTTCCACTAACATGTCAAGCTTCCGGGTGCTTAACAAACCTTTACAACTTGAGGACGCAAGCCTCAACACCTTTGCTCGGAGTTACAACACTCCAAGACTTCAACCAAGGAAACACAAGTTCCTTACAACAAGAGAATTACAATTCTCTTACAAGTGTATACAACACTAAAACACTCAAACAAAATACTCCTTAATGAGTAGATATGAGTAAAAGAAGTAAGCTCTGGATCACAACAACTTTGGACAAGAATATGGCTCTCAAAAGCTTTATGAAATTGAATATAAAATGATAAACAAAAGAATGCAAGCTTATAGCAATGTAATGATCAGTTGTAGTATGTTGTTGTATTTAAAACACTGAAATGAAGCTGTATTTATAGTTGAAAAACTTGGCATTACCGTTGCCTAGTTGCCAATTAAGAGTTGCTGACAATCAATTGTCAAACCCCAACAATCGATTGTCTGCCAGTCAGATCAAAATTCAATCCCAGATTTTACGCTTGATAATCGATTACTTACAATCCATAATCGATTACTGGCAACGTTCAAAAAATCCTTTCCAGATTTTACCACAAACAATTGATTATACAGAATCAATAATCGATTACCTGACGGTATTTGAAAACTTTACGACAACGGTCAGCTTCACAATCGATTGCACAAAGTCAACAATCGATTACTTATCAGTTTTTGAAAAACATATTAGACACTGCCTCTTGACAATCGATTGTTATATACTCACAATCGATTATTTAATAAGTTTGAAAATCACTGGAAGTCACTGCCTCAACACAATCGATTGTCATTAGTTCACAATCGATTATTTTGTGACATTGAAAAATCTGAAGGACACTGTCTCTCACAATCGATTGTCATTAGTTTCACAATCGATTATTCTGAGTTTTGAAAAACTTTGATGGACACTGCCTCATCACAATCGATTGTCATAAGGTTCACAATCGATTGTCATGCAGGTTTGAAGAAAGCTGATGTTCACTGCCTTAACACAATCGATTTTCATTAGTTCACAATCGATTGTCATGCAGTCTTGGCTTAAAACAATCGATTATCATTAGTACATAATCGATTATCTTAGTCCAGTTTTCATAGGCATTTAAAAATCATTTTGACTAATGAAAATATGCATGATTTAAAATCATTTAGCATTTTAAATTAAATATGCATGATTTTGGAAAATAGTTTTATGAGAGAAGCCATGTTACGAGTCAAGTTGAAGGATCAAGATCACAATTAAGAATGACTCAATTAAACTATAAAGCTTTGTCTTGAGCTTGAATCTCGACGTATATCAATTGTGCGCTTGTTTCTTGAACTTCGTCATATATCAATTTTCGCTTCGTTTGTCATTCATCAAAACCTATACAAAAGAACACACGTTTTAGTATATTGCATTGAGAACGTGTTTCCAACAATTTCCCCCTTTTTGATAATGGCAAACATTAAGTGGGATATGCAATGCAAGCAATTTATATTGACGATTCAAGACAAGTGTATACATGCAACAAGTATGCAATTTGTTCCCCCTCAATATATGAATTCCCCCTTAATTTAAGCTTATAGATATTGAGAGTGCATACCCGTTATCTTCCCCCTTTTGCCATTAGAAAAAATAACATAATAGTAAGATGCTAAAGATGTAAATAAAACTTGTTTATTTATAAAAACAATTACAGTAACTGGGAAGACAATACAACATGTAAAGACAAACAAAAACAAAAAAAATTATTCATTCATCTTTTTCCGCCTCATCATCCGGCGCTGCTTCATATGGAACAAGACCCGCATATGGATAATGAACGTGGTCAAAATATCCATGGATCTCGTGAGTTAATTGATCGAAAGAAGAGGTCAATGAAGCAATTTGGTCGGAAATGAATTGGAGAGAAGACTCTTGAGGCGGAGGAGCACGACGGGTTGGAGGAGGAGCAGGCGCTACATGATCACCGTCATGATGAAAGGAGGATTCCGAAATTTCCCACTTTTTGGTACTCTTTTTGAGAGGACCGTTTCCAGTGACGAATCCGGTGGCTTCAAGAAAGTTCATGATGAGGAGAGCATAAGGAAGAGGCCTATCATCTCCGATAGCGTCACGCATGTGAATTTTGATAAGCCGACACCAATTGATGTTAGCTCCGGTAACTATGGCATGTATGAGCTTGGTGTCCTCTTGGGAAATGGTGGTATGGTTGTGCTTACGAGGCTTGAGGACTCGGGTGATGAAATAGAAAATTAATCGGTAATTTGGATCCATTCCCGTAATTGTAGGACGACGGGAGGAGATATTTAGATCATAAGAAGTAAGACCGATTTGGTGTAAGAGGGCTGTTTCATCAAAAAGGGCTCCGGCCTCTCCGGTGTACCGAAAAATGTCTTCACCGTTATGAGGAAGACAGGCAATGGTATGAAGATTTTCATCGGATAGAAGAATTTGAACACCATTAATGTTGGTGACAAGCTCACCATCATCATCCTCATGAAGGTTGGAATAAAATGCTTGAACCAATGTAGTATTGATGTAAGGATGGGTAAGGAGTAAAAAGTCAAGAAGTTGAGAATTTTTGAGCATATTTGCAGCAGGCCCAAATGATTCAAGATACTTGTGGGTTGAAAAGCGGGGTGGAAGAATGTCGCGCTTTTCAAATTTGGTTAAGAATCGAGTAAGCTCGATGTCGGAATTAAAATATAGAACGGAACCATCTTGATAGGGATAGTTCGGACGAGGAGGGGCAACAGAGGTGGATGCGCCGTGCCTAGCAGAACGGGAACGTTTTGAGTGACGGCCCGACATTTTTAATGAAAGTTGCTGGATTTTGCAAAGGATTAGAGAGAATTTGATATTTTGAAAGCTAGAATTGATGCTTGAGTGAATGAATATGAACATATATGAAGCCTATTTATAGAGGGGAGAGTGGCTTGTCATTTATGGAAGAAATTCCTGACTTGGAACTGACACAAATCGATTGAGGAGCCAAACGGTAACAAGAATTTAAATTTCTGACATGAAATAATCGATTGTCAAGATATGTTAATCGATTGTTATGTTACAGTGAGCACATAAATTTTCTGATTTTGACAATAATCGATTATATTTTGAACAATCGATTGTTTTGAAAAAGCCTTGCTGAATGATTGAGACGGAAATCGATTTTGCAGTTTAAAGAATCGATTATTTAACGAAACTTCATAATAAACATAAACCATAAACAATCGATTAGTGATACTGCTAATCGATTTTCAGCACAGTAAAGTAATCGATTATTTGCTTGGAACAATCGATTGTTTAGTGCCAAAACTTTATAATTCCCCCTATCTTTTAGGGCGATACCTGCAAAATAGAATTAGACGTCTCCGACGCTCAAGTTAGAAATTTGTAAAGAAGTAATAACTTAAACTAGTGTTGCCAAGTGAGAACGTGAGATCTTAAGAAGTGTGTCCTAAAGTGTTCTTAAGAGAGTTTCGGGTACTTGCCTTTCCTCCGACGTTGCCAATTACTTGTTCGAGAGGGTGATCTTTGATTGTCCTCCACTCGTTAGGCATATTCATTTCTTTTTCCAATTTTGGCGCTTCTTCCGTTGGTTGTTCCTCAGTTTCATCTTTATTTTCCTTGGGTGGTTCCTCTTGTATTTTGTCTTTCAAGCTATCTAAGATACCTGCAAGATCAAGACCGGAATCCTTTCTCGCCAAGCGAGCATTATTTTCGGAAAATACAACATGAGGGGATTCCTCCACAATTTGGGTTCTTTTATTAAAGACCCTATATGCTTTACTACATGAGGAATATCCAATGAAAATACCTTCATCCGACTTAGCATCAAATTTACCCAATTGGTCTTTGCCATTGCTATGAACGAAACATTTGCAACCAAAAACTCTAAAATGGGAAATATTTGGTTTTCTTCCCTTGTAAAGTTCATAGGGGGTTTTCATGAGTATCGGCCGAATTACTACTCTATTTAGAACGTAGCAAGCGGTACTCACGGCGTCCGCCCAAAAATGTTTGGGTATCTTAACTTCGTCGAGCATGGTTCTAGCCATCTCTTCGAGACACCTATTTTTCCTTTCCACCAACCCATTTTGTTGTGGTGTACGTGGAGCGGAAAAGGTATGCTCGATTCCGAGTTCGTCACAAAAGTCCGCAAAGAGATTGTGATAAAACTCTCCCCCATGATCACTTCTAATTGAAGTGATGGTTGTTTCTTTCTCATTTTGAACACGCTTAAGAAAATATTTAAAATTTTGAAAAGCATCACTTTTATTGGCAAGAAATAAAGTCCAAGTAAATCTCGAGTAATCATCAACAATCACAAAAGCATATTTATTTCTTCCTAGACTTTCAATGCGAGAGGGACCAAATAAATCCATATGAAGCAATTGCAATGGTCTAGAAGTTGAAACAATGTTTTTGGATTTGAAAGATGCTTTTGTTTGCTTCCCCTTTTGACACGAGTCACAAATAGAGTCATTTTCAAATTTTAAAAAGGGAAGACCAACAACTAAGTTTTGAGAAATCAATTTGTTCAAAAGATGCATATTGATATGTGCTACTCTACGATGTCATAGCCAAGTATCATCCTCTTTACTCATTAGACAATCAACATATTCGGGTGAGGAATTAGCAAGATCAATATTATCAACTCTAAAACCACGAAGTATGATTTTGAAATCACTACGTCTAAATACTAGGCATTCATCCGAATCAAATAGAGCAAGATTTCCCTTGTCACATAATTGGCTTATGCTCAAGAGATTATGCTTCAAACCTTTCACAAGTAATATATGCTTAATAGAGGATTTTTCATCCTTACTGACCGAGCCGACGCTAATGATCTTTCCTTTATTGTTATCACCGAAGATAACACTTCCTCCTTCTTTGTGCTCTAATTGAAGGAATTTGGATTCATCTCCCGTCATATGCTTGGAGCATCCACTATCAAGGTACCATAGTACACTTGATCCCTTCAAGCACACCTACAAAACAAATTAATGTTCTTTAGGTACCCATGCCATCTTGGGTCCTTGGGGGTTAGGCATATTATAATGATGCGATTGAGTAACATGTCTATGACGTGTAAAGCATGCAGGAGCAATATGACCAATACGTCTACAATAATGACAAGTCACATTTGGGCTATGCATCCTTCTAGGTTCATAGTAACTAGACGGATGAAAGTTTCTTACTCTATTTTGAACACTATGACTATTTCGCATTTCATGAGAATTATTTCTCCTACTATGAGCTCTAGGATGGGCAGCATTTCTAGAGTGATTGTTTTTCGGTTGAGGGCCATTGCTAGGTCTTCTAAGGGGTTCAAAAATTGGCCTAAAATATGCATCATTTCTAGGGTGACTATTTCTAGGTGGTAAGTCATTCCTAGGTCTTCTAAAATGTTCAGCATTTTGTCTAGCATGCATATTGGCTCTAGAGTTGTTGTTTCTAGGATAAGCATTTCTATTGTTAATCCTAGGTTGAGCTTTAGGTTGTTGGGGTTTAGCTGCAACCTTTTCTTCATTATTAAAGCCTATTCCATGCTTGGTTGATTTCAAGTTAACAAGAACATCATTCAAGTTTTTGTGCGAAGAATTAAACTTATCTAATGTGCCTTTAAGCCTACTTACTTCATTCTTAAGAAGCAAACAAGAAGTGCAATTTCTAGTAGAGCTTTCGGGCTTATCGGAACTTCTTTTTCCAAAAAACTTGTTTTCCTCTTTCAGCTTCTCATTTTCTAAAACCAGTTTTTCTAGATCCTTTTCTTTCGAAGAAAGCTGTTTTTGAAAATCCTTTTCTTTTAATGAAGCATTTTCTTTTATGCCCTTAACAGTTTTTGAAGCCTTAATAAACTCAGCATATAATTCATCAAAAGCAGTTCGCATTTCTTCAAGAGTAAAGAAGTTTTTAGACGAAATTTGACATACCTCATCTTTGTTGTCTTCTTGTGCCATAAGGCAAAGATTTGCTGCTTCGTCTTCTTCTCCTTCGCTTGACTCATCTCCGGAGTCGCCTCCCCAAGAAATGTATGCACATTGCTTTTTAAAAGGTTTCTTCTCCTTTTTGATGTTTGGGCAATTTGATTTGATGTGCCCGGTTTCACCACATTCATAGCACTTGATTTGTTCGCCTTGCTTTTTGCCTTTGCGTTCATACTCCTTGCGCATGAACTTTTGAAATCTTTTGATAACGAGTCCAAACTCGTTGTCTCCTTCCTCATCAATTTGCGGTTGGCTTGTGCTCGCCTTTAGAGCTATTCTTTGCCTCCTTTGATCATCAACAAAAGGGTTAAGAATAGTAGATTCATAGGTTTTATGGTTACCTCTTAGTGCGTCGATGGTGACGTTTGAAACGCCAATGGATTCTTGAATTGCATCGGCCTTTGATCTCCATGCCGGTGTGAGACTTCTAAGAATTTTTCGAACGAGCTCTCTATCCGTGAATGTTTTCTTGAGAGCATGTAAGTCATTTACGATTATTGAAAATCGCTCAAACATTTCGTCCACCTTTTCACCTTCCTTCATGTGAAATAATTCATAAGAATGGGTTAGGAAATCAATTTTTGCTTCCCTTACCTAGTCCGTACCTTCGTACGTGACTTCTAGCTTGTCCCACATCTCCTTTGCCGTTGTACAACACGATGTTTTCCTGTAATCGTCAGCATTAACAGCACAATATAATAAATTTATTGCTTTAGCATTATTTTGAACCTTTCGGATGTCATCCGCATCATACTCATCCTCGGACTTGGGAACCCATTCGTTTTCCACCTTCTTTGTTGGAATTTGGTTTCCCTTCATTATCACCTTCCAAAGGTGAAAGCTGTTGGACTGAACGAAGATCTTCATCCTCTCCTTCCAGTACGTGTAATTTGTACCATTGAATAGAGGTGGTCGTGTGGAGCACTGTCCTTCTTCAATTCCTGCAAAAGAATCACGAGTAGAAGCCATGGATGGTTCTCTCAAACTGTTAAGTTTTCAGAGAGTTGGGCTCTGATACCAATTGTTAGATAATACGCTTAACGCTATTTAGCGTAAACTTGCGGAAATTAAAATTTGCAGGAAGTAAATAAGTGCGATAAATAATAACTTACACATAGATATATCCTGGTTCACCACAACGTGTGGCTAGTCCAGTCCCCGAGAGACTCTCTCGAGATTTTCCACTAACGTGTCAAGCTTCCGGGTGCTTAACAAACCTTTACAACTTGAGGACGCAAGCCTCAACACCTTTGCTCGGAGTTACAACACTCCAAGACTTCAACCAAGGAAACACAAGTTCCTTACAACAAGAGAATTACAATTTTCTTACAAGTGTATACAACACTAAAACACTCAAACAAAATACTCCTTAATGAGTAGATATGAGTAAAAGAAGTAAGCTCTGGATCACAACAACTTTGGACAAGAATATGGCTCTCAAAAGCTTTATGAAATTGAATATAAAATGATAAACAAAAGAATGCAAGCTTATAGCAATGCAATGATCAGTTGTAGTATGTTGTTGTATTTAAAACACTGAAATGAAGCTGTATTTATAGTTGAAAAACTTGGCATTACTGTTTCCTAGTTGCCAATTAAGAGTTGTTGATTTTACTCACTGACAATCAATTGTCAAACCCCAACAATCGATTGTCTGCCAGTCAGATCAAAATTCAATCCCAGATTTTACGCTTGATAATCGATTACTTACAATCCATAATCGATTACTGGCAATGTTCAAAAAATCCTTTCCAGATTTTACCACAAACAATCGATTATACAAAATCAATAATCGATTACCTGACGGTATTTGAAAACTTTACGACAACGGTCAGCTTCACAATCGATTGCACAAAGTCAACAATCGATTACTTATCAGTTTTTGAAAAATATTTTAGACACTGCCTCTTGACAATCGATTGTTATATACTCATAATCGATTATTTAATAAGTTTGAAAATCACTGGAAGTCACTGCCTCAACACAATCGATTGTCATTAGTTCACAATCGATTATTTTGTGACTTTGAAAAATCTGAAGGACACTGTCTCTTTACAATCGATTGTCATTAGTTTCACAATCGATTATTCTGAGTTTTGAAAAACTTTGATGGACACTGCCTCATCACAATCGATTGTCATAAGGTTCACAATCGATTGTCATGCAGGTTTGAAGAAACCTGATGTTCACTGCCTTAACACAATCGATTTTCATTAGTTCACAATCGATTGTCATGCAGTCTTGGCTTAAAACAATCGATTATCATTAGTATATAATCGATTATCTTAGTCCAGTTTTCAGAGGCATTTAAAAATCATTTTGACTAATGAAAATATGCATGATTTAAAATCATTTAGCATTAAATTAAATATGCATGATTTTGGAAAATAGTTTTATGAGAGAAGCCATGTTACGAGTCAAGTTGTAGGATCAAGATCCCAATTAAGAATGACTCAATTAAACTATAAAACTTTGTCTTGAGCTTGAATCTCGATGTATATCAATTGTGCGCTTGTTTCTTGAACTTCGTCACATATCAATTTTCGCTTCGTTTGTCATTCATCAAAACCTATACAAAAGAACACACGTTTTAGTATATTGCATTGAGAACGTGTTTCCAAAAGAAAGGTGTGTACCCGATGCAAGCCACGAGTGACCAGAAGAGAACAATCCATTGATTATCAAGTGGGTTCTTCTTCACTGGGGGGATATTGTACAAAAGAGCGCCAGATCTTAGTTTGCTAAGATGCGTAGATGCTGGGCAGGCGTCAGTCATCATTAATGAGGTGCATGTTGGCGTCTATGGGCCGCACATGAGCGGATATGTTTTGGCAAAGAAGATCCTCCTGGCAGGTATTATTAGCTTACCATTGTGCGGGATTGTATCAGCTTTTTGCGTAAATATCACCAGTGTCAGGTACATAGAGACCGAATTCACTCTCCTCCATCTGAATTACATACGATGTCGGTACCATAGCCCTTCGTTGCTTGGGGCATGGATGTCATTGGGCTTATTGAACCAGCAGCTGCTAACGAACTCAGATTTATCCTGGTTGCTATTGACTATTTCACCAAATGGGTTGAGGCCAAAACCTTCAAGGAAGTAACCACGAAGGTCGTGGTCGATTTCGTGTACACAAACATTATTTTTCGGTTTGGGATCCCCAAAACACTCATCACTGATAATGGGGCAAACCTTAACATCTACTTAATGAGAGAGGTATGTCAGCAGTTCAAGATCACACATCGAAACTATACCCCGTACCGTCCCAAGGAAAACGGAGCGAACGAGGCAGCCAATAAGAACATAAAGAAGATACTTCGTAAAATGGTGGAAGGATCCAAGAAATGGCATGGGAAGCTGCCTTTTGCATTGCTAGGCTATCGCACTACCGTCTGCACTTCAGTGGGGGCTACTCCATACATATTGGTATATGGCACAGAGGCGGTGATCTCGACTGAGATTTAAATCCCCTCTCTTCGGATCTTGGCCGAAGCATGAATTGACGGCGAAAAATGGCTCAAAGCTCGTTTGGAACAATTGTGTCTGATTGACGAGAAGAGATTGCCGGCGGTCTTCCACGGCCAGTTGTATCAACAAAGAATGGCGAGGGCATACAATAAGAAGGTGCAGCCCAAAAATTTTGAAGTAGGTCAATGGGTACTAAAGCGCATCCATCCTCACCAGGCCGAGACAAAAGGCAAGTTCTCTCCAAACTGGCAAGGGCCATTCGTCGTATCAAGAATGTTGTCCAATGGTGCGTTGTATCTGAAGGATGTGGAAGGGAAATATGCAGAAATGGCTATCAACGCGGATGCTGTCAAAAGATATTATGTATGATTTTCGTTCAAACATTGTTTATAATCGACATCTGTTTGTATTTGGCGAATTTTGAAGATTGAAATGACAAATGCATTTTGTTCTGCTATCTAAACACTCTATCTTTTGCTAACCTCTTTGAGCTTTAGTTATTTTCTTGTCATACAACTCATAAGGAATCAGAAATTAGTAACAAATATCGGAAGCACAAGTGTGAGAAGGCACAAAAAGGCAATAAAATAAAAGGAAAGAAAATGAAAAAAAACTGAAAAAAGGAAAAGCAAAAATGAAAGAATGAAAAGGGAAGGAAAGGAAAAAAAGGGAAAAACAAGAAAAGAAGAGAAAAGAGAAAAGAGAAAAGGAAAAGGATGAAAGAAAAGAAAACAAAGAAAAGAAAAGGGAGAAAAGAAAAACAAAAGATGAGAAGAAAACAACAACAAAAACAAGGAATCAGCATGAACTACGTTTGACCTGATTCCTTTTAAGGATACAGGCACCCTCACGGTTCGATCCCATCAAAATAAAAATCCAAAAGTCCCCAAGCAAGAACTTGGGGCAGAAATGGTGGTTGTTGTAAGAAATCTGATTCCAAAAGTTGTAGTTTTAAACCCATTTGAATTGTTTTGAGCCTTTTGTGCCCTTTCTCTCTAACCCTATCCAAAAGCCCACGTTACAGTCCAAAGAAAGACCTTCTGATCAGTCTGCAAAAATCCTGAGTCGAACAGGTAAAGGGTATTCATGGAAGGGACAGCAAAAAAGTAGGTAGAAAGTCTTATCGGTGAAAACCCTCACGGGCACCATAAGGTGACGAAAGGTTGGGAGAAAATAATACGAGAAAGTATTATCGGTGAAAACATTCACGGGCACCGTAAGACGAAGGTACGGTAAGAACAAAATTTAGAAAGGGGCTATTGATGGATGAACATTGCAGGGCAAGACGAGTTGGGGTTTGAAGGATTGGTTTGGAGAGGTCACAACAACAAAAGCATGGCAACAGAAGGTCGGTCATCGAAACAGATTGGGTCAAATAGGCCTAAGTGCATGTCATAATCGCGAAAACCAGCGGTTTTTTAGATTAGTCTTCTTCCTTGTCTTTTCAACAGTCAGCAAGTCTTGAATTCTTCACCCTAAATACCGTTCAGAGTCCTTACATTTCATTTTCCTTTCGAGTCTAAAGTCTTTTGTTTAAGCAAACCGAGGGAATGTCAAAGCCAATTATCAAACTCCCAAAGGAACAAAGCACATGACGCCCAAAGGCGTAACCAAGATAGCAAGTGCGGAACAACAAAAGGAAGGACTCATAAAGCTGCAATTGATGGAATAGACAAGAATTGACAAAGTGAAGGAGCACCACACAGAAAAGGGTATGAAAAGTGAAACCACGAAGATTCTGGGGTCAGCCAATCATCATACACCGATTGGGCTGCCCTAGATGGAAAGAAAGTTGGCACAACATGAAAACAGGAAAGGTTGCAAGGTTTGACTAAACATAATGCCTCAGTCATCGGGAAAGACACAAAGAATTTCGGTAAAGAATCGAGAATGCAATATAAAGTAGTGAGAAGAGTCAGTCAAGCATTAAAAAGAGACCAGGTAATCTCAATAAAGGGAGACAAATTTTTGGCAAAGGCTCAGAAATGTAACACCAAGATGAGAAACAAAACAAAACCACAAGGATGAGGGGACCAGCCAAGCATAACATCCTAACTCATCAATCGTCGGAAAGAGGAAGTATAAAAGAGTTCAAGAGAAGGGTCGGAGGTTCAAGACGAAGTAGGGAGTGACACCATAGACAGACTGGTTGATTCCAGGAAAAGGGAAGGGATTTTGCTAAAGGAATGAAAGGGTAACACAAAGATAAGGAAAAATCAAAACCGCAAGGAGGGGAGGGTTTTACCGAAGCATGATACATCAACACATCATTCATGGGGGAAGGACATAAGGACTCCGGCAAAAGGGCTAGAAACGTAACAACAATGGGGAGAAAAGTAAAGCCATAAAGCTTAGGGGGTCAGCCAACCAACTCAGGCAACTCATCATCAACATGGAAATTTGAACACAATAGAACATGACAGTGAGGAGGCCTCTTCCAACAAGAATGCCGCGAGCCAACCACCACTTTTCAAACTGACAAGTTTTCTTTGATAGACACAGGGGCAGAAAATTCCAGAAGAGCCTAACGGGGGCCGTCCACGGGAGAAGGCAGTCACGCAGCAGGTATGATCAACATCTCAGAACTCACTTGGAAGTGAGACTTAGTTAAAGTTCAAAAGGGACATAGTCTTCCATAATCACCCTCTCCAGCAAAGAGCACAATGGTACAAGCTTTAGTTAGAAAAATCTAGTAGAAACAACCAAGAGTTAAATAGGCATGAAAATTGAGACGGAACACAGTTTAAAACTCAAGCAGGTGAGAATAACATAGGCAAGCTCCAATGCCTCTCCAAAAGAGTTGCAGAAACAACCAGAAATTAGAACTGGCATTCATGTTGGAACCTTCAGGACCCTCCTGGAGAGTAGGACTCATTTCAAGTAGGAGTAATCACGGATAAAAAATGGCACAGAAATGACTTGTATGTCAAGGTAGGATTCAGCTTAGAACACAAACAGTTGGGTGGCATGGTCAAACCCAAATACTTCCCCAACCAGAGTCAATAAGAGTCATCAGGACCTTCCTGAAAAATGGGACTTAGATTAGATATTTCCCTAACAAGAGTCGATAGGAATCATCAGGACCCTCTTGAAGAATAGGACTTAGAGCCAAAATCTCCACAGCTAGAGTCAACAAGAGTCAATAAGAGTCATCAGGACCCTCCTGAAAAATGGTACTTAGAGAAAATATTTCCCTAGCTAGAGTCAATAAGAGTCAAGAAAAGTCATCAGGACCCTCTTGAAAAAGGAATTTAGAAGAAAAATTCAAATTTCCCCAGCTAGAGCCAATAAGAGTCAAGAAAAGTCATCAGGACCCTCATGAAAAATGGGATTTAGAGGGAAAATCTCAAAATTCCCCAGTTGAATCAGCAAGAGTCATCATGACCCTCCTGAAAAAGGGGACTTAGATTAGATACTGCCCCAGCAAGAGTCAACAAGAGTTGTCAGGACCCCCCCCCCCCCTGGTAGTGGGATGTAGCCCTAAATATTAACCCCCAGCTGTCACCTTTTTGTCATTAATTTAAGAGTTGACAGGATCCACCTGGATAATGGGAAGCGGTTTTAATCACCAGTCACCAGCAGACATAACTCATAACAAGACATAATGGAAAATAATACCTTTTGAGAAACATAACATAGTCCTAAAGTTGTCGTCAGTTAAGAATTGTCACGACCCTCCTGGATAATGGGACTTAGCTTAGGTTTAGAGATATCTGGTAAACCGATTTGATTAACACGGACCCGCCCAGCATCAAACAGGGCCAGGAAGATTTCTTGTGTTTTGTTCGTTTTATTGTGATCGGGTACACATGCGGCAGTCTCAGGGAATATTTTTCAAAATTTTAAGTTTTGGTAATTAGGCGCCCACATGTAGAACAAAGGAATATTTTTCAAAATTTAAGTTTTAGCATCCACCTGGAGAACGAGGGAATATTTTTAAAAAAAAATTCATGTATTGGTAATTAGGCGCCCATATGTAGAACAAGGGAATATTTCTAAAAATTTTAAGCTTTTTTAATCAGGCGCCCACCTGTAGAACAAGGGAATATTTTTCAAAATTTTAATATTTTTCAAAATTCGAGTTTTGTAATCAGGCGCCCACCTGTATAACAAGAGAATATTTTTCAAAATTCAAGTCTCGGCAATCAGGCGCCCAACTGTAGAAAAAGGGAATATTTTTCAAAATTTCAAGTTTTGGTAATCAGGCGCCTACCTGTTGAACAAGGGAATACTTTTCAAAATCCAAGTTTTCGTAATCAGGCGCCCACCTGTATAACAGGGGAATATTTTTTAAAATCTCAAGTTTTAGCAATCAGGCGCCCACCTGTAGAACAAGAGAATATTTTTCCAAATTTCAAGTTTTAGCAATCAGGCATCCACCTGTAGAACAAGGGAATATTTTTCAAAATCCAAGTTTTTATAATCAGGCGCCCACCTGTAAAATAGCGGAATGTTTTTCAAAATCTCAAGTTTTAGCAATCAGGCGCCCTCCTGTAGAACAAGGGAACATCTTTTAAAATTTCTAGTGTTAGCAATCAGGCGCCCACCTGTAGAACAAGCGAATATTTTTTAAAATTTCAAGTTTTAGCAATCAGGCACCCACCTGTAGAACAAGGGAATAATTTTCAAATTTTAAGTGTTAGCAATCAGGCATCCACCTATAGAAAAAGGGAATATTTTTCAAATTTTCAAGTTTTAGCAATCAGGCGCCCACATGTAGAACAAGGGAATATTCTTCAGAAATCAAGTCTTGATGATCAAGCACCCACATGTAGAATAAGGGAATGTCTTTCAAAGCGCAAGATCAAATAGTCAGGAGCCCACCTGTAGAACGAGGGAATGATTTCAACGGAATACATCTCAAGACCAGAAATTCGGCATTAAACATAGAAGAAGAGAAAACAAGAAGACAACAAGAAGTTCCACGGGAAGAAATTCCAGTCAAAAAGGCAACAAGAAGTTCCACGGGAAGAAATGCCAGTCAATAAGGCAACAAGAAGTTCCACAAGAAGAAATACCAGTAAACAAGGCAACAAGAAGTTCCATTGGGAGAAATACCAGTCAACAAGGAACCAAGAAGTTCCACAGCAAGAAATACAAGACAACAAAGCAACAAGGATTCAGAGCAAGTCGGAAGACATAAATAGGTTTTCTTAGTCTAGCTTCTTTATTTTTTATAATGGTGTAATAAGGGGGTCTAGCAGCAGTAGTAGCAGCAGCAACAGTAAAACCAAAGCCTCGGTAGTCCCAGCTACCAAACACCCATGAACTACACTGACCTGATTCCTCTTAAGCCGAGGATATGTAGGCAACCTCTGAAGCAAAGGTACAGTCAAACTTTTTAAAAATGCTTCTCACGAAGTATTCAAATGGAAAAAATTCACTCATGTTCACACACTTATCTTTGCACGAAAGCTCTTTGTGTTTCCGCGCAAAGAGGGGCAGCTGTGAGCATGTGATTTTTTCCCTATATGAATTACTCTCATAAATTCAAAATAAAATAATTTTGTTTGTTTATTTGAAATTTTGATCTTTCGTGGCATTGTTCTGTTAATTGTTTGCATTTTTGTGCATTTTTAAATAACGAAAATACAAAAATATGTTAGGCATATGCACTTAGGAGTAATTTTGCATTTTTAAGATATTAATTAGTAATTGGAAATGGAAATTCAAAATGGCTTAATTTGCACGTATGATTGTTTTTAAGTAATTTTTCCTTTTAATCTTTTTAATTATATGATAATAATTATTGTATGGCTAATTAGGTTTTAGGGTTAATTAGGAATTTTTAGGTTTTAAAAAATTTTGGAAATAAAATAAAATGAAAGAGAAGAGGGAATTGGGCCAGTCTGGTGTCAATTAATCAAGGCCCAAGCAATTTCTCCCCTAAACCCGTCCAAATCCAAAGACCACACCTTGTCAACCCAGTCCATCCCCAGGGACGCCAAACGACGTCGTTTGGTGGCCTTCGATCCCGATCGTCCATTGCCCATCATCGAACGGCTCACGTGAAGCCTTGCATTTTACATAAAATTGTCCAAAAGCTCTGTAATAGCCTTAGATACAAAACGCTGCATCCTCGTATAGTTCACTCAATAGTGTAACGCCATCGGTGGGCCACCCAAACACCACCGTTCGCCGGCGGCGGCGGCGTAACCCCAATGCCTCCCATATTTACACCATAGAATCACTTCACTCTCCTTTTCCCAATCCCATAAAGATCACCCCTTGAATCACCACCGATTTGCTCGAATATTCGATTAAAACATGGCAACTCTGCCGTCTACGGCGGCGGCCAGCGGCAAACCACCTCCAAATCAACACCAATGAACCTCCTCACCATCCTTACCCTAACCTTGCCGGTGATTACTCTCAAACATGGCCACAACTCGCCAAATATTTGCCTGATGATGGAAGCTCCACTATGCACGGTGGTGGCTGCCATCCAATACCCTTCGAACACCATACTCCACCCTCCTCTAGCCCTCGTACACCCAAAAGCCCATCTAAACTCACTCAAATGGTCCCAGAATTCCTCCAGTTTCGGCACCAACCAATTGAAGACAAATCCAAGATTGGAAATCATCCGAGGATTTTGATTGACTCCGGCAATGACAAACTGAAGAAACCTGATAAGTCCACATTCTTCCTTTGGTTTTACTTATTGTTTCTCTTGTTTGCCTGTTCTGAACAAGTTAGAATTGTTAGGGAAAAATTTTAATTGGTTTTTGCAAAATTTTGATTTCTTAGGCTGAATTGTATGTCTGTTTCATTCCTGATTAGGCCCCGTAGTGAGTAATATCATGTTTGTTCCTGAAATCAATTCTTATGAGACAAAAAATTTAATTCATGTCTTTGTTTGCATAATCCGAATATTTAGGTGTTTTGTGTAAATAGCTTTACCTAATTCATGAATAATGTTAGAGTTATCATGGAGTCAGTAAGTCCATTGTTCCCCCTTTCGTCTTTTATTATTTTGTTTTTGCTGATCCTGTTAGCGATCAGTTTATTCCATGTTAATTTATTTGGTCCTAACAAATCCCAGACCTGTCATCTTTGGTTTAGTTGCTGAATGGGTGTTAATAGAGTTGGGTGATAGATTTTGTTTGATGCCAACAATACCATGCTCGAAATTTGAAATTGAATGCAAGTAGAAAACGGCATGGACTGTTCTAGTAATTATTCATTAGTATTAATGATTTCTTGATAATTTTATGTTCACAAGATCGATTAATGATTAGCATGTTTTGAGGAACCAATTGTTAAGCTTTGAGTATACTTAGTGGTTTTGAATTTCTAGTTGATTGCTGAATTTGGACTACTTGTCCTTGAGTAGTATCATTTGGACTAGTCATAGATGTTAGGATAAGGAAATTTGTCTTAGGAGTTAATTTAGAATCCAAATAGATAATTAAAGGGTAGCAGAGCATTTGTACACGCATTTCTGACAATTTTAAGACAATCAAGGGCAATATGGACCCTTTCAGCTTGTTACTGGTAATATTGGGGACAAACAAGGGTAATATAGGTAGTATCTAAAGGGTAGGAAATGGTAGAAGCATTTAGACCCTTCTAGAAGGGGTCTTTAACACAAAATCAGCAATATTGCTGTAGTAAATTGGGAAACAAGTCACTAAATGAGGGTTCAAATAGGTAATATATGAAAATTAAAGAGGGTCTTAAGGGAAAAACATAATAAAAAATAATGCCCTAGTTTTGGATATAAAAAGGGGTTATAATAACTGAAAATGGGGCTGGAAGATCTGGAAAAAGCATCTCCATAATTCTCTTAAAAATCTTGAAGCTAAATTCCAGAAAATGTTACTGTTCCATAGATTGGTTTATTTCCAAAAGCTTCCTGTTTAGATAGAGGTTTAAGAACTATTTTTAAGTTGAGTCCTGGGATTTTGTGGGCACAATTGAAGTGTTCGTTTCATTGATTGTGTCATTTACTGGGTTCATCTTTGCCCATTTTGGTACTCTGCTGGGTTTAGATAGTTTTATTATGGATGTGATCTGTTGCTTTTCCATCTACTGCTACTGATCTCACTTTCCTTTCCAATTCGCAATTTTCAGGTACACTTACTAAGCTGATGCAAATGTAGAAGTCCAATTGATATTTGAGATGAAGTCAACTGCAAAATTTTGTTATATTTGTTGTTTATTGTTCTTGCATTTTGAGTAGATTCCATGATTTGGTTAAGTTTTCTGAATGTAAATAAACCTGGACTATCTGGGACTGTATAAAACCATTGAATTGTGTTCAGTTGCACTAGATTTGAGTAGTCTAGAATGCATTGCTATGTTGGTCATGTGTTAATTCGTAGCCAGGACTTTAAAAGTAATGTGTATTCTTGTTCGAATAATCAGTAGTGTTGATTAGCTTAGTAAGACTCTGCAATTTTTCTTTGTTGGTTCAAAATGCTTTGGTCATGATGAGCAGGGTCACGAGAACGAATGGAAAATTTGTGAATTGTGTAGATCAAGTTGTTAATAAGTATATTCCTTTGAGTTAATGTAGATAGCCCTTCAGTGCCTTTGTTTATCAATCAGATTTTGAACTAAAAATCAAGAATAACTAGTTTATCAGTTAATATCAATACTTGTATCGTTTACCCATCCGTTTGAGTGTTTCGAAGATATTATGTTATCAGATCCTAGTTTGAAGATATTAAGTTATCAGATCCGACCTTGAAACTTTAGGAATTAAATTTGAGCACCAGCTCTTCTTGTTGGGCCAGTCTCAAGGCCCAAGTGTTGCACAATTTGTTAAACAAAGTATGCGGATTTTTGGGTTGGTTTCAAAGCCCACTTTGCTGAAGTTGTTCCTGGGCTGGCTTCTAATGATTTTTAGCTTGCAACTCCAATTAATGAGGTTCTTAGAGACAATCCCAGTTGAAATGTGATAGTTTTCTCTTTAAGATGACTTTTCAAAAATGCGTGAGGTGCGCCTCACCAAATAGAATCACCAATTGCGTGGCCCTCTTTAAATACTTACGCATTAAAATATTTAGAAACTTGGGACGTGCCATGGCCTCCCGCAAAATTAATAACACGTCTGTTGCTTTAGAAGCATTCTGTAATGATATTACTTTCCTAAATTTGGGTGCATATTTATGTGACCCAAATATAAATTTCAAAGAAGTTAAAATATGTCAAAATCCACGGACGCATTTATGTGACGTGGTTCGAGTCATGTTTTACCGACGTTCCAATTTTCTCTAAAAATAATAATAAAAGTGGTTAACAGATTCAAAATGCACATAGGTCTATAATTATAAAATTAGATAATATAGGCCAAATATAACAGTTGGGCGACCGTCCTAGAACCATAGAATTCGGGAGTGCCTAACACCTTCTACCGGGTTAATAGAATTCCTTACCAGGTTTCTGGTTTGTGGACTATTAAACAGAGTCATTCTCTCCTCGATTCGGGATTCTAAACGGTGACTTGGGACACCATAAATATCCCAAGTGGCAACTCTGAAATCTCTTAAATAATTCAATCTCGTTTTAATTGTCCTTTAATTGGAAAAACTCCCTTATCTACGCCCTTCGCTGGGCCGTGATAGCCAAAAGGAGGTGTGACAAGCACGATATCACCGGAAGGAAGGAGCAGGCCATATGCTACCTTAGCAAGAAATTCAGAGCTTATAAGGTTAAGTATACTCATCTTGAGAGGATGTGTTGTTCCCTATCTTGGGTAGCACAAAAGTTGAAACATTACTTATTGTCTTATACTAGTAGCCTCATATCGCGCCTGGACCAGCTGAAGTATATCTTTCAAAAGCGTATGCCCACTGGGAGGCTTGCAAAGTTGCAGATCCTGCTTGCAGAGTTCGACATTGTTTATGTGACTCGGACTACAATGAAAGCATAAGCATTGGCAGGTCATCTGGCCGAGAACCCGGTGGATGAAGAATATGAACCTCTAAAAACATACTTCCTGGATGAAGAAGGGATGCATATTGATGAAATGGAATAGGTCAAGAAGCTATAATGGAAATTATTCTTCAATGGGACCGCCAACATGAAAGGCGTCGGGATAGGAGCAGACTTATTTCTGAAACGAGGCATCACTACCCTGTTACAGCTCAGCTCCATTTCTATTGCACTAACAATATGGTAGAATATGAGGCATGCATTTTGGGTCTGAGGCTAGTGGCAGACATGGGTGTCCAGGAAGTCTTGGTCTTGGGGGACTCAGACCTTCCGGTATACCAGATTCAAGGGGAATGGGAAAAATGATATTTGAAGCTCATACCATACCGGCAATGTCTGAATGATCTTTGTCAACGATTCCAGTCAGTAGAGTTCAGGCATATCCCAAGAATCCACGACGAGGTTGCTGATGTATTGGTTACTTTGGTGTCAATTTTACATCATCCAGATAAGGCTTATGTTGACCCACTGCATATCCAAGTCCATGATCAACATGCTTACTGTAATGTGGTAGAAGAGGAACTTGATGGTGAAACTTGGTTTCACGATATCAAAGAATATATAAAGATGGGAGTGTATCCAATACAAGCCACAAGTGATCAAAAGAGAACAATACATCGCTTATCAAGAGGGTTTTTCTTCAGCGAAGGGGTATTATACAAAAGAACGCAAGATCTTGGGTTGCTAAGATGAATAGATGCTAGACAGGCCACAACTATCATGACTGAGGTACATTTGGAGTTTGCGAACCTCATATGAACATGTATGTTTTGGCGGAGAAGAGTCTCCGAGCAGGTTGTTATTGGCTCACCATAGAGCAAGATTGTATCAATTTCATGCGCAAATGTCATCAATGTCAGGTGCATGGAGATTTGATTCACTCCCCACCATCTGAATTACATACAATGTCCGTACCATAGCCCTTCGTCTCTTGGGGCATGGATGTCATCGGGCCTATCGAGCCAACAACATTCAATGGGCATAGGTTTATCCTGGTGGCTATTGATTATTTCACCAAGTGGGTCGAAGTTAAAACTTTCAAGTCAGTGACCAAGAAAGCTGTGGTCGACGTTGTGCATTCAAATATCATTTTCCGGTTCGGAATCCCGAAGGTAATCATCACTTATAATGAAGAAAATCTCAATAATCATTTGATGAAAGAGGTATGTTAGCAGTTTAAGATTACACATCGCAATTCCACCCTATACCGCCAAGGCAAATGGAGAAGTTGAGGCAGCCAACAAGAACATAAAGCAAATACTTCGGACAATGGTGGAGGGTTCAGGAAATGGCATGAGAAGCTACCCTCCACATTGTTCGGATATTGCACTATTGTTCACACTTCAGTAGGGGCAACTCCGTATTTATTGGTGTATGGTACAGAAGTAGTAATACCGGCAGAACATGAAATCCCATCCCTTCAAATTGTCGCTGAAGTGGAAATTGATGATGACGAGTGGGTCAAAACCCGCCTGGAGCAATTGAGTTTGATTAATGAGAAAAGATTAGTAGCATTGTGTACGGCCAGTTGCATCAACAGAGAATGACCAGAGCATATAACAAGAAGGTGCGCCCAAGGAGGTTTGAAGTAGTCCAGTTGGTATTGAAGCGTATCCTTCCTCATCAGACGGAGGCAAAGGGCAGGTTCACCCCAAATTGGCAAGGTCTGTTCATTATTTCAAGAGTGTTATTCAACGGAGCCTTGTATTTAAAAGATGTAGAAGGAGTGTGTAGAAACATTATTTACGATGCAGTTAAGAGATATTATGCATGATTTTCTTTGATTAAATCGTATTTATTTGTACTTTGCATGTTTTGGAGATTGGAATGATGAAGGCATTTTGTGCTGCTATCTAAACACTTTATCATTTGTTACCCTTTTTGAGCTTTAATTATTTTCTTTCATACCCCTCTTTCGGAATCAATAGCAAAATCAGAAAAGAATGAGAGATGAGTACAAATAAGAGAAATGGAAAGAATGAGGAAAAAAATGAAGAAAGAAGAAACAACAAAAACAGAATGAGAAAGAAAATAAAAGGAAAAAAAGAAAAAACAACAAAACAGCAAAACAACAAAAGAAAAAAAGGGAAGAAACAAAAAGAAAGAGTAAGGAAAAGAAGAAAGAGAAAAGAGAAAATCACAACAAAACAAAGCAATTCTTTTGACATGAACTACGTTCGACCTGATTTTTTTTAAGGATTCGTAGACAGCCTCACGGTTCGGTCCCATCAAAATAAAAAATCAAATGTCCTCTGTTGAAACACGTTCTCAAGTCGCTAAGCTAAACGTCTGTTCATATTTGTAGGTTTTGATAAATGACAAACCGACGTAAACGGAACATTGACATATGCCGAAGTCCAAGCACAAGGAGAAACAAAGATCAAGATTTAGTAAAGCAACAAAGTTATACATGAGTCGTTCTATAATTGTGATCTTGATCCGACAATTGATTCAAGGCGTGGCTTCTCTCGTAAAATCATTTTTATCAAACCATGCATCTTTAATTTAAAGCAAAATGATTTTCAAACATTTCATTTTAACCAAAATGAATTTTAAACATATCTTTCAAATCTGGACAAAGATAATCGATTATGTACTTTATGATAATCGATTATGTTAAGGCAGTGTACACCAGATTTTACAAAGCTGAAAGATAATCGATTATGTACCTTATGATAATCGATTATGTTAAGGCAGTGTACACCAGATTTTATAAAACTGCAAGATAATCGATTATGTACCTTATGATAATCGATTATGTTAAGGCAGTGTTCACCAGATTTTTCAAAGCTACAAGATAATCGATTATGTGCCTTAGACTAATCGATTATGTTGAGACAGTGAGCATCAGATTTTTCAAAGTAGCAAAATAATCGATTATGGCTTTTCTGGTAATCGATTATATTAAAGACTATTGCCAAAATATTTTCAAACGCTGAAAGATAATCGATTATGTACAATCAGACAATCGATTATGTTAAGAATAAAATCGGGAAATGATTTTTGAATGTTGTCAGGTAATCGATTATATGATTTGGATAATCGATTATTCTGCTTAAAATATGGGATTGATTTTTGAACGTTGGCAGATAATCGATTATGCAGAATCAGATAATCGATTATCCTAGCACAAAATCAACAATTTGTGATTGGCAATTAAGCAACGGTCTTGGGTGGTTTGAGCACTATAAATACAACTCAAAATCACTCTTCTAAGCACAACAACTGATTACATTCTTGCTAAAGCTTACATACTCTCTTTGCAATTATTTTATATTCATTTCATAAGTTTTTGAGAGCCAAACTCTTGACTAAGTTGTTGTGTTCTTGAGCGTATTTATTTACTCATATCTACTCTTCAAGAGAGTTCTGTTTAAGTGAGTGCTAAGTGTTTGTACACACTTGAAGGGATAGTCTAATCCCTTGTTGTAAGAAGGAAAAGTAGCTCCTTGGTTTGAAGTCTTGAGGTGCGGTATCCTCGAGCAGGTTGAAGTCTTGTAGAGTGTATATCTACGAGCAAGTGTAACGGTTTGTTAGGCACCCGTAAGCTTAACGAAGTTAGTGTAAAATCGAGAGAGTCTCTCGGGGACTGGACTAACCACGTGTTGTGGTGAACCAGGATAAAATTCGGTGTGTTCTCTCCTTATCTCTTTTATTACTGCACTTACGTTATTCCTGCAATTTTTAATTCCGCAAATTTACATTGTTTTTTATTATAACGCTATTCACCCCCCTCTAACGTTAAGCTTATTTTCTAACAATTGGTATCAGATCCATACTCTCTGAAAGACTTAACAGTTTGAGAGAAACTTTCCATGGCTTCTACTTGTAGTGTTTATGCAGGACTAGGTAAAGGATAATGCTTCACAAGGCCACCACTTTTCGATGGCACCAACTACACTTACTGGAAGGAGAGAATGAGGATTTTTATACAATCAAACAACTTCCAACTGTGGAAAATTATCAAAAATGGAGAATTACAACCTACCAAAAAGGTTGGAGAAGAACTCGTTCCAAAAACGGATGATGAATACGACGCCGATGATATCAGAAAAATAGAGAACAATGCAAAGGCAATCAACATGATGTATTGTGCAGCGTACCCCGATGACTATCGAAAAATATCATGTTGCACCACTGCCAAGCAAATGTGGGACAAATTAGAAATCACCTACGAAGGTACGGACCAGGTAAGGGAAGCTAAAATTGATTTTCTAACCCACGAATATGAACTGTTTCGCATGAAGGAGAACGAGAAGATAGATGACATGTTCGAACGATTTTCAAAAATCGTCAATGACCTACACGCTCTCAAAAAGTCATTCACGGATAAGGAGCTTGTCCGGAAAATTCTACGAAGCCTCACTCCGGAATGGCGTTCCAAAGCCGATGCTATCCAAGAATCAATCGGCATCACAAACGTCACCATCAACGGACTACGAGGTAATCTAAAAACTTATGAATCAACTATTCTTAACTCTCCTTTGGATGATCAAAGGAAAAGGAAGATTGCGCTCAAAGCATCAACTACTCAACCTCAAAACGATGAGGAGTCAAGTGATGAAGATGTCGAGCTTGGACTCGTTATTAAGAAATTTCACAAGTTCATGCAAAAGAAGTATGAACGAAAAGGTAAGCAACAAGGCGACCAATTGAAGTTCTATGGATGCGGAGAAATCGGGCATATCAAATCAAATTGTCCAAACATCAAAAAGGAGAAGAAACCATTCAAGAAACAAAGAGCATACATCTCTTGGGGAGGCGACTCCGGAGACGAATCAAGTGATGGAGAAGGAAACGAGACCGCAAACTTGTGTCTTATGGCACACGAAGAAACTCAAAATGAGGTATGTACCACTTCTAAGAACTATTTCACTTTAGAAGAATTGCACGATGCACTTGATGAGCTGTATAAAGAGTTTATTAGCGCTTCTAAATCTATAAAAGATTTAAGAAAACAATTTTCTTCAAAAGAAAAGGATTTTGAAAAACTTACTCTTGAAAATGAGAAATTAAAAGAGGAAAACAAGTTTTATGGCAAAAGAAGCGCCGATAAACCCGAAAGCTCAAATAAGGATTGTACTTCTTGCAAATCTCTAAAGGAAGAAGTAGAAAGTCTTAGAAGCACTTTGCACAAATTCAATTCTTCACACAAAAATCTCAATGAAGTGCTTGTAAATTTGAAATCCACTAAGCACGGTATAGGCTTCAAACACGAGCCAAAAGAAAAAGTTGAGTCCATTCCTAAACCACCTAAGACTCAACTTAGGCCAAACAAAATAAATGTCATCACTCAACCTAGAAATTTCAATCCTAGAATTGCATCTCATTCTAGAACAAATGCTAGGAGAAATATTGGAATGTATAGACCACCTAGACAAGATTTTCGAAAACCACATCCAAACTATATTTCTAAAAATGTAGTGAACACTAGAAGAAACGTTGGCATGTATAGACCACCTAGACAAGATTTTCGAAAACTATATCAAAACTATGTTCCTAGAAATAGAGTGAATAATTTTAGACCCCCAAATTACTATCATCCTAGAAGAATGCACAATCCGAATGTCATTTGTCATTATTGCAATAAAATTGGACATATTGCTCCCGCATGCTTCACTAGACATAGACATTTCACTGCAGGGCAATCACACCAATATGTTACACCTAACGCACAAGGACCCAAAATGGCTTGGGTACCAAAATCTCATTAATTTGTTTTGTAGGTGTGTTTGAAAGGATCAAGTGTACTTTGGTACCTTGATAGTGGATGCTCCAAACATATGACCGGGGATGCATCAAAATTCCTTCAACTAAAACCCAAGGAAGGAGGAAATGTTATTTTTGGAGACAATAACAAAGGAAAGATTATTGGCATTGGATCGGTCGGTAAGGACGAATCCTCCTCCATTAAGCATATTTTGCTTGTTAAAGGTCTTAAACATAATCTCTTGAGCATAGGTCAATTATGTGACAAGGGAAATCTTGTATTGTTTGACTCCGAAGAATGCTTAGTTATCCGTCGTAGTGATTTTAAAATTATTCTTCGTGGTTTTAGAATGGATAATATCTATATGGTTGATCTTAAAAATTCTTCATCAAGTTATGTGAATTGTCTTTTGAGTAAAGAAGACGACATGTGGTTATGGCATCGTAGAGTAGCTCATGTAAATATGAATCTTTCAAACAAGCTAGTTTCACAAGATTTAGTACTTGGTATTCCAAACATGAAATTTGAAAAGGACTCTATTTGTGATTCATGTCAAAAAGGGAAACAAACAAAGGCTTCTTTTAAATCCAAAAATGTTGTTTCAACCACTAGACCTTTACAACTTCTACACATGGATCTTTTCGGACCTTCTAGAATTAAAAGTCTTGGTGGTAATCTTTATGCTTTTGTTATTGTTGATGACTATTCTAGATTTACATGGACGTTATTTCTTGCTCATAAAAGTAATTCCTTTCAAGCTTTTAAAAGTTTTCTTAAACGTGTTCAAAATGAAAAGGACACAACCATCACTTCCATAAGAAGTGATCATGGGGGGGGAGTTCGATCACAATCTCTTCGCGGACTTTTGTGACGAACTCGGTATTGAACATACCTTTTCGGCTCCACGTACACCACAACAAAATGGAGTGGTAGAACGTAAAAATCGATGTCTCGAAGAGATGGCTAGAACCATGCTCGAAGAGGCCGATATTCCCAAATATTTTTGGGCGGATGCCGTGAGTACCGCAAGCTATGTTTTAAACAGAGCTATCATTAGACCGATACTCATGAAAACTCCCTATGAACTCTACAAGTGAAGGAAACCAAATCTTTCCCATCTTAGAGTCTTCGATTGTAAATGTTTTATTCACAACAACGGAAAAGATAACTTGGGAAAATTTGATGCGAAATCTGATGAAGGAATTTTTCTTGGTTACTCATCACGTAGCAAAGCATATAGAGTGTTTAATAATCGAACCAAAACTGTTGAGGAATCTCCTCATGTAGTATTTTGTGAAAATGATGCTCGTTTGGCGAGAAAGGATTCTTGTGTTGATCTTGCAGATGCTTTAAAGAAAATCAATCTTCAAGACGAGGTACAAAAGGAGGATCCAAAGGAAGTTCAAGATGAAGTCATGGAACAACCTTCGGAAGAAGTACCACCACAAGAAGAAGAATCGATGATGCCTAAGGCTTAGAGGACGTCTAAAGACCATCCACTTGACCAGGTAATTGGCAACATCGAGAAAGGGGTAAGTACACGAAACCTTCTTAAAGACACTGTAGGACATATGACTTTTGTTTCACAAATAGAACCTAAAACCATTTCTGAAGCAATTGGGGATGAGCATTGGACCTTGGCAATGCAAGAGGAGCTTAACCAATTCAAACGTAATGATGTTTGGGAATTGGTGCCAAGACCCGATAATCACACCATAATTGGTACGAAATGGGTTTTTCGGAATAAATTAGATGAAAATGGTATAATCACTAGAAACAAAGCTAGGCTAGTTGCTAAGGGATATAATCAAGAAGAAGGCATTGACTATGAAGAAACCTATGCACCCGTTGCACGCCTAGAAGCCATTCGTTTATTACTTGCTTTTTCATCATCTATGAATTTCAAATTATTTCAAATGGATGTCAAAGGTGCCTTCCTCAATGGGTTTATTCAAGAGGAAGTGTATGTTGAACAACCCCCGGGTTTTGAAGATTTTACATCTCCCGACCATGTCTTCAAGCTTAAGAAAGCTTTATATGGTCTTAAACAAGCTCCTCGAGCTTGGTATGAACGTCTAAGTAAATTTCTCTTAGACAATGGGTTTGAAAGGGGGAAAGTTGACACCACACTTTTTATCAAAAATAAAAACAATGACATTCTATTAGTTCAAATTTATGTCGATGATATTATTTTTGGTGCTACTAATAATTTTCTATGCGAGGAATTCTCTAAGTTAATGACTAGCGAATTCGAAATGTCAATGATGGGTGAGCTAAAATTCTTCTTGGGGCTACAAGTGTAACAAATGAAAGAGGGAACTTTCATTTGCCAATCCAAATATTGCAAGGAGTTGCTAAACCGTTTTGAAATGAGCAACGCCAAAGCAATGGCCACCCCAATGAGTACATCCGACCATCTTGACAAAGATGAGAAAGGTAAGGAAGTAGACACCAAAAAGTATCGAGGTATGATCGGATCTCTTCTCTATCTTACTGCTAGTAGACCGGACATCATGTTTAGCGTGTGTTTATGCGCTCGATATCAATCATGTCCGAAGGAGTCACACTTAACTGCAGTAAAACGGATTATGAGGTATCTTGTTGGAACAATAAATGTGGGACTATGGTATCCCAAAGATTCTTTATGCCTACTTGTTGGCTATTCCGATTCCGATTTTGCAGGTTGCAAATTGGACCGCAAGAGCACTAGTGGCACTTGCCATTTGCTCGGTAGCTCCTTAGTTTCTTGGTTTAGCAAGAAGCAAGTTAGTATTGCGTCGTCCACAACCGAGGCTGAATATGTAGCCGCGGGGAGTTGTTGCGCTCAAATCCTTTGGATGAAACAACAACTCTCGGACTATGGCCTTAGTATCGATCATGTCCCTCTTCGATGTGACAATACTAGCGCCATAAGCTTGACGAAGAATCCTATTCTTCACTCAAGAACGAAACACATAGAAATTAGACATCACTTTATAAGAGATCACGTTCTCAAGGGCGATGTCAAAATTGAATTTATTGAAACCAAAAATCAATTGGCGGACATCTTTACAAAGCCTTTAGAGAAAGAGTCCTTCTTCCGAATTCGTAGTGAACTCGGGATTCTTGATTCCACATTGATCTAATTCATGCATTGCATTTTTATGTTTTAACGATTACTAACTTGAGCGTCGGAGGCGCCTAATTTTTTTTTTTTCAGGTATCGTCCCAAAGACAGGGGGAATTATCAGACACTGGTGCAGAATAATCGATTTCTCTAAAGTCAATTATTCCCCATTTACGTTTTCTGTTAATTATGCTGGAAAATTGACGTAATCGATTATACAACACTACAATCGATTATCTAACAGTTTTGGCTTTGCAGGATCTTAGCTGTTAAATATAAAAATCGATTATCTCATACCCCTAATCGATTATGTTGACATTTATTTTCAGGTGTTAAGTCACTGGATGACAATAATCGATTATTTAAAACAGTATAATCGATTTTCCTGTTACCGTCTCGGATGTCCGTGACTACATTCCCTGAAATAATCGATTATCTCAAAAGCACAATCGATTATTCCCCGAGATAATGAAAAATGTCTTGTCTCTTTGTTTTTCTAGCTTGCATAATATTCTGTCTTTTATTTTCATGTATTTGCAATATTGTTTAATCAATAAAGAGTTAGTTATTTTTTTGCTAATGTCAAAAGGGGGAAGATATGGGCTATGCACACTTATACATATTGGCATAAATTGAGGGGGAATTCATAACCTGAGGGGGAACTTGTTGCATATACTTGTCTTGGATCGTCATTATGAATTAATTAATATGCATATCCCGATATTGGTTTGCCATTATCAAAAAGGGGGAAATTGTTGAAACACGTTCTCAAGTCGCTAAACTAAACGTGTGTTCATATTTGTAGGTTTTGATAAATGACAAACCGACGTAAACGGAACATTGACATATGCCGAAGTCCAAGCACAAGGAGAAACAAAGATCAAGATTTAGTAAAGCAACAAAGTTATACATGAGTCGTTCTATAATTGTGATCTTGATCCGACAATTGATTCAAGGCTTGGCTTCTCTCGTAAAATCATTTTTATCAAACCATGCATCTTTAATTTAAAGAAAAATGATTTTCAAACATTTCATTTTAACCAAAATGAATATTAAACATGTCTTTCAAATCTGGACAAAGATAATCGATTATGTACTTTATGATAATCGATTATGTTAAGGCAGTGTACACCAGATTTTACAAAGCTGAAAGATAATCGATTATGTACCTTGTGATAATCGATTATGTTAAGGCAGTGTACACCAGATTTTACAAAACTGCAAGATAATCGATTATGTACCTTATGATAATCAATTATGTTAAGGCAGTGTTCACCAGATTTTTCAAAGCTACAAGATAATCGATTATGTGCCTTAGACTAATCGATTATGTTGAGACAGTGAGCATCAGATTTTTCAAAGTAGCAAAATAATCGATTATGGCTTTTCTGGTAATCGATTATATTAAAGACTGTTGCCAAAATATTTTCAAACACTGAAAGATAATCGATTATGTACAATCAGACAATCGATTATGTTAAGAATAAAATCGGGAAATGATTTTTGAACGTTGTTAGGTAATCGATTATACGATTTGGATAATCGATTATTCTGCTTAAAATCTGGGATTGATTTTTGAACATTGGCAGATAATCGATTATGCAGAATCAGATAATCGATTATCCTAGCACAAAATCAGCAATTTGTGATTGGCAACTAAGCAAGGGTCTTGGGTGTTTTGAGCACTATAAATACAACTCAAAATCACTCTTCTAAGCACAACAACTGATTACATTCTTGCTAAAGCTTACATACTCTCTTTGCAATCAGTTTATATTCATTTCATAAGTTTTTGAGAGCCAAACTCTTGACTAAGTTGTTGTGTTCTTGAGCGTATTTATTTACTCATATCTACTCTTCAAGAGAGTTCTGTTTAAGTGAGTGCTAAGTGTTTGTACACACTTGAAGGGATAGTCTAATCCCTTGTTGTAAGAAGGAAAAGTAGCTCCTTGGTTTGAAGTCTTGAGGTGCGGTATCCTCGAGCAGGTTGAAGTCTTGTAGAGTGTATATCTACGAGCAAGTGTAACGGTTTCTTAGGCACCCGTAAGCTTAACGAAGTTAGTGTAAAACTCGAGAGAATCTCTCGGGGACTGGACTAACCACGTGTTGTGGTGAACCAGGATAAAATTCAGTGTGTTCTCTCCTTATCTCTTTTATTACTGCACTTACGTTATTCCTGCAATTTTTAATTCCGCAAATTTACATTGTTTTTTATTATAACGCTATTCACCCCCTCCCCTCTAGCGTTAAGCGTATACTCTAACATCCTCAAGCAAGAAACTGGGGCAGAATTTGTCGTTGTCGTAAAAAATCTTGGGTTGTTAAGATGTATAGATGCTAGACAGGCCAGAACTATCATGACCGAGGTACATTCTGAAGTTTGCGAACCTCATACGAACATGTATGTTTTGGCGGAGAAGAGTCTCCGAGCAGGTTATTACTAGCTCACCATAGAGCGAGATTGTATCAGTTTCATGCGCAAATGTCATCAATGTCAGGTGCATGGAGATTTGATTCACTCGTCACCATCTGAATTACATACAATGTCCGTACCATAGCCCTTCGTCTCTTGGGGCATGGATGTCATCGGGCCTATCGAGCCAACAACATTCAATGGGCATAGGTTTATCCTGGTGGCTATTGATTATTTCACCAAGTGGGTCGAAGTTAAAACTTTCAAGTCAGTGACCAAGAAAGCCGTGGTCGACGTTGTGCATTCAAATATCATTTGTCGGTTCGGAATCCCGAAGGTAGTCATCACTTATAATGGAGAAAATCTCGATAATCATTTGATGAAAGAGGTATGTTTGCAGTTTAAGATTACACATCGCAATTCCACCCTATACCGCCAAGGCAAATGGAGAAGTTGAGGCAGCCAACAAGAACAAAAAGAAAATACTTTGGAAAATGGTGGAGGGTTCCAGGCAATGGCATGAGAAGCTACCCTCCACATTGTTGGGCTATTGCACTACTGTTCACACTTCAGTAGGGGCAACTCCCGTATTTGTTGGTGTATGGTACAGAAGTAGTGATACCGGCAGAACATGATATCCCATCCCTTCGGATTGTCGCTGAAGTGGAAATTGATGATGACGAGTGGGTCAAAACCCGTCTGGAGCAATTGAGTTTGATTAATGAGAAAAGATTAGTAGCATTGTGTACGGCCAGTTGCATCAGCAGAGAATGACCATAGCATATAACAAGAAGGTGCGCCCAAGGAGGTTTGAAGTAGTCCAGCTGGTATTGAAGCGTATCCTTCCTCATCAGACGGAGGCAAAGGGCAGGTTCACCCCAAATTGGCAGGATCCGTTCATTATTTCAAGAGTGTTATCCAATGGAGCCTTGTATTTAACAGATGTAGAAGGAGTGTGTAGAAATGGCCATCAATTACGATGCAGTTAAGAGATATTATGTATGATTTTCTTTGATTAAATCGTATTTGTTTGTACTTGGCATGTTTTGGAGATTGGAATGATGAAGGCATTTTGCGCTGCTATCTAAACACTTTATCATTTGTTACCCTTTTTGAGCTTTAATTATTTTCTTTCATACCCTTCTTTCGTAATCAATAGCAAAATCACAAAAGAATGAGAGATGAGTACAAATAAGAGAAAAGGAAAGAATGAGGAAAAAAATGAGAAAGAAGAAAAAACAAAAACAGAAAGAAAAAGAAAATAAAAGGAAAAAAAAGAAAAAAACAACAAAACAGCAGAACAACAAAAGAAAAAAAGGGAAGAAACAAAAAGAAAGAGTAAGGAAATGAAGAAAGAGAAAAGAGAAAATCACAACAAACAAAGCAATTCTTTTGACATGAACTACGTTCGACCTGATTCTTTTTAAGGATTCGTAGACAGCCTCACGGTTCGGTCCCATCAAAATAAAAAACCAAAAGTCCTCAAGCAAGAAACTGGGGCAGAATTTGTCGTTGTTGCAAGAAATCTGATTCCGAAAGTTTTAATTTTGGAACCCATTTGAATTGTTTTGAGCCTTTGATGCCCTTCTTTCTAACCCTGTCCAAAAGCGCACGTTACGGTCCAAAGAAAGACCTTCCGGTCAGTCTTCAAGATATGCCAAGTCAAGCAAGTAGAGGTGATTCACATCAAGGACAACACTTTGGTCCAAGCAAGTAAAATAAAAATGACATAGTCTTATTGGTGAAAATCCTCACGGACACCGTAAGGCGACAAGAGTTTAAAGAAAATAAAAATGAGAGAGTCTTATTGGTGAAAGCTCTCACATGCACCGTAAGGCAAAATGATATGAGAGAAATAAAAAATGAGAGACTCTTATTGGTGAAAACCCTCATGGGCACCTTAAGGCGAAAGTAAGTTGAGAATTGAACAAATGGGAGAGGTTTTTGGAAGAAAACCATTCAGGACACCGCAGGATGAGCAGGGTCAAGGTTTCGTCAAAGAAATTGGGTTAATGAATGTCACAACAACAAAGCATGGCAACTAAAATTTGATCATTTGGATAGACTGGGCAGACTAAGCCGAAGTGCATGTCATGATCATTGGTACCAGTTGCTCCCCACATATGAGTCTCTTCTCTTTTCCCCTTCAGTAGACATCCAATTCTGATTCTTTTATACTAAAAACAAATCAGATTCATTTCCTTTCGGGTTTCTATTTCTCTAAGATGTTTTCAAGGTCAATTTTGTTTAAGCAAGCAAGAGAGAAATTTGAAAGCTTACTACCAGCTCCCAAATGGCAAAGAACATTGCGGTTAGAACATACCAAAGGCAACATGAGGTAAAAATAGGATATAAAGAATCACTTAAAACTTCGCCAATGAAATGATTCAGTAATTTCAGGAAAGATGCAAAGATTCTGAAATGGTTAGGAATGTAACATAGCGGTCGGGGTTCAGAACACTCGGTTTATCTAAGGCCATAGGATTCAAAGGTCAGCCGACAAATCAGGCGTTTCATAGTAAGTTTGGGAAAGCTGGCCACAATGGAGCATGGCAGCGGGGAGGCCACTTTCTAAAAGAATGCCGCAAGCTAACCACCGCATTTTAAACTGACGAGATTTTCTTTGATTGAAATAAGGGCAGAAATTCCAGACGTATCGGGGAAATACTCCATAAGAAAAGCAAGCACCAAGCAGGTATGACCATTAAACTTCAGGACCCCCCTGAAAAATGGGACCCAGTAAAAGTTAAAAAAATAATCATGAATAGCAAAAAGAAACGTAAGTTGTTTTAAAAGTCTGCATGTTTGAGATAGAATCCGATTAGGAGTTTTCAGGACCCTCCTGGACAATGGGAATTAGTTTAAAATTCAAAAAATCATGAGTAGCGAGATCTAGCACAAATGTACCCTAAAAGAGTGTAAATCGGTTCTGGAGATAAAATTCAATGATGAGTTGTCAGAACCCTCCTGGAAAATGGGACCTAATTTTAAAAATAAGTAGCAAAATATAGCTTAAATGAACCCCAAAGGAATGAAAGTTGGTCTCAAAGTTCGTATGTTTTAAGATAGGATTCAGTAGGGAGTTTTCAGGACCCTCATGAATAATGGGACTTAGCTTTGCTATTTTCATTAGTTAACAATATCTAGCGTAAGTTTTGTTGTAAGGTGATATAATTTAGCCGTAAGGAATTGCCACTCTTAGGATGAAATTTGACTTTGGTTGTCAGGACCCTCCTGGATAATGGGGCGTAGCTTTAAGGTCTTCTTAGATAACAAGATGTAGCGAAAGTTGTACCTTTAGAAGATATATTTTAGTATTAAAATTGTCGTTAGTTAAGAGTTGTCAGATCCCTCCCGGAAAATGAGACGCAGCCTTAATATTTTCTTAGATAACAAAATGTAGTGAAAGTTGTACCTTTAGAAGATATAGCTTAGTGTTAAAATTGTCGTTAGTCAAGAGTTGTAAGGTCCCTCCTGGATGATAGGATGTAGCCTTATATTTTATTAGATAACAGGATGTGGTGAAAGTTGTACCTCCAAAAGATATAAATTAAATTTAAAATTGTCGTTTAACACTCACATATGTACCTAGCTACAAGGGAATACAATTCAAGTTTGGTAATCAGGCACCCACTTGGAGAACAAGGGAACATAATTCAAGTTCGGTAATCAGGCAGCCACCTGGAGAACAAGGGAATACAATTCAGGTTTTGGTAATCAGGTGCCCACCTGGAGAACAAAGGAATACAATTCAAGTTTTTGGCAATTAGGAGCCCTCCTGGAGAACAAGGTAATATATTGCAAGGGAGCAGTCAGGAGCCCGTCTGGAGAACAAGGGAATACATTTCAAGTTTAGCAGTTAGGAGCCCGCTTGGAGAACAAGGGAGTACAATTCAAGTTCTAGCTTTTAGATTCCTACTGATATTTGGTACTATGATTTAGTTTACACTCACATATGGGCTCAACCAACAAACTGAGGTAGGAAACTTTCTTTGGTCTGTCTATTTTTATTGAAAGCAGGAGCCCACCTGGAGAACAAAGGAATACATTTCAAGTCAGCAGTCAGGAGCCCGCCTGGAGAACAAGGGAATACATTTCAAGTCAGTAGTCAGGAGCCTGCCTGGAGAATAAGGGAGTACATTTGAATACATTCAAGTTTTGGCAGTCGTGCATCAACCTAAAGAAAGGAAAACATCTCAGATTACAATTCAAGTCAACAACAGAGGAATTTCACCCGGAGAGTACAAGTCAACAAGGTAACAAGGCAACAAGAACCGCAAGAGCAAGTTTGAAGATATAGATAGGATTTTTGTAATTCATAGACCATAGTTTAGTATAGCTTATTTTTATTTTGTCATGGTGTAATAAGGGGGTTCAGTAAGCAGCAGCAACAACAGTGAAATCACAGCTTCATGGTAATCCCAGCTACCAAATATTCCGAAACTACACAGATCTAATTCCTTTTCAGCCAAGGATATGTAGGTAGCCTCAGAAGCAGGGTGCGATCAAATCTTTCAAAAATGCTTCCCACGGAGTATTCAAACGAGCAAAAATCGCTCGTATCTGCTCACTTTATCTTTGCACGAAAACTCTTCGTGTTTCCAAGCAAAGAGGGGGCAGCTGTGGGCACGTGATTTGTGCCCATATGAATTACTCCCATAAATTCAAAACAAAATAATTTTTTCATTATTTGTAATTTTGTGGCATTTTCCGTTAATTGTATGCATTTTTCTATGCATTTTAATTGGTAATAAATACAAAAAATATCTTGCGTGAGCATTTAAAAGTTAGTTGTGCATTTTAAGAATAATTAATAATTAGGTTATTTTCATAAAAAGAAAATCACAAAAAAGCTCATTTTGCATTTTTTATTTTTATTTTTTTGAATTTGTCATAGTTTTCTGCTAAATTAGGACGTAATTAATTTTTAAGAAAAGCAATAGGGTAGTTTTGAATTTAAATCAGGTTTAGCCTTTAATTTTTTAATTTCTCTTTAACAAATTCTTAAAATGAACAAAAAAAGGAAAAATTTTGAAAAGGAAAATAAAAGAAATCTAAATTTGAGCCATTGCAGATTACTTCCACCCAAGACCAACTATTTCTGCCTAAATCACCCCGGACCTGGCCTAATTCGTCTCCCCTGACCCGTCAATACTAGACCCAAAGCCATCAGCCCCCAGGATCCTTGAAACGACGTCGTTCTAGTTTATGAAGCTTTACTCAATCCTAGCAATTTGTTTGCTTTAATCTAACAGTCACGAAGCCTTAACATTTCAACATAAAAATGTCCAAACGACCAAGTTCACCATTCTCGTCTCTCACCTCTCTATCTTCCGCCACCGCCAGCCGCCGCTAGAAATCGCCCCAAATTCTACCAGGTAACCACCAGACCCTGGTGAATCATATCCCTACCCCCGTTTCCCAGAATACCCAGTGGAATTCCTTAAATTTCCAATCTAAAACACGAGATTCGCCGAGTTTTTGTCTCTTTAGTTATTTCCGTTAATTTTGGCAAGCTATGGGTCGAAATTAATATTAGTTAATGGTTTTGTCAAGATTCGTTGATTAATATGAGTTTCGATTCATCTCTGATTTGTCAAGGTCCGGTCAATTACATGCGATTGGGCAGACTGCTTTCAAATTTGATTCTTCGACTTCAGGAACGATATTTTCCTTCACTTGGGTCATTGATATTCATTTCTTCTTATATTTCATCCTTGTCTGTCTTTTTTATTCCTCCATTTTTTCCATTTTTTATTTCATTTTCTGTATTTGTATGCCTGATTCCGGGCTTGTGAAGTTAGTAATGGCGTCGGAGGTTGATTTTGAAAATATTTTCTTCCATTTCGTGGAGGACTAAACTTCACGAGTCTTTGAGACTCTGTGGGCTGGCGTGTGAACTTGGGCTTTCAATGATAAAAGAAGTTTCTGAAAATTAAAAGGACCAAGAGGAATTTGATTCGGGTCTATGGACCTTTTAGCTTGGTCAGTCAACCCCGATGGGTCCTTAGGGTAGTAATTAAGGGACATTTTGGGGTTAGTTCAGGTATTTGGTTGAAGGAATTTTAGTGTAACAACAATAAAGAAGCTTCTAGTGAGGGGTTTTTATTGAATTTTAGAATTGTAGAGGCTTTAGATTTGGCACCAAGTTATAAAATGAGGGACTAACTAGAAAAAGTTAAAATTAAAAGGGGTCAAAAGTGCAAAACCTGATTGATATTTGCTGCCCTAGTAACTTGCCTATAAAGGCAACGTTACTTGAGGCTCAAGGGGGGGGGGGGTTTAGGAACTAAAAATACAGATAAAGGAATTTAGGGATAAAATTTGGAAAACATAAGAACGGCTGAGTTCTAGACTGTTCATTGCATTTCTTCAGTAAACTTTTGATTTTTGATCAGTTTTGAGATAAATTTGATTCGGTTGATATGGGATTGTTTTGAATTTGGAATTCAAAAGCTTGGTTTAAAGCTGTTGTAATGTTTCATCTCAAATTTCTAGTCCACGTTGATTTGCTGAACCTACTATTCTGTTGTTGCTACTATTTCTTCACTCTTCTTGTTCCTTTTAATCTCCAGGTACTATATCTTGAGCTCTCTTGAACATGTGAAGTCATATTTGATATATGAAATGAAAGATCAAGATTCAGAACATGGCTTCAACTAGTGCTGCATTTCGTTTATTTAATATTGTATCGTAGTCATTTCATTTCTTAGTTCATTTGAGCCTTGAAATGCTTGTTTGTGTTTGAACTCTGCGGAAACTGATGGGTATTTAATCCAAGAATATTCCATGTAAAATATGGGTTAGCTGAATCCATGTGAATTTGTTGATCTTGGAGCTATTCAAGGCATCAGTTGTTTGTTTCCTGTCTGATTTGTGATTCGAGTCATGATAAGAGTTAGCTATGATTTCCATCTAGGATTGTTAGTAAGCTCATACTTATACGTCTATGACGGACTGGTAAATGCATATAGTGAAAGGTAAATTTAGCTTCTTAGTGTTTACTAGATTAGTTCACAGTTTCTATTGTGTTTAGCTCTGAGTTTCTTCTTGTTGCTTAGTTGATCATCAGTTTTTTTAAAAATTGACTTTGGAACTAAGTAGACGATTATGTGTATGTCCCGTGGATTTTAATTATTGGCATACGGTCAGTTTTGGGCTAATTATTAATTGGGCATTCATGGCCGTTTGAATTAAGTCTGGACCGATTCTCGTGTTTTAAATCAATTTGGCTCGTTCAATCTTGTGCTTGGATGCTGTTTGTGTTGCCGCATGGATTCGACCTTGAATCCCTACCTTGTCAATGCATAACAGTTGTTGAGTTGGGCCTTCTTTGCGCCTGGCTCAGGCCACTTTAGAAATCATTAAGCCAGCGGCCTTTGCACCGTGTCTTGGGCTCACTTTTGGGCCCAAAATAGGACAGGCCCTTCCTAATGAGACTTGGGCCATCTCCTTTTAGGTTACTAGCTTATGCTAAGCTGAACACCCCCTTCTAAATTAATTCTCTATCGTGTAAGTTTCTCGTTAACCTGAATAAAACCTTTGGTTACATTTAGTAGTAAATAATCGAATTCCTTTAAATAATTAGGAGGCGATGTATACTAGATAAGACATAGTCTATGGCCCTCCGAGCTTTAATTTGAATATCCTTTTAAATGGAATTGAGGTACGCCGTACTAAATAAAATCTCAAATGCGTGGCCCTCATTTAATCCTTTCTTTTTAAAATTCTTAGGAACCGAGGCATGTCCATTTAGCAAATTTCCATGGCCCTCGCAAGGCTAAAAACGCGTAGTTTCTTTAGGCACGAATTTTAATAATATTACCCTTCTAAACTCAGGTGTGCATTTAATGTGACCCAAATCCAAATCCTAAAACATTGAATAAAATGTGTTTCGGATTGCGGGTGCATCTCATGTGGCGCAATCCAAAGACATGTTTTAAACGATATTCAATCTTCTTTAAAATTCATTAAAAGCTGTTTTTAAAATCACACCATTGGATAAACCCTGTATTATATCAGATAATAAAGATGAATATAATAGTTGAGCGACCGTGCTAGAACCACAGAACCTGGGAATACTTAACACTTTCTCCTGGGTTAACAGAATTCCTTACCCGGATTTCTAGTTCACAGCCTGTTAAACAGAGTCATTCTTCTCCTTGATTCGGGATTTTAAGCCGACTTGGGACACCACAAATCTCCTAAATGGCGACTCTGAAATCTTAATGTAAATAAATCATGTTTCGATTGTCCTTTAATTGGAAAAACACCCTTATTACACCCTGCGCGGGATGTAGTGTAAAAAAGGAGGTGTGACAGTTTTCACCCCTTTTTGAGTCAATCTTTGATATTTTTTTCACTTTGTCGCTCAAACCTGCAATCAAGCACAACCTGTGAGCATTTTGGGACTATTTTATAGCAATTTATACTCAAAGCATAGGCAAGTATGGGCATAAAACACGTTAAAATCCTAACTTATCAACTCGCCAAACTTAAACCTTTGCTTTTCCTCAAGCGCACAAAATAAGACCCACCCTTAAAGGAAAATCCAAGTAATTTCAGCTATCCTAAAATAACTTCAACAAGCATCAATTGGGACTAACAATTGCCCTCAATACGAATGCATCATTATCAGATTGAAACTTTGAAAAACTATGTATTTGACACATTTCATCAAAGAACTTCTCTCAACTACTTTGTTCATTGTGGAATCCAAACTCACACATCCTTAACTCCCCCTAAGAGAACCTCCCCTTTTAAAGTATTGACACAAAAATCGAGGTTAATGGAATTTCACTCATCTCTCTCAAGAAGAAGGTCACAAATCCGGCTCTAGGTACTATATGCTTTCCCCTTATGTAAGTATCCACTAATGTAGGCTCCCTTCAACTCAAGATCATATATGGATTTTATGGAGTCATTGTGAAGGCTTTTGGGTAAAGGTAGGATATGTTTTTATTCAAGTGGGTTCAATCTTCCCTTAAACACCTCTTTTGATTCATTTTGGCACAACTCTCTTAAATCTTTTGAGTATTTCACTTCTTTTCAAGGGGTTAGAGAGACACATTGTCATTCTTTCTTATGCAATCCAAAACATTTCTCCTTTTTCTACTTTGCCCACACCTTTTTCACTTTTGTTTTCCTTTAGTCCAGTTTTTTTATACTTGTTCACATTGGACTTTCTTTTTGTCTTTGTCTTTTCTTTCTTTTTCATTGCCTTCCTTTTATTTTGATTTTGTATCTTTTACCACTTTGTTTCCTTTCTTGTCTCCCCCCCCCCCCCCTCAAACTTAGACCATTTCCATTACTCAAGGGAAGATTTGGGTGCCAAGAGAGGGTATCATTTAGAATGGGTACAGGCTTGTAGCATTAGTTCTTGAAAGAAAACGGTTTAAGGCTCAAAAGGGTTAACTACGGATTATCTCATTAGTAGGCTATAGAATTGTTCAACTTATCATTTGGATCAAGGAGAGCCTATAATCACTTCTCAAGTCAAATTTCACCTAAGAATTTGCCTCAACAAACATTCAGGGCAAGTTCTAAACCATTGGCTTAGGACTTGGACTCACAATTCAATTTCTCACCACACACACTAGGGGATTGCTAAAGAAATCGAGTCGAGAGCCCACAATGACCTTAGTTAAGATTCAATCACACAATGGTCTGAAAAGACCACATGATGATTGTTTGGTCAACACAAGAGTCTCAAGGCCATGACTTTCACCATCTTAAACACAACATGTTGTCTTTGACCATGGAATCAAAGGCAAATGTGCTAAGCCCAAGTGAAGCTTTGCTTGAGGCACCCTTAACTACAATTTATTCAAAAGCAAAAAGAATAAAAACGGACTCAAACCCTTAAGAAGGTTGTCACGTCATCTATCATTGGGAAAAGCCACCCGGTTCACAGAATACTCCACCTTTGGAAAGAACCGTGGCATTAAGAAAATCAAAGGTTTATTGAAAACGCCAAAAACCAAACAAAAGGCTACGAGCCTAACTACAAAGCTGAAAACAAAAATTTTTGCAAAAATAGAAAACAAAATGAATATATACAATAGGGGAGTAGAATATACAACGGGGGATAAATATATATAGAAATGTAACTTTATATACAGACCAAAAGAGAGAATAAAAAGTACGAGAAAAGTAGCTAAATGTAAAGTTATGTACAGCCCAAAATATAAAATCAAAGTAAATCATAACTAACAATCTATATATACAGTCATCCATGGATAATAAAAAGTAGGGCACACCTCCACGAATAAAAGCTGGCATTGTCCCCAATGCCAACTACAAATAAGCATCAAAAACAAAGTAAAGGATATAGGAGCTCCCTAGGCCTGGTCCATCTGCATGGGATCATCAGTAGTACCCTAGTCCTCTGTATGTGCGGGAACCTCAGACTAATTCTCGAACTCCTACTGCTCAGCTGCTGGGACTGGGGCCTGCTCCTGGACCAGCTGGATGACATGTGCATCACTGGAGGGGACCTCCTGTGGTTCTGCTATCTCAATAACTGCATCAACTGTACTAGGGATCTTCCTCTTCTTCCTTGGAAGCCCAGGTGCCTGCTCCAACTGTGGCTCTGTTACATGTACTACTGTTGGGGCTGGGTCCCTTAATAACAAGTCTAAAGACATCAGGTCAGCCAATAGCTTGTCCACATCTATCCTGAGCACCTTCAAAGACTCCTTAGAAGCCCGTGATCTCCTCATCTTCTTATGCTCCTTGGAAAGATCCTTTAGAGCCTTGCCATGTGAATCCACCGCCTTAGACAAGGCGTCTTGAATCCTCATAATCTTCTCCTGGTTGTCCAGGAGCTTCTTCAGTATATCCTCAATGGACTGAGGAATCTGAGCTGTTGGAGGAGCTGACTGGGCCTCAATGGTAGTAGACAAAGTAGACAACTTGGATGTCACAGCTGACATCTAGTTGTTCACACTGGCCAGTATTTGGCTCAACTGATGGGCCGTGAAAGGATGAGCCTGGGAAGAAGGAACCCTCGAACCAGCAGAAGAAGAATGTCCTGGAGGCAAATCATCAACAATAGTGGTTGTCACACCTTATTTTTTATACGACACCCCGAAAGGTAGAGCATAAGAGAGTTTTTCCACTTTAAATGACATCATTCGAAATAGGATTATTTATTTGCTTTCGTTCAGAGTCGCTACTTGGGATAGTTTTTTTTGGTGTCCCAAGTCAGCGTTTATTTTAAAATCCAAAATCGAGAAATAATTGACTTTCCTTTGGAAGTTTGCGAACTAGAAATTCTGAATAAGGAATTTCGTTAACCCGAGGGAAGGTGTTAGGCACCCCCGGATTCCATGGTTCCAACATTATCACTTGAACTATCATAATTGGCCTATTATCTGATTTTCAATACATGTTCAAACTTATAGTGCAATTTTAAATTATTTACAGCTTTCAATTATTATTAGGAAAAATTGAACATCGTCTAAAATGTGTCTTTGGATTGCGTCACATGAAATGCACCCGCAATCCGAAACATATTTTATTCGACATTTTAGGATTTTGATTTGGGTCACATGAAATGCACACCCGAGTTTAAGAAAGTAAAATTATTATATAACGGACTTAAAAGTAACTATCGCGTTGATAACTTTGCGGGAGGCCATGAAAATTCTCTAAATGGTGCGTTGCTAGTTCTAAAGATTTTTAAAGATATAACAAAATAGGGCCAAACAATTTATGATTTTATTTTGGCGCGGCGCATCTCGATTCCATTTTTTGAAGGACATTCGAACTAAAATTCGAAGGACTAATGAGCTATTATTATCTATTATGGCCCACCTCAATTGGCTAGATCCGGTTAACTAATGGCTGAACACAATTAAAAGGAAATTAATGCATTGCATATAAAACTTGAACCACCATAAAAGATTGGTGGCCTAGCAAAGGAGATGATCCATTTTGACCCAAAAGAATCTTCGGAGCTAGGCCTTAAAATAGGCCAAATGTTGAGTCTCGATATCAAGGACCCCAGCATCGAATCCCTCCACATGAACCAGGGAAATCGTTTTCATCTTAGCATTAGCTGATCAAATAATGGAAGTAATCATGAATTCATTTTAGATGACTAACAATGGGATTGGAATCCAACAATATCAACTCTACATCAACATAACTGGTCACAATATTTTGCACTGAGGTTACCCTATACGCTTATATTGATTTATAAACATTTATTGAAGCAAATTGATACTTTGATTTATAGAACTCTATTACTGACTAAGTGGACATGCTGTTTTGTTTCAAGCACAAGAAATGGATAATTCATGGACCCAAGTCCATCCACACAATGATTTCTCATCTTACAGATCATTCAACCAAACTGTAGTTCATTTATACAAAAAGGTACCAAGCATTGCTATAACATTAACCATTAAATAATAAATTTATAGTCCTAAATAATGAATTCACAGTCCAATAGTCCAGTACAGTCCAAACTTGAATTTACATAAAAATAAATAATTCAAGCACACATAATGATCAAAATGGTCATAAATACACCAAAAACCAGTATGTCAACTTAAATTTCAATTTAAATCTAGGTTTTTCATAATGTCTTGTTCAAAAACTTTATTCCACTACAGTTTGAAGATATACCTGGAAGAAGAAGGAAATAATGAAGGAGTAAGAGGCAACAAGTTCATCAGCAACATAATAGGGACATTATTTCAGCAACAAAAATGGTCAATAAATGATCACTTAAAAGAGGTTTGAATCAACAACAATATCAACAAAACCTAGTGATTGGAGATTCAACAAAAAAAAATGACCCACAACAACTGAATACCCAAGCAGATTCAAATCATTTCACCCCTTTCAGCTATCTAGGATTTATTTCAGAATGGAGACTTAAAGGATTTCACGGATTTTCAATAGAATAGTGAAATCTGTAAAATCTCTTAAAATATGATATATTTTTTTAGCTTTTCTAATTTTTAGCTCTCTATTTTCTAAGCTCTTAGCTATGCCATTATATACAAGCAAGTAGGGAAACTTCAGATTTTATTTCTTGCCCTTTGAGTCCTCTTTTTAATTTTTGTTTTAGCTTAGGAACCCTAAAATTATTACTTGATACCCAAGTCAACCTACCCAAAGGCTGAAAATGAAATTAACCCCCACACTAGAAGCTTCTAAATCTGTTATGAAGAGATTCCCTAACCTAGAGTTCCTAAACTAACCCTGACTACCCCTGTATTTACCCCTGAAACAGTTAACTTAGGTAAAACTAAATCAAAGTCCAACTTCACAGGCCCTTTAAACTTGATCGGTGATGACCATGGTTATTTGCGAGGGTTTGAACACTCACAAATGACCAAATGGCACTAAAGACCATAATAAATCCCCACCCAAAACTTCGAAGGCAAATCCAGACCATTTAATTATAGGCTCGAATTAGTTTTAGTTACTTAAACCCAGAACTGAAATCTAGTATTATAGATCATCAATCAAACAAAAAAAAAATTGATCAAATAGAACATGCTACCTTGTACCAATTAGCATGAACAAGGAAAATCAGGAATTTGAAACCTAAAATCTAAGAAAAATGGGCAAGCAAAACTCACGACACAAACTATTAGCAATTGCGGATGAAGAAACTAAACATGAAGGAAAAATATTAACTTAAAAAGGGAAAAGCAGAACTGGGTTCAACTAATTCAAATACGAGTGAAGTAAACAAATACAAGTGAAATAAACAAACAAAACTAAGAAAATTAATCCATTAACACTGGTGAATACTGGAAAAAGACCTTGCATGTTCATGTTCCAATTTGAACTCTTAGGGATTTAACCTCATATTCAAAATTCGAGGAGCTCTGGGCATGTTTGAAGGTAAGGATTGCGGATTTGGGAAGAGGTGAGTAAGGAGGTTTCATGGTGTTATTTTGGTAGTGGTTGGTGGTGGTGTCGCCGGCCACGGTGGAGGGTTCAGAACTTCTAAGCAATATTCGAGAAGCTAAGGTGGGATTTGAAGGACAGGGCTTAGAGATCTGGAAAGAGGAGAAGGAGAGGAATCTGGGGTGTGAATTTGGTGGTGATTGGCCACGGGCCTCCGGCGGAGATGATTTCCGGCAGATGGCAGACGGCGGAGACGGGCTTGTCTCTAGGGTTTGGCTGTTTTGAGAGAGGAGATGAGAGAGGGGGGGAGGCGAAGTTTGAACATATATATACCTAAAGATCCTAGCTTTTGGACCGTTAGATCAACAAATCTCGACGGTCCATATCCATTGCCTTCAAAACGATGTTGTTTAAATTATTAGGGGGACTGGACCGGGTTAGGGAACAAGTTTGGGCCTGTTCGGGGGGTTTTGGACGAGTTAGGAGATCTAATTTGGTTAGCCCATATTGGGCATTTTAATTTAAGGGACTCAATTTCCCTTTTTTAATTTCCTTTTCTTTTCCTTTTCAAAATTAAAATTGAAAATAAAACATAACTAAATCCTAAAATTAAACTAACTAACCTAATTCTTTTAATAATTAATACAATTAATCATTCAAAAGAAACTAACACTATTCAAATTAAGTAAAACAAAAAATAAATAAAATTTTTTTGATTTTTTTTATATTTTTGTAAAATCCTAATTACAATTAATCAAATCCTAAATGCAAATGCAATATTTTTGTACTTTTTATGAATTTATCTAAATTAAAAATGCACACAAAAAATACTAACAAATACGAAAATTATGCAATTAATCCTAAAAATCAAATAATTAAAGGAAAATCCTAAATCTAATAATTTTGTAGGAGTAATTCACGCGAGGCAAAAATCACATGCTTACAGCTGCCCCTCTTTGCTTGGAGACACGATGGGTTTTTGGGCAAAGATAAATGAGCAATTATGAGGGATTTATTTCCCGCTTGACACTCCATGAGAAGCATTTTTGAAAAATATCTGACCGAACCTTGCTTTTGAGGTTGCCTACATATCCTTGGCTGTAAAGGAATCAGTCAGTGTAGTTGTGGAAGTTTTTGTAGCTGGGACTACCAGGAGCTATGGCGTCACTGCTGATGCTGCTGCTACTACTTTCTGACCTCCTTATTACACCAAAAAGCAAAATCAAAAGCTAAGCTAGCTATGCCTATCAACTACGAGTTACAAGATTCCTATCTATAAATTTCTTGAAGCTTGATCTTGAGTCTTAGCTGATTTTGATGCGAACCCCGATCTGAATCTTGATGTTCGCAAGTTGTAGGTGCTGGTTCTTTCTTCAGCGTTGGATCAGAGCTGGACATGCGAAGCTTCTAACTTTGATCAAATTTGAGTAGTCTGCATCCTTCTCTACTTCAAACACTTTGAGTTTGCTTCTTTTTTGTTCTTTTCTTCTTTTCTTTATTCTGGATTGAGACTCACTCTTTCAGCCATCCCAGATCCAATGCCTTGAGGAAAAACCTGTTCGGACACTAAAACAAACAAATGAACAAAACTTTTCTGCCTCAGTTTTCACTAGGAAAGTTTTGTGAGTTATTTGCAACACAAAATCTACACTAGTTTTCATTGAAAACAATAAAATTAAGGATTGTGAATCCTTAGGAATGAAGCCCTAAATTGGGAGGATTACCAGGTTATGCTGGAAAATGACCCGGTTATGCTGGAAAAGCAAAAAGGCCTCGGGTTATACCAGGAAGATCCACGTATTATGTCGGGATAAAGAAAATAGATCCTTGGGTTATGCCAGGGAGATCCACGTGTTATACTACGATAATATAAAAGGTCCTTGGGTTATTCCAGGGAGATCCAGGGGTTATACCGGGACTAAAAAAGCTCCTTGGGTTATTCCAGGGATATCCATGGGTTATACCGGGATAAAAGAAAAAGGTCCTTGGGTTATGCCAGGGAGATCCACGGGTTATGCCGGGATAAAAAGGAATAAGGCTCCTTGGCTTATGCCAGGGAGATCCATGGGTTATGCCGGGATAAAAGAAAAAAGGTCCCTTGGGTTATGCCAGGGAGATCGAGGGGTTATGCCGGAATGAAAGAAAAACGGTTCTTGGGCTATGCCAGGGAGATCCACGGGTTATCCCGAGATAAAAGAAGAAGGGTCCTTGAGTCATGCCAGGGAGATCCACGGGTTATACCAGGATAGAATAAAAAGGTCCTTGGGTTATGCCAGGGAGATCTACAGGTTATGCCAGCATAAGAGAGAAACGTCCTTGGGTTATGCCAGGGAGACCAACGGGTTATGCCGGGATAAAATGAACAAGGTCCTTGGGTTATGCCATGGGGATCCACGGGTTATGCTGCGATAATAGAAAAAGGTCCTTAGGTTATGCCAGGGATGATCCACGGGTTATGTCGGGATAAAAGAAAAAAGGTCCTTGGGTTATTCCAGGGATGATCCACGGGTCTGCTGGAGATAAAAGGAAAACTGATCTTAGGGTTATGCCGAGGAAAGAAAAGATCCTCAGATTATGCTGAGGATAAAAAGAGAATGATCCTCGGGTTATGCCCGGTACAAAAAGAAAAAGGATCCTCAGGTTATGCTGGGGAGAAAATGGAAAATGATCCTCGGGTTATGCCGGGGAAAGACAAGATCCTCAGGTTATACTGGTGAGAAAAGGAGACTGGTCCTCGAGTTATGTTGGGGACAAGAGAAAACGATCCTCAGGTTATGTTGGGCAAAAAAGGAGAATGATCCTCGGGTTATGTCAAGGACAAAAAGAAAAGGAACCTCAAGTTATGCTGGAAAGAAAATGAGAATGATCCTTCGGTTATGTCGGGGAGAAAAAGAAAACTAATCCTCAGGTTATGCTTGGGAGAAAAAGGAAAAATGATCCTCGGGTTCATCAAACAAAACAATTGTTAGTTCGAAACGGTGGTTGGTTTTGCAGCTTTGGTTGTGTTATCACTGGTCTTGGCCCAACTTTTGGTTAGAACTTCCGATGCTTGCTAGATTTTCTTGAAGAGTAATCTCTCCCTAAAACTGAGGAACTCAACTTTTCAGAATTTTTTATGAAAGCTTGCATGCGTGGGGCTTTGGCCCTTTTCACTTTACTCTGCCTTTAGGACCATTGTCCTTGGATTTCTTTTCATTTTCAGCAACTTTGATTTCAGAACATCATGATCCCTTGGTTTTTCAGATCCTTTCCAAAACAGTTAGCCACATGGGACTCATTCCTTTTCACTTTATTTTGCTTTTGTGGGCATTTGACTTTGACTTCCTTTCTTTTTAGGAATTTTTCAATTTCGAAACATCAGCCATCATGGCCAACTGAGATCGGCTCGATGCACCTAATGAGGTTGGGTACCTTTCTTCATCTTTTGTCAGGAAAAACATTGTAAAGCTAGTCTTTCCACATTTTCTTAGTTTCGGAAATAGAGTTAGACCAAAAGGGATTCAAAGAAAAAGTAATCAAAAAGCAAGGGAATGAATTTAATGAGAAGTGTCCCTTTCGGGAAGAAAAGAAGGATTTATCTGGGGTGCATGCAGGCTTCGAATAGACATGACATGCTTCTTGGACTAGATGACCAACCCACACAAGCTTTTCCGCCTTCTCATAACTCATTGACCCATGTTCCAAACCAGGTAATCTTGCCGTGACTCTATCAATGGTGGGAAATACTTTCTTTTCAACCGACGGTGTCCTTTGTGGATTTTTACCAATCGACCTCTCTCATTTCTCTTCTCACCGTCGCCCGATAGTGCCCTTTACAAATTTTTACTAAACGGGCTCTCTCATTTTAAGTTTCTCTACTCACTGTCACGTTATGGTGCCCATAGATTTTCACCGATAAGATTTTCTCATTTTATTTCTCTCAATTTGACTGTACCAGATTTCCATAATGGTGTTTTGGATTCCGTTGCCTTTGTCAATTGATCAGAAGGACTTGAACAAGGTTTGGGTAAACCGAATCAGTATGGAATTACAACTTTGGAACCATTTTGGCAGGCTCCTTGCCAAGCCATTATATCATCCGCCCCAGTTTCACTTTCTTGGGGGACTTGGGATTTTAGTTTTTGTGTGACTGAACCCCAAGGAGAGGCTACCTGCGTATCCTTTCGGAATCAAGTCAGACGTAGTTCAGGACATTTTGTTTTTAGTTTTCTTTAGTTTTTTTGTCTTTATTTCATCTTTTCTTTTTTTCTTGTCTTTTTTTTCTTTTTTCATATCTTTATTTTTTTTCTTTTTGTTTATTTCATTTTTCAAAAACACTTTCAGGTTCCAAAGAGGGTAATCCAGAAGAGTAACTCAAAGGGTTTGCAAAGGGTTGATAATGTTTGCATAGTAAGAATGAAAGCCTTCATCATCTCAATTGAACAAATTCATTACTGTATAAAGCCTAGACATAGTACTTTTTTACTGCGTTTGCATTTGCAGATGTTTCGGGACCATTTCCCTCAATACCGCATAGAAACAATGCTCCTCTCGACAATATCTTTCTGATGATGTACAGGCCTTTCCAGTTAGGAGCAAATTTTCCTTTCGCTTCCTGGTGATGAGGATGAATGCGCCTTAGCACAAGTTGCCCCACTTCAAAACTTCTAGGCTGTACTTTCTTGTTATAAGCACGGGCCATTATTTGTTGGTACAACTTCTCGTGGTGGACCATAACCATTCATTTTTCATCGATTAAGTATATTTATTCAAAACAAGTCTTGACCCATTCAGCATTATCAATCTCAGCTTCAACAATGATCCGGATAGAAGGGATTTCCACCTCTGCGGGTATCACAGCCTCAGTTCCATAGACTAAGAGGTATTTGATCGCTCCTACTGACATACGCACCATGGTGCGGTATCCCAGTGATGCGAAAGGCAAATTTTCATGCCAGTGCCTGGAGATCTGAATCATCTTTCTCAAAATCTTCTTGATGTTTTTATTTGCTGCTTCAACGACATCATTAGCCTTGGGTCGATAAGGAGTGGAGTTCCTATGCATTATCTTGAATTGTTGACATATCTCCTCCATCAAACAACTATTCAGGTTTGACGCATTATCTGTGATGATGGTTGCGGGAATACCAAATCGATAGATAAGATTGGAGTGCATGAAATCTATTATTGCTTTCTTAGTGAGAGATTTGAGAGTGATTGCTTCAATCCACTTTGTGAAGTAATCAATGGAAACTAGTATGAACTTGTTCCCATTTGAAGCTTTTGGCTCGATTAGACCAATTATGTCCATGCCCCAAGTTGCGAATGGCCAAGGTGCTAACATGCGATGCAGTCCGTGGGTGGTGCATGAATCAAATCACCGTGCACCTGACACTGATCGCACCTTCGGACAAAGTTGAAACAGTCCTTTTCAATGCTTATCTAGTAATATCCGACTCAAAGGATTTTCTTTGCCAAAACATACCCGTTCATATAGGGTTAGGACCCTCCTGCGTGTACTTCGTGCATGATCCTTCCAGCTTCTTCTTCATCAACGTATCTTAACAAATTGAGATCCGGGGTCCTTTTGTACAAGATATCACCACTCAGGAAGAAACCACTTGCATGTCGTCTAATGGTTCTCTTTTGATCTCCAGTTGCTTGCTCGGGGTATTCTTGTGTTTTCAAAAATCTTTTGTTGTCATGGTACCATGGCTTAATACTTGGTTCTGCTTCGATTGTATTACAGTAACCGTGCCTTTCCCTTATTTGCATTTCCAAGGGACCAATGTGGGCATTGCCTGGATAGGGCAACATTGAGGCCAGAGTGGAGAGTGTATCAGCTAGTTCATTGTGACAATGAGGGATGTATATGAATTCTATTGATTTGAACCACTTGCTCAGGTCTTCCACATGTTGCCAATAAGGAATAATTTTATCATCTCGGGTTTCCCATCCTTTTAGGCTTGCCGGATAATCAAATCTGAGTCTCCCATAATCAACAACTGTTCGACATCTTGGTCGATTGCCATGTTCATACCCCTGATACAAGCTTCGTACTCGGCTATGTTATTCATGCAGAAAAACCGAAGTCGAGCTGTGGCCGGGTAATGCTAACCAGTGGGTGAGATCAAGATTGCTCCAATTCCCACACATTTTGCATTTACTGCTCCATCAAATAACATTTTCCAAGCAGTCGTATCCTCAGTTATTGCCTCAAGCGAGTTTATCTCTTTATCTAGGAAGTAAGTGTTCAGAGGTTGGTATTCATCAACTGGGTGTTCAGCCAAATGATCTGCTAGCGCCTGGGCTTTCATTGCCGTGCGAGTGACATAAACTATGTCAAATTTAGTGAGCAGGATCTGCCACTTTGCTAATCTTCCCGTGGTCATGGTTTCTGGAATAAGTATTTTAGTCGATCCAACCTGGTTATGAGGTAGGTGGTGTAGGCTTGCAGATAATGTCTCAGCTTCTGAGCGACCCGCGTTAAAGCACAACAAGTTCGTCCAGTAGAGTTTACTTGGCTTCGTAGCTGGTAAACTTCTTAATCAAGTAGTATATTTCTTGCTCTTTCTTTCCGGTAACATCATGTTTCCCGAGAACACAACCAAAAGATGTCTCCAAAACTCTCAGGTACAAGAACAGAGGCCTTCCTGGTTCAGGCGGGACCAAGACTGGTGGGTTGGATAGATACTCTTTGATCTTATCGAAAGCTTCCTAACATTCATCCGTCCATTTGACTGTTGTATTTTTTTTAGTAATTTGAATATGGGTTCACACGTGGAGGTCAACAGAGCAACGAATAGACTAATATAGTTCAATCATCCCAACAAGCTCATCACATCTTTCTTGGTTTTTGGAGGAGGTAGTTCCCAGATAGATTTTATCTTTGTCGGATCTAACTCGATACCTCTCCGGCTGACTATGAATCCCAAAAATCTTCTCGATGGGACCCCGAATGCACATTTGACTGGGTTTAATTTCAAATCATATATGCGCAACTGCTCAAAGAACTTCCTCAAATACCACACATTGTCATCCTGAGTTTTGGACTTAATGATCACGTCGTCCACATATACCTCTATCTCTTGATGCATCATATCATGGAAGATCATGGCTTCCATGTAGGTTACCCTGGCATTCCTTAGAACAAAGGGCATGACCCTGCAGCAATAGGTTCCCAGGGTGTGGTAAAATCTATTTCTCTGCGTCTTCTTCAACCATGAACACCTGGTGATATCCTGTGTAACAGTTCTCGAAGGACTGTATCTCATGCTTGGCGCAGTTATCAACAAGGATGTGGATGTTTGGCGAGGGGAAGTTATCTGTGGGGCTTGCTCTTTTCAGATCTCTATAATCCACACACACTCAGGTTTTCCCATCTTTCTTGGCACTGGAACTACATTGGCCAACCATATGGTGTACCGGACTACTCGGATCACCCCTGCTTCCAGCTATTTCGTGATCTCTTCTTTGATTTTATCACTAACATCAAATTTAAATTTCCTCTGCTTTTCTGGATTGGGGGCGGAATAAGTTGTAAATTTATGCACCACCAAATCAATACTAAATCCCTGCATGTCATCATATGATCATGCAAACACATCTTTGAACTAAAACATGAGTTGGATTAATGCGTCCCGAGTTTCTCATTTGCGTGGATGCTTATTTTGGTTTCCATGATTTCTTCAAAACTACCCAAGTTGACCGGCTCAGTGTCATTTAGGTTTGGCTTAAGTTTATTTTTGAAATGTTCCAGTTCTCGATTTATTTCTCTAAAAGCCTCTTCTTCATCGTATTCTGGTTCTTGGTTCATTATTTTACAATTAGACAGCATGTTTGGATCTGGGCATGAAGTCCGCAAGCATGTCCTGTTATTTAAAGACGCATTATTAGATCTGAAAGAAGAAATAAAAGAGAAAAAATAGCTAAGATCAGAAAGAAAAAAGGAAAATGAACGATGAAATATTGATTTAATTTCTTGGAATTCGAAGATAACAGGGTTTACATTTGGAAATTAAAAGACAAGAAACTAAAGAAAACAACCGAGTTACACCCTAGAATAACTCGCGATGCAGAAAAAGTGGCAAGACTAGTCTTCCAGGATTCCCGCCTGATGGGAAATGAGGTAGACTTCCAACTTTGCAATTTGGCCTCAGGCCCCATGTACAATACCTCATCGATGCTTGATTCCTCTCCTGGCAGAACCATGTGGGTTTCATATAATATCTTTCTCATTGCCCCATATATTTTCTTCAATCTCTTTAGCAGTAAAAGCCTCGTCCTCTTCTTCTTCATTGTATTTAGGCCTGATTAATATCTTGTACAGATGTGGCAGTGGTGAGGCATGACCCATCCATCATGTTTTTGTCATTTTCCCATTTTATATCATCTGGACTAGGTCGGAAATCTACCCCAAAGAACTTCTCAGTGGCAGGCAGAGTAACTGGTTCAGCTATTCCTTGCAAGGACCTCCCAAATCTCTTCCCTGGTTTGAAGTCATGTCATATCATTTCTTTAGCTACCATAATTGATGCATTGGAAAGGACGGGCTCAAGGTAGGGGTTTCCTCTTCGTACTGGTCTTCCACTACAATTTTAAAGGCCTGATAAACTATACGCTCTATGCCTTCTCTCGTTTCAAGGCATGGGACTAAGGGATCTCGATAAATTGATTGTTCATCCTCCCCATAAACCATAATTTCTTGATCCTCATGCTCAAACTTTACCATCTGATGAAGAGTGGAAGGCACAAACCCTACTGTGTAGATCCATGGTCTCCACAAAAGAAGGTTGTAGGAAGTGTCCATGTCTAGAATCTGGAAAGTTACCTCAAAGTCAACTGGACTGATGGTCAGATTCACTCCCAGTCTCCATACGCTTTAGTGTTTAAGAGTGGGCAGATATCCACCCTGGAACCTCCGTCTACCATAACCCTTTTCACATAATACTCTTCATATTTGACAGTTAAGTGTAGGGCTTTGTTATGTGTATCCCCTTCTGGGGGCAAGTCATTTTTGCTGAATGAAATATGGTTGACAGCGAAAAATCTTTCTGCCATTCTTTCTAATTGTTCCATAGAAGTCTCAGCCGGCACGTATGCCTTATTGAGGGTCATGATTAGTACCTTCTGGTGTTCAGGGGATTTCATCAGCAAAGACAGCAAGGATATTTGTTTAGGAAACTTTCGAAGCTGGTCGACCACTTCATAATCCGCCATTTTCCTTTTTTGAAAAAACGTTTTTGCCTCTTCGGCACTCACTGGTTTTTTTAGCTAGGAAGTGCTTCCTGGTGGCGTTGTTCACTTCTTAAAAATTGGAGTAGTTTTCAATGGGGTAGCTTTCTTCTCCTGAGATTTCTTTCCCTTTATACGTCACCGCTATTTTATGGTAATTCCAGGGATCGGCAGAAGGATCTATAATGGGCCTCTATGAAGCGCTACCAATAACCACGGGCTCACTCAGCCTTGGTGGATTAGTTGGCCCCCACAGTACATAAGCTCCCTTGGGCACATACATCTGGGTGGTCTTGTTCAGTTCGAATCTCTTGGGAGGACTCAAAGTCAAGCACTTTTCCTTGCGGCCCCGTGTGACATAGAGAACAACGTCTTTGGGGGGCGTTGCCCCACTTTTTGCCTCAATTTTCTTTTTTATTTTGGGGTGTGTGGCTTTGTTCTTTGTTTCCCCTTCATCTTGCTTCGGGGAAGTTTTTGGCTTTCTCTCCACATCGGAAATGCCAATTATGGCCTTCAATATCGGGTTGAATTCCTTTTCTTTACAGAACATTCCGATTAGCAGTCAGTTGTTATGGGTCGGCACTGAGTTGTTGGTCACGTTGGGGATGTACTTGTCCCTTAACAATATCCTCCTCTGTTTTATTAAATCCTCCACAACTCTTTTAAAGGTCCAACAGTTTTCTATATCGTGTCCCTCAGCTCCTGAGTGATAGGCACATCGGGTGCCCCGATGATAGGAAGGTGATTCTGGGTTTTGCCTATTTGGAGGTACGGGCTACAACATTTCCATTTTGACAAGTTTCAAAAACAAACTGGAGTAGGGTTCACCGATTGGTGTAAAATTTGTCCTTTTGGGTGGTTCACGAGGACGGAAGTTATTTTGCGGAGGACGGGGGTTGTAGTGGTTTTAGTGAGGAGGCTTGTTTCTTGGGAATAGAGCTTGGTTCATGTAGGCTTGTTGCTGAGGCTGGACAAAAGGTTGAGCATTCATGACCGCATACGACTGAGGAGCATAGGACATGTCCTGGTAAGGGTATTCATGTTGAGGGGTCCTTTCTGGGAACATGGATTTGGGAACACGATTTCTTCTCGCTCCTGATGCTGCCATAGATGTTTCTTCTTTCTTCTTGCCCCTTGCTACTCCTCCAGACCCGTCCTGAATGGCTTGGGAGGTTGCTCTGATACCAGATTTGCTTAGAATTCTGCCTGTTTTAATCCATTTTCCACCATTTCCCTGATTTTGATAGCCTCCGCGACCGATTTACCCATACCTGACATCATATTCTGGAAGTAGTCAGCTTCTTGAGCTTGAAGAAAAACTGTGACTGTCTCGACTTCGTATATCAGAGGGTTTACTCTAGATGCTTGTTCACGCCATTTGATTGCGTATTCCTTAAAGCTTTCCGAGGTCTTATTTTTCAAGTTTGTCAATGAGTTTCTTTCTGGAGCAATGTCTATATTGCACTGGAATTTTCTGACAAAATCTCTAGCAAGGTCCTCCCGAATGTGCCAACAAGACATGTCTTGATCGACGTACCACTCGAACGCAATACCAATCAGACTTTATCCAAAATAGGCCATGAGTAATTCATCCCGTCCTCCGGCCCCTCGCAACTGATTGCAGTATTTCTTGAGATGAGCAGTAGGATCACCGTGCCCATCATACTTCTCAAATTTTGGAGTCTTGAATCCTAAGGGCAAGTGCACATGGGGGAACATGCATAGAACAGTGTAAGACACTCTTTTCTGCCCGCTCAAACCCTGGATGTTCTTGAGGCTTTGCTCTATACTCCTCATCTTTCTTGCGATCTCTAATTGCTCAGGAGTTTTGGGAGTCTTTTCTTGTCCCGGATTGAACTCCAATTGAGGTGGCTGAGGGTAGGTATATGTGGGGAATTGAGGAGGCTCCATTTGGAGGGCAGGTGTTTGGAATGTAAGGGCTGAATGATCGAAAGTAAGCCCAGGTAGTGCAGGCTGTGTTGTGGCCGAGCATGGGGGAGCGGTGAAAATGTTTGGAGCCACACTGGATATGAACACCTGGGGGCGAACCTCAGAAGGCGTTCCCACGAAATGAGCTAATATAGTTGGTTGTCCTAGTGGGATACTTGGGTGACTGATTAGGACATTGGAGGTGCCACTCGTTCTACGGAAAGGTGCGGGGAATCCCGAGATTGTGCTTGGTAGCTCTCTTACGTTTTCCCAAGCTTCCCACATTTTCATATCCCTAAGACGCAGGATTCTGTTCTCTTCGACAGCTGCCGATTCATAGGTCGGGTTTCCCAAGATGAGGGCATTGTCTGCAATGGGAGCCGTTGGTAGAGTCATTTCTGAAGACATTCTTATGCTCCACTTTGATCTAGTAAAGTATGGGTGTGAAGCCAAGTTACCACTAAAACCAACCACCTTTCTATAAAGCCCTAGACTGGAAGGGACAACAGCAAACGGTTAGTTTGTGACAAATAACGGATAGGTAATCACACATTGGGGGTGTGATGCACCTATGCAATTAAATGGGTTTCTACATCTTTTGCACCGGTTGCGTGCTTCGTCCCGGCTTTTCTTTATTCTTTCCCCACTTTATCTCCTTTTGAATTTACTCTTTTTCTTGCTTTTCTTCTCTTCTATACTTTTCTCATATTTGTTTTTCTTATTTGATTTAATTATGAACGGATCCTATAAGCATTGCCTACGTATCACGATGTAGCGTGAATCAGGTCATTACGTAGTTCAAGAGAAATAAATACAAAAAGTAAAGAGACAATATTTGGGAATGTTCAATTAAAACTTCAATTACAAAATATGTCAACTACTCTTTTTCTTGGAAATAAAACTAGAGACTCAAAATTAAACAAAAATACAAACTCAATGATTGAAAACTCAGGAATACATTAATGCTTCAACTACTAGGGCTGGGGGGGCATCATTCGACCTCGCTCGGTCCTATGTGCAAGACCCCTTTTGTAGTTGCTCTAAATCACTCATAACTTGACGGACAAAAGTCATTACTGCGACAAAAAAAGTGGTACGAGTCATGTCCTTACACGCTTGGCATTTCATGGAAATGTAGTCTACGAGGGTTCTGATCCTTTCTCTAATTCTGCCTTTTTCCTGAAGTAATCGCCCTATCTACCGATTCAAGGCTTCTAACACTTGGGAGTCATGAAAGTGTTAATCTTGCATTTGTTGTATTTCTTCCTCCATTTTAGCCATCAAATTATAATAGTGCTCCCTATCATCCTTGAAATCTTTAGCTCGTTTGATTGCCTCGTCCTCAAGAGTGTGTACCTTTCTTCTCAAGCTGGTAATGGTCCTTTCATAGTTCCTCTTCATTTGTTGCACAAATCGTGCCCGTTCTTTTGCTTTCTTTGTCCATTGTGCTTGGATTTTTGCTAGACTATCTTCAAACTTTTCCAGATCTTCTTGACATTTGAGGACTTTCCTTTTTAGTCCGCTTATAAGTCTCTCATCATCCCGACTTCTTTCCGGGTTATTGGTAGTTATTCTCATCTTTCTGATCTGAGCTTTAAGGGCCTTATTTTCCTGGGTCAGTTTCTTCTTTTCTCCCTCGTCGGCTGCGGTTTGAACACCATTTTCAAATTGAATCTCCATGACTTGCCTTTCCAATTTGATTATTTTGGCTTTGTATTATTTCTCTTTGATCAACCAGTCTTATTGCATTTGTGCCTCAACTGTGAATTGTTGGATATGTGGTCTCTTTGTAGGTCTTTCAAGTATTTAGAATTTCTTGTCGATCCAGTCAATGTACATAGGGTCCACTTTACCTGTAGCTCTGTCTCGGACTATGGTCTTAGGTTCAAGAAACCTACACTCATTCCACACTTGGTGAATTTTTCCTTCGGGAAATGCAGCTTTTGGGCCCAGTTCAATGTCATACTTAATCAAATCTTCATCATTGTGGATGGTTTGAAATCTTCCTTATTGGCGCAACACTCTGTAGGCAGCATAAGGTTGGATGCTCCGAGTGCCCATCAAGAGGATATAAGATACTTCAGCCGACATGTACACCGCTTCGGTGACGGGAAGCCATCCAAATGCCCACTCAATTTTATCGGCAGTCAAGGATCTCAAATGTACAAGCCAAGCTTCGGTACCCGTAGGGAATCCAATACATGCTACTCGGCTTGCAAACTCTTCAATGCAGCTCAAATCTGTCAAACCATAATTCCGATACCCAACCCAGTGACAGGGGAGTTCTTGCATCCATAATTGAAGTAGCAAATTGCAACCCTGGAAAAACTTTCCCCTCCCCGACAGATAGTCAAAGCTTAGTAGGTTTTAGCAACGATCAGAGGAACCACAGTGATGTTGGTTTTATTGATTGCGACATCGATCATTCCTACAAGACCTATCTCTATATTCCTATCTTTCTGGGGACAGACCACAACACCCAAGAAAGCTACCATGAAATCTAAACCCCGCTTTGCCTCCCATTTGTCTTTATTTCCGGCGTGAGTTAGACCAGTGTTCGGCTCGTCAAAACCTCGGGGTTTACCATATCAATGATACAAAAACTGGAGTGTGCAATACCATTCAGATAGATTTCTGTCCTGAACATCCTGACTAATACATAGCAAATCCAAAAACCTGTGGGGGGGACACCGGTCTTGGTGACAATAGATCGACTTTTAAGGTTTCCATTTAGGCCAGCATAACCCGCAACTTCCTCCAATGACGATGTGAGCTCAAAGTCAGAGAAATATAACATGTTGCAAGTACGGTACCAAAAAAGTATTAAAGCTTCAATTATGTCCAACCTCGGCTTGATGTTTAATAGTCTGACAATGCCTCCTAGAACTTTCATCACTGTTTCTCTGCTGCCCTTTCCTAGATCATTCCACCACATGTGGAGCTTCAGGGGGATCTCATTAAGGATTGTGAAGGGTTCAATTTCATTCGTGCTCATCTTGCATATTTATTAAGGCGATTTAATGACTTATTTTAATCTAAAAGGAGAAATAACAATGTCTTTTTTATTAAATTTTAATTTTAAAAATAAAATCCTGGTTTTGCAGATACGAACTTGTAGCACTTCGAGGAAGAAGATTTTAGGGTTGTGCCTCCTAACCATTGAAAAAATGTTGCAAGGTGATTGTTCTTGCAAAACATCCTTCCAGCGCTTTTTTGGGGACATTCGGCTTATTTTAAACAAGAATGGCATCACTTGAATTATTTGTGACTAAATTTAAAAAGTTTTTGGCTATATTTTCAAAAAGGGAAGCTGGACCCGATAGGGGTTGCCTACATATCCCACATCCGGTGAGAATCAAACTGCGTAGTTCGGGCAGATTTGACAAAACCAACTATTTTTAAAGAAAACAAAAACTTTTCTTTTTCCTTTTCTCTTTCATTTTTCCCTTTTTCTTTTCATTTTTTTTCCTTTTTTTTCAAAATTTCGGCAGAGTTTCATATGATTTGGATATTGGTTTTCCTCAATGATGGTCTTTTCATTTCAGGTCACCTATCCTAGACGGACCCAACCAATGTATTGAGTCCCCTAAGTCAAATGCACGTGATTCAAACAAATATTCCTACTAGCGATCCGACATGAAGCTTTGTTATACTAGGTTTAAAACATGGGTTTATTGTTCTAGACTTGGCTTACCCGAGCGGACAACTCAAGCCCGGGAGGGCATACCTGGAATACAGAAGCTTCGCCGGCTTAGCAACTTGTCCGAACCTCGTTCTGAATTAGGATAAGATTCTAAATAGAAGAGAAGTCACACGAAGTGCACACTTCTCCATGATGTAGAAGACTCAAAGAGAGGACGGGTTTCATAGTAGTTTATATATGCAATCACCAAATATCAAAGCGGTAAAGCATTTGGCACATTTAGCATGAAACAAGTAGGAAAATCAGATAAAGCTAATCATAAAAGCTATTCTAAGCTCGAATTCTTGAACTCTGAACCGAAGTTCTGGGTTTTTATCCCCAGTAGAGTCTCAAGAGCTGTCACACCTCCTTTTTTACACACCACATCGAAAGGTAGAGTATAAGGGAGTTTTTCCACTTTAAGTGACATTATTCAAAATAGGATTATTTATTTGCTTTTATTCAGAGTCGTCACTTGGGATAGTTCGTTTTTGGTATCCCAAGTCACCATTTATTTTAAAATCCTAAATCAAGGAAAATTAGACTTTTCTTTTGAAGTCTGCGAACCGGAAATTCTAAATAAGGACTTCTGTTAACCCGAGGGAAGGTGTTAGGTACCCCCGGATTTCGTGGCTCTAGCACGGTCGCTTAATCTATCATAATTGACCTATTATCTGATATTAAATATATGTTCAAACAAATAGTGCAATTTTAAATTATTTACCACTTTTAATTATTTTTAGCGAAATTTGAACGTCGTCTAAAATGTGTCTTCGGATCGCGTCACATGAAATGCACCCGCAATTCGAAACATATTTTATTCGACATTTTAGGATTTGGATTTGGGTCACATGATATGCGCACCGAGTTTAAGAAAGTAAAATTATTAAATAACGCACCTAAAAGTAACTATCGTGTTGATGACTTTGCGGGAGGCCACGAAAATTCGCTAAATGGCGTGTTGCTAGTTCTAAAGATTTTTAAAGATATAACAAAATAGGTCCAAACAATTTGTGATTTTATTTTGGCGCGGCGCATCTCGATTTCATTTTTTGAAGGACATTCGAACTAAAATTCGAAGGACTAATGAGCTATTATTATCTATTATGCCCCACCTCAATTGGCTATTGACCCGGTTACCTAATGGCTGAACACAATTAAAAGGAAATTAATGCATTGCATAGAAAACTTGAACCACCATAAAAGATTGGTGGCCTAGCCAAGGAGATGATCCATTTTGACCCAAAGGACCTTCAGAGCTAGGCCTCAAAATTGGCCAAATGTTGAGTCTCGATATTAAGGACCCCAGCATCGAATCCCTCCACATGAACCAGGGAAATTGTTTTCATCTTAACATTAGCTGATCAAATAATGGAAGTAATCATGAATTCATTTTAGAAGACTAACAAAGGCAATGGAATCCAACAATATCAACTCTACATCAACATAACTGGTCACAATATTTTGCACTGAGGTTACCCTATATGCTGATATTGATCTTTAAACATTTATTTGAGAAAATTGCTACTTGGAATTATAGAACTCTATTACTGACTAAGTGGACATGCTGTTTCGATCCATGCACAACAAAAGGATAAATTCATGGACCCAAGTTCATTTACACAGTGATTTCTCATCTTACAGATCATTCAACCAAACTGCAGTTCATTTGTACAAATAGGTACCAAGCATTGCTATAACATTAACCATTAAATAATAAATCTACAGTCCTAAATAACGAATTCACAGTCCAATAGTCCAGTAGTCCAACTTGAATTTACATAAAAATAAATAATTCAAGCACACATAATGATCAAAATGGTCTCACAAATACACCAAAAACTAGTATTTCAACTTAAACTTCAATTTGAATTCAGGTTTTTCATACAGTCTTGTTCAAAAACTTCATTCCACTACAGTTTGAAGATATACCTCGAAGAAGAAGGAAATAAGGAAGGAGTAAGAGGCAACAAGTTCAACAATAACAGTAACAAGGACAATATTTCAACAGAAAAAATGGTCCAGAAATGATCGCTTAAAAGAGGTTTGAACCAACAACAATATCAAGAAAACCTAGTGATTGAAGATTCAACAAAAAAACGACCCACAACAGCTGAATACCCAAGCGGATTCAAATCATTTTCACCCATTTCAGCTATTTAGGATTTATTTCAAAATGGAGACTTAAAGGATTTCAGGGATTTTCAATAGAACACTGAAATATGTAAAATCTCTTAAAATATGATCTATTTTTTAGCTTTTCTAATTTTGTCAGCTCTCTATTTTCTAAGCTCTTATCTATGCCTTTATATGCAAGCAAGTAGGGCAACTTCTGATTTTATTTCTTGCCCCTTGAGTCCTTTTTAAATTTTTGTTTTAGCTTAGGAACCCCTGAAATTGTTACTTGCTACCCCAGTCAACCTACCCAAATGCTGAAAATGAAATTAACCCCACACTAGAAGCTTCTAAATCGGTTATGAAGAGATTCCTTAAGCTAGAGTTCCTAAACAAACCATGACTACCCCTATATTTACCCATAAAATTGATAGCTTAGGTTAAACTAAACCAAATTCCAACTATACCAGCCCTTTAAACTTGGTCAGTGATGACCTTGCTTATTTTCGAAGGTTTGAACACTCAGAAATGACCAAATGGCACCAAAGACCGTAGTAAATCCCCACCCAAAACTTGGAAGGCAAATCCAGACCACTTTAATTTTAGGCTCAAATTAATTTTAATTACTTAAACCCAAAACTGAAATCTACTACTATAGATCATCAATCAAACGAAACAAATAAAATTGATCAAACAGAACATGCTACCTTGTACCAATCAGTATGAACAAGGAAAATTGGGAATTTGAAACCTAAAATCTAAGAAAAATGGTCAAGCAAAACTCAAGGCACAAATTATAAGCAATTGCGGAAGAAGAAACTAAACATGAATGTAAAATATTAACTTAAAAAGGGAAAAGTAGAACTGGGTTCAACTAATTCAAATATGAGTGAAATAAACAAACAAAACTAAAAAAACTCACCCATTAACACTCCTGAATACTGGAAAAAGACCTTCCATGTTCAGGTTCCAATCTGAACTCTTAGGGCTTGAACCTCAGATTCAAAATTCGAGGAGCTCTGGGTATGTTGAGGGTAAAGGATTACGGATTTGGGAAGAGGTGAGTAAGGAGGTCTCATGGTATTATTTTGGTGGTGGTTAGTGGTAGCGCCGCCGACCACGGCGGAGGGTTCAGAACTTTTGAGCAATATTCAAGAAGCTTAGGTGTGATTCGAGGGATGGGGTTTGGAGATTTAAAAAGAGGAGAAGGAGAGGAATCTGGGGAGTGAATTTGGTGGTGATTGGCCACCGGCGGAGACGATATCCGACGGGCGGCAGACGGCGAAGACAGGCTGGTCTCTAGGATTTGACTGTTTTGAGAGAGGAGACAAGAGAGGGGAGTGAGGCTACGTTTGGACATATATATACCTAAAGACCCAAGCTTCTGGACCGTTAGATCAACAAACCTCGACGGTCCAGATCTATTGCCTTCAAAACGACGTCGTTTAAATTATTATTGGGACTGGACCGGGTTAGGGAACCGGTTTGGGCCGGTTCAGGGGGGTTTTGGATGGGTTGGGAGGTCTAATTGCGTCAGCCCAAATTGGGAATTTTATTTTAAGGGCTCAATTTCTCTTTTTTAATTTCCTTTTCTTTTCCTTTTCAAAATTAAAATTAAATTAAAATTAAATTAAATCGTAAAATTCAAAATATTAATAATTAACACAATTAATCAATTTAAAAGAAGCTAACACAATTCAAATTAACCAAAGTAAAAAATAAATCAATTTTTGTTTATATATATTTTTGTAAAATCCTAATTACCAATTAATCAAATCCTAAATGCAAATTCAATATTTTTGTATATTTTATGAATTTATCTAAATTAAAAATGCATAAAAAATACAAACAAACACAAAAATTATGCAATTAATCCTAAAAATTAAATAATTAAAAGGAAATATCTTAAATCTAAGGGGAGATTCACACGAGGCAAAAACCACATGTTCACAATGGCAGCAGGAAATGTGGAGGGCTCAGTGGAAGGCTCAACAGAAGGCTCTACCGCATATAGCTCCTCAAACTGGCCAGTTGGGGCAGAAGCAGGTAGCTTGTACTTCTTATCCTTTGGGTTGTCAGGCCCCTGTAAGCTATGCCATGAGAATAGGGCCACCGGTCTTACCTTCACATCAAATGAATTCTTCTTTACTTTCAAATCTCGGAAGTACATTGTAAGGGTGTTAGACGGGCAGTTCCGGTCACTATCAACCCCCTATTGAAGTAATAGCCCGGTGCATCATATTCCCATATTGATAGGGAAGCCCGCCATGATAGAAGCAATGAAAACTGCACAGGGAAGTGGGATGGTTTGATCATGGTAAGTAAGATCAAGTCGGTTGCATACAAAAGGTCAACCACCCCCCAGCCTCAAACTTCAATGTCCTCCGAACAATCTTCACTCGTGCTTGTATCCAATCTAGAACAGTACCCGAGTGAGCCAAGTATCTAGATAACCACGAGCGAACCTCTTCATTCATTTTTAGCTTCTCATTGTACTGGGTCTCATCTTCATCATTAAACCCCAAGTAATCATTGAAAGCTTACCCGGAGAACACTACACTTCTCTTTTGCACTTTGGTCACTATTGAACCCTTTTTTATGTGGGCCACATTGCAGTAGAACTCCTTGACCATGTGCTCATTGGCTTCTATACACTCATCTCGAAAATGCTCCCAACCCATTCAAGTATGAAACTGTCTATGTACATTTAGATGTAGGGGAAGAAGGTCACTTGTGATGATACTCCTCTCTGGAATCAGCTTCCGTACTGGCCACTATTCCCTGAACTTGTGGAAAGTCACTTGGCTGACAAATCGATCTTCCCAAGCTTCAGGTTTTCTTTTTCGTCAACACCCCCAACATGGGAAACACCGTTGTCAGGTACCTAATCGTCACTGTTAGTCCACTGAAGCTGTGGGGGAAGTGGAGTATTCATCACTGCTGGCTACTGAACCATTAGATGACTCAGAAGGTACAAGCTGTGGAGCTTGGGCTATAGGTGAAGCTGGGACTGAATGAGCTAGAACTAAGTCAAAAGACATGTCTTGAGAGGGTACATACTCACTCCCCGATTGGTCATTAGCTATATTAACTTGTTTCTTTCTTTTCAGTTTAGGCCGAGAGTGAGTTTAACTTGTTTCCCTTTTCCTCCCCCGGAGAGGTCACCTCGCCAGGTTGTTTGGCACCTCTACCTAGTTGTTTTACCATTATCTGCCAGCAACCATAACTAACATTGTTAGTTTAAGCATGGGCAGTGAACCAGTTATTGAAATGAATTGCAGAACAATAGGTGAAAGTGTTGCAGACATAGGTGCAGAACAAGGCACCACGACCCACACCATCAGGAGTGCGGCTTCGTTAGGGGCACCGCGGACCACGCTAAGGCGACCGCGGTCCACACTGGGCAAAGGCCTAGAAGACACCTTCTCTAAATGGAATACGGCCGCAGTAGAAAGCTTCAGAGAGCATCACATTTGGACCATGCTAGTGTGGACCGTGAAAAAGTGCACTACGGCTACACTTGCAAATTTCAGAGACTGTTCAATTTGTTCCAACTTGTTTTGCACTCCATCAACATAATCCCTACAACATCTCACAACCAATTATCTCAAAAATCCTAAACTATAAAGAAAATCAAAGAGAAAGAAAAAGACATGGGTTGCCTCCCAAGAAGCGCCTGATTTAACATATCGGCACGATGCGGGTACCACCACATTACTTTAAATCAAGAAGCACCACCACGTTGCTCTAATCAAACTCTCCAAGAAGCAATAAATAGCACACCCAGCAAGTTGGTTGAGCATCCGATCAATGAATGGCAAGTGATAATGATCCTTATGAGGCACGTTGTTCAATTTTTTATAGTCCATGCAACCCTGCCAACCTGTGTGTGTTCTTGCAGGAATCCACTCATTCTGAGCATTTGTCACTATGGTCATGCCATCCTTCATCGATATGCAATCCACCAGAGAAATCCAAGATTCGTTAGAAACAGGGTAGACCTCCACTTCTTGCATCACCTCATCCAATCCTTCATGCTCCAAGAAAGGTTTCACATCATTCTCGAAGATAGTTTTAGACATACAGACCGTGGGAATAAGGTGTGGAGAAAGTGGAGTTAATTCCAACCCCGGTGACTCCTCAATTGTTGGCTTTGTCAGTGGAATTTGTCGGGTTTCAAGATCCAAAGAAAATTTATTGGGCTCACAAGATTCCATAACATCTAAAGAATCTATACACGTCACTCTACTTGCATCATCATTGACATCACGATTTAGAGGCTCGATAACAAGGAGGTATTCAATGTTAATCATAGAACTTATATCATCTAATATCACAGCTATGACAATGTCCACAAAAAGAGCACACCTCGGTGCCATTAGTTTTCCTCATGGATTTGCAAACAGGGAAAACAACCTTCTCATCACCCACTTAGAAAGTGACCTCACCCGCTTTGACATCAACCAAGGCCTTCCACGTAGCTAGGAAAGGTCTCCCAAGAATAATCGACACTTCAAATTCCACCTCACAATCCAATATTACAAAGTGAGCCGGCAATATGAATTTATCAACACGGACAAAAATATCATCAATTATGCCCAAGGGTCGCTTCATTGATCGGTCCGCCATTTGAAGTCTCATTGAGGTAGGTCGAGGTTTCCTGATTCCTAAAGTCTTGAAGACAGAATAAGGAATCAAATTTATGCTAGCCCCCAAATCACTAAGGGTCTTGGCAAAATCCGCACTACCGATTGTGCAAGGGATAGCAAAAGCCCCGGGTCCTAACATTTTCGGGCCATATAATGCATGATAGCACTCACTTGATGAGTCATCTTAATTTTGCACTCCATGGACCTCCTCTTTGTTACCAAATCTTTCATAAACACTTGCTCAAGTTCCTCAACCAAAGGGACATTGAATGTGAGGCTCTTCGTCATGTCAATGAACTTGTTAAATTGGTTGTCACTCTTTTACTTTGCTAACCGTTGAGGATAAGGTGGAGGTGGTCTAGGCAAAGGTTCCTTGGCTTTGGGCACCATCGGCTCGGGTATAGCAATCACATGTTCCCTAGACGGGTTCACGAAATCTTGTGTTTCTACCTCGTCCTCATCATTAATATCAATCTGCACATCATTGTTCACATTTCGTTCAACCACTTCTTCAACAATAAACGAACCCACATCTTCTTGGATCCCAACATTATCGTCCACAACTTGATTTTCTTTCGAGGAATGCACATCACCGCCTCTCCCACTTCTTGTTGTAACTGCCATCACATGACTGTTACCTCTACCGTATCACTTGGTAGAGCAACCTTAGGTTGAGTATTCAACGATTGAGAGATTTGGCCTAATTGTACCTCTAAGTTCCGAATAGAGGTATTGTGGGAAGCCAATTGAGCATCGAAGTCTTGGTTCTTCTTCATCATTTATTCGAATATCATTTATATCCTTACCATATCATTACCCGAAGAACTAGACCCTTGAGATTGAAACAGAGCTGGATTGTTTGATTATTGGTACATGGGGGGCTTTGAAAGCCTTGCCCCCGGTTGCCTTGATTTATGCTATTATTCCACCCTCCTTGATTGTTGTTGTTGCTCCAATTATTGTTGTTCCCATTCCAATTGCCTTGATTGTTACCTTGGTTACCCCAATTGTTGTTTTGGTTGTTGTTGTTGCTCCAATTATTGTTGTTCCCATTCCAATTGCCTTGATTGTTATCATGGTTACCCCAATTGTTGTTTTGATTGTTGTTGTTCTAATTTTCTCCACCTTGTTGTTATTATTCCAATTACCACCGCCTAGTTGATTGCCAAATTTCCTTGGGGACGCCATTGTTGATTCCCTAGATTTCCTCTATTTCCTTGGTAGTTATTGACATATTGATATTCCTCGCTTTGATCATCATAGCATAAATTCAAATAATCACCACCCTCATTGTTGTTGTCAAATTGCTCACAATTACCTTGAGGTTGTTGTTTCCCTCTTTGCCTCCTTTTCAACATAGAAACACCTTCCATGGCATTGACTTGACAAGGATTTTGGACTTGTTGCAATTGCGCCTTCGCCAATTGGTTCATAGTGGTTGTCAACTCCGCTATAGCTTGCCCATGGTCATGCAACTTCTTATGTAAATGAATAACTGTAGAGTCACCTTGAGGAATGTTAGCTCTACTTTTCCATGCCGAAGTGGTGTCGGCCATTTCATCAAGTACATCACATGCCTCTTGGTAAGAAAGTTTCATAAAGTTCCCTCCAACCAGTTGATTCACAATGCATTGATTCGTGGTTTTAATGCCCTGATAAAAATTTTGTTGGATCATCGCCTCGGTCATGTAGTTATTAGGCACTCCTTCACCATTGTTCTATATCTCTCCAAAATTTCATGCAAAGATTCCGTTGGCTCTCGCATGAAGGCTAAGATTTCATCCCGAAGTGCCGCCATATGACTTGGTGAGAAAAACTTACCAATGAATTTATCTGCCAACTCATCCCAAGTTGTGATGGAATGATTGGGGAGCCTTTCTAACCAATCCAATGCTTTACCCCGAAGAGAGAATGGAAAAAGCCTCAATCTCAAAGAATCATCGGACACATTTGTCTACTTGCTACCCTAGCATGTTTCTACGAACCCCTTCAAGTGCTTGTAAGCATTTTTAACAGAGGCGCCCGTGAAATACCCACTTTGCTCAAGCAAGGTCAACATGACATTTGTTATTAAAGTTCCCCACCATAACTCGGGGAGGAACAATAGCACTCACATACATTTGATTTAGGAGAACTCTTGGGGACACTCTTGGCGGCGGCGGAGGAGGGTTTGGGATAGGATTGTTGTCATTTACATAGGCCTGACGGCCTTTACGTGGAGCTTGAGGTAAATTAGGAACCTCTTCTTGATCAAGATCGTCTACCTCCTCCCCCTCCATGACATTGCCAAGAGGGTCATTTGCATTAAGAGCCATGTGTACCTGAGTGATCGACATAAACAAAATTAGTAAACAAGAAAGAAAGAGAAACAAAACACAAAACTAACTAAACAGATAGCCAACACCGTAAGCTCCCCGATAACGGCGCCAAAAAGTGATCGCTTCCAACTCGACGCTACACCAAGTAGGAGGAGTGGGTTGCAATAGTTTTTACCCGAATAGAGGTCAGGATCGATTTCCTCAGGGAGCTAGTAGTGGAGTTGGATTTTCTGTCTAGTCTAGAGATGTGTTTGTACTCCTAATGTCAATTCAAACATTCTTGGTTTTTGATTTTATAACTACTATTATAAAACTAATGATTAACACTAAATTATGTTATGAGAATATTGCTAAGTTGTATCTAATGGGAAAAAGAGCACTAGGGTCGTGGCATCACCTAGGTGACTAACTGACAGGTAGATGTTACTAAAGATAGATTGACATATTTGAGCTTATGATATAACCATTGCACAATTTTACCCACTCTCACACCTCGCCTGGAGAGTGACTTTGCCCACTTGACTCTCTCGAGACCAAATGGGTAGGCAAACTAGGGCAAGCAACTAGGGTTCAAGTAAGGTGATTACTCTCTCGAGATTTAACCTGTTCAAGTAAGGTGCTAGAGAGGATAGATCCTTAACTCAAAGGTTACAAGAATGCTTCACAACATTCTCGAGATCTTCAGGATTGCAAGCAAACCTAAATAAAAGTGTTATATACCGTAGATATGGAAAGAGGGACTATAGATGCAATCTTCCATAATATGGGATATACTTAAGGACAACTGCCCTTTAAATACCTAAGAGTGACATTAGACACCAAGAAGATGAATATGTTACAATGGCAACCTCTCATTACAAAAATAGTAGCAAAGATTACTTCATGGACTACAAAAATATTGTGTTATGCTGGAAGGGTCCAATTAATACAGACTGTGTTGTTTGGAATCCAATCATATTGGGCTCAAATATTTCAATTACCAGCCAAAGTGATCAAATTAATAGAAGCTTATTGTAGAAGTTACATGTAGTATGGTGGGAATGAAATCACAAAGAGGGCCCTCATTGCCTGGGATAAAGTGTGTCTACCTAAGACAGTTGGTGGACTTAACCTAAACAACCTTCACACCTGGAATACTACCATTGCTAAAACTTTCTGGGATTTATCTCACAAGGAAGAAAAATTGTGAATTAAGTTGATTCATACTGTGTACATCAAGGAGCAAAGCATATACTCTATGCCTATCCCGATGAATACAAGCTGGATGGTAAGGAAGATATTGGAAGCAAGGGAGACAATAATGCAACTGCAAAGGCCATTACAGGTTAAGAAAAACATCATTAAGCAGATATATCTTCAACTGACTCCACTGTTACCCAAAACTACCTGGAGAACTCTAATGTGTAACAATGCTATCAGACTTAAGGCTATAATCACAATGTGGCTTCAATGTCAAGGAAGATTACTTACTGTAGACAAGCTTAAGAAATGGGGACTCAATATAAACGACTCTTGTGTGTTATGTCATACTAACTTGGAAAGAAGGAACCATTTGTTTGCTGAATGTGACTATGCTAAAAGGTTGTGGTGCAGATTGAATCAATAGGCAAAGGTACAGAACATTTGTGGTGCAACATGGGAACTACAACTACAAATCATTTGTCAGCACACAAGAGGCAAATCAGTTGTTGCAAAACTTCTCAAGACGTTGTATGTTAAACATACTCATGCTCTGTGGAAAGAAAGGAATCAGAGAATATTTCAACAAATATTCAGAGATTACACAAGCTTGGCAAGAGAGATAGTCTGCATATGTAATTTTAGGGCCATAGGGAATGTAAAGACACTGGTACAAAAGCTGTATTTCTAGCATAGATCACTGATAGCAATATATTTAGCATGTTAAGATAGTATAGTCTTCCCCTTGTAAACCTCATGAGAATTTTAGCTAGCTGGAAGTAGCTAAGCTATGCTTTGTAATGCCTTCACTTTTTGGTGATTAATAAAAAAAATTAATTACCAAAAAAATATTAAAAGTAAGTTATGCATTTTCACTATCTAAGACAATGTAAAACTAAAAATATAAATATTAAACACTATTGTGATTCATAGTATTGCATTGAATTCATTTGCTAACATTAATATTGATTTAATTTTGTGTTGGATTTTATTTGAGTTTCTAACTTTTATGGTTATAAAACATAATTTGACCAATCAAAAATACTAAGTTTAAGCTTAAAAATATACATTAAAACAGAGAACTATATTAAAGAATTAAAAGAATATCTATAAATTACATTACAATAATTATTTTTTAGAATAAAATATTTTTAAAACGTGTATACACGTAATGTCGGTTGGTTTGGTTTCGGTTTGACTTTTTTTAGTTAAAACAAAACCAAACCAATTATGGTCGGGTTTTTTTTCTAACACCAAACCAAATCAAACCAAACTATAGCCGGGTTTTTTTCTCGGTTTGACTCGGAGTATCAGTTTGGCGGGGGTTGTCGGTTTCCTTTATACACCCCTAGTTCAAACCCTATATTTGTATTAAAACCCATTGAATATTTATAAGTTATTAATTTAAAACCTAGTAACTTAAAACGATTAGAATCTCGAACCCATAAGCGTCAAATCCTAGCTCCGTCTCTATTCTCAAGCACTCGTGTATTGTCGTTCTTCATTCTTCACTTCCATCCTATTTCGCTGCTGGTATATGGATAGATCTGTGCTATTTTCCTTCTCCTGCTTGAAATTTATCTGTATTATTACAGCTATAAGAACTTTGTTCTTTCGCGCTGCTAAAAAACAGTTGATTCAAGCAATGAATCATGCTGAAATATGCAGTGTTTTTGGGACATCTTTTTAGATGGTTAGGTTGCTAAAAATATGCCCTGTTTTGCACTGTGCAAGCAACGTATCTATACGGTTTTCTGAGTGCAAATTCTGACTGTTGGCTCTCGTTGGTCTGATTTGCTGGTTAGTCTCATTGGGTCTGATTTCTTGCGCTCGTTTAACCTTTCAAAGGTGTGAAAGTCTGGTTCAGTCCATTCCCAGGACCTATCTGTATTTTCAAAGTCCATGTATTTGTTTTGACGTGTTCATTGTAGGATAAGTTCGTCTCTATTCTGATTAATTATCATAGAGTGTAAGTTATGGAATTGAAGGATCTTTATCTCTATTATGTTTGTTAATATGGATGGGTCCAGGAAACCACTAAAGTAGTGTATCTAGTTTTCCTTGGTTAGTGAGGATATGCAGAATGTGGATGCCACTCTTGTTTGTCGTAAACACTGTAATCATGAATGGACGTTAAGGTTCTAATTTATTTACATGTTATAGGTGTATTCAAATGATAATTGAGAGACATAATTGGTTCCAAGAACAGAGTATTTTCCGAATTTATCAGCTATGTTGAAGTCTAAATTTACATTGGCTATTTAACTAAGATGTTTATATTGGCTAGTGTAAAAGAAATGCTTCTGTTGAAGAAATACTTCCAAGCACTTTACTGAAGAATTATGTATGAACAAACTTAATTGAAATTATTTTAACTATTATCCTGTCGGCGGTTATCTATTACGGCCAAAATAATTATTTTAGGATATTGGTCAAAAAGAAATGGAGTAATATTATCGTAATTGTGTGTAAGTTCGAGTAACATAATTACGATTCTAAAAACCAAATCGGAGTATGCGTTCGTGCAACTTCAAACTAATAAAGTTTCACCTGATTATAATCACACATGGCCCTCGTATAAATTCCATACCCTAGATATAAAATGATTAATATTTGTAGAAAAGTTTTTAGGGCCATTTAAAACACAATTGTGATTGTGTATATGTTCGCGTAACATAATTACGATTTTAAAAAACACAAACGGAGTATGCGTTCGTGCAACTTTGGCTAAATTCTCTTAATATTAATAAAACGTTATTAATTATGGACACGTTCGCAGGACATGATTTTTGACGAGCCAAACAAATAGGTATACGTACACGTAACCCGTTTCTAGATAATTTTCTTAAATTAAAAGCGGAAAGAAGCAAAACCATCTAGGTTCTAAAATCAGTAATTAAATAATTTTGTAAGCCAAGCAGGATCAAAGCGACCGTTCTAGAACCACAGAACTCGGGAATGTCTAACACCTTCTCCTGGATTAACAGAATTCCTTACCCAAATTTCTGATTCGCAGACATGAACAAAGTCAATATTTTTCTCGATTCAGGATTTTAACCGGTAACTTGGGACACCGTTAATCATTCCAAGTGGTGACTCTAATTTTTTAATAAATAATCTCATTTCGATTGTCACTTAAATTGAAAAAAACTCCTTTATATACCTTTCACGAGGTGTGTAATATAAAAAGGAAGGTGTGGCAGTTATCAAAAAATAAAATTAATCGTTAATGATATTGGTTTATGTTAATTTCTTGGACTTTTTTCATTTTCAATCTACGCCAGAAACTATTTACATTTGGTAGCCGAAAAAATATATAAAACTTATATATAACATACATAATGTATACAAATATATATATATATATATATATATATATATATATATATATATATATATATATATATATATATATTTCGGCTATTATTTTGAGAGCATCTATGCAATACTTCCTCCGGTCCAAATAAGTGATTTTTTAACCTTTTTTTATGGTCCAAAATAATTGCACGAATGAATTAATTATTTTTTCCCTACATTGTCCTTGAAATAAATAATGTTGAAGTATGTGTTAGGAATGTTTATGTGAGATAATAAAAGTTAATATAATCAATTTCAATGTTAATTAATATTAAAAAGTGAATTCCGTTATTTATATGAAAATATCCAAAACAATTAGGAAAAATTATTATTTTCCCTAATTTCTTCATTTGTACGTTGAAGGGAAATGGTCGGATTGGAATTTGTGTCATCATCAGTATATATAGTGTGAGAATGGAAAAAAGAGAGATACATTCAAGTATCTAGAATTACACATTCCTTAAAATAAATTGTCCTTTTTATTTGTCCCAAACTAAAGACAGTAAGATTTAGAGATTTGTAGTTCCAAAAAGTGCTCCTAATAATGTCACTCAACTCACATAAATCACCCATTTATATTATCCGTTAAAAAATCGTCCTATTCATGCCACTAATATTATACTTTAGCCTATTTATGTCATTGTTTACTAATAATTTTATTTTCTAGTTTTTAGATAAAAAGAATCAATTTTTTGACTCTATCTTTGCCACGTGTCTTTATATAACCGATTCTTCTTTACTTGATTCTATATTTCTTTTAACCTTGATTATGTATAATTAATCATGCCTAACCCAATAAAATCCAACCATCTTTTAACCCAATCCTTAATTACTTGTCACGACTAAAAAGATTAGTGTTCAGTGATTCGTATTTATATGAAACCGATGTTCTTATTAGGTCGTGACAAGGAATTAGGGGTTGGGTTAAAAGACGGTTGGATTTTATCGGATTGGGTATGGTGAATCATCCATAATCAAGGTTAAAAGAAATGTAGGGTCAAATGAAGAAGAATCAGTAATATAAAGATACGTGGCAAAGGTGGAGTCGAAAAATTAATTCTTATTATTTAAAAATCAGAAAAGGGAACTATCAGTCAACAATGGCATAAATAGACCAAAGGTATGATGTTAATGGTATGAATATGCCAAAAGTATATTATGTATCTTTAAAACCTAATATTTACCTGTATATACCGTAAAAAAAAAAATAAAAAAAAAAATTTCCAAATGGTTGGCAAATTAATAGTTGTAGTCACTGCTTTGAGGGCAATGGCGTTTTGTGCAAAAAGAGAGGATTGCAACAAATTGGTCAAACTATTCCAGTGTATAGATTCATGCACCTAAACAAAAGGAATATAGATGTTTTTTCTTTACAAACTTAGACGTTACATTTTTCCGACGGATAAGGTTAATATCAATATAAAACTCTGTATTAAATACTTGTACATCATTTTATTTCCAGTAGAAACTTTGTCTAATAATATAGCCTTGGGATAACTAAAACTAAAGTGTGTTTATTTCCATGTCTTACTCTGTAGATTTTATATAAAGTTACAATATACAAAACCAAACATTATGTTACTAATATTAGCATAACTTATACTTGAATTCTATGTATTATCATCTTACCTTTTAAAACTGTACAGAACCTTTGCTAAGCTTCCTCACTGCTCAGCTTAATTCCATTTATCTGCAACAAGAAAAGAAGGGAAAATTTACAAACATCAGGCGTTTCAAACTACTGTAACTGGTCGAAAGAGCATACTGTAAATATTGAAACCAGAGGAACAACCTCTAAATCTTAGCTCCTATGGTTATTAACATGGCAGCCCGATGCACTAAACTCCCGCTATGCATGGGGTCCGCGGAAGGGACGGATCGCAAAGGTCTTGTACACAATCTTACCCTACATTTATGCAAGAGGTTGTTTTAACGGTTCGAACCTTTGACCTACTTGTCACATGGCAGCAACTTTACCAGTTACGCCAAAGCTCCCATTACCTAAGCTCAATTTTTTAACAGCCATCTAAAATGAGTCAACTATACCACAAAGCCAAACTACTTGAGGTCGACTAAATGGTTCCTCTGTATCCATCTCAAAATCATTTAGGTCGCTATGATATTTATCATTTCAAAAGATTATCATAGGCTACGCTAAATCAACTCATCTAAGACCGTCAAAATCTATTAGACGAGTAAGGAGGTACCTGTTTTACCTTTTCAGTTAATACTAGCAGCAGCAAAATTAGTACAAAAGATTGTACAAACACATGTGCATCGGCCATTGACAGGCTTACAGTCAACAACACTCAGCACGAGGAAATTGTGTGGATCCTAGCTATAACAAAAGGTTAGAAATTTGTAAATGTGGATCCTAGCTGGTGTTACAACTTGTTACTACTGCTTCTTTTTCCATCTTTCTTTGAGTCTAGGTCTACCAAAAACAGCATCTCTATCTTTTCAAGATAGGCGTAAGGTATGCATATACACTAACCTCTCCATACCCCACTTATGGGATTCAGCTATTTGTTGTTGTTCTTGTAACTTGTTACAAATATTGACTGATATTGCCATAGGCAGATGAAGATTAGAGCACATGTTTCAGGCAAATTAGAAAAGCCACAACATCATGTTTAAATTACACTAAACACCTATGTAATATGACTTAATTGCAGATACACCCAAGCATTTCAAAATAATATACATAAAATAATATACAAAATATAATTTGTTTAATGTTTTCATCATCTAAGCTTGGAGGCGAAGAGCGTGCCAGAAGCCTACATCAGAGTAATCAAGGACATGTACGATGGAGCTAAGACTACGATTAGGACGGTGGGTGGCGACTCAGACCATTTTTCAGTGGTTATGGGGCTCCATCAAGGATCGGCGCTTAGCCCTCTCTTGTTTGCCTTGGTGATGGATGCTCTAACCCGACATATTCAAGGGGATGTGCCTTGGTGTATGCTATTTGATGATGACATAGTCTTGATAGACGAGACGAGGGCCGGTGTTATTGAGAGGTTAGAGGTATGGAGACACTCTCGAGTCTAAGGGTTTCAAATAAGCAGATCTAAGACAGAATACCTGGAGTGCAAGTTTAGCACCGAGCCGAGCGAAGTAGGCAGGGTCGTGACAATTGGATCTCAGGTCATCGCCAAGAGTGACAGTGTCAGATATCTTGGGTCGGTGATTCAGGGGGACGGAGAGATTGACGGGGACGTCACTCATCGTATAGGAGCGGGGTGGTCAAAGTGGAGACTTGCATCAGGAGTCCTGTGTGACAAGAAAGTTCCACAGAAACTCAAGGGGAAATTCCATAGAGTTGTGGTTAGACCTGCCATGTTGTATGGGGCAGAGTGCTGGCCAGTGAAGAACTCTCATGTTCAGAGGATGAAGGTTGCGGAGATGAGGATGCTCAGGTGGATGTGCAGGTTCACCAGGTTAGATAAGATTAAGAATGAAGTTATTCGAGAGAAGGTGGGGTGGCCCCGGTGGATGAGAAGATGCGAGAAGCGAGGCTGAGGTGGTTCGGGCATGTGCGGAGGGGAAGTCCTAATGCCCCAGTGAGGAGTTGTGAGCGGCTGGCGATGGTCGCCGTACGGCGAGGCAGAGGGAGGCCTAAGAAGTATTGGGGAAAGGTGATTAGACATGACATGGCTAGAATGCGGGTTCCGAGTACATGGCCCTTGATAGGAAAGTCTGGAGGTCTAGTATCAGGGTTGCAGGATAGGGGTTCCTGGAGTTTTTCGTACTCCTCACCCGGGGTTGGGTGAGGCTTGACAGGGCTATCCAAAGATGATTTGTATATTGGATTGTGTCTCTCTTATGGTAGTTACTGTATGATATTATTGCATGCTATTTTATTTATCGTTCTTATGTTTAGATAATTATTTACGTTATTTTTGCTGGAGTTACTAATTCTCTTTTGTTCTTGTTTTTATTTTTCCTTTCCTTCACTGAGCCGAGGGTCGATTGGAAACAACCTCTCTGCCCTTCCGGGTAGGGGTAAGGCCCGTCTACATATTACCCTCCCCAGACCCCACTTTGTGGGACTATACTGGGTAGTTGTTGCTGTTGTTGTTGTTGTTTTCATCATCTAAGCTATTAAGTATTTAATTTTAAAAACAGGGGTGCAAGTGTAGCAAAAATAATTTAAAGTGAAATAACCAAAAAACAAATCAAAGCTACAAAACAGAAAGTTCCAATATATTAATTTATAAAATTTAAAGAAAGAGAATAGACATTTTTGGGTCCCACGTGTAAAATAAAAACTTAAAATTTTATTTAAAATGAGAATAAACACTTCTTGAAACATGTTTCTTTCAAATATTTCATTTGGTAATGAGTATAAGTTATTTATAAGATATAATCAAAAAAAGTACGACCCAGTACAATACCACTCAGTGGTGTCTGGGGAGGGTAGTGTGTACGCAGCCTTACCCCTACCCTGGGTAGAGAGGCTGTTTCCAAATAGACCCCCGGCATAAATCCCCAGAATTTGCTCCTGGGGAGACTCGAACTCACAACCTCTCGGTTGTAAGTGAGGGTTGGTTACCATCAGACCAAGCCCCTCTTGTCTTATAAGATATAATCAATTATAAGCAATAGTTGCATTTTCAACATGTAAGTTATTTTTATTTTTTTTAAAAAGGATAGTACAAGAATTTCTCATTTTAATTTTAGTTTTGACCTTTTCTATCTTTCCACCTCATATTATTTTAAGTTTATTCAGTTAGAACTTAGACGTATGTTCGCCTGAGACGAATTTAAATAGGAACATGGTTGGTGAGGATTCATATAGCCGACCCAAACTTATTTTGTACTTCTTGTTTTAAATGTTTGACTTTGAAATACAGGGGTAATTATTATATTTGTGTAGAGTCATATTATAAGCACGTTTAGAGTAATTAATTCTAGTATTTAGATAATAAATAATGCGACCTATTTTCAGAGAAGGAAACACTAAGACAAGAAGAAGAAAGAGAACAAACCTTTGTGGATAGGTTCTCGCTTATCAACGGAATGCTGGGAATAACAGTTTGATGATTCCCAAGAGCCCTTATTTACACCGTCGTTAGCCATCTTGATTTCGACTCATCACTTCCTGGAGTGAAACATAGCTCGAGAGCACCACAAACAACCAGACGTGGAAGGAAAAAGAAAACTTTCAAAAGAAGTTAGTATGCAAAGTAAACACAATATTTATGTCTAACACTAACGCACTCATCCCATCAAAAGGGCAGGGCAACCCGATGCACTAAGCTCCCGCTATGCGGGGGGTTTGGGAAAGAGCCGGACCACAAGGGTCTATTGTACGTAGCCTTACCTTACATTTCTACTAGAGGCTGTTTCCACGTAATCCCATTAGAAATCAAAAGTAAATTTCTCCAAGAAAAGAAAGCATTGAAATAAGACATCAAACACAATATTTAAAAAGGGTAAAGAGAATTTTATTTCAGTCAGGTTACTCCTGGCAATCGAAAGGCAATCTGCAATCACACTCAAAATCTGGTGATCATGTTCCATGTTATCTATCATGTAAAATTACAGAAACGTTACACCTCAATGCACACCTAAAACCTAATCATGCATTAGTATAATGGTGAGGCAGAAAAAACATAGCAGAATGGAACAGAAACCTTTTCGAATTACAGCGGGACCTGGTGAAACTATGAAAGCTTCCAAGAACTCATAAGAAAGGCTTATGGCTAAGATGAAGTGTTTTGATGTGCGGATCCAAGTTTTTGAATCCAATGAAGAAAACCCTTCTTGTGACATTGAAACATTGAATTTTGTACTAGATTCAGAGTCCCGTCATGTGCAACTGAAGATTCAAACTGCTCCAATACCTTTACAATCTGCCAAAACTCGGGCCTCTTTTCTGGTTGCAAAGACCAACATTGTTCGATCAAAGCTCTCATGGCATGAGGGCAATTCCCGGGAATAGGTGGTCTCATATTCTGAAATGTTCCAGAGACAAATTCTTTCAGAATTACCCATACTTGCTAAACAAAGAATCTCATTTGCAGAATATTATGAAAATACAGTCAACTCTCCCTATAACAATTTTGTTGGCTGCTATAGCGAAATGCTGCTATACAACAACAAAAAAAATAAAATCCCACAAGTGGGGTTTGGGGAGAGTAGTGTATACACAGATCTTACCCCATGCCTTATGAAGGAAGAGAGGCAAACGAAATGCTATTATAGAGAACATAAAATATATTATAATATGAAAAAGTGGTTCCAAAGAAAACTTAACCATGATAGTGAAATGTTGTTATATAGAGGATGGTTGTTATAGAGAGGTCTGATTGTATTAATAGAAATAATATTTTGTTTGGGGGAAAGAATGGGGTTTAGGGGCATGATCTTGTCACTCAGATAGTCATAGGGACAAAAAGAGTTAGCCATGGCAAGGTCACAATTGTGTGCATCATCTTCCAAATGCATGCATGGTCATAAATTCTTTGGAAAAAAAACAAATACCTTGTTGACAACAGCAAAAGCAGCTTGTACTGGTGTCATATCTTCATAAGGTATGGTTCCAGCGACCATTTCCCGTAAAATGAGTCCAAAACCATAAACATCCACCTTCCGACCATATGATTTTCGTTTAATCATCTCAGGTGCCATCCATCGATAAGTACCTGGATCATCAGCCAAAAGATCACAGTATGCTTCCTCACAAGCAATTCCAAAATCTGCAATTTTCAGGCAGAACTTGTCATTGATAAGTATATTCTCCGGTTTGAGATCCCGATGAATAATGCCTCGTGAGTGAATATATTGCATTCCACGAGCAATATCCAAAGCCAGTGCTATCAATTTTTGTAACATTAGGGGCTTATGCTCAAGCTTGTGAAGGTATGCTCTCAAAGAACCCTCACATAAATACTCAGTCACAACACAAAAAACTGGTGGCTTTCTGCATGCACCTACAAACTGCATTAGCAGGTAATTAAAAGCCAGACCATAGATGATTTTGCAAACAAGTACACAAACTTGAGTTTTACGAATTTAAAACATAAAAAACGACTTTCAGCAATTTAAAAAAAATACACAGTATAGCTGCTCCCAAAAATAATAGCCGGCAAAATAACAAACATTGGCGTAGAAGAACTTCCATTAAAATGCTTAACTAAGACCATCAAATACAGTAAGCAATGTATAACTGCAGAATGCCGTATGCTCAAATTGAATGCATCAAACAAGGAAGTTGATTTTTTACCTTTACAACATTTTGATGGTGGAGTTGAGATAAGAGAATAACTTCTCTGCTAAACTGATTCTCCAACCGAGTTGCTAAATCTCCATTTTCGTCATCATCAGGTAGTCTTATCATTTTCACTGCAACAGGTTCATCCCTGTATATTCCATGGTAAAGCTGACTATGCGCACCATGAGCAAATCTTAGTCCAAGAAATAGCTTAGAAAGATCAATCATATACTCATCAGCTGTTTCTACGGACGTAACCCTACGTCCACTATGATCAAAGTACTTTGTCCATGCTGAATCTTTCCGGTTCCGGCTCTTTGATTTGTCATTGAACTTCAACAACGACTTTGAACCAATAGATCCAGAACTAGGTGCTTTCTTATCGCAGGAATCTTTGAGGAAAAACTTACTCACAATTCCCTTCTCATGTTCCTTCCTCTGAGGATGTGGACTCGAAAACCGCCTCTGACTAGATCGTGCTTCCTTAAACGTGTCGGAAAGTTTTGTCTTCGGGAGAGGGGATAATGCTCTTTGCTTATTCGTGCTCGGGTTTTGCATAATTTGCTTAACAATTGGACCAGTTCTTGAATTTACAGAATCTGTTTCAGGTCTAGTTTTGGCACTTGCAATACTCCTAGGCTGAAAAGTGATAGGAATAGAAGACAATCTTGTTGCATCCAACCTATGACAAATGGTATGAGAAAATTTTGTTCTCCTAATCCAGGAATTAATTTCCTCATCCATTTTTGTTTTTGTTTCTAATCAGGCTAAAAAACCCGATAACTAGCATAAAATCTATTCTCCTTTTGTTTCTTCAATTCAGGAGGCGGTTCCAATTCAATAATTTCCTCGAATCGTCCTATCAATTTTGCTAAGTTTTCCACAGACAATTTCTTCAAACCCATCAATCAAGAATCAACTCAGCCTATATGCAGACACACCATTAATGATCAATCAAAGCCACAATATAACCCTTCATAACACCTCCTTCAAGATCAAGTTAAAGCAGAGTTAATCCAATTTTTTATCTACTTACAAGAATCAATATCATAATGCCCCTTTCACACTAAAAAGACCAGCTCGTCCGAGTAAGAGTCGCAACCAAGGGGTGTCATGTAGACAGCCTATCCTAAGGCAAACGCCAGTGGCTGATTTCACAGCTTCAAGCCGTGACTTAGGTCACATGGAGACAACTTCAGCAGTGATCCAAGGCTCCCCTTCTAATGTCCTTTTCACACTATTCATTCAAATCAAAAAGAAAAAGACACTTACTTTAAATAGCAGGAAAAAACCTTCTTCAGCTATAAAATCCAACACCCCACCTTCCTTCTAAGCCTGCAAAATGCCACACATATTCAAATCCAAATTAAAAATCAAATTTAATATAACAAAGCTAAGAATAAAATATACAACAAAGGGAAAAAGGGAAACTCAAAAGGCTTAAAAATAAGGAAATACCAATCATTAATCCATTAAAAAAAAAAAGAGAGACCCCTTTTCTTAAACTGAAAAGACAGACATACCCTTTTCAGAAAATCAGATTCAAGAACCATTACAGTGGTGATATTTTCGCCATAAAGATTGCATCTTTGATACGAACTCTATTTCCTCCCCTCTAATTTCTGCTTGAGATATTGAATATATTTGAATGAGAGAGGAGAAAAATCAAAATTCATTTATGACTATAATTAATATTCCATATATATTTCGTATGTATTCCTAATAGGTCTCTGTTTCGTTTTCACACATGAAAAATCAAAGTACGTTTTGGTACGTGCTATAAAACAAATTAAACTTAGATGATACCTTTCATATGGACCCGGTTTTGTTGCATGACTTAAGGGGATCTCAAATGGGCCGGTGAAAAAAAAAAGGAGGGGTATGTTATTCGGTTTCAAGTACTCACATATGGCGCGTATTAATTTAGGTTCGTGCGCTCCATGACATGAATATTCTCAATTTCGTATTCGAGGTATTTAGTTAAAGGAATCTTATTTGTCTACCACAACCTTAATATTAAATCTTTAGTTAATTTATTACTATGATTAAAAAACAAATAAAAGTAAAATAGTTATGAGTCATTTGGTATGATAGATAAGCAAAAATAATCATGCGACAAAAATTTAGTATCTTCTTGTCACTTGTTTGATTATTAATTCGGAATAAGTTATGTCAGGTTTAAAAAGAGTACCTGGATAATTTATACCTGTCAGAGAATGAAATAGTAATCACATGATAAATTATCTCAAGATAAAACGATAAAATTGACGATCTCACAATTAATATAACATACCAAATACTCAATAAGAAATAATATCAAGATAACTAATCTCAATATAATATTTCAGTATAACTAATCTCAGCATAACTTGTGTTTAAACCAAACAAACCCTTAAGTGCACACAAGTAAAAAAATGTGGAAGAAAAAGTTCTTAAAAAATTAAACATTTTTCTTTAATGGTTTTCCGTTGAAAAAATACCTTACAAAAAGCAGGGTCGGCCGAAGGATAAAGCTACTAAAGCAGCTGCTTTGGGCCTCATAACTTTTGGGACCCAAAATTTTCCTAATACATTATATATTAATTTATTTTTAAAAGAATATTTAATATTTTAAATCAGAAACTACATATTTTAATTGTAAAAAAGTACAATTAGATTATTTATTATAAATTTAGAATTTTTTTATATATTAGAAATTATTTTTTAGACCATAAATTACGAAAGAATTCAATTATTAACTTCTAATTCAAAAAACTTTAATACAATCCCACAATATGGTGTTGATAAAATTTTAGCAAATAATAAAACCTTAATTAGAAGGTATAATTCAAGAAAAATTAAATAGACCAGATAAAATTATTAATAACTTTGCATAAAGAAAAGGTAGAAATATAAAACTTAAATGAAATTACATATGAAATATTTTACATATATATATAAAAAATAAAGCCTCTCACTAAAATTTTGCTTTAGACCTTCATATTTATTGAGCCGCTCCTAACAGAAAGTTGAAAAGAATTTTAAATATTATAGGATACAAAAGCTACCAAGTATTTCCAAGAATCATGTGAACAAGATCAAGGAAAGAGACAAAAATTAACAAAGGAAAAAAGAAATTCAGTTGGAGAGCATATAGCTGTCACAATCTACGAATTATGAATTTAAGAAAGACAGAGATGTCTTCTTTTTTTATTTTTGTTTTTTCGTTTTCTGTTTTTACATTGTTTTTTAATGTACACGATTAATGGTACGACCGGTACGGTAAGAATATTATAATCTTTGGTGTATTTTTCTTTAGCAATTCTTATGATACTGTATGTTATTTTTAGCCCAAAAATTAAAGGGTACCATGACAATAAACGAAGATAATAATAAAATAATAATTATAACAAATACAGTATAATCTTATAAGTGGGGTTCATGAAAGAAGAGAAGTTGTTTCTGATCCATCGACCATCATTGGCTCAAAAAAAGATGAAAAAGAAGAGAAACAACATCAAAATAAGATGAAAAGAGAATAATCAAAGTGACTAAATTTTTTTTTTTGAATTGAATTGAATTATGATGTTGTGAGTTTTTACTGGCTTTGTTATTCACATAGATAATTCCTCTTTGTCAAGTAAAAACATAAATAGAAAATAAATATTGAAATTCATAGAATTTTCTTTGAAATTATGTGACACTAATTTAAGCTTCAGAAATCAATTCAAAATGAAAAGTCAAAATTTTGTTATTGTATTATTCGAGATTGCTCATTTTACTCTTTGTTACCCTTTCGTTTCATTCATATTTTTGTCATAAGCAAATTATCTTGATTATCATTAAGGGAGTTTTGGCTTAAAATGTACAGGATTACGCATGTTCAAATTCTTTGACAAAAGATGTCTAAATTTACCCCTTAAATATTAATTATGGTATAAAAATATCCTAAGATTACAGTTTTTTGAGAGAAAACAGTAAAACGGAATAAAAATGAACTGCAAATGGTAGTCGTGGTTGATTTGAGGATCTTATGCGACATAGCGAACTCTTCTAACGTGTTACATTTTCTCTAACGCACCCTGCCCGAAAATTATTGAACTCCCATAATGTTAAGCTAGCAAGACTAATAGGTTTAGGCTATGGTGCCAACCATGACTTCTGACTTTTCCTAACCATGAGAGTAATATACTAGCTGATCGTCTGCACAATTTCTTTGTCCTTTCGGCATAGTGTAAAGTTGGTACATTCTATTCTTTTTTAACCTTAGTTGTGAGAATACATTGGATTTGTTATAAAACACTAAAAGAACAAGAGCAATATTGCAGAGAAAGAGAGAGAAAATTCTTATTGAATTTTGGGGTTATTTACAATGGGGTAAGACCCCTCTATTTATAGGAGGAAAAATGACTTAGCCTCGAAGTAAAACTCTCTACAAGATAGACATTCACTCTAAATAGAATTCTATTTTTAACACTCCCCCTTGAATGTCTACTCAATAAATAATGTGCCTCGTTAAAACCTTAACTAAAACAAAACCCAATGGGAAAAAAATTCTAGAAAAGGAAAAGAGTACACATATTAAGAAATGCGCCTATAGGTTGCCTCGTTAAAAACCTTGCAAGGAAAACCCAGTGGGACAAAACCTTGTAAGAGAAAAAGAGTGCAACGTGCATTAACTCCCCCTGAAGAAAGCATCAATTCACATCCTTGAGCATTCGCAATTCAATCTTGTGCACCATCTTCAAGAGATCGTTGGTAGAGATTTGATAAATAAATCAGCCATATTAACTTGAATGAATATTTGCACCTTGAAATCATCACTCGTGATAGATATATAACATCTTCAAAAATATCGTGAAATGGATCTTCAATATCTCCATAAAGGTATCCTCGCTATCACATTATCACGCTTATAGTTACATCATGATATATTTGTGTATAAATTGCACCGAGGTAGTGGTACCTCTAGATCAAGAATTGTAGATGCTTCAAGCAACTTAAATCCTTCATGGATTATCATATAAGTTAAGTCATACAAGCCATATTATAGACTTTAGATGCATATCAAGTTTTCATGTCATGCTAGACAAATAAGATATCGAAAACTGATTGCACATACCGTTGACTTTATACTTTTAAGTATTTGAACTACATGTCCAAAACTACATGTCTTTCATATGGAATCAATTCTACTTGAATTCTATCTCTTCCATTTGGCCAATACTTTTGTGTCTATATTTGATAGATTTAAGATCCTCATCTAAACTTAGCGCTATGATAGATGTCGTCGACAAACATTTTATATCAGTTCCAATAAATTTTCATAAAAGACATAACATATAGATCTTTTCATTCATGTATTCAGGTACCTGAATCTCTCATGAGATTTTATGAAGTGTTATGTCATGTGATCTTCTCGATCACTTGCCTCATTTATTATGATCACCTTGATCATTTGCTCATCTTCTTTATCAAGAAGTTCTATTTGAAACTGATTTGCCTATACACTTTAAGCATACCATAGATTTTGTCCTTCTATGACTTAATATGAGCATTTGCAATGAGAATATAATTTTCTTTGGGTCAATAAATGCGTATGGCATGCTTTGCAATATGTTGCAAATGAAATATCCTTTTATGAACTTCAAGTTCATATTATCCTATTCGAGGATCTATATGTATAAATAATCATTTATTCCATGTAACTTTTTTTTTCTCAACTGTTGTATCTTGTCTCCCTCTCATGTTAGAAGAACTAACTTGCTTCCTCAACTTTGGAAAATTCATCTTTGTGCGTTATGGTGTTAATCAATATACACCACACATTAATAATAATAAGATGGAATTATTTGGTTCCTGGCCCTGAACCACTTGTGAGGGGAGAATATAATATACTTTCGTACTTAACGTATATCAAACTGATATAGATACTTTGTTCTCATAAACAATAGTTTAGCTATTAAGTGGAGGCACTCAATAATTATTTTTCTAAACCAATTATGATGTAAACCAACTTATCAAGATGAACTTCTTGAACAGAAAATCTGGAAATTATGCTCGAAATTAAATTACCGAGCAAGTTACCTCGCAAGCACCGGCCAAGTTGCAGGTTAATAATAATCGCACATGTAACCATCTCATAGATGCATCTTATGTGGTATACATGGCAGATGAATGGGCCCATATTCACCTTTGATATTTCCAGCATTCATGGGATTCAATCCCAACTTTAGTTGGTCAATTAATTTAATGAGAACAAGTAATATAAGAGAATTCGTAAAGAACTTTCTAGTTCTTTAATATTTACTCATATAGATTCTCGTTTATTTTGCACATCATACTTTAATTAATATGACTAAACCAGCTATGCCAACTGGATATCAATAAACTCCAAGTTTATTATGATATGGGTTTTATGTCAATAAAGTTCTACTTTATTGTGGCATTCTTTTATATGTGTAATACAAACTGGAGAATAAAGTGGGTAGCTTTTCGCATACATATTATTCCACCACAAGTTGTAGTAATAGAAGATATAAAATCTTTCCTTTATTTATAGTCTCAATATAATCAATCGCTTTCGCGTATACTTTGGAAACTGAATAAGTTTCTTTAAGACTTACTACAACACAATACCTTATTGGTAATCAATTGTGTTTCTCCAAAATAGTATAATTGGCTCTTGCATAGTTCTCAATTAATTTGGCACTATCACATATTAATCAATATCCATATAGTGAATATTTCTTTTAAAGAGAAAGTTGTACCATTATGGTCATGGTCAAAATTATATGCAAGATATGTTTCTTGCATTATTATTGTCCTTTAATAATCACATTATCAAAATATTTTGGCGTACAATAGGTACGTGACCAATGACCATTCATGCCATAATAATGACATTATTTTCTTATATCATCTCAACCCCCCTTCTAGAGGTGAGTGTGGTATATTCAATACCAATAGCATGTTCATCTTCTTCCAATAATGAATATGTACTCATAAATCAGATGTTGTCACATTCACACCATGAATGGACCATAATAATCTGTATGTGCTATATAAAATCTCATGTCAAATCGATGACAGATATTACTTTCACAGAGTGAAGGATTATTTTGAGAATCCTTATTATCTTCATTATCACAATGATGACGATTATAATTTCGTCTATTGCCACGTCCACATCCATTGATACCTTCACGGTAATAATTTTATCTTCTTTCAGACTTATCACATACTGCTATCACATTCTCCATAAGGAATGAGAATGAAGCAAATTCAATGGGACGGATTTTTAATTCTTTGCCCACAATCATACAAGAATTTGATCATGGCAAGACATAGAAAATTTACCACGTTGGGTGGTTATAATATCTTTCAAGATACCTTAAAGTTGCAATCAAAATATACCGTCTATGCTTGTATTTAAAATCAAATTATAGAATTGCAAGAATTTGAAAGAGAAAAGTAAAATACTTACCTTAAATCCAGAATTTAATCATGAAGGAAGTTCATAGAATAATTGACAATCATTATGCTCAATCCCAAATTAAATTTGTTTATTCTCATACCGAGATAAAATATCTTAATGATTGAGATAATAAAGAATTTATTGAAAGCTATTAAAAAGATGTGCATGATATTCACATAAAGATTCCTTGCGCACTATAAGTCATCTGTTACAAAGGATAATTATGACTAGATATAGTCAGAAGGAATTCCAAATTACATAGCCACCGCAGATTGGAGAGAAATAAGGACAAATGTGACAACTATTCTACTTTTGGGAAAGACTTTCCATTGAGACCTTAATATTGTTGGGGCTGTGGCTTGCCACTACAACAAGGCTTCATTAGCTAACAGTTGATTAGAAACCCATATTGACAACACGAAATAATATTCTCATGCCAAATAAATAGATATCAAATCACCAAATGCAAAAATAGCCAAATTCAACAACCACAAGTTCTTATTTGCACAATATCTTTCTTAAGAACCACCAATTGTCCAACCAATGGACTGGTCTAAGGAAAGATCTTCATCAAAAATGAGAGTATGAGAAATATACCATAAGAAGTAATCACGTTTTCATCTATCATTACAATCATATGCATTGTTTACAATGAACAATTGGTACATAACCCCCACCCTCACAAAGACAAGAGTCGGACAGAGTGGCTTTCCTAATTCGCTCCCTTGTTGACTCAAACCCCAACGTCGCAGTTGGAGGTGGAGGGCCCTTTCACTAAAGCACATGAGCTATCAATAATATTTGGCAGGAATAACAGTGTATTCCCAAAGCACACTAGACCATTGGATGTACCAATTTGGTGATCTTGGACTTGTGTGTTTCTGTGAGGATAAAGGTTCATTGTCACACCATTCCAAACACAAGGGTTAACCGTGAATTAAGTCTGAAGTGCAATTTCTCCAACATATATTTAATTGTACAAGAGATACTGGTAGCAGGACACCAATTTCTAGTCTTACTCTAGATTCTGGAACTAAGTCTAATGCCCTAGTAATTTTCACCGATGAAATCAACATAAAAGAGATGAATGGATGAACTACTTCTTGATAGTTACATTTTCGGGATAAAAGAAGGAAAATAAACGATTCAATTTTGAACACTGAAATGCTACAATTTAGCAAGCCTTGTGGCCTCACCACCATTTTCAGACTTAAAACTAAGTAACTTAGAGAGCATCAAATTTTATTCTCACCAACCATTCATAGCATACAAGGGCATGAAAACAATTTTTAACCCAAAAAAAGGTAACCATGAAAACTATAGAACTGGTTAAAGTATCCCTGCTGAAACCATAATGCAAGTTGGTAATGCATGCAAGACAAGCAATGAAAATGCTGATATATAGAAGGCGCTCCACTTACCTGCGCCGGGTATGTCGAAGGATAAGCACCATAACCAGCACTTGAGGGCACTGGGGCAGGCCCTTGAGGAGGTGCATAGCTTGCTCCGTAACTGCTGTAAGCACCATATGCTGCCTGCTGCGCATAACCAGGATTGCACTGCTGTGGTTGGGCTTGTGCAGCCTGTGGCCAGGTTTGACCTTGTACACCATAACGTGCACAATCTTTCAGCATAGGCGCGACTCTTCATCAAAAGAATATCAAGAATTCCTTTGTTAAGCCATGAATCAAGGCCAGGGAGATGAGTTGTTTTAGTTGCAGTAATAGAAAACAATTGATAGAAAAAGAAGAAAAAAAACAGTAAACATATGTAGGAACTTCTTTTTTCTTTAAGAGTCTATACAGTTGTAGTTAAATTGAATACTTCAAATTTATCTTAGTGGGAGTTGTTCGTGGTTTATAGGGAGGGAATGGGTGAGAGAAGAATTTTCAAAGATAGAGTCTCGTGCTGATAACGTGTTATAAAACAATAAAAGTACAAGAGCAATATTGCAGAGAAAGAGAGAGAAAATTCTTATAGAATTTTGGGGTTATTTACAATGGGGTAAGACCCCTCTATTTATAGGATGAAAAATGACTTAGCCTCAAAGTAAAACTCTCTACAAGATAGACATTCACTCTAAATAGAATTCTATTCTTAATAGGATTGTTGTAATTGTTGTTGTTGAATAATATATTAATATTAGAAATAAAAATCTGTTTATAGATTCTTTTTATTCATTTAATTAATTAATGGTTGAAAAAGTCAAAAATGGTGGGTCTCTCGTCTTAAAGAATCCACTGTACAATTCAGTGTTCGAAACCCCATATTGACCGTTATTGTTATACTGCAATTATGTTTTCTCTAACTTTTTATCATGTTTAAATGAATTTTTCCTTAAAAGTCAAAAGAATTTATTGTTTTGGTGAACATATATATCCTTTTAAATTTCTTACTACTCCTTTCAGTCCATATTTTTCTTTACTTCTTTTTCTTTTTTGTATGTCTATTTTGTAGTTCTTTTGCATTGATATTCACACTTGAATTACAACTAATCCGAATTTGCGCTATACTAAGATGAAAGTTGGAGGATATGGTGGCTGGAACTATATTTTTTAGTTTCCTATCCGGTATTTGATACAAGCATTGGAGTCCGACTATATCCGGATTCGTTCCAGATAGGACCCCATTCGACAAGTAATGCTCCCTACCTAGAATATTTTCATATCTAGGACTTGAACCCGAGGTGATTGGAACTAGACTAATAAAGAACTGTGTACCAATTATTCCTATTACTTGTTCTCATCTGGTTATTCTAGCAACAACAAAAATGAAACTATAGGCTTATATGTGTAATACCCCGTACATTCAAATTAGGTGTAGATATGTTAAATGAATAGTAAAGTTATATTTTGGATATGCAAAGTTCTATTGGTATGAATATGGGTAGAAATAATCATTTTAGAATCAAGATAAAGTGTGAGGTGTAAAAGATTCACGAAGTTTACAAAATGCCAGTCTTGCAGGAGATTTAGTGAAAAACGTGTAAGGTATTTGGGAAAACTCAAAATACAAAAGTTGTCTTTGAAATATCTTTCCGACTATAGGTGCGCAGGGGCGCACTTGGGTGGAGGGGGGAGTCATTTTAAAGCCCTACTTCGTCCCTCATAGCCCCAAAACATAAAAAGTTGCTCTAGAAAGGGAAACTCTAAAAACCTAACTCTTTAAGGGTCCCTCCACCACCCAAGGTAAGTTCTAATGGCAATTCTATGTTAATTTCAATTTTCCAATATCTTATTAGCATGGGTAAACCCTCCATATCATTAGATATCGATTGGGACATCATTGTTGAGAGAAGGAACCCTAGAACTATAATTCAAGGAGATTGAACTTCGAAAAGGTAATGTTTCCACCCTCTAATTGATTCTAGCATTGGATTAATGATTATATACTCTAGTTCACGAGATATGAGTTGATGGGTTTGATAGAAAAGCATGAATAGTTATAAGTTTGGGTTGTTGATTGTTGATTATTGGTTAAGGGTGTTGTTTACCTTATGGGTGATAAAAATGATATCAATTATAACCATTTGAGACTTTAGAATTTATCTAGAAGCAAGATCATGGGTTATTAGTTGTAGAGACACCAATAATAAGATCTATGAAACTTTATTCTCACCAAGTGTTTGATGAAATGCTTCAGTGACCAAAATATGAGTATCGTAGCTAATATGGATTCCCTTTGACTTGTATTGCTATAGATTAAAGTTAAAAGGGTTGGCATACATTGTATTATGCTCAAGATCAAGAAGTTCAGGAAGTTATGGTATGTAAGGCTAACTCTCTATGTTTGAGAATATTGATGATTCTCCTTACACTATGTTTCTTTTACTACGTTACTAATTGCCTTAGAAATATAGTTTTGCCTAGCTCCTTGAATTATTGTAGAACTTCTATTCTCTAGCTTCATAACTCATTCATGACTTCCATTTGACCGTTGTGAGCTCAATGCTTATTCAATATAAACTTGAGATTGATGTTCTCGAGTCTTAGTATAAATTACCTTGTATGCCATAAACATTTGAAGTTTACCTATTCATAATCAGTTCAAGAATACATGTCTCAGTCTAGTCCTATTCAGTATTCCAATATTATGTAAGTCAGTATGATCCAGTATTCCAGTTTCCTGTAACTCAGTATGATTCAGTATTTTACTATCATGTATTGCAGTATGATTCTCATTTCCTAATTTTAAATTCCTGAATGTTGAACACCTGTATTTAGGCGTGAGGCCGCAGTTAATGCTTTATGCATCTTTGGGCCTGAGGCCGCATTTTATGCTTTGTTCACCTTTGGGTCTGATGCCGCAGTTTATGCTTTATGCATCTTTACGCTTGAGGCCGTACTTTATGCTTTATGCATTTTTGGGCATAAGGTCATAGTTATGTATTCACATACTTGGGCCTGAGGATGTAGCTTGTGCACATATATATTGGGCCCGAGGCCATAGCTTATTCATATAAATAAGTTGTTCATCATTCAGAAGAGGAAGTATTCACATTCTTACTTCCTTTGTTCAGTTCAATTATTAGTTATTATATCAGTTATCAGTTATTATTTCAGTTACCAGTTACTCCATCCGTTTTATATTAAATGATCTACTTTCCATTTTAGTCTGTTCCAAAATAAATGATGCATTTCTAAATATGGAAATAATTCAACTTTAAACTCTTCATTTTACCCTTTTTATCCTTAACCACAAAAATGGTATGGCCCTACAAACCTCTTACCCCTTAAACTTTTAAGATCACAAGTTTCAAAAGTCCTCTTCTTTTTTCTTAAACTCCGTGCCAAGTTAAAGTAGCTCAAACAATATGAAATGGAGGGAGTATCAGTTATCATTTCAGTTTCAGTTTCAATAGTTATCATTTCAGTTACCAATTATCAGCTTAGTTTTAGTTTCAGCACTTATAGTTCTTTCTTTCAGTTGCTGTACATACCAGTGCAATTCATATGACCGACTTCCCTTTTGCCCAGGGCCTGCATCTCACGATGCAGGTAGTGATTTATTGGTCAATGATTCATAGCGCTAGGATTATCATACCAGCTACTTGGTGATCCGCAATTCTTCCGGGGCATTATCATTATCTTGTACTCTTCAGTATTTTCAAACAGTCACTGTTTTCAGTACTTCATTAGAGGCTTTACAGACTAGAGTAATAGTTAGACAGAGTCACAAACATTTAAGGTTAAGCAATGTTGTTACATATATGTTTCAGGCATGTGTTAGTGTTTTCGCATTTGATTTATATCATTTAGACTTTCAGTATATCTGTACGTGTTAGCATGTACTTCGCATTCAGTATGTTATAATATCACATATATGTTTCTGGCATGTGTCAGAGCACTTGGTTCAAGTATCCTGGGGAGTCTATGAAGTCGTGTCCAGTGGAGTTTCTTTTATATGTGTGTACCGACTACTCATCCAAGATTGTCTCATATTTTTCTACTCTAGATCGTGCCATGAAGCTTAGAGAAATAAACCTTCTCTTCCTATCGAATTCCAAAGGTATTGGATGCCCATGTGACGCGCATGAGAAACCTAAGGTCCTAGAGAGGATAATTGACCATTGGGATATAATTATTAAGTACATGTTTGTAAATATGAGACTTGAGAGGATGTTAAAAGTGGGATGCAACGGATAGCAATATAGATTAGAGCATAACCTTATCAGAAAGTACAAAAGCAGTTATCATGTCTTATGGTTATTAGTTTACCTCAGTTACCAGTTATACAGTCTTTCAGTTAGCAAATTTATGGTTATTCAGTACACCAGTATTCAGTTATATGTTTACCAAATATCTAATTTTCAGTGTATCAAAATTTCTAGTGACTTATGAGTATACAGTGACGCATATGGGTTCTTAAACAAAATGTAAGCAACATTGATTATAGCAAAACCTTCACATTTTAGGTTTGTATTAAGACCAAGACTCACCGGATAGTGCAGGAAGTGATTTATCAGATGATGATATACTTTAAAGGATAAGTTTGTGCATGGTAGTGTATTCGTGTGTGTTTTACCTCCTAGAAAACTTTATTTAATTCTTGGAAATGGGGCCACAAGTTGAATGATGATAGTTGAGATATCAGACCCTAACATTGGTCACTATAGTTTTAGATGGAAAAGAGCCTAAGGATAAAATACACAAGAGTCAGAAATGTTTGTTATTACCAAATATATGATTTCATACAACTCATGCAAATAACTAGAAGATATGATGTATGCAATGAGAACTAAGAGCAGCCAATAGTAAATTTCAAGGAACGATTTTAAGTTGTTCATATTTATTCAAATCAAAATAAGAAGTACCACATTAGTAAGCTACTATAAGAAGCATCTATTGATGTAAGATGAAAGATATGCAATTTCCCCCTTAGGTTATGTGACTAGGTGATTACAACAGATGTTTATAGTATGATATGATTTTGTATTATATAGAAAGTTTGGGATTAGATCTTCTAATTTTGTTTAAGATAGATGAACTTTCTCTAAGTGTGATTCATGTACATGATCCAAAAAAACCGATAAGTATGCGACCATAGAACTGGGTCGGATGGTGGGGGAAGTTAGAAATAATCTTATGACTCATTTTAGTTATCCAAAGTAGAACAAGATAACGTGATTCTAGCAGGTGTTTAGTAAAAGAATAATAAGTAAGTTTTGAGATGATACAATAAATTAGCAATGTCAGCAGAGCTAGTAGAGGTACAATTTGATTCACTTAGCCAGGTTAACTTTAGTGAGTGGATGACAGCTTGAAATACCGAATGTATGTTAGAAGCCAAAGAGTTTTAAGTTAATCTGAAGTACAATGATAGTGGAAATAGAAATCAGTTAGCAGTAAGCGAGCAAACTATAGAAGAATGCCCTTTAGGAATTATCAAAATGTGGGTTCTCAAAGATTAACAGTGTAAGAAGAGTTAAATCATTAAGATTGTGTATGATAGTTGTGAATATATTAGCTTTTTGTTATGTGAATAACTTAGTTTTTCCTAGTATAAAAAACAAAAAAAAATTCTCACAAATAAGTTGGAAGATAAGCCTTCATTGATGTAGAGTGCAAAGAATTATAGAAAATAAGGAAAGCTATTTGGATTCCAACAAAAAAAAAGGAAGAATCCTCAAGTATAAGACCTTTGGTTTAGGGGGTGATGTGAAAACCACCAACAAGTCCAGATGGAGATTTGAAACTCGAATGGTTATCATGGGATATGAAAAAAGAAAATTAGTTTAATAATAAGGGGAAATTGTATAATTACCATTGTGATTATGTCTAGGCATGTGTTAGAAATACAACGCGATTAGAATGATCATCGAGCTTAATTATTGATGATAAAGTGATCACAAAAAAGTTGTTAAATCATACCTATTTATGTGTTATGAGGGTAGTGCCATTGCACGAGACTCTAAAATTTAGAGTACATGTCAAAGACTTAGTTCACAATAATACTATAAGTGTTTTCAGAAAGTGCTTAAGAAGATAAAGTGTGAAAAGTATAACTCAATTGAGGTAGATAAGAGAACTATGTTGAAAGAAGTTCACCAGCAAAGATAGGAGTTAGACTTGGGACTCCGAAGATGACAGAGTTATTGTCTATAACATGAATTGTTCCCCCTTAGTAGCCGAAGAGAAGGAGAAACAATTTGATGATCCATACGTGTTGCAGTTGAAGAGGAGATTCACAAGTATACGACGATGGCTTTTGAATAAGGGGGAGATGATGGTACTTTGAGGTACCAAGACAGATTGTTTGTTCCAGACATAGATGGACTTAAAGAGAGAAGATCATGTTAGAAGTCCATAATTGCATTCTTTCCATCCAAGTTCCCCAAATATACATCATGACCGAGGAGATTTATTGGTTGAATGACATGAAGAAGAACTTCACAAACTTTGTGGCCAATTGTCCGAAGTATCAGCAAATGAAAGTCGAGCAACAGAAAGCCTAGTCTTTTACCATGGTTTACACATATTTTTGGGTGGATATGGTAAATATGGAATTTATAATAGGATTATCTTGCTCAATTTGGAAGCATGATTTGATTGAGTGATTGTAAATCGACTTACCAAGTCACCACATCTTTCCAGTAAAAACTACATATTCGGTAGAAGATTATACCAAGTTGTACAATAAAAAAATCGTCTAATTGAATGGAACTTCGTTGTTTGTCATTTCAGACTGTGGTGCTCAGTTTAAAATGAACGCTTAGAAGTTCTTTCAGAAAGGATTAGGAACTTGTTTTTCATCCTAAAAAAGATAGACATGCAGAGCGCATCATTCAAACAGTTGAGGATATGTTCTTGAAGTTAAAAGTAATTGGGATGATCACATACTTCTCATTGACCTTGCTAATAATAACACCTACCATTCTAGTATCAAGATGGCACGTGCAAGACTCTGTATGGGCGAAGGTATGGATCGCCAATTGGTTGGTCCAAAGTTGGTGAAGGGGAGTTGTTGGGACCAAATTTGGTCTATCAGACTATAGTGAAAGTTAAGTTGATTCAAGAGCACTTGAAGACGACTCAGAGCCGAGAAACATCCTATTCGACCGTGTGGCATATAGACCTAGAGTTTCAAGTGGATAATTAGGTGTTTATGAAAGTTTCACTTATGAAATACGTTATGAGATTTGGGAAGAAGGGGAAACATGGTCCCTGCTATATTGGGCCATATAGAATCTTGTGAAAGATCGGTCAATTAGCTTATGAGTTGGAGTTGCCAGCAAAAGTAGTGGTGGTACAACCAGTATTTCACGTGTCATGTTATAATATTCAAGTTTCCAGTACTCAGATACTCATGTTAGTTCAGTACTCAGATACTCATGTCAATTTAGTATTCAGGTGCTCATGTCAGCTCAATACTCAGTTACTCATGTCAGTCCAATACTTAGATATTAATGCTAGCTTAGAAATCTGATATTGATGTTTGTATAATACTCGAATATTCGTGCTAGTTTAATATTCATATATCCATGTTAGTTCAGTATTCACGTATCCATGGCAGACCAATATTCAGTCGATGCAGTAGTCATTCAGTTCAGTAATCACGTATTCATCTAGTTTAGTATGCAAGTGTTAATGAAAGTTCATGTTTCCACTAAACCTGTTTAAGGTCCGAAGTTAGCAGAAATTACAGTCAGGACAGTCATTCGAGGATGAATGATCCCAATGGGGAGATAATGCAACACCCCGTATATTCAAACTAGGTGTGGATATATTAAATAAGTAGTAAGGTTATATTTTAGACATGTGAAGTTCCATTGGTATGAATATGGATGGAAAAAGTTATTTTAGAATCAAGATGAAGAGGGAGGTGTACAAGATTCATGAAGTTTACAAAAAGGTCAGTCTTGCAGAGGTTTAGTGAAAAACGTGTAAGGTATTTGGGAAAACTCAAAACACAAATGTTGTCTTTGAAATAGCTTTTGATATATTATGGAGCCCAAATGGATATCTGTGCAAAAAGTTATGTGTGTTTTACATAATAGTGAGCAATATGCGTGCCCCAAGCGCGGCCGTACACCTGTGGCAGTGTAACTGCCATTTTGCATGATCAGGTGCGCGGTCAGGCCTACAAGTACGCGGAGACGCACATGGTGGGTCATTTTAAAGCCCTACTTTATCCCTCACAACCCCAAAACATAAAAACTTACTCTATAAAGGGAAGCTCTAAAAAAACTAACTCCTTAAGTGTCTCTCCACCACCCAAGGTAATTTCTAATGGTGATTCAAAGTTAGTTTCAATTTTCCAACATCTTATTAACATGGGTAAACCCTCCATATCATTACATATTCGATTGGGACATCATTGTTGAGACAAGGAACCCTAGAACTCAAATTAAAGGGGATTGAACTTCGAAAAGGTAATGTCTTCACCCCTTTAATTGATTCTAGAATTAGATTAATGATAATAGACTCTATTCATAACATATGAGTTGATGCGTTCGATAGAAAAACATGAACGGTTATAAGTTTGGGTTGTTGATTGTTGATTATTGGTTAAAGGTGTTGTTTACCTTGGGTGATAAAGAATGATGTTGATTATAACCATTTGAGATATTAGAATTTATCTAGAAGTAAGAGAAATATATTATTGGGTGTAGAGACACCGTTAATAAGGACTATAAAACTTTATTCTCGCAAAGTGTTTGATAAAATTCTTAAGTGACCAAAATATGAGTATCATAGATAATATAGAATCCCTTTGACTTGTATTGATATAGATTAAAGTTGAAAGTAGTGACAAACATTATATTACGCAGAAGAGAAAGAAGTTAAGGTATGTGAAGCTAACTCTCTATGTTTGGGAATGTTGATGATTCTCCCTACACTATGTTTCTTTATGACATTACTAATTTCCTTAGAAATATAGTTTAGCCTAGTTCCTTGAATAGTTGTAGAACTTCATTTTCTGGCTTCATAACTCGTTCTTGACTTCGATTCTAAACGTTCTGAGCTCAGTGCATATTCAATATAGACTTGAGATTGATGTCCTCGAGTCTTAGTATAGGTACCCAATATGACATAAACAATTGAAGTTTCAGTGTTCATATTCAGTCCAAGAATACATCTTAGTCTAGTCTTATTCAGTATTCCGGTATTATATAACTCAGTGTAATTCAGTATTGTAGCATCATGTAACTCAGTGTGATTCAGTATTTCACTATCATGTAATTGCAGTATGATTCTCAGTTCCTAATTTTAATTCCCTGAATGTTGAATACCTGTATTCGGGCCTGAGGTCGCAGTTAATGCTTTATGCATCTTTGGGCCTGAGGCTACAACTTATGCTTTATGCATCTTTGGGCCTGATGCCGCAGTTTATGCTTTATGCATCTTTGGACCTGAGGTGTAGTTTATGCTTTATACATTTTTGGGCCTGAGGCCGTAGTTATGTGTATATATATATATATATATATATATATATATATATATATATATATATATATATATATATATATACTTGGGCCTAAGGCCAGCTTGTGCATATATATATTGGGCCCGAGGCCGTAGCTTATTTAGATAAACAGGTTGTTCATCATTCAGAAGATGGAGTATTCATATCCTTACCTCCTTTGTTTAGTTCAATTATTAGTTATCATTTCAGTTATCAGTTATCATTTCAGTTACCAATTGTGAGTTCAGTTATTAGTTATTAGTTCAGTTATCATTCAGTTTCAGTTTCAATAGTTATCATTTCAGTTACCAATTATCAGTTCTGAGTTATCAGCTTAGTTTCAATTTCAGCATTTATAATTCTCTTTCGATTGCTTTACATACCAGTGTACTCACATCCCTTTCCCGAGGCCTACATCTTGTAGTAATGTAAAAGTTGATGATTCAGAGCGCTATGATTCTCGTACCAACTACTTGGTGATCCCAGTTCTTCCAGGGCATTATCATTACCTTGCATTGTTTAGTATCTTCAGACAGTCGGTATTTTTTGTACTCATTAGAGGATTCATTCGGTATTTTTTGTACTCATTAGAGGATTCATAGACAATAGTAACAGTCAGGTAGAGTCACACACATTTAAGGTTAAGCAATGTTGCTACATATATGTTACTTGCCTACGTTAGTATTTCTGCATTTGATTTATATCATTTAGACTTTCAGTATATAAGAGTCTGTTAGCTTATCTTCCGCATTCGGTCTGTTATGATATCACATATGATTTAGCCAGCCAGTTGGTCCACTCGGTCATTGTAGTCAGGCATCGAATGTCGTGCTACGTCTAGGCCCAGGTTCGGGGCGTGACAACATGTTGGGAGTATTTTGGTGTATATGTCTAACCACCTCAATTTTTTGTTTCTTACATGCTATAATTATTAAAGTCTCTCGACGATGGGATTAGAAGTACCGTGATGCTAGATATTTCGCCAACTATATTCAATTTTAAGGTATTTTATTGTAGTTCAAGCACCCTCGTGAAGAAGCACACTCTGATATTATTTATGTCTTGTAACTTTTATAATAATGATTGGATCTACTACTATCTCGACCATTAATTATAACAGAGCAAATGATGGCATAAAAATGATGGTACAACAATTAACATAGGGATGATACTAGGAGTATGTAGCATTAAGTCTTTAACCTTTTTCATTTATTCTTTATTTAGAACGTTAGTTAACCGCCAATACTTACATTCTTGTGGTTGTTCGTATTAGCTAGTAATAAGTTGGTTTTATACTGAGTTTTGTATACCATTTACTTAAGCTTTTGATGATTAAATGGAGGAATGTTTAAAAAAAATTATTTTTCTAAAATTCAAAAATTAAAGTGGTATGAGTACAATCAAACTTTTCTATATCAATAACGTTTGTTTTGATATTTTTTAGCTGTTATAGTGAGGTGTTGTTATAGAAAAAAAATATTATAACATAGCATTAAAGATCGATTCCGAAAAAACTTAATTATTATAATAAATAATTATTATATAAAAATACTGTTATAAAGAAGTCTTACAGCATATAAGCTTTTCGTACGTGTATTGGCTTTTGCGTATTCCTGGTTCCAAATAGATTATGAGAATATTCCTCGTCTTGTTATCCTTGGAAACAAAAGTTGTTCTCTCCAACTTTCGTAGAAGAGTTTAATTTGATTTATAGATATGCACGTGTAAACAAATTTTATGTTATTAAGTTGCTTAAAAGATAATAATTATTCATAAAAAGTGAAATAAATAATAACTTGAAAAATAAGAAAGGTAACTTGATCAACATCAGTAGGGTAAAGATTTTATACATAATTAATATATACCTCAGCTTAGCATGCGCGAGGTATGAGAATCGATACCTCACATCTCCATGAGTACTTTTTCAAACTATTGTGAATATTTATTTCTTGAATCGAAAGTTTATTGAAAACAATTTAATATATAAAATAAATACAGTATAAATTCTATCGATCGATAAAAATTTCTGATAGACTTTAATAAACGACGTAATAAATAAATATAATAAATATAATATAAACACTATCAATTCAGTAAAAAAATACTAAATGACAATAACTATATGCAGAGGTCCGGAGGCTATTATTTAAATACCACCAATTGTGGGGGGCATCCAGCTAAGACCAACTACTTACGAGGTCATTCCAGTCAATCACCCATGTCACCATTTATAAGGGAAATCTTACGGGTATGTACCAAAAATGGATACTATTTACCAGCAACTCGCCATTTTAGTCATGCAACGAAACATAGTCAATACAATTACCAACGATATACAACATTCAAAAAAATAGGTAAAAAAAATAGTTCAATTGATGTTGTTGCGATTCGATGAAAACACATGCAAAATGAGGTAATATACAACATATGACAAAGTTGGAATAATTTGGAGTTAAAATTTATTATCAATAATATAAAATATTAGAAAAAATAGGCAAAAATGATTCTTTTTTAATGGGTATGGTTGGACTTCGTCGAAGACATATAGATGAGACAATATATAAAATTTGAGCAATATTGGAGGTGATTGGACTATTTTGATATCGAAATTCGTGGATAAAATCGAGTTTAAAATTCTTCTATGACATATATTTGATACACATATGATACATATATGATATACAAATGATACACACTGAGATACACATATAATATTTTTCTACATTCATCTTCTCTTTTAAATTTTTAATTTTAACCACCTCAAAATTTTACCAAATCATTTGAAAATTTAGATTGAAACTCCTTAAAATGTACCCAATCCATTCCAACAATATCCACTCAAAAAAAAAAAAAAAAATAGACCCTTTTTTTACTACAAACAACTAATTGACTACTATTATTAACATTTTATGAATTGACTAATTTGTAAGAGAAATCTACGCGGTATGCCTACTAGAAACATCAGTTAACTCCATATACTTTTAAAATATTTAGTTTACCCTGTATACTTTCATTTTAAAATTTTAATATCATTAAATGCCAGTAAACAAATTTCACCTTTTAAAGAACTAGATTATCTCTAAGTGATTCTCTCACGTATATTTTATCTTCGGTCAAATAAAATCTTGGCATGCGGAATGCCCTTAGCCCAAAATAAACATTCAGAATTTTAAAAACCAAAACATTATAATCTTAGTTACATTCTTTAGAATTTTTCAATAAAGGAAAAAAATATAAATACAATTAATACACGACATCAGCTTGAGTTCGTTGGTTATTTTTGCTCCTTGACTAGGTATGACGATTTGATCATGAGTCCGGTAGTCTTTTATTGAAAGTATAGTTGATCAACTAATAGATGAAGGAGTAATCCAGAACTGAGATTTAATCGTACAAATGCAGATTTATTTTGGACAAAATAATACTTCTTCGCCATTTGTTTGTCCAATGGAGTCCTCCATCCTTTTTATTCTATAATACTTCTTCGACATTTGTTTGTCCAATGGAGTCCTCCATCCTTTTTATTCTTCTCTTTTATCATGTAATAAAAAGAAACTAAAATAAAGTAAAAGTATTCTAATTTAAAATACAATATTCAAATCAAAATACAATATTAGAATATAATATTGTAACCAACATATTAAAATATTCTAATAAAAGTACAATATTCAAATAGAATATATTACAATATTCTTATTTGGAATATAGTATTCAAACAAAACATACCACATTATTTTAATTTGAAATACAATATTAAAACAAAACATGCCTAATTGCAATATTCTAATGAAGAATATAATATTCAAACCAACGTACCATCGCATTTCTAACGAATTAGATTTTTTGGAGCGAACATTCAGGTTGACAGGGTTAGCAGCCTCAGTAGTGTAGGGCTTGTTACGCTTGTGGTGACCCGGGCCACATTGTCAGATTTTTTCCCCGAGCCTCGAGCAATTCCCAGCAGCAGGATCCTCGTCCTATGATTCAGGCACCAGGTGTTCCACAGGCCACCCAGCCAGCTAGGTAGAGATCATAGAGGTGGAGCTTGGACCGCCAGAGGTAGAGGCCAACCAGCAGCCGATCGTCCTAGAGATGTGGTTCAGGGAGGAGGGAGCTAGCCCCGGTGTTATGCTCTTCCAACTAGGCTAGAGGCTGAATCTTCAGATGCAGTTAATACATGTACTATTCGGGTCTGTGATAGGGATGCTTCAGTGCTATTTGACCCTGTGTCTATGTATTCGTATGTGTCGTCCTATTTTGCACCATACTTGGTCATGCCTAGTGATGCTTTGAGTATTCCTGTTTATGTATCTATACCGGTGGGTGATTCAATAGTGGTCGATCGAGTTCATCGTTCATGTGTGGTAGTGTTTGGGGGTCTTGAGACCCGTGTTGGTTTATTGCTCTTAGACATGGTGGATTTCGACATCATATTAGGGATGGATTGGTTGTCCCTGTATCATGCTATCTTGGATTGCCAGGCCAAGACCAGACCTTGGCTTTACCAGATTTTCCCCGTTTAGGATGGAGAGGGACCCCTGATCAGGCTATCCACAGTGTTATATCATATGCGAAGGCTCGACACATGGTCGAGAAAGGGTGTTTAGCTTATTTGGTGTATGTTTGCGACTCCAACGTAGGGGTCCCTTCTATTGATTCGGTACCCGTGGTTCGGGAGTTCCCTAAGGTTTTCCCTTCAAACCTGCTGGGTATGCCGCCCGACAGGGATATCGACTTTTTTATCGATCTGGCTCCAGGCACTCAGCCTATTTCTATCCCCGCTGTATGGAATGGCCCCGCTTGAGTTGAAAGAGTTAAAAGGTCAGTTGCAAGATTTGCTGGAGAAGGGTTTCATTTGACCCAGTGTTCCGCCTTGGGGTGCACCTGTGTTATTTGTGAAGGAAAAGGATGGTTTGATGAGGATGTGCATTGATTACCGCAATTGAACAAAGTTACGATAAAGAACAAGTATTCACTACTGGGAATTGAGGATTTGTTCGATCAGCTTCAGGATGCAAGGGTGTTTTCAAAGATAGACTTGAGATCTGGCTACCACCAGTTGAGGATTAGGGTATCCGATGTCCCTAAGATGGCTTTCTGCACTCGATACGGGCATTATGAGTTCCTAATCATGTCATTTGGGTTGACCAATGCCCCAGCAGCATTCATGGAGTTGATGAACCGAGTGTTCAAACCATATTTCAAATGTTCGTGATAGTCTTTATTGAAGATATTTTGGTGTACTCCCGTAGCCAGGAGGAGAAAGAACGGCCTCCTTAGGGTGGTTCTTCAGACTCTGAAGGATAGCCAATTATATGCTAAGTTCTCGAAGTGTGAATTCTGGTTGAGTTCGGTCGCATTTCTGAGTCACGTTGTTTTGGAAGAGGGTATTCAGGTGGACTCGAAGAAGATTGAGGCAGTTATGAACTGGCCTCGACCAGCTTCAGCTATAGAGATTCGGAGTTTCTTAGGGTTAGCAAGCTACTATCGTCGGTTTGTGGAGGGGTTCTCGTCTATTGCAGTCCCTATGACCAGGTTGACCCAGAAAGGTGCTCAGTTCAGATGGTTAGATGAGTGTGAGGTGAGCTTTCAGAAGCTCGAGACAGCTCTAACTACAGCATCAGTATTGGTTTTGCCTACAGGTTCAGGGCCTTATACAGTTTATTGTGATGTTTCCCGTATTGGGCTTGGTGTAGTATTGATGCCGGATGGTAGAGTCATTGCCTATGCTTCGAGGCAGCTGAAGATCCACGAGAAGAATTATCCGGTGCATGATTTGGAGTTGGCAGTCATTGTTCATGGATTGAAAATTTGAAGGCATTATCTGTATGGTGTGACGTGTGAGGTGTACACTGATCACAAGAGTCTTCAGTATCTATTCAAGCGGAAGAGTTGAATCTGCGGCAGAGAAGGTGGTTAGGGTTGTTGAAAGATTATGATGTTACTATTTTGTATCACCCAGGGAAGGCCAATGTAGTGGCCGATGCGTTAAGTAGGAAATCCGCCAGTATGGATAGTCTTGCTTATATTCCGGTCAGCCAGAGACCGCTTGCTTTGAATGTTCAGGCCTTGGCTAACTGATTCGTGAGATTGGATATTCTGAGCCTAGCCAAGTGTTAGCTTGCACGGTTGCTCGCTCTTCATTGTTGGAGCATATCCGTGAGTGGCAGTTTGATGATCCCCATTTGTGTGTCCTGAGAGACACGGTACAACGTGGAGGTGCCAAGAAGATGACCTTAGGTGACGATAGTGTCTTGAGATTGCAGGGAGGAGTTTGTCTGCCCAATGTTGATGTGATTCGAGAGTTGATCTTAGCGGAGGCCCATAGTTCTCGGTATTATATTCACCTTGGCGTTGCGAAGATGTATCAAGATCTGAGGCAGCATCATTGGTGGCGCACAATGAAGAAAGATATTGTTGCATATGTCGCTCGATGTTTGAACTGTCAGCAGGTTAAGTATGAGCATCAGAGGCCTGGTGGACTGTTTCAGAGGATTGAGCTTCCCAAGTGGAAGTGGGAAAAGATTACTATGGATTTTGTTACTGGACTCCTATTGACGTGGAAGAAGTTTGATGTAGTTTGGGTCATTGTTGATAGACTGACCAAGTCAACATATTTTGTTCCTGTTGCAGTCACTTATTCATCCGAGAGGTTAGCTGAGGTATATATCAGAGAGATTGTTCGACTTCATGGGGTGCCGGTATCTATCATTTCGGACCGGGGTACGCAGTTTACCTCGCGCTTCTAGAGAGCCGTTCAGAAAGAGTTAGGCGCCCAGGTGAAGTTGAGCACAACATTTCATTAGACGGACGGGTAGTACAAGCAGACCATTCAGATATTGGAGGATATTCTCCGAGCCTATGTTATTGATTTTGCAAGATCGTGGGACTAGTTTTTACCGCTAGCGGAGTTTGCCTACAACAACAGCTACCAGTCCAACATTCAGATGCTCCTTATGAGGCATTGTATGGTAGGCGATGTCGGTCTCCAGTCGGATGGTTTGAGCCGGGAGAGGCTCGATTATTGGGTACAGAGTTAGTTTAGGAGGCCTTGGATAAGGTCAAGATCATTCAGGATAGGCTTCGGATGGCTCAGTCCAGGCAGAAGGGTGATGCAGATCGCAAGGTTCGAGATATGGCTTTCATGGTTGGTGAGCGAGTATTGCTCTGAGTGTCGCCTATGAAGGCGGTGATGAGATTTGGGAAGAAGGGCAAGCTTAGCCTTAGGTTCATTAGCCCTTTTGAGATTCTCGATCGTATGGGAGAGATGACATGTAGACTTGCCCTGCCGCCTAGCTTGTCAGCCGTGCACAGGGTCATCACCTGTTTCTTTACTCATTCCATGTCTCCGAGGCCTTGAAAATCTCTTTGAGGGTTGCCTCGATCTGTGTGCGTAGTCCGGGCGTGTAACCGAAAATCTTAAGTATGAATTCTGTGAGAAAATGATGAATTTCGATATTTATATGACTAATATTGATTTCGGTCAATATTTTGGATAAATGGACCCGGACCCGTGATTTGACAGTCCCGGAGGGTCCGTTGGAAAATATAGGACTTGGGCGTATGCCCAGTATCAAATTCCGAGCCCCCAAGTCTGAGAAATGATTTTTTATGTGAAATTGTTTCCTGAAAATAACTAAAGAAATTGGAAAATGAAATTGATTAAATGATTGTGGTATCAGGCTCGCATTTTGGTTCAGATGCCTGGTACAAGTCTTATATGTGATTTAAGCGCTTTTGGTATAGTTTGTTTGAAGGTGGAAGTCATTTGACGTATTCCGTACTTAAGATGGAAAATTGGTGTTTCATGAAACAATTGAAAGAAATCTTAAGCTTTAGGGCTTGATTCTATGTATATGATGTTATTTTGGCGATTTGATCGCACGAGTTTGTCCGTAAGATATTTTTGAAGCAGTGTGTATGTTTGTTTTGGAGCCCCGAGGGCTCGGGTGAGTTTTGAATAGGTTCCAGTAGATCTTAGGCTTAAAAATAGTAGTGTTCCAGGTTAACCAGCGCGGCCACGTTCCCTATCGGTGCGGTCCGCGCTGGAAGAGTCAATTATATTGCAGGACTCGGAACCCTCTGGCGCGGCACGCTTGAAAATGTGTGTGGCCCTAGAGGGGTCAGCGTGGCCGCAGTCCAATTAGAGCGGTTCAGGTGGATGCTGTGCGGCCGTGGTCCAATTATTGCGGTCTGCGGTGGAAGCTACTCGGCCGCGGTCCTTCTCGTGCGGTCCGCATGGTGAACTTCAGAGAATGGCACCTTGGTCCAGTCCTTAGAGCGGCCGCGGTCCACCTTTGCGTGGTCCACGCAGGGACTTCTGGGTGAGCATAAAAAGACGGGATTTTGAGTCATCTTACACTTTTCAAAACTCCCAAAACATAAAAGACGATTTTTCAAACAACTCTTCTCCTCCAAAACGATTGGTAAGTGATTTCTAAAGTATTTTCTTCACTTAACATCTTTTAACATGATTTCAACTTCAAATTAAAGAGTTTAATGGGGAAATTTGGGAATTTCGGGTAGAACCTAGGTTTTCTAAAATTGGGAGTTTTGGACCTCAATTCGAGGTCCGATTTTAAAATAAATCATATATTTGAGTTCATGGGGGAATGGGTAATCGAGTTTTAGTTCGAACCTCGAGTTTTGACCACGCGGGCCCGGGGGAATTTTTGGAATATTTGGGCAAAACTTTTGGAAACCCATTTTTTATGCATTCAAATTGTTTCACTTAACGTTTGTTGATGTATTTAAGTAATTTGTGACTAGATTCGAGCGAATTGGTGGAAGAATCAAGGGGTAAAGCTGTAATTGAGGCCTGAGTGAGTTCAAAAAATCGAGGTAAGTGCTCGGTCTAACCGTAGCTTGAGGGAATATGATTTGAGTCTTGTTTGTTACTTACTAATTATCGAGTATGGTATATAGGCATGGTGACGAGTATATATACATTGGTGTCTAGCATGACCGCGACTCTTTAAAATGTGATTATCATGATTTAGTTGTGAATTCCATGTTAAATTGAGGATTTCTATATATTGTAAAGAACATGTGAAAGACATTATGATCATTTGATTTTGTGGAGTATTGGCTCGGTTGTGATACTAATTGAAAAGGTATATGGGATTATGAATTTTTTGGAGCATTGGCTCAAGTGATAAAGTGAGATATGAGGTAAAAAATAAAAGAAAGCTAATGAGTAATGGTTATTCCCTTGCCGAGATGTTTTGCTGTTTTATTGTTGTCATTGCTCCCTTGTCGGGATTCCTATTTTTGTTTGTCTATTCCCTTGCCCCATTGTTGTGATTGTTGTTAGGTGAGGAAGAGTGATAGAGTAAGAAGGGTGATGTCGTGCACGATTATGATATGAATACTAATGCACGAAGGAATATTTCGTGCCATGATATGAGTGTTTACTCACGAAGGATCATTCCGTGCCATCAATTTATGAGGTAAAGCACGAAGGGTGATGTCGTATACTTTATATGATTGATTTGGCAAAAATCAAATTAAAAGCACGAAGGATGGTGCCGTGAAACTGTTGATTTTTTTCTTATTCTCGTTGATATTGTAGTTGTACAGTTCCATTCCTTATTATTTGATTCTATGTTTGCGCTGTTATAGCCCCTGCCGCATGCTCCCCTCCCTTTCTTTGACTAGTTAATTTCTGTGTTTCTATATAAATATATATATATATATATATATATAAATATATATATATATAAATATATATATATATATATATATATCCGGTCCTAGCCTTATCACTACCTTGCTGGGGTTAGGCCAAACACTTACCAGCACATGGTGTCGGTTGTGCTGATGCTACACTTTTGTGCTCTTTTGCACAGATCACTGTGTTGGAGCAGCTTTTGGACAGCAACAGTAGATCACGAGCAAGCCTTCAGTCCAGAGTGAGATACAGGCATCCGCGGGGCCGACGTTTCCTTCTTGTTTTTAGTGGTTATCCGTTGTATTTCGGGACAAACTCTTATCATTTCATTCCAAACATTGATTTAGTAAACTCTTAGAAGTTCTGAGTTATGTGACACCAGATTTTTGGGATAGCATATTGTGTTAACTTCAGCAACTTTATCCAGTCTCTTTAAAGTTAAATCTTCCGCTTTAATATTTTAAATGCAAGGTTTTATGTCATTTTCATGAATTGTGAAAAAGGGTGATTAAGTTGGCTTGCCTAGCTCCTGTCAGTAGGCGCCATGACAACTTTCGAAGGTGGAAAATCTGGATCGTAACATTTAATTAAGAAGTAAAAGATATCTCATTATTATATCCTTAATTAATTATGATATAAAATTGATTAGTTGATATACTAAGTTTAATTAAATCAAACCTTAATATTAAGGGTAAAAAGTTTTTCTTTGTGGCATATCAATATAAAAATTCCGTAAGCAAATGCAATGAAAATGGTAGCCTCCATAAAATAAGTGATTGCGATATTTACTCTTTTTCCCATGTTTGCGGAATTTTTTTTTACTTTTATCTTTCATCTAAATCAGCTAAAATCTAATTGCTTTATCTCTCACCGAAATCATGATAGTATTGTGGTGGTATAATAGGATATACTGATATGTTTAGAATATATTATAGTTGTATAAATAAAATTTGTATAATATACTACTTGTATAGTATTTATATGGCATGCATAAATGGTACATACATACGACATGATCATCTAATAAATTATACGATGGAGTATTTTATTAATTATTAATGGTATAAAGTATTATATTATTTGGATATACATAATACATAGTTCTTTATCCATATATTCGCCGAATACATGAGAAATATAAACGATATATATTTGAATGTGTGAAATTTATAATCTAATTTGACGTATTTTTGTTGCATAAATGTAACTATGCAAATACCATATATATTATTAATATACATATAATATATTAATAATTTCAGTTTTCCCTCCGACCTCTGCTTTCTCCACTATATCCCCGCTTTCACCATGTCTCCTGCATCAATTCCATGGCCATCAAAGAACATATAAATCCCCAAACCCGCTGTAAACCACTACCGGTCTTCGTCTCAGTCCCACTTTTCAATCGCTTCTTTCTCAAAAATTTCTTATTTGTCAATTTGAAAATTATGGATTTCAAGACAGAGAATCAATTTTCTTACATGTTAGGTTTGGGATATTTGAAGATTTAGAATATAAAATTGGAAGAGAAAGTGTGAAGACATAATAAATAAGGAAAAACATCTATTCCATGATTATTGGTACTGTTAAATCATTAATTGTGGGCATAACATTTACAATATGCTAATAGTGTAAAAGAAAATAGCTATTAAAAAGTAGTCTCATTTTCTTAAATACTTGTTTAAAAATGATCAAACGCGTAATTTTCTCATAATTTCCTATCATAAGTTTTGTAAAAATTATACAGACGTTTTATTTAGACGCCCTCATTTAACATATATTCATTTTGTTTAAAATTTTTAATTTGTACCCACTTATAAAAAAAACTTTATCTCCCTTTCTCCTTCTTCATTTTCTTTTTTCTTCTTCTACAATCTAATTCCATCAAATCCATACCTGTAACGGTCTTTTACTTAAACTCATCAAAGCCGCTGTTATTTTATGACCACCTGAATTTACGTGTTGTTTCAACTGCACATCTATTTAAATTATCAATAGATTAACTTAAGCACGAAAATACAGTACATTTTCATACATTTATAAAGAGTAAGTAGTTTATTTTTCCAAAATGTGAACCGGGGAGGAACTTTACAGTGTTTGCGTAGTAGACTAGATATTACAGGGCATACGTAAAGGCGAGGGAAAAAGAAAAACCAAAAAAAAGAAGGCAAATCCCTATGTGCAAAAAATGTCAGCTCTAGAGTTGAAGTTTTTATTTTATAACTGGCAAACTTCAGCCTTAGAGCTGAAGTTTCCGGTTTACTAAACAAAAACTTCAGTTCTAGAGCTGAAGTTTTTATTTTATAAGTGGCAAATTTTAGCTCTAGAGCTGAAGTTTTCGGATTACTAAGCAAAAACTTCAGCTGTAGGCTGAAGTTTTATTTTATAACTAGCAAACTTCAGCTCTAGAGCTGAAGTTTCCCGGTTACTAAACAAAAACTTATAAAATAAAACTTCAGCCGTAGAGCTGAAGTTTTTATTTTATAACTGGCAAACTTCAGCTCTAGAGCTGAAATTTCCGGGTTACTAAACAAAAACTTATCAAATAAAACTTCAGCTCTAGAGCTGAAATTCGGGAGTTACAAAACAAAAACTTCAGCTCTAGAGCTGAACTTCAGGCCCCGCTATTAAAATGCTGAAGTTTTGTGTGATTGCCTTTGCTACTTCAGCCCTGTGTATTGAAGTTATGTGAAAAAACGGATACGCTTATTATTTTTTTTATAATACGAGCATAGATTAAAATGTGACACAAAAACAAATATAAATACAAATACCCCATAATTCTTCGTTCGTGGATCTGCTAATAGGCCCAAAAGAGCAAATGGCCCAGCAAGAGTTAGGGACGGGAAGTCTGAAAGCCCAAAACCATCCTTTCAATAACACTAGACCTTTTAACGTTGGTTAGAAGAGAATAATATACGGAAACTACCAGCTATGTTTATCTATAAGTAGCTTATTAAAAAAATTAGTTAATTTATAAAATATTACTAATACTAACTAAATATTACTCATATTAGCCATTTAGTTAATTGTAGCAAAAAATCAAATTTTTTTTTTGAGTAAGATGTTATTAAAATAGATTGGGTACATCATAAGGAGCTTGAATATTAGTTTTGTGATGATTTGGTAAAGTTTTGAGGTTGTTTGAATTGAAAATTCAAAGTAAAAATGGACATGAAAAAATGATATGTGTATCACATTCAGTGGCGGATCTACTCTTTGAATTTGGGTGGTCGAGCACCCATTAACCTCGACGCAGAGTATGTATATAGAAAATTTGAGAAAACGTATAAAAATTTACAAAAGCACCAATTAATTTTATGTACAAAAAAAATTCAGCACCCACAAACTTAAATTCCTAGATCCGCCACTGATCACATTGTGTATCATATTTGTATCAATTATGTATCACATGTATATCCATGTATAGCTGTGTGTGAGATACATGCATGATACATCTGTCGCAAAACATTTTTTTTTAGCGCAAATTAATTACAAATTTTGATACAAACTAGTCCAAATCATCTCCAATTCTTCTCTAATTTTGTATATTGACTTATATATACGTTTTCATTAAATTTCAACTATACTCATTGAAAAAGTTCCCTTTTTGCTTAGATTTTTGATATATTATATATATATATTTTTGGTATTCATCACCTTATTCGCCACCTCATCCATGAAATTTCCTTTTAGTCTTGCATCTAATATTACTAATCATACTTAAAAATATGGAAGAAGATTTTTGTTTGTAATTTTTTGGGAGAAAAAATCTTATTTATTTGATTTTTTTAATTTTTATATGTGATTAACTAATTTTGATAAGTACATAATTAATGACTAAATATTAATAAATTAAAATTTATTTGGGATATTTATATAAGTTCCCAATAATAAATTATCTTCAAAGAGACAACTTAAAATCAAGATGTCAGAATTTAAACTACGGTGGGATATAATTACCAACTTAAGCGCAGTTGAGTACGCACGATTTTCTACAAGGGTATCAATATTTAAAGACGTGAATAAATAAATAAATAAATAAATATTATAAAATTATCTTAGGGCTGCCTATAAAATTATCTTAGGGTTGGAGAGGCAAGCAAATTTTGCTGTTCATTGATTCGCAATAGAATCCAGAAATTATGTTAATCCTTTCTACTGGAGTATGTGAAAACATGCAGAGAATCGGAGAAAATTTAGAGAGAAAAAGTAGAGAGAAGGAGGAGAGAATAGAAGAGTCTCGAAGAAGACTCGGTCATAAGCCAAATGACCCTTCTGAAGGGTCAAGCGTTAAGTGAGAGTATATATCAAATATACTTATTACAAAACTAGCCTATTTACAAATACAACCTATTTGCACATATAGCCTATTTTACAAAAGAATACAAAAGAATAAAGGAATTACAGAATTAGCCACAATTAAGGAAATGACCAATTATTAGGCTCAGAATTAGTGTATCATCATAGCCTATATCTCAACACCCCCCCTCAAGTTGAAGGGGGGGAAACCACCTTTAACTTGGACAAAATAGGAGAAAGAGCAGTCCCGGATAATGCTTTCGTCAACGGATCAGCCAACTGTTGAGAAGTGGAAACATGGGAAAGTGTTAGAAAACCATTGCGTATCAAAGTACGAACGTAATGACAATCCACCTCAATATGCTTAGTACGCTCATGGAAAACTGGATTATTAGCAATGTGTACAGCAGCTTGACTATCACAAAACACAGAAATAGGAGATGAAACAGATACCCCAAGATCAGCAAGCAAACGAGATAACCAAGTGAGTTCAGCAGTAACCTTGCTTAAAGCCCTATACTCAGCTTCAGCTGAAGAAAGAGAGACAACAGGTTGTTTCTTCAACTTCCAACTTACCAGGCTGCCACCCAACAATACACAAAAACCAGTAACAGAGCGGCGAGTGTCGGGACAAGCTGCCCAATCACTATCAGAGTACCCAGACAAAGAGAAGTCAGCAGCATCAGAGTAAAATAGACCCAAAGAGGAAGTGCCCTTAAGATACCTCAAAACATGTAAAGCAGCAGACATATGGGGAACCCTTGGGGATTTGAGATACTGACTCAGATGTTGCACGGCAAAGCATATATCAGGTCTAGTATGGGTTAAAAACAATAATTTGCCAACAAGACTCCTGAACTGATCAGGAGCGGGTAAAAGATCACCAGAATCAGCATGTAATTTTAAAGAAATGTCCAGAGGGGATACAACAGGGGAAACAGATACACAGTCGAAATGATGCAACAAATCATGAACATATTTATGCTGATTCAGATGAATCCCACCAGGGATTTGTTTAACCTCAAGACCCAAGAAATAATGCAATGACCCTAAATCCTTTATCTTGAAAGTATCATCCAAGAAGGCTTTTAAGCCTGCAATCTCATCACAGTCAACCCCAGTAACAATTATATCATCCACATACACAGCCACCACAACAAGGGAATCAGGATTACCTTTCAAGAACAGTGAATAATCATTCAAAGAATGCCTGTAACCTCTAGAATGAAGGGCAGAGGACAGCTTAGCATACCACTGCCTGGAGGCCTGCCTGAGCCCATACAAAGACTTCTTTAGTTTACAGACCAGAGGAAGAGAAGAAGAAGAAGAAGAAGCAGTAGAAGAAGAAGTAGAAGAAGGATCAGACACCACCAAACCTGGAGGAAGTTTCATATACACTTCCTCATCCAAATCACCATGAAGAAAGGCATTGTTAACATCCAGTTGGAACAATGGCCAGTGATTTTTAACAGCCACTGCAATGAGACACTTGACTGAAGTCATCTTTACAACAGGAGAAAAAGTGTCTGTAAAGTCCACACCTTCAACCTGTGTGTCACCCCTAATAACCAACCTTGCTTTGTATCTTTCAATAGAGCCATCAGATTTATATTTGATCTTGTAAACCCACTTACAGCCAATAGGTTTCTTACCTGGAGGAAGATGCACAATGTCCCAAGTGTGGTTAGCATCCAATGCATCAAATTCCTTCCTCATAGCATCCTGCCAAGCTGGTACAGAGGCAGCTTGAGAGTAAAACATAGGTTCAGATTCCAAGTGAGAGGAAGAGGAGCCAGAAAAGGCTGGAAGTTGACAAACATAGTCTTTGAGGTAAGAAGGAGGGAGATGTGATCTGGTGGACTTTCTGGGCAAAGAAACAGGCTGGGAGACAGGCAATGTAGGAGGGGAGATGTCATGACTGAAAATAGGAGAAGGAATAGACACTGGAGAATCAGGAGAAGGGTGAGGAGAAGAAGAAGGAGAAGATTCATGGGAAGATGGTAGGGTGAAAGGTTGAGGGAGAATGTCATCAGAAAATGGAACAGGTGGAGGAGAAGGAGAAGAGGGAGGAGGAGACTTGAATGGAAAGTGAGTTTCATGAAAAACAACATCTCTAGAAATAAAGCATTTCTTGGAATTCAAGTCATAAAGTTTATAACCTTTCTTACCAAAGGGATAACCAAGGAAAACACAGGAATGAGCTCTGGATTTCAGCTTATCCCTATGAGGGATAGGCACAGCAGCATAAGCCAAACAGCCAAAAACTCTCAGATGAGAATAGGAAGGGGGAGAGCCATGTAATAATTCATGAGGAGATTTGTAATGAAGCACCCTGGATGGCAGTCTATTAATGATGTATGTTGCAGTTAACAGACAATCACCCCAAAAAGAAATAGGCAAACCAGACTGAAAGAGAAGTGCTCTACAAGTTTCAAGTAAAGACCTGTGCTTTCTCTCAACAACCCCATTCTGTTGAGGAGAATGGGGGCAAGTTGTTTGATGCACAATCCCAAGTTTACTAAAATAGGAAATCCCTTCAGCACTGGAACCCAGTTCCAGGGCATTATCACTTCTGACAACCTTGACCAGGGAATTAAATTGAGTTTGAACATAGGAAATGAAGGATTGTAGTAGAGGGAATGCATTACTTTTAGAACCCATTAGATGTGTCCAGGTAGCTCTAGAAAAGTCATCAACTATGGTGAGGAAATACTTGCTACCAAGGGATGTAGGGGTATGGTAAGGACCCCAAGTATCCACATGAATAAGTTGGAATGGTTTGGTAGTGCTAATGCTACTGTCAGGAAAGGGCAATCTGGTTTGTTTAGCCATAGGGCAAATTGAGCAAGGAAAAGGTTGTTTAGCAGCAATAGAAAAAGGCAAATTAGAAACATGTTTCATATTAGCAAAAGATGTATGTGCTAATCTCAAATGCCAAATATAGTTCATATCATCAGGAACACCATTATTACAACTAGAAGATTGAATCTGATACCATGAAAAGAATGGACCTTGGGCCTAACTCAATCCCAAAAGCTAGCTTATGAGGTGAGGATTGTCCAAGCCATATAAGGAGACCAAGGACCTCAAATCCCTCCGATGTGGGATAACTCAACACCCCCCATCACGCCCAGATCTCTGGAGCGTGGACAACATAAATGGGGGCCCAACATCGGTAACAATAATTGGGATGGGCCTGGCTCTGATACCATGAAAACATGCAGAGAATCGGAGAAAATTTAGAGAGAGAAAGTAGAGAGAAGGAGGAGAGAATAGAAGAGTCTCGAAGAAGACTCGGTCATAAGCCAAATGACCCTTCTGAAGGGTTAAGCGTTAAGTGAGAGTATATATCAAATATACTTATTACAAAACTAGCCTATTTACAAATACAACCTATTTGCACATATAGCCTATTTTACAAAAGAATACAAAAGAATAAAGGAATTACAGAATTAGCCACAATTAAGGAAATGACCAATTATTAGGCTCAGAATTAGTGTATCATCATAGCCTATATCTCAACAGTATGCCCCTAGTTTTGTGTAAACTTGTCGCTTGTAGATTCAACCTAATAAAAATCTTTATTTGAGTTAATGAAAAAAACAAACAATGTCATTATTTTTTTAATTATTATTTATATATACATATTAAAAAAAATTCACCCAAACGGTGCCATAAAGTGTAGGTCATGAATGTAATAACTACACCTAACCTATTTGACATCATAAAGTATAATAATTGACACACAAAACGACCAAGTAAGTTTATTATATTAAGATTATGGGCATAAATGTTTTGACTCATTCATAAAGTTTTTGACCTTGCTGCTTGAACTTGATGTTAGGTCGTTTAATTGAAGATATTTTTAAGGTTGGAAGGATTCCTTTGAGTAGTACAATAAATATTCTTTAGATTTATACAATTCATTGACATTAGAGAATTAATTGCAAATTAAGTTGCAACTTTTGTAAAACAGACTGCTGGTGTCATGAATTCGTTAGGGATTTGTCCACATAATTCTCTCAAAGGTTTGTGACAAGTTTCTTGAATTCTATAATGTGATATCAAATGTTTTTAATTCATCAATTTCATATTTTCAATCTTATGGGGTATATAATATAATAATACTCAATTTAAGTCTTTTTTTCGTGACAAGGGTATTATTCACCAATTTTCTTGCCGATATACACCCCAACAAAATGGTCATACTGAACACAAACATCGACACCTCAATGATGATATTCGTTGCTTACTTTTTCAAGCTAATGTCCAGCAAAGTTTTGGCCTGAAGCTCTACTTTATGCTACTTATATTATTAACAGGCTTCCACACTAAAATTTAAAATTTTTTCTCACATTTAAATGTTTATTCCAAAAAGAGCCAGATTTATCCCTTGTAAACATATTTGGATGTCTTTGTTATCTACATACTGTCTTTGGTCCTCGTTCTCCTTACTTATTTTTGGGGATTTCTTCATATTAACAAAGTACTAATTTCTAGGAGCATCTACAATTTGTGGAAGATATATTTCCTTATTCTTCTTTGTTTCCAGATTGTAATTCTACTAAATTTTCTGGCAACTTTGATTTTTTTCATACATCAACCTCACATACATTATCTCCTGAAATTATGGGATTTAAATGCCTCCGCCCATTTTTCATGCTAACACACTACCTAATTCTCATGAATCTTTTAATTCAGCTCCATCTAATAATTCCTCTACTTCCTCTTCATCTCATAATTATTCTAGTTCCTCTTCTTCTAATAATTCTCCAGATGATACTCCTAATTTGTCTTTACGTAATAATTCTCTCAATTCATCAACACCTAATAATTATCCTAATTCATCTTCTTAAGGAATTCCTCCGCTTCTTTTTTGGCAAGGTTTCTTTCTCTGGAAAGTGATTTTCCTCGGCTTGCTTAGCTTTTCTCAACTCCTCTGGCGAGTAGCACCTTCCAGAGCGGTTCAAGCCTCCCATTTCATCTGTTTCTTCCACTATCACTTTTCCTTTGTATGTCATGACAGTCTTGTTATAGTTCTAGGGAATAGCTTTTGGGTTTGACACTGGAAGTTGTGCAACATGTCAGATCACAACTGGCTATGTTATATTTCTCAAAGCATTATTCGGAACAATCTTTTGAATGGCCCTAGGGATATAAAGTTGGACCACCCAATTGAACCTCAATCTTTTTTGTGCTTCCAGGGACATAAAGGACCATTTTTTCAGAACATGCCAAGTTTGTACTAGAACTCGCACCTTTCACAATCAGCGATGCCAATTGCGACGGGCTTACTATCACTTTTGGCTCTGGCCCTATGGTTCTAACAATCATCTCTGTCTTGCGAGATTACTTATAATCACAATCATCACAAATCATCCCAATAAAATGTGTATTATCATGAGCTAGGAGCGGATTGTTTGTGATATTAGGAGTATCTTCATTGTTTGTCACCACAATTGCCTTTGCTTCAATAAATTTTTAATGGCTTTCTTTAATGTCCAACAATTTTTGGTGTTATGACCTTGGGTGTTAGAATTATACTCACATCTCGCATTGAAGTCAAAACTTTTTGAATTTGGATTCACATAACGTGGCATGATAGGATCAATCAATTTCAGCTGCATCAACTTTTGAAATAGGCTTGTATACGATTCTCCAATTGGGGTGAACTCTTTTTTTGGCTCTTGTTCTCTCACATATTCCTTTCTGGGACGAGGATTATATGGTGCTTGAAAATTTTGTCGGAGTTGACGAGAGCCTTGTGGAGTCGCATTGTTGGTAATTAGGAGGCCTAACATAAGCCTGAGCATTATACAATGTGTATTGTTGCGAGGGAAATGAGTATCGGGGACCCTGAGGCGGAAAATAATGTTGAGGAGAATTGGATTGTCCTTGTTGGAATTGCAAGTATGAAGGAACTATTCCTATTTGAACTCCCCCGAATCCAAACGCCATCATGGATTTTTCCTCCTTCTTTTTTCGATTTCCGAAACTGCCTGACCCGCTTTGAATTGCTTGCGTGGTCTCCTTAAGGGCTTCCTGACTCACCATTTTGCCCGACTTCATGCCCTTCTCAACTATTTCACAAATCTTAATCACCTTGGCAAAAGGCTTACCAATGGTGGCCAACATATAATGGAGGTAATCAGGATCCTGATCTTGGAGAAAGTAGTCAATCATTTCTGCCTCTTTCATTGGTGGTTTGACCGTATCAGCTTGCTCTCCACTCGATTGCATATTCTCTGAAGCTTTTTGTAGATTTCTTCTTTATGTTGACAATAGAGGAGCAGTCTGGACTATATCAATATTGTACTGAAATTGTTGGACAAAATCTTAAGCCATGTCGTTCCAAACGTGCCAATGAGATATGTCTTGATCTATGAACCACTCTGAAGCAATTCCTGTCAAACTTTCCCCAAAATAAGCCATGAGTAATTCTTCTTTTCCCCCTGCTCCCCACAATTGGTTACAATATCTCTTCAAGTGGGGCACAGGATCACCGTGACCATCATACTTGTCAAACTTAGGGGTCTTGTATCCAGGTGGCAAATGAACATGTGGAAACATGCATAAATCATTGAATGAAACACTCTTGTGGCCTCCCAAACCCTGTATGTTTCTCATGGTTTGTTCCAAACTCTTCACTTCTTTGGTCATTTCCTCTTGTTCCATTTCTTGTTGGGCTTTTTGACCTCGATTGAGAATATGTTCTGAGGAGTATGCTTGTATAAATCTGGAACCTTGAAAATCAGTTCTAGAGAGTAATGTTGGTATCATGAGCATTCAATTATGGATCATTGTTGAGCTTTTGAGTGAGAGTCGATTGAGGAATGGGTACAGTATGTGGGTCATTTCTGAAGGGTGCGGCTGGAGGACGTGGAATGGAGGTACTAAGGATAGTGGGGAGGTTAATGCTTGGACTGAATCAAGGTTGGTACAATGGGTTATCTATTATGGAGATAGGCACTTGGTTTGCAACTGACACATTATGATGATTATCCGAAGGCCCAGGGGGTAGTGAGGGCAGTGCATGTCCATTCACCCAGGCTTGGTACATATCTTCCAATTATTGTTTCAACACTCTTACTTCTTTAACCAGTCCCGAACCTTGTTCGACCAATTGTCCATGGACATCATCATTATCTAACTCATTCTCACTGTTGTTTCCCATTCTAATTTTTCCTTTCGACCTTGTGTTGTAAGGGTGAGTCGTCGGTTTAAACCACAAACCAACCACCTCTGTTTAACCTTATCTCTTTAGAAATAACAAACAACAAACGTGTTAGAGTTAGACATTTTTAGATATTAATCACACATTGTATGCCATGCACCTAATGCCATTTTCATTTCTAAAATGATTTTGGAAAGCTTCATGCTTCATTCGGGCTTGTTGGTTTATTTCCTTTTGAACTTACTGCTCTTTTATTTTATTTTATTATTTTTTCATTTTTTTCAGATTAATTATGGATGTGACCGTATCCGATGGGGATTGCCTACGTATCATGACGCCGCATGAATTAGACCATCACGTGGTTCAGGAGAAATAATAACAATTCTAATGATTTCTTTTTTTTAAATAAATAAAATAAACTAAAATATTTTTCAATTATATTTTTTTTATATAGAATGAGAGAAAATGAAATATATACAAACTGACTATATTGACTCTAAAAACATGACTGGAATAAAATAAACTTTGATAATAATAATAAAAAAAGTCACCAAAATTAAAAATGCGACAAATAAATGAAACTAAGAACTAATGGACTGTACTAAAAATTTAATCTTCAATAGTCTTCTTGCTTAAAGTGATATCATCAATTGTCTGCATTTCTTGGCCTCCACTGTCCCCCCTAATGTCTCGTACAAATGCTGAAACACCGTCGGCAACAGTGGAACAAGGACACGTGCTTGTTGACCAACTTCCTCATTGTTTAGACGACGATGATCATCATAAACATATGCTGTTTTTTCTGCCAATCGAAGTACCTGCTCTCTAACTTGCCCCATACTCATGGGACAATTCTGCAACTACATCTGGGTAGTGTTGAGGGTGTGCCTCATCTGAGCCTCACGTCCCTCATATTCTTCAATTTGACGGTTTAACACACCTTTCTCAATCATCTACTGACGTCTCTCTTCAATTCTAATGATTTTTTTTTGTATTTTGTTATTGATTATGCTTTGCCTACTACCACTTAATTAATTATTATATTTTTATTAATTATTTTGACCTAGATGCGGTATACACACATGGTGTTTGTTTGAAGGTAAATATTAAACCAAGGTATGGAATGTACACACGGATAAAACATAATTATTTTAAATTAAAAAGGTATCAAGACGCGGAATGCGCACATGATCCTTTTATTATTTAAGCATATCAATCTAAGGTTCGGGTATGAACACATGGGCTAATAGCATATTTTACAATATATCAATTATTTTGTCTCTTTTAGATTCGAGATATATAATTGTATGTTTTTATTATTGGAACTAGTCTTGAATTAGTTCATGAATCATTTTTACCCTCTCACAATTATTTTTTATATACAATCCTTGAAATGTCTTAATGATCTGAATTTTCCCATAAACACATTCTTTCGGTATCAACATCACACACAAATAAAAAAATAAATGTTCCAACAATCCTAAATCAGAATCCAAGCATGATAAAATAAAAGAATATTAAGAAAAGAAAAAAGGAAATTACATTACAAATTGAACCAAATAAGATATTTTCTATTAGTCATATTGAAAAAAAAAGGTCAACATAAAACTAAGAAGACTAATCGATGAAAATATCACACTTTACATTAAAATGTGTGACGTGATTCTTTTATGCAAAAATTTAAGAAAAATGAAATATTCAAGATAACACATAAAATATAAATTTCAAATAAACTCCAAACCCAAAATATACTACAAGGATTTAGCATGAACTCTTTAAGGAAAGTAAATTTATTATTATTTTTTTTAGAAGTGGTATTGCTGCAAATTAATAAACTTAATAGTAAAAACTCGTGATGGACTTAATTTTTAGGTTCAGTACTTCTTATCAATAATTTTTATGGTATAAGATATAACTTTATTGTTTGCTCTATTCTTACTCATTTAACAATGATATTATCATAACATCAAAAATTTAAGAGAATGTTTTAGCCAAAACAGTAAATAAATTAAAAAAAAACTTACATACTCAAGATTTAAGGGATAATATTTTAAATACACAACATGGATTAAGAGAAAAATAAAAATTCAAATGCCACTCCAATAATAAATGAGATGTAAACTATAGCAAGACAAAAACTTCATAATAGATCTTAATTCTTATAATATAGCAATTTACGGTTTATGTTCCAACAAATATACTAAAATGGATTAAATAAAAGACTAGAAAAGAACATGTAATGTGAAGCTTCTTTATAATAAAATTACAGTCACAATCTATTAATTTCCAAAGCTAGTAAAGCTAATTTTTCTATAACCTCGAACTCAAAACCGCAATTAAAATGTCGAACTCTGGCTCCAAACTCTCTTTCTTCTTTCCTCGTTTTTATAGTTTGCTTTTTCTCCTTGTTTTTGTCCTTACGTTCTTTTCCCTTTTTCTCTCTGTTTTCTTTCTTTCATTCTCATTTTTTCTTTTGTTTCTTTCTTTTGCTTTTTTTTTTTTACGTTTTCATCTCCCTTTTTCGCTCTCTCTTCTTTTTTTTTTTTTTAAATTGTGATATATATCTTTTTATAAAGAAAATGTGGGTGGTATGTAAAGGAGTTAGAATTGGAGTTGAAGTGAGAGAATGTGGTTGAGAAAATCATGGTGAGTAGTTAGAATAATTTTTTGCTTTTGAATCATGCAAGATTTATCCCTTTTTTGTTATATTATTATTTTTCTCTTTGCTTTTTGTTAGTTTTTTTTGTTGTTTTTCTTTTTGTTTAAAAACTTTTACTAGTTAAAAATAATAGTTAGATACCTTATACTTAAATATTACATACATAAGAAAATTAAATATTTATATTGTAGTTTAAGTTATACTAATAAAAAAACTATAGTTACATTTAAAATTCTAATTAGATTTTTATAAAAATTTTCTTTTATTTAAAACTAGGAGTAAAACTTATACTCTAAGAATGTGAATATATAGTTAGTATATTTTTTTCTAAAATAAACTATTAAGAGTAAGATACAAGTTTATAAATATTAAGATTAGACGTAAAAGAAATATTTACACTAAACTAGTATAGAATTTGGGTGTGGTAAAAAATTAGGTGTTCACAACAAGACTATAAGTAGAGGAGGGTGCCGCACCCGTGTCGTTATTTGCCATGAAGATCTTTCCTGATGCCTTCCACGTTCCATTTGTGAGCACATGATTTTTCCCTAGCTTAAATTACTCCTATAGAATTTTTAAAATTAAGATTTTTCTTTATTTATGTGATTTTTAGAATTTAATTGCATAATTGTGTGTTTGTTTGTATTTTGGGTGTATCTTAATTGATATAATTCATAAAAAATACACAAACAACACATTTGCATTTAGGATAACATTTTTAATTTTAGGTTCATTAATTAGTTAATATTACGAAATTGAAGGAAAATAACAAAAAATAGTCCTTTTGCATTTTTTACTTTTAATTTTTAGGTTTCCTTAAGTTTTCTTTTAAATTAGGGCTTAGTTAATTTTTTGAAATTAATTAGTTTAATTATAGATTTAAAATCAGGCCCTTGTTCATTTTTTACTTTGTATATAACAAAAATCAAAAAAAGAAAAAAGGGAAATAAAATGAAAATAGTTGAAAAATGAGAAGGTTGAAAATAAAAAGATCCAATTTGGGCCAAATTTAATTAAAATCTCAGTCAAAATCACCCAAACCCATAGCCAACCCGGTCCAGCTCCCCCAGCTCAAAACAACGTCGTTTGGGCAAACTTTAATCAGGACCGACTATTCCTGTTGATCGAACGATGATGAAGCCAGGGTCTGTTTCATATATAACTGTGTTAAACACTCTCACCTCCAAGGAAACCTAGTACCTTGTCTCGTTAAGAACCCTAATATACACCACCTCCTTCCGCCGCAAACCGCCAGTCAGAAATCACTTCCGCCGGCTGTGGTAGTCCAATGGCTACCAGATTAGCACCAACTGATCCCCCAGCACTACTCTTTCCGAATACACCATTACCATCCCTCAAATATCATCCAAGCTCACAATATTCTATCAAAGGGGCAGCTGCTTCACCCTGTGCGGCAGCGCCGATGTCAAACGACTCCAAAAGAACACCACATGGCTACCAACCCCCCTCCCCCCGGTCCCAAATCTGTAAGTCCCGCCCCTCAAATGTACGCCGAGCTCCTCGAATATCAAATTAAAATCTCGGACAAATCTCACCATTCGCCAAACTTCCCCAAAATCATCCCCTATGGTCTTCTCGACCTCCTTATCTCGAATCCCAAACCAAAATCCCTCAAATCCAATTAGAATCCTACGATTTTAGATCTACGGTTTGATTTTGAAGAAGTTTAATCATGTCTAGATTTTCAAGTGTTCGAGTGATCCCTAGTTAATGTTATTTGCTTATAGACATTAGCTGAGGATCAAATTCAAGGTCAGTCCAAACTACGACCTAAAACAGTGAGTTTTCCGATCCTTTTCTTTCTTTGTTTGTTTTTCTTTCTCTTTGCATGGTTCTTCTGTCCGTTCATTTTCATGTTTTCTTTTGTTTTTGTTTGAATTAGGGTTTTTCGATTTAGGTCTCTGATTTTCGTATATTACAACAATATAGTGTTAGTTTTGTTCTTATTTTGATTTGATTATGTGTTTGACTTCAATTTCATGATCCATGTTTGCTACTAATTTTCTTTAGATTTTTTTAGGATTATAGTTTTAATTGATTCTATGCTTGCTGTTGATTTTTCTCTAGGTTTTAGTCATTTTTCTATTTTTACAGTACAACTTTGTGTTTGAATTATTTGTTCATCTATTGTTTTGTGAGTTCAGTGATAAAAGTAGCCTTAAAACATAGTGTTAAGTAGAGTTAAACTCCAGTGTTGATTGTTTAATTTGATTAGTTCAGTTTTTAGGATTTGTTTGGATATAGCTGAATATTTCCAGGCTTGTTTTAAGTTAACATTGGTCATTGTTGACCAAGTTCAAGGGTTTAGGTTTAATTGACCTAGCTTTGAGTTAATCATTAATTCAATTAGGTTCTTATGCAATTATTCTTTGAGGTTTTAGTTATCAAACCTTTCCTTGATATAGGTGAATGCTTGTTTAGATTTTAGGATGGTATTTGGCCCATTTGGCTAAGTTTAGCCTGTCCAAATTGGATTTAGTCTATTGGGTCAGACCTTGGCCCATTTGAGGAAGGTCCCAGAGGGCAAATGCAGGGCACCTCAAGGTTAATTGGGGTAATTTTTACCTAGAGAATATTGCAGTAACTATCTGAGAAATCCCTAGAAGCTTCTAGCAAGGACGTGTAATTAAATTCCAGGCTTTTAACATGGGTAACAAGCCAAAATTCTAGGGATTAATCAGTTAAAAAGCTGAAAACTAATAAGGGACTAAGGTGTATAGTATGATCTGAATGCTACCCTAATTTTTCCTATAAAAGGCATATCCCTTGACTTGTTTCACAAGTTTGGAGTTTTGAAAAAAAAAAGGAGAAAAATCTGAAAGATTTTGAGTGAAATTTTTTTTTAAAAAAATGTTCAAATCTGAAGCTTAGAGAAATCAAAAAATTCAAAAACTTAAATTCGAAAGTCATTGAAAACTACTAAAAATTTCAAACGAAAGGGGTTTTTTTTAGTGATTTTCAGATCTGAAAGTTTGAGAGAAGTTTTTTTAGAGCCTAATCTTCAGAGTTTAAAATCTGAGAGCAAAAGTTTGAAAGGACAAATTCTGATAGTAAAAATCCTGCAAATTTAAATGAGCTAATGGCCAAAATCCAGCAAAACTGAGAGGAAAACTATTGTTTCATTAGTTATCACTGATTTCACCTGTCTCCAACTTCTGAAAATTGCTTGGTTTCACACAAGTAGGAAATGGTTTAGACCTGTTCTTCAAGAGCTTTGGTGCAAACTTGTTTGAGCTGTTTGATTGTTCATCCTCTTGGAAACTTGGATCAGTCCTGGGCCAAAGTGTTTTGGCTAGCTGATTACTGCTGACTCCTGTGTGCTGTCTCACTCATGATTATTTCCTTTGTCTAATTTCCAGGTACTCCTTGATTCTCTAGGAACTGATGTGCAAACATACAAGATGTAATCGTCTGAAGTTTTCTATAGAAGGATGACTGTTTTCCCTTACATCTTCAATGTCAAATCTGTGTTTGAAATGTCTGAATTTAGTAGTTTTGTATAATAGTATTTAGCCTATTCTATTCATTTTAGTACAATAGTTATATTCTGGAAGCTATCCTGTTCTTCAATTTGTTGAATGAGTCTGTGAAATGTGTTAAATGAGGTTAAATATTGTTCTGGGGGAGTGAAAATTTAGAAATGAGTGTGTGGGTGCATTAGTATACATATGATTTGAATACGAGCATGAAGTTTGGTTTTGAAATCAGCACTAGTACCTCGGCTTTATATATTTCGTATTAGGTTTATTTTGAGTTTGAATCCTAGCTAGTTTTGAAACATGATAAGATTTGAATATTGTTAAGATTGGATTTCATGATTAGAATAACTGTGTGTTCAGTTTCAAAGTTGATTTCTAAACGGATATTGAGTTATAGGTTAGACACACATTGAGATAGAATATTACAAAGATGCATGGTTTGGTTATTTTCAAATCAGTTGTTTAGTTCAAATAGATCAGATTTTGAGGATTATATTAACTATATTAGATCAGAATTTTAGCTTCTAAAGCCCTAATATTGGATATAGCGGTTACATGGATGCATTGTTTAATTTTAATTTGGACCGGTAATAATATGAATAAACAGGCTTGTATGTAGGGGCCATCAAGCCCAATAATTGGCCAGCCTTTACAAAGGAGGTCCAAAATATTTTCTGCTTTGAGGTGAGCCTCCAGTTAATTCATCATGGCCCAGATTAGGCGCTGGAAGCATAGTCAACTCAGTAGATTCAAATGCGGAGTACTGGGCCTTCCTTCAGGCCCAGCTATATAACATGCGTGTTCTTGTGTTTAGCAATTGGAATTTAAATTCACAGCCCATGTTAACTCTTGAAACCAATCCTTATGACCTTAGTCAATTAATAGGACCCTTAGAATAATTTTAGGAGGGTCATCTTTGATAACACCATAGCTCATGGCCCTTCAAGCTTTAGTCGAATATCCTTAAAAAATAAAATTTAAGTGCGCCGTGCTAAATAAAATCACAAATTGCGTGGCCCTTTTTAATTGCTTCCATGAAAACACTTAGAAATCGAGACGTGCCAATTAGCGAATTTTCATGGCCTCTCGCGCAGTTATCAACGCGCTAATTATCTTAGGCGTGCATTTAATTAATAAAGTTACTTTCTTAAACTCGGGTGCGCATTTATGTGACCCAAATCCAAATCTCAACGGTGTTAAAGTATGTCAAAAATCACGGATGCATCTATGTGATGTAGTTTGAGGCGCATTTTAATACTGTTGCAATCTTCCTCAAAAATTCAATTAAAAGGATAAGTAATTTTAAAATTGCACTATAGGATAAACATATATAAAATCAGATAATTAGCCAATTATGATAGTTTAAGCGACCGTGCTAGAACCACGGAATTCAAAGGTGCCTAATACCTTCCCTCGGGTTAACAGAATTCCTTACTCAAGAATATCTGGTTAACAGACTTCATTTGCAAAGTCGAAAATTTCCTCGAGTTGGGATTCAAGAAAAATCGGTGACTTGGGACACCAAAAGCCAAACCCATCCCAAGTGGCGACTCTAAAAATAACTAAATAATCCCCATTCGAATAATGTTACTTAAATTGAAAAAACTCCCTTATGCATTACACTTCGGGGTAGGTGTGTAAAAAAGGAGGTGTGACACCATTAACCGATACCAAATGAAACCAAAGAACCACAATCAAAATAAACAACCAACCCACTCTGTCTCTGTCATAGTGCAGTAAACTTAAGAGCCCAACTAGAATGACAAACACAACCGTTACTATTTCATTGCTCCTATTTGGATGACCCACAATATCTATTGTATAGTAGTTCCTTGGCACTGATAGCATAGTGTCACGCCCCTCCATTTTCTAAGAGGTTATGCCATGCGGACGATGACTGGGCGACATGCAGGCAACGATTTGGCGCACGTATGGCAACATTTCTCTAGCTAAGTCTAGATCCTTCCAATGGAAGATTCTAGACTCACCTAGACTTCTCTTGTATATTCTACTAAGTGTAGAGATTTGTAGAACTCTCTAGAGCTTTGATCATAGCCATTGATTAGAATAGATCTTAGCCGTTGATTTGGGACTCTAGCAACTATAAATAGGCTAGAGGCATTTGGCATTTGCATCAAAGAAACATTCAAGCAATCCAACACTTGTATAAAGCATTCTCTTGTTTAATACAAAGCATTCTTGCAAGCTTCTCTTCTTAGCTTCTCTTAGCTTTGTTGTGGCAATATTTCGGGGAAAGGCTGACTTAGCACATCGCAGGGGCGGATTGTGACTAAGGCCGCACGGAAGATAGCTAGGGAGTTATCCGGTCCGTGACAGTTGGTATCAGAGCAACGCTACGAAAGGGTTCGTGGGTTAGCTGGGCACATTCACGACATGGCTAGCGGCGGTGAGGAGCAAGTTCGCAAGGGTCGCGAGGAGGAGCGCACCGTACCACCACCACATAAGGGAGGTAAATCTCGTGACTATCTTGCTAGTTTTGAAGCTCGGTTAGCTAAACTTGAGATAGCTATGGCGGATACAAAAGAGAGGTTGGATCGCACGGAGCAAACAGTAGAAGAGTACGTCGAGAAGGTCGATACCTCGTTGGACGCTTTCCAAGAGAGGATCTATGCTGCAGGGGCAGAAATAGCCAACGAGAACAGCGTGTTTCAAGCCAAGGTGTATCAAGCCTTGTCAGATTTGAGGCAGGACGTTGATGAAGCCAAGTCTAGCCTAGAGGCGTCCAAGGCTGCCGTAGAAGAAACCAAGGCCGACTGGGCAATGTGCAGGAGTGCTTTCATGGCGAAAGAAGCTGCCTCAACATCAACCGTGCAAGTCCGAGACACTGCCCGTGCCATGGACTTGCCAAAGCCAAAGGAATACAACGGAGCTCGAGATGCTGTAGCCATAGACAACTACCTTTGGCACATGGAGTGCTATTTCGAGGCGCTCAACTTAACAGGGTTGGCCCAGGTACATACTGCCACTCTACATTTCACCGACATGGCTGCACTTTGGTGGCGAAGAAAACGAGCCGACATGGACAAAGGGCTGGTCGTCATTGACAGTTGGGATGCCCTAAAGAAAGAACTCAAGGCGGAGTTCTACCCAGTGCACGTAAGCCGCGAAGCAAGGGCGAAAATGAGGGACCTCAAGTAGGGCCATTCGATCAAGGAGTACGTCAAGGCATTCTCCAACTTGATGCTACAAATTGACAACATGAGCGACGAGGATCTCTTGTTCAACTTCTTATCCGGGCTTAAACCATGGGCGGTTCAAGAATTGAGACGGTCCAAGGCGGACGACATCTCGATGGCACTCAAGGTTGCTGCCACATTGGAGGAATACTCTAGTGCTGACAAAGGGCATGTCAAGCACCAAGGCGAGTCATCCAAGTCCAAGACTCAAAGGACTTGGCCGGTTACAGGTGGGGGAGCCAAGTACGGAACCCACAAGCCAACAACCCATGGAGACAAAGGAAAACAGGTCAGGGACAACAAAAAGGAGGCCAAACCAAGGGAGGGTTGCTTCCTATGTCAGGGACCTCACTGGGCGAGGGACTACCCACATCGGAAAGCCATGAGCGCCATGTTGGAGCAACAGGAGCATGGCAACGGAGCTTCCATGGGATGTCTGAAGCTGCTTAGCGCACTAAACGTTAAGCCCACTCCTCACCAGGCGGGTGATAGGAGTCTCATGTACGTGCAGGGGCACATCAACAACAAGGTCGTCCACATAATGATTGATACGGGCGCCACTCACAATTTCATGACTCCAACCGAGGCAGAACGGTTGGGTCTCAAGGTGACATACTCCAAGGGTTGGCTCAAGACCGTAAATACCCAGGCCAAACCCGTGGATGGCGTAGCAACAGGGACCGAGTTGAGGCTTGGCGACTGGACAGGCAAGGTGGACTTCTCGGTGGCAACAATAGACGATTTCACCATTGTTCTAGGTATGGAATTCCTTCGGCAGTACAATGCAGTTCCGTTCCCTAGATTCAACATGTTGATGATCTTGGAAGGGAAACCATGCATGGTTCCAGCTGTTGCCCCTCTCAAGACATCCAAATCTCCTCAACTTAGTGCCATGCAACTGGCCAAGGGAATCAAACGTGGGGAGGAGACATGGTTAGCCGTCCTTCAGCAAGAAGAAGAAGGGGGAGTTGATGGCGATATCCCCGCTTGCATCCAGAACGTGCTGGAAGAATTCAAGGACGTAATGCCACCCGAGTTGCCCCGCAAGCTGCCACCCAGGCGTGGGGTGGATCACAAGATCGAGTTGGAGCCAGGGGCAAAGCCACCAGCCAAAGCACCCTACCGGATGGCGCCACCAGAATTAGAGGAGCTGCGGAGACAGTTGGCGGAATTGTTGGAGATGGGCTTCATCCAACCTTCCAAGGCACCGTATGGTTCACCGGTGTTATTCCAACGCAAGGCGGACGGATCGCAGCGTCTTTGCATAGACTATCGGGCTCTCAACAAGGTAACCATCAAAAACAAGTATCCAATTCCTCTCATTGCCGACCTTTTTGATCAATTGGGGAAGGCCAAGTTTTACACAAAGCTTGACCTAAGATCGGGATACTATCAAGTGCGCATAGCCGAAGGGGACGAGGGCAAGACAACTTGTGTCACTCGTTATGGGGCATTTGAATTCTTGGTGATGCCCTTTGGCCTGACAAATGCGCCAGCCACATTTTGCACTCTCATGAATGAAATTCTTCATCCCTACTTGGACCGGTTCGTGGTGGTCTACTTGGACGACATAGTCATATATAGCCACACCATGGAGGAGCATGTAGAACACGTACGGGCCGTTCTCAAGACCTTGCGGGACAATGAGCTTTATGTCAAGAAGGAGAAGTGCTCATTTGCCAAAGAAGAGGTACACTTCCTAGGCCATGTGATCAGAGGCGGCAAGCTCATGATGGATACCAAGAAGATTCGGGCGATCGAGGAATGGGAGCCACCGACCAAGGTACCGGAGCTTAGATCTTTCCTTGGTCTTGTGAATTACTATCGGCGCTTTATTACTGGCTATTCAGCCAAGGCGGCACCACTCACTGACCTACTCAAGAAGAAGAAGGCTTGGGAGTGGGACGACAGGTGCCAACATGCTTTCGACATACTGAAGAAGGCCGTAACGGAGGAACCAGTGTTGGCACTACCGGATTACACCAAGGCGTACGAGGTGCATACTGATGCCTCTGACTTTGCCATAGGAGGCGTGCTTATGCAAGAGGGGCATCCAATTGCGTATGAAAGTCGCAAGCTTAATGACACTGAGAGGCGTTATACAGTGCAAGAGAAGGAGATGACGGCAGTGGTGCATTGCTTGCGAGTTTGGCGACATTACTTGCTCGGGGCCAAGTTCGTGGTACGCACGGACAATGTGGCGACCAGTTATTTTCAAACACAGAAGAAACTCAGCCCCAAGCAAGCAAGATGGCAAGATTTCTTGGCCGAGTTCGACTACGTGTTGGAACACAAACCGGGCAAGGCCAACTTTGTGGCAGATGCGCTTAGCCGAAAAGCAGAACTGGCGGCAATGTCAAAAGTCCAGGTGGAGCTCTTGGACCATATCAAGGAAGGCATGGCGCATGATCCTTTAGCCAAGCAGCTGGTGCAGATGGCGAAAGAGGGTAAAACCAAGCAATTCTGGGCAGAAGGCGACCTATTGCGCACCAAGGGGCAGCGGATTTATGTACCCAAATGGGAGAGGTTGCGCAAAAGCATCATTAAGGAGTGCCATGACACCCGCTGGGCAGGTCATCCAGGTCAAAAACGCACTCAAGCTTTGATAGAGGCTAACTACTATTGGCCTCGCATGCGGGACGACATAGAGTTATACGTCAAGACTTGTATTGTATGCCAGCAAGACAAGGTGGAACAACGGGCACCCGCAGGACTTCTGGAGCCCTTACCCATTCCGCAGCGTCCATGGGAAAGCGTCAGCATGGACTTTATCTCTGCTTTGCCCACATCCGATGGCAAAGGTAGCATCATGGTTGCGGTGGATCGGTTCTCAAAGTATGCATCCTTCATGGCTGCTACGAAGGATTGCACAGCCCAGGAGGCAGCTCAACTATTTTTCCAAGGCGTGGTAAAGTATTGGGGCTTGCCTCAAGTTATCATAAGTGATCGAGACCCCCGCTTCACGGGCAAGTTTTGGACGGAGTTATTCCGCTTGATGGGGTCTGATTTGCACTTTTCAACCAGCTTCCATCCACAAACCGACGGACAGACGGAGCGGGTAAATGCACTCTTGGTGCTATACTTAAGGCACTATGTAAGTGCCAACCAGCGAGATTGGGCCAAGCTGCTTGACGTTGCCCAATTCTCTTATAATTTGCAACGGAGTGGAGCTACTGGCAAGAGCCCATTCGAGCTTGCAACTGGACAACAACCCTTGACACCGCATGGACTTGTTAACAAATATACGGGGAAGAGTCCAGCGGCGTTCAAGACGGCGAAGACTGGCATGAGCAAACGGACCTAGCTCGTGCATACCTTGACAAGGCCTCCAAGAAGATGAAGAAATGGGCCGACAAGAAGAGGAGGCACTTGGAGTTCAACGTAGGGGACTTGGTCATGCTAAAGCTCAACGCCGAACAACAAAAGAGGCTACGGAAGTTGCATAAGGGACTAATTCGGCGCTACGAAGGACCACTCCCCGTCCTTGCCAAGGTGGGCAAGGCTTCTTATCGGGTGGAGCTGCCACCCAAACTTAAGCTACATCCGGTCTTCCATGTGAGTTGTCTGAAGCCGTACCATGCAGACATGGAAGACCCTTCACGGAACAAATCACATCGGGCACCTCCAGCCATTACCACATCATTCGACAAGGAAATTGAAAGCATCACGGCTGACCGGGTGATTCGGCGACGGTTCAGGGAACCATTGCATGAATATCTTATCAAATGGAAGGGACTACCAGAAAGCGAGGCAAGCTGGGAGCCAAAAGAGGCACTTTGGCAATTTGAAGATCAGATACGGGCCTTCCACGAAGAGTCGACGAGGGCGTCGACGCAATAGGTGGGGGAGGTTGTCACGCCCCTCCATTTTCTAAGAGGTTATGCCATGCGGACGATGACTGGGCGACATGCAGGCAACGATTTGGCGCACGTATGGCAGCATTTCTCTAGCTAAGTCTATATCCTTCCAATGGAAGATTCTAGACCCACCTAGACTTCTCTTGTATATTCTACTAAGTGTAGAGATTTGTAGAGATTTGTAGAACTCTCTAGAGCTTTGATCATAGCCATTGATTAGAATAGATCTTAGCCGTTGATTTGGGACTCTAGCAACTATAAATAGACTAGAGGCATTTGGCATTTGCATCAAAGAAACATTCAAGCAATCCAACACTTGTATAAAGCATTCTCTTGTTTAATACAAAGCATTCTTGCAAGCTTCTCTTCTTAGCTTCTCTTAGCTTTGTTGTGGCAATATTTCGGGGAAAGGCTGACTTAGCACATCGCAGGGGCGGATTGTGACTAAGGCCGCACGGAAGATAGCTAGGGAGTTATCCAGTCCGTGACAATAGTGTCTGCATTGCACCGCCGCGTCTCGGGTTTGTACCATAACCTTGAATAAAGTGATTCCCTTGACAGTAATGGAAACATCATCTCGCTCCATTCAATTTCATGGGACAACAACGCCATAACAGTAAATGAATTAGGAACATGGAAAAGTTCACCCAGCAACTTCTTACACCATTGCTCAATCATGGAACTTCCTATTCCCTCCACTGATAATAAAGCCTCATATATCAAATAGCTCAATAGTGATATGGATAATGCATTCCCAATGCCCTTAACCCAATCAGACATTTGTGAGATGGACCACAATAAAGTGACACACAAGAACATATTTGTAGCTCCTATTACAAATAAATGAGGGACTTGCCAGAAGAAGCTAAGAGCATTTGAGCCTTCAAATTTCTTACGCATAAAGACAAGTTCCAACTCCCATGTTTCTACAGATACTCATCTTGGCTGAGTACCTGTTACTCTGATATCATCAGTGATAAGCATCAATATCCTATATTTCAGAAGAGGATAAAACGTTAGTGCGCAAAAGACCAATGAACAAACATTGCAATACTCCCTTCTTCCATAATATTTCTCCAAGACTTCAAATAAGTATTGATCCTTTTCTATCCACCCTTTTCTTTTCTAGAAAGACGATAAACATCTTCAAGCATACAGAAATTGGAATGCAAAGCAAACAAGGAATACTCCACAATTTTGGATGAATCATTACTGGTGTTCACGCACAAAACCTGCAGCAACTGACCTAACTCAAGTAAAGTAAAATTCCCCTCATTGTTCACATAAAAATTCTTCAAGGCATCTCCTATGGATAACTTTACAACTTCAAGTACCCTATTTTGGCATCCTTCTTTCTTCTGGTTGGCCAAAAATCAGCCTGTAATTTAGCTTCGTCCCTTTGTGGACATTCGTCAAATACCTTGCATACCTTGTTTTCGGAAGCTTCAGCATCTTCGTTTTCTAGTGTTGATGGCTTTTCCTCACCTTCCTTACCTAGTTTCAAAGAATTTTGATCTTTAATGGTAAAGACAAGCACGTAGTTGGTGGAGAATGGAATCACATGACTTACATCGCAAGTTTTGATCTCATTAGGGCTAATTTCCAGAGTTTCATTTGTGCGAGAACTTTGATCAACCATTTGGTGTTCCCCTTGTTTTTTCTGCTCCACATTTTCATCCTTAACTTTCAGGAAACCGATAGTGGCGTTCGACAATGCCAATGGCTGTTGCAATTTGTCAAACACCTGATCTTCATTGTTTTCTATATGTTCCATTACTGAATCTCCATCTTCCATTGGAGGGTGACCAGTCTCTAAATAATCGTAACGCATTTCGATTCCACCTATTGAGTCTAGAGGTACTTGAAGTGATTGAAAATCTGTCTGTGGGCAATTAGTCTTCACATACTTAGCACCTAAGTTCAGTAAGCTATCTAACCCACCGAACCATCATAGAATTGAACGAAATAGAAACCCCGATTGTTATTGTCAATCTGATAAGCATATGGAACCTGGTAAGAGTAAACATTTGTAGGAGTTCAAGGTACCTCCATTTCGTTACATATTCATTTGATTATAACATATTTTGTTTTACAAAGTTGTTTTTTTTATTGTTTTAGGTGAAACAAAACTATATGGATCATTTCCAAGTCAATGCTCATAAGCTATACATCGGATTAATTTCCTTAATGATGATTGTATTGTTGCGGACTTTCTTAAGTTTAGGGATAAACAAGGTTTCAGGGTATGTGCATTTTCTACCATAATTCGTTTTAATTTATATTATACTATTTAAATTTGATTCATTTGACGTTCATATATCTCTACAAAACTTTCAAGAATTTAATTTTTTTTAAATATTCAAGTTTTAAACTTCATGTTATTCTTTTCTTTCCAACCACAAATTTACAGTTTCTTTCTATCATGTCTAATATTCTTACCTCCCAATTTGTGGTAGTTAGCGGTATTCTGAAAATCAAACGAATTTTGACCGCGTATTCGAACATAAAATTTATAAATCTTTCCAAAAAATTTCTCCGTTCAGAGACTACATAAAAAGTATTACAAAACGAAATAATTACCAATTCAAATCTTTTATAAGCATATAACAAAATTGGGGCCATAAAAAAATTTATTTGACTCTCGAAAATGCAGCCACATACACGAAGAAAGTAGAATATATTAGTCCGATCCAGTGGTGTACTTTCTAAACTAAGTTTTCAATCAACTGGGTCTTTAACTTGTGATACACCATCTTCAGGTATTGCGATGGGATGAATATAGTTACTCCACCTTTAATTAGAAATTTGAGTTCGAGCCTTAGCTTATTAGGTATTACCTATATGTATTCGGAATAATCAAGACTCTAATAGGAATTTTTAAATATCAGGTGGGAAACAAAAAAATCAGTGAACCCCATCAACTATTCTCCTTACAAACTAAATTATTGTACTACTTTTTTGTATGTAATAATACTAATAACATAATTGGTGGAATTACCTTCTATGTCCTACTATATATGTCCCCTAAATTATTGTACTTTTTTGTTTCAATGATGCTGAAGGTGACACTTACATGCGGCGAGCAGCAAGTGCAAATGGGCTTCTTCATCTGCCAGCTTTCAGTTAAAAGATTTGTCACATTATATTCTGCTTGCCAATTTTCATATTTAGCCACATGAATTCATCTTCTAATTTTTATAAATAGTACCCATTACTCATTTGAACATGTCATTCACGCAGCTCCATATGTTTATTTATGATCAAGTATTATACTTTTATGTAAGACTGAGTCAAAGTTACCCTCATACGATCTAAAACTGAAATTTGTGCCATTCTGTTATGAAATAATATAAGAACAAGAATAATAGAGAGAAAAGTAGAGGGAGAGGAGTATTCTTATTGATACTTTGGGATGATTTACAATGGGGTAAGACCCCTCTATTTATAGGAAGAGAAAAGACTTAGCCTCAAAGTAAAACTCTTCTATAAGATAGACATTCACTCTAATTAGAGTTCTATTTATAACACTCCCCCTTGAATGTCTATTCAATAATGTGCCTCGTTAAAACCTTAACTAAAACAAAACCCAATAGGAAAAAAATTAAAGAAAAGGAAAAAGAGTACACATGTTTGAATATGCACCTATTGGTTGCCTCGTTAAAAACCTTGCAAGGAAAACCCATTGGGACAAAACCTTATAAGGGAAAAAGAGTGCAACGCGCATTAACTCCCCCTGAAAAGAGCATCAATTCATATCCTTGAGTCTTCGCATTACGATCTTGTGAACCAGCTTCTTGAAGGTTGACGTTGGTAGAGATTTTGTGAACAAATCAGCCATATTATCGCTTGAACGAATCTGTTGCACATTGATATCACCATTCTTTTGAAGATCATGTGTGAAAAATAACTTTGGTGAAATATGCTTTGTTCTATCTCCTTTTATGAATCCTCCCTTCAATTGAGCTATACATGCTGCATTGTCTTCATACAAAGTCGTGGGTAGTTTGTTACACTTCAAACCACATTTGTCTTGAATATGATGTATTATAGACCTCAACCACACACACTCCCGACTTGCTTCATGAATAGCGATTATCTCGGCATGATTAGATGAAGTAGCCACAATTGATTGCTTAGTCGATTGCCAAGATATGGCGGTGCCTCCACAGGAAAACACATAACCCGTTTGAGATCGAGCCTTGTGTGGGTCGGATAAATATCCAGCATCAGCATAACCAGCAAGATCAGGACTGCAATTATTGCTATAAAATAAGTCCATATCGGTAGTACCTTTTAGGTACCGCAATATATGTTTGATCCCGTTCCAATGTCTCCTTGTGGGAGCCGAGCTATACCTTGCTAAGACATTAACTGAAAAGGTTATGTTAGGCCTTGTAGTATTTGCAAGATACATTAGTGCGCCAATTGCACTAAGATATGGTACTTCAGGACCAAGTAGCTCTTCATTCCTTTCTTGCGGTCGGAATGGACCTTTATTCACATCAAGTGATCGAACAACCATCGGAGTACTTAAAGGATATGCTCCATCCATGTAAAACCGTTTCAGTACCTTTTCTATATAGGTAGATTGATGAACAAAAATTCCGTTTGCCAAATATTCAATTTGCAAACCAAGACATAATTTTGTCTTTCCGAGATCTTTCATCTCGAATTCATTCTTTAGATAATCAATTGCCTTTTGGAGTTCTATGGGGGTTCCAATAAGGTTTATGTCATCGACATATACGGCAAGTACAACAAATTCCGATGTTGTTTTCTTTATAAAAACACACGGGCAAATGGCATCATTTATATAGCCTTCTTTTAATAAATACTCACTAAAACGATTATACCACATTCGTCCTGATTGCTTTAGACCATACAAGGATCGTTGCAATTTGATTGAAAACATTTCCCGGGACTTTGAATTATGAGCGTTTGGCATTTTGAGTCCATCGGGAATTTTCATGTATATCTCGTTATCCAGTGAGCCATAAAGATAGGCAGTAACCACATCCATTAAATGCATGTCAAGCTTTTCAAGGACAGCAAAACTAATGAGATAAGTAAAAGTTATGGCATCCACTACAGGCGAATATGTCTCTTCATAATCGACACCAGGCCTTTGAGAAAATCCTTGTGCAACAAGGCGTGCCTTATATCTTTGTACCTCGTTTTTCTCATTTCTCTTGCGTACAAAGACCCATTTATAGCCAACAGGCTTAACACCATTAGGTGTTTCAACTATAGGGCCAAAAACTTCACGTTTTGCCAGTGAATTCAATTCTGATTGGATTGCTTCTTGCCATTTTGGTCAATCATGTCTTTTTCGACATTCTCCAACAGATTGAGGTTCAAGATCCTCACTTTCTTGCATAATGCTAGATGCGACATTAAAAGCAAAGACATAATCCACCACTATATCCACTCGATTAAAATTTGCCTCAATATCGATTGGATTTATTGATAGTTCCTTATTTTCTTGAGTCTCGGGCTCAATGGATTCTTCATGAATCTTAGAATTTATTAAATCATGAATTTCCTCATGAGATTCTTTCGTAGTGTCATTTTGATCGTTTGCTTTCCTCTTTCTAGGATTTCGATCTTTGGAACCTAATGGCCTGCCACGCTTCAGGCGTGCATTCGACTCATTGGATATGACACTAGATGATTGTCCAACAGGGAGATCAATACTGATTGGAACATTCTCTGTGGGGATGTGGGATTTTGTTATCCTTTTCAAGTCCGTAAATGCGTCAGGCATTTGATTTGCTATTCTTTGCAAATGGATAATCTTTTGCACCTCTTTTTCACAAATAGAGGTATGTGGATCAAGATGAGATAATGATGCATTTTTCCACAAAATTTCCCGTTTGGTTTCACCAACTTCTCCCCCTAATTTTGGGAAAAGTGTCTCATCAAATTGACAGTCTGCAAATCGTGCAGTGAACAAATCCCCTGTCAATGTTTCGAGGTAGCGAATAATGGAGGGCGATTCAAACCCAACATATATTCCTAACCTTCTTTGCGGACCCATTTTGGTGCGGTATGGCGGTGCTATAGGCACATATACTGCGCATCCAAAGATTCTTAAATGGGATATATTAGGTTCATGACCCAAAATCAATTGCGACGGGGAATATTTGTGATAATTCGTCGGTCTGAGACGAATTAGCATTGCTGCATGCAAAATGGCGTGACCCCATACCGAAGTGGGCAGCCTCGTTTTCATGAGTAATGGTCTTGCAATTAACTGCAGGCGTTTAATTAAAGATTCTGCAAGACTGTTTTGAGTGGGAACATGAGCTACAGAATGTTCCACTTTTATCCCAATTGATAAGCAATAATCATTAAATGCTTGAGATGAAAACTCAGCAGCATTATCCAGTCTAATAGACTTGATTGGATTATCAGGAAATTGTGCTCGTAGTCGAATTATTTGTGCCATTAGTTTTGCAAACGCAAGGTTGTATGATGACAACAGGAACACATGAGACCATCTACGGGATGCGTCTATTAAGACCATAAAATATCTAAAGGACCCACTAGGTGGGTGAATAGGTCCACAAATGTCCCCTTGTATACGTTCCAAAAACGTAGGTGACTCAGTCCCAATCTTTGTTGGTGATGGTCTAATAATTAACTTGCCTTGATAACAAGAAGTGCAAGAAAATTAATTATTTAAAAGAATCTTGAAATTCTTTAACGGATGCCCATATGAGCTTTCTATAATCCGTCTCATCATGATTGATCTAGGGTGTCCCAATCGATCATGCCAAAGTACAAAAGTATTGGAATCAGTAACCTTTTGGTTTACTGTTGAATGTACCTCAATTGCACTAATTTTTGTCCAATACAGGCCACAAGATAAAGACGAGAATTTCTCAATAACCCTCTTTTGGCCAGAGACATTCTTTGTAATGATGAGATATTCAAGATTATTCTCATCTATTGTCTCAATATGATAGCCATTCCGGCGTATATCTTTAAAACTCAACAAGTTTCTCTTAGACTTGGAGGAGAACATTGCATTCTCTATGATAAATATTGTTCCTCTAGGCAGAGTTATAGTTGCTCTTCCGGAGCCTTCAATCAATTTACTACTACCAGAGATTGTAGTAACATCTGCCTTACACATACTTAGTTGAGAGAAATATTTCTTTTCTTTGAGTATTGTATGTGTAGTACATGAATCAACTAAACAAATATTTTTACAGTTGGACGTTGATCCAAGCTTGCTTTGTGAGATATCCATATTTGCTTTCCCATGGTTTGATATACAAAAGAAATACACGAACATGAGAATAAACAAATTCAATCCGTTTGTTTCACAGTTAAACAATATTTTCAAAATCTGCTGAGGTTAGTCGATTAACTTAGTTGATAGTCGACTATCTTGGGAAGCAGTCATTAGGTTAGTCGACTATCTAAATCAGATAGTCGACTATCTTGCCTTGCGGAAAAGTCCAGTTTTAATGCGAAATATTAGTTAGTCGACTAACTAAGTTGATAGTCGACTAACTTAGTAAACAGTCATCAGGTTAGTCGACTATCTAAATCAGATAGTCGACTAACTTAGCTTGCGAAAAAATCCAGTTTTAATGTGAAATATTAGATAATCGACTAATTGTTAGGTTAGTCGATTAACTCTACTGGAAAATAAAAATATCTTTGAAATTTAAGCATGTTGAAACATTCTAAAGAACTAATACTATCATTATATCATAAACTAACTAATACGAGCTGATACTAATGGCTATTAGTTTATTCACTAACTAATACAAATAAGTAAAATAAAATCAAACAATTCCATCTTCCTTCATCACAGATCCATCACCGATTAAGTGGTCTATTTTCCCCTCGGGTTGCTCAAAGAAGTCTGCCACATCCAGGTGGGTGATGTCAAAATTATCGTCAGAGACAAAATTTGTTTCAGGGCCTTTATTCTTTAGAGATGCTTGATAAAGATCAACCAAATGTCTTGGTACACGGCAAGCTTTTGACCAGTGCCCCTTTCCACCGCAACGATAACATATAGTTTCTGAACTATTTGCCTTTGGATCCTCATAATCCCGTTTCTGCTTTTGGTGGTTATATCTCTTTGGGGGGTGACGGACATCAGGGAAATTTCTTCCTTGTCTACGTCCACGGCCATGACCCCGATTACGACCACGACCATGATTAAAGCCATAGCCTTTTCCATGCTTGGCATAATGAGAATACACCTTATCTGCTTCAGGCAATGGTGTAGACCCAGTGGGTCGATTTTTGTGATTTCTCATGAGCAGGTCATTGTTTCGCTCAGCCACAAGGAGAAGAGAAATCAGTTCAGAGTACTTTTTGAAACCTTTCTCTCTGTACTGTTGTTGCAGTACCATATTGGAGGCATGAAACGTTGTAAACGTTTTTTCAAGCATATCATAATCAGAGATATTATCTCCACAGAGTTTCAACTTAGAAGTAATTCTGAACATTGCAGAATTATATTTAGAAACAGACTTAAAGTCTTGGAGCCTCAGATGAGCCCAATCATATCGTGCTTGTGGCAGAGTGACCAACTTCAGGTTGTCATATCTCTCCTTTAAGGCATCCACAAGATGAGTGGATCTTTGACTGTGAGATATTCAATTTTCAAACCTTCATCAAGGTGATGGCGCAAGAAAATCAAGGCCTTAGCACAGTCTTGGGTGGATGCTTTATCTCTGCCTTTAATGGCGTCTCCAAGACCCATAGCATCTAAGTGGATTTCAGCATCCAACACCCATGTTATATAGTTCTTGCCCGAAATTTCAAGGGCAACGAACTTTCTTTTCATAATATCAGACATAATTAAAACCAAATTCGGAAAAAGGGAAATACCTTAATTTTCTCAAGAGGATTCTTGAGACGGTAGAGTCTCGTGCTGATAACGTGTTATGAAATAATATAAGAATAAGAACAATAGAGAGAAAAGTAGAGGGAGAGGAGTATTCTTATTGATACTTTGGGATGATTTACAATGGGGTAAGACCCCTCTATTTATAGGAAGAGAAACGACTTAGCCTCAAAGTAAAACTCTTCTATAAGATAGACATTCACTCTAATTAGAGTTCTATTTATAACACATTCATTGAACTTTTGTAATATTGAAGGGGAAATTTGGAGGTCTAATGATCTCATCTCATCTCATCCAGCATAAGTTATTCAACCGACAAATCACATGCAACACCTACCTAGTCATATACGACGCAATCCGTGCATCCAATAAGCAACAACTCAAATATAACCAGAGATAGAAGGAAAGCCAAATAAGAGAACCACCGAACAAATTCAATAAATGTATTACATTCCATGTTTTCGTACGTAAGAGTACGTCATAAGTCAATTAATGTAAGCTCAGAAAGGGAATCATCTTTGAAAATTTTATAAAGTTAGTTCATATTGTTAACGTGGAGGTTACAAATAATTAAGATCATTAATACCAAATAGCAAGATGGTTTGAAGGCTTAGAAGCTAAACGAATTGAAGAAAATAAGTTCATCGAAAGTCGACAAGTTGGAATGTTTTACCATGTATTTTCAGGGTGATACTAGGGTTATTAACATTATAAGAAGATTAAGTTATGAGTTATTTTAGTCGTGTGATAGTTGGTGTTATGTTTTTAAGTCAAGCGAGTTGTGGAACAAAAGTTGGAAAAGGTCACCACAAATTCCATTCATAATGTGTTGTAATTTAGTTCAAATGTAGCTGAACTTTATCCTAATATATTTAGAACCAACGGATGATCTATTTATAAAATTAAAGATGTACGAGTCTAGTTTTCGACGCATTAAACCATTCGCCGATACGATATCAGACTAGAGAGATATTCGCGTTTTCGTGAGACTGCGCAAGCAGCTCCCATGGGATCCACAAAGTTGGTTTAAACTTCAGCTTGTATTTAAGTCATTTATATGTCATCTTAACTCATTTTTTTCATCCACAACAGTTCTAAATGCTCTCCAAGGTTTCCTCCATGATTCTATGGTGAAAACCTAAGATAAAAACATGAATATAACGCTAGAAATCCTGTGGTGCTTGTTAGATCGTAGTTCTTCATCTTGTTGCTGTTTTGGAGGGTTCTTCAAAGGTAAGTAACCTCAGATTTCATGTTGTTCTTTATGATTAATATAAGAATCAGTACATCCTTCATGTATATTATAGTTTCAAAAAGGCAAAATAGAAGTGTTTACACCCCAACATGAACGCAAAAGTTGATTCAAGAAGAGAATACAACTCATATAGTGTTGTGGTGTGATTTAGGGTTGTTGTGAACTATATCAGCTGGGGATTTCAAATTGTATCTATGGCCTAAAGTAACTAAATCATGTTCTTGGTTGTGCTTAAGGTCAATCATGTGTTGATTGAGTAGTTTGAGTGAAAATCTACTAGATAGTAATTGACATGGCATAAGGAATCGTTATCATTTTTGTGTGTTGTATTGAAGCTATATATATATGGCTTGTTGTGGCTGGAAATTATTATAAATAGTTTTATTATGTAGTGACTGCTGTTGTTAAGCTTATCTATGTGCTAATTCAGTGGATTGAAGAAGATAACATGAAAAATAAGATGTTGATGATAAAGGTTATGGTGCTAGGTGTGTGGACTATATTTGAAAATTATGCTTATGATGTTTTGGGGTTGAAAACGATATGGTAACATAAGTATGATGTTATACATGTTGTAGGAAGATTCATTTTCCATGAATTGGATTCAAACCATATTTTGTTAATCATAAATCGATCTTGCCACTCAAAATGGCTGTTGAACAAATTGGAGAGCTTATTTTCAATAATACTATTGCTGTTTGGGCTGTTTGGTGACTTTTGGTAACATATGATATGTAGTACAAATAAGGGAGGTGCTGTCCGTTTTCTGAAGATATTGGTTTCCAAGTATGAGAGTTACAACGCTTATATGATGATGACAAATTCGGTTTACTCATTGTAGACGTAAGAAGATCATATTAAGCTTGCTTGACGATTGGATAGAAGATTTCAAAGGTATGTTAAGGCACTTCCTTCTTTCTTTTGGCATGATCTAAAATGAAGTGAACGTAGACAATACACTATTTCATAATGAATCTACTCCTAGAAACTAAGGTTGTCTATGTTTTTCTTTCCGCACAAAGTTATTCTAAGAAAATATGTATGATCCTTGAGTCCTAGTGATGTTCATATTGATGGTATGATGTCCATAATTTTAATCGATGGTGCAATGACCTTACGATTCTCTGAAAGGTCTAGAATGTGATTCCATGAGTCGAGCATGTATTATATAAATGTATCTATTTTACTCTACCGAGCCGCGCGATAGTTGGCTGGGTACAACACCTATTGTGCAACCATTAATTAGTTGGGTTTATCGAGCTCCACGTGGCGGGTACATTTTTGTCAAGTCCTCTTTAAGGTCGGGTACGATATGATGATGGCGATACCAACATAGGCGTATATTTTAAAAAGCTTATGTATATATATGTATTATGAATTTCATGTCAGTAGCCCCCATAGGAACTCAGATGTTATATGTTTTATATTTTCTATCACTCTTTTTATTACTGTTCTTGTTTATGCTTTCCTTCATTACATACTCGGTAATTTATTCGTACTGATGTCCCTTTTTCCTGGGGACGTTGCATTTTATTCCCACAGGTCCCGATTGATAGGTTGACAGTCCTCCTATTAGGTTATCAGCTCAGCGAAGTTGTTGGTGCACTCCATTTGCTCCGAAGTTGCCTATTTGGTCAGTATGCTTTGGATATGTATTGATTAGCATGGCGGGGCCCTTTCCCTACCTTTATGATTTTATGTACTCTTAGAGACTTGTAGGCAGATGTCAGATGTATGAATACTTGTGTGGCCTTGTCGACCTACGTTTTGAGTTTACAAATGGCCACATATTTTATATGTGTAAATTTGTATATCTTGTTGGGTCACATATGTTGAGTAAACCCTTTTGTTTATTCTTGATATCTCATGACGGGTTTCCTGGCTCATTTACTCATGATAGTATGATAAGAAAGATATGTTATGTTGTTACTCGGTTGAGTAAGGTACCGGGTGCCCATCGTGGCCCTTCGGTTTGGGTCGTGACAAAAGTGGTAGCAGAGCAGTTCTGTCCTAGGGAGTCTACAAGCCGTGTCTAGTTGAATCTTGTTTTTGGGTGTGTAGTGCACCAAACTTATAAGCAGGAGGCTGCAAGGTATTTAGGACTATCACTCTTTCTTCTTACTCTAGATCGTGTGGTAGAGCTCAATTCAAACTTCTAAATTCTATTTTATTCGTAACACAATGATACCTCATCCAAATAGATAGTTGCTAAGAGATTAAATTTTGTTATGGAAGAGTTGAGTCAATGAAACTCGATTTTGCATCATGCTTATGATGAGTAAATGTAAGGTCTTCAGTAGATTATATGTGTACTAAGACGTGTAATTTTATTGATAAGGAGGAATAAGACATGAATATCTATCCGCTCATATGGTTTAAAAAGCAACAAGAAAATCAGAAGGTAGATACAAGTTTCTACAAGTAAAAAAAGAAAGGTGGTGAAGGTTCCGAGGTACCAGTTAGTGAGGGTTTTGAGTTTTTACAATTCAGGCAGAAAAATATATGTATTCTGTGTTACTTTTTAACAATAATAGAGATCTATACAATTGGCCACACCCATCTCAGTATGCCCTATGGGAGTTGCCATATATAGTTTAAAAGAAGAAAGAGGATAACAAGATCCAATTAGGGCTAGAGTAACCCAAAATGGTAGATGGATAATTATCATTAGCTAATATTTCTGAAGGATATTGCAAATGTGGTAATAGTTCTCCTTATGGGACACCCCTATGGTGCAATCTAGAATAGTGCATTTAGATATGAATACTCGAATGTCCAAAAACTACAAATGATAAGCACAATCCTAGAAGAGAAATATTTACCTTTTGTATGGCTTTCGTCCCTAGTAAAGAGAGAATACTAGGAAACCCGAAGAGCCAGTAGATGGAGCAAGGGGAGCTAAAAGCAAAGAATATTTTGTTGAAGTTTTCAGAACAAAGTGAAAAACAGAAATATTACCAGGAGAATAAGAGGAGAGTAAATAAAGTATTATGAGTAAGATGTGATAAATGGGTGATAACGATAAATCAAAATATGACACGATGATAGAGTCTATAGTCAAGTGAAGGAAAAGACAAGAGGTGACAGGCCTTGAGACAATAATATAGTATAGGCCAAAGGCTATATCCTCATTCGAGAATTGAGCTGATGACTCGAAAGTGATTACCAGAAGGAAATATTAGACCCCCGTAGTAATAGAATTCAGTATGGGATAGTAAACAAGATAAAACGAACATGAATTAGGACCGGAGGATTTGATAATTGTTGACATCATAATAACTTTAGAGATCACGTTCTGACAATAATAGAATAGCCAACGTACAAATAAAATTTAAAGGTCATTTAGGAAGACGCTTCACTAAAGAAAACACTCTGAGCACAGTTAATCTTAAGGGACTAAGTGTGCTAGTTACACTAGGTGTCACCTTTGTGCGTAAGAAGTTCACTTGTCCTTGGTATAGAAGGGTTACCATAAGGCGAGTAAGTGTCATTGATGATGTGAAAAGATGCCAAAGATGAAGAGGTAAAACATCTATAGGTAGATCTTCGTAGCACTAAGTCTTAGTACTCTCCTGAAAGGGGGGAAGATGGTGTGATATGGTATTAGGTCAGAGTTAAGCGGTTCAGGTAACTATGGAATGGTAAAGTAAGAATGTGGTAAAAAGGAGAAAGGGATTATGTTGCATTTGTTCAATTCCTACATATGTATTGCGACTTTAGAACATTATACAAGCTTGACACCAGGGAGATGAAGTAAAAGTTTCCAGCCTGGATATTATTGATAAAAGTGTGAATGGACACTTGATATATCAAGATCTAGTGGTGAGAGATAAGGTAAGGATATATCCCAAGAGAGATTATGCAGAATATGCATATATGAGAATGGACCAACGAGTAATTAGTAGATGATTCAGGAAGAGCCTGGATAGTGAACCGCAGCATAGTGAATTCAGTCTCGTAGATACGAGTCGTAATCATTTGAAAATTTTCAGATAGAAGTTGAGGCAATTAAAGGTACGTTGAAGGTTTATGAAAATAAGAGAGAGTTCCACTACAGAGACAATAAAAATTTGGGGGCTTAAAAGTAACCCTACGAGCATAAAGACACAAAGTTATGTAACTAAAGATTGTTATAGGCGAGTAATAAAAATGAAAATTTCCTTCGGGTGTACGATACAACAAGCTCACAACTTTACAAGAGCCAGAAGGCCCCCCTAAGTACTACAACGAAATACTAGCTACGAAAATAAGGAAGAAGGTTTCCACCTAAGCATAGTGAGATAAAGAGTAAATGATCTTGTAACAACAGTTTCACTACAATATTCTATACACTCCATAAGAAAGTGGTGCCTATCATGGCTAATGAATGAAAAAAAAGGTCATCAAAGGTGATGGTTGAGATCATATGAGGTACATAAAATTGTAGTATTTGTGGGCAATAAGACAAGCCACAACAAGTGGCAGAACGACCAGGAAAAGTAATTGCTTATATTTAAAGACAACTGAGAAGGCACAAAAGGAAATTCGTGGTGCAAGCAAGTTAAAGGAAGGATGTGAGTAGTACAAGTAGATATCTAAAGTATGTGAGTAGTACAAGTAGATATCTAAAGTATGCAAACAAGGATGTGAGTAGGTCGAAAGCTAAAGTATGGCAGAGTGACAAGAATTTAGGTATATGGGAGTAAGGATAGAAAAGATGAGTCAGGAGCTGACAAGAATATGTAATACGTCGGTATTAAGCCCATCAAAAAAGTTAGATGATGGTTTATGTATGACATAAAAAGCGTTGGATAGCTTGAATTAACATAGAGCAGTCTAAGATTAAGAGCATTTAGAAGAGATAGAATGTTGCCCCGACCGTAAGGTAAGGCTGTAATTGTGGTATGCCTTCAATTGAGTAATGATTTAAAGAGAAGAGATTCATGGATGGCACGAGATTAGAATATAATACAAATCAGATTGAGATGCTTTGAAATACGGTTATTGAAGTATGGTATCGCCCCTAGGTGGATAAGAAAAGCCAGTTCAGATGTTCCTCGATGAGACATGAGCCCTATTGATAATGTATTACATAAAAGGTTTCCGTTATCAATGGTAGATTATAGATCAACATTAAGGTGAATCAATAATAGATGGATTAGAGTTCCAAAATATGAGAGGAGATAATGATGCCATTATTTAGATGGCCAGTAATTAGGAAGCATTAAATGACTTAGATTTATACATATAAACATCGAGAGAGTAACCTGGAGTTAGGTAGCAAATCTCAGTAATAATAAACCGAAGTAAGTGTTATGGTATAACCTACCTAGATGTAGTAAAGCCATAAAGATAGATATACAAGGCTATGAAGCAAGATATAGCAATAGTCGTAAGTTCGATAAAGTACCAAGCGAAGAACTTTAGTATACCTATAGATTCGTTGAGGAACATCTTGTCATAGTTCTGTATATGTTCACAAAGTGAGGCTTAGAGATTGGCTAAAAGTTGGAGAAAAAATGAGAGAAGAGTCTCATAGGCACACATACAAGTACACGGATGTACATGATGCATGTCATAAGGTAACACCAGTTATGAGATTGGAAAAATTCCGACCACAGGTCGTGGTATGAGAAAGAGGCCTAAATTGGGGGATACCCCGGCCTTTGGAATTATTTACAAAATAGTTTCATAGATGTAAAGGACAATATTAAAGTATTCTGAAGAGCTACAAGTTATGAGACTGATAAGTGTATTAGTCAATATTCGAGGATGAATGTTCCAAAGGAAGAAGTAATGTTATACCCTCATGTTTTCGTTCGTAAGAGTACGCCATAAGTCAATTAATGTAAGCTCAGAAAGGAAATCATCTTTGAAAAGTTTACGAAGTTAGTTCATAATGTTAACATGGAGGTTAGAAATATTTAAGATCATTAATACCAAGTTGCAAGATAGTTTGAATGCTTAGAAGCTAAACGAATTGAAGAAAATAAGTTTCGTCGAAAGTCGACAAGTTGGAATGTTTTACTATGTACTTTTGGGGTGAGACTAGGGTTATCAACATTGTAAGGAGATTATATTATGAGTTATTTTAATTATGATAGTTTGTGTTATGTTTGAAGTCAAGCGAGTTGTGGAACAAAAGTTGGAAAAGGTCATCACAAGTTCCACTCATAATGTGCTGAAATTTAGGTCAAATATAGCTGCACTTTTCTCCCAATACAATTGGAATCAAGAGATGATCTATATATCAAATTGAAGATATAAAAGTCTAGTTTCTAACGCGTTACACCTTTTGTCGATACATACCGGACTAGATAGATATTCGCATTTTCATGCGACTGCACAAGCAGCTCCCATGGGACCCACAAAGTCAGTTTAAGCTTCAGCTTGTATTTAAGTAATTTATATGTCATTTTAACTCATTTTTTCTCATATACAACATTTCCTAAATTCTCTCCAAGGGTTACTCTATGATTCCATGGTGAAAACCTAAGATAAAAACATGAATATAACGCTATAAATCCCGTGGTGCTTATTATAGATCGTAGTTCTTCATCTTGTGGCTATTTTAGAAGGTTCTTCAAAGGTAAGTAACCTCAGATTTCATGTTGTTCTTTATGATTAATATAAGAATCAGTACATCCTTCATGTATATTATAGTTTCAAAAAGGCAAAATAGAAGTGTTTACACCCCAAATGAACAAAAAAGTTGATTCAAGAAAAGAATACAAATCCTATAGTGTTGTGGTGTGATTGACGGTTGTTGTGAACTACATTAGCTGGGGATTTCAAATTGTATCTACGGCCTAAAGTAACTAAATTATGTTCTTCGTTGTGCTTAAGTTCAATCGTATGTTGGTTGAGTAGTTTGAGTGAAAATCTACTAGATAGTAATTGACATGGCATAAGGAATTGTTATCATTTTTGTGCGCTGTATTGAGGCTATATATATGGCTTGTTATGGCTAGAAATTTTTATAAATAGTTTTATTATGTAGTGGTTGCTGTTGTTAAGCTTATCTAGAAAGAATGTATGATCCTTGAGTCCTAGTGAAGTTCATATTGATGGTATGATGTCCATAATGTTAATCGATGGTGCAACAACCTTACGCGATAACACAAAAGCTGGGAGATCCAAGAACTTAAAGAAAATAAGTTGATAATATGATAAAGTAGTAAAGAAATCCAAGCGGATTAAGAAAAATACGAAAAATAAATTAGATATGTCAAAATTCAATGAAAGGTCCAAGAACCACAAGATTATGTTAATCTAGAATTTGACCAGATACTAATTACAACAAGTTGGTTATGAAACCAATTGCCTTCACTAGAAATAAGCTAATCAAAAACTAGATTCAGATCTTGACTTCTAGTTTGAATAACTTACGACACCAACTAGTAAAAGAAACTAGACGCCTTCGAAGAATATAAAAAAAACCAAAGATATAACAAGAAAGAAAATTATCTTACTACCTTAAGCTATGAACTAGTTAGGGTTACAAGATAAGTATTCAAAGTAAAGTTCACAAAGATTCAAAAGAACTCACAATAATAATATTAATCTTCAATGTTTCTACAATGGAAGACAAGCACCCCTTTATATAGTAGTAATGAAGGAGCTAGTCAAGACTTCAATAAATGATAATTATATTTACTAGAAGCATAGAAGACTACCCACACTAAGACCAATGTAGTCAACATACACATAGACCAATGCAAGTCAACATAGATTAAAACAACTATTAAATATATATTCTAGAAACTATTTTTGGGCTTATTTGGGCTGCTGAAAATTCCTCTTTTTGGGGGGAAGATTTAGGCCCCATTCCATTTCCTCTTGGACTTTAATTTGGGCCTCCAAATAGTTGTAAGACTTGGCCCAAAGACTTGTGATGGAGCTCTTCTTCTATTATAAGGCATTTTTTAATTGCCAATTGAAGAATATTAAGCTTGTCTTGAAATTTCTTTGTTTGAGACCTTGTCATAGGCCTTCTTGGAGTTTCCAAAGCTTCATCCTTATCCTTTAATGATGCTGAGCTGCCATAAATGCTATCATTACCATATTCTTGAAGAAAATTCGTCCTCGAATTTGAGTCTGCATCACTTTACCGTTATCTTGTTGATTGCACTTCAATCCACACACATCCTCCAAGTTCCATCCTTTTTGGGTACCAATAGGACGGGAATGGAGCAAGGACTCATGCTCTCTCTCATAAAGCCTTTCTCAAGCAACTCCTCAAGTTGCCTTTGAAGCTCTTTTGTCTTTTCTAGATTACTCTTATGAGTAGGCCTATTTGGAATTTCTGCTCCAGGCACAAAGTCAATTTGGTGCTCAATGCCACGCAAAGGTGGTAGACTGTTAGGGATATCCTCAGGGAAGATATCATCAAAATCGTGCAAAAGAGAAGAAACACTACTTGGCAAAGAAGAAGTTAGTGACTCGGAATTAATCAAAACTTCTTTGTAAGTAAGTAATATAATGGACAACACCTCTTTTCTTGCGTTCAAACACTTTTTGGCTTTTATATAAAAACTCTCTTTTTTCTTTTTCTCTGCCTCATTCCGCTCACAAAAGCTTTCTTTTTTATCACTCAAACCCTCTTTTACCACTTTGCCAAGTTGCTGCCCTCTCTCTTGGCCATCTCTCTTTTTTTCTACCTCTTGGCCTTCTTTGTTTTCATTTCGCTCAAGCTCATCATTTTATCCTCCCCTTTGTTTTCTCATTATTTCTCTCAATCTCTTTAGATCCTCAAACACTTGAGAAGGGCTTAAAGGTGCAAGAGTTTATTTCTTGCCATTAAGCTCAAGAGAATACCTATTCTTTCTTCCATCATGAAAAACATTTCTATCATATTGCCACGAACGACTTAACAAGATGTGACAAGATTGTATGAGAACCACATCACAAAGAACATCATCCACATAGCTACCAACATTGAAGGAAATCATGCATTATTTGTTGACTTTCAATTCACCCCTATCATTCAACCATTTGAGTCTATAGGGTTTAGGATGTTTCATGTATGCAAGTTCTAACATGTTCACCAAGTATGAATCATTCAACCATTTGAGTCTATAGGGTTTAGGATGTTTCATGTATGCAAGTTCTAACATGTTCACCAAGTATGAACTCACCACATTAGCACAACTACCACTATAAATAATCATAGAACAAGTTTTCCCCTTTATTTCACACCTAGTATGAAATATATTTTCTTTTTGTTCTTCAATAGTGATTCCTAAATTAATAGTCGTAATCCTCCTAACTACCCCAACCAAACCATCACTGAAAGGTAACTCTACATCATCTTCACTCACACCTTCCTCTTCTTCCTCTTCCTCACTTTTTTCTCCCTCATATTCTCCATTTATAGTCCTCCAAATTACCCCAACCAAACCATCATTAGGAAGTTCTACATCATCTTCACTTACTCCTCCCTCTTTTTCCTCACTTTTTTCACTCTCATATCCTCCATCTTCTCTCAAAAGAATATTTCTTCTATTTGGATATTCATGTATCATATGGCCTCTTCCATGACATTTGTGACATCGAATGGAGCTAGAAGGTTTAGAGGATCTAGGATTGAAAGTTTGACCTCCATCTTTCTCATCAACTTTACCTTTACCCTTGTCTTCTTGAGGTCTAGAAATCACTTCTTGTTTTAGCCATGGCTTCTTGAATTGGTGTTTGACCGACTTCTCCATGAGCTAGCTTGCTGCATTCATTTATTTTTTTTCTTTTTACTGCCAAATCTACTTGTCACACCTTTTTTTTCCTACACTCCGGAAGGGTATAAGGGAGTTTTTCCAATTAAAGTGACAATCAAAACATGATTATTTATTCAGAGATTCAGAGGTTCCACTTGCGATAATTTATGGTGTCTTAAGCCACCGGTTTAAATCCCGAATCGAGAAAGATATTGATTCTGTACAGTCCGTGAGCCAGAAATTTGATTAACCCGGGAGAAGGTGTTCGGCATCCCCGGGTTTCATGGTTCTAGCACGGTTGCTCAACTGTTATTATTGGCCTACTTATCTGATTTTAAAACATGTTTCAACCTATGGTTCAATTTTAACTTTATAACCGCTTTATTTAATTAATTTTTAGGAAGAAATTCAACGTCATCTAAAATATGTCTTGAACTACGCCACATAAATGCACCCACAGTCCACAACATATTTTATCTAATATTGTTGAGATTGGATTTGGGTCACATAAATGCACACCCGAGTTTAAAAAATTAATTTTTTAAATCATGTTCCTAAAGCAACTATGCACTTTCAAGTTTGTGAGGGACATGTAAAATTCAACTAAGTGGCACACCTCGATTTTAAGTATTAAAATTAATTAAGTAAGAGGCATATGTATGCTTACTATTTTGGGCATTAGCAAAGTTAGAATTAAACAACCTATAATTATATTGGATCTCTTTAGTCCAAATAAACCCTTGCACTCAGCATGTCCTAATCATATCTAACAAAAGTTACTGTCGATCAATTCTATTAACCAATACTTGAGACTGGACAAAAAATATAGATACGGAGAGAATAAATTAATTGTTAAGAGGAAGATTAAAATGAAACTAAAGCACGATGAGATGGAAAACCCATTAATTCATTGAAGATAACTCTCATAACTTAAGTTCCCATATTATTACTTCACTAGACAAATTAATTATTAAGGAAATGACTCAAAACAGATAAGAAAAAGTTGGATTACTAATGACATTAACCATATGATTTGCTAAAAGAATGAACTAACTGGAAACATACTCAATAGATCAGTATTCAAACATAGAAAACTAAAAATAATAAAAGTCATCCATATCACACAAATTAAATCAATACCAAAATGATCCAGAATATTAATAAGAAGAACAAAATATAAAAAGGGAAGTGAACCTTTGTGTTTGAGTTTTACAGCTAGGAAAATCACGCGACAAACTAGACCCAGATGGGACCTCCAACTGGGATGACAACTCCAACTGATTTTACAATTCAAATGCTTAAGACGTTTTGAAATTCACAAACAACAAGAATGCATTCAGAACCTCGACAGTCGATGAACTGATCGAGCTTCGTCGGAGAAAACTCAAATCGCGCCGACGAACCCGAACTTTACATCGACCTGGAAAAACCGAAACTCAAAGAGCTGACTGGAATTGAAACATGGTGTGTTTGGGGTCGACAGTTGAGCTGACTTGAAAGCTGGTTTCGTTCTCTAATGGAGGTTTACGAGGTATGGAAAGTAGCACGGGTCAGCCTAGCGGCGGAAGTTGGTGACGAGACGGATGTGTGTTGTATTTCTGGGGCTGTTTCAGAGATCTTTTAGGGAGTTGATTTTGGTGGTGTTAATTAGTAGTTAACGGAGGTTCATGGCTTCATTTCAAAGTAGATTTTCAGCTCTATGACTTTACATGATTTTCATGGAAGACAAGAGGGGCTTGCTCTCTGATGGTAAGCAACCCCCACTTCCAACCGAGAGGTTGTGAGTTCGAGTCTCCCCAAGAGCAAAGGTGGGAAGTTCTTGGAGGGAAGTATGCCGGGGGTCTATTTGAAAATAGTCTCTCTGCCCCAGGGTAGGGGTAACGTCTGCGTACATACTACCCTCCCCAGACCCCACTAAGTGGGATTATATTGGGTTGTACGAATATGGTGATTGGTTGTTGGTGAGTTATGGCTGGGATTTCATTGATGTTTTTGTAGCTGAAAAAGAATATGGTGTGGTTAAGGTGCTTTCATGATAAACAAGCTTGGTCTTATGGTGGAGAAAAAGCCTTTTAATGGCTACAAGGTGTTTGTTTTCGTTGAAGAGCAAGATCTAATTCTCCTCTCCTCTACCTTACAAGGTTGGTGGCTACACAGCTTTTTTTGACTCAGCTCTAGGGTTTCTCCCCCTTCAGATCCTCTTAAAGTAGTTATATAGTAATACTCATTCTTGGAGAGCAAGTAAGAAAAAAAATGGATAAGAATGAAAGCATACAGCTATTTGTGCAAAAATTATCTTGCAGTAAAAATGTGAAGAAATTAGTGTGTGTGAGGTGTATGGAGAATATCTGTGCATGTGCAACTTGAACTATGAGGGGAATATATTAGAAAATGCCAAAAATGAGGATCGGCAAAAACAATGCTATTCAAGATGAATTGGCAAACTTTATTGACTTAAAAATATGAAACTTTCCATATCTTTATAATATATTTTAGTCTTTAAGGAATGATAAAAATACTAGTCGCTTAATATTTACTTATTGAAAACCTCAAACTAAAAAAATTGTACTAATTTAAATAAAATCACATTTTTGGAAACTTTTCTTTCTTTCTAAAAAGAAAACTAATACTCTAAAATCATGTGACTATTTTGTCATTTTTTCAATTTTATCCAAAGTAAGATACACTAAAAATTGCTAGAGAAATACTAATTAGCTAAAATAAAAGGAAAAATATTTTTTGTAATTTTCATTTTGAGAGAAAACAAAGAAAAAAGGTCAAAAATAGGCAAAGTAATAATATTAGAACTAAAAAAAAATATTAAAGTACTAAAAGTGTAAAAATCTCGGGGAGGGTAAAAAATTACATATCTACACTACTAATTCATCTATAATTACATATTGTTGTATCTCTACTACATCAGTTATTTCTCTATTTAAACTATTAAGGAATCTAGCCATAGTGACCTATTTTTCTACCAAATAGAAGCATAATCAAAAAATTCAACAACAACAAGTTTAACCTTCTTACCTTCAGAGTAGTGGTGACAGTCAAAGTCTCAACCTTCCGTTCCCAGTCAAGATATAAGTCTGGATCTCTTGTGCCCTTGAAAGATGACATCTTCATGTTTATGCTGCTAATATTATCATCTTCTACTCTACTTCGTTGTCCCCTCCTATCTCTTCCCGCCCTACCTAGATTTACATCAAGATCATCAACAAAATTATCTATAGGGTTTTCTTGATTTACAATGGGGGTATGGGGTATATTTCTTCTATTATGAGGCCTAGGATTATTTCGAGGTGGTACATCATGTTGATTTTCCCTCCTAAGTGCAGCTATTTTCTCATTTTGTTGACTGCAATCGTACGTTTTCGTCTTAAGAGAAACAACCTCTAAATCCGGTTTTTTATTAGGATAGGAGGGAAATCGGCAGCTCGACAGGGAGCTTGCCCGCCCGCCCGGTTTTTGAGACCCTTTCTGATTCCCTCACCCAATCTCATGAGAAGGCAATAGTATCCCTTATCTCTTGGAATTGCAAGTTCCATCTCTCGAATTGTTGATGCATAGCTTGTAGGGTGAAATCATTTTTTGCTCGGATTTCGGCTTCTTGAAGAGCCCTCTATTCATCATCACTAGCACATGTATGAGACATCTTTTTAAAATAATAAAAACAATACTAATAGTTATCACTGAAACTTTGGAGCTTTCCCTCAATTGTTCTCACCCACTCTTGCTTTTTCCCCTCAACTAGCATTTAGAAAATACCTTGTAGATTTATAATTAAACTCAACCCGTATCAAAGCCCTTAGCAGTAAAACAAGGAATTTTGAGGCACTGAAGAAAGTGAAGAATCAATCCTAGAACGAGTAAGGTTTAATTGAAACAACCCTCGAGCAAAGAAAGGATTTTTTTTTAACAAGATCAAAGGATTAGAAAAAATTGACTTTTCCTTTAAACAAACACAAATAAAATCTGATTTCTTGAAGAGCAAATATTTTTCTACCTTCTTCTTCTTCTTTTTTTAACAGTGTACTACTCACTGCTACAGTAAATTTTTTTTCTTTTTTTTTTTGCTCCTTTGTTAAAGAAATCCCCAAGATTTATCAAGAACGAAATCTTGATACAACCACTCTGATACCACTTGATAACACAAAGGTTGGGAGATTCAAGAACTTAAAGAAAATAAGTTGATGAAATACGGAAGTAGTAAAGAAATCCAAGCGGATTAAGAAAAAAAAGAAAAAAAATAGATATGTTGAAATTCAAGGAAAGGTCCAAGAACCCTGAGATTGTGTTAATCTAGAATTTGACAAGATCCTGATGACAACAAGTTTATTACGAAATTAATTGCCTTCACTAGATATAAGCTAATCAAAAACTAGATTCGGATCTTGACTTCTAGTTTGAATAACTTATGATAACAACTAGTAAAAGAAACTAGTCGCCTCGAAGAATATCAAAACAAACCAAAGATATAACAAGAAAGAAAATTATCTTACTACCTTAAGCTATGAACTAGTTAGGGTTACAAGATAAGTATTCAAAGTAAAGTTCACAAAGGTTCAAAAGAACTCACAATAATAATATTAATCTTCAATGTTTCTACAATGGAAGACAAGCACCTCTTTATATAGTAGTAATGAAGGAGCTAGTCATGACTTCAATAAATGAGAATTATATTTTCTAGAAGCATAGAATACTACCCACTCTAAGACCAATGTAGTCAACATACATATAGACCAACGCAAGTCAATATAGATTAAAACAACTATTAAATGTATATTCTAGAAACTATTTTTGGGCTTATTTGGGCTGCTGAAAATTCCTCTTTTTGGGGGCAGATTTAGACCTCATTCCATCTCCTCTTGGCTTTAATTTGGGCCTCCAAAGAGTTGTAAGACTTGGCCCAAAGATCCCCCTTGTGCTGGAGCCCTTCTTCTATTATAAGACACTTTTTAATTGCCAATTGAAGAACATTAAGCTTGTCTTGAATTTCTTTGTTTGAAACCTTGTCATGGGCCTTCTCGGTGTTTCCAGAGCTTCATCCTCCTCCTTTAATGACGTTGAGCAGCCATGAATGCTATCATTACGTCACTCTGAAAGGTTTAGAACGTGATTCTATGAGTCGAGCATGTATTATATATATATATATATATATATATATATATATATATATATATATATATATATATATATATATATGTGTGTGTGTGTGTGTGTGTGTGTGTGTGTGTATCTATTATGCTCTACCGAGTACGACACCTATTGTGTAACCAATGATCACTTGAGTTTAACGAGCTCCACGTAGACGGGTATGATTCTACCGAGCCTTATGATGATTGGGTACGTTTTTACGGAGTCCTTTTTAAGGCTGGATATGATATGATGATGATGATGACCACAGAGGCGTATATTTACAAAAGTTTATGTATATATATGTATTATGTATTTCATATCAGTAGCCCCCAGAGGTACTTTGAAGTTACAGGTTGTATCTTCTCTATCACTCTTTATATTACTATTCTTGTTTATACTTTTTTGACTTACATACTTGTTACTTTATTCGTACTGACATCCCTTTTTCCTGAGGGCGCTGTGTTTCATGCCCGAAGACCCCGATTTATAGGTTGAGAGTCCTCCTATTAGGCTATCAGCTCAGCGAAGTTGTTGGTTCACTCCACTTGCTCCGGAGTTGCCTATTTGGTCAGTATGCTTTGGATACGTATTGATTGGTATGGCGAGGCCTTGTCCCGACCTTTATGATTTTATGTAATCTTAGAGGCTTGTAGACAGATATCAGGTGTATGGATACTTGTATGGCCTTGGCGGTATATGTTTTGAGTTTACAATTTGCCATGTCGGCCTTATAGGCTCGTATTTCATATGTATTAATTTGTATATCATGTTGGGTCATCAGATGTTTACAGATGGTCCATTTTGTGTTTTAATAACCCAATCTTATATTAATAAAAAGTCACAGATGGGTCATTTAAGATAAAAAAAAACCCTAATGTTTTAGAGAGGGGAAGGAACTATAAAGACAAGGAAGGAGCTCCAACCACACTACTCAACTTTCTTAATTATGAAGATTCAAGGGGAATCACACATTAGACCATCAACTATCTTGGTAAGTCTTTGTCCTAAGTTGTCATGCAAATTGTTATAGGTTTAGGTAAGATGTGAAGTCGGAGAATAGTCCATGCATATGCTAATAGGAGGTGGTATATGGGGTTGTTGGACTAATGGGTGGATTCTTGTTGAAATTGGTTGTGGGATGAAAGAATACTTTCATTGAAGCCTTGTAGTCGAATTTCACTCCCAGTGCTTGATAAAATGCGTAAATGCACTGAACACATGTACCCTTTTTAATTATGGTTCAATTTTATCATATCTCTAGATAGATTGAAGTCACTAGGAGTTTCAGAATGTTATAGTAATATAAGGAAAGCCCAAGCAAGGTATGTTGGCTAAACTCTTTCTATAGAATTGGATGCCTCGAAGTTCTCATAAACTTCGACTATTGTTTTATCAAGTTCCTATTTCCATCCTTACTATCTTCTTCTATGGTTAGTTGGTCCAAATGCCTATAGTTTGATTCATATTACGATTGTATAATGCTATGTACCTCTTTTATGCTTATCCTCAATATGTTTTGAATTCTTCCATATCTATGAGGTAAAGATATAATTTTTCTCAATGTTTCAAATATCCTTAAATGTTTTAAGCTGATTCCTGAAAGAAAATGAAAGAATGAAAGAATGAAAGTAAGAATTGTGAAATTCAGCTATTGTGCCAAGAATAATGTTTTACATATGAGGCCAAGGGTGCCACTAAAAATAAAAGAAAGTATGAACGGATGTGAAAAATAAATGATCCTTTCTTTATGATAAACGTTTTTGGGGATATCGTTAGGTCACCGAGGAAGACTACGTTATAAATACCCAGGTCTAAAACTACACGTGTTGGTATAGCTATTGATTGATAGATACAATCCCATTACATTATATTGAGGTTATTCCCCTAATTAATTGGGATAAGTTGACTTGAGAGCTAGAGAAACGATGTCGTTCCACACAATATTGTGGTGAGAACTGGGACGGCTTAGTCGATCCGGTAGAGATCAGACTGTCATACAACGCACATGGTGGTGTTGAGTTTTATGTCGAGCCTCATACTTTGGGATGATACGACTTAGCCGAATGGGCAGAGATAAGACATCATGCTATAAGCACGGCGGTGTATCAGCGCTAAAGATCTTCAACCTAGAACAATAACTATTATTGAAAGATTTACCTCAATCTTGATTTTTTATATTAATATTATTTGGTTCCTCATTGATTCATGTTTCTCCACTTTTGTGTTGTTACTCGGTTTATTAAGAGGGTATTTAGTGTACATACTAGTACTATTCCATGTGTACTAATATTCTTTTTGCCCGGGACGCTGCATTTTTAATACATGCAAGTGGTCTTACAGTAGGCGATATCAATTAATAATAGCGGTACACCCTCTTCTCAACTGACTTGGTGAGTCCCACTTCATATAGGGGTCTTGTGTCTTTTGCTTCTTATGTATAATGTTTTGAAGTGTAGCCGGGGTCTTGTCGTCGGCACTATGATATTTCTCTTTTGTATTAGTTAGAGGCTTCGTAGACATAGTGTAGGTGGTATTTTGATTTGGGAAAGACAAACTAGAATTTTGTACTTGTAACACATGTTTCCACTTCTAAATATATAATGGAGATCGTGAATGAAGTTACTAATGGTAATAAAATTGATATTGTACGTGTAATCCTCTTACTGTATAACTTAAAATAGTATATGGACATGCAATTCGGACCTTTTCCTATCTTGTATCTTTTAAAAAAGAATTAAAATGATCAAAGCAACTGGTCATTGTACAAACTAAACTTCATAATGGCCAATTTGTATCATCAACTGTACGAGAACTTTTCTAGTTTTTGTTTCACACAAATATAATGTTTTTATGAGTCGTGTGGATCAATAAACTGACCTCAAATCACGTCATTGAATCATATTCCATTATTTGGGAAGGGAAAAAAACTAGCTATCATCGCACATGTAATATTCTAAACCTTCTACAGTTATTAGTATTACATTTGAAGTACTTTTCTTTTGTATTTGTAATTAATTTAACATCTATCCTAGGGGAAGTAAGGTAAGAAGTCCCTTTATATGATACCTTTATTTCTACATCTTATTCAATATTAGAACATTAAGTCAAGTTTAACGGATAATTTAAATTTGGAGTTTAATTTGGGGGAGAAGTGCACCAATATCCACTGTTAAGTAAGCATTTTAAAGTATATTCATAATTTATATGTATTTGAAAATTAGGTAATTGGTCCAAACTTCATGACTAAATATTTTGAATTTTTGTGTCCTCAATTTTTGAACTACTAAGTTAAATATTTTGATTTGCTAATTTGAATTTCAGGACTAAGTGCCCTGAATTTCTAAACTGTTAATTCAAATGTAGAACATGAGATTAGAAGCTCTGAACACAATTTTCACACTTTAGGACACGATGTCCTGAATTTGAACCTTGAGATTTAAATTTCAGGACTCAACATCATGTTTGAGCAAATTGGTTAATCTTTAAATATATGGTAAATTATGAATACATTTTAAATAGCATACTTAAAAGTGGCTACTTGGTGATATTTCCACATGTTTTGGGAGTTAAAGTTACGGATTCGGACGAAACTAGTAGCTTTTGCTTAGATTCTGTATTTATATTAGAAACTTTATTAAATATGTGTAAATATTTAATTGGGAATACAGCAACTATAATGATTTAACGAGTTATGGGTTCAACATCAAGTTTAGAGTACATAAACTTTAAATTCTGATTCCGCCTCTGACTATGATTAAGTATTGTTGGCCCAAGTAAAGGTGAGTTTTGAAGACTGTCAAAGAAACTCAGACATGGACCAGGTCCATCCTAGTGAATCACATATATGGTTAACTCAAGCATGTGAGATGCACACGAAGGAGATAAACCTAACTTACGAGAAGTGATATATCTTGATCCTGATCGAAAAGGTTGCATATTGTATAGTGAGAAAAGACTTCTTACTCAAAGAGAACACTGTTTAAGAGAAAGATAGAGTTAGATGTTGAGATCAATTAGAACTTCTCCACCAAGGAAGAGTAGCATCAGAATTCTAGTCAATCTCTATTTACTAACTCCATAAACATCAGTGTTGTTCTCTTTTACAGGTAACGCACATAAGCAGAAGTTAAACGTGAATTGAGTGCAAAATAGCAAGGCAATTTTGCAAGCAATTTATGTGTAGTTCAACCATGCAATCCTGAAGCTACTTGAACCAGATAGAAGAACCAATTCCAAGTGTCTATCTTTTATTCTAGTTCAGTTGTAGTAGGTGATTTCATATTGTACCTTTCAGCTTTATTTAGAAGCAATTATATTAGGTATTTAGAGTTTTCAAGTGAGAAATAACTTGAAGTTGTCACAATAGTTAAGGTTGTGTGCTACAACGGGAAAAGAACTAATCCTAGGTTTACAAAAAAGTTATTTTTAAATACAATTTTTGGCTCAGTGATTTTAGTATAGAGTTTGGAAAAAATCCTACTGGAAAGTAGGTTGTGATTTTTTCACCTTTTGAGCCAGGTATTTTCCACGTAAAATCTCTATGTTCTGTAATTTCTGTGCTTATTATTCCGCAACAATAGTAGTTAAAACACATAGAAGAACCAGGTCCTTCTATAATCAGGTAGCGAAAAATTGGGCACCGCATAAATCACCCCTTCCTCCCCTTTTATGTGGTATTAGACTATAACACATCAGTTGATATCAGAGCGGGTTGTCCTTAAAGAGGCTAACACCTTAGGAACAGATTAAGATGAGTGCACCACTTGGAAACTAGGAAGGACAATCCATTGCTAGGCCTCCACTCTTTAATGGCCAGTACTACTCATGGTGGAAAAACAGGATGAGAGATCACATCATCGGAGAGGACTATGAACTCTGGGATATTGTTGCTGATGGTCCCCTGGCTACCATGAAAAAGAATGCTAAAGGAGTGGATGTGCCAAAAATTAGAGTTGATTGCACTGGTAAGGACTTGAAAAAGTGGGAAAAGAATGCTAAGTCTAAGAAATGGCTTGTGTGTGTACTTGGTCCAGACGATTAAACTAGAAGTTAAAGTTGTACTACTGCTAAGAAAATTTGGGACACTTTACAACCGGCTCATGAAGGAACTCCTCAGGTGAAGAGATCAAGAGGAAAACTGCTGTATTCTCAATATGAGAATCTCACAATGAAGGAAGGAGAAACCATCCAACAGATGTATGCAAGGTTCATAACACTAAGAAAAGAACTTAAGTCTCTTGTAAGGATTATCTTTGAAGAAGACAAGGTTGAGAAAATTCTGATAAGGGCTTTTCTAGTTACTTGGGAAAGAAAAATCACTGCTATTCAGGAATCGAAGAACATTGCCACTCTCAAGTTGGACGAGCTAATTTGAAAACTCACTGCCAATGAAATGAGAAGGCAGACTATGAAGATGGATGCTTCCAAGAAAGAAAGAATCTTGGCTCTCAGAATCGTTGAAGGTGCAGATCTATAGGGAGATGAAATGGCTATGATCATGAGGGACTTCAAGAAGTATATAATGAGAGCAAAGTGTTCTTCAAGAGGTGAAACTTACAACAAACCAAGCGTCCCTAAAAAATAGACCAACAAAGGTTGTTACAAATGTGGAAAGACTGATCAAATGATAAAAAATTATCCTTGATGGGAAATTGAATGGAAGAAGGAAATGGTTGAAAACAGAAACATGAAGAAGGAACCGGTTCATCCCAAAAAGAACAAATGATCAATGAAGGCTATGGTTGCTGTCTGGGGAGAAAGCTTTGATGAGGATTCAGAAGATGGAGATAGAGATGAACAAGCACTTATGTCCATTGGAGAGTCAGATGACGAACAAAAGGTAAGTGTGATTCATCTTAAGGATAAGACTAAATTTTTCTCTAACGAAAGGCTATCTAAGTTACCTCTAGATTTCATTGATAAGTCTGAGGTCATAAACAATGAAAAGGAACAACTGTCTAAGGAATGTGTAATCTTAAAAGCTAAGTGCAAAAATCTAGAGCTCGGGGCTAGTGAAAGTGATAGTAAAACTACTGAGTTGAAGAACTAGGTTCTTGGACTTGATACCACTGTATTAGAGCTTAAATCAGAAATTTTAACACTGAAATTAGGAATAGGTAAAAATAAAATTGATTACATATACCTCACATTAGAAGAATATTTAGGGGAAAAAATAAGGATGAGTTGCACCAAAAGGTTGAGCAAATAAGAGTCCTAAAAGAAGATTTAGGCAAGGTTAAGCATGGACAAGGTTTAAGAAAGCTTGACAAGGGTTCTGCCGGTCTCATGGGAAAGAAAAATTAGTGCCATTCAGGAATCTAAGAATATATCTACCCTCAAGCTGGATGAACAAATTAGAAATCTTACTGCCTATAAACTGAGAAGGAAAACCATGAAGATGGATACACCCAAGAAGGAAAGAAGTCTGGCTATCAGAATTGCTGAAGGTTTAGATCTCGAGGATGATGAAATGGCTATGATCACAAGGGACTTCAAAAAGTACATGATGAGAGGAAAGAGTTTTTCAAGAGGTACAACCTTAAACAAACCAAGGGCTCCTAAGAAACAGACCAACGAGGGTTGCTACAAGTGTGGTAAGACCGATCACATGATCACGAAATGCCCTCAATGGGAAATTAAGTGCAAGAAAGAAAGGGCTAAACGAAGGAACAAGAATAAAGAACAGGTTCAACCAAAAAGGAAGAAAGGATCAACAAAGGTTATAGTTGCTTCCTGGAGAGAACCATCAGATGAGGACTCAAAGGATGAAGATGGGCCCTTATGGCCATCAGAGAATCAGATAATGAACAAGAGGTAAATATTCTTCATCTCAAAGACAAGATTAAATTTCTATCTAAGAAAAGGCTGGTTGAGCTATTACTAGACTTCATTGATGAGTCTGAGATAATTAACAATGAAAAGGAAGATCATTCTAGGGAATGTGTGATCCTAAAAGAAAAATGCAAAAGCCTACAGTCTAGGGCTAAGGAGAGTGATAGCAAAAATGCTGAGTTGAAGAACCAGGTTCTTGAACTAGACACCAGTGTCCTAGAACTTAGATCTGAAAACTTACAACTGAAACTAGGAACATGAAAGAAGAAAGCTGATCACACATATCTCAGTTTAGAGGAAAACTTAGGAAAAATGAAGGATGAGTTGTATAAGAAGGATGAGTTAATTAAAGTCCTAAAAGAAGATTTAGGAAAAGTGAAACATGAACTAGAAAGAACTTGCAAATGGAACAAGGCTTCTGATGCACTTTCTTGGTTGCAAGAGCATCACAGTAGCAACAAAAGATGACTTGTCTATGGAACTCAAGTACCAAAGTGGGACCCTAAAAGCAAGTACCTCACACTTCCGAAGAATAAAATCTGCACACATTGTGGCGAGACTGGCCATTACAAAAATAAATGTAATGCAAAATAAACGGCCAGTCAAAGGACAAAACTTTTATTCAAGAAAAGAGCAAGCTACCTGGGTGGGTTAGAAGAAATCTGATTTATCCCTTTGCCCATAGAAAGGGACCCAAACTAGTTTGGGTTTCTAAAATTAACCCCTGATTTCTTTTTGTAGGTCCAAGTGAAGGGAAGTAGCCAAATATGATACATGGATAGTGGCTGCACAAAATATATGACTGGAAGCAAGAACCAGTTCCTTTCACTTGAGGTATTAAAGAGAGGCAATGTCTCCTTTGGAAATGGGAAGAAAGGTGAGATTATTGGGGTTGGAAAGGTAGGTAGGACAGACACTCACTCCAACGAGAATGTCTACTTAATAGTTGGCTTGAAATATTGCCTGATCAGTGTGTCACAACTGTGTGACAGAGGTAACCTTGTAGCATTCACCTCTGCTAAATGATTTGTGATTAATCTTACCACTGACAAGATTATTTTGCTGCGAAATAGAGTTAACAATATGTACATTGTAGATTTGTCCACTCTCTCAGAATTAACTTGTCTAAGTGTCTGGATAATGATCCCCTCATGTGGCACAGAAGACTTGGTCATGATAGTCTGAATCAACTGAACAAATTAGTCTCCAAAGACCTAGTGATAGGGTTACCTAACATCAAAAGGAAGACAAAGTTTGTATGGCCTGTGCAAGGGAGAAGCAAGTAAGATCATCCTTCAAAAACACGAAAATGGTAAGAATAACCAAGTCGTTGGAACTGGTCCATATGGATATCTGTGGTCTAATGAGAACCATGAGCAGAGGTGGAAAGAAATATTCAATAGTGCTGGTTGATGATTATTTTAGATTTACCTAGGTTCAATTTCTAACTTCTACGGATGAAGCATTTGATATCTTTACTGCCTTTGTTAGAAAAACTCAGAAACAACTAGGTAATTAACTTGCATAAATTGGGTTTGATCATGGAACTGAATTTGAAATTGCTAAGTTTACTGAATTTTGTGATGAGCATGGTATAAATCATAATTTTTCTGCCCCTAGGACTCCTCAACAAAAAGGATTAGTTGAAATAAAGAATAGGACTCTTGAAGATATGTCCAGGACTATATTTCTTTCTAGTAAACTACCACATAGCTTCTGGGCAGAAGCTGTAAACACTGCATGTTACATTATCAATAGATGTATGACTAGACCTCTTGTAGAGAAGATTCTTTATGAGTTGCTTAAAGGGAGAAAACCAAACATATCCCACCTTTGGGCATTTGGTTGCAAATACTATGTGCACCATAATGGAAAAGACTCCTTAGGTAAGTTTGATCCCAAAAGTAATGAGGGAGTATTCTTGGGATATTCTTTACATAGCAAAGCATATAAAGTGTTTAATAAAAGAACTTTGTGTGTAGAAGAAAGTGTACATGTAGTATTTGATGAAACTAACATTATTTTTTAGAGATAGGAACATGAAGATGAAGCCATTGGATTGGTAAGAGACTTGACTGAAACCTCAGCTCAGGTCAATGTGGCACCAACAGAAGGAACATGTGATGGAACAGGTTCTTACATCCAGGGCAACCTGACAGGGGGAACTAACCAAAGAGGAATTGAAATAAATCCCTTAAAGGAACCTGTTCATGACCATGTTCCTCAGTAACAGAATATGGGAGAAACATCTAGCAGAAACTAGTTGGTTGTGAGACCTCACAAGTATCAAAGTTCTCATCCCATTGAGAACATTATCAATGATTCAACATCTGGAGTTAAAACTAGATCATAGTGAAAGAATATGTGTGCTTTTGATGACTTTTTGTCTCTTATTGAACCTAAAAATGTTGTTTAGGCTTTATAGGATGCAGATTAGGTGATTGCTATGTAGGATGAACTCAATCAATTTGAGAGAAGTCAAGTCAGACATCTAGTTCCAAGACCAAAGTATAGATCAGTCATTGGTACAAAGTGGGTCTTCAGAAACAAACTTGATGAAGATGGAACAGTTACAAGAAACAAGACAAGACTGGTGGTTCAAGGTTACAGCCAAGAGGAAGGCATAGACTAGGATGAGACTTTTTCTCCAGTTGTAAGACTAGAGGCAATCAGACTCCTTATAGCCTTTGCAGCACACATGGAATTTACTCTGCATCAAATGGATGTCAAAAGTGCCTTCCTAAATGGCTACCTTACAGATGAAATGTTTGTAAAATAACCTCCAGGATTTGAGAACAAGGAATACCCTGAGCATGTTTACAATTTAGGCAAGGCTCTTTATGGACTCCAGCAGGCCTAAGAGCATGGTATGAAAGGTTGTCCAAATTCCAACTGGAGCATGGTTACAAAAGAGGTAAAATTGATAGTATCTTATTCTTAAGGGAAAAAGGTAAGGATCTCCTTGTTGTACAAATATATGTTGATGATATAATCTTTGGGGACACTACTGATAAGCTAAGTAAGGAATTTGCAAAATTAATGGGGAGTGAGTTTGAAATGAGCATGATGGGTGAGCTTAACTTCTTCTTAGGCTTACAAATCAAACAAAGTCCAAATAGAACCACGATCCATCAGCAAAAGTATGCAAAGAAGCTAATCAAAAAGTTTAAAATGGAAAAAAAAAATAGACACAGCCATTGCAACTGCTACTAAATTAGATGTTGATGAACCTGGTTCATCAGTTGATCAAAAGTTGTATAGGGGTATGATTAGTTCATTTCTGTATCTTACTGCTGGTAGACCTGACATTATTTTAGTGTAGGGCTTTGTGCTCGCTTTCGGACAAATCCTAAAGAGTCTCACCTGACTGCTGTCAAAAGGATACTAAGATACTTGAAAGGCACCACTAATCAGTGTATTTGGTATGCCAAAGGTAGAAATTTTAACCTAGTAGGATCTGATGATGCAGATTATACAGGTTTTCTAGTGGATAGGAAGAGCACCTCAAGTATGGCACACTTCCTTGGGTCATGGGCTACCAAAAAGCAAAACTCAGTGGCCTTATCTATTGCTGAAGCTAAGTATGTTGTTGTTGCCTCTTGTTGTGCTCAATTGCAATGGATCAAACAACAGCTGGTAGATTTTGCTATTGAGATTGGTTTTATTCCAATATTCTGTGATAACACTAGTACTATAAGAATGACAAAGGACATTGTTCATCATAAGAGGACTAAGCACATAGATGTTAGACACCATTTCTTAAGAAATAACTATGAGAAAGATCTGATCTCCATAGATTTCTATGCTGCTGATAAGCAAATTGCTGACATATTTACTAATGCGATGAGTAGAGAAAAATTTGAGAGGAACAGGTTGGAATTAGGGATGATTAAGATCACCTAATAGGTCCAGTTCAGAATGCACAATGAAAAAAAAATTGGTTAGGAGTTCTAAACTCTGTAAATATCTAGATTAATTCTTACTCAGTTTCATACTTTAATTAGTATACTCCTGTGACATGTGTATATATGATTCATGATATCTTACAAAGTTTTTTCTATTATGACATTCGAGGCATGTTCAAGAGAATTCTATATGAAGAAACTGGTTCATCAGTATGAGTTCACATGAAATCTCATGTATGTTTTTAATACTTTGCATAATTAGAAAGATTAACACTTCAATCATGAGCAGAAGTCCTATACATGCCAAATTCCTAGAAAATTTTATCCATCGAGGCATTGAACTAGTTTCGTCCATTTAGAACTCTAAAATTGTGATTTTTGCCAAAAATCTTGGGAAGCGAATAATTATTAATAGTATGGAATTCCAGTTTGATTAGACTTCTAATTGATCCCTGAAAAAGTTGTTGTTACTGTATTAATGTCTAATTGCCTTTAAATACCAACCACATCTCTAATCTTCTTCATCATTCTAAAACCGTATAAAATATTTCTCCAGTTCTAATCGCTTCTCTTCTCCAGAAATTCCCAAATTTCCTCCAAAACCGAAGAACCATGTCTAACTCACAAGATCATCCTAGCACTCATCCACCTCCATCACCCTCAAATTCAGCCTCATCTACTCCTCCTAGTGAATTCCTAAAACCTAGGTTTTGAAGGCAAAAAATGTTGGCTAGAAAAACTGTAGCATCTGGAGCTCTACGAAAAGTTTTAAATGAGAGATTGAAAGCTAGCCAGAGGAAAGAAAGCCCAGCTTAAGAGTCTGGCTCCAACTTTGAGTCAAAATACTTTATATCTGCCAGTGAAGGTGAAGAACATGGGTCTTCTAACACTGAGAAAATTCAAGAAACCCCTATTAAGGTAAGTTCTTCTGTGCTTGAAAATGTAGAAAACAGGTTTGTTCTAGTTGGACCTATTAGGGATGTAAAGTTGGCTAAATCGAGTAGGAGTGGAGGTAAAAAGAAAGAAAAAGGAAAGGAAAATTTATTTCTATATGTGAGGTTGAAGAAAATAGTGGCATAAAGTCAGGGGGAGTGGCTTTGGGGAAGCAAATGAAGGGTTGGTTCATCAAAGCAAACAAAGAGATGAACCTGGTTCATCTGCTGAGGAAACTCTGGCTGACCTTCTGAAAAGGGTTGGGGCAAGTTATGACCCAAATAAACAAAAATCTACCTCACAAATGGCCCAATTGTTCCCATGCTATCCAAGAAAAGAAAGACTTCACCCCCAAAATCTACTGCCCCTTCAGTACTTAAGGGAAAGGCTACAAGAAGGAGGTAAGACAAAGTGAAGTTGGCCTACAAAAAGCTCTGGAAGAAAGCAAGAAAAATAAAATAGAAAAGGGAAAGCAAAAGGTTGCAGAGTCCTCTAAGGTTGCAGAAGAAGAGGAGATGGAACTGGTCCATCATGAAAGGGGAACAACAGTGGAGGTTCCTATACCAAAACCTAAAAAGTACAAGATTTCTTCCAAGAAGTCTTCTTCTGTACTTGTATCTGATGAACCCCCATTAGCCAAAAGGACAAGATCTGCAGTGAAAGGAAAGCAAAAGAAAATTATTGAAGAAGATGAAGAGTGGAGTGGAGAAAAAGAAAAGGAATCTGAGAAGGAGCACGATAAGTTTGCAATCTTTGGTAAAAGAAAAATTCTGAAGGAAGATTGCTGAAGGACCTGGTTGAGCCAGGGATGATAAGACTGGTGGATGCTTTAGCGGCACAAGGTTGAAAGGACATGGTCCTTGAAATGGATGGGAGACTAGCCAGGAATAAACTGAATGAATTTATGGCCAATGCAGCTGTGAAGGGTAATTGTCAAACCCCAACCTCGAGAGGCACGACCAACGCTCAATCGAGTGAACCTAACTGAGCAAGCGTTATCAAACACTTCCTACCCAACATTCTATGAAATAAGGGAACCAAGCTTTCATTTGTTTAGACAAGGAAAGATAGTATATTCAATATCTTTAGTTCATTTCACGTCTCCATATTTAACCATAGATAAGTTAGCTTCAAAGATTTTGATAATGTTACAATTTATAAATAGTCCGAGTTCAGAAATACAACATCTCTATTAGACTCCCCAAGTACCCGTACATAACCCACACATATGTCTACAGAGCCTCTAAGGATACAAAAGATAAGTGTAACAATACCGACAACAAGCCCCTGGCTATACCTCGAAAATGGACGTACACCAATAATAAAAGGTACACGATATAGCCCCCTTGGAGGAGGAAGGGGCTCAACAAGACTTTGTGAAGAAGGATGCTCCGCTACACACGATCGACACTATCCGCTATGGAGCCACCTACATTCATTTAAAAATGTAACGCCTCCGATGGAATAGTACTAGTATGTATAACTAAATACCATTTTACTAGAAAGAACTACCAAGAAAGTACAAGCAAGTTTCATGAGTAAATCAAGTACGCAAATCTTATAATTTTTCACATAATTTCCATAACACAGTTTGGGGATTTTCTTTCTTATGCTCATCATTATTCTCAACACCATCGTTATATTAAACGTAGTTCGATCATGACCTGACCTGCTAGGTTTCCTCATTGGAGTCATATATCATAATCACTATTTTATTTCCCTTATCCGGGATTCAATATCCGCACGTTACCACCATGAGTGTGGCATGGTGTCCGATCACGACCTGATCGTCTAGGCCGCCTTACCTAGGCGTTGTTCCCTTCTCGTTAGTCATCACATCTGAATCTTTATTTCACACATATCATATCAATTCCTTGAAACTAATGGCCACCATTATCACATCGTTTTCCATTTCAATATTCATCTTCCAAGTTATGATCATACGCATATACAAAAGTAATTCAAGTTGCAAGCACAGATAAGTGAGCGCATAGCTAGCACAGACAAATTTTCAGTTTCGATCTTGGCTTATAGCCTAAATATTTCAACACATAATTGTATTTTTCACACATCCTTAATTATCAGGAATGGTACATTACTCATATTGAGGCACATTCTTCATGTATATGTGTGTATAATTGCAAATCAATTAACGTGCAATAACAACCAATACATTAACCAATCCAAATCTTACCACACTTTCGTAATGCCAACGGATCTCAATTTCTAATAAAAAAGGGTTTTAGCTATACAAACCATAAACAAAAAAAGCCATACAAACCTTAATATAGTTTCCCTTACTCTTTAAGAATTTCTGATTTCTTATCACTTTGATATATGATGCATGAATCAAAATTAAACCAATATATTTGAGACGAGGTTGAGGTTCTAGCTTAGTTCAAGCATAATATCAAACACTAGAGGTGCATTTGATCTTAGGCCCCTTTTTAAGAGAGATTTCTATCATTTTATATCCCAATTGTTTCCCTTTTAGTTTACTATTTCCCAATACCCTAGGTTTTGATATTCATGCAAAGAAATCAATTCATATACCCATGAATTTCCTCACTACTGACCCCCTTATAGCTGAGTGAAGAAATAAGAACTGAGGTGATGAAGCCTTACCTCTTGGGATGAAGATTTAGATGCCTTCACTTAATTATCTTCAAGGATTTAGCAAAATTCTTTGGAGTAATTTGATGGGGAGAACGTTTCCTCTCTAACACCTCTCTCTCACTCTAGAAATACTCAGAAAGATACTCAAAATGAACTACAATACCAAATATAACGATATGAGGGTCGGGTTAAAATTAGAAAATTGGAGCCCCAAGTCAGATCTACGATCGTAGAGTGGAAATGCGGGCTGCAGATTGCACCGCAAAAGGCTCCCAAAATCTGGACATTCTGTTTGGGTATGCGATGGAAATGCGGCCTACAAACCTGTTCTGTGGTCGCATAATACACCGCAGAACTGACCTTCACACAATCCAAAGGGAATTATGCGACGACTATGCGGTCCACATATTGGTTATGTGATCGCATAATGTACCGCATTTTCAACCTCAAATTAGCTAACTTACTGACTCACTCTACTATAGAAATGCGGTTTACATACCTGATATGCATGCATTCTAGACCGCATTTTTGCGCTTGTCTAGAAAACTTTTAATTCTTGATTTTTAAATGCATAGATCATCTCTAAGCGTCCGAACCACCTAGCCTAGCTAGGCACTACGAGATTCGAGTTTTGCGCAAAAAATTTCACGGGGCTTTGCAGTAATCAATGGCTCTAAGGCACATGCTACTTCATATGGGTTCATACTGACTACAGTTCTGGACAGGTTGAATATACGTAGGGGTGTTCACGAAAATCTGAAAACATGAACCAAACCGACCAAAAAAATCAATACTTTTTTGTGCGGTTTGGTTTTGGTTTTGAAATTTAAAACCTGACCAAATTTGGTTTGGTTTTGGTTTTAATAAAAAAACTGAACCAAACTGAATATAGGAGTAGATATTTTTAATTTATTATTACAGCTACATATATGTATGCTTTTATACAAAGTTTTAAAATTTTTATAGTAAATATTAGTAATCGTTTGCACTTTTATTACAGTTCTTTACCTTTACATTCTAGTTTAATTTGTAGTTTTCTATTGCTAAGTGTAAGAATCTAATTCATGTTAAAAATAATATATTTTAAATTGAGTCCTTAAATTATTGTTCACTATTTGATTCAATTATCAACAATATAGCTTGGTAAATAATAGATTTCTCAAAGGGAAAATTATTTGATAGTGTTACGTCAAAAATGTGGTCGCCGAAATGTGTGTTTGGTAGTGTATGTCTTATATTTAAGAAAAAAAGGACAAAAAACCAAATAACTGACATAAACCGAATCGAGAAAAAACCGACTTAATTGGTTTAGTTTGGTTCTAATATTTTAAAAACTGACTTACTAGGTTTGGTTTCTTTTTAGGAAAAAATCGATCCAAACCGAACTATGAACACCCCTAAATGTATTGTTGAAGAAATGGGAAATGGCATCAAGCAAGGAACATTTTGGTGTTAAGACTCTACTGGCTTGTGACTATCCTGTCAATGCCATCCTTGTTGAACTTGGTTCATCTCTGAGGACACCCATCAACAACAAGGTTAGGGCTTTGATGTGGAACTAAAGATGATGAAATTGCTAGGCTCAAGGCATGTGTGGCTGAATTGGAAACTAAAAGAGATGGCCTTAGAAGTGAGCTAGCAAAAGAAAAAGGAGAAAAGTGATGGAATGCTTCAGAATATGCTGAACCTTCTGCAATGTCAACCCTTTAGTTCCTCCGAGCCTTAGGTCTCCCAGCACTTGTTGTTTGAACCAGTCTAGTAACTTCAATGACCCCCAGTGACCCAATTTAGGGATGTTTCTGTTTTTTTCCTCATATTTTGGAAGTTTTTCTTTCTTTTTGTGGTATGTTTGTGAAATCATATCTCTGTTGTTTTCTCTTGTTCAATGCTGACTTTGATCTTAATAGTTTGAATATGTTTGTTGATTATTGATAATTACACAATGTTTTCACTTGCATTTTCCCCAGTAGCCATAAGTACTTATTAAATTATGGGATTCACACTATGTATGCAACTTTTCGATGATGCCAAAAGGGGGAAGAGATATTATTCTTTAAAAATTATTCTAAATTAAGTGATATTTATAACCTAATTTGTTGGAAATAACGCTTTACGCTAGAGGGGGGGGGGGGTGAATAGCGTTTTAAAAATATTAAGCGTTTTAGTGCGGAATTTAAAAACTTTGCAGAAATTAAAACAAGTGCAGTAAAATAAACTTACACAATGATGTATCCTGGTTGGCCACAAACGTGGTTAGTCCAGTCCCCGAGAGACTCTCTCGAGATTTCCACTAAACTTGTCAAGCTTACGGGTGCTTAACAAACCGTTACAGCTGAGGACACAAGCCTCACCTAGGTGCTCGGGGATCACAATCCCAAAGGCTTCAATTGCTCGGGGATACCAATCCCAAAGACTTCAATTGCTCGGGGATAACAATCCCAAAGACTTCAACTGCTCGGGGATAACAATCCCAAAGACTTCAGCTGCTCGGGGATAACAATCCCAAAGACTTCAACTGAGGAATCACAAGTTCCTCAACAAACGAGAATCGCAATTCTCTTACAAACACAAAACAAACTCACTTTACAAAGTACTCCTCAATGAGTAGATATGAGTAGAAATAGTACGCTCAAGATCACAACAACTTAGCTCAATAGAATGGCTCTTCAAAAAGCTTTATGGATGAATGAAAATGATGATCAATGTAAGAAAGCTTTTAGCAATGAAAATACTTAAATTGTATATGTTGTTGTTGTGAAAACACTGAGTTAAGCCTGTATTTATAGGTGAAAAACTCAGTCTTACCGTTGTCTAATTGCCAATTAAGGATTGCTGAAATTACTCAGTGACAATCGATTGTCAAGACTAAACAATCGATTGTTTGCCTATCAGATCAAAAATTCAATCCCAGATTTTACGTCAACAATCGATTACTTCAAATCAATAATCGATTATTTATAACGTTAAAAAATCCTTTCCAATTTTTGGCATAAAACATCGATTATCAGGAAATCAACAATCGATTATTTTAACAACGTTCAGAAAATCTTTTCCAGATTTTACGCAAAACATCGATTGTTAAATATCAACAATCGATTACCTGAAGGTAATTTGAAAATGTATGACAACGGTTAGTTCCAACAATCGATTATCAAATAGAACAATCGATTATAAATTAATTTCAAAACTTACTGTCTCATATATAATCGATTATCAAAAGCCATAATCGATTATTAATTAATTTCAAAACTTTCTGTCTCATATATAATCGATTATCAAAAGCCACAATCGATTATTTATTTATTTAAAAACACTGGGAGACATTTTTCTCATTCTAATCGATTACCATTAGTTCATAATCGATTTTTCTGAGTTTTGAAAACTTTGCCTCAGTTAACAATCGATTATCAAAAGTACACAATCGATTGTTATGCAGTTTGCAAAAACCTGATGTTAACTGACTTACTCACAATCGATTATCATTAATTCACAATCGATTGTCATGCAGTCTTGGCTTAGAGATACTCGATTATCATAAGTACATAATCAATTATCTTAGCCCAGATTTTTGAGGCATGTTTGAAAAACATTTTAACAAATATAAATATGCATAGTTTAAAATCATTTGACACTTAAGTTAGATATGCATGATTTTGGAAAAATAATTTTAGTAGAGAAGCCATGTTATGAGCCAAGATTGAGGAATCAAGATCACAATTAATATTGACTCAATTATAACATTTCTAAACTTTGTCTTGAGCTTCTTGTAATGCATCCATTTTGTGCTTGTCCTTGAGCACTGCTATATATCGCTTATTGCTTTGTTTGACATTCATCAAAACCTACAAAAGAACACACGTTTAGTATATTGCATTTGAAACGTGTTTCCAACAATTTCCCCCTTTTTGATAATGGCAAACATAAGCGGGATATATGCAATAATTATTTTGATAATCCAAGACAAGAGTAAAGTATGCAATTTGATGTTCCCCCTCAATTCATGTTCCCCCTCACTTTAAGCATGAATGAAGTTGAGAGTGATATAGCATACTTCTTGATATCCCGCTTCTTCCCCCTTTTGCCATTAGCAAAAATTTACACAAGGGAAGAATATGAAAAAAATGTGAAATAAACACAAGTTTATTTATTGGAAAATTAAGATAACATTACAAGGGTGAAACCAAACATAACTAACCAATCAAGAACAAACAGACCAAACACAACAATTTCTCATCATAACAACAATTTCATCATTCATCACCCCCATCCCCTTCATCATCATTGGTAGGCGCTTGATATGGCACCATCTGAGCATAGGCATAATGCACGTGATTAAAGTAACCATGGACCTCACGGGTTAGTTGAGTAATTTGGTCAGAAATGGTCCGGAGGGTAGGCTCCTGAGGAGGATGAGCACGACGGGCTTGTCGATTTTGAGGAGGAGCGGGAGCATGATCACCATCATGATGAAAGGAAGACTCCGAAATTTCCCAGATTTTGGTGCTCTTTTTGAGAGGACCATTAGCAATATTGACTCCGGAAGCTTCAAGAAATTTCATTATTAAGAGGGCATAGGGGAGAGGTATGTCATCTCTGGTGGCATTGAACATATGAGATAGAATAAGCTTGCACCAATTTATTTTAACACCGGTGACAATGGCATGAAGAAATTTGGCATCCTCTTGGGAAATGGTGGTGTGATTGAGTTTACGGGGTTTGAGAACACGAGTGATGAAATAGAGAATGAAACGATAATTCGGGTCCATACCCTTTATGGTGGGACGACGGGAAGAGGACTCATCATAGGCTACTCCGGCTTGGCGGAAGAGATTAGCTTCATCAATCATGACCCCGGCATCATTTATGTACTGGTAGATGTCTTCACCATCATGCGGAATGCCGGCAATGAGGTGGAGGTTATCTTCAGAAATTAGAATGGGAATGCCGTTAACATTGGTAACAAGTTCACCCTCATCATCTTTGTGAAGGTTGGAGTAAAAAGCTTCAACCAAAGAAATGTTGTAGTAGGGGTGAGTAAGGAGTAGGAAATTGAAAAGGTTGCACTCTCTTAGCATATTTGCGGCTGGAATGAATGGTGCAACAAGAGCGTTTGTTGAAAAGCGAGGAGGGAGAATAAGGCGTTTCTCAAATTTGGTTAAGAAACGGGTGAGCTCTTCATTGGATTCAAAGAATAGAACCGATCCATCTTGATATGGATGGCGAGAAGAAGAAGCACCTTGTTTGGAACGAGCACGTTTTGAGTTGCGGCTTGACATTTTTTTTTGAAAGGATGTGCTAGGATTTTTCAAAGAAAACAAGAGAATTTGATGCTTGGGAGGCTTGAGTGAGTATACAAGAGCATATGTGCAGCCTATATATAGAGAAGGAATGAATCTTACATTTATTGGAAATGATTTGAAGAGATTTGAAGTCTGAAACGGTAAAAATAAATTCACTGACCGTTCAACAATCGATTGTTTGAATGGAATAATCGATTGTCATTAATGAAAATGATCTGACACATCGATTACACGCCAGAACGGTAAGAAAATTTGAAAAAGATAGTCGATTGTCAAACTTGGTAATCGATTGTTTTTCATATTTATGACCTGTCAGGAATCGATTATGGAGCCAAAACGGTAACATAAGTTTAAAACAGATAATCGATTGTCAATATATAGTAATCGATTGTTTCACTCACAGAGAGTTTGAATTTTGGCAAATAATCGATTGGCAGAACAAATAATCGATTGTTTGGAAGGGGGATGCTGAAATGATGAGACTTAATTCTATCAGGCAATGTAAACATTTAACAAGATTTCATGGCAAAAAAATTGAATCAACAAATAATCGACTATTGATACTGATAATCGATTGTAAGCATAAATAATCGATTATGATCGATTTTTTTTTTCTTGTATCAAGATAATTCATACTTTCCTCTTACCTTTTGGGGGATGCCTGCAAAATAGAATTAAACATCTCCGACGCTCAAGTCAGTAATCTATAAATGAAATAATAACTTTGAAACTCGTGTAGTCGGGTGAAAAAAAAAATGAACTCTTAAGAATTTTGTCCTAGGATGTTCTTAAGAGGGTTTAGGGTACTTACCTTCCCTTCGACTTTGCCAATTACCTGATTTTGAACATCCTCCGTTCATTTTGGTCTTTTGGCTCATTCTCCAATTTACGAAGCTTTTTCCACAATTTTGCCTTTTGAATTTTTCGAAAATACTTCCGATTTAAAAAAACATAAGTCGACTTTTCCGTCTCTTCCTCCTTCTTTGTGCTTCAATTGAAGGAATTTTGAATTCGTCTTTCGTCAAGTGTTTGGAGCATCCACTACACTTGATTCCTTCAAGCACACCTGCAAAACAAATCAATGCTCTTTTGGTACCCATGCCATTTTGGGTCCTTGAGGGTTAGGCAAATAACGACCATAATAATATGAAGAATCTCTATGCTTTGTAAAACACATAGGTGCAATATGACCTATACGATTGCAGTAATGACATACTACGTTCGGGTTGTGTTGATGCCTAGGTTGAGCCAACAAAGTTCTAGGCGAATGAAAATGATTAACACTAGATATATTGTTCCCATTTCTAGTATAATATCTAGATGGTCTAAAGTCATTAGTGCTAGACTTGTTGAAGGACCTAGTGTCATGTCTAGGTGGTCTAAGCTCGTTCCTAGAGTTATTTCTTGGTTGCCGAAAATTACTAGTTGTAGGCTTGTTTGCAAGAATCCTAGATTTGGATCTAGGTTGTCTAAAGATATTAGTTCTACCCTTATTTTCATACATTCTAGCATAATGTCTAGGTGGTGTAGTGGAGTTTTTGTTTTTATGCCGTTGATTTTTCTTAGGCGATTCTTTTTCACCAACTTTAAGAACTTCTTTACTACGAGTTTCTAAAGTTTTCCTAAGTTCTGTGTTTTCTAGTTTTAAGGACTCACAAGTAGTACAAGTAAAACAATTATCAACACAAGAGGCTTCATGCATGGTCTTGATGACTTGTCTAAGTTCTATACTATCATTTAACAAAAATTGATTTTCATTTGCAAGATTCTCGTTATCACGAGACAGATTTTCAACCCCTTTTTGAGCTAAAGAAAGACGTTCTTCGAAGTCCTTGTCTTTTAAAAAGAGTTGTTTTTGAAAATCCTCTCCTTGTAGAGAAAGAGTCCTTTGTAAATCTTTAATAGTCTTAGAAGCATTTACCAACTCATCATGCAGTTTGTTATAAGCAATTTGTATATCGTTAGATGTACTTACCTCGTCTTTTTCGTCTGCCATGAGGCACTGACCAGTTGATTCATCGTTTGTGCTGACCGCTTTTTGAGGCGTGTTTTCGTGCAATTCCTCAAGTTTGTCCCACATTTCCTTAGCAGTTTTATAGTGGGAGATTTTTCGCCAAAGTTCCTGATTCAAGGCGTTATGAAATATATTCATAGCTTTAGTGTTGTATTCACTTACCTTATCTTTCCCGACTTTTGTCGTCAGTTGATCACTGTGTTTAATAGCTTGCCATAGATACAAATCGTTTGCCATTGTAAAAACTTGCATCCGATATTTCCAGACTGAGTAGTCGTTTTCGTCTAATATTGGAGGTGACATGCTGCATTCTCCTTCACCTATTCCTGCAAAGAAATTTAGAGTAGAAGCCATGGATGGTTCTCTCAAACGGTTAGGTTTTTCAGAGAGTATGGCTCTGATACCAATTGTTGGAAATAACGCTTTACGCTAGAGGGGGGGTGAATAGCGTTTTAAAAATATTAAGCGTTTTAGTGCGGAATTTAAAAACTTTGCAGAAATTAAAACAAGTGCAGTAAAATAAACTTACACAATGATGTATCCTGGTTGGCCACAAACGTGGTTAGTCCAGTCCCCGAGAGACTCTCTCGAGATTTCCACTAAACTTGTCAAGCTTACGGGTGCTTAACAAACCGTTACAGCTGAGGACACAAGCCTCACCTAGGTGCTCGGGGATCACAATCCCAAAGGCTTCAATTGCTCGGGGATACCAATCCCAAAGACTTCAATTGCTCGGGGATAACAATCCCAAAGACTTCAACTGCTCGGGGATAACAATCCCAAAGACTTCAGCTGCTCGGGGATAACAATCCCAAAGACTTCAACTGAGGAATCACAAGTTCCTCAACAAACGAGAATCGCAATTCTCTTACAAACACAAAACAAACTCACTTTACAAAGTACTCCTCAATGAGTAGATATGAGTAGAAATAGTACGCTCAAGATCACAACAACTTAGCTCAATAGAATGGCTCTTCAAAAAGCTTTATGGATGAATGAAAATGATGATCAATGTAAGAAAGCTTTTAGCAATGAAAATACTTAAATTGTATATGTTGTTGTTGTGAAAACACTGAGTTAAGCCTGTATTTATAGGTGAAAAACTCAGTCTTACCGTTGTCTAATTGCCAATTAAGGATTGCTGAAATTACTCAGTGACAATCGATTGTCAAGACTAAACAATCGATTGTTTGCCTATCAGATCAAAAATTCAATCCCAGATTTTACGTCAACAATCGATTACTTCAAATCAATAATCGATTACTTATAACGTTAAAAAATCCTTTCCAATTTTTGGCATAAAACATCGATTATCAGGAAATCAACAATCGTTTATTTTAACAACGTTCAGAAAATCTTTTCCAGATTTTACGCAAAACATCGATTGTTAAATATCAACAATCGATTACCTGAAGGTAATTTGAAAATGTATGACAACGGTTAGTTCCAACAATCGATTATCAAATAGAACAATCGATTATAAATTAATTTCAAAACTTACTGTCTCATATATAATCGATTATCAAAAGCCATAATCGATTATTAATTAATTTCAAAACTTTCTGTCTCATATATAATCGATTATCAAAAGCCACAATCGATTATTTATTTATTTAAAAACACTGGGAGACATTTTTCTCATTCTAATCGATTACCATTAGTTCATAATCGATTTTTCTGAGTTTTGAAAACTTTGCCTCAGTTAACAATCGATTATCAAAAGTACACAATCGATTGTTATGCAGTTTGCAAAAACCTGATGTTAACTGACTTACTCACAATCGATTATCATTAATTCACAATCGATTGTCATGCAGTCTTGGCTTAGAGTACTCGATTATCATAAGTACATAATCGATTATCTTAGCCCAGATTTTTGAGGCATGTTTGAAAAACATTTTAACAAATATAAATATGCATAGTTTAAAATCATTTGACACTTAAGTTAGATATGCATGATTTTGGAAAAATAATTTTAGTAGAGAAGCCATGTTATGAGCCAAGATTGAGGAATCAAGATCACAATTAATATTGACTCAATTATAACATTTCTAAACTTTGTCTTGAGCTTCTTGTAATGCATCCATTTTGTGCTTGTCCTTGAGCACTGCTATATATCGCTTATTGCTTTGTTTGACATTCATCAAAACCTACAAAAGAACACACGTTTAGTATATTGCATTTGAAACGTGTTTCCAACATAATTAACCTGGTCCTTGATGATAAGTAAAATTTCTAAGTAAAGTATTGATGGTTAAGCTGAGTTCTTATAGGTTCTTTGATCAGTAAAAAACATAAAAATTGTCATCATCAAAAAGGGAAAATTTGTTAGCCCAAGAACATTTGAAGTTTTGAAGAATAACAAACGAACTCAGTCATGGACCAGGTCCATCATGTGAAGCACAGTATTTGTCAACCTATACATATGAGATGCACGTGAAGGAGATAAGACCCATTGATCGCACAACAATATTCCTGAACTGATCGAAAAGGTTGCATATGGGATAAGGAGAGAAAGTCTCTTTATGAGAAGAGAACACAATCCCGATAAAAGATAGGGTTGGAGTTTGTGTTTTTCAAGGACTCAACTTCAATAGAAGATCAACAATTGAGTCTCAATCAAACTCTAATTACTAACTCATTAAATAACAGTGATTTTTCTCTTTTACAGGTATTGCACAAATACAGAAGCTAAACTAAATTGAGAGCAAAAGAGCGAGACAATTTTGCAAGAAATGTATGTGAGATTTGAGTGTGCATTCCTGAAGCTACTTAGACAAGTTAGAAGAACCAATTCCACTGTGTCATTCTTTTATTCTAGTTCAATTGTAGTAGGTGATGTACCTTTCAGCTTTCATAGAAGCAATTGTATTAGGTACTTTGAATATTTAAGTTAGAGTTTAACTTGAAGTTGTCGCAACAGTTGAGGTCATGTGCCACAACGAGATTAGAGTTTAATCGTTATGTTTACAAGAGTTTTGTAAATGTTTTTTTAGCTCAGTGATTTTAGTGGAAGTTTGGGAAAATCCTATTGAGTAGTAGGTCGTGGTTTTTTCACCTTTTGAGCGAGGTGTTTTCCATGTAAAAATTGTGTTCCTTACTTTATGTACTTATTATTCCGCAAACAGTAGAGTTAGTACAACTAGAAGAACCAGGTTCTTCTAGAGCGAAAAATTGGGTACCGCACAAATCACTCCCCTCTTGTGTGGTATTGATGTTTAGAACATCATGTATCCTTTGGAAATGGTAAGAAGGGTGAGACCATTGGGGTTGGAAAGGTGGGTAAGATAGACTCACATTCCATTGAGAATGTATACTTGATAGATGGCATGGAATATAGCCCAATCAGTGTATCACAACTGTGTGACAGAGATAACTTGGTAGCATTCATCTCTACCAAATGTTTTGTGACAGATCTTACATTGACAAGATTTTTTTGCATGCAAAAAGAGTAAACAATATATACATTATAGATATATACACTCTTTTAGATAATAAACTCACTTGCTTAAGTGTGTTTGATAATGACCCCATCCTTTGGCACAAAAAATTTGGACATGCAAGTCTAAGTCAACTCAACAAATTAGTCTCCAAGGACCTGGTGATATGGCTGCCTAACATCAAGTTTAAGGAAGACAAAGTTTGTGACGCTTGTGCAAGGGGGAATCAGGTAAGATCCTCTTTTAAAAGCAAGAAAATGGTAAGCATGACCAGGTCGATTGAACCGGTTCATATGTATCTCTATGGTCCAACGAGAATATTAAGTATAAATGGTAAAAAATATAAGATAATGGTTGTTGATGATTACTCTAGGTTTACTTGTACATTGTTTTTAACATTTAAGGATGAAGTATTTGATATCTTTACAGCTTTTGTTAGAAAAACTCAGAAACAACTAGGTAATCAACTTGCATCAATTAGGTTTGATCATGGAACTGAATTTGAAAATGCTATGTTTGTTGAATTTTGTGATAAGCATGGTATAAATCATAATTTTTCTGCCCCTAGGACTCCTCAACAAAAAATATTAGTTGAAAGAAAGAATAGGACTCTTGAAGATATGTCCAGGACTATAGTTCTTTCTAGTAAAATATCCCATAGCTTTTGGGCAGAAGCCGTAAACACTGCATGTTACATTATCAATAGATGTTTGACTTGACCTCTTGTAGAAAAGACTCCCTATGAGTTGCTTAAAGGGAGAAAACCAGACATATCCCACCATTAGGCATTTGGTTGAAAATACTATGTGCACCATAATGGAAAAGACTCCCTAGGTAAGTTTGATCCTAGAAGTAATAAGGAAGTATTCTTGGGATATTCTTCACACAGCAAAGCTTATTAATTGTACAACAAAAGAACTATGTGTATAGAAGAAAGTGTAATTGTAGTTTTTGATGAAACTAACATTCTTTATGAGAGACAGGAACATAAAGATGAAGCTATTGGGCTGGTAAAAAAGTTAAGTAAAGTCACAACCCAAGCTAAAGCTGCACCTGAAGAAGGAACGTGCAATGTAACAAGTTCTTCCTTCCAGGGCAACCTGAAAGGGGGAACTAAACAAAGAAGAACTGAATCTAATTTCCAAATAGAACATGTCCATAAGCCTGTTCCTCAGCAATAGAACATGGGATAAACATCAAACAGAAACCAGTTGGTTGTGAAACCTTACAAGTATCAAAGTTCTCATCCCATTGAGAACATAATTACTGACCCAACCTCTGGAATTAAAACTAGATCTCAATTAAAGAATCTATGTGCTTTTGATGCATTTTAATCACTTATTGAACCTAAAAATGTTGTTGAGGCTTTACAGGATGCAGACTGGATAAATTCAATGCAAGATGAACTCAATCAATTTGAAAGGAGTCAAGTTTGGCATCTGGTTCCAAGACCCAAGGACAGATTAGTATTTGACAATAAATGGGTCTTTAGAAACAAATTTGATGAGAAGATGGAACTGTTTCAAGGAACAAGGCAAGGTTGGTGGTTCAAGGTTATAGCCAGAAGGAAGGCATAGACTATGATGAGACCTTTTCTCCTGTTGTAAGATTGGAAGCAATAAGACTCCTCATAGAATTTGGAGCACATGTGGAATTACTCTTTACTAGATGGATGTCAAAAGTGCTTTCCTAAGTGGCTACTTAAAGGATGAAGTGTTTGCCAAACAACCTCCGGGGTTTGAGAGCAAGGAGTGTCCTGATCATGTGTCAAACTAGACAAGGCTTTTATGGACTCAAGCAGACTCCTAAAGCATGATATCTACAAACAAATTCCTTCTTGAACATGGCTACAAGATAGGTAAAATTGACAACACTTCATAGGGACAAAGGTAGGGATCTTCTTATAGTAGAAATATATGTTGATAACATAAGGAATTTGCTAAAATTATGCCGAGTGAATTTGAAATGAGTATGATATGTGAGCTTATTTTCTTCTTAGGCTTACAATTAAACAAAATTCAAATGGAACCATGATCCATCAGCAAAATTATTCAAAAGAGTTAATTAAGAAGTTTAAAATGGAAGAAAGTAGCAAGAAAACATGGGGAAGTGGTTCAGGGGAGGCTACTGAAGGTTTGGTTAATCTCAGTTCATAGGAAGACGAACCCGGTTCATCTATTGAGGAGACCCTAGCAGACCTTCTGAAGAAAGTGGGTGCAATCTATAATCCAAAGAAAAGGAGAACCTTAACAAAAAAAGCCCCTAGCACTGCAAAAACTACCAAGAAAAGGAAGTCTGCTTCTCCAATAATTGTCAAGATTGCTCTACCAAAAGGAAGGGCCACAAGGAGTAAGTTGAAGTAGAGTGAGGAGGAGTTACAAAAGGCTATGGCAGAAAGCAAAAAGAAAAGAATGGACAAAGGGAAAACTAAGATTGCAGAGCCCATCGATGATGTTGATGTGGATAGGATGGACCCGGTCCATCAAGATAAACATGTGATTGTGAATGTGGAGGTTTAGGCCCTTAAGCCAAAGAAAATCAAGGCTTCTTCCAAGAAGTCTTCATCTATTTCCAAGGCGGCTGAACCTTCTTCTTTGGCTGAAAGAACAAGGTCTGCTATAAAAGCCAAGCAAGTTAAAATTACCGAAGAAAAAGATTGGAGTGGTGAAGAAGTGGGTGAATCTGATGTGAACAAGATAAGCTGGCCAAGTTTGACAAAAGAAAAATCTTGAAGGGTAGGTAGACTTTTGAAGGATTTGGTGGAACCAGGGATGGTTCGATTGGTTGATGATTTAGTTGCTTAAGGCTGAAGTACATGGTCCTTCAGTTGGATGGCAGGCTAGAAAGGAATGAGGTTATTGAGTTCATGGCAAATGTAGAGGTCAAGGATGCAGAGTTACCAGTCAGGTGAAAGAGGTTCAAGTGACATTTGATACAAAAGAGTTGGGTGAGATTCTTGACATCCCTTCTGAAGAGTATGATGACTACACGAGGCAAAGATGGCCAACTCTGGACTCCCTTCCTACTGCTCTTGTAATCACTAGGAAATTCTATGATTTCGCAGAAGTGAATCAGGCCAAGGTTGTGTATAAGAGTGAAATGGAGTCATGCCATAAAGTCTTGTTTGAATTTTGTCAACAAGTGTTTGCTGCCGAGACATGAAAGAAGACATATTGGTAACTACATGGATTTGGTTTTGATGGAGTGTCTTGAAAGTGGAAGGCAGATCAACTTGCCTGCATTTATTATCAAGCTATTGGATAGGGTTATCAATGACTCTAAGTCTCATGCCACTCCATATGGGTTTATCCTGATTACTGTTCTTGCTCGTTGCAAGGTGCCACTGAAGAAGTGGGAGATGGCCACAAACAAAGACCATTTTGGAATCAACACTTTGATTGCTTGTGACTATAAGGCCAATGCCATTCCTAATGAACCTGGTTCATCTACAAAGACACCTATTAATAGCAAGCTCAGAGATCTAGTGTAGGAGAGTAGCGCAAAGGATGCTGAGATAGCTAGGCAGAAGCTCGTTTAGCAAAGGTTGAATCTAAGAGAGATGCTCTCAGAACTGAGCTCACGAAGGAAAAAGAAGAATGATAGCATTCCGGGAGACGTGTTTCACCTTCTCCAAGCCAAGACCCAACCCTCTATTTCTTCCAAACCTTAAGTTCTTTCGCCTTCATTTCCTAAACCCTGTCTAGACCTTTCAGTGACTCAGATTAGGGATTTTTCTTGTTTTGCTCATGTTTTAACTCCTTTTTTTTCTTTTTGTGAATTATGGCAGAATCATATTCTCTATCAATGAAGTTTGTTGTTTTTGCTCTTGTTGAATGTTTATATTTCCTTTATAGGTTGAATATGTTTGGTTGATTACTGATGATTAATCCATGATTGCATTTGCAGTTGCCCCAGTAGCCATGAGTAACACTTAAAATTCTGGGATCACACTGTGTTTATGCAACTTTTCGATAATGCCAAAAGGGAAAAGAGATATTGTGCTTTATATTCTGAATAAGTGATGTTTATAACCTAATGAACCTGGTCCTTGATGATAAATAAAAATTTTCTAAGTTTACATTGATGAATAAGCTGAATTCTGTCAGGGCCTAAGTGAGTGAAAGACACAGAGTTTATTATCAAAATGGAGAATTTGGGTCCTTACTCGAAGAGAACACGATTTAAGAGAAGGATAGAGTTAGAGGTGGAGATCAACTAGAACTCTTCCACCAAGGAAGAGCAGCATCAGAGTTCTAGTCAATCTCTATTTACTAACTCCATAAATATCAGTGTTGTTCTCTTTTACATGTAACACACATAAGCAGAAGTTAAACATGAATTGAGAGCAAAATAGCAAGGCAATTTTGCGAGTAATTTATGTGTGATTCAAGCGTGCAATCCTGAAGCTACTTAAACAAGATTGAAGAACCAATTCCAAGCGTCTATCTTTTATTCTAGTTCAATTATAGTAGGTGATTTCATATTGTACATTTCAGCTTTATCTAGAAGCAAGTGTATTAGGTACTTAGAGTTTTCAAGTTAGAGTTAACTTGAAGTTGTCGCAACAGTTGAGGTTGTGTGCTACAACGAGATTAAAATTAATCATAGGTTTACCAAAGAGTTTTTGTAAATACAGTTTTTGGCTCAGTAATTTTAATGTTGTCACCTTTTGAGCCAGGTGTTTTCCACGTAAAATCTTCGTGTTCTTTAATTTCTGTACTTATTAATCTGGAACAATAGTAGTTGGAACTCATAGAAGAACTAAATCCTTCTATAATAAAGCTAAGCGAAAAAATAGACACTATACAAATTAGTTTATGTGGTATTGAAGAATAAAACATCAAGTATGAAAGAAATTAATAATTGGAGTTCTGACTGTACAACGAGAAACAGGTTGGCCTGATGTGATCTTAAATACTAGCAGATCTGCATCTGAAAATACAAATAAACAAGAAATAGTAAGTATGATTAAACTAAAAAAATTAAGAACAGAAGAAGAAGCTGTAGCAATTAGCAATAAATAATTCTGCTGATCTACTAGCTAGCAAGTTTTTATGTTGGTGGAAATTACTGAGAAAATGTGTTTTATACTTATTAAAATTTCTTTTTTCACATGTGTTTATTAAGACAGCAAGAGAATTTTTAATAATTTCTACTTACTACTAAGGTTTTTCAAACACACATGACCTCTTCTTTGACCAAAAATGGTGTGCTTATAAAAAGTACTAAAAACAATTGATGTTTTTTTTGGTAATTAAACTTTGTATTAATCACCAAAGTATTAACCTTACAATTCCATAGTCCAGTTCATACCTCAACTGGCTATCAAAACTGAAACAAAACTATCCTAGTATTAAAGCAAAAACTGATTAAGTAATATCCCTAGCCTAGGAGGAGCTCTAACATTACAATTATAAACAATATTCCTAAGTAGCTTGTCACTGGTACAATATGTATTTTCGAATATTCTCGCATTCCTTTCCAGCCAAACAACATAAAACATCTCCGTCATTATCATTTTGAATATGTGAGCTCGAGGGGATTTGCCTTTAGATTTCTCAATGAGCCACTGAACAAACTGAAGCCAGTTTTGTCCAGTAGGTTGCTTAATTCCAATCCAGTACAACATGTGAGTTCTCAGTTCAGTTGCATAAGAGCAATGCAGGAATAAGTGTTTCCTAGTTTCCACAACTTGTTGGCACATGACACAAGTGTCTGTTATATCCAGATTCCATTTGATCAACCTTGTTTTGGTAGGCAGCCTATCTTGCCGGAGCAGCCATAGGTTGAAGATTGCTTTGGGTCGAGCAGCATTCTGTATTGTTAAGTTCTTCCACCTGACTCTTGATGCCTCTCCTATCTGCTGTAGGTAGAGCTGTCTAATATTGCACACTGATTTATCCAGCATTTGGTGTTGCTGCAGTAATTCAATGCCTTCAAAGATCTTCCTTACCATCCAACTAGCCTGCTTAGGGACAATGATGTTCTCCAATTGCCTCTGTTTGATATACACTGTATGAATCCATTTCACCCATAGGGCATCCTTCTTGTGTGCCAAATCCCAGCTGAGTGTAGAAATAGCAGCCTTGTTCCACAGTAGTAAATTAGTCAGATTCAAACCACCAGCAGACTTTGGCATACAGATTTTCTCCCAAGCCACATATGCCTTCCTTGACACACTAACTGATCCTGACCAGATGTATGATCTGCACATTGCCTCAAGTAGTTTTATAATCTTGGAAGGAATTAAGAATAGTTGTGCCCAGTAAGCCTGAATCCCAAAGATAACTGATTGAACCAGCTGAGTTCTGCCAGCATATGATAGGTGCCTGGCAGTCCAGGAAGTAATCCTGGCAGAGACTTTGTCAACCAGTGGCTGCCATTGCAAAACAGTCAACTTCTTGGCAGTCAAAGGTACTCCCAAATACTTAAAAGGAAGTTCTCCATGTACATATCCCAGGAGATCAATAATATGCTGCTGATCCTGAGGTTTCACCCGTCCAAAATAGACAGCACTCTTATGCAAGTTTGCTGTCATACCAGAAGCAGCAGTGAACTGAGAGAAATAAGTAAACATAGTACTTACAGAAAGAGGATCTCCTTTGACAAGCAGCAACAAGTCATCAGCAAAACTTAAGTGAGTTATTCCCAGTTTTTTAAAACCAGTATGAAACACAAACTCTCTATTTTGCCTCAATTCAACCAAAGACCTACTGAGATACTCCATCACAATAGCAAACACAAAAGGGGATATTGGATCCCCTTGTCTCAGTCCTTTAGCTGCTTGAAAGGGATCAGTTGTCTCACCATTAACCACTACTGTATAACTAACAGTTTGAACACATTCCATGATCCAACTTGTAAATCTGGGAGGGAAATCCAATGCTTCCATAACCTGCTGTAAGTAGCACCATTCTACTGAATCATAGGCTTTCTGCAAATCAATTTTGATCATACACCTGGGAGAGATATGAGACCTGGTATAATGCTTTATTAATTCATGTGCTAAGATGACATTATCTGCTATTCTCCTTCCTGGAATAAAGCCTGCCTGTGCATTACAGATAATACTACTCATGACTTTCTGGAGTCTGTTGGCCAACAACTTGGAGATAATTTTGTATAGGACTGAACAACAAGCTATTGGTCGAAATTCTTTAACTGTTTTGGGACTAGAAACCTTAGGAATTAGAGTGAGTGTAGCACAGTTACAAGTTTGTGCATTTTGTTGGTTGCAAAAAAGTTCTTGACTGCTTGAATCACCTGATGCCCTATGATAGGCCAAGTGTATTTAAAGAACATAGCATTATATCCATCTATCCCTGGAGCTTTATCATTACCAATTGCCTTCAAACTGTTTAGGATCTCTGTGTCAGTGATGTCCTCTGATAGCTCCTTCCTTTGCTGATGTGAGAGTCTAGGACCATTGTTCATATACCCTTTGTTCACTGCTGGTAAAGAAATGGCTGCTGTACCCATGAGTGATTTATAGAAACCTGTAATCTCCTTGTGTTGGTCAGCTGGATCAGTTATCTTCAGTCCTCCTTCTGTGGTCAGCTCAGTAATCCTTTTAAATTGGTTTCTCTCCTTCATTACTGCTGAGAAGTATTTATTGTTTAAATCTCCTAGCTGGATCCATCTGGCTCTAGATTTTTGTTGCAGTGCTGATTCTTCAAGCAGAGACCATTTTTCCAATTGCTGCAGCAGGTCTTTTTCTCTCAGGTGTAGGTTATCTGTATATGATATGGCCATCTGTTGTTGGACAGCTTCCAGTTCCTTTCTACTATTCTCAATCTTCTGTGTAATACCCTTAAATTCTCTAGTATTTAGAGATTTTAAGGCAGGTTTGAGGGCTTTGAGGTTATTCCACACTCCTTGCAAGGTACACTGAGCAGTGCTTTTCCATTTAGCTTTGACCAGAGGTTGGAAATCCTTACTATGAGTACATACATTGTAGAATCTAAATGGTATATTCCTGTTGTGACTATCTTCAGTTAGGGATAATAGCATGGGATTATAATCAGAGATAAAGGGAGCTCCATATGCAGTGTGCACATGATTCCATTTCATCATCCACTCATAATTGCCAAACACCCTATCTAATCTGCTATACACTCTGTCATCACCACTTTGCTTATTGGTCCAAGTAAAGAAATCCCCTTTCCATGGCAGTTCAGCCAGGCCAGCTTGCTGTATGCAATTGTTAAACTGCACAGTCTCTCCTTGCTTGACTAGGTGGCATGATTGTCTATCATTACTTGACAATATGGCATTGAAGTCTCCTGCAATTATCCAAGGATCATTTATACCTGCAGCCAGATTCTGAATATTCTTCCACATTGTTCCCCTCTGATCACTATCATTTGATATACCACTGTGAGATAGCAGAGAAGTTCTCCACTAAGATTCCTGACACTGCAATGGATGAGTTGAGCCTCCTCCTGTACTCCAGAGATCAAATACTTAGTAGGATCCCATAGGATCCATATTCTTCCATTTACTGCTCCATTGTAGTTAGTAATTATACTCCAGTTAGGCAACAAAAAACTAGCTATTCTATCTGCATTTTTTTGTTTAACCTTTGTCTCTACAAGACCAACAAGGTCAAATTTATTGGTTTTAAAGTATTCTTTAGCTTCCTTCTGTTTGTACCTTTTATTTACACCCCTTATATTCCAAATTAACCACTTAATTGGCCATAGCTGGTTCCCCCTTCATCTAGGGGGTGATCTGCCCAACTCACTGTTCCAACTTCAAATCTATTAGACATCACAATAGGGGATAATGGTGGAAAATTTGTGATGTTAAAGACTGGAGACATCTGTGTAGCAACATCCTTCTGCTTGTTCAACTGTTCCTCCACACCATCAGGGGATCTTGGTTGTTTTGCATTGTCTGGTTGCTGGACTTGATTTCCCTGACTGCTCTGGGCCACCAGGAGCTGGAGCCTTAACTCTCCATTCCTGTGTCATTCTAGGCTTGACTGAGGGGGCTGTTTTAGCCAAGCAGTTATGTCCCACCATCAGACACTTCTCACAATATGATGGCTTTCAATCATATGACACATCTTGCATAAAGCTCTTTCCATTGGGATCCATCTGTTCAATCTCACTTGGTAATGCCTTTGATACATTCACCTCAATTAGCATACGAGCATAAGAGACTCTACTTTGCTTTGTCGTGCATTCATCAGCAAAGATGGGTTTCCCCAGCACACTTGCAATTCTGCTCAGTGACTTACTGCCCCAACAAGATATAGGTAAATTGGAGAATTTAATCCACATGGGAATTTCTGTTGGGAAAGCATCTTTAAAATCAAGATCAACCGACCATTGTTTCAAAATCATAGGCCTATTAGCAATTGAATATGGTCCTCCACACAGTACTTCTTTAGCATCTTCAAGGGACTGAAATTTAGCTATATAGTAGCTCTCATCATGGTAAAACAATTCTGGCTCAGGCACATGAGACCAGTGTATGCTAATAAATCTATTCATAGCATTGTACCCTGGTCCATTGCCTAGAGCAAAAATAACTAGGGCACATTTTCATTTTCCTTCTTCCTCCTCCACCTCTTCCTTCACCAGCTGACCAACTGGTTTACCATTAATGAGTGTAGGGGGAATATACTCTAGAGACATACCATTTGCAGCAAGGGGATTCCTCTGAAATAGGCTAGCCCACTGTTTGGGTGGGTCAACTTTTGCTCCTTCCTCACTAGCAGCCTTTGGTACATCAGTTGGTGGTGGTTGTTGCATGTGGTCCTTACCCCTTTTCTCAGGTTCCATCGGGACAATCACTGGACTAACTTGAGGTTCTGAGTTGTTATCAACCCTCTCAGTTGGTGTTGGTAGCACGGGAACTTCAGATGGTTATGGATCTACTGTTGCATGAGGCAATGAAACAGTTTCTTCAGTAGATTTTAATGGAACAGTGCTGACTGCCTGTGGAACAGTGTTAACAGATTTTGGGAAAACAGTGTCGCTTGCATAAATTGACACCAGAACTTTCTTAGGTCGGCCTCTCCCTCTCGCCATTGCACCCTCAGCGCAGGTTAACCTACATACACAGAGGCAGCAGAGAAGAAGAAGATAAAGAGTTGAACGGAAAAGTTAGAGAGAAGGCAGAGCTTCTCTCTCTAGGTTCTCAGGTATGAAAAAATGCATAACTTTACTAAAAACAATTGATCTTAATAATTATAATTTTTGTTCCCCAATTACAATTATAAATAAATGCATTAGCTAATCGTGAAGATTTACATACGTACACAAGTGATTTTAATATATGATTCTTACATAAACATTAATTGGTATGGTTTATTTTCTTAATTCTGCTCTAACATACCAAATTAAGTCTATTTCAATGGTGGCTTAATCAATTCGTAGAACACGAAATTATATCAAGAGACAAAACAATGAATTATGAAAAGGATAGATCTTGGCATCTTCTTTAATACTTATACCTAACTTTTATCTTTATCAATTCATCAATCTAATCTTGAATGACTAGGAACAAATAATTGAATACTAAAGATGACAATAGTACCCCTAATTACCATTCTAGATTTCTGTTTTTCCATAGGCAATTTCGTCCACATATTTGAAAGCAAAATCCACCGGCAAGACGCCGCATATGGTTTAAAGATTCCCACATCAATCATTAAAAAAAAAATCTTTTTGTTTCAATTTACACAGAGTAGTTTAAATGTGTATAAATCTTAAGAAAAGAAGATTGTTAATTTTTGTGATCTAGAATATATTATAATATTTATGAGATTATAAAATTTTAAATTATAATTTATATGCTATGATATTTATGACTATAAAAGTTATAATAAAAATAAAATAAAAGTTGTAAATAAAATCATTTAGGTTACTAACAATTAAATCTAATGTTGACTAGTTTATAAAGAACGGCATACTCAAAATGACAATTATACCCATCTTACCATTTTAGATTTCTGTTTTATACATAGGAATTTCGTCCACATATTCAAAACTAAACCATTGGCAGAATGCCGCATAAGGTGTAAAGATTCCCACATCAATCAACCAACCCTGCAAAACAAAAAGAATTGAAAAAGTGATATTGTGTAGTCGTGATAAAAAATAATAATCGAAAAATATAATATATATATATATATATATATATATATATATAAAATTATATAAATTTTATATATTTTTCGATTACTAAATATAAAATAATTCTGCCATTGACTAAAATAATAATAGCCCAAAAAATTAGCACTATCTCTTTTTGGGAATCAGGAGTGGATGCAGCTTGTTATTATCAGGTTTAATATAATCTACTTTCAGGATAGAGTAAAAAATTAGGTATAAAAATTTGCTATAATTCATTCAATAATTAATATATACTTAGAAATGTAAAATATAATAAATTAATATTTAAAATATTAAAATTGAGCTCATAAAACTTAAATTTTTTATTCGGCTCTATCTCTAATATTTCACCTACCAATTTGATGTTTGGTGAAAACGCAAGCTGGACCCACTTCATTGGAACGATCCATCTTTTGCCACGTGTAAACCTACCTTAGTTGGGTCACCACCTCATGAGTTAAGTATATGATATGAGTATTTAATTGAGTGTTTTAATAAAACAAAGAGCTAATAAAACTTAATTAGGTGAAAAATTAATCTCTTACAGAGTAATACTGGTAGTAGTTTCCTTTGGAATTTCATATCCAGCACGCACTCCTTCAATAAAGGGTCAACTTTGTCCCTTGTGTTATGCCATATTGAGTAATTTTGGCATCTTTTTTAATTTTTATTCTAATAAATCTTCGTCGATAAGAAAAAAAATATTTTTGTGTTTGACCCTAAGAGAGCTTTTTTCTTGTTGGTAAATAAGCATTTAATTATCAAGTAGTATTATTTACAACTCATCTAGACTATTACAAAATTTATCTAGCATATTACCAACCGGATATGAAGCCCTAGTAAGGTGATATTTAGTATTCATTTCTCCTAACACTACATCAACTTCCATTAATATTTTATTCTAGCTAACTTTCGGATACCAGTTCAAAGTAGTCACCACCTTATCTAGATAAGGGAACCTTGGTGCCCTTACATGCGCTTCTTGAATAATATGCTTGGTTAAAGAAGTGGTTGTCCTTCTCTTTATATGAAAAATCACAAATTCCTTCCCGCCAACAATAATACATTGTTGCTGCTAGTGTCATTCTGCATATAGCTGCTTTTGAACTCTTGCCTTTAGTCATTTTCAACATCTATGTAATCTCGTCCTACTAGTAGTTTTGTGATCTTTGAATCCCTTTCCATTTCAGCAGGCCATTCCATATCTTCGCTGTAGTCTCACACTTAAAAAATAAAAATATATGCTCCATTGTCTCATTTTCGTTATTACACAGAGAGCATGTTTGATCTATATCTATCCTCCCATGTTGCCAGCCTATCTTTGGTAGCTAGCCGATGTTATATTGCTAGTTTCAATATGAATATCTATTTTGGTTGTCCTTGGTTATTGCACACTAGTTTCCTCCATATTAATTTTTGAAATACACCCTGTAATGATCTGTAGAGCCCCCTGATTGAGCATTTCTTCATTTGCTGGACATCATCTTCATTCATTACAGCCTTTATAAAATACTCCTTAGCCTGAAATACCTTCTTAATTGCCTAGGAAGCATTCTTTGGTTCACCACTCCAAACTGCTTGGCCTTTGACATAGTAAATGTGTACCCAATGCACCCATAGATTCTCCTTTCTAGTACATATATTCAATAACAGTTTAAAATATCAGCTTTATTCCATAATGTCACATATATAAAGTTCAATCTCCGTACAATCTTAGGTGACCAAAGTCTTTCCCAAGCTATCAAGGCATTCTTTGTTGGTTCAACATCTCATATCCACAGAAACCTTCTATAAATGGTCTCTATGAATTGTATAACCTTCTTAGGCAGTATAAAGATCTCTGTGCAGAATGTTTGGATAGCGAACAACACACTCTTTACTAGGATTGCTCTACCTACATATGACAAATACTTCGTTGTCCAGTTCTGAATTATTTACAATATTTTCTCAATTAGTGGCTCAAATGATATAGCAGATAATCTCTTGGTACTCAATGGAACCCCAAGATATCTGAAAGGAAATTCTCCCTTTTTATAACCAAGAATCTCTATAATTTGTAGCTGAGTTGACTAATTCACCCTTCCAAAATAGATGCAACTCTTATTTGGATTATCAACCAGTGCAGATGCTGTAGAGAATTTTTGAAAATGCTGATGCAGTATATGCACAGATTGCATATCACCTCTACAAAACAATAGTAAATCACCTGCAAACCCCAGTTGCACTGAGTTAAACCTGGCATACCTGGGATAAGATTTAAACTTCTTGTCTTTCTTCAGAGTCTTCAATGACCTGCTCAGGTATTCCATAGCCAAGACAAATAAGAAGGGTACTGAAAGTGGATCACCCTGCCTGAGCCCCTTTTTTGCCTCAAAAGGATCTGTTAGTCTATCATTTATTAGAACTGAATAAGTCAATATACCGGTGCAAACCATTATTCATCTCACAAAAATTTCTGAAAAATTCAGTAACCTTAACACTTGTTCTACGTACATTCACTTTACAGAATCATATGCTTTTTGCATGTGAATTTTAAGCTTACAACTAAAAGAGATACTTTTCCTTTCATAACCTTTACTAGCATATTATTCATCAAAATGTTATTTGTGATCAATCTTTCAGGTGAAATGGCAGCTTGACAATTATCCACCGATCTATCTATCACTCCTTGCATTCTGGTGGTTTACTGGCTCATGACCCTACGAGAGCTTTTACTTTAGGGTAACTTTAATTACAAAAATTTGAGGGGTAACATTGGACCTTTTCCTCAAAAAATTTGACACATGGAGTCCATCCGTTTTGCCTTGGATCTCCGGTAATGTTAGTTACAAATACAATACGATTTGTTAAGGGTAAAGAAATGAATGAACTAAAATAAAAAAATAATGAGGCAAAACTGAGCAACTTAGAGTATTATACGAGCAAATTTCGACCTTTTTTTTCTTTGATAAATAAGCTTCACTATCCCCACCTTAATGAAAAAGGTAACTAAATAATTTCAATTTTACTACAAATTCCGATGTCTAGTTATAACAAAATTGAGTTGATAATCTAAAAAGAAAAGAAAATATTTATTATGTTACACTTGATTAATCTTTATTACTGCGAGTTAATACTTCTTTAAATTGAATATAACATTAATGTAGCTTAAAAAACAGATTTTTTAATACTAGAATATTCGAGTATACATCCATGAAAATAGGTCAATTTTTTTTATTTTTTTTAGGAAAGAGATATAAATAGTAGACATGGACTGACGTGCATCCATGCTGTTTTGGTCCTACCAATTATGACTTTCTCTATTCACTTTAACGTGTAATGGTAGGTTACTCTTATGTAAGGCTATATTCGGTTCCGGTTTTGGATCTATTTGGGTTTGTGGTTCTGGTTCTGGCAGTTTCGGTTATGACGGTTCTGGTTCTGGTGGTTCTGGCGGTTCAGGTTCTGGCGGTTCTGAAGGTGGAACCGGCCCGTGACGGTTCCAGGTACCATGCAGTTCCGGTTCTGGCGAGTCTGGCGGTTCCGAATTTTTTTTTAATTCAATATCTTGTATAGTAGTCATTAGTATATTGTAGAATATATTTTATATGGTGTACTATGTTATTAGTATAGTATATATTGTGTTTGGTAATTAGTATATATTGTGTATAAGTAGTGTATATTTTGTATATAAATAGTATATATTGTATGTAAGTAGTATATATTGTATATAAGTAGTGTATATTGTGTTGTAGTTAGTAATTAGTATAAATTGTATATAAGTAGTATATATTGATAAAAGAATGTTGTCATTAGTATATTGTGTTGTATGTTATATATTGTATGTTATATAAATATTCAAGGATTGATATCGAAGTAAAGACAAAGAAATATTGAGACAAAAGATATTCAAGGATATGATAAAGAGCATATTTATTGACCAAAATGGCATATCTTTCTTAGTCTTCCTTCCCCCAATGGAATGAGCACAACATGGTACTACTACCACCATTAAAAGGAAAAAAAAACTAAAAGAAGACGTGCCAATGTACAAGTTACATCATAATTTATGCATTATTTCTAACAAATCTCATAAAACCGTCAAGGTTGGGAGGTGGTTGTGTTGGCGGTGGTGGAAATGAAGCTTGTTCATCACCACTTCCGGGTGAAGTTGCTTCCTCAGCAAGTTCTGCTATCATTTCTTCATACGCTTCATCTATTTCTGGTTGTGATTCTGCTATGCCAAAGTTCCTTCTTTCTGCGCAGATCCAATCTCGAAAAAGCACTGATTTTTCCAAGCTATCCCCCATCGATGCTCTGTGATCACCTATTTGTAGTCTTGCTTGACTAAAATCGCTCTCCGATGCAACAGTTGACGCTTGAATCGACAGAACATCCCGAGCCATCCTTGCAAGAACGGAAAAATGCTTTTCCCTTGTCTTCCACCATTCCAAAAGGTCCAAAGAGCCGTCTGGATTCTCCTTTTCTAGTCCCTGTGACAAGTAAACTTGAAGCTCATTTAGATGGGAAATTTCATCTAAATTATCACCTTGAGTACCCCTGAACTCCGCCCACGATTTAAGAGTTGTTAAGCCAGCAGCTCTTTTAGACGATTGTGATGTAGACGAAGTAGGGGTAGGAATATTTGGCCTAGCATGCTCTAATGCCTGTTTATAAGCATTATAAACAGTTTGAGCATTAACTTTAATTGATGCTTTCGCATCAGCTAGTGTAGCAATTTCTACTTCTGAAAGATCTAAAGATCGATAAATAGTAGAATACCAAAAGTGAGGACATGCTAATTTCATAGTTGGATTTAACATAGCAGATACACCAAAAATAGGAGGGAATGGAAAAAAATATTTTTTTAAATTTTTTTCATTTCATTTATTACAAGTTCATAAATGTCCCTCCCTCGCTAAAATCAACAAACAAATTAGCAAGTGCGGCAATAAAAACTAAACAGTTAGAAATAGTCGGATAATATTGTCCAGAAAAAGCATTTGTAGCCACATGAAAATGTTCTAAAAAATCTAAAAGAATTTTAAAATTAGTCCAATCTTGGGTAGTTAGCATTTCATCATCATCCTCACCACTTACCCGAGAATTAAACGTAGCATTAATTGGGTTTCTATATTCATACGCTATTACTAAACTTTTGTACATGTAATTCCACCTAGTCGGGCAAGGTTTAGGAACCTTTCTTTCTCTAAGGCCATATTCGTCACATTTTTTAAAATATTCTCTAAGTCTACTTCTACGGTTTGAATAAAATAGCCAATTAAGAGCCATTTTCACCTTTTCAATTTCTATGTTTAATATTCGCATACCATCACCAACATTAAATGATAAATATGACAAATACATCTAACATGGAAAATATTAGTAAATGCAGGATTAAGTGTTTTTGTTAGCATGTCTATTGCACTAGTGTTGCTAGAAGCATTATCCATAGAAATTGACATTATTTTATCACTAAAGCAAAAATATCTGCATACATCTGAAACAGTGTTAGCTATAAACCTACCCGTGTGCCGTGAATTAATTATTCTATATGCAATTATGCGTTTTTGCATTGTCCAGTCTTCGTCTATCCAATGACTTGTTACAGTTAGATAATCACAGTCATTTCCACTTCTACCAATATCAGTTGTAATAGAAATACGATTAGTTATATGAGTAAATAAATATCGCAAATATTGTTCATATTTATGCTTAAATTTATAAATATCGGCCTTAACTGTTGTGCGAGGCCAACCTTTATAAGTAGGATTAAATACTGTTCTAATATAATGAATCCATGCAGGATTAGAAGCAAAAGTATAAGGCAAACACATAACAGTAATCATTTTCGCTAATTTTTCACGATCCTTATTTGGATCGTAATATAAAATACCTCCGGTGACAGTGTTTATTCCTGGTTGAACTAGATTTGAACCAGTACTTGGGTTAATTGTAGAATCAACACTTGTCCTCCCCTCTTGTTGCGCTTTCAATTGCAAATATCTAGCCTTATCGCTTGGGTGTAATTTTATATGCTTAACTAAACTACCCGTGCCGCTACGATGTCCAGAATACCTATGAACAAGTAATTTCCCACAAGATACACTTAGCCTTATTTTGTTCTCTTAGTTGAATAAAAAATTGCCAAACTAATGATGTTTCTGTAAGTTTAGGAGGTTGTCTACTAAAAGTGGGAGTTTGTACGGGTGGGTGTGCCGGTTCATCACCTAAGTTATGAGCAGGACTAGTATGTGTATCATTTAAATCTGGTGCTTGGGTTTCATCATCATCATCATCATTTCCCTCTAAGATAGGTGCATTAGGATAGAGAGCATTCATAATATCATTGTCTATTCTATCACCTACTGCTACATCATGTAGAAAATCAATATCGCTAAATTGAAAACAAGGTTGATCACTATCAAGGATTCCGAAGGGTTGATTAGGACATCTAAGTTGGCTACTACTTTCAACTTGCTTATCTTTTCTAGGTCGGTGAGCCGGGGGAGGGGGAGTTTTTTGACCGCTACTTTCTCCGGTTTTACCTTTTCCTTTACCGAACATATTTTTCAACGAAAACGCCATAATAATTAGAATTAAGCAAACTAAAAACACAAAAAAATACTATTAGCACGTAAGAGTTGAAATGAGTTTACCGGATTGACGAACAACTTCTTGAAAATTGAAAATCGTTGAACTTGAACACTTGAAAACTTCAATTCAACAACTTCACAATTTTTCACGAATTTGCAACAATAAATTAAGCACTTGCACTAGAAAGATTGAAAGAGAGCTTGAGAGAGATTGAGAGATATTGATGAATTGGTGAATAAAAATGAAAGAATGAGGGGGTATTTATAGTTGAGAAATGGGAAATAGTGTAATTATATAAAGTTTGGGGTTAAATTAAAGTTTGGGGGCCAAATGACTATTTTTTAAACTTTCAAACGGCTACTTTTTGCAAAGAGGCGTTACTGAAATTATTTAATTTTTTTTTTTGAAAAATGGCAGTTGGAACCGCCAGAACAGTCTGGAACCGCCAGAACCGGTCCAGAACCGCCAGCCGGTTCCGGTTCTGGCGGGTCCGGTTCTTGCGGTTCCAACAGGTAGAACCGCCCCACCACGGTTCCCTGTAACCGATAGTACTGGAACCGTCGGAACCGGACCGCCGAAACCGGCAAAACCGGCAAGGCCACGGTTCTAGTCCGATTCCGGTTCGGAAACGCGACAGAATACAACCTTACTCTTGAGTAGTAATTGTTTGTCAAAAAGGATAATATTGTCCACTCGTTTCCCCAAAATTTTGGTACTATATAAAGCCAGTTCTAGAATTAAATTAGTCACATTACAAATACTGTACAAAAGCTTACGAAGCTTTTTTTCCTTTTCTCCTATTCATAAAGTTATTAAAGAATTAGGGTTATTTTATTATTGTTAGGGTAATGGATAGGAAACTATTGAATCATCGGATTTTAACGTGCGATATGCCGGAATTAATGGTGTTTTCCGGCAACCCTGCAATAAATATCTCCGATACGGTGTTCAGGTTTTTCGACGACGAGTCGCCGGAGAGTATTGGTGTTAATTTTTGTGTTGAAAATGAAGAAGAAGATGAAGATAAAGAAGGTTCTGAAAATGTTGAAGATAATCAATTTTGGGAAACTCAACATCAGCTTTTACAAGTATATTTTCTCCTTTCGTTAATTTCTTATTCTTCTTATTTTTATTTTTATTTTTAATGAATAAGTATAATGTTGAATTGATGAAAGTTTTCTGATTTAAGCAAAGATATTCTGGGAAAATTTTGAAACCTTTTGTTTGTAACACTAGAAGGAGAGAAGCTTTCTTCATTAGAGAATCAAAGTTAGTTTCATCGAATAAATTTTCAAGATTATATTTCCCAAAAAGAACTTTGAAATTAGTAGTAATTAATTAAGGGTTCATTTTAGAATTGAAAAAGGTCTCAAAATGCCACAACACTTAGCCATTCGTTAAAAAAATCTCATTTCATGCAACTGACGTTAAAGAAATGGCTCATCCATGCCATTATTAACTAACAACTCAGTGTTTATCTGGTCCATCCATATCACTGCCGTTAGTTAATAGTGGCATGAATGAGTCATTTCTTTAACCGAGCATTTTCTTAACGGACGGTATGAATCGACCATTTCTAACGGCATTATCTCCTATTTTTTTCCTTTTTCTTTCATCACACTAATATTATACTTTTTTTTACACTGTTAATAATAATAAAGTTGTCCTTGTGTGACCTATAGGTCACGAGTTTGAGTAGTGAAAACAATAACTAATGTTTGCATTAGGATAGGCTGTTTATATCGGCCCTTGGATTGTGACTCTTTCTCAGACCCTACATTAACATGTAATGCTTTGTGGACGCAGCTGCAATTTGCCGCAATTAGATTATTAAATATCACTGCTTTTGAACAATTATACGTCTAGTGTAAAGTTTTTATTTTTTTATTTTTATGTTACTCTAGTTTAATTCATTCATAATTATTAGGGGACATGTAAGTTAACTTTTTATGCTATTTGAATTGCAGGGAATACTATATCGGTCTACTACACTAGAATCACAAATCCGAAGCATTACAAAAGAAACAGTAAAAGAAGCAAAACAGTCACCTGAGATTAATAACAGAATCCACACTTGCCGGAAAACCACCGACGACGGCTGCCGGAACTGCCTTATGATTCAAATTGCTGGTTTCAACTCTGCAATTTGCAAGTCCAAGTGGAAGAGCTCTCCAGATATTCCATCAGGTAATTATTTCTTAAATCTATTAAGTATTAAATTTTTTATTAAATATATAAATAATTTATTCAGAACTTAGATAGTTACCTTTTTTTTAACTCTAAAACCCCCGAAAACTCGAAATTTGGGATCTGCCTCTAATTGCTAGATTATTAGTCAATTAGTAAAAGACAATTTTTTTTAAATATGCTAAATGATTACTTTATATCTAGCTAGATGGACAACTGCAACGCCAACTGTTAGTCTAGCTTAATATATTTGAATAAATAATTATCTTTGATTACGACATCCATCTAAAAATCTCAAGTGTATGGCAATGACATAGTCTTGATATTTCTTTTATTGTTATAAATAGAACTCTATTTAAGGTGAATGTCTATATTTAGAGAGATTCAAGGGTTTACTACTTGGTGGTTAAGTCACCACCTCCCTATAAATATAGGGCTTCTATTCCATTGTAATCCATCCCAAGTATCAATAAGAATACTCATCTCCCTATTCTCTCTATATTGTTCTTGTCTTTTATATTATTTCATAACACGTTATCATCACGAGACTCTACCGTCTCAAGAATCGTTCTCAAGAAAAACTAAGGTATTTCTTTCTTCCTAATTTGATTTTCGATTATGTCTGACATTACGAAAAGAAAGTTCGTTGCCCTTGAAATTTCGGGCAAGAACTATATGACATGGGTGTTGGATGCTGAAATCCACTTAGATGCTATGGGTCTTGGAGACGCCATTAAAGATAGAGATAAAGAATCCACCCAAGACTGTGCTAAGGCCATGATTTTCTTGCGCCATCACCTTGATGAAGGTTTGAAGATTGAATATCTCACCGTCAAGGATCCACTCATCTTGTGGAAAGGCTTAAAGGAGAGATATGACAACCTGAAGTTGGTCACTCTGCCACAAGCACAATATGATTAGGCTCATCTGAGGCTCCAAGACTTTAAGTCTGTTTCTGAATATAATTCTGCAATGTTCAGAATTACTTCTAAATTGAAGCTATGTGGAGATAAAATCTCCGAATATGATATGCTTGAGAAAACGTTTACAACGTTTCATGCCTCCAATATGGTACTGCAACAACAGTACAGAGAGAAAGGCTTCACAAAGTACTCTGAACTGATTTTTCTTCTACTTGTGGCTGAGCGAAATAATGACCTGCTCATGAGAAATCACGAAAGTCGACCCACTAGGTCTACACCACTGCCTGTAGCAGATAAGGTGTATTCTCATTATGCCAATCATGAAAAGGGCCATGGATCTAATCATGGTCGTGGTCGTAATCGGGGTCATAGCCGTGGACGTAGACAAGGAAGAAATATCCATGATGTCCGTCACCCCCCGAGGAGAGATAACCGCCGAAAGCAGAAACGAGATTATGAGGATCCTAAGGCAAAGGTTCAGAAACTATATGTTATCGTTGCGGTGGAAAAGGGCACTGGTCAAAAGCTTGCCGTGTACCAAGACATTTGGTTGATCTTTATCAAGCTTCTCTAAAGAATAAAGGCCCTGAAACAAATTTTGTCTCTGACGACAATTTTGACATCACCCACCTGGATGTGGCAGACTTCTTTGAGCAACCCGATGGGAAAATAGACCACCTAATCGGTGATGGATCTGTGATGAAAGAAGATGGAGTTGTTTGATTATTTCACTTATTTGTAATAGTTAGTGAATAAACTAACAGTCATTAGTATCAGCTCGTATTAGTTAGTTTATGATATAATGTTAGTATTAGTTCTTTAGAATGTTTCAATATGCTCAGATTTCTATAATATTTTTATTTTCCAGTAGCGGTAATCGACTAACCTAACAGTTAGTCGATTATCTAATATTTCGCATTAAAACTGCAAAACAATCGATTGTCAATGTTCAACAATCGATTGTCTATGTTTAACAATCGATTATCTTAAGACAGTGTGATCTGGAATTTATTAAAATAGCAAACAATCGATTGTCTATGTTTAACAATCGATTATCTTAAGACAGTGTGATCTGGAATTTTTCAAATAGCAAATAATCGATTGTCTATGTTTAACAATCGATTGTCGTAAGACAGTGTGATCTGAAGTTTTTCAAAATAGTCAACAATCGATTGTCTATGTTTAACAATCGATTGTCTTAAGACAGTGTGATCTGAAGTTTTTCAAAATAGCAAATAATCGATTGTGTGTGTTTAACAATCGATTGTCAATGTTCAACAATCGATTGAGTGTGTTTAACAATCGATTGTTTTAAGAAAATGCTTAAACTGAAATTTTCGAACTACATAGTAATCGGTTATGGAAAACATATAATCGACTATCTGATTTAGTTAGTCAACTGACCTCAGCAGATTTTGAAAATATTGTTTAAATGTGAAACAAACGAATTGAACTTGTTTATTCTCATGTTCGTATATTTTCTTTTGTATGGCAAACTATGGGAATTAAATTGATTGAAGGCTCCTGAAGAGCAACTATAACTCTGCCTAAAGGAATGATATTTTAGAGAATGCAATATTCTCCTCCAAGTCTAAGAAGAACTTGTTGAGTTTTAATGATATCAGTCAAAATGTTCCCCTCCAAGTCTAAAAGGAACTTGTTGAGTTTTAAAGATATCATTCAAAACGGATATCAGATTGAGACAATACATGAATATAATCTTGAATTCCTCATTTACTCATGAAAACGAGGCTGCCCAATTCGGCTTGGGGTCACGCCATTTTGCATGCAGCAATGCTAGTTTGTCGGCTGCCCACTTCGGCTTGGGGTCACGCCATTTTGCATGCAGCAATGCTAGTTCGTCTCTGGCTGACGAATTGACACAAATATTCCCCGTTGCAATTGGTTTTGGGTCATGAACCTTATATATCCCATTTAAGAATCTTTGGATGCGCAGTATATGTGCCTATAACACCGCCATCCCGCACCAAAATGGGTCCGCAAAGAAGGTTAGGAATATATGTTGAGTTTGAATCGTCCTCCATTATTCGCTACCTCGAAACATTGACAGGGGATTTGTACACTGCACGATTTGCAGACTGTCAATTTGATGAGACACTTTTCCCAAAATTAGGGGGAGAAGTTGGTGAAACCAAACGGGAAATTTTGTGGAAAAATGCATCATTATCTCATCTTGATCCACATACCTCTATTTGTGAAAAAGAGGCGCAAAATATTATCCATTTGCAAAGAATAGCAAATCGAATGCCAGGTGCATTTACAGATTTGAAAAGGATAACGAAATCTCACATCCCCGCGGAAAATGTCCCAATCCGTATTGATGTCCCTGTTGGACACTCATCTAGTGTCACATCCAATGAGTCAAATGCACGCCTGAAGCGTGGCAGACCAAGTTCCAAAGATCGAAATCCTAGAAAGAGGAAAGCAAATGATCAAAATGACACTACGAAAGAATCTCATGAGGAAATTCATGATTTAACAAATTCTGAGATTCATGAAGAATCCATAGAGCCCGAGGCTCTGGAAAATACGGAACTATCCATAAATCCAATCAATATTGAGGAAAATATTAATCGAGTGGATATAGTGGTGGATAATGTCTTTGCTTATAATGTCGCATCTAGCATTATGCAAGAATGTGAGGATCTCGAACCTCAATCTGTTGAAGAATGTCAAAAAAGACATGATTGGCCAAAGTGGCAAGAAGCAATTCAATCAGAATTGAATTCGCTGGCAAAACGTGAAGTTTTTGGCCCTATAGTTGAAACACCTAATGGTGTTAAGCCTGTTGGCTATATATATGGCATGAATGATCGTTGGTCACGTACCTATTGTACGCCAAAGTATTTTGGAAATATGACCATTAAAGGACAACGATAATGCAAGAAACATATCTTGCATATAATTTTGACCATGACCATAATGGTATTTCTCTTTAAGAAAGATATTCACCACATGGATGTTGATGAATCTGTGGTAGTACAAAATTAATTGAGAGCTCTAGAAGAGCCAATTATTAATATGTTGGAGAAACACAATTGAGTATTGTACTGTAGTAAGTCTCAAAGAAACTTATTCAGTTTCCAAAGCTATCTCCTATTACTACAACTTGTAGCGGGATAATTTGTATATGAAAAGCTACCCGCTTCATTCTCCAGTTTGTACTACACAAACAAAAGAATGCCACAATAAGGTGGATATCTATTGGTATAAAAACCCATGTCATAATAAACCTGAAGTTTATTGATAAGTGCACATGTCATGGTGTAAATTTGAAGTTTACCAATATTGATAATTTATTCAGTTGACATTCGGGTTAGCCATCTCATTTTAAGTATGATGTGCAATAATAGAGAATTCACATGGGTGAATATTAAAGAACTAGAAAGTTCTTTACGAATTCTCTTGTATCACTTGTTCTCATTAATGAACTGACCAACTAAAGAGTTCGGGTTGAAGCCCATAAATTCTGGAAATATCAAAGGTGAATATGGGCCCATTCACCTGCCATGTATACCACATATGATGCATCTATGATATGGTTACATGCGCAATTGTTATTAACCCGCAGACTGGCCGGTGCTTGCGAGGTAAATTGCTCAGTAATCTAACTTCGAGCATAATTTCCAGATTTTCTACTCAAGATAGTTCATCTTGATAAGTTGGTTTATATCAAAGTTGGTTTAGCAAGATAATTATTGAGTGCCAACACTTAATAGCTAAACTGTTTCGTATGAGAACAAAGTTATATATATCAGTTTGATATACGTTGTATACGAGAGTATATTCTCCCCTCACAAGTGGTTCAGGGTCAGGAACCAAATAATTTTATCTTATTATTAATGTGCTGTGTATATTGACATGATAATGCACAAAGATGATTTCTCAAAGTTGAGGAAACAAGTTAGCTTTTCTAACATGAGGGGGAGACATGATAAACACTTGAGAAAAGGTTACATGGGATGAATTATCATTTGTATATGTAAATCCCCGAATATCATGAACCTGAAGTTCATAAAAGGGATAATTCAATTGCAACATATTGCAAAGCATGCTATACGCATTTGCTGACCCAAAGAAAGTAACTATATTCTCACTACAAATACTCATATTAAGTCCCAGAAGGACAAAGTCTTTGATACGCTTAATGCGTATAGACAAATACTTGATTCCATATGAAAGACATGTAGATTTGGACATATAGTTCAAATACTTGAAAGCATAAAGTCAAAGGTATGTATAATCAGTTTTCGATATCTTATTTGTTTAGCGTGACGTAAAAACTTGATATGCATCTAAAGTCTATTATGTGATTTATATGACTTAACTTGAAAGATTTAAGTTGCTTGAAGCATACACAATTCTTGGTCCTGAAGTACCACATCCTAAGTACAATTTGTGTACATATGTATCTTGCTATAACTATAAGCATGATGGCATTGAGAATACATCTATGGAGATATTGAAGAGTTATTCCACGACATTATATGAAGATGTTCATATCTATGAAGAATGATGTTTTGAAGATGGTGCACAAGATTGGAATGCAAATGCTCAAGGATATAAATTGATGTTCTTATCAGGGGGAGTTAATGCGCGTTGCACTCTTTTTCCCTTACAAGGTTTTGTCCCAACTGGGTTTTCCTTGCGAGGTTTTTAACGAGGCAAGCAATAGGCGCATATTCAAACATGTGTACTCTTTTTCCTTCTCTTTAATTTTTCCCATTGGGTTTTGGTTTTAAGGTTTTAACGAGGCACATTGTTGAATAGACATTCAAGGGGGAGTGTTATAAATAGAACTCTATTTAAGGTGAATGTCTATATTTAGAGAGATTCTAGGGTTTACTACTTGGTGGCTAAGTCACCACCTCCCTATAAATATAGGGCTTCTATTCCATTGTAATCCATCCCAAGTATCAATAAGAATACTCCTCTCCCTATTCTCTCTATATTGTTCTTGTCTTTTATATTATTTCATAACATTTATATATATATAGCTGGAAATTAGTTGTCTGTGGCTATCCCTTAAGAACAAATGTGTGACAGAATTTAAGAAATGATCTCTTTATTCAAGTAAAATAAAAAAAAATCTTTTTCTTTAGTTACTTGTTTTTTTTATCAAGACATTGTTGTTCTTAATTAGCTACGTAAGTGAAGTACATCATGATTTTTATGCATAGAACTAGTTAGAAATTCTATATTGTTTTTTCCACCCTATCACTAGCATTGGTATCTAATTAGTTGGTGGCAAGTGAAAAATGTCTACAATAACATTTAATTGATATTTTATTTACCATGTTACAGGTGAACATACATTTATAGATGTGATTGATTCTTCAAATCCTAAAAAGGGAGAAATAAGAGTTATTGTCGAGGTAAATTTTGGAGCTAGAGTTTGAGATGGCAAGAGCATGTAAAGAATATAACCGATTAGTAAAATTCTTGCCTGAAGTCTTTGTCGGAAAAATTGAGAGATTATTATCGTTGATCGAGATTTTGTGTGCAGCCACGAAGAAATGCATGAAGGATAAGAAAATGCACATTGGACCATGGCGAAAACAAAAATACATGCAAGCTAAGTGGCTTAAAACATGAGAAGGTATGGCGGCCAAGCTACCGTTGTCCACCGTCGTCGACGATTATTTTAGCCGGCCGCCACGGCCGAGGGCATCTATGCTCACCGTCGATTTGCTGGAAAATATTCCGAATTTACATCTCAAGGCAGTTGAAGTAGTGTGAGTTATGTTAATTAATTGATGTATACAATTGGAAAAATACACTATTACGTAAGTGTACTTTTTGTTGTTCTTTAAGCTTTTGGGCTTATTAGTTTGGAGAGTAGAGTTTATAATATAACCTATGAATAGTGATTGCAAGTCTGCGGCTTGGTTTGTAGTTAGATCTAAAATGAATTGTGATCGCAAATAGGAGTATTCATAAAAATCCAAAAAAATCCAATCAAATCGACCAAAAAAATGATACTTTTTTTGTTTGGTTTGGTTCTGAATTTTAAAAACCCACTAAATTTGGTTTGGTTTTGGTTTTAATCAGGAAAAAGCCGAACCAAACCGACTATATAGTTATACAAAGTTTCAGAAAATTTTATGATAATTGTTACTTAATAATTTTGCACTTTTAATATAGTTCTTTACCTTTATATTCTAGTTTGATTGTTGGTTTTTGTTTAGTGTAAGAATCCATTTCGTATTAGAAATAATAAATTATTAATTGAGTCCATAAATTATTTAGAGAAATTTTCATAAAGCACTATCTTTTAGTAGTAATTAGCAGTTTATAGACACTATTTGCTATATTACGGTTTATAGATACCTTTTATGTGGTTATAAGATGTATTTGATGTATTTAAGCTATTGTATTCTTGAATACAATAGCGAAAATAGACGTTTATCAGGGAAGTCTAGCTAATTAGTTGTTGTATTCGACTGTATTCATGAACATGAGATTACAGGTGGACATATTATTGTATTCGACTGTATTCACGGCGTGAAACATGGGATTACATTGTTTTAAAACAGAAAGTGAATCAATTAACTTGATAGACTCCTAATATAATTCAACAAACTTAATTATAACACACAAATTTTGTATTTTCAGTTATGAAAAAGATTCTCAATCGAAAAATACCCAAAAACATAGCAATCTTCAGAGAAATTATATAATACATCTGAATACATAAATTATATTAATTAAAAAAATCGTATGAATACATTCATGGCATATAGCGAGACAGTGAATACAATGAAATACATAGAATACAGCGGGATACATTGAAATACAATAAAAAATAGTGAATACAATGAAATACATGAAATACAACGAGATATACTGAATTCAATAAAAAAAAAAGAGAATGAATACTATAAAATACATAAAAATACATAAAAATACATTGTAATATATTAACAGAAATGCTCGGCCCAAACTCTGGCGTCCTTGTTTATGATAATGTGTTACTGTACTGTTCACATCTTGATATAGCTCCAAAGCAGGAAGAGTTTCAGTGAGTTTCGGATCCAAAGCAAGCACATTACCACCGTATTGACAATTATCTCTCGAAATCTATATCAGTTGAGACTACCATAGTCCAATGGTATTAGCAGAAGTTTCCAGCACAACAAGTGTAAGTTCAACCCCAATTACCACCGAACCATAACAAGTTTCGGTGAGTTTCAGTAAGTCAAAGCAAGCACGAAGCTGTTCTAGGTCATCGTCGGTGATGCTCTTTGATCGGCGACGGTCGACGAGCTTCGTGCGGGGGTTATAATGGCGGAGGCCTAGCGAATTTGGGTGGGAGAATAGGTATGAATCATGGGTTTGTGGGAGAAAAGAGTAAAGTGTATACAAAGAGAGAGAGAGAGAGGGAGAGAGAGAGAACGCGGTTAATAAGATTTATGGAGATTATGTTAGAGAAAAGACTAAAAAGGAGAGAGAAAAATATTATTTAGAATATATGGTGCCTTAAATGTAGGATGTAACTATAATAAGATATTTTGCTATAAAGGATAAAAGGTATCTATAGGATGTAATATTTTAAAATGATATTTATTTAAAATAAATAGGGTACTAAGTTTTTTTATAGGGTGTAAAATTTTCAATTATTTATCACTATTTCATTCAATTATTATTAATATATTTTGGTAAATAATAGATTTCTCAAAGAGCAATTGATTTGATAGAGTTACATTAAAAATGTGATCATCGGAATATGTATTTGGTAGTGTATGTCTTATGTTTAAGAAATAACTAATAAATAACCAAAAAAACCGATATAAACGGAATCGAAAAAAATCAACTTAATTAATTTGGTTTAGTTTTAATATTTAAAAAATCAACTTACTTGATTTGGTTTTTTCTTTTAAAAGAACCCGATTCGAACCGAACTATAAACACCCTAATTCCAAGTTTAAAAGTGATTGACCCTATGGCTGCTCAGAATTTGTTAAATGAAAAAAAAAAAACGGTACCCCCCCCCCCCCCCCCCCGCCGCCCACCCTTTTGTGCTAGCCGGATAGGACAAAATGTAAATAAATATTCAAAGGAATTAATTAAAAAGGAAAAAAAGGAATGCACCGGTCGGGAACGAACCTTGGTTTGTAACGTGACAGAATACTATTCTATCACTGAACCAATAATGCTTGACGTTTGAATTTTCGTTACGGTAAAATATATTTATTGTCGGTGTTGTATTTTACTTTAATTAAGTTTTAGTTTAGCTGTGAAAATGCCATGACAATATGGCAAGTTTGATCAATTTTTCACCCCAAATGTGTCATTTATATGCAATGTATACAAGATTGAGGCTTTCTCGATCATCTAGTTGTCAACTCACCAATTACTCGATATCAAATATATTTCAATCACAAAATAGTTAGACAGTTATATCAAAACTTTATAGCATTTTTTTTAACTAATATTCTATCGAAAACAACTCATCACACAAGGCAAGGGTAAAGTATATATATATATACTTTATCCTGTTCAGATTCCAATTGTGTGATCACACTGAATATATTATTAATTTTAATTTGTTTGGAGCCTATCTTCATAAATTATTTAAAACGAAAAGAAAAAAGGAGAAGGAAGGAATGAGAAAGAGCTAAGTTGGGCTTATAATACAATGTTATAATGAGGAAACTGCAAACTAAAAACAACTCGCATCTATAACAAATCAACTGTGTTGTGTGTTGGAGGAGTTAATAAAAAATAAGGAAGAACCAAAATTGTCAATACTGGTACTAAGATGAGAGACAAGAGGGGTTGCTCTGATGGTAAGCAACCTCCACTTCCAACCGAGAGGTTGTGAGTTCGAGTCTCCCTAAGAGCAAGGTGAGAAGTTTTTGGAGGGAAGGATGTCGGGGTCTATTTGGAAACAACCTCTCTACCCTAGGGTAGGGGTAAGGTCTGCGTACACACTACCCTCCCCAGACCCCACTAAGTGAGATTATACTGGGTTGTTGTTGTTGTTGGTACTAAGATGAGAATTAAGTAATCATATTATTATTATTTTTTTTGTTGTTGCAATTCTGCTACATGATTGTGTTGTATTCTGCTAGTCTCGCTAGACTCAGCATACTTATAGTTAATTAGTTCAATTTGAAGAAGAAAATTATTCTAAAAATTATAGTGAAAGTCATAAATTCGTTGCCAAATTGACTTAAGGTAGCATGTATATTTGAATGTAGGAGTTTGTCGCATTGTAGGAAAGGCCTCTGCCTGTTTCTTTCCCTTTTTGGTTCTATTTAGACAAATTAATTGGGGCAAAAATGTTTCCAAAGAGTGAGTACGTAATGCAATAGAAAACTATTCATTTGTCGAAGTTATACGAAAACAATAAAGCTTACACTGAGAACAGAAATTGGCAAAACAAATGCGGTGAACGTGGATCGAACACGTGACCTTCAGATCTTCAGTCTGACGCTCTCCCAACTGAGCTATCCCCGCTTTTATGTGCAAGTAAGACGTAGTATACATTTTCTACGAAATCTATAGGATTTTGGTCGCACTCAGGCATCCTAAAATTCTACTCTCTGGATTTCACGTATATACTTCACTGACATAATCAAAGAGAATTTTTTGCCAAAAGAAAGATTAATTTCACATTGAAGCAAGTTATAAAGAAAAATACATGCATATCTATTTATGGTATTATCTCATACGCTAAAAAATAACATTCCAGTTTTCTAAAAGCAGAAATAAAATCTGCGTACACTTTACTTTCTCTAGATTCTACTTGTAAAAATACTGATTTTTATTGCTTGTTGTTGTTGTTGCTACTCGAAAACACAAAAATGTATTTCCTCAACTTTAATTTATATGTCTCATCCTTTCAAAAATTTTTCCACCACTTGCCTCATGGTTGGCCCATCATTTTTTTTATTTAAACATTTTGTATCCATTAATCTCGAAAAAAATGTACAAGGTAGAGCTCTAGTAGTAGCTTTGACTTGCTACTACTCTTTTACATCACAATTATCTCTGCTAAGTATCTAACTACTCTTCACTAATTACAACTACGTATAGAAGTTAGCTAGTACAAAAATTCTATGGAAAACTATTAAGCTGCCTCAATCCATTTTGCCAGCGACGACAATTCCTTCCTCGAGTATGGATATGTAAATCAACTTTTCTGCAAATCTGATTTTCCTCATATAATTTCTTTTCAAATTGATACTGTTCCTCTCCCTCCATATTAATGCAATAGTATTGATAAACACTCCAGCTGTTATAGAATATAATCCCAGTCTGCTCTTTGCGTTGCTGTTTACCCATTGCAGCTCAGTGTCCCAGTCTCCTACTGATCTTTGATGTCCCAGCCATAAACAGAGTCTAGTCCACAGATGTCTCATAATTGTGCATTCAAAAAATAAGTGTTTGAAGGATTTAACATTCTGCTGGCAGAATACACAAGTTGCAGGCACTTGGATGCCAATTTTCTGCAATCTGTCCACTGTTGGCAACCTTTGATGTGCACCTAGCCACATAGTGAATTGATGTCTAGGATGAATATTGGCAAGCAACAACAAGTTCTTCCATTCAACTTTGCAGTAAGTAGGAATCAGAGTGAAATACATCTTCTTGATCTGAAATTTGTCCAGTTTGCACATACCCTGTAATCTGTTTAACAGAGTCCCCTTGAGAAACTGATTCCCCATAATGGCAGCTCTACTATCCAGTATTTTCCTCACAACCCAAGAAGCAGTCTTAGAAGTAGTCATTTTTTTAATAGCTTCCTGTTTAAGGTAGTAACTGTGCACCCACTTTATCCAAAGGCAATCCTTCTTTCTAGTTAAATCCCAAAGATGCTTGCATATTGCTCCTTTGTTCCATACCTTCAAGTCAAGTATATGCAGTCCACCTGCTGTACTAGGTCTGCGCAGTTTTTCCCAAGCAACTAGTGCCTTCCTAGATGGATTAGCCCTTCCGGTCAACAGGAATGTTCTGCAGATAGTTTCAATAATTTTCATCAATTTGTTAGGCATAATGAATATTTGAGCCCAGTAGGTTTGCATTCCAAAAATGACAGCTTTGATCAGCTGACATCTTCCAACATAGGAGAGTAATTTTGCAGACCAGCATGTTATCTTGGCTGTTATCTTCTCAATCAGTGGCAAATAGTGACAGATAGCCAGTTTCTTGGAGTCTAAGGGTATCCCCAGATACCTAAATGACAGCTCTCCTTCAGTGAAACCCAGTGTTCCCAGAATTACCTCTCTAATATTCTGCTCTATTCTAGCCATATATATGACACTCTTGTTAACATTTGCATGCAGACCAGATGCTTCAGAGAATCTGTGGAAAGACTCCTTTAAGATTCTAATACAGATAAAATCAGCTCTACAGAACATTAACAAGTCATCAGCAAAGCATACATGAATACTGTTAATCTTCCTGCATTTAGGATGAAAACTGAAATCACCATTCTTGTGTAGCTGCCCCAGTTCCCTGTTTAAATACTCCATAGCAATCACAAATAGATAAGGTGACATAGGGTCACCCTGCCTAATACCCCTCTTAGCTTTAAAAGGTTTTGTTAAACCCCCATTTAGAACAAGAGAATAAGAGACAGTAGTAACACAAGCCATAATCCATTGGACAAATTTAGCAGGGAACCCTAAATCAATAAGAACCTACTTAAGAAAACTCCATTCCAAAGTATCATAAGCCTTTCTCAGATCTACTTTCAATACACATCTGGGAGACACTCCTTTGGCCTATCATTTTTGTGGGTATGTACATAACATCTAGCTACTTCTCACATCAATTCCATACTTAGAATCTCATAACCAAATGCACCAAGTGCAAAAATTTTAAAAAAGGGATTTCAAAAAAAGAAAATAAAATTCTACAATCAGGGTTGATATTTAATACCTAAAGAAAATTTTAAACACTTTTTACTTCTAAACTTCCCATCAAAACCTATTTCCAGAAGCATCTTCCATTCATCTCGATCTTGACTAGAAGTTTTACTTATGTGTCAAAAGAACTCAATTTAAATATAAGCAATGAGAACTCAATAGAATGTGTATTATTTGGCATCTATGATATACATAAGAAAAACAAGAACTCCTTAATACCACTTTAGATATTAGTTAAACAGATTTTTGATAATCCAGTCCAAAATTGGATACTGTTTGATTGTTCGTTTGTTCTAGGAATTTTTACCTTCTTTAGGAAAGATTAATACCTTGTTTATTTTAATAAATACTCTTTTAAAAATTATATTCCATTGCTACTTATTGCTTTTTATAGCCAAATATCTACTTATGGACACCTTTGTATTATTTTTCTCTCTCATTCTTTTAGATTTTTTTCACCCCTCTCTCAAAATGTCTTTCTCTACAACCAAAACTCCTTCATTTCGAGAAGAATGACACCGTTACTATCAAAAATTCAAAACTATTTTGCCTTAGATTACCATTTTTTGTGAATAGATAAGTTTTATTGTTTTCCTCATACAACTGACACTAGTTGTATGAGGCTCCTTTTTATCTCACAAATTTGTAGGCCCTAATCTTACACTTATGGGTCCACAAAACTGTGAGACAAAAAGGTTGCCTCATATAGCTAGTATCAATTGTATGAGACAAAAAACAAACTTTTTCCATGTGTATATGTGCAAATTTTATTTCAAAGGAATTACCAATTTCAGAATTCAAGTGCCCAAGTGCCAACTCGGTAGCAATGTGAACTTCGAGTAAGATTCCTTATTGTTAAATCAAGACCACAGAATCCGTTGAGCCGAGCGATATGACCAACAATAATATCGTGCTTCGAGTTCGTGGATGGCCTAAAAGAGGCGCGGTGGTGGTTGGAGTTTTCGTTTTGGGCAAAATTGGTGGAGTTTTGGTGGAATTTGGAGGGTGTGAGTTATAAATTTGGAAAGAGGGTGTTTAGAAATCAATGTCTTATATTTCGTATCTATGTCAAAATCCTACATAGGGTAAATTGGGCCTGACAATGGATGTTCGAAATCTGCTATCGACTAGACGATATTAGGGTTATTCTTGAACAAAGATGACGGAGTTTGGGGATGAGCAACTTGAAGAGTCTATTACCATTGTTTTCATTGTATTTCAATATATCTCGCTGTATTCTATGTATTTTATTGTATTCATTATCTTTTTTTCCATTGTATTTCAATGTATCTCACTGTATTCCATGTATTTCATTACATTCACTATCTCGCTATATTCCATAAATGTATTCAGATGTTTTTTTTAATTAATATAATTTATGTATTCAGATATAGTATATAATTTCTCTGAAGATTGCTATATTTTTGGGGTGTTTTCATATGTAGAATCTTTTTGTAACTTGAAAATATAAATTTTGTGTGTTATAATTGAGTTTGGGTTATATTAGGAATCTATTATATTAATTGATTCACTTTTAGTTTAAAAGCGACTGAATGTACCATGAATTGTGCTACTAACGTTACTGTATTCACAAATACATATCGCGAATACATTCGAATACAATAATCTGTACAACTGCAATCCCCTGTTTCATGCCGTAAATATAGTCGAATACAATAATCTATTTAGCTGTAATCCCATGTTTCACACCGAGAAATGTTACTTTATTCATTAACACAATAGCTTAAATACATCGAATACACTCTAAAAACCTAAAAATATGGCTATAAGAAGTAATATAGTAAATAGTAGCTACAACAAGCTAATAATATATGATGACATTTTCTATGTTTTGAGGCCCTAAAAACTTATTTTTATCTAACCTCGATTTGTGTGCACGGTCCAGGCGTATATCCGGAATGCTTTTATGTGAAGAAACTGATAAAAATACTATTTTTGCCTTTAAAATTGAATATCAATTGACTTCGGTCAACATTTTGGATAAATGGACATGGACCCGTGATTTGACGATCCCGAAAGATCCATAGAAAAATATGGGACTTGGGCATATGCGTGGAATTTAATTATGAGGTCCCAATCCCGAGAAATGAATTTTTGAAGAAAATTGTTGAACTGAAGTTTTAAGAGTTTGTGGAAATTTAAATGTATTTGAAATTAATAGTATCATGCACGTATTTTGGTTCCGGATCCTGGTACAAATCTTATATGGCATTTAGGTTGAGCACGTAAAATTTGTTTAGAAACAGACTTGATATGACGTGAATTGGACCCTCGGTTGTTTAAAATTGAACTTAAGAGTTCTTGAGATTTTTTTTTGATTTTGATGCTAAATTCGTTGTTAAAGATTTTAATTTAGTGATTTGATCGCTCAAGTAAGTCCATATGATATTTTTGAGTTAGTATGCATGTTTAGTTTGGAGCCCCGAGGACTCGGGCAAGTTTTTGATAGGTCTCAGGATGTTTTTACATTTAGGAAAAGTTGCAGATTTGCTGCTTCTGGTGTACAAACCATTTGTGCATCGCGATCGTGTAGTAACTCTCGCGATCACGAAAGGAGACTGAGCTGGGGAGAATTTATTCTATGCGAACGCAAAGAGAGGGACGTGAACACGACCTATTTCCCGTGAACGCGTATAGTAAATTGGAGGTGGGGCTAGGATGCTGTCGCTCTTCTACGCAAACGCGTACACAAGTCCGCGAACGCAAAGGTCAGGGGGCCAACCCTTCGCGAACGTGTAGGAGAACTTGTGATTGCGTAAGTCCACTTCTGCTAGCTCTTCGTGATCGCGATAGTGTTCTCGCGAATGTGATGAACACTGTCACCCAGCACTTGAAACAGTAGCAAAGTCGGGATTTAGCTCATATTTTCATATTTTCAAAATTAGAGAGCATTGAGGGGATTTTCAAGGAACAAGTTCTTTCCCAAAGTATTGTATATGATTCTGAACGCTTTTCTTTCGATTTTCCATTATATTTTATCAATCCCATCAAAATATCTAGAATTTTTATGGTAGAATTGGGAATTTGGATAGAGTTAGGGCTTTTTGAATAATTGGAATTTAGACCTCGTTTTGAGATTTGATTTCGAAACTAATTATATATTGGGCTAGTAAGTGAATGAGTAATCAGGTTTTGGTTCGAACCTCGAGATTTTACCAAGCGAGCGCGAGGTCGATTTTTTATTTTTTGGAAAAAATGATAGAATATCTATAATTAAGCATTGGGTATGGATTCTTTAGCATTTATTGATGTTGTTTAATTAATTTGGGCTAGATACAAGTAACTAGAAGGAGAATTCTAAAGGAAAAACAGTATTTGAGGCTTGAGTTGGTCGTGGAAGTTCGAGGTAAGTGTTTGGTCTAACCTAAGCTTGAGGGAATAGGTATTAAGCTTTATTTGCTCTGTGCTAGTGTAGTGTACGATGTATAGGTGTTGTGACAAGTATCTATGCGTCATCGACAAGAATGCCCATGAGTCTTACATAGTAATTGTTGTGTTTCCTATTAAGTAATATAATTGCCTAAATTGTTGATTCTTAGTGTTGAGCAAGATTTATGATTATCTTGTAGTATTTATTTATTGTTGAGCATTGGCTCCAGTTCAGGTTATGATTGTGAAGTTAAGTGTTGGTGCAAGTTTGGTTATAGCTGATTCCCTTACCGGGACATACTTATTTCTTACTGTTGATTCTCTTGTCTGGATATGTTTATTCTTGTTGTTGATTCCCTTATCAAGATATTTGTTTTTGCTATTGTTTGGGTGAGGAAAGAGAGATAAAGCACGAATAGTGATGCCGTGCACATTCATGTTTATGCATATCGTGAGGAAAGAGTGATAAAACACGAAAGGTGATGCTGTGTACATTTTATTGATATTAATACATATGATGAGGAAGAGAGATAAAGCACGAAGCATGATACAGTGCACAATTCCAACATTTCCATGGTGAGGAAGAGAGATAAATCACGAAGGGTGATGCCGTGTATATTTTTATTGCTTGATTGCATTGATGAGGATTGAGAGTAAAAGCACGAAGGTAATGTCGTGCACTTATCGCCTATTTATTATGATTTCTTGCTTCTTCGGTTCAAGTACCTTAATTGTCTTGTTCTACTATTATTGTGATTCATTATGTTAGTGTTTTCCCTATAGAGTTACCCTTCCACTGTTACTTTTGAATTAATTTTATTACTATTATTCTATAGATACTCTTTAGCTGCAGGTTAATTGGTTGTTGTGTCCTAGCATCGTCACTACTTCACCAAGGTTAGGCTCGGCACTTACCAGCACATGGGGTCGGTTGTGCTGATATTACATGTCATACCTCTTTTTTAATACTACATACCCGTGAAGGGAGTAGATAAGGAAGTTTTTCCAATTAAAAGACAATCGAAACGTGATTTATTTGTTAAAAGATTTCAGAGTCTCCACTTGGGATAATTAGTGGTGTCCCAAGTCACCGGCTTAAAATCCTGAATCGAAGAAAGTTAACTCTGTAACACAGTCTGCAAGAAAGAAATCCAAGTAAGAAATGCTGTTAACTCGGGAGAAGGTGTTAGACTCTCCCGAGTTCCATAGTTTTGCAACTGTTGTATTCGGCTTAATTATCTGATTTTAATACATTTGTACCTATGTGAAATTTTAACTTTTTACCGCTTTTATTTAATTTTGAGAAGATTGCAATGTTGTTAAAATGCTTCTTGAACCACGTCGCATAAATGTACTCGTAAATAGTAATACGTTTTATCTAACGTTTAGATTTGGATTTGGGTCACATAAATGTGCACCCGTATTTATAAAAGTACATTATTTAACTAGTGCACCTAAGGTAATTGCGTGCTTTTCCAAATTTGCGAGGCCATGAAAATTTGCTAGATGACTCCTCGAATTCTAAGGATTTTAAAATTAATTAAACGAGGATCCATACCATTATTCAATTTTATTTGGCATGAGCACTCCTCAATTCTAATTAAAAGGATCTGATTAACAAAAATAGTCTAACATGGTTGAAATTCCACTTGTGCGAACTAGATGTTTTGAACCACAAGACTCCGAGAAACCCATTTAGAATAGACCCAAAACACTTCTAAGGATTTTTGTCAGACTTGGGCCTAACGTTCAGACCCTAATTTGAACTTTTAACAGGTTTGAATGAGGGGCTCAGTATTGAATCTCTATCGACCAAGCACCAACGGGTTTTAACGGAAGAAACAAAACATGTTATGGGCTAACACAGGAATACATGAGCCCTAGGCTTATTTATTACGCGGCATGGGCCAGAATGAAACCCAATTATTATAGTACGAATGATCCAAATCGATAAAGAAATTTAAATAAAGCCAACAGAGAACTTGGAATCGGATTAACTCACTTAAACTACTCAAAATATGACTGCATAAAATGTCAAAAATATCTTATGAAAACTATGCAAGAAAAATTCATTGTTGAAATCTGTCGTGATACTCGAACACCTAAATGACTTGCCCAAAAAGGAATACTGTTGAATTGAAAAACTTAATTACACTAGTACTTCACATGATCAAACATGCTAAATTATTTTGCATACTTAGCTGTATACATCCAATAATACTATGAATCTCTCTCCCTTTAATCCTGATCATAACACTTAAAATCCCAGTAAACATTCGACAATACCCAATGACACATGACTGACTGAGCTTGACTGATAAATACTAAAGCATCCTGTGATTAAGTCCATGAGACTTAAAATATCCTATTAGTCGTACAGTAGCTCCAAAATAATAAGAGAAATTCTAATACAAAGATCTATTTAACAATATAACACTTCAAGTAATAGCAGAATTCAAAATACAAAACATAATCAAACAGAAGAAGTTATGCTTTCAAATTCTTCTTTGTCATTTCATTCTTCAATTCTAAGCTTCATCAGCACAAATAAAGTTTTCAAGAGACATATATCTGGAAAGTGAAAATAATAGAAAATGAAGGGATCAGCAACGAGTAACAGTAGTCAGTCCAAATTTCAGCCAACCAGGTTTGAAATAACGAAATCCAGCCATAAACACTTGATAAAACAATGCCACAATTAACGAAATCAAATTAGTTCTACCAATACCCTAAGTCGAATCATTTTCCCACCTCAAAAGAAAATCAGGAATTGTTTATGAAATCAAAGAAAACTTCAGAGTTCAGAACATACGTTCAAGGGAATAGTGTTTGTAACCTAAATTTTAGCCATCTGAGTTTTTTATATCACTAAAATCTCTTTCTTCTAAGGCAAGAAAGGGTGCCTTTATATACAAGGCAAGTAGGGCAACCCTTAGGTTTTAATTTTGCAATTCAGTCCTTAATTTTGTGCCTTGGTAACCAAGTTTTATTTGATGTTTTTTAGCAAACCCCCTACTAGAAGCTTCCACAGCTGTTACTGAAGATTCCATAGGGTTCTTTTCCCAAACTACCCCTTAGTTAACCTAGAATCACCCTTTAGCCTCAAAGATGGGTCAGGATTAACCACTTTACAGACTTGGGCTCAAAATGGCTCAAAGACCAATCTTACAAGTGAGCAACTTAACAACTGAACCAATTAATGTCAAACCTCAACTAAATAAACCATTGGTCTAAATCGACTGAATTAACCAACATGAACATGAAATGCATCAAGCAGGACAGAATCAATGTGTAACCGGGAAAGGATAAGTCTTAACCAGGCCCGAAACTATGAAAAAGAATAGAAGAAGAAAAAGAGGTGAATGGACCAACCAATCTAATGACAATAGATTAACTTAATCATGGACCTATTTTTACTGGCTAGGCGATTATACTGATAATAACATGGAAACATACTAACTAAGCTGTCAAAACAAGATCAAGAGATGAACTAACAAATACCATAGACCAACGCATTTCTGAAAGGACAAGAAAGAAAAGAAAAGCTAACAAGGCTAGTGACGAAACAAGCCCAGGTTCCAACGAATATGAAAGTAAAAAAACACACAAAGAGGAAGAAACAGAATTAACGGATCAATGCCTGAAATTTAGGGCAATTCAAACCTCTGATTTTGTCCACCAATAACACTAATTGTTTACCCTTAGTACAACAAACAAATAGCGTTATTAAAGGGCAAAATCAAACTAATACTTGAAAAATATCAAGACAAGACCACAAGAAAATCTTCATGCATGGGTCAGATCTTCAAACTAAGATCCGATCCATTTGAGGGGTATTCGAGGAAGAATACTGGTGAATTTGTCATATGGGAGGCATGGGGGTTGCAGGGTGTGAATTTTGGGGTGATTTGGATGCGGCACCGCCGGGAACGACGGCTGAGTTAGTACTTCAAGCCAATGGTCGAGAGGATGTGCTGGGTTTTGAGGGAAAGCAATGATGGATTTGGGTGGAGGAGAGGGAGGAGAAGCGATGGTGTTAATTTGGGACCGATTGGAGCTCTGCCACCGTCATTGCCAATTTTTGGCCGGCAGCGGGGACGGGGTGTCTCTAGGGTTTGCTTGAGTGGGAGAGGTAAGAGGGTTTGGAGGGGGGGGGGGCATTTGGACACTTATGTACTTGAAGTTCCTCATGGTTGGCCTATCATTTTTTTTTAATTTAAACATTTTGTATCCATTAATCTCGAAAAAAATGTACAAGGTAGAGCTCTAGTAGTAGCTTTGACTTGCTACTACTCTTTTACATCACAATTATCTCTGCTAAGTATCTAACTACTCTTCACTAATTACAACTACGTATAGAAGTTAGCTAGTACAAAAAATTCTATAGAAAACTATTAAGCTGCCTCAATCCATTTTGCCAGCGACGACAATTCCTTCCTCGAATATGGATATGTAAATCAACTTCTCTGCAAATCTGAATTTCCTCATATACTTTCTTTTCAAATTGATACTGTTCCTCTCCCTCCATATTAATGCAATAGTATTGATAAACACTCCAGCTGTTATAGAATATAATCCCAGTCTGCTCTTTGCGTTGCTGTTTACCCATTGCAGCTCAGTGTCCCAGTCTCCTACTGATCTTTGATGTCCCAGCCATAAACAGAGTCTAGTCCACAGATGTCTCGTAATTGTGCATTCAAAAAATAAGTGTTTGAAGGATTTAACATTCTGCTGGCAGAATACACAAGTTGCAGGCACTTGGATGCCAATTTTCTACAATCTATCCACTGTTGGCAACCTTTGATGTGCAGCTAGCCACATAGTGAATCGATGTCTAGGATGAATATTGGCAAGCAACAACAAGTTCTTCCATTCAACTTTGTAGTAAGTAGGAATCAGAGTGAAATACATCTTCTTGATCTGAAATTTGTCCAGTTTGCACATACCCTGTAATCTGTTTAACAGAGTCCCCTGGAGCAACTGATTCCCCATAATGGCAGCTCTACTATCCAGTATTTTCCTCACAACCCAAGAAGCAGTCTTAGGAGTAGTCATTTTTTCAGTAACTTCCTGTTTAAGGTAGTAGCTGTGCACCCACTTTATCCAAAGGCAATCCTTCTTTCAAGGTAAATCCCAAAGATGCTTGCATATTGCTGCTTTGTTCCATACCTTCAAGTCAAGTATATTCAGTCCACCTGCTGTACTAGGTCTGCACACTTTTTCCCAAGCAACTAGTGCCTTCCTAGATGGATTAGCCCTTCCGGTCCACAGGAATGTTCTGCAGATAGTTTCAATAATTTTCATCACTTTCTTAGGCATAATGAATATTTGAGCCCAGTAGGTTTGCATTCCAAAAATGACAGCTTTGATCAGCTGACATCTTCCAACATAGGAGAGTAATTTTGCAGACCAGCATGTTATCTTGGCTGTTATCTTCTCAATCAGTGGCAAATAGTGACAGATAGCCAGTTTCTTGGAGTCTAAGGGTATCCCCAGATACCTAAATGACAGCTCTCCTTCAGTGAAACCCAGTGTTCCCAGAATTACCTCTCTGATATTCTGCTCTATTCCAGCCATATATATGGCACTCTTGTTAATATTTGCATGCAGACCAGATGCTTCAGAGAATCTGTGGAAAGACTCCTTTAAGATTCTAATAGAGATAAAATCAGCTCTACAGAACATTAACAAGTCATCAGCAAAGCATACATGAATACTGTTAATCTTCCTGCATTTAGGATGAAAACTGAAATCACCATTCTTGTGTAGCTGCCCCAGTTCCCTGTTTAAATACTCCATAGCAATCACAAATAGATAAGGTGACATAGGGTCACCCTACCTAATACCCCTCTTAGCTTTAAAAGGTTTTGTTAAACCCCCATTTAGAACAAGAGAATAAGAGACAGTAGTAACACAAGCCATAATCCATTGGACAAATTTAGCAGGGAACCCTAAATCAATAAGAACCTGCTTAAGAAAACTCCATTCCAAAGTATCATAGGCCTTTCTCAGATCTACTTTCAATACACATCTGGGAGACATTCCTTTGGCCTATCATTTTTGTGGGTATGTACATAACATCTAGCTACTTCTCACATCAATTCGAAACTTAGAATCTCATAACCAAATGCACCAAGTGCAAAAATTTTAAAAAAGGGATTTCAAAAAAAGAAAATAAAATTCTACAATCAGGGTTGATATTTAATACCTAAAGAAAATTTTAAACACTTTTTACTACTAAACTTCCCATCAAAACCTATTTCCAGAAGCATCTTCCATTCATCTCGATCTTGACTAGAAGTTTTACTTATGTGTCAAAAGAACTCAATTTAAAAATAAGCAATGAGAACTCAATAGAATGTGTATTATTTGGCATCTATGATATACATAAGAAAAACAAGAACTCCTTAATACCACTTTAGATATTAGTTAAACAGATTTTTGATAATCCAGTCCAAAATTGGATACTGTTTGATTGTTCGTTTGTTCTAGGAATTTTTACCTTCTTTAGGAAAGATTAATACCTTATTTATTTTAATAAATACTCTTTTAAAAATTATATCCCATTGCTACTTATTGATTTTTATAGCCAAATATCTACTTATGGTCACCTTTGTATTATTTTTCTCTCTCATTCTTTTAGATTTTTTTCACCCCTCTCTCAAAATATCTTTCTCTACAACCAAAACTCCTTCATTTTGAGAAGAATGACACCGTTACTATCAAAAATTCAAAACTATTTTGCCTTAGATTACCATTTTTTGTGAATAGAGAAGTTTTATTGTTTTCCTCATACAACTGACACTAGTTGTATGAGGCTCCTTTTTATCTCACAAATTCGTAGGCCCCAATCTTACACTTATGGGTCCATAAAACTGTGAGAAAAAAGGGTTGCCTCATACAACTAGTATCAATTGTATGAGACAAAAAACAAACTTTTTCCATGTGTATATGTGCAAATTTTATTTCAATGGAATTACTAATTTCAGAATTCAAGTGCCCGAGTGCCAACTCGGTAGCAATGTGAACTTCGAGTAAGATTCCTTATTGTTAAATCAAGACCACAGAATCCGTTGAGCTCGAGCGATATGACCAACAATAATATCGTGCTTCGAGTTGGTGGATGGCCTAAAAAGAGGCGCGGTGGTGGTTGGAGTTTTCGTTTTGGGCAAAATTGGTGGAGTTTTGGTGGAATTTGGAGGGTGTGAGTTATAAATTTGGGAAGAGGGTGTTTAGAAATCAATGTCTTATATTTCGTATCTATGTCAAAATCCTACATAGGGTAAATTGGGCCAGACAATGGAGGTTCGAAATCTGCTATCGACTAGACGATATTAGGGTTATTCTTGAACAAAGATGACAGAGTTTGGGGATGAGCAACTTGAAGAGTCTATTACCATTGTTTTCATTGTATTTCAATATATCTCGCTGTATTCTATGTATTTTACTGTATTCGTTATCTTTTTTTCCATTGTATTTCAATGTATCTCACTGTATTCCATGTATTTCATTACATTCACTATCTCGCTATATTCCATAAATGTATTCAGATGTTTTTTTTAATTAATATTATTTATGTATTCAGATATATTATATAATTTCTCTGAAGATTGCTATACTTTTGGGGTGTTTTCATATGTAGAATCTTTTTGTAACTTGAAAATATAAATTTTGTGTGTTATAATTGAGTTTGGGTTATATTAGGAATCTATTATATTAATTGATTCACTTTTCGTTTAAAAGCGACTGAATGTACCATGAATTGTGCTATTAACGTTACTGTATTCACAAATACATATCGCGAATACAGTCGAATACAATAATCTGTACAACTGCAGTCCCCTGTTTCATGCCGTAAATATAGTCGAATACAATAATCTATTTAGCTGTAATTCCATGTTTCACACCGAGAAATCTTACTGTATTCATTAACACAATAGCTTAAATACATCGAATACACTCTAAAAACCTAAAAATATAGCTATAAGAAGTAATATAGTAAATAGTAGCTACAACTAGCTAATAGTATATGATGACCTTTTCTATGTTTTGAGGCCTTAAAAACTTATTTTTATCTAACCTCGATTTGTGTGCACGGTCCAGGCGTATATCCGGAATGCTTTCATGTGAAAAAACTGATAAAAATACTATTTTTGCCTTTAAAATTGAATATCAATTGACTTCGGTCAGCATTCTGGATAAATGGACATGGACCCGTGATTTGACGATCCCGAAAGATCCATAGAAAAATATGGGACTTGGGCATATGCGTGGAATTTAATTTCGAGGTCCCAATCCCGAGAAATAAATTTTTGAAGAAAATTGTTGAACTGAAATTTTAAGAGTTTGTGGAAATTTAAATGTATCTGAAATTTATAATATCTTGCACGTATTTTGGTTCCGGATCCTGGTACAAATCTTATATGGCATTTAGGTTGAGCACGTAAAATTTGTTTAGGAACAGACTTGATATGACTTGAATCGGACCCTTGGTTGTTAAAAATTGAACTTAAGAGTTCTTGAGATTTTTTTTTGATTTTGATGCTAAATTCGTTGTTAAAGATTTTAATTTGGTAATTGATCGCACAAGTAAGTCCATATGATATTTTTGAGTTAGTATGCATATTTAGTTTGGAGCCCCGAGGACTCGGGTCAGTTTTTGATAGGTCTCAGGATGTTTTTACACTTAGGAAAAGTTGCAGATTTGCTGCTTCTGGTGCACAAACCATTTGTGCATCGCGATCGTGTAGTAACTCTCGCGATCACGAAAGGAGACTCAGCTGGGGAGAATTTGTTCTATGCGAACGCAAAGAGAGGGATGTGAACACGACCTATTTCCCGTGAACGCGTATAGTAAATTGGAGGTAGGGCTAGGATGTTGTTGCTCTTCTACGCAAACGCGTACACAAGTCCGCGAACGCGAAGGTCTGGGGGCCAACCCTTCGCGAACACGTAGGAGAACTTGTGATTGCGTAAGTCCACTTCTGCTAGCTCTTCGTGATCGCGATAGTGTTCTCGCGAATGTGGTGAACACTGTCACCCAGCACTTGAAACAGTAGCAAAGTCGGGATTTAGCTCATATTTTCAAAATTAGAGAGCATTGAGGGGATTTTCAAGGAACAAGTTCTTCCCCAAAGTATTGTATATGATTCTGAACGCTTTTCTTTCGATTTTCCATTATATTTTATCAATCTCATCAAAATATCTAGAATTTTTATGGTAGAATTGGGAATTTTCGATAGAGTTAGGGCTTTTTGAATAATTAGAATTTAGACCTCGTTTTGGGATTTGATTTCAAAACTAATTATATATTGGGCTCGTAAGTGAATGAGTAATCAGGTTTTGGTTCGAACCTCAAGATTTTACCAAGCGAGCGCGGGGTCGATTTTTTATTTTTTGGAAAAAATGATAGAATATTTATAATTAAGCATTGGGTATGGATTCTTTAGCATTTATTGATGTTGTTTAATTAATTTGGGCTAGATACAAGTAACTAGAAGGAGAATTCTAAAGGAAAAATAGTATTTGAGGCTTGAGTTGGTCGTGGAAGTGCGAGGTAAGTGTTTGGTCTAACCTAAGCTTGAGGGAATAGGTATTAAGCTTTATTTGCTCTGTGCTAGTGTAGTGTACGATGTATAGGTGTTGTGACAAGTATCTATGCATCATCGACAAGAATGCCCATGAGTCTTAAATAGTAATTGTTGTGTTTCCTATTAAGTACTATAATTGCCTAAATTGTTGATTCTTAGTGTTGAGAAAGATTTATGATTATCTTGTAGTATTTATTTATTGTTGAGCATTGGCTCCAGTTCAGGTTTTGATTGTGAAGTTAAGTGTTGGTGCAAGTTTGGTTATAGCTGATTCCCTTACCGGGACATACTTATTTCTTACTGTTGATTCTCTTGTCTGGATATGTTTATTCTTGTTGTTGATTCCCTTATCAAGATATTTGTTTTTGCTATTGTTTGGGTGAGGAAAGAGAGATAAAGCACGAATAGTGATGCCGTGCACATTCATATTTATGCATATCGTGATGAAAGAGTGATAAAACACGAAAGGTGATGCTGTATACATTTTATTGATATTAATACATATGATGAGGAAGAGAGATAAAGCACGAAGCATGATACAGTGCACATTTCCAACATTTCCATGGTGAGGAAGAGAGATAAAGCACGATGGGTGATGCCGTGTATATTTTTATTGCTTGATTGCATTGATGAGGATTGAGAGTAAAAGCACGAAGGTAATGTCGTGCACTTATCGCCTATTTATTATGATTTCTTGCTTCTTCGGTTCAAGTACCTTAATTGTCTTATTCTACTATTATTGTGATTCATTATGTTAGTGTTTTCCCCATAGAGTTACCCTTCCAATGTTACTTTTGAATTAATTTTATTACTATTATTCTATAGATACTCTTTAGCTGCAGGTTAATTGGTTTTTGTGTCCTAGCATCGTCACTACTTCACCAAGGTTAGGCTCGGCACTTACCAGCACATGGGGTCGGTTGTGCTGATATTACATGTCATACCTCTTTTTTAATACTACATACCCGTGAAGGGCGTAGATAAGGAAGTTTTTCCAATTAAAAGACAATCGAAACGTGATTTATTTGTTTAAAGATTTCAGAGTCGCCACTTGGGATAAATAGTGGTGTCCCAAGTCACCGGCTTAAAATCCCGAGTCGAAGAAAGTTTGACTCTGTAATATAGTCTGCAAGAAAGAAATCCAAGTAAGAAATTCTGTTAACTCGGGAGAAGGTGTTAGACTCTCTCGAGTTCCATAGTTTTGCAACTGTTGTATTCGGCTTAATTATCTGATTTTAATACATTTGTACCTATGTGAAATTTTAACTTTTTACCGCTTTTATTTAATTTTGAGAAGATTGCAATGTTGTTAAAATGCGTCTTGAACCATGTCGCATAAATGTACCCGTAAATAGTAATACATTTTATCTAACGTTGAGATTTGGATTTGGGTCACATAAATGTGTACCCGTATTTAGAAAAGTATTATTTAACTAGTGCACCTAAGATAATTGCGTGCTTTTCCAAATTTGCGAGGCCATGAAAATTTGCTAGATGACTCCTCGAATTCTAAGGATTTTAAAATTAATTAAACGAGGATCCATACCATTATTCAATTTTATTTGGCATGAGCACTCCTCAATTCTAATTAAAAGGATCTGATTAACAAAAATAGTCTAACATGGTTGAAATTCCACTTGTGCGAACTAGATGTTTTGAACCACAAGACTCCGAGAAACCCATTTAGAATAGACCCAAAACACTTCTAAGGATTTTTGTCAGACTTGGGCCTAACGTTGAGACCCTAATTTGAACTTTTAACAGGTTTGAATGAGGGGCTCAGTATCGAATCTCTACCGACCAAGCACCAACGGGTTTTAACGGAAGAAACAAAACATGTTATGGGCTAACACAGGAATACATGAGCCCTAGGCTTATTTATTACGCGGCATGGGCCAAAATGAAACTCAATTATTATAGTACGAATGATCCAAATCGATAAAGAAATTTAAATAAAGCCAACACAGAACTTGGAATCGGATTAACTCACTTAAACTACTCAAAATATGACTGCATAAAATGTCAAAAATATCTTATGAAACCTTTGCAAGAAAAATTCATTGTTGAAATCTGTTGTGATACTCGAACACCTAAATGACTTGCTCAAAAAGGAATACCGTTGAATTGAAAAACTTAATTACACTAGTACTTCACATGATCAAACATGCTAAATTATTTTGCATACTTAGCTGTATACATCCATTAATACTATGAATCTCTCTCCCTTTAATCCTGATCATAACACTTAAAATCCCAGTAAACATTCGACAATACCCAATGACACATGACTGACTGAGCTTGACTGATAAATACAAAAGCATCCTGTGATTAAGTCCACGAGACTTAAAATGTCCTATTAGTCGTACAATAGCTCCAAAATAATAAGAGAAATTCTAATACAAAGATCTATTTAACAATATAACACTTCAAGTAATAGCAGAATTCAAAATACAAAACATAATCAAACAGAAGAAGTTATGCTTTCAAATTCTTCTTTCTCATTTCATTCTTCAATTCTAAGCTTCATCAGCACAAATAAAGTTTTCAAGAGACATATATCTGGAAAGTGCAAATAATAGAAAATGAAGGGATCAGCAACGAGTAACAGTAGTCAGTCCAAATTTCAGCCAACCAGGTTTGAAATAATGAAATCCAGCCATAAACACTTGATAAAACAATGCCACAATTAACAAAATCAAATTAGTTCTACCAATACCCTAAGTCGGATCATTTTCCCACCTCAAAAGAAAATCAGGAATTGTTTATGAAATCAAAGAAAACTTCAGAGTTCAGAACATACGTTCAAGGGAATAGTGTTTGTAACCTAAATTTTAGCCATCTGAGTTTTTTATGAGTTTTTTATATCACTAAAATCTCTTTCTTCTAAGGCAAGAAAGGGTGCCTTTATATACAAGGCAAGTAGAGCAACCCTTAGGTTTTAATTTTGCAATTCAGTCCTTAATTTTGTGCCTTGGTAACCAAGTTTTATTTGATGCTTTTTAGCAAACCCCCTATTAGAAGCTTCCCCAGCTGTTACTGAAGATTCCATAGGGTTCTTTTCCCAAACCACCCCTTAGTTAACCTAGAATCACCCTTTAGCCTCAAAGATGGGTCAGGATTAACCACTTTACAGACTTGGGCTCAAAATGGCTCAAAGACCAATCTTACAAGTGGGCAACTTAACAACTGAACCAATTAATGTCAAACCTCAACTAAATAAACCATTGGTCTAAATCGACTGAATTAACCAACATGAACATGAAATGCATCAAGCAGGACAGAATCAATGTGTAACCGGGAAAGGATAAGTCTTAACCAGGCCCGAAACTATGAAAAAGAATAGAAGAAGAAAAAGAGGTGAATGGACCAACCAATCTGATGACAATAGATTAACTTAATCATGGACCTATTTTTACTGGCTAGGCGATTATACTGATAATAACATGGAAACATACTAATTAAGTTGTAAAAACAAGATCAAGAGATGAACTAACAAATACCATAGACCAACGCATTTCTGAAAGGACAAGAAAGAAAAGAAAAGCTAACAAGGCTAGTGACGAAACAAGCCCAAGTTCCAACGAATATGAAAGTAAAAAAACACACAAAGAGGAAGAAACAGAATTACCGGATCAATGCCTGAAATTTAGGGCAATTCAAACCTCTGATTTTGTCCACCAATAACACTAATTGTTTAACGTTAGTACAACAAACAAATAGCGTTATTAAAGGGCAGAATCAAACTAATACTTGAAAAATATCAAGACAAGACCACAAGAAAATCTTCATGCACGGGTCAGATCTTCAAACTAAGATTCGATCCATTTGAGGGGTATTCGAGGAAGAATACTGGTGAATTTGTCATAAGGGAGGCATGGGGGTTGCAGGGTGTGAATTTTGGGGTGATTTGGATGCGGCACCGCCGGGAACGACGGCGGAGTTAGTACTTCAAGCCAATGGTCGAGAGGATGTGCTGGGTTTTGAGGGAAAGCAATGATGGATTTGGGTGGTGGAGAGGGAGGAGAAGCGATGGTGTTAATTTGGGACCAATTGGAGCTCTGCCACCGTCGTTGCCAATTTTTGGCCGGTAGCAGAGACGGGGTGTCTCTAGGGTTTGCTTGAGTGGGAGAGGTGAGAGGGTTTGGAGGGGGGGGGGGCATTTGGACACTTATGTACTTGAAGTTCCTCAGTTCTTAACCGTTGGATCAAAGATCCTCGATGGCTGAGATTAATCTACGCTAAACGACGTCGTTTGGGTTCATTGGGGGGCTAGACCGGGTTTGGGTGTGGGCTGGACTGGGTTCTGGGTGTTTCTGGGCTGGGAATTTAATAGAATTAGCCTAATTTTGTTCTTCTTCTTCTTCTTTATTATTATTTTTCAGATTTTTTTTTATTTTCAAAATTAACTAAAATATAAATTAAATTATAAATCCAAATTAACCTGTAAAAATTCTAATTAATCCTATATAATCATTATTATCATAAATAATTAAAACTAAATGAAAATGAAAAATTACCTAAAAATCCAAGTTAAAATTAAAAGTGCAAATTAAACTATTTTTTATTTTCCTTTTATAAAATGACTAATTGTTAATTAATTCTTGAAAAATATCAAATCAAATTCTAAATACACACTTTTATTTTTCACTGATCAAAATGCACAAACAAGATGAAAACAATTAACAAAAATATCCACAAAAATTCACAAAATTACAAATAAATTAAAGAAATTATTTGCTTATGAATTTATGGGAGTAATTCGTGTAGGAAAAAAAATCACATGCTCACAGCTGCCCCTCTTTGCTTAGAAACACGAAGAATTTTCGTGCAAAGATAAGTGAGCGGACATGAGGGATTTTTTCCCGTTTGAATACTCCGTGAGAAGCAATTTTGAAAAGCTTGACTGCACCCTTCTTCAAAGGTTGCCTACATATCCTCGACTAAAAAGGAATCATGTCAGTGTAGTTCAGGAGTGTTTGGTAGCTGGAACTACCGAAGTTGTGATCTTATTGTTGTTGTTGTTGCTACTGCTACTTGCTAGATCCCCTTATTATACCAAGTCAAAAATAAAAGAAGCTAGACTAAAGTGTGACCTATGGATTACAAAAGAAACTATCTATGTCTTCCAACTTGCTCTCGGTCCTTGTTGCCTTGTTGCCTTTGTATATCTTCCTATGAAACTTCTTGTTGCCTTGTTGACTTGTATTCTCTCGGTGAAACTCCTTATTTCTTTGTTGCTAGCTTTCTCTTTCTCCATGTTGATGCCTGATTAATGGACTTGAATTGTATTCCCTTACTCTCTTGGTGGGCGCCTGATAACCAAAAACTTGAAATGTATTCCCTTGTTCTCCAGGTGGGCGCCTGATTACAAAAACTTTAAATGTATTCCCTTGTTCTCTAGGTGGGCGCCTGATTACCAAAACTTGAAATGTATTCCATTGTTCTCTAGGTGGGCACCTGATTACCAAAACTTGAAATGGATTCCCTTGTTTGCCAGGTGGGCACTTGATTACAAAACTTGAAATGTATTCCCTTGTTCTCCAGGTAGGCACCTGATTACCAAAACTTGAAATGTATTCCCTTTTTCTCCAGGTGAGCTCCTGATTACAAAACTTGAAATGTATTCCCTTGTTCTCCAGTTGGACGCCTGATTGCAGAACTTGAAATATATTCCCTTGTTCTCCAGGTGGGCGCCTGATTGCAAAACTTGAAATTTATTCCCTTCTTCTCCAGGTGGGCACCTAATTACCAAAATTGAAATGTATTCCCTTGTTCTCCAAGTGGGTTCCTGATTGAAAAATCTTGAAATGTATTCCCTTGTTCTCTAGGTGGCACCTGATTGCAAAAACTTGAAATGTACTCCCTTGTTCTCCAGGTGGGCGATTGCAAAAACTTGAATAAAGTTGAAATGTATTCCCTTGTTCTCCAGGTGGATGCCTGATTACCAAAACTTGAATAAAAATTGAAATGTATTCCCTTGTTCTCTAGGTGGGTGCCTGATTACCAAAACTTGAAATGTAATCCCTTGTTCTCCAGGTGGGCGCCTGATTACCAAAACTGAAATGTATTTCCTTGTTCTCCAGGTGGGTGCCTGATTGCAAAAACTTGAATAAAGTTGAAATGTGTTCCCTTGTTCTCCAAGTGGCGCCTGATTGCAAAAACTTGAATAAAGTTGAAATGTATTCCCTTGTTCTCCAGGTGGGCGCCTGATTACCAAAACTTGAAATGTATTCCCTTGTTTTCCAGGTGGGCGCCTGATTGCAAAAATTTGAATAAAGTTGAAATATATACCGTTGCTCTCCAGGTGGACGCCTGATTACCAAAACTAAAATGTATTCCCTTGTTCTTCAGGTAGGCGTCTGATTGCAAAAACTTGAATAAAGTTGAAATGTGTTCCCTTGTTCTCCAGGTGGGCGCGTGATTACCAAAACTTAAATGTGTTCCCTTGTTCTCCAGGTGGGCGCCCGATTACCAAAACTAAAATATATTCCCTTGTTCTCCAGGTGGATGCCTGATTGCAAAAACTTGAGTAAAAACTGAAATGTATTCCCTTGTTCTCCAGGTGGCGCCTGATTACTAAAACGGAAATATATTCACTTGTTCTCCAGGTGGGCACCTGGTTGCAAAAACTTGAATAAAAATTTAAATGTATTCCCTTATTCTCCAGGTGGGCGCCTGATTACCAAAACTGAAATGTATTCCCTTGTTCTCTAGGTGGATGCCTGATTGCAAAAACTTGAAATGTATTCCCTTATTCTCCAGGTGGCCGCCTGATTGCAAAAACTTGAAATGTATTCCCTTGTTATCCAGGTTGGAACCTGATTACCAAAACCAAGACTTGAAATGTATTCTCTGAAACTGCTACCTTTAAACCTGATTATAACAAAACAAACAAAACAAAAGAAATTTTCCTGCCCCAGTTTTAGGCTGGGCGCATCTGTGAGTGTTAATTCAATCCCGTTACCCGATATCTCTAAAAATTTTGAAAGCTAAATCCCATTATCCAGAAGGAAATCTAAGTTATATCTGCTAGGGACCAGTAGTTTAAGCTACATCCCATTATCCAGGAGGGTCCTGACAATTCTTAACTAACAACAACTCTAAAACTAGGTTACACCACTAGAAGTATTACTTCCCTTATGTCATATTATCTAAGAGAATATTAAAGTTGCGTCCCATTATCCAGGAGGGTCCTGACAACTCTTAATTAATACCAATTTTAAATCTAAATCATGTCTGCTAGGAATTAACACTTAGAGCTACGTCCCATTATCTAGGAGGGTCCTGAAAGCTTATACAATTATATCCCATATCCAGTCAGGTCCTGAAAATCTTTAAAATTAAATTCCATTATCCAGAAGGGTCCTGAGAATTTCAAATTAGATCATATTATCCAGGAGGGTCCTGAAAATTCCAAATTAAATACCAATTTTAAACTCTCGGTTGTCTCTGTTGGGGGATTGCCAATTAGAGTTACATCCCATTATTCATGAGGGTCCTGACAATTCCTATGTGAATTCTATATCTTGCAAGTCACTTTATGCTCTTTGCTATTTATGATTATCTCCAACCTTTAAATAGGTCCCATTTCCAGGAGGATCCTGAGAATTTCAAATTAAATGCCAATTTTAACTCTCAGTTCTCTCTGCTGGGGATTTCTAGTTAAAGTTAAGTCCCATTATCCAGGAGGATTCTAACTACTTCTATTGGGGAATAATTGTACCAGACCATGTTTTCCGTGACTGTTTGAGTTTTAAACTGAGTCCCGTTTTCTATGAGGGTCCTGAAGTTCATAGTCATACTACCCAGGTGCTTGCTTTTTCAATGGAGGACTTCCCCAAGGCATCACGAATTTCCTGCCCCTATTTCGATCAAAGAAAATCTTGTCAGTTTGAAATGTGGTGGTTAGCTTGCAGCATTCTTTCTGCAAAATGGCCTCCCCACTATCATGCTTTGCTGTGGCCAACTTTTCCGACCTGACTATGAGCCGCCTGATTTGTTGGTTTACCCCTGCACCCTATGGCTTTTAGATGAACTGAGTGCTCTGTTCCCCAATCATTGTGTTACATTCCTGACCCTCTTGCCAGAATCTTTGCATCCTTCCTGAGATTACGAATCATTTTAATGACGAAAACTTTCAGTGATTCTTTATATTTCCATCTTAACTTCTGCTGCCTTCGTTATGTTTTAGTCGCAATGTTCTTTGCTGTTTGGGAATTGGTAGTAATATTTAAATTTCTCTCCTGCTTGCTTAAACAAAATTGATTCTCAACACCTCTTAGAAGAATGGAGACCCGAAAGAAAATGAAATGCAATGAATCTAAGTTGTTTTGTTTTAGAATAAAATAATTCCGAACTGGGCGGCTATTGAGGGGAAAAGAGGAGAAACTTATCTGTGGAGAAACAACTCGTTCCAATGATCATGACATGCATTTCCGCTTATTCGACCCAGTCTGTCCAAAACAATCGGCCTTCGGTTGCCATGCTTTGTTGTTGTGACCTTCCTTAACCCAATTTCTTTAACCAAGCATTGACCTTGCTTATCTTGTGGTGTTCTGAATAGATCTCCACAACAACCCTTTTTCCATTGTTCATTTCTGGACTTGCCTTCGCCTTAAGGTGCCCGTGAGGGTTTTTACCAATAAGACTCTCATTTTGGTTTTCACTCAACTCCCGTCGCTTTACGGTGACTGTGAGGGTTTTCACCAATAAAACTCTCTCATTTTTTATCTTTTCTTGCTTGACCTAGAGTGTTTCCCCGGGTATGAACCACTTCTTCTTGCTTGACTAGGCATTTCTTAAACTTGAACTAGAGTGTTGTCCCGGGTAAGAACCACTTATTCTTGCTTGACTTGGCATTTCTTAAAGACTAATTGGAAGGTCTTTCTTTGGACCGTAATGCAGGCTTTTCGATAGGGTTAGAAAGAAATGGTATTAAAGGCTCGAAATATTACAACTTTCGGAATCAAATTCCTTACAACAACCACAATTTCTGCCCCAATTTCTGGCTTGGGGACTTTTGTGTTTTTATTTTAATGATACCGAACCGTAAGGTTGTCTACGCATCCTTAAAAGGAATTAGGTCAAACATAGTTCATCTCAAAAATTGCTTTATTGTTGTGTTTTTCTCTTTTCTCTTTCTTCTTTTCATTACTTTTTGTTTCTTCCCTTTCCTTTTGCTGTTTTGCTGTTTTGTTGTTGTTTTTTTCTTTTTATTTTCTTTTCTTTTCCTTTTTTTCTTTTTTTCTTTCTTTTCTTTTTCATTCTTTCCATTTTTCTTTCTTTCCCTTCATTCTTCACGTTTGCGTTTCTAATTTGGCTACTAATTCCGAAAAGGGGTATTAAAGAGAATAATTAAAGATAAAAAAAGTTAACAAAGGATAAAGTGTTTAGATAACCGAATAAAATGCCTTTGTCATTCCAATCTCTAAAACATGCCAAGTACAAACAAAAATGACTTACTCAAAGGAAATCATACATAGTATCTCTTAACTGCATCGGAGTTGATTGCCATTTCTACGCACTTGCCTTTTGCATCTGTTAGATACAATGCCCCATTGGACAACACTCTTGACAGGTTTAACGACCCTTGCCAATTTAGGGCGAACTTGCTTTGCCTCCACCTGATGAGGGAGGATGCGCTTCAATACCAACTGACCCACTTCAAACCTTCTTGGGCAAACCTTCTTGTTATATGCTCTGGCTATTCTTTGTTGATACAAGTGGCCGTAACACACTGCTGCTTATCTTTTCTCATCAATCAAACTTAATTGCTCCAGGTGGATCTTGACCCACTCGTCATCATCGATTCCTCAGTGACAATCCAAAGGGACGATATTTCAATTTCTGCCGGTATTACTACTTCTGTGCCATACACCAACAAGTATGGAGTTGCCCCTACTGAGGTGTAAACAGTAGTGTGATAGCCTAATAATGCAAAAGGTAGCTTCTCATGCCATTGCTTGGACCCTTCCACCATTTTTTGGAGTATCTTCTTTATATTCTTATTGGTTGCCTCAACTGCTCCATTCGCCTTGGAGCAGTATGGGGTGGAATTGCGATGTGTAATCTTAAACTACTGACATACCTCTTTCATCAATTAACTATTGAAATTTGCTCCATTGTTGGTGATAATTATCTTCAGTATTCCTAACCAGCAGATGAAATTTGAATGCACAAAATCGACCACGGCTTTTTTGGTTACTGCCTTGAAAGTTTTGGCTTCGACCCACTTGGTGAAATAATCAATAGCAACCAGGATAAACCTATGTCCATTGGAAGTTGCTGGCTCAATGGGCCTGATGAAATCCATGCTTCAAGCAACAAAAGGCCATGGTGCAGATATTGTATGTAATTTAGACGGTGGGGAGTGAATCAAATCTCTATGCACCTGACATTGATGACATTTGAGCACGAAATTGATACAATCTCGCTCTATTGTGAGCCAATAATAACCTGCTCCAAGGATCTTCTTTGCCAAAACATACCCGCTCATTTGCGGTCCACAGACTCTGGAATGTACCTCGGTCATGATGGATGTGGCCTTTCTAGAATCTATGCACCTCAACAACCCAAGATCCGACGTTCTTTTGTATAGTACCCCTCCACTGAAGAAAAATATCCTTGATAAGTGACGAATTATTCTCTTTTGATCACTGGTGGCTTGTATTGGATACACACCCATCCTGATATATTCTTTGATGTCGTGAAACCAAAGCTCTCAATCAAGCTCCTCTTCTGCCATATTACATTAAGCATGTTGATCATGGAATTGGATATGCAGCGGTCAACATAAGCCTTATTTGGATAATGTAACATTGACGCCAGAGTAGCCAAGGCATCAGCAACCTCGTTGTGAATTCTTGGGATATGCCTGAACTCTATAGACCGGAACCGTTGACAAAGGTCATCCAAACATTGCCGGTATGGTATGAGCTTCAAATCTCGTGTTTCCCAATCCCCTTGAATCTGGTGTACCAGAAGGTCTGAGTCTTCCAAGACCAAGACTTCATGGACACCTATGTCTGCAGCTAACCTCAGACCCAAAATGCATGCCTAGTATTCTTCCATATTGTTGGTGCAATAGAAGTGGGGCTGAGCTATAATGGGGTAATGGTGCCCTGTTTCAGAAATAAGTACTACTCCTATCCCGTCGCCTTTCATGTTGGCGGCCCCATCAAAGAATAATTTCCATCCCGACTTCTCGCCCTGTTCCACTTCATCAATATGTATCACTTCTTCATCGTGGAAGTATGACTTTAAAGGTTCATATTCTTCGTCCACCGGATTCTCGGCCAGGTGATCAGCCAATGCCTGCACTTTCATTGCAGTCCTAGTCACATTGAAAATTTTGAACTCGATGAGCAGGATTTGCCATTTTGCAAGCCTCCCTGTGGGCATAGGCTTTTTAAAGACATACTTCAACGGGTCTAGGCGTGAGATAAGGTAAGTATTATACAATGAAAAGTAGTGTTTCAACTTCTGTGCTACCCAAGTTAGGGCGCCACACGTCCTTTCAAGATGAGTATACTTGACCTCATAAGTTGTGAATATCTTGCTGAGGTAGTATATGGCCTGCTCGTTCCTCCCTGTGACATCATGCTGACCCAGTACACATTCAAATGAGTTGTCCAAGACCATCATGTATAAGATCAAAGGCCTCCCTAGTTCCGGTGGGACTAATACCAGTGGGTTCGACAAGTATTCTTTTATTTTATCAAAAGCCTCCTGGCATTCCTTCGTCCATTTGACCATAACATCCTTTTTCATAAGCTTAAAGATAGGCTCAAAAGTTGTCGTGAGCTGAGCGATAAATCTACTAATGTAATTCAATCTCCCCAACAGACTCGTCACCTCTGTTTTGTTCTTCAGAGGCGGCAATTATTGTATGGCTTTGATCTTCAATGGATCTAGCTCACTGCCTCGGTGGCTGACTATGAAACCTAGCAACTTCCCTGATGGCACACCAAATGTGCATTTCGCCGGATTGAGCTTGAGGTTGTACCTGTGTAGCCTATGGAAGAATTTTCTCAGATCTCTTACATTGTCGGATTGCTTCCTGGATTTCACAATTACATCATCCGCATAGAACTCAATCTCCTTATGTATCATATCGTGGAATATGATTGTCATTGCCCTCATATAGGTTGCCCTATCATTCTTCAGACTGAAAGGCATGACCTTGTAGCAATATGTTCCCAACGGTGTGATGAATGTTTTCTTCCCCGCATCCTCCTCATCCACTAAAATCTGGTGATAGCCTGCGTAATAATCAATGAAAGATCCAATCTCATGTTTTTCACAATTATCAATCAATATGTGGATGTTCGGCAATGGGAAGTTGTCCTTGGGACTCGCTTTGTTGAGGTCACGATAATCGACACACACCCTGGTTTTACAATCCTTCTTTGGCACAGGAACAACATTGGCTAACCAGGTGAGGTACCATATGACTCGGATGACCTTTGCCTCAAACTGTTTGGTAACTTCTTCTTTGATCTTTACACTCACATCAGTTTTAAACATCCTCAGCTTTTGTTTGAAAGGAGGGCGTGCCGTGTCACTGGGCAATTTGTGAACCACCAAGTCAGTGCTGAACCCTGCCATATCGTCGTAGGACCATGCAAAAACATCTTTGTATTCAAACAACACTTCAATTATTTCTTCCCTAACCTATAGCTCGAGATGGACACTTATAATAGTTTCTCTAATATTATCTAGGTCCCCTAGATTGGGTGCTTCTGTATCGCTCAGGTTTGGCTTGGGTTTTTCCTCAAAGTGGCTTAACTCTTTACTAATTTGCTCAAATGCCCTTTCCTCATCATATTCTGGTTCATCCTCATATTCTATCTCTTGAATTTTTACTTCTGAATTAGACCGGCTTTCAAGACTGTGCCAAAGATTCCTTATGCATGTCATATCATTGGAGCCAGCATAAAAATAACTGTACAAGAAGGAAAAGAAAAGCAAAGAAAAATAAAACTATCAGCACTGACGAAAAAGGAAATTGCATTTCATTGAAATTGAAAGATAACAAGGTTTACAAATCCAAACGGATGGAACATAGACTCTGAATTACAAACCTGGAATAATCCAGAGAAATTGAAAGAAATATCAAAGAAAACTACCAAAACTCGTTCCTGGTCGGAGAGGAGTAGCTTCCAAATTGTTGATCTTTGCACAGGGCCAACAATTTGCAGATCTACCTTGCTAGAATCCTCTCCGGCTTCTACCACATTCGCATCTTCGAACAACTTCTCAACCCTTTCAAGGAATTCCTTATCAGGATTAACCATAGATATGGAACTCGCTGTGGTCGGGCAGTTCTCGGTGCCGGACCTGACAAATGATCTGAAGAGACGTGGCACAAGCTTGGAGAGGACCCATGCTTTCTTCCTCATCCTTATGGCTCTCTTGATTTTTGCAATTGTGGGCTTGAATCCCAAACTGTGTTTATGTTTGTTGGGACAGATATCGGTTGTATGATACCCTGAAGTGACTCCCCCAAACCCTTTCCCAGAACAAACCCGTTTTTTTATATTTCAATAGTCACCATGACTGATGCAGCGGCTAGCTTTGGCGTTGGAACACACTCTCCTTCTAAAACCTTTCTCACTGACACCGTGTCATGAATATGATACACCCAAGGCTCCTTGTCATCATCAGCCTCAATGGATGGTACAATAGAATCACTGTGAGTATATAGATTGTCCTCTCCGTGCACAACTTTTTCTTGTCGATCCCATTCGAATTTCACCATTTGATGCAAAGTATAGGGGACTGCTTTAGCAGCATGGATCCAGAGTCGTCCCAACAGCAAGTTGTAGGAAACAACCATATGCAGTACTTGGAATTCCATGGTAAAATCAACTGGTCTGATTGTCAGTTCGAGCACTATGTCACCGATCGTATATTTTCCCCCGCCATCAAATCTTCGCACACAATTGTTATTCTTGTGAATTCTTTCATCATCTACCCTCAACTTGTTCAACATGGAAAGAGGACAAACATTCGTGCTTGAACCATTATCCACCAATACTCGAGTAACCATATAATTCTCGCACTCTGTGAGATAGAGTGCTCTATTATGCTCGATTCCTTCTATGGGAAATTCATCGTCGGAAAAAGTGACTCTGTTCACCTCAAAAATCTTGTTGGAAATCTTCTCCAAGTGATTGACTGTGATTTTATCAGGAACATGGACCTCGTTCAGGATCTTCATCAAAGCCCGACGGTGCTCGTCTGAATGAATCAACAATGATAATACCGAGATTTGAGCAGGCGTCTTCTTAGTTGTTCCACAATAGCATAATCCTTCATTTTCATCTTCTTCAAAAACTCTTCTACTTCCTCTTAACTCACAGTTTTCTTCACCAGCACTGAGTTATCCTTGGTCGGTTTGGTCTTCCTCAATTCCTCGGGGGCAAATCACCTCCCTGATCGAGTCAATCCGTAGGTCTCACACACTTCTTCCCTAACCTCTTTCCCCTTGTAGGTCACTGTCACGTGGTCATAATTCCAAGGTACTGCCTTGCTGGTGATCATGGGTAACTGAGTTACAAGTTTTATAATGACATGCTCGGTGCGAGAGCCTTCCACAACAACCACAGGCTTGCTTTTCACCCCTAGTAAAACCACCTTTGCGTTTCCTTGTTTTACCATCCCATCTTTCGGGGATTCCTTCTTGAAAACAACAAAAGGCTCGCTGCTTGCTCCAGCCAACTTAAGCGTCGATATATCGCTTGTTAAATTCTTACCCATATTCCATTCACTGGCTCGGATCATCATGACAGTTTGCGAAAGCTTTTTGGGCTCCCCCTCTTTATGCACTATCTTAATCATATTTGTCTCTTGATGAGCAGGCAGCGGGTTTTGATTAATATTGGGTGCTTCCGGAGCTTGCACCTCAATGTGAATCAATGAGTTCTTGAATAGCACACTTCAGATTCCAACATTTCTCTGTGTCATGCACCAGAGCACCAGAACAATACTCACAACTGATAGAATAGTCCTGATTTCTCGAAGGAGGATTTGGAAATTTTGCTTCAATCAGCCTTAACATATCTAACTGTCTCAATCTGTGGAATAAGCCGGTATATGATTCTCCCAGTGGAGTGAAGGTTTTCTTCTTATGCATTCTCTTAGTTATTAAAACTTGGTTGGCTCGGGAAGCTGGTCTCGTCTCTTGGAGGATAGTAATTTTGTGGAGATGGATAATTATTTTGTGGGGTTAGCGCACGCCATTGTGCATGGGCAGGAGGTTAAGTATATTTTTGCGCATGATGGACTGAGAAGCAGGGATCAAGAGGTGGATAGTAGTGTTGTGGTAGGCTATATAGAGTGTGTGGGTAAGTTTGATGAGGAGGTCGGGGCTGGTTGTAATGGGATGGACCTCGGGGCCTGAACCAAGTTCCTAAGTCAATTGTCGCTACCTCTTCCTTCTTCTTCTTTCGAATCACTCCCGGGGTCCCGCTTGGATAGCCTGAGTGGTTGCTTTGATTGTTGAATAGCTCACAATCTTGTTAGATTTGAGTCCCTCTTCTACCATACTCCCTATTTTCATGACCTCATTAAAGGATTTACCTACTGCTGATACCAGGTGACCAAAATATGTAGGCTCCAAAGCTTGCAAAAAGTAATATACCAATTTGCTTTCCTTCATTGGCTGGTTGACCCTTGTTGCCTGCTCCCTCTAACGGAAGCCATACTCTCTGAAGCTCTCATTGTGCTTCTTTTCTAGTTTTGTTAGAGACAAAGATCCGGAATAATCTCAAGATTGAACTGAAAATGACAGGCAAATGCTTGTGCTAGATCATCCCATATGTACCACCGAACATGATACTGTCAGGTGTACCATTCCAATGCTAACCCACTTAAACATTGAATAAAGTATGCCATCAGTAATTCATCATTTCCTCCTACTCCTCTTATCTTGCTGCAAAAACCCCTTAGATATGCCATTGGATCACCATATCCATTGTACATGTCGAACTTAGGCATCTTAAAGCCTGGATGCAATTGTACATCTGGGAATAAACAGAGGTCTTTGTATGACACACTCACTTGGCCTCCCAACCCTCACATATCTCTGAATTATTGCTCTAGACTTTTGACTTTCCTAAGCACCTCCTCTTGCTCGAGATTTTTGATTGGTTTTTATCCTCAACAGGGATTTCAAAACGGGGAGCATAAATGTAGGGTTCATGGGCTTTGAAGGTGGGCTCAGGTGGGTAGTACTGGTTATCATGAGCTTGGAGCAAAGGTTCACTAAATGATCTATGGAGTGCGGTGGGAGGAGGTTCCATAAAGATAGGAGCAACTGGTAGATGGGGGTGTAGAACAACTTTGGGTGGTGGAGCTGGGGGCGCCTAAGGAAGTCGTACCCTGGTATTGTTGGTAGATGGAGAAGCTTGGGGGTGGATTAGTGGCAGGGTGGTCATATGACTGGGCTAATGGCGGGATGAAGGTCGGGTTAGTAGGATAGGCTGGTGGTGGCTGCCCTATTACCAATGCCTGATACATTTCAACCATATGATGTTTCAGTTTGTGCATCTCTTCTTTCATTGCACTAATATCCAAATCTTCCACCTCTTTTGAGGGATCAATGATACTTGCGTCGGTTTCTTGGTTGGAGCTTGCTTTTGGACCGAGTGTTATAGGAGTGGGTTGCCAGAGTACCGCAAAAACTAACCACCTGTCTGGGAGTATAGCAAAGCGACACCAAAACTTATTAGAGGTTAGGCTTCAACATATAGATAGCCACATATTCGGGGATGAATGCACCTAAGCAGTTATCGGTTTCTATTATGCACAGGGATTGGCTACTTGCGTCATCCCGGCTTTTATCCTATGCCGCTTTTCTTACTTTTTTCTCTTCCCCTTTCTTTTGCTCAGCTTGTTTTGGCCGACCTTTTTTCATTTATTAACCTCTCCTTTATTTTACCATTATTTCTCTCATCATTTTCTCTCTTTTTCTCTTTCTTTTCTTATTTTGGTTATGGTCGAATCCATGGAGATTGCCTATGTATTATGTCCCCGCATGAATCAGACCGAGCGTATTTTGACAAATAAGTACAGAAAATATTTTGGAAATTTTAATTTCCTAAAGTAAAACACTTGATTACAACTACCAACAGACCTTAAAAAAAGAAACCAATAGACTCTGACTCAAACGAAACCAGTAGATTCTGACAAAGAGATGAAAATAACTGACTTGACAACCTATTACAGACTCAAAAATAGAAGAAAATACAGACTTCATGAATGGACTAATAGACTTGACTGAAAATCATGAATACATTAAGGCTTCTAATGCTCATAGGGCCTAGGGGACATCATTCGGTCTCGCCGCAGGCCTATGTGCTAAATCACCTTGGATGTGGTGGAGGTCCTCCATCACTTGACGAACGAAGGTCATTGTAGTGGCAAAAAACATGGATCTTGTCATATCTTCGTAGTGGCTACACTTTACGATGATGTAATCAGCGATAATCCGTACCCTCTCTTATTGAACCCTTTTCTTGCAACAATCGCCCAATCTGCTGCGCCCTGGCCTCCAAAGTTTGTTCGGCTACACGATTCAATTCTTGAAATTATTGCAAATCTCTTTCCAGTCGTGCTATTGGTGTGTAAGAATGCTCTCTTTTAGCCTTGAAGTCCTGCGCTTGCTTAACCTTTTGTTTTCAACGATGATGGCCCTCTTCTTCAACCATGCAACCTCGTTGTCATACCTTTCTTTCAGTTGTTTGATCATGCGTGCTCGTTCTTCTTCATTTTTGGCCAATTGCTTTTAGGCCCTGGCTAGCTCACCCTCTGCCTTGTTCAAGTCTAAACAATATTCTCATACATTCCGCCTTAGATTGTCTATGAGCTTTTCATCCTTCGCGCTTCTGGTAGGACTCTCAGCTGCTATTTTCATTTTCTGAATTTGGGCTCGCAAAGCTTTGCTTTCTTTGGCTAGTCTTTTCTTTTCCCCGTCGTCTTCCACAGCTTGCAAACCATTCTTTATTTGAAGGTCTTTGACTTGCTTTTCCAGTTTCCCTATTGTGGCCATGTATCCGTTCTCCTTGGCTAACCAATTCCATTGTTCTTGTGATACTTCAGCAAACTCCTGAAGATATGGCATCTTAGCCGGCCTTCCGAAATCTATTTCCTTTTAATACCAAGCCAGGTACCCTGGTGCAACCTCGCCTTTAGATAAGTCTCGTACTCGAGTCTTCACTGTCAGTATTGACACTCGCTCCAAATCTGGTGGATTGTTGCTTTGTGAAACTGACCATTAAGATCGATTTCAACCACGTGGCGACTAATGTCTTCATCCGTAGGAACCATTTGGCACCTCTCTAACTGTCTCAGCACCTTGTACGGAGCATAGGGTTGGATGCTCCGGAGGCCCATCAAAAGAAAATGAGGTCCAGTAGCTGGCATATATATAATTTCATTAATGGGGAGCCACCCAAACATCCACTCTATTTGACTTGCACTTGTGGTCCAGAGATATGATACCCATTCCGTGACCCCCTCTTGTAATTTGAACTTATCAACTTTGGTATAAAATTCCTCTATACAACTCTTTTCTGATGACCCATAACTCATGAATTGAGGAGATGGCACAAGTGTTCAAACATCCACGTCTGTAACAATAGATTGCATCCTTCGAAGAAATCTCCCTCGGCTTTACAGGCTGTGAGGGCACAGAAGATTTCAGATAATATCATGGGTGCGAGGGTGCTCTTGGCCTAAGTAAGCAGGGTACTGATAACCCCTACTATCCGTATATCAATGTTTTTGTCTTTTCGTGGAAACACCACGAGGCCCGAGAAGAATACCATATATGCAAAACACATGTGTTCTTCCTATTTGAGTCGGTTTCCCTTGCTATAAATTTTATTTTCTGCGTTGTTAAACCCTCATATATGCCCATATCTTTGGTATATAAACTGTGGTGTACAAAGCCCAGCTGATAGATCTGGATTGTGAACCCCCTGCTTATCTTTAGTGAGTCCAAGAATTTGTGTACAGCGACGAACCTCGACGCAATCAAATACTGGTGTCTCATAGGGATTTTGGGCCCCAATATATCCGGCTATTTCTTCCAGGGTTGGGGTGAGATCAAAGTCCAGGAAATGAAATACGTTGTGGGCCGCGTCCCAAATGTAACCAACGCCTTTATGATATTCTCTCTAGGATTAATTGTCAATAACCCGGTGAATCCTCCCAAGTGCGCGTTGACCTTGTTTTGCCACGATTCACTTAAATCATTCCACCACATGTGCACCTCCCAAGGGATCTTATTCATGATTGTTATTGGAAAGTTTTGATTTGTGCTCATTCTGCAAATTTATTAGGGTGACTAAGCAAAAATCATGATTTATCGGACTCAAAACAAAGTTAAAAAAAATTTTCAAAATTTTTCGTTTCAAAAATAAAATGCCGGCTTCGCAAATACGGCCTTTAAGCACTTCAGGGGGGAGGATGTGCTTGTTACCGGCAAAAATTTAGAAAATAAAAACTAGGGCGGCTGCCCTTCCAAAACAGCCTTCCGGCGCCCTTTTTGGGACATTTGGCTAATTTGACAAGAACTGCCTTATTTATTTATCACACACAAAATTAGGCTCATTAGACTATTTTCACATAAATGAAGTTGGGCCCGATGGGGGATTGCCTGCGTATCTCACGCCCTGTGAGAATCGAACCGGCGTAGTTAGGGCAATCTTGACAAAATTAAAACCAACTTCTATTTTTCTTTTTCTTGCTTTTTCTTTCAGAAATAAAATCCCTTTCTTTTTCTTTTTTTTTTCTTTTTCGAAAACAAACTCCCTTTTTTTTGTTCAAGATTTTGGAAGCATTTCAGTATCGGTTTTTTAAAGGGTAAATTCCTTCCTCATCCATCACTCTGTTATTTTCTTTGTCAAATTCTTTTCTCTCTTTTTCCAAAAGTCGATCGGCATGCAAATCCGGAATAAATGCACAGGTAGCGTGCAAGATGCATCAAGATAGTCTGTTATTTTGGGTGCATGTCCTAGACGGACCCAACCCTTGTGATGAATCCCCTAAGTCAAGTGCACATGATGCAAAAAAACCTTCCTATTGGGGATCTAGCATAATGCTAAGTTATTCTAGGTTTAAAACATGGGCATTTGTTCTAGACTAGTTTACTCGAGCGGAAAACTCGAGTCGAGGAAGGGGCTACGTACCGGGAACCAAAAGGCCATCCGGCTTTATAACTTGTCCGAGCCTCTTTCTTATTTCAAGATATGAAACTAATAGAATAGAGAGTCTCGACCAGCGAGTACATCCCCGAAGATGAGAAGAGAAGGGTTTTGTCCCAGTTTATATACAGTTCAAATAATATCAAAGCGGTAAAAAAAATCAACATTTAGCACATTGGGCACAATCATGTAATAAAATTAGATATTAAACATAGCCAACTACAACAATTACTTTAAGCTCGAAATCTTAACCCTAAACCATAGATTTTGGGTTCGATCCCCAGCAGAGTCGCCTGAGCTTTCACACATCCTTTTTTCTTCTATATCCCGCGAAGGGCGTCGACAAGGGAGTTTTTCCAATTAAAGGACAATCGAAACGGGATTTATTTATTTAGAGATTTCAGAGTTGCCACTTGAATAAGTTATGGTGTCCCAAGTCACCAGTTTAAATCTCGAGTCGAGGAAAAGGTTGACTCTGTTACACAGTCTGCGAGCCAGAAATCCGGGTAAGAAATTCTGTTAACCGGGAGAAGGTTTTAGGCATTCCCGAGTTCCGTGGTTCTAGCACGGTCGCTAAACTATTATATTCGGCTTAATTATCTGATTTTAATATATTCTTATGCCTTTGTGAAAATTTTCATTTTTAACCGCTTTTATTTAGTTTTAAGAAGATTGCAACTCGTTAAAACGCGTTTTGAGCTACTTCACATAAATGCACCCGTAAGCCGCAACACATTTTACCTAACGTTGAGATTTGGATTTGAGTCACATGAACCTGTAATTAGGAAGGTGAGTTATTTAACTAACACGTATAAGGCAGTTGCGCACTTTTGATTTGCGAGGGCCATAGACATTCGCTAATGGCACACCTCGATTTACTAAGGATCAATACGGAATCAATTAAATGAGGGCCGTGCAATTGTTACTTTTGTTTGGCACTGCGCATCTCAATTCAAATCGAGAATAATTAAATGAGGGCCACTGATTATCTAATTTATTTGGGGGCGCACCTTGAAACAATTACAAGGGTACATTAATGAAATAAGGTTAAAGAAGTTACAACTACTTTTGAACCATGTTGAACTCAAATGTGAACCAAAGATCGGGTCTAAATGAAGTCTATTTTATTTCACTTCTTTTCAGAATTTGGGCTTGGCCCAATAGCCCATGCGCTTGAAGAACACTCTAGATGGCGATTTTAGCGCCATTCCATGCATGGCCCAATAAGGGGCCCTATTTAGCAGCTCGTGAGGTCCTTAAGTCAAGTCCACAAGACTTCTGTTACTGAGCTTGCAATTAGTGATTGTGAATCACTCTTAATACAAACACATTATGGTTCCAATCACATGCCAATTAAATAAATCAAACATAAGATCCCAAATTTAAGCAAACATTTACAGAGAAGGCGATCAACATGGCAACACTGATTCATCAAACAATAGCAATTATTTGAAACCTCAAATGCTCTGTCAGTTCTTTTATAATATACCCTTCTAACACTTAACCTTGATCAATTCAAACTAACAAATGAGTTTACTCCAATTTGATAAGTAATGGACGAAATAACCATTACATTTGGCATACAGAATTAACTAATGTCTTCAGCGATACTAAAACAAGCTGAAGAATTAATGCAAAAGGTAATCATCAGACATCATCTACATTCCAACAAATTGTAGCAGAGGTCTCACTAAAAACGAATCAGTGAATCAAAATAGTAAAGTGAACAAAAGAAACATGCAACATAAATGAAGCCTTCATTCTCTTCCTCAAAATGTTACATGAGTCACCACTTATAGTTTTGAAGCCAGAATGGGTACCTGAATATGGTAAGGCAAAATCAGAAATTGGATTAGAGGTCTTGGAGAAATAGCAACAACAGTAAACAGCAGGAGCAACAAACTCGACAAGAATCAACCAGAACCAATGATAAACAGAGTTTTTGAACAATAATCTCAAATTAGCCTTGCAAACCTTAGATGCAACTCATTCTAACCCAGGCTCAGCATTTAACCCAAATCAAACTATCCTAGACCCCATGTGAACCAGAAAATGCTCCAGAAATTCAAAGCGACCTTAAAGTTATAGTTTAATCCTAATGAAACAGTAATTTTCAATATTTAGCTGCCTGAAGTTTTTGGAATTTTTCAGTTCTTCATCGTTGCCTTCTAAGGTAAGAAAGAATACCTTTATAGTCAAGCAACTAGGGCACCCTTCATATTTGTTATTTTAATTTAGTCCTTCATTTTTTAGCTTGTTAACCAAGTTTTATTTGAAGTTTCCTAGCAAACCCCTACTAGAAGCTTCTAAATCTTGTTACTAAAGATTCCTTTACTAGTTTACATAAACTAACCCCTAATGACCTTGAAATTACTTTGAGAACTAGGCCAATATGGGTCCAAATTTTGACCCAAGAGACTAAATCAAATTGGGTGGGCTGCTCTTTGTCAACTGACTCAGAGACAGCCCAAAACCCAATTGCACTTAACCAATTGAGCGCAAGCATTATTTACCCAAATGATTTCAACAATTCACAGCTAGATGAGGGATTAGCTACATTACTAAATCAATACAAACTAATTAACCTGAATTAGAATAAAACTAATCAAAGTTTCAATGAACTAGTTTCAGGATTTGAAAAACGACCAGAATTAAAGACCGCCTCCAAATTAATCTAAAGGCGGGAATACTAAAACCAAACTTATTTACAGAAGATAAACTTGAAGTCCAAGCCTTAACGGAAAAGAAAAGGAGAAGGTCAAGAAGAGAATCAAGAGGTAAAAATAAACAGAAAAACTTACCAATCGAACTTGAAATCCTTATCTAATTTCTTTATGTTCCTTTAAATTACAAAGACAGACATGTACCTTCTTGTTCAGACTTTATTTGTAGTTTTCTTAGATAGTCCGTGATATTGTGACATCAGTTCCGGATGGTTTATATTTATGGATTCGTATTTGTATTGGCTTAATTGTTAAATTTCAAATTCCGCTTTATAAATTTGTGATATTTATAAAATATGAATTTACAATTATTAAGTGATTAAAAATGAAAAGGCTAAAATAATTGGAACTATTGGCTTGCCTAGCTTTCACTACTAGGCTCCATCACGACTTTCGAGGATGGAAAATTCGGGTCGTGACAAGTTGGTATCAGAGGTCTAGGTTGCGTAGGTCTCACAATTGACGGACGAGCTTGTAGAGTCTGAGGAATCGTTATGGAGATTTCTGTGCTTATCCCCCAAAGGCTATAGAGTTAGGAACAGTTTCACTTATATTCTTCTCTGTTAATCGATTTGTGTTTCTCAATGCTAATTGAACTTTTACTATGTTATTTCACAGATGGAGAGAACATGTGCTTATTCATCCGCTAACTAGCAGCCCGAGCCTCTAATAGCAGCTCCTATGAGGGGTAGAGGACGAGGCCATACTAGGGGCTGAGGCAGGGGCAGAGCCCAGCTCAGAACAGTAGCACCGGCGGTGGAGCCTCAGGTTGAGTTTGATGATAAGGTTCCGGCCCAGACAGTTCCGGTGGGCCCAACTCAAGTCCCAGAGGGGTTCATTCCTATCCAGTACTTCAGGATGTTCTGGCTCTAGTGGGTCTTATATAGAGTATCACTCAGGCAGTCTTACTTCTTGTAGCACCAATTGTCTCTCATCCCAGGGGAGGAGAAAAAACTCCCGCTACATGCACTCCGGAGCACATGGCTCCCCAGTGTCAGACTCCAGCAGCTTAGCCAACTGGAGTAGTTCACCCGGGTGTAGTAGCTCTGATTAGTGATGGATCATCTATGTCTGCGGATGCTTTGTGGATGTTGGATAGGTTCACCAAGCTGTTGATTACTACTTATGGTAGTACATCTTCAGAGGATCCCCGTGATTACTTAGACAGTTGTCATGAGATCTTCGGAATATGGGATAGTGGAGACCAATAGGGTTGACTTTGCTTTCTTCCGTCTGTCAGGTTCTGCCAAGAAATGGTAGAGAGATTATTGTTTGGCCAGACCAGTTGGATCACCAGATCTTACTTGGGACCAGTTCTTGTAGCTATTTTTCGAGAAGTTTCTTCCCGTCACTTAGAGAGAGGAGTACCACATGTGGTTCGAGCGTCTAAACTAGGGTTCTATGACTGTCACCTAGTACGAGACGAGGTTCATTGATTTGTCTCATCACGCTCTTCTAATACTCCTCATCGAGAAAGAGGGGTGGGGGTGAGGAGGTTTATTGAGGGACTCGCTCAACCTATTAGATTGCAGATGGCTAAGGAGATAGGTAGTGAGATTTCTTTTCAGGATGCAACCAATGTGGATAAGAGACTTGAGATGGTTTTGGCTCAGGGGAGTGGTCAGGGGTCCGATAAAAGGCCTCGTCATTCAGGCAGATTTAGTGGTACCTCATTTGGAGGCAGGGATTCTTTTGGTAGAGGCCATCCTCCTAGGCCCTTTCAGTAAGCACATCAGGTTTCTCACAATGCTCCAGGTGGTCGTGGTTCTCACATGCAATATTCTGATCAGTTCCCCTATAGTGTACCACCAGCTCCTATTAGTGCACCTCTGCTCCAGAATATTCAGGATGGTTATCCAGGCAATCAAGGTCAGTTTCAGGGTCAGCAGTCTCAAAAACCCAAATCTTGCTCTACTTGTGGTGATATGAGGTATATTGCTAGGTTTTGCCCTCGAGCCTCGAGCTGTTCTCAGCACCAAGGTTCTCGTGCTATGGTTCAAGCACCGTATGTTACACTGTCCGCTCAGCCAGCTAGAGGTAGGGGTGGAGGTGTTAGAGGTGAACGCTAAGCTGCTAGAGGTGGATGTCAGGCAGCTAAAGGTGGAGGATAGCTAGTAGGAGGTTGTCCTAGGTATGCAGTTCAGAGTAGTGGGGCCCAGCCCTGATGCTTTGTTATGCCAGGAAGTCCTGAAGCTGAGGCATCCAATGCAGTTATCACAAGTACGGTTTCAGTGTGCAGTAGAGACGCCTCAGTTCTATTTGATCCAGGGTTTTACATATTCTTATGTATCATATTATTTTTCCCCTTATCTAGTTGTATCTCGTGATTCTTTGAATGCTCCTGTGTATATGTCTACATCGGTGGGTGATTATATTGTGGTAGAGCGTGTTTATCGTGGTTGCGTGTTCGTTATTAGGGGGTTTTGAGACCTAGGTAGATCTTCTACTTCTCGATATGGTGGATTTCGATATCATTCTGGGGATGGATTAGTTATCCCCTTATCATTCTATATTGGATTGTCATGCCAAGACCGTGACCTTAGTATCACTGAGGTTGCCTCGTTTGAGTAGAGAGGGACTCATGGTCATTCTACCAGTAGGGTTATCACATATATGAAGGCTCGGCGTATGGTTGATAAGAGATGTTTGGCCTATTTGGAATATATTCGTGATTCTAGTGCTGAAGTTCCTTAAACGGATTCTACAGGTATTTCCTTCAGACCTGCCAGGGGTGCCACACGACAGGGACATTGACTTTTGCATTGATTTGGCTCCGAGCACTCAGCCCATTTCTATATTGTATGGCCCCGCCTGAGTTGAAAGAATTGAAGGAGCAATTATAATACTTGCTAGATAAAGGCTTTATTAGACCGAGTGTCTTACCTTGGGGTATGCTGGTGTTATTTTTTAAGCAGGAGGATGGGTCGATGAGGATGCGTATAGATTATCGGTAGCTGAACAAAGTCACTATCAATAACAAATATCCATTGCCAAGGATCGATAATTTGTTTGACCAGCTTTAGGGTGCCAAGGTATTTTTGAAAATTTGAGATCTGGCCACCATCAATTGAGGAATAAGGCATTCGATGTCCCTAAGACAGCTTTTCGCACTCGGTACGGGCATTATGAATTCTTAGTGATGTTATTCGGATTGACAAGTGCCCCGCAACTTTCATGGATTTGATGAACCGAGTGTTCAAGCCTTATTAGGATTCTTTCGTGATTGTCTTTATTGATGATATTTTTATTTATCCCCGCTGTCGAGAGGAGCACAAGCAGCATCTTCGAGTCATTCTTCAGACCCAGAGAACTTTTTCGTGATTGTCTTTACTTGATCTGACAAAACAGACTCCAGAAAACTTAAACAAAGCAAGAAGAACATAGTTAAGGGGACAACTAAAAGAGATGACATCTAACAAGAAAACTACCCAGTAGAAACTTGTCAGATGTAGATACCAACTCTAATGGCTGTGACATGCATTTTGGATTAAAGTGGCCTAATCTATTAAGCAATTCTAATGTTCAACTTTTGTTGTGCCTCTAAGCAATAAAATTAGGCTTCAGCACTTCAATTTTCCCATTTTATCCACAATCCTCAGTCGACTTGTAGTTCCCTGAAGATTTTTCATCATCAAGCCTCTCTCATTTTACTTTTTTTTTTCTCAACTCACCGTCGTCTTACGATGCCCATGAAGATTTTCACCGATAAGACTCTCTCATTTATTATTTTCTCTCTTTGTGATGAGAAAAAGGTATTACCCATGATGTAGGAAAAACATACTTTTACTAAAAACTTGATTTGACATCCTCAAATATTGGTTGAAAGTTCTTTCTTTGGACCGTAATGTAGGCTTTTTGGACAGGATTGGAAAGAAAGGGTGACATGAAGGCTCAAAATTATTTAAGAAATAGTTCAAAATTAGAACTTTTGGAATTAGATCTTTTGGCAAACTAAAACTCCTGCCCCAATTTCTGGAGTCTGGGGATTTTTTATGAAAATTTCTAAGAAAGACTGTCCCACTCTTGACTTTGTGGGATTATGAAACATTATATTTGGTGCGACCAAACCGTCAAATTGTCTATGTATCTTGAGGTGACAATAATTAGGTCAAATGTTATTCAAAAGATAAAGTTGTTTATTTTCTTTTACTTTTCTCTTTTTTCTTTTTCCTTTTTTTTTCTCTTTTTCTTTCCTTTTTTTCGTTTTCTCTTTTTGTTTTCCTTTTCTAGTTCCTAACTATATTTCTGATTCCAAAATAGGGGCATAAAACAAATAATTATGGCTCAAAATGAGTAGCAAAGAATAAAAGTATTTGGGTAGAAGAATAAAATATTTTCGTCATACCAAACTTAAAAATGGAAAGTACAAAATGCAGTTAAAGATAAGCAAAAAAATCACACATAGTATCTATTGATGGCATCAACACAAACAAAATTTCCAATGGGCAATACCTTTGTCCCAATGAATGACCCTTGCCAATTCGAAGCAGACTCGACTCAACCTTATCTTAATTGTGGAAGAATGCATTCAGCACTGACTAATTTACCTCAAATTGCTTGAGAGACATTTTCTTGTTGTATGCTCTTATCAACCTCTTGATTTTCCAGACTTACTGCCTCAGTATCACTCAATTCATAGTTTATGTCATCTCAGAATACGTGAATCTCTAATTGTTTCCTCAAACAAATCCTTTTATCATATTTAAAATTGTGTCATTGCTTCATGATTAGACTGACTTTTGATATTAGGATGAGAATTATGCGTGCATGTCATGTCACTAGAGTCGGCATGAAAAGAACTATTATAGAAAAAATAACCTAAATAAAAACTGACTAGAACTAATAAAAAATAGGAGATTGTATTAGACAGATGATGAAAATGGTTTGAACAAGAAAAGCAAAATAGACATGGTTTACAACCCTAGAACAATCCTAAATAACACTAGATGAGTTACAACAACTAAACAAACTAGACAAAATGAGAAGAAGAATAGTTTGAGCTACGAGACAATATCCGGATTACAACCCTGAAATAACTCGGACAAACAGAAATTATAACAAAATAAACCACCAAAACTCCTCCTGGCTAGCCAAGAAAGGAGTGTCTTTCCAATTACCAAGCTCGATATCTTAGCTACTGGGTTCACATCAAAATTACTGGGACCTTTACCAATTTCATTAACTTCAATCACCAAGTTTCCAAGAGGATTCTCATACTCTTTGTCACCACGCATCTTCCCCACAAAGCGTGCATCATCATATGCATGTAAATGATTCCGTGCAATGTTCTGGTGTCACTGTCCTAGACCACAATTATACATTCTTGAATCATTCTTTCTATCTCTCTTTTCAAAGCACGACAATCTTTAATGCTATATCCTTGGACATTAGAGTGGTACATGCACCGTATAGTAGGATCAAAACCTTTTGCACATGGGTCTGGAGTATAGCCGAGGAGCGGCTCAATCAGGCTAGACTATTTTAACTTTTCAAACAAGCTTGAGTAGGATTTTTCGATTAGCGTAAAACTATTTCTTTGCCTTTGTCCCCCCTATGCCCATGTTTCCTAGGGTTGTTGGGTGCACAAAAATGTTGTGAAGGTGAAAGAGTATTATGTGGTGTTGGTGCTTGTCATAAGCAGTGGCCCAGTGGTTGAACAAATGACTGGACGTTGTTCAGAGAATAATATTGAGTTATATTATGTGGAGCTCGGGGATAGGCTTGGGTTTGAGTCTGAATTTATTGGTGAAGGGGACCCGTTAAGCCATGTCATGATCCTGATACAACCATGGCAACATCATTATGTTTACCCGGCAATCTTCCTGTATCATTCTGAATTTCCTATTTTGTGGATTTTAATGTAGAATAGCTCATGATCTTGCTTGACTTTAGTCCCTCTTCCACCTTTTCTCCCATTTTTATCATATCATTGAAACACTTACCTACAGTCGAGATCAAACGCCCAAAGTAAGTGGGCTCTTGAGCTTGAAGAAAGTACTCAACTATCTCGGCTTCCTCCATCAGGGGATTGACTCGGGTAGCTTGCTCTCTCCATCTGAGCCCGTATTCCTAAAGCTTTTGTTAGGCCTCTTTTCCATCTTGATCAAGGATAGGCGATCTCAGACAATGTCTATATGGTACCGAAAGTGCCGGGCGAGTACCTGAGCCATATAATCCCATGTGTACCACTTGTTGGCGTCATGGCGGGTATACCATTCTAAAGCGGTCCCACTCAGACTCTGGCTAAAGTATGCCATCAGTAATTCATCTTTTCCCCCTGGCTCCCCTCATTTTACTGCAATAACCTCTCAGATGAGGTACATGATCCTCATGTCTATCATATAAGTCAAACTTGGGCATCTTGAACCCAGTAGGTAGTGGGCATCAGGGAACAAACACAAATCCATATAAGCCACACTTTCATGGCTTCTTAACCCTTACATGTTTCTCAATTATTGCTCCAGACACTTTACCTTTCTAAATATCTCCTCTTGCTCCATATTCTTGGGTGGTTTCTCAGTTTCAACATGAGGCTCAAAGTGGGGAGTGTATGAGTAAGGATCTGAGACTTTGAAGGTGGGTTCCGGGGCATAGTATTGGGTATCTGGAGCTGGGAATGCGGTTGCTTTGGCTGGTGGAGCATGAAAAGTTTGGGAGGAAGTGCCGGGGTAATTGTGGTAAGGGGTAATGCCCGGTACATATTAAGGAGAAAGGTCAACGGTAATAGGAACCTGGGCTTGTGATAGTGGTGGGATAGTTGTAAGGTTTTTAGTGTAGTTAGTGGGAAATGAAGGTAGAGGATGCCCCTGATCCGAGACTGATACATTTCTGCCATCAGTTGTTTCAACCTTTGCACCTCCTCTTTCAATTCAGACTCCGACTCCATAAACTCCTTTGACGGGTAAATAACTCCTATGTTCAAGTCTTTGTTAGCCATGTCTACCTTTCTCTTTGACCTTGTATTGTATGGAAAACTCGCCAAAGTGCCACATACTAACCACCCTCTGTTACGATAACAATGAAACTAACAAAGGGGAGCCAAACAAAGCCATCAGGTTAGCGTTAGAGCATTTATCAGAAATAAATATCACATTGCGTGCAATGCCCCAAGCAATAATTAATGGTTCTAGAATGTCTTGGAGGGTCCAAGGTCATTTGGCATCATCCAAATTTTTTCCATTTCAATCTTCTCTTTTCTTTTTTTAGTGCTTCTTGGCTCGCTCATTTTCCTTCCTCTTTTTCTTTTTAATTGTCGCTCTTTTTCTTCCTCTCATTTCTCACATCCCACAACTTTTTTCTCATTTTTTCTCTTTTTTTTAATAATGATTCGATCGAACCCTATGTAGGAGTCTACATATCATGTGCCTCATGAATCAGATCAAGCGCAGTTCTAAAAAAGTAATAGACAAAATAAACTAAGAAACAAAAACTTGTTGGGATTTTTCATTTTGATTTTACGGATTCTTTTTTCAAAAAGTTGTGAATGCAAAATATAACTGAGTCCTACTTGCTTCATTTTTCACCCTTCTTTCCCAAGCATCGGTCCACCAAATGACCTTTTACCCTAAAAATGCAATATGTATCACATAAGGATGATTGAATATCTTTTTGGGCCACGAGCCCATTTTTGACAAAATTTGGATAGGCTTCCTACAAGGAACACACAGAGGATCGAGCCCTACTAGGTCCAAATGACATGATGCAAATAAGAATGACCTAAAGGCTGACCTAAGTTTGGGGTTCACTAACAAGGCAATTCGGGGGAGTGTATGGTCGATGGCAGCTGCTCAAGCTTTTCACCCACTGCATACGTCCAACGGCCCCCCTCCTAAAATAAGGGTGACTCAAAAAAGAGTTCGTGCACGCGATGCGCACTCCAAGACTTATTGCAGAAAGTGTTAGAAACACGTTCTCAATGCAATATACTAAACGTGTACTCTTTTGTAGGTTTTGATGAATGACAAACGAAGCAAAAATTGATATATGACGGAATTCAAGTACAAGCGCACAATGGTTGCGAATAAGATTGAAGTTCAAGATATAGCTTTTAATTGTTATTGAGTTGTTCTAAATTGTAATCTCGATCCTATAACTTGACTCATAGTATGGCCTCTCTCATAAAACTATTTTCCAAAATCATCCATATTTAATTCTGTGTCAAAAAGATTTTAAATCATGCATATTTACATTAGACAAAATGTTTTCTAAACATGCCTCAAAAATCTGGGCTAAAATAATCGATTATGTACTTATGATAATCGATTGTTTCTGAGCCAAGACTGCATGACAATCGATTATGAATTAATGGTAATCGATTGTGAGTAAGACAGTGAACATCAGGTTTTTCCAAATCTGCATGATAATCGATTGTGAACAAATGACAATCGATTGTTGTTGAGGTAAAGTTTTTCAATACTCAAAATAATCGATTATGAACTAATGGTGATCGATTGTGTTGAGTTGATGTCTTCCAGTGATTTTAAATTTAATTAAGTAATCGATTATGTCTTTAGATAATCGATTATCACTGAGACAGTAAGTTTTATGATTTTCAGAAAATAACAAGTAATCGATTGTTTCAAAGGACAATCGATTGTTGAAGCTGTCCGTTGCCAAATGATTTTCAAATACCATAAGGTAATTGATTATTGATTTTATATAATCGATGTTTTGCTTAAAATCTGGAAATGATTTTTAGAACGTTGCTGAAGTAATCGATTATAGATTTTATATAATCGATGTTTTGCTTAAAATCTGGAAATGATTTTTAGAACGTTGCTGAAGTAATCGATTATAGATTTTATATAATCGATGTTTTGCTTAAAATTCGGAAATGATTTTTAGAACGTTGCTAAAGTAATCGATTATGAACTTAGTGTAATCGATTATCTGATTTTGAATATTGCCAGTAATCGATTATAGATTATGTATAATCGATTGTGAAGCGTTAAATCTGGGATTGATTTTTAAACTGACTGGCAGATAATCGATTGTTTGGTCTTAATAATCGATTATCACTGAGTAATTTCAGCAACTCTTAATTGGCAATTAGACAACGGTTGAATCAACTTTTTCAACTATAAATACAGCTTCATTTCAGTGTTTTAACAACAACAACATACACAAACTGATCATTACATTGCTATAAGCTTTCATTCAATTGTTCTTCATTTTCTACTCATTTCATAAAGCTTTTGAGAGCCATATTATTGCTTAAAGTTGTTGTGATCCTGAACATATTCTTTTACTCATATCTACTCAATAAGGAGTACTTTAGTTAAGTGAGTGTCCAAGTATTTGATATACTTGTAAGAGAATTGCGATTCTCTTGTTTCAAGGAACTTGCGTTTCCTTGGGTGAAGTCTTTGAGATTGCGATCTCCGAGCAACTGTTTGAGGCTTGTGTCCTCAAGTGTGTAACGGTTTGTTGAGCACCCTTAAGCTTAACAAGATAGTGAAAAATCTCGAGAGAGTCTCTCGGGGACTGGACTAACCACGTTGGTGGCCAACCAGTATACATCTTTGTGTAAGTTTATTTTTCTGCACTTATTTTACTTCCTGCAAAGTTTAAATTCCGCAAGAAAACGCTAAATTCTATTAATACGCTATTCACCCCCCCTCTAACGTAAAGCGTAGTTTCTAACAATTGGTATCAGAGCCCAACTCTCTGAAAACTTAACCGTTTGAGAGAACCATCCATGGCTTCTACTCTTGACTCTTTTGCAGGAATTGAAGAAGGACAATGCTCTACACGACCTCCTCTATTCAACGGCACAAACCACTCATACTGGAAGGAGAGGATGCAAATCTTTGTGCAATCAAATAGCTTTCATTTGTGGAAAGTATTCACCAATGGAAACCAAATTCCAACCAAGAAGGTGGAAGACGAATGGGTTCCAAAGACCGAAGAGGAATATACCGCGGAGGATATTCGTAAGGTTCAAAATAATGCCAAAGCTATAAATTTATTATACTGTGCTGTTAATGCTAACGACTACAGGAAGATATCATGTTGCAAAACAGCAAAAGAAATGTGGGATAAGCTTGAAGTAACATACGAAGGAACCGACCAGGTACGAGAAGCTAAAATTGATTTCTTAACTCACTCTTATGAGCTATTCCACATGAAGGAAGGAGAGAAAGTAGACGAAATGTTTGAGCGATTCTCAATGATCGTGAATGATCTACACGCCCTCCAAAAGACGTTTACGGATAGAGAACTTGTCCGGAAGATCCTCAGAAGTCTCACTCCGGCATGGCGATCAAAGGCCGATGCAATCCAAGAATCCATTGGCATCACAAATGTCACAATTGACGCATTAAGAGGTAATCTCAAAACCTATGAATCAACTATACTTAACCCGTTTGTTGATGATCAAAGAAGGCAAAGGATTGCTCTAAAGGCTAGCCAACCACAAATTGATGAGGAAGGTGACAACGAGTTTGGACTCGTTATCAAAAGGTTTCAAAAATTCATGCGCAAAGAGTATGAACGCAAGAACAAAAAGCAAGGCGATCAACTAAAATGCTATGAATGTGGAGAAACCGGGCACATAAAATCAAATTGCCCTAACATCAAAAAGGAGAAGAAACCCTTCAAAAAGCAACGTGCATACATCTCTTGGGGAGGAGATTCCGGAGATGAAGCAAGCGAAGAAGAAGACGATGAAGCAGCAAATTTATGTCTCATGGCTCAAGAAGACGGCAAAGACGAGGTAAGTCAAATCTCTTCTCAAAATTTCTTTACTCTTGATGAAATGAGAAATGCTTTTGATGAACTATATGCTGAATTTATCAAAGCTTCAAAAACTGTCAAAAGTGTTAAAGAAAGCGCTTCTCTAAAAGAAAAAGATTTTCAAACACAGATTTCATTAAAAGAAAAAGAATTAGAAAAACTGGTTTTCGAAAATGAGAAGCTAAAAGAGGAAAACAAGTTTTATGGAAAAAGAAGTGCTGATAAACCTGAAGGTTCTACTAGAAACTGTTCTTCTTGTGTGCTTCTTAAGAATGAAGTAGCTAGACTTAAAGGCACATTAGATAAGTTTAATTCTTCGCATAAAAACTTGAATGATGTGCTTGTTAATCTTAAATCAACTAAACATGGAATAGGATTCAAGAATGAAGAAAAGGTTGGTGCTAAACCACAACAACCTAGAGCTCAACCTAGGACTAATAACCAAAATGCTTATCCTAAAAGTAGAAATCCTAGAAATAACTTGCATGTTAGACCAAATAGTGAAAATGCTAGAAGACCTAGAAATGATGCATATTTTAGGCCAAACCTTGAACAATTTAGAAGACCAAGAAATGACCCTCCACCTAGAAATAGATATTCTAGAAATGATGCATATTTTAGACAAACTTGTGAACCTCCTAGAACTCATAATAGGAGAAACAATGGTGTTCAAAGTAGAGTAAGCAACCTTCATTCATCTAGTTACTATGTACCTAGAAAAATGCATAATCCCAACGTGACTTGTCATTATTGTAGACGTATTGGTCATATTGCTCCCGCTTGCTTTACTCGTCATAGACATATAAATCAATTGCATCATTATAACATGCCTAACCCTCAAGGACCCAAGATGGCATGGGTACCTAAAGAACATTAATTTGTTTTGTAGGTGTGCTTGAAGGGATCAAGTGTACTATGGTACCTTGATAGTGGATGCTCCAAACACATGACGGGAGATGAATCCAAATTCCTTCAACTAGAGCACAAAGAAGGAGGAAGTGTCACATTTGGTGATAACAATAAAGGAAAAATCATCGGCATTGGTTCGGTCGGTAAGGACGAAAACTCCTCTATTAAACATATACTACTTGTGAAAGGTTTGAAGCATAATCTCTTGAGCATAAGCCAATTATGTGACAAGGGAAATTTTGCTCTATTTAATTCGGATGAATGCCTTGTATTTAGACGTAGTGATTTCAAGATCATACTTCGTGGTTTTAGAATTGATAATATCTATATGGTTGATCTTGCAAACTCCTCACCCGAATATGTTGATTGTTTAGTAAGCAAAGAGGATAACTCTTGGCTATGGCATCGTAGAGTAGCACACATGAACATGCATCTTTTGAACAAGCTTCTTTCTCAAAACTTAGTAGTTGGTCTTCCCAGTTTAAAGTTTGAAAATGATTCTATTTGCGATTCTTGTCAAAAAGGGAAACAAACCAAAGCATCTTTTAAATCCAAGAATATTGTTTCAACATCTAGACCTTTGCAATTACTTCACATGGATTTATTTGGTCCCTCTCGTATTGAAAGTCTTGGTAAAAATAAATATGCTTTTGTAATTGTTGATGACTTTTCTAGATTTACTTGGACTCTATTTCTTGCAAATAAAAGTGATGCTTTTCAAAATTTCAAGTATTTCCTTAAGCGTGTTCAAAACGAAAAGGAATCGACCGTCACTTCGATTAGAAGTGATCATGGGGGAGAGTTTGATCACAATCTCTTTGTGGATTTTTGTGACGAATTCGGAATCAAACACACCTTTTCCGCTCCACGGACACCACAACAAAATGGGGTGGTGGAAAGGAAAAATAGGTGTCTCGAAGAGATGGCTAGAACCATGCTCGACGAAGCTAAGATTCCCAAATACTTTTGGGCGGACGCCGTGAGTACCGCTTGCTATGCTTTAAATAGAGTAGCAATTCGGCCGATACTCATGAAAACCCCATATGAACTTTATAAGGGTAGAAAACCCAACATTTCTCATTTACGTGTTTTTGGTTGTAAATGTTTTGTTCATAATAATGGCAAGGACCAATTGGGTAAGTTTGATGCTAAATCGGATGAAGGTATTTTCATTGGTTATTCCTCACGTAGCAAAGCATATAGGATCTTTAACAAAAGAACCCAAATTGTGGAGGAATCCCCTCATGTTGTGTTTTCCGAAGATAATACTCGCTTGGCGAGAAAGGAATCCGGTTTTGATCTTGCAGGTATCTTGGGTAGCTTGAAAGATAAAATCCAAGAAGAACCTTCAAAGGAAAACAAAAATGAAATTGGGGAACAACCAACGGAAGAAGCGCCACAATTAGAAAAAGGAATAAATACGCCTAACGAGTGGAGAACGATCAAGGATCATCCTCTCGAACAGGTAATTGGCGATGTTGGAGAAAAGGTAAGTACCCGAAACTCTCTTAAGAACACTCTAGGACACAATTCTTAAGAGTTCACGGCATTACTTGTTAACACTAGTGTAATTTATTAATTTCGCTATAAATTACTAACTTGAGCGTCGGAGACGTTTAAATCTATTTTGCAGGTACCACCCCAAAGGTAGGGGGAATTATGAAGTTTTAGCACAAAATAATCGACTAATTCAAGCCACTAATCGATTATTTTCTGTGCAGTACATCGATTATCAGTATCAATAATCGATTGTTTATGACTGATTATTACTATTATGCATCTGTGTTTAATTTTTTACTTCCTAAATTAAATAATCGATTTCCGCCTCAGTCATTCAGCAATGCTTTCTACAACAATCGATTATTTTTTCATACAATCGATTATTTGACAAATTCTGATATTCTCCAAGTTCACTGTATCAAATTAGTTCCCTAAATAATCGATTACCAAGAATTGACAATCGATTACTTCATATTAATTTTTTTGTTACCGTTTGGCTCCTCAATCGATTCCTGTCAGGTCTTAAATGCTCCATAATCGATTACCAAAATTTAACAATCGATTATTTCATTCAAATTTTTTTTACCGTTTGACTCAAAAATCGATTTGTCAGATTCAAAATCTCAATCAAACAGTAAATACAATCGATTATTTCAGTTTAATAATCAATTATCTAACGGTCAGTAATTTTAATTCTTACCGTTTTCTGACTGCTCCTAAACCAAAATCTCAGCAAATGTCTCCATTCAATGCTTGATAATCCTTTCCTCTATAAATAGGCATCATAAGAGCTCACATTCACCCACTCAAGCATTATCTCTAGTATTCAAAAGCTAAATCTCTTCTATTTTCTTTGCCAAATTCCAGCAGTCTTTCTCCTAACATGTCTGGACAATCTTCAAAACGTTCCCGATCCAAACATGGCGCATCAGCCTCAACCGCCCCTCCTCCTTTAAATTTTCCATACCAAGACGGTTCCGTCTTGTTCTTTGAAACTGAAAATAAACTCACAAGGTTCCTATCAAAATTTGAGAAACGCACCATTCTTCCTCCTCGGTTCTCAAATAGTAAACTCCTTGAGCCTTTCACCCCTGCCGCAAATATGTTAAAGGAGTGTCAACTATATGACTTCTTGCTTCTCACTCATCCTCACATAAACACAACTCTCGTTCAAGCTTTTTACTCAAACCTCCATAAAGATGAAGATGGCGAACTTGTCACCTCCATTAATGGGGTTCAAATTCTTCTCTCGGAAGAGAATCTCCACACCATTGCCCGCCTTCCAAATGAAGGTGAAGACCTTTACCGGTATATTGATAAGGCCGGGGCTCTCTTTGATGAAACCATCCTTCTCCACCAAGCCGGTATAACCTCCTATGATCCATCTATCTCTACCCGTCGTCCTACCATAACGGGAATGGATCCAAACTACCGGTTGATTCTTTACTTCATCACCCGAGTCCTCAAGCCTAGACGGCACAATCACACCACCATCTCCCAGGAGGATACCAAGCTTCTGCATGCCATTGTCACCGGAGCCAAAATAAATTGGTGTCGGCTCATCAAAATTCATATGCTCGATGCCGTCGGTGATGACATGTCTCTTCCTTATGCCCTCCTCATTATGAACTTCCTTGAAGCATCCGGATTTGTCACGGAAAATGGTCCTCTCAAAAGGAGTACCAAAATTTGGGAAATCTCGGAGTCTTCTTTCCATCATGATGGTGATCATGCTCCAGCTCCTTCTTCAAGTCGTCCACCCCGTCGTGCTCGTTCGTCCCAAGAGCCTACTCTCCAAACCATATCCGACCAGCTTGCTCAACTCACTCATGAGATCCATGGATACTTTGATCATGTCAATTATCCATATGCAGCTCTCGTTCCTTTTGAAGCAGCGCCGGATAACGAGGCGGACAACGACGGAAATGAATAAATTTTTTTTTGTTTTGTGTGGTTTTTTGCTGTTGTTCTCTTTGGTTCCCATTGATGTACCCTCTTTTTTTTCCAATAAATAAACCTTGTTTATTTCATCTTTTTGCATCTTTCCTTACTATTTTTTTGCTAATGGCAAAAGGGGGAAGAAAACGGGATATCGGGTATGCACCACCTCTTAATTCATTGATTGCTTATAAGCTCAAATTGAGGGGGAACTCTTAAATTGAGGGGGAACAAGAACAAAATTGCATAATTGTTACTTGTCTTGAATTGTCAATATCTTTTGCCTAAATTGCATATCCCGCTTAATGTTTGCCATTATCAAAAAGGGGGAAATTGTTAGAAACACGTTCTCAATGCAATATACTAAACGTGTACTCTTTTGTAGGTTTTGATGAATGACAAACGAAGCAAAAATTGATATATGACGGAATTCAAGTACAAGCGCACAATGGTTGCGAATAAGATTGAAGTTCAAGATATAGCTTTTAATTGTTATTGAGTTGTTCTAAATTGTAATCTCGATCCTATAACTTGACTCATAGTATGGCCTCTCTCATAAAACTATTTTCCAAAATCATGCATATTTAATTCTGTGTCAAAAAGATTTTAAATCATGCATATTTACATTAGACAAAATGTTTTCTAAACATGCCTCAAAAATCTGGGCTAAAATAATCGATTATGTACTTATGATAATCGATTGTTTCTGAGCCAAGACTGCATGACAATCGATTATGAATTAATGGTAATCGATTGTGAGTAAGACAGTGAACATCAGGTTTTTCCAAATCTGCATGATAATCGATTGTGAACAAATGACAATCGATTGTTGTTGAGGTAAAGTTTTTCAATACTCAAAATAATCGATTATGAACTAATGGTGATCGATTGTGTTGAGTTGATGTCTTCCAGTGATTTTAAATTTAATTAAGTAGTCGATTATGTCTTTAGATAATCGATTATCACTGAGATAGTAAGTATTATGATTTTCAGAAAATAACAAGTAACCGATTGTTTCAAAGGACAATCGATTGTTGAAGCTGTCCGTTGTCAAATGATTTTCAAGTACCATAAAGTAATCGATTATTGATTTTATATAATCGATGTTTTGCTTAAAATCTGGAAATGATTTTTAGAACGTTGCTGAAGTAATCGATTATAGATTTTATATAATCGATGTTTTGCTTAAAATCTGGAAATGATTTTTAGAACGTTGCTGAAGTAATCGATTATAGATTTTATATAATCGATGTTTTGCTTAAAATCCAGAAATGATTTTTAGAACGTTGCTAAAGTAATCGATTATGAACTTAGTGTAATCGATTATCTGATTTTGAATATTGCCAGTAATCGATTATAGATTATGTATAATCGATTGTGAAGCGTTAAATCTGGGATTGATTTTTAAACTGACTGGCAGATAATCGATTGTTTGGTCTTAATAATCGATTATCACTGAGTAATTTCAGCAACTCTTAATTGGCAATTAGACAACGGTTGAATCAACTTTTTCAACTATAAATACAGCTTCATTTCAGTATTTTAACAACAACAACATACACAAACTGATCATTACATTGCTATAAGCTTTCATTCAATTGTTCTTCATTTTCTACTCATTTCATAAAGCTTTTGAGAGCCATATTATTGCTTACAGTTGTTGTGATCCTGAATATATTCTTTTACTCATATCTACTCAATAAGGAGTACTTTAGTTAAGTGAGTGTCCAAGTATTTGATATACTTGTAAGAGAATTGCGATTCTCTTGTTTCAAGGAACTTGCGTTTCCTTCGGTGAAGTCTTTGAGATTGCGATCTTCGAGCAACTGTTTGAGGCTTGTGTCCTCAAGTGTGTAACGGTTTGTTGAGCACCCTTAAGCTTAACAAGATAGTGAAAAATCTCGAGAGAGTCTCTCGGGGACTGGACTAACCACGTTGGTGGCCAACCAGTATACATCTTTGTGTAAGTTTATTTTTCTGCACTTATTTTACTTCCTGCAAAGTTTAAATTCCGCAAGAAAACGCTAAATTCTATTAATACGCTATTCACCCCCCCTCTAGCGTAAAGCGTAGTTTCTAACAGAAAGAAGACCCATGGTTATGCAAATGATAACAGTTATAAAGCGGTAAACACATAAAAAAATAATAAACAAATAATCAACAAAACGGGAGATAAGACGAGCAAACCAACTAAACAAAGCAAATAAAGAAAACAAACACCTCAACTGAATATTCTAAAAGCTAACAAGATCAAGTGTCAGCTTGAACCTGCAATTTTCCAGCAGAGTTGCCAGAGATGTCACACCCCTTTTTTACAAACATCACCTAACTCTCTCATTTTAAATAAAAAAATTTAGCAAAGCTCGAAAAGATTTTTAAGTTTTGAAAGTGACAAAAGATAGTGCTCAAAAAGATTAACTCAGAGTCGCCACCTGGCATTAATTTCGGTATGCCAGGTCACTATTTTTTTAAAAATAAATTTTTCTCTTAAAACATTTAGGATTCCAAAACTAAATCTGCACCAAAGATTAGGGTAAGCCGATTCATTTGACTCGGGGAGAAGGTGTTAGACATTTCCCGAGTCGCATAACTAGTACGATTGCGTACTCAATCTAGTTGGCTTATAAACTATTCAAATTTATTTTTTGTATGCGTCTTGTGTATATTTTTTAGTTTAAGGGCGAAGATGATGAAGGCTTAGGGTTTTTTAATTCCAAAAGAAAATCTGATGGGTAATTGGGCATGGATAAGGTGTTTGGGCTTCAACTTTGGGCCTTAACATTGGGCTAAAAATAAATGTCCAAATCTTAGTTAAATCCCTCTTAAATAAGATAAATATACTACATAATGCAAGAATTAATCTAGTTAATTAAACTAAATTATATATAAAATATGAAACTATTTTTGGTATTTTTCATATGTCATACTAAAATAATAATACAATATCACAAAGTTAAAAAAAATACTACTACCAAAAACACTAATATCCTTGAAAAATAGAGTGAAACTATTTTTGCATTTTTTAATTTCATGTAAAGTAGATAAAAAAAAGTAACAAGATAAAATATCAATTACCTAATAAAAGAAAATATCTTTTGTAATTTTTAATTTTTATTCTTAAAATAGAGTAAAATAGTTAAAACTAGGTAAAATAGCGATATTAGACCTAAAATAAATATTTTTCACTAAAATGGGTGAAATTTTGGGGAGGGTCAAAAATCACATTTCTACTGCGTTGCCGCCGACTTTATCAGTTGTGCACCCAGTGGTTTATATAACCATGCTTCGGAAGTATGACGACATCCATCCCACGTGTTAGACTTCAGCACTGTCCAGTTGGACAAAGATCTGACCTATGAGGAGGAGCCGGTAGCTATTCTAGGCCGAAAGGTTCGCCATTTGAGATCGAAAAATTTTCCTTCAGTTCGTGGTCAATAGAGAGGTCAGCCTTCCGAGACGGTTACCTGGGAGTTCAAGTCCGATATGCAGAGCCGATATCCCCATCATTTCCCTGACTCAAGTACTTCTCTTCTATATCCGTTCGAGAATGAACAATTATTTTAGAGGTGGAGGATGTGATGACCCAAAAGGTCATTACTTGATTTACAAGTAAATTCTGTGTTCCAAGGACTTAAAACCCTCATTTTATCTCACCAGATTTTGCGTGCGTAGTCCGATTTTGATAAAAATACTAATTTTGCATTTAAAATTGAATATCAGTTGACTTCGGCCAATATTTTTGGGTAAATAAATCCGGACCCATGCCCGAAATTAAGTTACGAGGTCCTAAGCCCGAGAAATAAATTTTTGAAAAAAATTATTTAACTAAAATTTTAAGAGTTTTTGGAAATTAAAATATATTTGAAATTAATGGTACCAGACTCATATTTTTGTTCTGAAGCCCGGTACAGATCTTATATGACATTTAGGTTGAGTCTGTAAAATTTTGGTAGAAAACGGACTTGATATGACGTGAATCGGACCGTCAGTTGTCAAAAATTAAACTTAAGAGTTCTGGAGGGTTTTCTTTGATTTTGATGCTAAATTCGTTGTTAATGATGTTAATTTAGCGATTTGATCGCACGAGTAAGTCCATGTGATGTTTGTGAGTATTATGCATGTTTGGTTTGGAGCCCTGAGGGCTCGGGTGAGTTTCGGGATGTTTTTACACTTACGAAAAGTTGAAGATTTGCTGCTTCTGGTGCACAGACCTTTTGTGCATCACGATTGCGAAGTAACTCTTGCGATCATGAAAGGGAATTGGGTAGGAAGTGGAATTTGTTCTACGAACGCGAAGTGAGGGATGCGAACACGGAGCATTGTGAGGCTTCTCTACGCGAACGCGACCCATTTCCTGCGAATGTGTATAGTAAATTGGAAGTGGGGCTAGGATGTTGTCGTTCTTCTATGCGAACGCGTACACAGGTCCGCGAAGGCGTACACAGGTCCGCGAACGCGTACACAGGTTCGCGAACACGTACACAAGTTCGCGAGCGTGAAGGTCAGGGGGGCATACCTTCCCGAACGCGTAAGATAAATCGCGACCGCGTAAGTCTGTATTTTGCAGCTCTACGCAATTGCGACAATGTTCTTGTAAACACGATGAACACTGTCGTCCATCACTTAAAACAGTAGCAAAGTCGGGATTTAGCTCATATTTTCATATTGTAAAAACTAGAGAGCATTGAGGTAATTTTCAAGGAACAAGTTCTTCCCCAAAGTATTGCTATATGATTTTAAACTTTTCTTCTTTTGATTTTCAATTGCATTTCATCAATCTTCATTCAAAAATCTAGGGTTTTTACGGTAGAAATTGAAAATTTGGATAGAGTTAGGGCTTTTTGAATAATTGGAATTTAGACCATGTTTTGGGGTCGGATTCGAAACTAATTACATATTTAGGCTCGTGGGTGAATGGGTGATCGGGTTTTGGTCTGAACCTTGAGTTTTGACCAAGCAGGCCCGGGGTCGATTTTTGACTTTTTTGGAAAAATGATAGAAAACCTATAATTAAGCATTGGTATGAATTCTTTAGCATTTATTGATATTGTTTTAATTTGGTTAGATACAAGTAATGGGGAGGTGAATTCTAAAGGAAAAATAGTGTTTTAGGTTTGAGTTGGCCGTGGAAGTTCGAGGTAAGTGTTTGGTCTAACCTTAGCTTGAGAGAATATGTATTGCGCTTTATTTTCTATGTTCTAGTATAGTGTACGACATATACGTGTGGTGACGAGTATCTATAAGTTGGTGTCAATCATGCCCGTAAGTCTTAAATAGTAATTGTTGTGTTTCCTATTAAGTACTACATTTGCCTAAATTATTGATTCTCCGTGTTGAGCAAGACTTATGATTATCTTGTTATATTTGCTCATTATTGACTACTGGCTTCAGTTAATGTTTGATTGTGAAGTTCAGTGTTGGTACAAGTTTAGTTATAGCTGATTCCCTTACCGAGTCGTATTTATTTTTTTATTGTTAATTCCCTTGCCGGAGCGTGTTTATTCTTATTGTTGGTTCTGTTACAGAGATGTTGTTGTTGCTATTGTTTGGGTGAGGAAAAAGAGATAAAGTACTAAGGGTGATAATGTGCACATTTATATTTATGCATATCGTGAGGAATGAGTGATAAAGCACGAAGGATGATTCCATGTACATTTTATTGATATTGATGCATATGGTGAGGAAGAATATAAAGCACGAAGGTTAATGCCGTACACATTTCTAATATTTACATGGTGAGGAAGAGAGATAAAACACGAAGGGTGATGCCGTGCACATTTTCTTTACTTGATTGCATTGGTGATGATTGAGAGTAAAAGCACGAAGGGTAATGCCGTGCACTTATTGCCTATTTATAATGATTTCTTGTTGCTTCAGTTCAAGTACCTTATATCTTATTCCACTACTACTGTGATTCACTATGTTAGTGCTTCCCCAATAGCATGTTACCCTTCCCCCGTTACTTTTGAATTGTTTTTATTATGATTATTCTGTTAGATAGATTTTAGCTGCAGGTTATTTGGTTGTTGTGTCCTAGCCTCGTTATTATTTCGCCAATATTAGGCTCGACACTTACCAGTACATCGGGCGGTTGCGTTGATATTACACTATGCACTCTTTTGTTCAGATCCCGGAACTGGAGCATATGAACCTTAGCTAGGGGTTGCTGCCTTCAGTCCATCAGGAGACTCGAGGTAGACTTGCAAGCGTTTGCAAGCCTTGGCGCCCCATCCCTATCTAGTTTCTTTCTGTTCTTATATATTCCAAAGACAAGTATGTATTTTCTTGTTCAGACTTTATTTGTAGTTTTCTTAGATAGTCCGTGAGATTGTGACACCAATCCTAGGTGATTTATGTTTATGAATTCGAATCGATATTGGCTTAATTATTAAATTTCAGTCTTTCACTTTATTAATTTTCGTTGTTTTACAATTGTTAAGGGATTAAAAATAAAAAAGGTAAAATAATTGGAAATATTGATTTACCTAGCTTTCACTAATAGGTGTCATTACGATTTCCAAAACTGAAAATTTTGAATCGTAACATAACCACCAAAAACAATAGTAATTTGTAAAAATTTCTCTTTGTTCTAATCCTTTAATCTGGGCAATCAACCCTTTAATTCTGGCCTATTAGGCCTGATACTACTTGTACAGACTTCACTGGACAATGCAGCCCAATGATGGACTCTTCATTTCCACTCGGGCTTGTAGGACTAGTGCACCTTTTTAAAATTTAACGGCTAAATTGTCTGTTTATTTCTTTTAATTATACATGATTTTATATATATATATATATATATATATATATATATATATATTATATTAATTATATATTTATAGTTATTTTTAATTTATGTGATTGAGTGATGCCACGAAACAAAAAATAGGATCGGTGCCAACAATTTATCAGACTCGTCTAATTATATCACTGACTAATATTAATCTAATATAATAGTCAAATATAATATAATACTAGAAAACGCTAATATAATATAAAAGAACTATCTGCATACTTTCCCCATTTTCAACTTTAATATTCCTTTTGTGGGAATACAATTCGCGATGAAAATTTTTAAGAAATTTATTTTTTTCTGAAAATGGATCAAGAATTAAGGTGAGGATTGAGAACTATGAAAATGAGAATTTTCATTCATAAAATTTGTGAAAAGATATCGATTAATCCATAGAAATTTAGGTTAATTCTTCATAATAATTTCAGTTTTGCAAGTACCGGCGCACGAGGATATGTGTTGAATACATAATTAATTAAATTAAAATGTATTCTTTTTCTATAGCTTGAAATTTCTCATGAGATTATCACCCTTTAACAGGAAGATCACAGCATCCTCTCTTTCCACTAAACTTTCGGTATATAATTGTTTAATTTACCAAATAAAAAAATACTTAATAAATAACTAAATATATATGAAATGTTAACCATTACACTAGTCCACTGAAAGTTTGGTTTCTTTTAAATCAACGATAAAACAATCGTGTATAAGATAAAAAGCTTTTTGCGATATGTATACGTCTTACCAAAAAAGTTTTTAAAAAAAATAGTTCTAATATATCTTTCAATGGCCAAAAGTAGATTTTATCTCTCACTTATCATGTTTGGACATAAGAAGCAATATTTATAATTATTTATGGTTTTCCATCATATTTTTCGTGTTTGGTATTTGTATTAGAATCCGTTTAAATTTGAATTTGTATAAGAAAATTTTACATTGAAAGGTAAGGTGCTTCCTAGCAAAATTAATTTTATATTTAGTACTTGAACACGACACCTTTAATTAAAAATAAATAAGAATTTACTACTTTACGACAACTTTTATAGGTCAATTTATATAATCGTGTCACCGAGAGTCGTGCTATCAGATATGTTAACTTCATTTAAATGTTAGAACTCTTAACTAAATCAAATATTAAGTAGTCAGCATCATCTTGATACATGGAGTGTGATATATGATTGCGTCGGCAATAAGAATGTTTTTAAATATCGTATAATTTAATAAGCAAGTAACATGGCTATTCCCCTATTGTTGATTCGTTTTATTTGACTTACGTGTCTGATAGGAGTGGTTTCTTAGGTTGATTATGCTCCTTTTTAATAAAAAGATATTAGTAATAACATATACAACTTAACTTTAGTATATTATTTGATTTGTTTAGATACATAATATCAAAGACAATCATTTTCGAAAGAAGAAAATACGTAGTCGTCCTACCATGGCAATGAGGGGCTCAACTCTGAATATATAAATAGAGATATGTTACAAATTATTTAGTAAATATGAATGTTCATTACTCCTATTATTTTCACACGTAATGTAAATAACTTTTTACTATTCAGTATCATTAAGATTGTAACTCTACACCTCCATAACCCCTTCCCATGATCTTCCCCCATGATCTCAATTGTTAATGTCATGTTTAAGACAATTATTTTGTAACCTTCATATATAATAGCATAAATAGATGTGAGATGAGACACACTTGAACACTTGATGAAATAAGAAAGTTATCTCTTCTTCTCTTATTCTACTTATCTTCTTGTTTTATATTGTTACTTTGAGCTACATTTTCTTAATGCATTATCAGCACAACTCTAGCCTTCTCCAAAGTTAAGTATAATTCATCATCTGAAAGGTATAACACGTTATCTTCTCATATTTCTTTTCCTCTTCTTACCATTTCTACTGGCGTTGTACTGTGTGAATTAGGTCAAACTGTTATCATGATTAGTGATCATTATGAATCAATATGAATCACACTACACTGTAGCAAACATGATAGATTGATTGTTATTGGCGTTATAAGCCATCACCTTAATCCTATATTATTATCAATATCTTGTCTTCATTTATAGAAATTGTTGTTTGATTTAATACATAACTTTACATTCTGAAATCTGCATAGGTTCTAATAAATAGGTTAATGTCATCATTTCCAATATATGTATTATGACAACACAATTTAAACATTCGTAATGTTTATATCCATTTATTTATTTTCATTATTATCTTAATCATTTCCAATTTATTTATTTTCTTTGATAGTTTTTAATATGTCGAATTTTTCAAAGCTTGAGTTTGTGGCACTTGACATTTCTGAAAAGAATTACCTATTATGGGTTCTCGATGCTGAGATTCACTTAGCCGCCAAAGGCCGTGGTAACACCATTACTCTGGGTAATGAGGCATCAAACTAGGACAAAGTGAAGGCCATGATTTTTCTTTGTCATCATTTGGATGAAGGTTCGAAGGTTGAATATTTAACAGTGAAAGACCCACTTGAATTGTGGACTAGCCTGAAGGAAAGGTATGATCATCTTAAGGCTGCGGTACTGTCAAGGGTTCGATATGAGTAGATGCACTCACGGTTGCAAGATTTTAAGACCATAAGTGAGTATAACTCTATTGTATTTCGAATAACTTTCCAATTAAACTTATGTAGGAAAGTTGTGAATGATGAGGATTTGCTAGAAAAGACTCTTACGACTTTGCATACCTCAAACATGGTATTACAGCAGCAATACCGTGAAAGGGGTTTTAAAAAGTATTTTGAATTAATCTCATGCCTTCTGGTGGCTAAGCAACATAATACCCTTTTGCTGAAAAATCATGAATCCCGTCCCACAGGGTCAGCTCCACTTCGTGAAGCGAATAAGACAGCTAGACACGATAAGTCTGGAAAAATACAGAACAATAATCATGACAATATGAATGTATGTGGGCGTGAAAATGGTAAGAGACGATATAATAGTTGTCATCATGGTGGTTATGGCAAACTAGAGAACAATATTAGTTCTCAAAACAATCCTTCAAGTGGCAAAAGCAGTAACTGCCACCGCTGTGGCTTGAAAGGTCATTGAAAAATTGAATGTCGTGCACCTGAGCATTTTATCAGGCTTTATCAAAACTCCATAAAAAAAAGTCAAATAATGTTGGAGCATCTTCTGCTAAAGCCCCAGTGGAGTCACACTTGACCTTTAAAAATAATTTTGAGGCAAGGCCTTCAAACAAAAATGATGACAATGCCGAGACAAATCTTGCTTTGAATGATGATGATTTTCAAGGCCTCGATGATCTTACTCATTTGGAAGTTGAAGACTTCTTTGGAGATCAAAACTAATGTTTGATCATTTTACTGGGGAATTATATGTTGTTATTTTTATTTTCAGTATTTTTGTCTTGTCTGAAGTTGTTTTTATTTTCAAGTAGTACTTAAATTGTCTATGTTTTCATTGGTAATGTTAGTTTTTCCGTATTTCTCATGATGTACTTTTATTTCTTTTTATGAAGAAGCTAAAATTCCCTAGTCTTCAATTGGATCCAATATGAGTAATGAAGATTTATGTCTTTTGGATAGTGCTACAACTCACACAATATTAAGAGAAAATAAATTTTTCTCTTATTTGGTTAAGAAAAAGGCTTATGTTAATACAATATCCGGTAGTACAAAGTTGATTGAGGGCTCTGGAAGAGTGGCCTTATTACTACCTGGAGGAACGATATTAACTATTGATAATGCATTATATTGTAGTAAGTTTCAAAGAAACTTGTTGAGTTTCAAAGATATTCGCCAAAATGGCTACCATGGTTAGACATCAAACGCAGGAAAGGTTGAATACCTTTATATTACTACAATAAAAGCGGGTAAAAGATATGTGCACGGAAAATTACCCGTATTTTCTTCTGGGTTGTACCACACTAACATTGGTGTGGTTAAATCACATGCCATAATAAACAAAGGTTTACTACTTCTAATGATTTTATCATTTGGCATGACCGATTGGGCCATGAAGGTTCTAACATGATGCGTAGAATAATAGAGAATTTAAATAGACACACATTGAAGAACAAGAAGATTCTTCAATTTAAGGAATTCTCTTGTGCTGCTTGTTCTCAAAGAAAATCGGTTATTAAACCATCAACAGATAAAGTTGGGATTGAATCCCCTGCATTTCTGGAACATATACAGGGTGATATATGTGGGCACCATTCAAGTATTTTATGATATTGATAGACGCATCTACAAGATGGTCACATGTGTGCTTATTGTCAACTCGTAATATGGCATTTGCGAGATTGTTGGCCTAAATAATAAGGTTAAGAGCACAATTTTCAGATTATGCAATTAAGACAATTCGTCTTGATAACTCTGGTGAATTTACATCTCCCTTTACAGATTATTGTATGGCCACTGGAATAAAAGTTGAGCATCTGGTTGCTCATGTTCATACTCAAAATGGCCAGATTCATTGATTAAACGACTTCAACTAATAGCTAGACCATTGATAATGAGGACAAAACCTCCCCTTTCAGTATGGGACATGCTATTTTGCATGCAGCAGCACTTATGCACACAAGGCCAACCAGTTATCATAAAGTCTCCCCATTCCAATTGGCTTTTGGTCAGGAGCCAAATATTTTACATCTAAAAATTGTTGGATGTGCGGTATATGTTCCAATTGGTCCACCATAATGTACAAAGATGGGTCCCCAAAGAAGGTTGGGAATATATGTTGGTTATGAATCTCCTTCTATTATTAAATATTCAGAGCCAATGACAGGAGATTTGTTTACAATCAGATTTGCTGATTGTCATTTTGATGAATCAGTTTTTCCAATATTAGGGTGAGAAAATAAACAACTAGAAAAAGAGATAGATTGGAACGTATTATCTCTATCTCATTTGGATACTCGTACAAATCAATGTGAACAAGAAGTTCAAAAGATTATTTATATGCAAAATGTTACAAATCAATTTCCAGATGCATTTACTAACCTTCCACGGGTTACTAAATCATATATTCCAGCTGTAAATGCTCCAATTCGAGTTAATGTCCCAGCTGGATAGTATGATGATGAAAATAAGTCTAGGCCATGCATTAAACGTGGTAGATCCATTAGTTCCAAGGATAAGAATCCCCGAAAAATGAAAGGATCAAATGATCAAGTTGATCATAACATGGAGGCAATTGCTCAAGAGGAACGTAAAGACATAGCTATTCATAAGACCTCCCAGGAGGTTCTAGTACCTGAAAATGATGAAAATGAAGAGACCTCAATAAGTTATGTCTCTACAGGAAAAAGGTGGAACCGAAATAACGTTGTTGTTAACAACAATTTTGCATATAATGTTGCAGTTGAAATAATGCAACAAGATGAGGATCTTGAGCCAAAATCTGTCAATGAATGTAGACAGATAAATGATTGGCCAAAATGGAAAAATGAAATTCAAGCAGAATTGGCTTCACTCAAAAAACGTGAAGTTTTCGGACCAATAGTCTGAACGCCTTGAGGTATCAAGCCAGTGGGGTACGAATGGATTTTAATGCGAAAAATATATAAAGCACGACTTGTGGCACAAGGGTTTTCGCAAAGGCCTGACAATGATTATATGGAGACATATTCTCCTGTGGTAGATGCAATTACCTTTAGGTATCTAATAAATCTGGCAGTCCATGAAAAGCTTGATATGCGGTTGATAGATGTTGTCACAGCCTACTTATATGGCTCACTGGATAATGAAATTTTTATGAAAATCGCTGAAGGATTTAAAATTCCTAAAGCACATAAAAGTTCAACAGAAACTTGTTCAATAAAACTTCAGAAATCCTTATACAGATTGAAGCAATCAGGGAGGATGTGGTACAATCACTTTAGCGAGTATTTGCTAAAGGAAGGGTACAAAAATGACCCTATTTTCCCTTGTGCCTTTATTAAAAGATCTGGATCTGAATTTGTCATCATAGCTGTATATGTTGATGACTTGAATATCATCGGCACTTCTAAAAGTTTCTAAAGGCTATAGAGTGTTTGAAGAAAGAGTTTGAAATGAAAGATCTTGGTAAGACAAAATTTTGTCTTGGCCTACAAATTTAGCATCTACCAAATGGAATTTTTGTCTATCAATCAACATATAATAAAAAGGTTTTAAAGAGATTTACATAGATAATGCACATCCATTGAGTACCCCAATGGTTGTGATATCGCTTGATATAAAGATACATTTCGGCCTCAAGAAAATGATAAAGAGCTCGTTGGTGATAAACTCCATATCTTAGTGCAATTGGGGCATTGATGTATCTTGCCAACAATACTCGACCAGATATTGCTTTTGCAGTGAGCTTATAGCAAAATTCAGCTCCTTCCCAACAAGAAGTTGGAATGGTGTTAAGAATATATTTAGATATCTTCGGAGAACCATAGATATGGGATTGTTTTATTCTAATGAATTCAAGTCACAAATGATTGGCTATGCTGATGCAGGTTATTTGTCTGATCCACATAAAGCCCGATCTCAAACAGGCTATTTGCTTACATATGGAGGTACTGCTATATCATGGTGTTCAATGAAACAAACAATAGCTGCTACATCTTCAAATCATGCTGAGAAAATAACCATTCATGAAGCTAGTCGGGAATGTGTTTGGTTGAGATCAATGACTCAGCATATACAGGAAATGTGTGGTTTTCTTATGAAAAGGATAATCCAACAACACTATATGAAGAATGCTGCTTGTATCTCTCAACTGAAAAGAGGATACATCAAAGGAGACAGAACAAAGCATATTTCACCAAAGTTCTTTTTCACGCATGATCTTCAATGAAATGGTGAAATTAATGTTCAACAGATTCGTTCATGTGAAAATTTGGCTGATCTATTCACTGAGGCTTTACCAACCTCAACATTTGAGAAGTTGAGACAGAAGATTGGAATGCGACGTCTTCGAGAAATAAAGTGATATTTTCATGAGGGGAGTAACATGCACGCAATGCTCTTTTTCCCTTAGCCTAGGTTTTGTCCCATTGTTTTTTACTGGTAAGGTTTTTAACTAGGTAGCAAATAAAGCGTATTACAGATATGTGTACTCTTTTTCTTTCACTAAGATTTTTTCCTATAGGGTTTTTTCTTAGTAAGGTTTTAACGAGGCATATTATCTATTTTGTTGGACATCGAAGGGGGAGTGTTACAAAATATTTAGTAAATATGGATGTCCACTACTCCCACTACTTTCACACATGATGTAAATAACCTCTCACTACTCAGTACCATGATGATTGTAACTCATACACCTCCATAACCCCTCCCCATGATCTTCCCCCTGATCTCAATTGTTAATGACATGTTTAAGACAATTATTTTGTAACCTTCATATGTAATAGTATAAATAGAGGCATGAAATGTGAGATGGAACACACTTGAACACTTGATGAAATAAGAAAGTTATCTCTTCTTCTCTTATTCTACTTATCTTCTTATTTTATATTGTTACTTTAAGCTATATTTCTTAATAAGGTATACATTTTTTTATTTAAAAAATATATACAGAGTATTAATATAAAAAATAATGAAGTTGTTTACCTCGAAACATGTGAGTGACAGATAAGTATAATTTGTGGTTTTAAAGATATGTGACTTATTCCAATACTAGTGAATATACAAGTAGTATTAGGTTTAAGTAAGAAGAATTGATGAACCAAACCAGTATTGCTAGAGCAATAAGGACCTCGAGCTCAATTTTCTTGGGGGCCTCGAGGTGAGCTAAGAGTAATAAAATATGAACAATAAAGTAAAAGTAGTAAAGCTGAAGAACAAGTGTTGAACACGGTAAACAAGAAAAAAAGAGTAAAATATTCTATTGTAGAGAATAAGGTGCTCGTTACAAAGGACTGGGGTCCGTTTATATAGGAGAAGAAAACCCAATATGGTACATTCCCAACTGTGATAAAGAATTCTATTGGTACAGGTGTATAACAACCTAGTATGGACATGTTCCATTTTGTACAAATCTTATATTTTAATTTATGCCTTGATCCACGCGCCCTTGAGAAATTCCCACTCTTTCTTGAGTGTCTTCGAGATTGTACTAGCTACGAAGTAGGTCGTGCCAGGCCTTCGATATGCTTTCTCGAGGTGTGTGTCCTTCATTCGGGTCGCCCCGACTCAGGCTTATAGCCCAATTTAAGACTTTAAAATCGGGCTCCTTGATTTTGACCGTATACAGATAGTCCCCGCGTTTCTTAGAATGAAATGATACAAAATGATATGAAACGGTTTGGATTTCTGAAGTCCTTAGTGATGATTTCATGCCCGTGATGTAGGCACTTGAAGTGATTGGAACGTTCCGTCAGTCCACTTCCCCAAAAATATTGATCCCATGCCAGTATTGGTCGGCCACTAATGCTGCCAAACCATCATTGCCTTTTTATAAATATGAGGCGATTCCACCAAGTAAAGAACTTTACTCGTTCGTCTTCCCTTTGCCATATTCATCTCTTTCTTCAATCACCCATTTCCTCCGCCTCAATAAGCGCCGAAAAATGCCAAGCTCTTGCCTAAAACACCACATCCCGGTGCAACCCGTATTATTCAGCTTACAATCATGGCCAAAACTTCCAAAACGATCCCCAAAAAGGATAAAGCATCGTCTTATTTTGCCTCCCGGCCGGCCAAACCGGTGGTGTTGCCAACACTTGAGAAAATCGCCCCTGGTAATTGTATTATTAGAAAGATTTTAGTATCAAGAATCCTCCTAATGTCCAAGGCTAATATGAGCACGTATCTCGATATATTAGCTTGATAACGAAGAAGCTTATCGAGGATGTAAAGAGGGACTGTCTTTAGGGAGAGGGGGTTGAGATTTGGATCCCGAACCCTAATTAATGCATCACTACCCACAAGGAGGTTTTTTTGAGTGTTTACACTTGCTCCTTCACCCTGAGTCCCCTCGATCCGATGGTGATCGATTTCTACAAAACGTACGAAGTCACCCTCGCTCAGATTCACCCTTCTTTTTGGCGTATTATGATCATGTTGCAGTACTTTTTTGAAAAAGCCAAGGGTTTGGAATTCACCCTTAGCCATCTGATTCGATTGTATGAGCCCCAGTTATTTCGAGGGTTCATCAAGCTGCAGTGCCAAACAACAAAATCCTTCTTTTCCAGTACTGACAAACCTAAACATCGGGGTTGGATGAGCAGGTTAAAGACTTTGAACGTCATCCTCGAGAATAAAATGTCATTCCTGTAGAGGTCTAACTTTAATCATAAGTGGGGTTCGTATTCCCTATACTTATTCATTTTTTTTTCATGTTTCATAATGTTGTTATCCTTCTTTCGATAACCAATGCGTGGGCACCCCCAGCGATGCCCGATCTCGAGGATTTGGTCCAAAATTTAGCTGTCACTTCTTCCTACAATGATCGAAAGTGGTGTAAATTGTTGAAAGGCTAGTGGGAGGCCAAAAACCATAGTAAGTGCCTTACAGCAGTTTCAACACTTTCCATACATTGGCAGTATTTTTACATATTCACGTTTCCTTGTGCAGGCCTTAGCGATGCATTTGAGATGAGGTCGGCTCTGCCCTAGGAAAAGACCAAGCATTCTAATCTAAAGTCGAAGAAGGACAACAAAAGAAAAGGATCACGAAACCCGTAGACCCTTAAAAAAAGAAAACCTCCGCTCGAAGGCTGCGGAATAGATTTGCCCAAACGGGTGCAGACTCGGACCATGACTCTCCGAATGATGAGGAAAATGATGATGAAGAGTTGATGTTGGTACCTCGGATAAGGAAGCCAGTCGAGGCCGATAAGCCTTCTGAACTGGAAACCTCATCCCGTAGTGAGGATGCCCGGAGGGAAAAAATAGGCAAGACCCCTATGTCCTTGGAGGTTAAGATTGTCCCTCCATCTTCAACAACTATATTAGAGGGGGTACACGCTGAGTCCCCCAAAAGTAACGAGAACAAACCGATTGAAGAAGTGGGAGCCGCGATAACAAGTCATTCCCTTTTTTGCCAACTTATTCCGATGGGGCAATTGAAGAAGCCAACATTCTGCCTAAGCTTGATGCAAGCAAAGTCATCGAGGACGATCATTTCCAGGGTTGCTACACTAGGATTGGGGACGCCGATGACCTGAATGATGCATCCGCTATCTTTGAAAAGGCTTAACATCTCCTTTACCGGGTAAGTATTTACCTTTAGCACTGCTATTTTTTCTTTCTTTTTTGTTTGACTGATATGTCTCCATTTAATGTATAGGATATTGCAAAGTTTAGAGTCGAGCTGAGCCAATGTGAGGCCGAGCTCAAGAAAGTTTTGGTAAACAGAAATCCCTGAGACTCCTCTGTGGTCAGAAGGTAAAGAAGGTTAAGGATCTCCGAATCGCATTGGCCAAAGCTCAAAAGAGCGAGTTCGAGCTAGATGAGCAGGTAACTTTGATTTTAGCAGAGTATGGCCGTCTTGGCCCTGCTTCAGATCCTAATAATTTGATATTTCAGCTGCAGCACAATCTAGATATGATTAAGCAACTCTGGGGTGAGGTAGATCAAGTTCGGGCTGATTGTCTTTAGTTGAGGAAGAACATGGATCAATTTGTGCCGATAAAGAAGTTATTGCGGCCCAAATAGCCTCAACTGAAGCTCTGCTCCGAGGTGTTGATGCAAAGGGTTTGACTCAGGCAAGGAAAATTGAGGGGTTGGAAGCCGATCTGGCTAAAGCACGGGCCAAAGCTGCATAGGCGAAGGCTGAAGTTGTACAAGCTAAGGCTGAATTTGAGAAGACAAAAGTTGTGGCTGATAAATCCATTACCATATACACGAGGGAAGTCACAGGTATTCAAGCTTAGTTGAAGAGGCCACCGGGGCAGACGGAGCAATAAATTGTCTAAGTGCCTAGCCCGGAGGGAGACTTTCAAAGAAATCCATGCCCGAGGGCTCAATCTTGCCGGGGAGATAGCCGAAGCAAAGGCGCGAGATACCGATGCTATATTCCTTGTCTCCTCTGACGATTAGTGGCTCTAGGGATGAGGAACATGAAGAAGATGCTCCCGAGGGGGAAGAGACTCCTGAAGATACAACTGCTGAAGATGAAGACGATACTCTTGGGGTGTGGCCCTGAAAATATAGTAGGTTCCTGTTTTGTGCAATGGCCCCTTGTGGGCGTTGTAATATGTTTGTAAACTTACCCAATTAATATAAAGTATCTTTTTTCTCTATCCTTGATTAGTGTTGAATTTTAGTTTGTCCATGTTAATGAAAAGTTCCGATGATTCAAATACTAAGCTCGAGTATTGGGTTAGACTCGTAGTAAACCCTTAGGCTTTTATTGCTCATAATCATACCCCTGAGGGTTTTAGATGATCCTTGAGCCTAACTTAAAATCAATTTAATATGAGCTCGGGGTAATAGGGCCTTTGGGTTCGAGTTGAATGAGAACGGTGTCTCGGACTCCCATAAGATTTTGGCACTATATCTCTTTTAAGTTGGCCCTTAGGATCTTGTATATTAGCCCTTAGGCTCTTATAAAATTGGCTCTTGGGCTCTTTTAAATTGGGTCGTTTTGGCCTCTAAAATGACTGTATAATTTTCCCTTATTTCGGCTAAATAACTTAGTGAAATTTTAGTTATGCCTTAGCATGTGGTTTTGTACCGGTTGGGTTTTTTGAAGGCTCGATATATTGGAAACTTATAAGTCATTTTGTTTGTGTAGACCTAATAAATACCTCTTACGGTTTTTCCAAAGGTTGGTGTTATCAAAGACTTTGAATTATTCGACGGCTAATTTATCGAAGCCCTTAGATTTTTCAGGGGCCGAATTTATTGAAGCCCTTTATATTTTTCTTTTGCCGCGGGTAGCCTAACTTATATAGTTTTTCAATGTTTAAAGGCCTTTAATTTTATAGAAGAAAACGGCCGTGTCCGAATTGCCTTATTTTGGCTGTATCCTTTATGTGACTGTAGTCTTTAGTATGGCCGTAGCCTTCGGGTTTGTCACTTGAACTTGTTTCTCGATAACTTTCCAAACTTGTTTGAAAGTTAGTCCCCGAGTATATGGACCTTGGCCTTTGTTTTGAGGGGGTGCCAATTTGAGGTCTTATGAGTCCGAATTTTTTATGACTCGAATGTATTGACTGTCAGTGATAGTTCCCGGTTATTTTGGGGTGCTTTGACCCTTGAACCTCTTCCCGTAGGGATGTAAGGGTAGAGCTCGTATGAGATACAAGTGTTTTGATATAACCAGAATGCTTCTTTAAATAGTTTATACATGCATACATGTTTTTCCGTCAAGGCTCAACTATTCTATATGGACACGGTTCATTTGATCGTTTGGCCCATTACAAAGTTATCCTATTGAGGCCCTCTTAGGCGTGAAATATCTTTCTAAAAATTATAACCTCCGAGGTAGCCTTGAATGCTTATTGAATGTTCTTTAGGTAGAATATAGGTGTTGCCTCATTAAAACCTTGTCGGTAAAACCCATTTGGGATAAAACCCTATCTAAGGGAAAACGAGTGCAACGCATTCTTTCAAACCCAAGGTCTTCGAGCTGAAAGATGCCTCGATATCTCCAATTGAACATATGCGAGGAGTTAGTTTTAATACAAACATAAAAGAGGAGAAGGTCATACCTCAGCAGTAATATCGCTTAAGTATCGATACATTCCAATTGTTTGGTAGTTGCTCGCCTTTCATTGTGCTAAGTTTGTAGGATCCTTTTCTTATAACTCCAAGGACACGGTACGGTCCTTTCCGATTGGGACCCAACTTCGCTTCGTTTGGGTCTCAATTGTTTAGACTTTCCTTAGGACTAATTCCCTGACTCTGATACATCGAAAGTTCGTCCTTTGTTGTAATACCTTTCGATCCTTTGTTTTTGCGCGGCCATTCAAATTAATGCGGCCTCATAATTTTCATTGAGTAGTTCGAGAGAAGTGTTCATAACTTCGTTATTTGAGTCCTTAGTGGCATGCTCAAACCTGATGCAAGGTTCCCCGACTATCACTGGGATTAATGCTTTGGATCCGTATACCAAATAAAACGGGGTTTCCCCCGTTCTCGACTTCGAAATTGTTCGATATTCCCAAAGCACCTCGGGCAATAATTCTCTAGGTTTCCCCTTAGCATTATGTAACATTTTATTTAAGTTTTGAATGATGGTTTAGTTTGTGAACTTAGTCTAACCATTTGCACTTGGGTGGTAAGGTGCTGATAGGATCCTTTTGTTTTTATGGTCCTCAAGGAATTTTATTACTTTGATGTCGATGAACTTCTTTCCATTGTCACATGCTATTTTGGCAGGTATCCCAAATCGACATATGATGTGGTCCCATATAAAGTCGATGACGTTTTTTCTCTTATCTTCTCGAAGGCTTGCGCTTCAGCCCATTTTGAGAAGTAGTCAGTCTAAATCGATCTTTGCCTGGTGCTATTTGTAGGGGGCCGATGATGTCCATCACCCATTTCATGAATGGCCACGGGGATATGGCCAAATGGAGTTGTTCACCTGCCTGGTGGATCGTCGGTGCAAATCTTTGGCATTCATCACACTTTTAGACGAACTCCTTAGTATCCTTTTCCATGTTATCCCAATAATACCCACCTCTGATCATCTTGCGGATCAGAGCGTCTGCACCATAATGGTTCCTACAATTATCGTCATAGATTTCTCGTAGTACGTAATTCAGTATTCTCGGGTCACAAACACACTGCCAGTGGTCCATCAAAGGTTCTTCTATATAGCATTCCATTTTCATCGAGAGAGCATCGATATGCTTTGGTTCGAAGTGTTCTCGAATCTTTTGGGTCCGTGGGGAGCTTCCCATACTTCAAGTAGTCAATGTACTTATTCCTCCAATCCCACGGTAAACTTGTTGAATTAATCTCTGCATGGACTTCTTTGACCACTGACTTGATAGTTAGAAGACAGCCCCCGGGACAATATCATCTTCTTCGACCGATAACCCCAAGTTTGCAAGTGCATCGGCCTCGCTATTTTATTCTCGAGGCACATGGTCTGGTGTCCCTTACTTGAAGCGGTGCAATGTCATTTGAAGTTTGTCGAAGTACCTTTGCATTCTATTGTCTCGAGCCTCGAAGATTCCATTTACATGACTTACTACCAAAACGGAATCATTCTTTTCCTCGGTGATCTCTGCTCCAAGGCCCTTTGCTAGTTCAAGACCTCTGCAATTGTGGCCTCATACTCGGCCTCATTGTTAGTCATTTAGATATTTTGATTGATTGCCTCATAACACTGCCCGTAGGCGGTCTCAAACCAATGTCACGCCCAGATACTTTCACATTCGAGGCACCATTTGTGAAGAGGGTCCAAACCCCCAATGACGTACCCGTCTTTAGCAAGAGTTCCTTTTCTACTTCGAGTACGAGAGCAGTCGCGAAATTGGCCACAAAGTCTGCCAAAATTTGAGACTTGATAGTCGTTCGAGGCTGATATTCGATATTATATCCTCCAAGTTTGATGGCCCATTTGGCCGATCTGCCCGATAATTCGGGATTATTCAAGATATTTCGAAGTGGGTATGTAGTTAGTACACATGCAGGATGGTACTGAAAATATTGTTTTAATTTTCTAGATGCGCTTATTAATGCAAGAGCTAACTTTTCAAAATATAGGTACCTGGTTTCAACATCTCCCAGGGTCTGACGCACATAATAGACAGACAATTGCATACCTTTCTCTTCTCGAACCAACACGCACTTACCGCCACCTCGGACACTGACAGATACAAGTAGAGTGTTTGATCCTCCTTTGGAGTATGTAACAGAGGTAGGCTCGAGAGATGCCATTTTAATTCTTCCAAGGCTTGTTGGCACTTCGGAGTCCATGTGAAGTTCCTCTTCTTTTTGAGTAGGGAAAAGAAGTGATAGCTCCGATCTGATGACCTTGAGATAAATCGATGTAGGGCAGCTATCCGTCTGTTCAGACGTTGTATGACTTTCACGTTGTTCACCATAGTGATTTACTCAATGGCTTTGATTTTAATTGGTGTTGATCTCGATACCTCTATTCGATACTATGAAGCCCAAGAACTTGCCCGAGTCGATTCCAAAAGCGCATTTCTCGACGTTATGCTTCATGTTATACTTACTTAGGATGTCGAATGTTACCTACAGATAGATCAAATGATCCTCTACACGCAGGGACTTAACTAGCATGTCATCGATATAAACTTCTATGGATTTGCCTATTCGATGTTCGAACATCTTATTAACTAGGCGATGATATGTGGCTCATATATTTTTTAGCCCAAAAGGCATTACATTATAACAATATGTACCATGCTTCGTGATGAATGAAGTTTTTTCCTGGTCCCCCAGGTTCATTTGAATTTGGTTATAACTGGAGTAGGCATCGAGAAAGGTAAGGATCTCATGGCCGGCCATAGCATCGATCAAACGATCGATATTGGGCAATGGGAAAGAATCTTTAGGTCATGCTTTGTTCAAATCTTTGTATTCTACACACATTCTAAATATATTCCTCTTTTTAAGGACTACCACTATGTCAACTAGCCATTCGGGATATTTTACTTCCCTGATGGATCCTATGTTGAGAAGTTAAGTTACCTCTTCTTTGATGAATGCATGCTTTACCTCGGACTGAGGTCTCCTCTTTTTCTTCACCGATTTAAATTTAGGACCGCCACTTAGTCGATGGGTAGTTATCTCTGGTGGGATCCCTGTCATACCAGAGTTAGACCAAGCAAAGCAATCAATATTATCGATGAGAAACTAAATGAGTTTTTTTGCTGAGTTTGGGGGTTAGCCCCATCCCCAGGTATAGCTTTTGTTATGGAAGATGCTCGATTAATATGTCCTGCTCGAGTTCTTCGATAGTGGACTTTGTCGAATCCGATTCTGAGGGGGCTACGAAGGTTTTGGGGATGAGGAAATCTTCTCCTTCGTCCTAAGCCACCCATTCATTGAACACTTGTCCATCGGGCTCAACCAAGGGCACAGGCTGTGATTGCTATTTAGCCACATGTTCATTCTCCGACTTTTCTAATATGGATGGTTCCGAGTCGTGCACTGTAAATATGTCCTTAGCTGCATTCTTCTCTCCATATACTGTTTTTACTCCATCCTTCGTTGGGAACTTCATCATCCGATGAAGGGTCGATGGCACCGCCCTCATGCTATGTATCCACGGCCTTCCAAGCAAAAGAGTATACCTCATGTCACCTTTCATAACATGAAATTTGGTGTCTTGTATGGTTCCGGCCACGTTTACTAGGAGGATGATTTCTCCCTTTGTTGCTTTACTTGCCATGTTAAAGCCATTTAAGAACCGAGATGTCGATATGATTTGATCGAGCAGTCCGAGCTGCTCTACAACACTTGTCATGATTATATTTGCTGAACTACCTGGATCCAGGAGAACACGTTTAACTTGAACTTTATTTAAAAGGATAGAAATTACCAATGCATCATTGTGAGTTTGTGATAAAGCCTCGATGCCTTCCTCGGTGAATGTGAGGGTGTCCTCAGGAATGTAATCCCGAGTCTGATTCTCTCTTGTGATGGATACTTTGGTACATTTGAATATAGGTCCTCGTGAGACGTCAACTCCACTGATGATCATGTGAATGACATGTTAATGTCTTCAGGTTCATTCATTCTGCCTACATCCTTCTCCCTAAAGTGGTTCTTTGCCTGATCACTTAGGAATTCTCGAAGGTGGCCCTTATTGAATAACCTAGCCACTTCTTCCCTTAGCTGCCTGCAATCCTCCGTTTTATGACGACGTGTGCCATGATACTTGCATATCAAGTTCTGGTTCCTATGGGAGGGATCGGCCTGTATTGGACTGGACCACTTAGTATCTTTGATTCTCCCAATAGCTGAGACGATCTCTGATGCATATATGCTGAAGTTGTATTCTGATAATCGAGGGACCTCGCTGGAGTCGACGTGCTTGTCGAACTCATTCTTGATCACGAGTCCCCAAGAACCTTGACCTCGGTCACTTCTTCGATCGCTTCGAGAGGTGTTGTGACTTGGGCAACTGTTCCTTCGATCGGTATATGGTTGATACCATTCTTTGTTGAATCTTGATCCCCGGTCTGTGTCCCTCGGGGACTTGGCTGCAAATATGTTAGGATGAACTGAGCCTGGGGGGGCTCCAACCGGTCATCCTCGACCATAATTGTTGACTGTAACGATTGTGCACATCCGACCATGTCACAGTTTGATATTCAATCAAGTTCTGCTTTAACTCTCGAGATTCAATCAAGCTTCTTTCATTCAAAGCTTGCATAAAAGCCTGAATTGCCCAGTCACCGAAGACCGGTGGTAATTTCATCCTTTCCATTTGAAACCGGGACACGAAATCCCTTAGCATCTCGTCATCCTTTTGTTTTATTTTGAAGATGTCCAATTTTCTTGTGGCCACCTATATGGCCCCGCCGTGTGCTTTCTCAAAGGCGTCCGCCAACATGGCAAATGAATTAATAGAGTTAGGAGCTAAGTTGTGATACCAGATCATAGATCCTTTTGATAGTGCTTCCATAAACTTTTTCAATATACTGACTCAATTTTATCGTCATTCAAGTCATTTCCTTTGATTCCATAAGTGTATAAATAATATATTCATTAGGGTCAGTTATTCCGTTATATTTCAGTATATCGGGCATGCGAAACTTCTCGGAAATGGGCATTGGAGCCGCACTTGGACGGAAAGGTATTTGTATGAATTTTTGGCATGTAGACCTTTCAAAAGGGGAGGTTCTCCCGGTATCTGCTCTACCCGGGAGTTATAAGTTTCCACCTTCTTATCGTGGTCTTCTATCTTCTTTTCTCCTAACTCGGTCCTCTTAGTTAGTTCCTCGAGCATTTTCATGATTGTGGGGTCAGTCCCCGAGCCGCTTTTACCAGGCATTTCAAGTGTTGGTTCAGTATGTCCGGCGTTCACTGGATCAACAGTGTTTGGAGCCCTATTCTAACTCTGAAGTTGAGCAATGAAGACTTGCTGAGCTTGCAGCATCTCGAATATCACTTGGAGGTCCATTCCTACCGTTCGTTGGTCTCCGGCTCAGGCTTCCCTATGTGCATTCCTTACGGGGTTCGTGCCTGCATCCGTGGTCAGAGTATTATGCGAATTGGTATCAACTGGCTCCATATTTGGCATTCCCTCAGGGTTTATCGTTGTTTTCTACGAGTCCTTCAATGTCATGAGCATGTTTGTTTTGTGTGCTAGACATATCTTAACTTGAAATCAAAGAATCTTTCATAAGAAAAAGTGTGAAGAATAACGTGTGTTATCAGAAAACTAGTACTAAAATAATCACTATTATCTTTAGCCACACAGTGGGTGCCAAACTGTTTACCTTGAAAAATATGAGTGAGAATTAAATATGATTTGTGGTTATAAAGATACGTGATTATTCCAATACTAGTGAATGCACAACTAATATTAGGTTTAAGTAAGAAGAATTGATGAACCAAATCAGTGTTGCTAGAACTATAAGGACCTCGAGCTTAATTTTCTTGGAGGCCTCGAGGTGAGCTAAGAGCAATGAAATATGAACAATAAAGTAAAAGTAGTAAAGCTGAAGAATAATTGTTGAGCACGGTAAACAAGAAAAGCGGAGTAGAATATTTTGTTGCAGTAAAGAAGGTGGTCTTTACAAGTGATTGAGGTCCCGTTTATATATGAGGAGAAAATCTCAATATAGTACATTCTTAATTGTGGTAAAGAATTCTATTGGTACAGGTGTATAACATTCTAGTACAGAACATGTACTATTTCGTACAAATCTTATCTTTTGGGGGCCTCGAGGTGAGCTAAGAGCAATAAAATATGAACAATAAAGTAAAAGTAGTAAAGCTGAAGAACAAGTGTTGAGCACGGCAAACAAGAAAAGCACATTAAAATATTCTATTGTAGTGAATAAGGTGCTCTTTACAAAGGACTGGGGACCTATTTATATAGGAGAAGAAAACCCCAATATAGTATATTCCTAATTGTGATAAAGAATACTATTGTTACAGGTGTATAACAATCTAGTATGGACCTGTTTCATTTCGTACAAATCTTATATTTTAATTTATGCTTTGATCCACACGCTCTTAAGAAATTCCCGCTCTTTTTTGAGTGTCTTCGAAATTGTACTGGCTACGATGTAGGTTGTACCAAGCCTTTGATTTGCTTCCACGAGATGTGTTGTGTTCTTCAGCCCGGGCCAATTCCTACTTTGAGTTATTCGGACTCGAATTCATAGCCCAATTTGTGAAATCGAACTTGTTGGTTTTGACCGTATACAGACGTTGCTGGCACCATCATCACAACCTGAAATATTAGATGAGGAACAAGTATACTCTCAAACACTTTCTCGCATATGTAACTGATTCTAAAGATTACACGTAAATCGAGTTAAATTGAGATAAAAACATTCGGATTATCAAATTAAATAGAGAAAAATAAAAAAAAACGAGGTTATTTTTAATATCACGTGAAAGAATCTGAACGTCCAACTCAGAACCTTGTAACAGTGAGTTGATCAATAGCCTAATGCCGTTATTCTTTTTGAAAATCCATTATATAACCAATGAGTGATAAGTACATCCTTTAAACAAAAAGTGGGGAAATATTTGCTAAAAGAATGAAAACTTTCTATATTTCCAAACAACAAATTTTATGAAGCATTTAGGGGCCGTTTGGCCATAAAAAGATTTCACTTTTTTTTTAACAGAATTTTTTTTTTAAATTAGTGTTCGGCCATCATTTTTTTAATTTTCATCTGAAGATGAATTTAGAAATTTTTTCGAAAATTTGAAAAAATCTAAAAAGCTATTTTTCAAAATTTTCACTTCAAATCATTCATAAAATTCAAATAAATAACCTAAAATTGTATTCATATGAAAACACAACTCTAACTTTCAAATACCATTTTAACTTGTTTTTTCTTTTCACTTTTTCAGAATTTTACAATTCTTATATCCATACGCCCACTTAAAGTACTCTTTACAGTCGATAATTATGGGAATTGTACAAACGGAGTATATCTTACCTAGCTAAGATAATTACTCTAATTTTAGAGGGATGAACTTTAACTAATTGAGAATATTAGAAAATGAGAAGAATCATTTATTTTTTTTCAAAGTATTTATTGTTACCCCTTTACCTTTTTTCTTTTTTCGCTTATTACCTTTTTTTCCCTCTTTACTTGAGTCTAAAAAGAAAAACCAAGACGTATAATTTTAGGTATATATATCTCCCTACGGCATCACCAACATAAATCTAAGCAACCAAAATTGCTCTATTTTGAAAAAGAACAAAAAAAATAAAAATGGAGAAGCATACGAATTGATTATGTTTAAAAATGTAAAGAATGATGTTGTATTCTCGAATTATTTGACAGATGAAAATGTACTTTTTGATTATATTTGAATGAATGTCTTTGTCGAGTTGGCAGGCATCGATCACTCTCTTATTTCTGTCTTTCCATTCTCCACCTGCACCTGAGACAATACACACTAAACCATTAATCGATATTGCTTAATCATACCTAAATGACACGTATTATTACTTTAATTTGTAACTCTTAATAGATTATCTTACTTGGTTGATGTAAATACCAAATTTAGATAATTCTTTTATTATTTTAATGTGGTAATTACTTATATTAAGTACTACTCAAAAGAGAGAGCAAAGCTAGGGTATAAAAGTGCCAAAGAAAATTAGTTATATCAAAGACTTTTGCCAAAAAAAGAGGGGTTTGGGGGGAGAAACCTTTAAAACACAACAATAATGTCATCAACGAAAAAAACATTCTTGCTTAGGCATACAGTCAGATCCAACTTGCAAAAGTTGGTGGCTCATAGGAAATCAGGAACCCATAGAATAACTTAAAAAGAAGCCAATTTATTAATTACGTTGGAATGACTTATACTAAAGGTTCGTGAAGCAACTATAAAGTTATTTCAGTATAGCCTATAGATCACAGATTCAAACAATAAAGACGGTTGTTAATACTTGCATTAGGATAAACTACCAATATTATATCCCTTGAATCAATGATAAAGTTATATCCGTGTGACTTACATGCATACATGTCCGGATTCCAGCTGTAAAAATAATCACTGATTAATGCTTGTATTAGGGTAAACTGTCTACACCACATCCCTTGAAGAAAGATAAAATTGTCTTTTGTGTGACATACAAATTACGAGTTCAAGTCGTAAAATAGTTATCAATACTTATTTTAAGATAGACTATCTATATCATACACCTTAAAGTACGATCATTCTCCTGATCATGAATACGAAATACTTAAAACGAGATTGCGAGGCTGTCTTTTGCCCATTTTGAATGTCTTATATGAAAATATTCACTTGCATTCGTTGTTTGTAATAAATTGAATAATTTAGCCTTAAAAATAATAAATTAGAGTTAGAATATATATACCACTTAAACATAATTAAGTAATGAAAAGTACATACAAGATATTTGTGCTGGATTTCATTTGATGTAAATATCAAGAGCAAGCAAACTTTAAATATCTAACTTCTCAAAACACTAAAGAGTAAAGACTTTCATTAAACTATTAGAGGTTTACAAATCTTAGAAACAAAAAGTAAACAGAAAGACTTTGATCCAATGCAATGAATTCAACTAATATCTTAGCTTTTTGGCTATATGTTACTTTAACAAACAATTATATATCAAAAATGAAAGAAGGATAGTACAAAGAGAAAGAAATGAATTCTTCTAAGTTTTGACAAAAAAAAAAAGAAAAATAATACTTTGCATTATTGTTTTGTTAAAATATATACATCAATCAAATATTTAAATGACTAAATTGAAAACAACAACAACTACCCAATATACTCCCACTAGGTGGGATCTGGGGAAACAATATAAAAAATAATGATAAATAATAGTGCCAAAAAAGACAAATGTCTCAACACTAGTAGTATCAATTAAGATAATGACTTCCTATTTATATATTTTTAGAGGTCAAAGTAAACTTAAATCCATTTGGCTACTTTCCAATTCTTTGTGCTGGCAAAAATAAAAGAAATTTATACTAATGTCTACTCTGAGTCGCTTGGACGACGACGACTAATAAATTGCATTTGACCATTATGAATAATTACACATTTGACGATTGCGAATTATAATGGCATTTTGTAATTGTGATATTGCAATTACGACATATACATCAATTTTGAAAAGTGTTTTATAAATTGCATTTGGCAATTGGATTACATCGCATTTAGCAAGTCAGAAATCGCTTTTACCAATTTGCATATATCGGCGTATAATCGCATTTGTCGAATGAAATTACAAAATGATATTTTTCTTATTTTTTTTATTTTATATTGTAAGAATAATGATTCCGACTAAAATACAATAGCCTTCATATCGAACAATTTGTAACAACAACAACATGAGCGGAAGCGTACCTGAATCCATTTGTGGAAATCCTTAAGCCTCCGTTGATGATGGTTTGAAAGTGTTTGGCTCCTTGTTCCTTAATCCTAACTTCAAGATTGTCTTGAAGTTATCCAAGAGTTTCACAAGAGTGTTTCACAAGAATTTCTTCCAAACAACAATAACCAAATTGGAGTATAGTTTTCCACAAAAATATGCAAGACAAGAAAAATGATTATCTTAATTCAATGGGAGGAAGAAGATAATGTCTTGCTATAATGTGGAAACCATAACCCCCACTTTATAACAAATGAGTTACAAAACTCAAGAGTCACAAGCATGTAACCATGGTTACATATATGTAACCTTAGTTAGCCCATCATTAACTAAGGTTACCCTTTTGGGTATCTACACTTTAGTCCTACACTTTATATGACAATACATTGGCCCCCTTAACATAATGTCCATAAGACCACAAAATTTGGCCAAACCAAAAGATAGCACATAACATATAATTTATCCATATATTGTTCATATGTATGTAGATATAAGTCCATATATCTTACAAGCTCCCACTTGGACGAGATACATGTACATATGTACAAACCTTAGCATTATATGTTACATTATAACCTTATGAGCTCAAAATTGCTATAAAAAAAATTGTCATGAACAATCCGGTCCATCAATCATACCAACATAGGACCTAAGAGCTGCTCTTAGTTACTCTTGCGCAACTAGAACCAACATAGATCACGTATATCAATATAACCAACGACATGGATCAATTGTAGGTATGTAGCATGGAAATAACATAAAGTGTGGTCAATAGAATGTCTATTTCCAACTGGTTCTCTTTTATTGAGATCAATCATAAACTGTAAGAGTACAAAAACTTTAAAACTGAATATGCACAGATATAACTGAATTACTGATTTTCTAAATATAATGGACAATACATAATTGTATAATACAAACTCCCACTAAAATACATAATCCTTATCTGATTTGGCACCCATACAAGCAATATGCTCATGAAATACTTTTGGTGTCAATCCCTTAGTGAGCGGATCCGCAAACATGGAGTTTGTACTAATGTACTCAATGCACAATTGTCCATTTTGTACTCTTTCTTTAACAACCCGAAATTTGACGTCCATATGTTTTGCTTTCGTCAAACTACTGTTGTAATTAGCATAAAGGACTGCTGATCTGTTATCGCATAATAGCCTAAGTGGCTTTTTAATGCTATCAACAATGCGTAGTCCACCAACAAAATTCCGCAGCCATAATGCCGCAGCTATATCAGGTCGTGTACATACCTGAGCATACATCAGACTACCTACAGCCGAAGCATAAGGCGTCTTCTGCATTTCCGAAATTTCATAATTATTATTTGGGCATTGTTTGAGACTAAACTTGTCACCCCTGGTTTACAATCCTGCATGCCAAATCTTTTCAGAACCTTATCGATATAGCCCTTTTATGACAGACCGAGAACACCTTTGGAGCGATCTCGTTGTAGCTGAATTCCTAATACAAAAGAAGCTTCACCAAGATCTTTCATTTCAAATTTCTTTGAAAGAAATTTCTTAGTTTCATGCAATAATGCTATATCATTACAGGCAAGCAGTATGTCATCGACATATAAAACCAGAAAAATATACTTACTCCCACTGAACTTATGGTATATACAGTCATCAGCAATATTCGGTTCAAAACGAAAAGATGTAATGACTGCATGAAACTTATAATACCATTGACGGGAAGCCTGCTTGAGCCCATAGATGGATTTCTTTAATTTGCAAACCCTTTTCTCTGATTCATCCGAAACAAAGTTTTCAGGTTGCACCATATAAATTGTTTCCTCAATGTCACTATTAAGAAACGCTGTCTTAACATCCAACTGACGAAGCTCAAGATCAAAATGTGCTATTAATGCCATTATAGTCCTGAAAGAGTCTTTCGATGAAACTGGAGAGAAAGTCTCTTTATAATCAATGCCTTCCTTTTGAGTGTAGCCTTTTGCGACAAGACGAGCTTTATACTTAATAACATTGCCCCCTGAATCCCTTTTGGTTTTAAAAATCCATTTACAACCAATAGGTTTAATACCTTCGGGCAATGTAACAAGCTCGCAAACGTCATTATCGCTCATAGACTTCATCTCATCATTCATGGCATCAATCCACTTTTGAGAGTTAGAACCCTTAATGACTTGACGGAAGTTGATTGGATCATCTTCCTCAAGTCCAATATCACTTTCTTGTTCTTGGAGAAATACAACATAATCATGCGGAATTGCATTTCTCCTCTCTCTACTGGATCTCCTTAATGGCACTTCAGTTTCTTGAGGTTGTTGAGTTTGATTTTCATTAGTAATTTCAGGATCCTGATTGGGGAGATTTTCGAGATTGTCTTGAACTGGAGTTGTATGATCCGTGTCAGGAATGAGAACACCTTGACCAAGATCAACAACTTGAGGGAAAGACACATGTTCTTCCTCAAAGACAAAATCTCTAACAACTTTATCTCCCCACCCCCCAAACTCAATATCCTCAAAGAACCTAGCATTACCCGTCTCAAAAATAGTTCTTGAAGTGGGATCATAAAACTTATAACCCCTGGATCTTTCAGAGTATCCAACAAAATAGCTACTAACCGTTTTAGCATCCAGTTTCATTTCATTCGGCCTATAAGGCCTTGCCTCAGCTGGACAACCCCGAATGTGTAAGTGCTTAATACTGGGTTTATGCCCAGTCCAAAGTTCATATGGGGTTTTGATTGTAGCTTTAGTTGGAACTCTATTAAGAATATAAGCTGCGGTTTTTAATGCTTCACCCCAGAGTGAGTCTGGTAAAGTAGTACGACAAATCATACTTCTTACCATATCCTTAAGGGTCCGATTTCGTCTCTCAGCTACACCAATCATCGTAGGACTTCCTGGCATAGTATACTGAGGGACGATCCCACACTCATCTAGGAATTTAGCAAATGGCCCTGAACGTTGTTCACCTGAACCATCATATCTGCCATAGTATTCACCACCACGGTCAGATCTAACGGATTTAATCCTTTTGCTTAGTTGATTTTCAACTTCAACCTTAAATGATTTGAACACGTCTATGGATTGGGACTTTTCATGAATAAGATATAGGTACCCATAACGAGAGTAATCGTCTATGAATATGATAAAGTATTGTTGACCATTCCTACAAGGAGTAGAAAATGGCCCACAAATATCCGTATGTATCAATTCTAAGACGTCCGAAGCTCTATTAGCACCTAATCTCGTCTTGTTTGTTTGTTTACCCTTGATACACTCAACACAAATATCCAAATTTGAGGAATCAAGAGAATCAAGAATCCCATCTGACACGAGTTTCTGAATTCTTTGAATGGATATGTGACCCAAACGATTGTGCCAGAGTTATATAAAATTCTCAATAGTTAATTTTCTTTTGGTACCACTTAAACTTGTATGCAAGGTTTCATTATTTGAGGTTATTGTATCAACCAAATATAGGCTATCAAATGTTGATAAAAGACCAATACCGATAAGATTTGAATTCTGAAAGAGACTCACTTTATTGTCACCAAAAGAACATGAATAACCGGATATCTCCAATTTGGGAACAGAAATTAAATTCCGTCTAAAAGACGGTACAACAAAAGTCTCATCCAAATCTAAATAAAAACCGGTCTTAAACAACAGCCTAAACTTTCCAATAGCCTCAACTGGCACCTTCTTGTCATCACCCACATAGATGTATCTTTCACCATCATTTGGTTTTCGGCAGTTCAGGCAACCCTGCATAGATATACTTATGTGAGTAGTAGCAGCAGAATCTATCCACCAAGTATCCTTAGGTACCGAAATTAAATTAACTTCAGAACAAACAAGAGAAAGAAATGTACCTTTTTCGCACGCCAGGCATGGTACTTGGTACAATCTTTCTTCACATGATTAGTCCCCTTGCAGAAAAAACAACCTAATTCAGTAATTTCAACCTTAGGTTCCTTATGTTTCTTATTCTTGGGCCTTGCAACCGCAACTTCCTTACCTTTCCTCTTCTTCATATCCTTAGAAGAGGATGCCAAATGAGCACTTTCAGTCTTATCTTGCTTTATCCTTTCCTCCTCTTGCACACAATGTGAAATGAGCTCGTTAAGAGTCCATTTCTCCTTCAGGCAGTTGTAACTGACCTTAAGCTGATTAAAGTGTGCAGGAAGAGATATCAAAACTAAGTACACAAGCAGTTCCTCAGGTAATACTAGCTTGAGTGACTTAAGTTTCGAAGCAAGATGAGACATTTCCAAAATGTACTCCCTAATGTTTCCCTTGCCCTTATACCTCATGGAAACAAGTTTACTCAAAAGAGTACTTGTCTCCGCCTTTTCGTTTTGTTCAAAACGCTTTTCAAGGTTTTCAAGGAAAACTTTGGCATTAGCTTCATCATTCATAGTGCCCCTGAATGATTCCGGAATTGCACGTTTCATGATCATTAGACTCATGCGATTCGAGCGTTCCCACTTCTCCATCTCCCTCCTTTCATCAGAAGAGGATGTATCCTCAAGAGAAGCAGGTTGCTCATTCCGAAGTGCAAGGTCAAGATCCATGCAACCGAGAACGATCATAATGTTCTCTTTCCATTCCTTATAGTTTGTGCCGTTAAGCACAGGGATGCTATTGATGTTGGCAGATATCGAAGCAGCAGAAGAATTAACTGAAAATAGAACAAAAGGATTACTTAATACATGCTTACAATTACTTGAACTTTAACTTTACTTTATAGATTCAAAATAGGCAAATCTCATTACAAGATACCTAGCACAACATTGACTTTAGTCTTTGGACAGAAAATCAACTTGTAAGTGGTACTCTTGGTGTAGTGATCAAATATTGACAATAAGCTCCTGTCAAATATCAAGCCTTCCTTTGGCTGACTTAATATTCACATGGAAAACCAAATAATTGTCACATATTTATCACCACAAGCATGTTCGAATTCCTGCCAAATAACAACCTTCCTTTGGGCCGGTGTTAAACGCATGGAAGACTAACATCCACAGTCATCTTATATTTCAAGATTAATCAATCTACACAAGAGGTTACTTTGGCAACATAATGCTTCAATTGACTAATTTAAAATATTAGATGCTAAAAAAAAACTTTAGTTCCTTAAGCCATATTATGAATCTAAACTTAATATGTTACATGTTTTGACATGCAACATCTGAATATTAACTGTTTTAGACTTAGTTGGACAATTCCAAAATCTGAAGTTTGATGGACTAAAAAAATTAATATAAAAACTGAATATTAAGGTATAAAACATTAATAATTTAATAAAAACTTAATCTTAATTGACATATTATAAATATTCAATTAAAAAACTGAAACTTAAAAGACTTAAAACGTTTTATTAATTATAAAAAACGTTTCTTTCATTATGTCCTCATTAAACAACCAAAACAAATCATTTTCAGCACTTAATTTCCTGATAATCGATTATCAGGTCCTTGATAATCGATTATCAGGGCTTGCTGGTCCAGAATAATCGATTATCTTAAACAGATAATCAATTATTCTGGCATTCTGTAATTTCTTAATTTTGCTGAAAATTGAAATAATCGATTATTCATAATTGAATAATCGATTATTCCACTGTTCGGTTTCAAAAATTTTTATGAACTTAATTGCATAATCCATTATGCTCAATGCATAATCGATTATGCTACTGTTCTGTCCCAAAAAATTTTACGACAAAATTGACATAATCGATTGTCAAAAATTGATAATCGATTATTCCTTGTTTCTGTTTTGCAAAATTTCGATTAACATATTCAACATAATCGATTAATTTTCCAGTATAATCGATTATATTATTGTTCTGTCCAACGACTTAACAAGTTTTTTCAACAAGAAACTTAAACATGGAATCATGTTTCTCATCAACTAAAATCATGCAAAATCCAATGTTTCAATTCAAGTAATGATAACATGATATTAAAACATCAAAGTTCATCAGAAACAAAACATTCATCCAATCATGCTATTTCATGGTACTAGAATTTCATAAACAAAATTCTAACTTAACTTGAACATGAACTTTATATAACATGAATCTAATGAACATCCAAATTATCCAAATATGAAGGTGGCTCTGATACCAATTGTAAGAATAATGATTCCGACTAAAATACAATAGCCTTCATATCGAACAATTTGGAACAACAACAACATGAGCGGAAGCGTACCTGAATCCATTTGTGGAAATCCTTAAGCCTCCGTTAATGATGGTTTGAAAGTGTTTGGCTCCTTGTTCCTTAATCCTAACTTCAAGATTGTCTTGAAGTTATCCAAGAGTTTCACAAGAGTGTTTCACAAGAATTTCTTCCAAACAACAATAACCAAATTGGAGTATAGTTTTCCACAAAAATATGCAAGACAAGAAAAATGATTATCATAATTCAATGGGAGGAAGAAGATAATGTCTTGCTATAATGTGGGAACCATAACCCCCACTTTATAACAAATGGGTTACAAAACTCAAGAGTCACAAGCATGTAACCATGGTTACATATATGTAACCTTAGTTAGCCCATCATTAACTAAGGTTACCCTTTTGGGTATCTACACTTTAGTCCTACACTTTATATGACAATACATTGGCCCCCTTAACATAATGTCCATAAGACCACAAAATTAGGCCAAACCAAAAGATAGCACATATATATCTTACATATATTCCTTCAAAAATAATACACCACTACAAAATTTTGAGCCCAAGAGTTCATTTTGGAAAAAAAAATTGAATTCTGTTATGCAATATTCTCTCTACCCTTTCCCCCTACCCTTAGTTATACAGGCATCATATTAAAAAGGAGATCTTTCTAAAATCACATAATATCACAAAATAAGAAAGTTGTTTCAAATAGAATTTTATATGGTGAATGTCTATATTTTAGAGAGATTTCAGGATTTGTTATTTGGTAGCTGAGTCATTTTTTCTCAAGAGCGAATGCATGTGTCTTATAAGCAGAGGTGGATCCAGGATTTTAAGAATATGGTTCCCGTCGCAATTTCAAATTAATATACAATAATAACTGGGTTCACAAATAGATATTTAATAAAGTTTTTAACAAAAATACAAGGTCTACACAAAAGTTATTGGGTTCCCGGGAATCCATATATTACACTGTATCAAAAAAATTTCGCGTCGAGAAAAATAAATAATGAAGACTGGAAAATTGCATGACAAATGTAGTATTTGATTTCAATAAATGAAAGTGTTACAATCTCTATGGTATTCTTCTGATTCTTCAAGAATGTAAACTATCTTAATGAGCTTGACTTTGATTTGATTCAAGGGCTTGTAAAGCTTGATCTTGAATCTCCTCTTTGAACTTGAATTTGGGTTTGATCACGAACAAGTAATTTGATCTTGAATGCCTTGGTATTTGATTTTGCTTCGTTCTTGATCTTGAACTTGAACTTGTAGCTTGAGTACTTGACCTTGTAGCTTGTAGAGAAATCTGTGGTGTTTGATCCACGAGCTCTCTACTTGCTTCTTGTTCTTAATTCTGGTGTCTTCTAGCTTTATGAATGCTTCTATTTATAGTTGTAGGGAGTGGTGTGGCTCTGCAATTTGATTGGTCTATTTGAACTGACCAATACCATCCAGACACTTGGCATGATTTAATTGGCTCATTTATTTGGCTTAGATTGCCACATTACTTGACACATGTCATGATTTCATTGGCTTATTTACTTGTCTTGGATTGCCACATCATTTGACACATGGCGTGATTTTGTTGGCTCGTTCTTTTAACTTGGATTACCACATCACTTGACACGTGGCATGAGCCTTAGCTTTCATATGGGCTAATAGCCATTCGGACCTTAGGCTAAAGAAGTGGGCCTATCATTTATTTTGTAGTTTAAATGGACTAACCCAATAAATATATATTGAATTAACCCCCAATTTACTAGCCACTATATTTATCTATTATCTTAATTTAATATAGTCCAAATTATTTTATAGATTTAAATTTAATAATATTTAAATACTTACAAATACTTCCTACTTCAAGATTTGTGTTACGACCCAAACCGAAGGACCGCGACGGGTACCGGTGCCTTACTCGACCGATTACCAATGTAACATACCTTTCTTATCATACTATCATGAGTAGATGAGCCAAAAGACCCATCATGAAATAACAAGAATAAAACATAAGGGAATACTCAATATATGAAGACCCAACATGATATACAAACTTATATATGTGACATACGAGCCTATAAGGCCGACATGAAACTCAAAACATAGGCCGACAAGGCCATACAAGTATCCATACCCCTGACATTTGTCTACAAGCCTCTAAGAGTACATAACATCATAAAGGTCGGGACAAGACCCTGCCATACAAATTAATACATATCCAAAGAATACTGACCAAATAGGCAACTCCGGAGCAAGTGGAGTGCACCAACACCTTCGCCGAGCTGATAGCCTACTAGGAGGAATGTCAACCTATCTACCGGGACCCGCGGGCATGAAACGCAGCGTCCCTAGGCAAAAGGGACGTCAGTATGAATAAAGTAACAGGAAAGCATAAAAAGAACCGTAATGTAAAGAGAGATAGATAAAATACAACCTGTAACATCTAAGCGCCTTTGGGGCTACAGACATGAAATGCATAATACATATGTATACATAAATTTTTAAAAACATACGCCTTTGTGGGCATCATCATCATCACATCGTACCCGGCCTCAAAGAGGACTCGGTAAAAATGTACCCAGCCATCATAAGGCTCGGTAGAATCGTACTCGGCCACGTGGAGCTCGGTAAATCCAACTGATCAGTGGTTGCACAATAGGTGTCGTATCCGACCGACTATAGTGCGGCTCGGTAGAGTACAATAGATACATATATATAATGCATGCTGGACTCATGGAGACACATTCTAGACCTTTCAGAGTGATGTAAGATCGGTATCATCTGTACACGTTATTAGGACTAACTCTTCACCATGAACATTATAAGAATCAGGGAGTACCAACAACATTGATAACATAAGAATAAGAGAAGAAACATCACATCAATCGTTCCACAAGAGGGAAAACAATATAAGTACTGCTAGCTTCTAAGAGTAAAGTATCTTAAGAAGCTCGTTCATTACATTATGTACAATCGGAGTCATGCAAAAGAAGGAATGGGAAAGCCTCACATACCTTGTATATTTTTCCCAACCTCAAGCTATGAAATTTCGTAGCTTCTTAGTCTGCAATAAGAGAAATGACACTATCGTTACCGTTTAGGCGCCATAACTATTATGTATCAAACACAACCTATTTCACGAGGAAACGGACAGCACTTCCCCTATATATATATTACTTCACACAAGTCAAAACAATCACCAAACAGCCAAAAAATATCAATAATAATCATATTGAGCCTCCCAAAATAGTCCACACAACCTAATCACTTCATACATAAGACGACCACCTTAGTAGTGTCAAACGACCCGAACATGTTACAACGAACGACCAGCAAACCACCCTTCCATTATGTGGTATTTCTCCACACCATTTCTCTTCTCAACTCCATAAAAATAGTAGCAAAAAGTAATATCCAATAGCAACACAAAACGGCCCACAAAACAACCCACAACAAGCCAAATAATTCGAACTCACAACTTCCAATCACCGTCCCGTGAGTTCTAGCTATTAGAAATGAATTTATCAAAATTACTTCATATTTAAAAGCTTAAATACAGAAATAAGTTACTTTCCTAACTATTAAATACCTTCCAAAACTCAAACTACAAAGAAAAAGAGAGGCAATATAGCGATACTTACGTCATAGGGATCGTTTTAATGTTACCGCTACTTGATTTCGTGCCCCGGATGATAATCTTGTTGGAAACCGTTGTGGAAAGCTTGAAGGGAATATTAGGGGTCTTATTTGGTCGAGCTATCTTGAAAATTGAAGAAAGAGAAGACATAGGAAGATAAATATCCATTTTGGTTGAAAAGTCAAAAAGGTGCTACTGGCACCCTAGCATTGGTTCATCTTCCAACGCTTATAACTTTTTATCCGGGTGTCGTATGAGCGAACGATTAAGAGTGTTGGAACTTAGATTCCAAGACCTTTAATTTGATATATAATATGTCCCAAAAAGACCTTATATAATACACGAAATGTATTGATCAAAGAGCTTTAGTGGCATACCTTCTTGCTAACTATGCAATCTGTGCAGTCTTGTGAAACTGCAAATATCTCTCTACTCCGATATCGTATTGATAAACCGTTTAATGCATTAGAAATTAGGCTCATAGATCTTCAATTTGATATGTGTATCATCCTGTAATTACTAGTATATTGTGAGAAAATCTCCACTACATTTGACCTAATTTTTAGCACATTTATAAATGCAACTTGTGATGACCTTTGCCAACTTTTGTTCCACAACTCGCTTGACTATAAACGTAACACACGACTATCATAAACCTTAAATAACTTATAACATAACCTCCTTATCTTGTTAAGAACGCTAATCTCACCCCAAAGTGCATGTTATAACATTCCAAACTTATCGACTTTCGACGAAACTTATTTCCTTTAATTTGCTTAGTTTCTAAGCCTTTCCAACCATCTTGGTACTTGTTATTCATGACCTTAAATATTTGTAACCTCTAAGGTAACATGATTAACTTACTATATTTGCTTCCAATAAAATCTTATTTCTGAGCTTACATCAATTGACTTACAACTTACTCTCACGTACGAAAAAAATAGGGTGTAACAATTTGTAGGGGTCTAAAATTGTTAGACGAAGCTTGAAGTAAGACAAAAAAATTTCGATTGTCTTCTTGTAATCGCTTTGTCCATGTAGTCCATTTTGATGGAGCAGAGAGTTTGGTTGATAAGATTAAAGCATCAATTAAGATCCATACATATCACATATCTAATGGCCCCACATGAAAGTATCTCTTGATGTTAGATAGTTTTGAACTTAATTTCTATACAGAAGTTGAACTCATCTTATTCAGACATTCAATTCCACGTAACTATCCTCCAAATTGATGCCTAATTCCATGGAATTTGAATTTGAATGGACTCGTAAAGATGGATTCCAGAGTCTTTGAGTTTCAATCGGACTGTAATTCTCTTAAAAGTGTCCAATCTGATGAACTTAGATCCTTATTTTAAGGAGATCAACTCGTAGGGTCTTTATTGAATCCACGCCTATTATTTTTGGAACAAGCATGTGCAGGATAACATAGGTGAAGAAAAGACTCATCAAATAAATATTTTTTTTAAAACCCATGAATATGTGTTTAATTTGATTTCACAGAATGCTTCATTATATGTTGCATAGTGCAAACTTAATGTCTTAATAGCAAGAAGACCTTCTGTAATCTGCGTTTACTTTACTGATTTCTCTTTTATCCCTTTTCTTTAGAATACAGTAAGCAAGAGAACGATATATATAAATGTATATATATACACTCTTCGGTTACAGGAATTGGAATGGTATATAATGTGAATTCCATAGCTAATATAGAAGACTTCATCATACAGCAAGGATTTTATCTTGGGATGTAAATGGATGTGCTTAACGTCCCTGTCTTGAAATCACAATCGAAGACTTTAAAATTTTTTTTTTTTTTAAACGAAGGCGACTACACCGCCTAAGTCAAGGTGAAGATCAGTATACTATGTGAGCCAATAATTATTTTGTCCGATGGGAGGGTCATTATACCGTCTAAGTTGAAGATTTCATAACATTCAAAAATTTGACTTTCTTTTTATGTGGCAAAGACCATTATATCACATAAGTCAAAGACTTTACTTTTTATCTGAGACGAAGATCATCACATCGTCTGAGCCAAAGACTTTATTTTATTTGGCGAGAATATCATTACACTGTCTAACCTAATGACTTCATCTTGCTTGAAGATTTAACTATTTTATCTGAAGCATAGACCATTTCGCCATCTGGGATAAAGGTTTATTTTGTCTGAAGCGAAGACTATTACACCGCTTAAGCTAAAGACTTCATTTGTTAGAAAATTTAAATTCATTTTATCTGAGGAATAGATCGTTACATCGTCTGGGCCAAAGATTTATTTTGCCTGAAGCGAAGACCATTACAACGTCTAAGCTAATGATTTCATCTTATTTGAAGATTTAACTTCATTTTATCCGAGTCATAGACCATTAAACCATCTGGACCAAAGATTTATTTTGTATGAAGCGAAGACCATTACACCGCTGAAGCCAAAGACTTCATTTTGTTTGAAGATTTAACTTCATTTTATCTGAGGCATAGACCGTTACACCGTCTGGGCCAAAGATTTATTTTGTCTGAAGCGAAGACGTTACGCCATCTAAGCTAATGAATACATCTTGTTTGAAAATTTAACTTCATTTTATCTGAGGCATAGACCATTATACCGTCTGGGCCAAAGATTTATTTTATCTAAAGCGGATACCATTACATCGTCTAAGTTAATGACTTCATCTTCTTTGAAGATTTAACTTCATTTTATCTGAGTCATAGACCATTACACCGTCTAAGCTAGTTACTTCATTTTATTTGAAGATTTAACTTCATTATATATGAGGCATAGACCATTACATCATCTGGGCCAAAGATTTATTTTGTTTGAAGAGAAAATCATTACACCGTCTAAGCTAATGACTTCATATCCTTTGAAGATTTAACTTTATTTGATCTGAGGTATAGATCATTACACTGTGTAAGACAAAGACTTCACTTTAATTTAAACTTGACTTTCTTTATCTATGGCAAAGACCATTACATCATCTAGGCCAAAGACTTTATTTTTTATCTGAGGCAAAGACCATTATACCATCTGAGCCAAAGATTTATTTTGCAAAGGCGTACACAACCATCCAAGGTGAAGACCATTACTTTGCCGAGGCTAAGACCATTACATCGTTTAAGCTTAAGACTATACTTTGTCTAATGCGAAGGCAACCCTCTAGGCTGAAGACTTTTAGTTTTTCCGAGAATAATACCATTACACCGTCTAAGCTGAAGATAATATTTTGCCCAAGACGAAGACCAGCAAATTCTATTATATAGTCTAACTTTAAGATTTTACTTCACCACCAAAAGATTTGACCTTTTGGCACAAAGAAATGAATACTCGTCCCTATTTCGAGATACATGAATCAAAATTTGTATGAAGTATGATTTATTTATTTTTTCAAAAAGCTGACCACCAAGAATATCTCTTCAACTTCAATCTTCATAGGTAATTTTACGATCTCCTTTGTATAGTTATGTTTCTCTTTTTTTTTGCAGGTAGAAGAAGAAATCAATTCCAAAGATACTATTTTAGTAAAGATAACCTCACAATCGAAGAATCTCTTTTTTACATTTCAATTTGAAGACATGGAAGACTTGTAGGCTTCTACTTGAATACGTGACAGATTTGAAGTCTTCGACTTGAAGACTGAAGATTTTAACTTGATGATTCAACTTGAAGTTAAAGTATAAGAGTTAAACTTGAAATGTATCCACTTTGAAGAATTCAACTTGAAGACGTAGCAGACTCGGATAGTTGGAGACTTAGCAAACTAGAAGAATTTAACTCAACTTCAACTTGAAGATTTAGCATGTAGAGATTTCAAATCAATGATAAAGAAAATATGAAGAATTCAACTTGGTGACTTGGCAAACTTGAAGAATTCAACTAAAAGACATGATAGTGTTGAAAACTTTGCAGCTTGCTAAATACCATAATAGTCTTGAAGATACCAATCTTGGTGAAGAGGATCAAGCCATTCTGCACTTTATAATGAGTGTCACACCTTCTTTTTCATACCACCACCCCAAAGAGTAGCATATAAGGGAGTTTTTTCAATTTAAGTGACATTATTCGAAATGACATTATTTATTTTATTTTGTGCAGAGTCGACACTTGGGATGGTTTGTTTTCTGGTGTCTCAAGTCACCGGTTTACTTTAAAATCCCAAATCGAGGAAAATTCAACTTTCCTTTTGAAGGTTGCGAACTAGAAATTTTGAATAAGGAATTCTGTTAATCCGAACGAAGGTGTTAGTCACCTCTGAATTTCGCGGTTCTAGCACGGTCACTTAAACTATTACAAATGGCCTATTCTCTGATTTTAATACATGTTCAAACCTATAGTATGATTTTAAATTATTTACCGCTTTTATTTAATTTTAAAGAAGATTGAACGTCATTTAAAACATATCTTTGGATTGCGTCACATGAAATGTACCCGCAATCCGAAATATATTTTATTCAACGTTTTAGGATTTGGATTTGGGTTACATGAAATGCACACCTGAGTTTAAGGAATTTAATTTTAAAATAGTGCGCCTAAGGCAACTAACGCATTGTTATCTTTGCGAGGGTCACAGAATTTTGCTAAATGGCACACCTCGAATTCTAAGGATTTTAAAGACATAATAAAAGAAAGCCACACAATTTGTGATTTTATTTGGCTTGACGCACCTCCCATTTTTAGAGGATGTTCTAACAATAATTCAAGAGAGCCATAACTATTATTATCTAAGATGGTTCACCTTAAAAGGCTGTTGATCATTTGATCAAATAAAAACTTGTTAAATTTAAGGGAAGGCTAAAGCGGAAGGTAAAAAGGAAAAATTGGGCTAGGCATGAAGCTCAATAATCTGAACAACCAATCAATTTCTATTCACCTAGACTTGTGGTCCAGGGCCCATAAGATGGCCCGAAATGTTAAAAGCTAAGAGGTGAATCTACTTAAGGTCGAATACCCATTCACACACATAATATATGAAATCAAGATATTGACACAATTCTTTGGGAAAACGAATGCAAAGAAATCAAATCACTAAACTCTCCATTTTCTTTTGAATCAATTTGATTCACAATTTTCCAGCATTCAAAACTCAGGCAGAAATAAGGCAGTACCAAGCTAGCACATTACTAAAGCGATTAACTCGAAATTCAAACCTTCGTCCATGCAATATACAAAATCAAATTCTAATTGAACTTATCAATTTTGCAAACTGCTCCAGTCCAAATAACAAGTCCAGACTCACTCATATTCAAACAAATCATGTGGTGCTGAGCCAATTAACTGTTGTGTCTGAACTTTTACTTCCAAACCAAACAGTTCAATTCCATCCTAATCTTAATCTAACACATTTTATGGAGCTCATTCACATATTAATACTAAAATAAACTACTGAGACACCTAATAATCACATGGACAACTAAACTTTAGGCATATTCCTTTCAACAACGTTAATCTGAAAGCTGACCTATATACTGATTGTCAAGAAGACTGGTAATCCAATCTCATAGATATGAACAAATTTCAAACAATGCTTGAATAACTAGATTAATACCACCATAGCAGTCCATATTCAGAACAAGTATAAAGAAGTATAAGAAGATCAAGAACTTTTAGGAATTGTTCTAATGGAATAGTGAATTTTATTTTTATTTTTCAACCGCTGTATTTGCTCTGTTTTTAGCTCTTCCAATCTGATCTTTAGAATCTCTAAAATTATGTGTATTTTCATCTCATTTTCTGTAGGCTCCAATCTACCTTGCTAGGCAAGAATAACATGCCTTTATAGGCAAGCCATTAGGGCAGCCTTACTGATTTTTGGGTCCTTTTTGATTTATGTTTTTTGCTTAAAAGGTCCATAGGTTTCTGACTTATTGGCCAAGTTAGTGCCTTCTGTAGCTTCCAGGAAACTTCCTTAAGTGGTTACTTGAGAGATTCTCTCAGTTAACTACCCAAGTTACCCCTTACACTTCTGAAATTAACCTTGAAACCCAACTTGGGTCAAATCGACCCAAGGCAAATCAGACCTGGATCTTTACCCCATTGGGCTGACCCCGCTATTCCTAAATGGGTCATAAAAGTCCCAAGACCCAAACGTCCCACTAGCCAAATAAGAGTCTGAGAATACAAAACAAACACAAGCACTCTTTTTTTAGCAATTGTATCCCAGACTGGACAATCCATTAACCAAACTAAACTATCGAATTAACAGATTAACGCTATCGATCAAAGAAACAATTAAAATGTTAATCATGCACGAACCGATAACACACAAACAATTGAACACAACACTTATGAATTCATAATGAGCCCTCTGAAAATTAAAATAACTAAAACAAAACTAAAAGAAACCTGACCTAAATAAACATATGCACAGCGTTTTCAAGAAAACAAACAAAATAAAGAGAAGAAGAGAAGAAGCACAAGCAAAACAAAAGAAAAATGGGAAAAGGAAGACCAGTCATACCTTTCCCAAAACCAACGGGTACCTCCTTTGAAACTGACCCTCAACGAACCCATGAATTTGAGGCCGAAATAAACTTTAATCATGTGTTCACAAATGAGAACAGGCAACTGAACTTGATTCCGAACTCAAAACTTCAAAATCCCACTTATTCAGACCCTTTTTTTTTAATCTTTAGCATTTCTTATTTGACTCAAAATCTGAAAGGTTTGGCGTAGATTTGAGAGTTGGTAGTGTGAGATTATGGATGAGGAGGTTGTGGAGATGGTGTGGTGTTCATTTGGGGTTGAACGGATGAATTAGGGTTCCGGCCGCCTCTCTTTGATTCAATTTCGAGAGGTTTGGCGGGGATTCGAAGGAAGATAATGGTGGATTCATGATGAGGGAGTCGAGGGGAGGTTGTAGTGTAAGTTTGGTCGTGATTGGAGACTCGCCATCGCCGTAGGTAATTTTTGGCGGCGACAAACAACGTTTTAGGACGTGGTTACAGGGTTGGTCTTTGACGGTTTGATGGAGAAGAGAGATGAGTTTGGGGGGGGGGGGGTCATGTTAGGACATTTATATATTAATGGCTCTTGGCTTCCTAATCGTTGGATCTTACAAAACTCGACGACCAGGATTTGTTTAAGATGAAACGGTGTCTTTTGGTCGTCTAGATAGGAGACCGGGTTAGGGGCGTAGATTTGGGCCGGTTCAGGGGTGATTGGAACGGGTTTGGGGTTTAATTTCTAACTTGGGCTAGCCCAAAACTCAATTTCTTTTAATTCTTTTTTTTTCTTTCTCTTTTCAAATTAAAACTAAACTAAAATTGAATCCTAAAACTAAACTAATTAACAATATAAATTAATCAAAACTCATAATATTTACAAAAACTAGTTTAGTCTCAAATTGGAAGCTAAAATCTAATGAATTCAAAAAATTTAAAATAAAAGCGCAAAAGGGCTATTTTTGTTATTTTCTTTCATTTTTGTAATATTAAATAACTAATTATATAAAAGAAATAGAAAATTAGGTCCTAAATGCAAATGCACTATTTTTTTTTTTTTGAATTATATGGATTAAACATGCACACAAAAATGCGAACAAATATAAGAATTATGTATTTAATTCTTAAAAATCAAATAATTAAAGGACAAATCCTAATTTTAGGAATCCTGTAGGAGTAAATCACACGAGGCAAAAAGCACGTGCTCGCAATGAGTGAGCTTCTTTGTTTTTAATACTTTATGGATTTGATGACTTAACAGACTTAAATACTGCAACTTTAAGACCTAGCAGGCTTGAATATTTCAAATTGATGATGTAATAGACTTGACAAAATCAACTTGACTTAGAATTGGAGCCTTCAACTTGAATATTTAGCCTCTTATTAAAGAAACTACAATCATTCCATCAAAGACCTCATTGACATGGAGGACTAGGCCCCATTGACCTCATTTGAATAATGCCTTGGGTAATATGTATTTTGGAACTCGTATGGCTGAACTTTGAATGAAACTCTAAGTTGCTTACGTACCTCGGTGAAGAGGATCAAGTCATTCCGTAGTTCGAAATGGGTGAGTTTTTTTAATGTCCTAACTTTTGCCTAGGTCGCCTCTTAGGTTCTCAAGCTAGCGGACTTTTTTTTATGTCCTAACTTTTGCCTAGGTCGCTTCTTTCAAGGTTTTCAACCTAGCAGATCCCCCCTTTTTAAGGGTCGTGCACAATTTATACTCTTGCGGGCCAGGAGTAATATGCAGTTTATGCTCGTGCTTTAAGGACCGTATTTGTTTTCTTCAAGGATAGTATCTCTTCATGAATTTCCTGTTGATGCGGCAAACCCATAAACCTTCCGAATCAACTATCTTGTAAGAGCCACATGAGTATACCTCTTGTAAAATATATGGTCCATCCCACTTAGTAGAGAATTTGCCTCCAGATCGACGAGAGGTAATAATAGACCTTTTGACTACAAGAACTTGGTCACCCACTTGGAAATATCTAAGGCATATCTTTTTGTTAAAAGACAAAGACAGGTGAGCTTGATAACATTCAAGGCTCTATTGAGCTTCTAGCCTCTTTTCATCAAGAGCTTCCAATTTTTCAAGGCGTAACCGAGCATTTTCTTCCTCAGTGTCTCGAATGGCAAGCCGCAACAATGGGATTTGACGCTCAAGTGGAAGGACTGCTTCAACTATTCCGAGATTGACTTCTTTTAGTGCATCAACCGTTGCCTTCACCCCTTATTCAAGCTCTGAGGATGCATCTTTAGCGTCTTCATCCTCTTGAGGGTCACCATCATTGAAAGATATGTGATGACTCACATGAATATCAAGGAACTTTTCCTTGATTTCCATATAGGGTGAAGCATTTTGTTCATCACGAATGGTGATATGATATGATGACCCCACACTTTCTTCATCTTCCTCTTGTTCCTTAGTGTGGACTATAGTACATTTTCTTTGAAGACCTCTCCGCATGAAACTACAAATTTTGTCTCTCGCCTTATACTAGAAGGAATCAGACTTGGGAAGTCTGTGTCAAAATCTTCTTTTTAGTGAAGATAGGTGCTCCCATCCTTCTATCACTTCCATGACTTGTGTTTTCCTTCTTCAATGGTCCCAACCTATCAAAAACTGAGGTCCTTGGCTTCGTAAGTCGAGCAAACATAGAAGGCTTCTTATTAAGCGTAATAGACACTTCTTTAGCAGTAATGTAGTTATAACTTGCCCTTTTAATGGAGATACAGATTGGCGGGGGTTGTTTGTAACCCAATCCTTCATGTGATTGCTTCAGTGGGTCCTTTCTCCATCATTATCTTTTGAGTGGGGTTTGAAGCTTCAGGCAGTAATGGTTCATTGGGATCATATCCAGCTTTTGCTAACAAGTGGTAGGCATTTGGGTCAAAGCCCTCATCTGTGCGCTTTGCAGGAAGTGCTAGATTTAGAAGCGAATTGTGGCTTGATGATTTTACAAACCCTTTAAGCAACTTCGTTGACGATTTAATTGCATCCATTCGCTTGATAGGAAGGGTCAAGCCTTCTAATACCTTATCTTGTAGCTCAGAAGATGGATCATCGACCTTTCTTGCCTTTGGGACATGGAGAAGAACATGAGTCACTTTCTTACTTGAAGATGCCTCATTCATCTTGTCCTTATCATCAAGCACCTGATCTTTTTTCAACTATAATATTTTCCTTGCAAGTTGTTGCATCCACCTTATTTGCAACACTTTTGGTCAATATCACATCATCAACCTTAACGTCCTTTGAGACGTAATTCTTAAGTAGAATTTTGCATTGGCAAAGTATGATTCAGCCTCGGTAAAGGGCTTATCATCAGCAACTATCTTCTTTTTGACTCCACCTTCGCAGTATTTCAAGCACTGATGGAGATGAAACCACTTTGTTCTCGTGTATCCATGGCCTTCCTAACAAGATATTATATGAGGTCTTTGCATCAATCACGTGCATCCATGCACTTGAATGCAAATCTCCCATATTTTTTTCCAGTCTGATAGCTCTTATAGCTCTTTGACCCCTTGATTGAACACATTAATCATCAAACAACTTTCATATAGTTCATCAATTGGTATACCAAGCTCTTTGACAATAAGAATTGGGAGAACATTGACATCAGACCCAACATCAATCAAGCTTCTACTTATTCTCTGCTCTCGCACAAAGCCAACCATAAATGGGGGACGATTATGGTGGGTTTCACCAAGAAAAAGATCATTGTTAGTAAATGTGATTTTTGCATCACAAATGTCCACTTCTTCAGAGTTCCTAGTAAGTTTTCAGGCAAGCGAGGTGGTAACAATGACAGATCCTCCTTCTTTGTCTCTTTTTTATCTACCTTACAACCTAAGGCCTTGATATATTCACAAGAAGTTCGCGGGTGTAACCAGTTTGGCATGAATTCCTCCAATGTCATTGGAAGACGTAGCCTTTGATAGTGATTCTCTGCTATTTTTGCTTTTTTTCCAGCTCTTCTTTATCATTTTCTTCTTGGGTCTTTTCACCATTTTTACCCTAGTTAATTGCTTATTTGACTCCTTTTGTGAATTTTTCTTGCAGCGTCTCCGCCGAGTCACAAGAATCCAACCTTCATCATCACATGATACACTTTTCTCTTGAGATTTTTCCTTCACTATTAGTTTATACGCCATTGGGGAAAGCAATGATTTGCTCACATCGATAGGTTCAAAGTTACCAAATTTAATCATATTTGGTGATGATGCGATTGGGATGTCATCACATTCATGTACTTCGACAAAATTGCAAAGGACAATGGGATCAAGTGAACCAAAAACGAAAGAGACTTGATTCGAACTGTCTTTCTCATCCTCAAGCAAGATTTTTCCTTTAGTAGCCAAGTCCATGACTTTCTCTTTGAAGACAAAGCACTTTTCAATAGGGTGGCCAATAAACCAATGGTACTTGCAATAATATGGATCATTAGTCTTTCCAGCTTTGTCTGGCCGCTTCATTTTGGGTAACTCAATGAATTTCAACTCAAGGAGTTCGTAAAAAATTTCTGGGACATCAGAGTCCAAGAATGGATATTCTTTCACTTGCATTTCCTTCAGAGTTAACTTTCGGCCAACTTTATCCTATAAGGATGTTGTCTTCACACTTTTCTTCTTACTCACTTTTGTAGTAACCTTTAATGGCAAGGCATTAAAATCCATTTTGCTCTAGACTTCGGTAAAAACTTGCCTCCTTTCTTTATTTCTTGTTCATCCTTCACTTTGCGAGGTTCATAAACAAGTGGCCCTTGATTTCTACTTGAATACATACTTAGCTCCATATCATGAGCACGTGTATCCAATTCTTCAAAAGACTTAGGCTTGACACCCTACAGGATGTAGAAAAGTCCCCAATGCATCCCTTGGATACACTTTTCTATTCCAGAAGCTTCACTAAGTCTGTCTTTACAATTAAGGCTCGCATTCATCCATTGATTGATGAAATCGAAAACTCGTTCATCGTTTCATTGACGCGTATTTGTAAGTTCAACCATACTTACAGTGCACCTTGTATTATAAAAGCGATTGAGAAATTCATGTTCAAGTTGCTCCTAGCTATCGATGAAACCAGCCTCAAGATCAGTGTACCAATCAAAAGCATTTTCTTTTAAACGGACAAACTACTTGAAAAGATAATCTCCATGGGTTCCAGCGTTATTAAAAGTTTCGACGAAGTGTGCAATATGTTTCTTAGAATATCCTTTACCATCAAATTGTTGAAACTTTGGGGGTTGATAGCCTGCAGGCATCTTCAAACTATCACTTATCGCAGCGTATGGCCTTGCATATGCGAGAGAAGACTTGGAAGCTACATCGTACTTATCTTTGATGGTTACCATGATGAAGTCTTTCAATTGGTCAATGGGAATAACCTCGTCATATGCAATTTGAAATTCTTTAGGAGTCGTTGTCTGTCTTGCAGATGAGTCTCCTTTATCTTGCATCATTGGGAGCTTTCCAGGTGCATGGCTTGAATATCCCTCCATTATGCTTTCAACTCTACCTGTCAGCTTGACAATTTGATTATCTTGATCTTGCATATGCTTCGTTAACCCTTTAATTCCCTTCGTTAAATTTGCGGGTTGGTCTTCAACAGTTCAGGTATTAGTCGCCATTGCTTGGATAACCGTCGTGGATGGTGGAGCAAAGCACGGATTCTCTCTTACACCATACTTTGAGTGGAACAACTCACGTGGAGTGCTTGGAGTAGATCCAGCGATCAAGACATCATCATCACCTTGTGTGATGAGATTCTTATATCTAGAAGGCTAAGTAGAGCCAGTATCTTTTCAACAATTTCAGCAATATTCGCTCCTTCTTCCAATTTAGTTGGAAAGGATCTTGCCCCCTTTAAGGATTGAATATCAAAGATAAGAATTTGAATTGCTTGATGTCCCAACGATTTTGCTTTGTTCCTAGTGACAAGTCCTACCCTTTCAATAGTAGCATCCGACAAGTTTTCCACATCAGATGAAAACTTGGAATCTGTAGCCCTACCAGTAGTGAGTTTGAAGTTAATATTCTTAGGAGCCATTTCTATGTTCTCAAAATCTGGTAATTTGATGAGATGAGAGGTAGAGATTGTCCCACTAGGCATGCCATAAATTTGTAACAACAATTTTTTGCGTCGAGAAAAATAAATAAACAAGACCGGAAAATTGCGTGACAAATGTAGTATTTGATTTCAATAAATGAAAGTGTTACAATCTCTATGGTATTCTTCTGATTCTTCAAGAATGTAAACAATCTTAATGAGCTCGACTTTGATTTGATTCAAGGGCTTGTAAAGCTTGATCTTAAATCTCCTCTTTGAACTTGAATTTGGGTTTGATCACGAACAAGTAATTTGATCTTGAACGCCTTGGTATTTTTTTTGACTTAGTTCTTGAACTTGAACTTGAACTTGTTGCTTGAGTGCTTGAACTTGTAACTTGAAGAGAAATTTGCGGTGTTTGATCTACGAGCTCTCTGCTTGCTTCTTATTCTTAATTCTAGTGTCTTCTAGCTTTATGAATACCTCTATTTATATTTGTAGGGAGTGGTGTGGCTCTGCGATTTGACTGATCTGTTTGAAATGACCAATACCATCCAGACACTTAGCAGTATTTAATTGGCTCATTTATTTGGCTTGGATTGCCATATTACTTGACATATGCCATGATTTCATTGGCTCATTTACTTGTCTTGGATTGCCACATTACTTGACATATGGCATAATTTTGTTGGCTCTTTCTTTTGACTTGGATTGCCACATCACTTGACACGTGGCATGAGCCTGGCCTTTAAGATGGGCTAATAGCCATTTGGACCTTGGGCTAATGAAATGGGCCTATCATTTATTTTGTAGTCCAATTAAATGGACTAACTCAATAGATATATATTGAGTTAACCCAATTTACTAGCCACGATATTTGTCTGGACTATTATTTAATTTAATATAGTCCAAATTATTTTATGGATTTAAATCTAATAAAATATAAATGCTTACACACCCTTCGTCGAAAAATTATATTGTGTATATAGGTAAAATATTAGGTTTTAGAGGGATATAACATATATTTAATACTCTTTGTCGGAAATTTTTCCCACTTGTTTCAAGTTTGAACACCATTGAAGAAACTTTTGACTTCGCCACTACTTTTTTCTATAAATAAATAGGTTCTACTCCATTATAATTCATCTCAGTTTGTTGTTTTATTTCAGAAGTCAATTTGTTAATTAAGTTGGAATGACTTATATGAAAATACTCGCTTGCACTGACTGTTTGTAATAATTCAAAAAAATTAACCTTAAGAATCACAAATTAGAGTTAGAGTATATACCACTTAACCATAATTAATTAATGAAAATTATAAACAAAATATTTGTTTTGTGTTGCATCAATTCATTTGCTGAAAATATTGGAGAAAATAAACTTTAATAAACAATGATATATAAAAAATGAAAGAAAGATAGTACAAAGAGAAAGAAGTGAACTCTTTAAGGTTTGGGAAAAATAAATTAATACTTTGCATTATTTCTTTGTTAAAATATATACATCAATCATTTTTTTGAAAAAATATGACATGATGACTAAATTGAATTTGGAAGAATAATGTTTGAAATAATATAAAAAGTAATGATAAATAATAGTGCCAAAATAGACATCTGTCCCAACATTAGTAATTAGAATAATGACTTCCTATTATATATTTCAAGAGGTCAAAATAAACTTAAAACTTGAAACCGGCTATCCACTAAACCAATTTGGCTATTTTCGCAAAAAAGAAAAATATCTTAAACTCCTAATAATGTCCACTCTCCAGGTCACTTTGACGTGCCTCTTTAACCATAAATAAATATATATTTCAATGATTTATATAGTATTGAAATATTAAAAAAATAAAATGATTTCCTGGCCACTTAAATTTGTAGGACTTTTTAAAGCCGATATACAAACTTTCATTTTTTCCATTTAAACACTCAAACTCGTGAAACCTATAACTAATAAACACATTTGACCCTAAACTATACGCGTGTGTATTACACATTCGCTAACGTATCCATCCAGTCAGCAAATGACCAATGAGATTGGTACACGTCAAGGGCGTGAAATTAAACCTCAACCGATTGGGGTCCCCCCGCTTTTAATCAATACACCGACAAACCCTCCCCCACTTCGTCTCTTTTTCCCTCTCTAACCAACCCCCCCCCCCCCCTCTTAAACCTAGATTAAGCAATGGCTGAAAATTAGTCATCCCTACACATCATAAATCTTAATCACTCCAAAACCAACCAGTTGGGGTCCTCCCTCTTTTAATCAAATGCTGATCGAGCTTCGATTGGTCTGAGCTTTCAATTTCATTCACGTTATACGCTTTGAAACTTAGTTTGTTTCTTTTTATGTCGTGTTTATTATCTTCTAATTTCTTGTGAAATAATGTGGGTAACGTTGATAGTGAAAGCTATTTTTGTCTGCATGCACAATTTTATATTTGTTATTTTGAATTCTTATGTTAGGAATTTTATATTTAGGGATTCACTCGAATATTCACTCTTTTTAATGATTTTGTCTTTTTCATGACTGATCTAACAATTGGAGTTAAAAAATTAGGATTTTTGTCTGCATGCACAAATTATGGGATTTTATATTAGGTGTTGGGGAAAATAGTTGTATGTTCATTTTATTCTAGGGGTTTGTCTTTTTTATGAGTGATATGGCATTTAGGGTTAAAAAATTAAGGATTTTTGAATATTAAAATATTCTTGTCTCCAACTTTGCAAAAGTTTATGGCTTTTTAGGGTTAAAGTGTATCTGACTTATCCCCCCCAGGTGGCGCCCAACCCTACATGTGGTGCCAAAAATAGTAGCTAAAAGTATTGGAGTGCCGTGGAGGGCGCTTGGTGCTAGCCGGGGAGCAGGTGGCGTGAATTTTCTCCAGTTTCGCCTGGGACAAGGTTATTTCGGCCCTAAATCTATCCAATACATATAAAAGCAAGACTAAACTTATTTGTGAGGTGAGAGACGCACTTAGGAGGAAAAATAAACACAAGAAACATTAGGGAGCAAGAACATCTGAGATTTCTTCATCTTTTCTAGTATTCTCTATTATTCAAAACTTATGAAATTGTTGGATTACATCATGAGTGGCTAAACACTCATTGTTCTGGGGTTGTGATTTAGCCATGGATATTGTTGTTTGATATTAGCTTGACCTTGATTATAATTTACCAATATATGGTTGTTTCTTCAATTCTGTGTTTAATTGCTTAATTGTCTGGCAAACGGTTATGTTCTATTTACTATCTGTGCTATGCTTGGAAAAGCCGTGTTTAGATTAGAGAAAAATTTAAGAGAGCATGATCTTAACCCTTAGGGGGAGCGAATTTGTGGTTAGGATACAGACAAAACTAGTCACTGTGCTTAATTAAATATCATAATCTTAATGCGTTCTTAATAAATTGATTTCATAGGAATATAAGCATTAAATTGAGAAGAGGTGAGTAATACTTCGGCAGAAGGCTATGAGAGCATTTATCGATTAATTAGCAATCATGAGTGAACTATATGAAAGGGAGAGTTAATTAGAACACATTGCGAATGGTGAATCGATCACAACCCTGGAATACTTGTCTCTACTGAATACATAACAATCAATTTGTTACATAATAATTTAGTTATTATTTAGAATCATAGTATAGAATAATCATATTATTGGACTTTGATTTTAGCTGGATTGAATAACAATTTTAGTGATTTCGTGAGTAGTTTATATAAGTCGCTATGGGTTCGACACTCAACTTATCATTATATTACTTGTCGACCATGTATACTTGCGTGAGCATTTAGGAGCAACAATAACTCTACCTTCACGAATTAACACACACCCAATACTAACTCTCAAAGCATCACAATACACGGTATATGAACCTAAAGATGATGGAAAAACTAATACAGGATCTATGGTCAAGGCAATCTTGAGCTTCTGAAAGCTCTCCTCATACTCATCCGACCACATGAAAGGAGCACCCTTTTGAGTCAACTTGGTCAAGGGTGATGTGATAGATGAAAACCCCTAAACAAACGATGGTAATAACCTGCCAAACCAAGAAATGTGCGAATCTATGTGGCTAAGGACAATCTGACCTAACTCTGAACCGCCTCTATCTTTTCGGATCAACCTGAATACCCTCCCTGGACACCACATGCCCCAAGAAAGCCACTGAACCGAGCCACAACTCACACTTGGAGAACTTTGCATAAAGCTTATCCTACCTTAATATTTGCAACACAACTCTCAAATGCTCCGCGTGCTCCTCTAGACTACATGAATACACCAGAATATCATCAATGAAAACTATGACAAATAAGTCGAGATACGGCCGGAACACGTTGTTCATCGAATGCATGAACGCTGTTGGGGCATTGGTTAGCCGAATAGACATCACAAGGAACTCATAGTTACCATATTGGGTCCTGAAAGTTGTCTTAAGAATATCCGAGTCCCTGATCTTTAGCTGGTGATACCCTGAACGAAGATCAATCTGGGAGAACACCCTTGCTCCTTGAGGCTGATCAAATAAATCATTAATGCGAGGCAAATGATACTTGTTCTTAATTGTAACCTTGTTCAACTACCTGTAATCAATGCATTTCCTCATCGTGCCATCCTTCTTCTTCACAAATAAAACAAGCGCACCACAAGGCAACACTAGGCCGAATAAACCTCTTATCAATGAGTTCCTAAAACTGCTCCTTTAACTCCGCTAGTGCCATACAAGACGGTGAAATAGAAATGGGCTGAGTGCGTGGCACCAGATCAATTCCAAAATCAATATCCATGTCTAGTGGCATGCTCGATAGGTCTACAGAAAAGGCATCGGGAAAATCCCTCACAACTGGAACAAAATCAATGTTGGGAGCCTCTACACAATATCCCTCAAAAAGGCTAAGCAAGAAAGACAACCTTTCCCAATCATACTTTGGGCCTTCAAGAATATAATTACCCTACTGGGAACATAATCAGTTGCACACCGCCACTCAATCCGTGGCATACCCTGAACGAAGATCAATCTGTGGGGAACACCCTTGCTCCTTGAAGCTGATCAAATAAATCATTAATGCGAGGCAAATTATACTTGTTCTTAATTGTAACCTTGTTCAACTTCCTGTAATCAATGCATTTCCTCATCGTGCCATCCTTCTTCTTCACAAATAAAACAAGCGCACCCCAAGGCAACACACTAGGCCGAATAAACCTCTTATCAAGGAGTTCATAAAACTGCTCCTGTAACTCCGTTGGTGCCATACAAGACGGTGAAATAGAAATGGGCTGAGTGCGTGGCACCATATCAATAGCAAAATCAATATCCATGTCTAGTGGCATGCTCGATAGGTCTACAGAAAACGCATCGGGAAAATCCCTCACAACTGGAACAGATTCAATGTTGGGAGCCTATGCACTTATATCCCTCAAAAATGCTAAGTAACAAAGACAACCTTTCCCAATCATACTCTGGGCCTTCAAGAATAAATTACCCTACTGGGAACATAATCAGTTGAACACCGCCACTCACTCTGTGGCACACCCGGCATAGCCAATGTCACTATCTTAGAATGACAGTCTAATATAGCACAACACAGAGATAGACAATCTATGCCTAGTATCACATCAAAGTCCACCACACATAGTAAAGGCCCACTCGGGTCTCCAGACCCCCAATAGTCACCACAGACGATCAGTACACACAGTCCACAACAATAATATCACCCACCGACGTAGATAAACTAACAGATAAAATAAGAGACTTATGGGGAATAACCAAATAACGAGCAAAATATGACGACACATATAAAAAGTGGATTCGAGATCAAATTACACAAAAGCATCTATGTGGCAAATTGAGACAATATGTGTAATCATAGAATCTGAAGCAATATAATTGGGTCTAGATAGGAGTGCATAGAAACGGGTCTGACCACCACCAGATCGACCTCCCCATTTAGGGCGACCCCTAGCTGGCTGTCCTCCACCCTTAGCAGGTTAGGTGGGTGATGAGGTAACTGGTGTCGAAGTCGATGGCTGACCCCTCTGCTGAGATGAACCTCCAAGGAGACGAGTACACTGCCTCCAAATGTGACCCAACTCTCCACACTCATAACAGCTACCTGGTGTTGGAGACGGGGACAGAAGGGAACCCTTAGCACCAGAATTAATAGCAGATGTAGCCCTGAACTAATGGAGCACAGGACAAACTCTTGGCTGGAAGGGCACTGAGTGATGAATGGACGTGATGAGAATTGTAAGAACCATGGCCCAATAATAAGCTACGATAACCTAGGGCAAGTTGACTGAGCATGCCTGAATGGACAGCCTCTACTGTGCCGAAACTGACCCCTCGAAGGAGCACCACCATAACTACCAGATCCCCGAGGCCTCTTGTCCCCTTTCTCATCTCGTTCCTAGCAACTAACTCACTGAAGATCATGAGCAATGTCGACAACCTCCTCAAAAGTAGCACCACACGCCCCATCCCTAGTCATGAGAATCTGAAGCTGATATGTGAGGCCATCAACGAGCCTCATGGTCCTTTCACTATCTGTCAAAGCAAGCCAAACAACATGACGAGCTAAATTTAAGAACCACATCTCATCCTGCATCACAGTCAAGTCACCCTGCCGCAACTGCTCGAATTGCCTGTCCAGCTCCTCTTTTGAGACCATAGCATATACTTCTCCTAAAAGAGAACGAATAACTGCTGCCAGGTAAGGGGTGATGCACCAATAGGCCTACGCCTATCATAAGCCTCCCACCAAGTGAAGGCAGCTTAAGAAAACTGAAAAGTGGTAAATGCCATCTCGCTGGTCTCCAGAATACCCGTTGTACGAAGAATCCTCTGACACTTATCCAAGAAACCATGAGCATCATCACCCTCTACACCATTGAAAGTCGGATGTAGAAGTCTACCAAACCTCTCCAACCGGTGTTGCTCGTCCTCTGGCATGATAGAAACTACATAGTCCTGAACAACTGCAACCGGTTGGGCTGGATGTGCCCCCGGTGTCTGAAGTCCCTACACAACCTACTCAGGCGTGCAAGCGATGGAAGTCTGAATGCCTCCCTCAGTCTAAAATGTAGTTGCGGTTGTAGTAGCTGAGACTGCCTTAGCTAGGCTAGTGCATACTGATAAAATCGGGGCCAGGGCCTCCTAAAGGCCTAGGATCACAATTGGCACAACCGGTGCCTGAATTGGTGCTGCCGGAGCGTCCACAACTGGGACTTTATCTTGAACTGGCGCGGATGGTATACAAGTGTTGCCCTAGCTGCGATCTGGGACACATCTCTGCCCCTACCATGACCTCGACTGCATCCTTGGCCTCTAGTGGCCACAGCTAGTGGTACTTGTTGTCATCCAACTTGACCGGTAGCTTGTGTCTTCACCATCTCTGAGAGAATAGAATAGCAAAAGTTTAGTACTCAGATCAACAGATTCACACGACAAGAATTAAAGAATATAAAGTTTTCCTAAAGGTTCCGCAGCCTCCCAAGGATAAATATAGACGTCTTTGTACCGATCCGCAAGACTCTACTGAACCTTCTCATGACTCGTGAGACTATGTAACCTAGGCTCTAATACGAACTTGTTACGACCCTAAACTGGACCCGATCGTGATGGCGCTTATCGTTAAACAAGGCCAGCTGACACAAACCCCTAAAACCAACTAAGTAGTTATAATCATTCATTTGAGTCATTAATAAGCTATAATACCAAATAAAAAGTATAATAGAATAATGCGGAAATAAGCACTGCCCGACATCAGGTGTCACCAGTCATGAGCATCTAAAAACATAGTCTAATACAAAGCTAGAACAAAGTGAGATAAAGATAAGAGGGACAAGAACTTGGCCGCGAACGTTGAGCAGCTACCTATTCAACTCTGAACAAACCTATTGGAAAGCAAATCAGCCATTGCTAGCGTGACAAGAGGCTCTTGAATCTATATACGGGGTGCATGGAGTAATGTGAGTACGCCAACTCAGTAAGTAATAAAAGTAAAGGTAGTTGAGTGATAAGGAAACATGTAAAATACATTATAATGCTACAACAAAACAATATAAACCAGAACAATGCAATAAAATAGTAATAGCTCATAAAGCACCTTAGTTCAATGAAAACTCTTTAAAACATATTTTAGTAGTTTAAACGAGTGCTGAAAATGGGGAGAAAAGGGTAGAAACATAAATCAGCCCCTCGGACAAAATACCAATAGAACCAGACCCTTGGATTATCTCACAATCACTCGTATCAGCCTCTCGAAAAATAACATGAAACCACAATAGCCATTGGGCTACATTTCATCTCGCACTGGGTACCCGCGCTCATTGGGGGTGTACAGACTCTTAGAGAGGCTCCTTACAACCCAAGCACAATATCAAGCCATCTCATGGCATAATCAAATAGACTTTCTACCTCACAACAAGCCATCTTGTGGTGTAACAAATCAGGCTCTTCGCCTCATAATCATAAATAAGTACAATACTACTACAACGCGCAGTTCGATCCCATAATATTCTCACAACACACGCCCTCGATCTCAGTCAGTCAGAATTTTCTCAAGCCACTCGGGCAATAGTAAAACATGATACTCAACCCAAAATATCATTTAAAAAATTCAAAATGGAGTAAATATGGTTGAGTTATGAAAGTAGTAGAATACAACATGACTGAGTATAAATAATGCAGTCAAAATAGTGAGGAATAATAGTAAGAATACCCTAAGATTCCCAAACAGTTGGCACGAGGCCAAAATATGGTATTCAGCCCAAAACATACTAATACTTTCCAAAACACAATGGGTTTTCAATCAAATACGTGACTTAACAGTCATACGATACGGATTAGGTCAAAATCCCTAATGGTGCACAATCCCACGCTCGTCATCTAGCATGTACCTCATCTCAAAGTAGCACAACAATGTGAAATTCGAGGATTCATACCCTCAGGACAACATTTACAATCATTACTTACCTTTATCTGGTCAAAACTCTAGCCCGCGATGCCTTTGCCTTTCGGCTCAGCCTCACCTCTCATCGAATCTATCCAAAATCAAAATCATGATGTCAACATATGCTAATGGAATAAAGCCCATGCGAAAATAATCAAATTACAACAGAAATCTCAAAATTAACCAAACCCGATCCCCAAGCCCACGTCTCAGAATCCGAGACAAATTACATCAATAAACTCCTTATTCTCCCACGAGTCCATGCATACCAAGTATACCAAATTCCGACAATAAATGACCTCTCAAATCCTTAATCAAAGGTCTCCAATCTCAAGCCCTTGTTTCTTAAATATTTACCTATCAATTTCCATAAATTTCAAGCCTAAAAAATGAAATAACACCATAAGAACGAGTTTTATGTTCAAAAATCTTATCTCAATGAATTTCCCTTGGATTCCCTCTTCAAAATCCCCCAAAAGCTCCAAAATTGATTTAAAATGGTGAAGAAAGGCTGAAAATTGAGAAGGATGAATTATATATGCCCTGCCCTAGCTAAACCAGTTCTGCAGCACAAAATCTCGCACCTGCGGTCCCAAGTGAGCTTCTGTGCAAATCACTTAAACATCCCGGATCACACCTGCGATCAAACACCCGCACCTGCACCCACACCATCGCAGGTGCGCTCGAACAGCCGCTTCTGCGATTCCAGCTCCCCATAGCCAATTTAGCATATGCGACCCTCTAGGCACTTCTGTGAGCGCGTACCTGTTTTCCCCAAGCCGCAGGTGCAGTTATGACACACTTCAGCAGCTTCAGCTGTAACTTTCCAACTCCAACTTCCCGTCTACCATCTGAAATCATCCGAAGCCCCCAGAACCTCAACCAAAAGCACAACCAAGTCACATTACACTATCCAAATTTATATCAATCTTCAAACACATAAAACAACATCGAATCAACCAAATAACATCAGATATAAGCCTAAGGTTCCAAAGACATCCGAATTCTATTTTTGATCAAAATGTCCATCAAACCTCGTCCAAATGAACTGAAATTTTGCACACACATCATATGTGACCCAATACACCTACTGCAATTTTTGAAACTCCATTCCGACCCCTATATCAAAATCTCACCTATCAAGCAGAAAATGCCAAAATTCTAACTTCGCCAATTCAAGCCTAAATCTACTCCGGACCTCTAAAATACATTCTGATTACGCTTCTAAGTCCCAAATCACCTCCAAAAACTATCTGAATCATCGGAATTCACATCCAATCCCTTTTCCACATAAGTCAATATCCGGTTGATTTTTCCAACTTAAGCTTATTCAAAAGAGACTAAGTATCTCAAACCGTACCAAAACCTCTCCAAATCGAGCCAACCAACCCCATAGCACATAATATAGCTAAACAAGACAATAAGAAGCAGGAGTAGGGGAAACGGAGAGGTAACACATGAAACGACCTGCCAGATCATTACAATAAAAATATATACTTATGATTTACAACCGTATTTAAAGTTGTTAAGTAGTTCCGCTTTCTTTGAAAAAGGTTTACTAGATATCGTAATTTTATTGCACTTTATTGAATATCGACTTATAAATAGTACTTTTAAAGAAATGGAAAGATTTCCCAATATAATGATAAAATCATTTGGGCCATTTAGCGACTTCATGTTTCTATTTTAGACATCAAACTTTTATTCTGGAAAAATGTAACGATCCGGTCAGTCGTTCTGAGAGTTATACTCTCGTTTCCCTATTTCTATTTCTTCATATGTTATTCATCTCTATTGAGTTATATCGAGTGGATAGGTTTGGGTTCAGAGTAGTTTTGGAGTGAGATAAACACTTAGTCTCTTAGTTAGAAAGCTAGGTTAGAAAAGTCAACCGGAAGTTGACTTAGGAGTAAACAAATTCGGATTTGGATTTTTATGGTTTGATTAGATTCGTTGGGTAACTTTAGACATAGAAGTGTATGCGGAATATAATTTGGAGGTCAATGGTAGAATTAGGCTTGAGTTGGTGAAAGTTGGAAGTTTAGAAGTTCTTAGGCTTGAATTCAAGGTTGATATGGTATTTTGGAGTTGGTTTGGGTGTTCCGGTGGTTCGACTAAGTTCGGGTTATGATATATGACTTGTTTGAATTATTCATTAAGGTTTCAAAGTCTTCGGGTGAGTTTCATATAAGCTTGGTTTGTTGCTCTCGTTTTTCTTATGTTTCGACGTAGTCTCTTCAAGCATAAATAATATCATATTGGGCAAATGAGCTTCGATTTCTTTTTTTCTTGAAGCATTAGATTCGTATCTTAATTACGGACCCATAACAAAAAGAATCATCAAATTCAGAAATCGTATGAGGATTTTATGATCATTTTACGAAGAATTAGGTTAGCTAGATTTTTCAGATTAATTACGAAATTGTCACTGTTAGCGTATTTAAAAATCTGCACTAATTGCAAATATTCCTTCATTATAGGTCAAATTCAGTGATCCAAAAGCCTAATTTAACTAAAATTTCACAAGAAATCCAGTGGAGGCATAAAAAGTGAGTTTCAGGATTGTTTGGCACTAGAAACGAGGCAGAATAACTAGCAGAAAAATATATAAAATAAAGGTTTGTTCATTTTGTCACATTTTAAGTTGGGAAGCTCGGATTTGGGCGATTTTAGAGGCGATTTTCACCATATGGATTGAGGTAAGTGTTCTCTACTCGATTTTAGTTATATTTCTGAATCAATCTTCATTTTTGGGATTTGATTGATAATTTCAAAGTGAATGTTAGGGAGTTAGGGTTTGAGTTTTGTAGAAGTTTAGGTAGGGATTTAAAGGACCAAATAGAGTCTGATTTTAATAAATTTTATATGGTTAGACTCGGGAGAAGACGAAGTTTAGTATTCTGCCATTTTTGATTGGTTTTGAGATGTGGGTCCGAGGGCTGGGTTTTGGACAATTTCGGATTTTTGGCCTATTTTTGTAGTTTTTATTGTGAAATTTTATTCTTTAGCCTATGTTAATAGTATTATTCCGATTATGGATAGATTTAGAATTCTTGGAGACCGAGTCGAGGGACGAGGCATCCCAGAGTAGGATTTTACGCTATTAAGGTAACTAACAATTTTAACTCGGGCTTTGAGGGTATAAACCCAGAGATTTGATATCGTATGACTGTTTGAAGGTGATACCCACGCTAGGTGATGGGTGTGTGGTGTATACCTTTAGGGATTGAGACTTGGTCCGTCTCGTGAGGCCTCATGGCCATCATCTGTGTTTACGTAGTTACTTGTTGTCGAACTTGTCTGCCTTCATGTTAGAGATCATGCTTAGGTTTTATTCATGCTTACACTATTTGTACTCAGTCATAGAAATTATTGTACATGTTTACCTCAGTCTCTATTATTTGCTAATATATTGTGATACTTAATGTGGGTTGTGCTCCCTTATTTGTTGATGATGGTGAGGCTAGTGAGGTACATAACTGAGTGAGGCCGAGAGCTTGGTTGTGAGAATATTAATACCGTAGCGCGTGAGTTTTTCGCGTAGCACGTGAGTTGATCTTGCGGGTCCAGGTATTGATACCATAGCGCTTGAGTTATCCGTGTAGCAGGTGAATTGACCTTGCTTATCTAGGTATTGATATGATGGTACGTGAGTTGTCCGTGCTTAGTGCTTGGGCTTTGGAAGTCCCTCCGGAGTCTCTACACACCCTAATTAGTGCAGAGTGTTGAGTGTATTAAGTGTTGCGTATTGAGTGTTGAGTGCGAGTAACGAGCGATGGAATAACACTGTTGTGAGGTTATGTTTATTAGTGTTATTGCTGCATTTATCAGTTAAAATTTCTTTGTGGAATTTACTGAGTTATGAAGTTTATCTATCTATTTATTTCTGTTTATTTTAGTAAATTGTGAAAATAAATAATTGAACTGTTTTATTTAGCTCATCATTACTTCTCAGTTCCTTAGTTATTTCTGTTATTACTGAGTCAGTTGTACTCATACTACACCTTGCACTTTATATGCGGATCCAAGTGAGTTTTAGCGCTGTGTGATTGTTGAGTTCAGGCTGACTATTTGTGGAGATTGCAAGGTAGCTGCTAGTGTCCACAAGACCTTGTTACTTCTTTGTCATTCTTCTTTTGGACAGTTAGACAGTTCATAAATTTTAGCTCGTAGTTTTTGACGCTCATGACTTAGTGACACCCTAATGTTTGTGACTTAGTTCCGTAATTAATATTATTTATATTTAGAGTTGGTTTAGTTTATCTACATTTAAATTATTGGAAATATTTTATTCAATTCTTATAATCAAATTGGTAGTAATATTTTGGGAATAGGCTTGCCTTCTAACACGATAGGCGTTATCACGATTATGGTTAGATTTTAGGTCGTGATAAAAAAAGAAAAGAAAATAAAAAATTATTTTGTAGTAATCGTACATATTGAACTTTTGTGCATTGTGGTGAGATAAATAGAATAAAGGGCAAATACTGATATTTGTTCACGACAGAACTTATTTATATTCGATAAACAAAGAGTGTACAAAATCTATATATATTTTTATATGTGTAATATATCGAAATATATATATATATATATATATATATATATATATATATATATATATCAACTATTATTTTGAGAGCGATTATACAAATATCATTTTTCCTAGAATATATTCACCATTAATAAGAATCCGTATGTGGAATTATTTCCTCCTTAATGGACTTTACATAGCACAAATTTAAATTAGTCAGGATCGAATGCGGGAATAACAAACTTAGGTAAGAAACTAAAACAAAAAACCTCTACGACCCTAACGGGGAAAGTTTTCTCTTCATATTTATTTACTTTCCTTTTATGTTTAATAATTAGTGGCCTCTTTCCTTCATTCTTTCCTTTTCTATTGATTAATAATGAAAATTTTCATCAATTTGTGTGGTCACATGGCAAACAAGCTAGAAAGATTTGGTTACCTTTCCAATTTTAGGCCTTTATAATTTATGGTCACATTTGCAAACATGTTACGCATATTGAAGGCATATTTGATACTCTCATCAATCAAAGTTAGGAGGACAATAAATATGGTAAATGAACAAAATGGAGAACAAAAGATTGTTAACTTTTCAAGAGGACTAAAAACAAAAATTAGCATAAGTATATATATATATATATATATATATGAATAGGGTTTTACGTGTGTAAATTATAGTACGAAGGAAAAACAACTTTTCTTCTTCTTTCTCTAAAATTGAAAGAACTTGGAATACAAAAAGACATTAAAAAGAAGTTGTATTCGATGCGCAATGTTTAGGTTCATCAATTCCATATTTACATTGAAAAATAAAAAAAATCGTCTCCTTTAATTTTTAAAACTAAGCATTTTAAGGGTGTGGCCTAGAGGTACCCCATGTAATTAGTGAGTGTTAAAAAAAATAATGCAGGATAGATCTTTCTGGAATCATCATTCACATTTGACTCCGTTAAAAATAAATTTTGATAAAAATAACTCTGTGTCAGAATTTTTTGAAGCACGCTGTCAGTAATTTTACTTCTGACAGCGCGCTTCAAAATTATGGCAGCATGCTTCAAAATTTTTAGCATGCTTCAAAATTTTGACGACATGCTTAAAAATTCTGACAACGCTTTCAAAAATTCTGGCCTTAAAATTTTTAGCAGTGTGCTTCAGAATTCTGGTGCTTTAAAATTTGGCAGCGTACTTTGAAATAATGGGTCTATTTTTTCAATTTTTTTTAACGAAGTCAAAATATACTTCATCCGTTTTAATTTATGTAAACTTATTTGACTGAATACGGAATTTAAAAAAAATTAAACTTTTGAAATTTATGGTCTTAAACAAGTCAAAAAGAGCCCATTGTAGGGGTGGGTGTTCGGATAGTTCGGATTGCATATGAAATTTCGCTTTGAATTTTCAGTTTTCGGATTGGATCGGCTTTTTTAAGTTTGGTTTCAGATTAATCAGTTTGTATATTTTAGATTTTTGGTTTTGAGCTTATAAGTTTAAACATTTCTTATTTTTATAAAAATGAATATCCAAATGAAATACTCATGTTAAATTGCCTGAAAAGTTCCGCATTCTTACAACAATCATCCAAATGAAGTATTCAAGTAATGAAATTATTATATAAAAAATAAAAAAATTACAATAGATACATCAATACAACAGATAAGAAGTAGAAATAATGAAACTATGTGCAAGTAGAAAGTATTCACATAATAACTTAGTAACTAATATTGAATATATGAGATAATATCTAATGTGCAGGGTATTAAACTTATTAATATTGACATATGGATAATGGACTAAATATAAAGTATAAGAATTTTGGATTTTCGAATATCAAAAAATTCGAAGTACCAAATCCAATATCCAATCCGAAATTCAAAAATTTTAAAAAATTAAATTCAAAATCCAATCCGTAATCCGAAAATCCAAACCAAAAATAGAAGAAATTCGGACTTCGATTTGGATTCCAGGTTTGCCCAAACTATGCACACCTTAGCTCAAAGGACTTGTGTGGTTATAAAAGCTTCTCATTAAGGGTAAAATTATAAGTTTAAGCTAAATTGTTATTAAATTTAGAAAGGAATTATTCTTTTTGGAATGAAAAAAAAAAGATTCACATAAACTAAAACAAAGAGAGTAATTGATAACACTATGCAAATCTCCCATATAATTTTACTAATGAGCAATTACGTGTTTAAATAAACTGTTGAAACTGATACATTCTTAGAATTATCATCTCACACGCAAAACGGGAGTTAATTACATTAGTGTAAGTAAGAAGTCACCGTTTATTAAATGATTAATAAGCTAAAAACTGTCATCCAACAGCAACTAATTATGTTAACAGCAATGTCAAAATCGTGTATTATTATTTGGCCTTTTGTACAGACAACAGTCCAGTCATCACGCGCACATGGCGCATGCTAGCCTCAATTATATTTTAATTTAGTTTGTTTAATTTCAAGTTATTGATCTACATATATAGAACAATATAAATAAGACAAGAAAATTTTCAGAAATATCCTCTATAAAAATGGAAAATAAACTCCAAAAAAAAAAGTTTAATAAATACTCGTGAAGTGTGATCTCAGATTTGATTGGTTTCATTAAACCCTATAAATCATTTCTACCTCTTCTCAATTTCAGTGGCAATAATTTGTAATTTATTGCCACTGCAATTTTGTATATTTCAAGAACCAATGTTTTTTTTTCCTTTCTAATTTTGATTGGTAGGATTGATTTTGAGTAGTGGGTTTTGATTGGTTGGTTTTGAATGTGACTGTTTTATATGTTTTAATACATTTTCTTGATTTGGGTTTGTTTGTATTTGAGATAAAGAAGCAAACTTTACATCTTCGCTTGCTGTAAAATGCCAAACTCTTTCGACATTCTTACTATTTAAGGCTCTGTATTAGCAGTTTTGGTGAAGTGGGGTTGTTGTTATCAGATCCATAAAGAAGCAAGTGAGATTGCTTCTAACTCTAGAGATCATTTGGTGAATTGGGTATCTATTTTTTTTTTTCTGGGTGAATTTGGTCCATTTTTTTTAATAGATTGGCATTGCCAAATTGTTTTGAGTTGATTTTCTTGAAGTTTTCCAAGTTTGGAGGTGAATTTTTGTGCAAAGATTCAAGCTTTAGAGAGTTGAAGAAGCAAGAGAGGATTGATTGTAACTCTAGATTTGGTGAATTTGGTGTATTTTTTATTAGATTGGTATTGCTAAATTTGTGCAATGAGAAGTTTTGTGGAGTTTTGAGCTGATTTTCTTGAAGTGTTTCAAATTTGGAGGTGAATTTTTGTGCAAAGATTCAATCTTTAGGAAGATAAAGAAGCAAGGGAGGATTGATTGTAGCTCTAGGTATCATTTGGCTAATTGGGTATCTCTTTTCTTGGTGAATTTGGTGCCTTTTTTGTATTAGATTGGCATCGCCAAATTCGTGTAGCGAGAAGTTTTGTGGCGTTTTGAGCTGATTTTTTTGAGATGTTCTAAATTTGGAGGTGAATTTAGTGCAAAAGATTCAAAGTTTAGTAGGAAGATAAGAGTTGGATTTTGCATTCTGAGCTGAATTTGTTCAAGTATTCCAAATTTGGAGGTACATTAGTGCAAAGATTCAAACTTTAGGAATATAAAGAAGCAAGAGAGGATTGATTCCAACTCTAGAGATCATTTGGCTATTCGGGTGTAGTTTTTCTTGGTGAATTTTGTGCATTTGTTATTAGATTGGTGCATTGCCTAATTGGTGCAGTGAGAAGTTTCTGGCATCTTGAGCTGATTTTCTTGAAGTGTTTCAAATTTGGAGGTGAGTTCGATGCAACAATTCGAACTTTAGTAGGAAGATAGAGTTTTGGATGTGGATGAGAGGAGGAGGGAAATGAGAGGTGAAGTAGCAAGATTGAGGGGACAACAATGAGTACAGGGTCATTGGGTCTTCGTTCTTCGGGAAGTTATGGTTCTTTGCAGCAACAGCTATTTCAAAACAGTTCCTCACCAATCCAAACAACACCTCCTATTCCATCAAGAAAAACCCCTAAATTGCTTAAGGAGAAAGAGGGATTGTTTCTTCGGATCTGCAAATTCGCCCCTCGAAAGAATGTGGGCATGCTGCTATTGTGTGTCGTTTCTGCCGCAGCTTTTCTATGGGTCTTGTATGTTGGCAAAGGTTTGGTCTCTAAAAATTTTCACACTGTAGGATTTCGGCTCCAACTTTTAGTTTAAAATTACATACTCTATGAATGTTAGATGTCAAATCTTTTGTGCTGATCAGAGCTTTAGCTATAGTCTCGTGTTCAGGCAATTGGAAATATTAAGATGCAGAATTTGTTTACGAAGCACTACTACAAAATTGGAAATCTTATTTATGTTAATTCTTAGAGTTAATGCCATAAGTATTGTGGAGCTTTTGAGAGGCTTTTATGTTGTAGTTATCGGGCAGTTATAGTTTTTTGAGCTTGATAAATATTAATTGCTGCCTCAAACTTCATGATTTTGTTTGTATGCTCTTTCCTTTTAAGGTTTTACTTGATTAGGAGAGTTCCTGATTTTGTCTAGTTTAAGCCGAATATTTTTAATGACCACATCTCTTGTTCAATTTTCTACATTTGTTTTTAAGGAAATACTTTTTATCCGGCTGTTCCATATGCTGGTGCTTGTACATCTTTCAAATTTTCATCTCTGAAGAATTCTTTTCTGCCTTCTGACTAGATCGAGTTTTCGACACATTTATAGGTGAAGATGCAGTGGAATTTAACGCCTCCATAAGTAATAGGATGTTTCCTCCAGAAACTGTACAAAATTATATTTTTAGGAATATTGAGTCAATAAAACAAACTAATGTTGGCCGAAGTGCATCAACTATCCAATCTCCTCCTCTCCCTTTTCCTTCTCCTCCTCCTCCAGTATATTTCAAAGGATATACTCTTCCTCCTGGAAATCCATGTGAAGGCTTCACGTTGCCTCCGCCGCCAGCAGATAAGAAGAGGACTGGACCACGGCGTAAGTTTTACAATCTTGTCGTATTCTGAAATTTTTCTCCTTAAAATGGATTGAAGGTCAGAAAATATAAGTTCTAAATGCTCGAACTGAACCTCATTTTTCTATTCCTTCTGTTACTCAGCATGTCCAGTGTGCTACCTTCCTGTTGAACAAGCTATTGCATTAATGCCGAATGCACCGTCCTTTTCTCCTGTTGTTAGCAATTTGACATACATCCATGTAGAAAATCCAAGTAAAACCGAGTTTGGTGGTTCAGATTTCGGTGGATATCCTTCGCTGATGCAGAGAAATGATTCGTATGATATAAGAGAGTCCATGAGTGTGCATTGCGGGTATGATATTTTCTCTATTTGGAAACTTTATGTTAAAGATTGTCGGTTTTCACAAGATCCTCTGATTTAGTGCATTTTGTGATTTTTCATTTCACGTTCAATTGACAGTTTTGTCAGAGGAATCAGACCGGGACATCGGACAGGTTTTGACATTGACGATTCTGACCTTGTTGAGATGGAATCTTGTCAAGGTGTCGTGGTGGCATCGGCAATATTTGGTATTGATCTTTCACCTGATGATTCATTTGTTACATTTTCCATCTTGTATTTGATGGACTTTAGTTTTAACAAATATATTTTTGATTAGGGGCCTTTGATTTGATACGGCAACCAAAGAATACTAGCGAATATGCGAAGAAAAATGCCTGCTTCTATATGTTCGTGGATGAAGAAACAGAAGCATTTTTGAGAAATTCAAGTGAGCTAAATATTAGCATGAGAATTGGTTTATGGAGAATTGTTGTTGTTCATAACCTACCTTACAACGATCCGCGGCGAAATGGAAAGGTAATTATTCGTAGCCGATAGCTTTTCCCTTGTAGCTCTGAAGTTTGGGTCCTCATCCAACTTTCCGCTTAAATGGGAACTTTTGCATTCTAAATTTTGAAGTCGACAATTTGAACATACTCTTGGTTCTGACTCCAAATTGGTCTATTTCTGGAAATATCTACAGTTCCATTGTCTACTGTAATGAGCAAGCACAAAGTGCATTTATTTTCATGGTTTTGTCAAATTCTTATACGATTCACCCACTAACACTTGCATTATTGTAGGCTGTCTACATCATACCCCTTGGGTACGGCCCTTCCCTGAACCCTCGTGAACGCAGGATGCCTTGTGCACCATGCTGCTCTTTTTATTTGATGCACATATTCTAGCTGCAGAAGGCATTTTATCTTTTGCTTTGGGCTATGACTTTATAATACTTAATATTGATTTTAGACGTGGATAGCCATCTAATTACTTCTACAAAAAATTTTATTACCTTATGGAGAAATAGACTATATAATGATTTAATAATTTGTGACATGTATTTGTTACCACTGTAGGTTCCAAAGCTTCTACTCCACAGGCTTTTTCCTAATGCTCGTTATTCTCTGTGGATCGATGGAAAGCTTGAGCTTGTTGTGGATCCGTATCAAATACTTGAAAGGTACATTTAAGACCTAATCCATATCTCATATATGTGAAAGCAAAAATCATAATTGGCCATAATCTCCCCTTCTTAAAGGGAAGACTTGAAGCAACGGTAAAGTTGTCCGTGTCACTTAAATGTTACGGGTTCGAACCGTGGAATTAGCTATTGATGCTTGCATCAGGATAGGCTGCCTACATCATACCCCTTGGGGTGCGGCCCTTCACGGACACTACGTAAACGCGGGATGTTTCGTGCACCGGGCTGCCCTTTGTAATCTCCCCTTTTATGGGTTGTATATAGTCTCTTGACTAAAGCCATTGGATTTCTTCTTTTAAAACTTTATTGATACTGATAGCAGCCATCTATATGGCTGTCACGTCACGTTTTATGGGTTGAATTCAGTCTGTTGACTAAAGACACAGGTATATCCTTAACTGTTGACGTCGACTTGTTCGTAAAGATGACCTTTTATTGTTATTCACAAGTTGATTTGCTCTCAAGTTTTTTCCATTTTCTATGTCAGGTTCTTGTGGAGAAAAAATGCCAGTTTTGCGATATCAAGGCACTACAAACGCTTTGATGTGTTTGTAGAAGCAGAAGCTAATAAGGTTGCTGCAAAGTTCGACAATGCTTCCATCGATTTTCAAGTTGAATTCTATAAAAAGGAAGGTCTAACTCCATATTCCAGGGCTAAACTTCCTATTACAAGTGGTAAGAGTGTGATCCTCTTTTTCATCTTTCTTTAGCTTCTGCTCGTAGTTCCTGCCCGTTTTCTGTCCGATAATCATACTAATGTGCTATTTATGTGCAGATGTCCCTGAGGGATGTGTAATTATAAGGGAACACAATCCAATATCCAATCTCTTTACTTGCCTTTGGTTTAATGAAGTCGACCGTTTTACTCCAAGAGACCAAATTAGCTTTGCTGTTGTGAGAGATAAGATCATGTCAAAGACAAATTGGACTTTGGATATGTTCTTAGATTGTGAGCGGCGCAACTTTGTGATTCAGGTATTCTTCATGTCTTTATCTTCTGGATTGTGAACGGGGCAACTTTGTAAGTGTCACTGCTGGTCCTCATATTAATCTTTCCTCTATTCTATACTATATGACGCTCTTTTCTTCTTAAGGTATAGGTAAAATCCACATACATATTATCCTCCCCAGATTCCATTTGTGGGCTTACTAGGCTTGTTGTTGTCTTTTCTTTTTAATCTGTTTAAAAAAGAATGATACCTTTCCATATTTGATAAGTCAACTTTAAACTTTCCAATTTGTCCTCTATGACATACTCTTATAGCCATTGAACTGTCATGGTATGTTTAATGTCACAAGTTCTCTGGGTACTTTTGAATGTGCCACAGATCCTTTTTTGTTAAATTCAACGCTCAGTTAAACACCGCCATATATAAAAGGAAACGAAGGGAGTAATAGTTTTATCTACTTATCAGGATGACCTTTTCCGATTTACTTCCCCTGTGCTGGATAGCTGTATCTTGTTAATTGATAGATTAATTTTTTCTTGACTATCTGCAGGGGTACCATAGAGACGTTCTCGAGCGCCCAACTCCACCTCGTGCGAGTGTAATTGTTCATCCTCCACCGTCTGTGATTCGTGAAGCACGACAGACCTCACCTGTCGTTTCAACATCAACCGTCATACCAACTCCTCTCAAAAAGATACCCATGAAGCGTGGGAGAGAGAGGAAATCCAAGAGACATAGAAAAGTTATTGCTGGAAACAAAGATCCTAATTTCAATTAAAAATTTTTATCGAGTAAAATTTTATTCTTTTCCTTCCCTCTTTCCAGTATATCAATCGCGGGGTTAGGAACTGTTGTTTCCGAAAAGTTAACATGAAGTTCTTCATAAGATTCTTTAGAAGGTGTCTGATTTATCTGATTTTTTGTTGTATATATTTGAGTCTTAGCAACTATTAACATTGCAATTTTATACTGCGAATCGCCTTCTGTTATTGCTAGCTTCATGTACTAGTTCTTCTCATACAATTGTTGGTTCCGTAGCAAAATGAAATTCAATATCCATTATACTGCTGTCTGTTATGTTTCTTTTCAACTATGCTGTGACTATGCTTGTTTTGAGCCGAGGGTCTGTCAGAAACTGCATCTCTACTTCCACAAGGTAGGAGTAAGGTTTGCGTCACATACTAACCTCCCTAGATTCTGCAATACTAGATTGGCGAGACAAGAGGAAAAGCTTAGAAAGTAGTAAGGTGTATGTGGATTGCCTTATAGGTAGTGACTTTAAAACTTACATATCGAACAAATCTTACTCTCTATGGGGTCGTTTCGATATGACTTAGGAACTTACATAACGCCGAACTTGGATAATTGGTAGAAGAATGATTGTCTAGATCATTTGCTTCATTGCGGAAGAATCATTTCTACTACGTTCCCAATTAAAAGTCGTCATCCTTCTATCCACTGTTTGCCACACTAGACCAAGTTGTGGGATTATATTGAGTTTATTGTTGTTGCAGTTGTCTATTGTGTTGTTAAAATCTTGATTTTCAAGTCTTGTAAAGGCTGATTTAGTAGTTGCAGATCTTGGATGGTTGGGGGCGGGGGGGGGGGGGGGGGGAGGGGGGGGGGGTATTGCAACAGTACTTGGTATTGAAACATGGTTTGGTTCATTGTAACAAACAGGACAACATGCCTAAAGATACAAATTCAATATGCAGGTGACTATATTATTAGTTTCACATGGGGAAGCAGTAAATTGGTGAACTACCCCCACTGATCACAAATATTAGTCGTTTTGATAAACTGAATTATGTTCTGAAATACTTAACGAGATAAGAATGACAATAACAATAATAATAATAATAATAATCCAGTATAATCTCACAAGTGGGCATGAGAGGGTATTGTGTACGCAGACCTTACGCCTAATCCTAATGAGCAGAGAGGTTGTTTCTGAAAGACCCCTGGCTCAAGAGAAATAAAAAGACAAAAGGAGACAATATTAGTTTCACTATAGAGATCATTGGGAAATAGGAACATAAAAAGCAGAGGAAAAATGCAAAGCAAAAACAATGGCTAGTAAATAGGTCCTGCACCGAAAAGAGAAAGTAGTAAGACAGGACATTGTCACTAGCAGCTATCTTAGACAAAACCATACTAGACTAGGCTTACAAAGGTACAAAGTAAAGCAAGATTCAACTACATCCTACCTACAACCATAATATCGACCTTTACAACTCCTTATTAAGTGTCGGGTCATCGGAAATAAGAATCATTTTATTATTTCTCTTCAAATTTACCTGCTCCAATTAATGTTGTATTGATTAAGTAAGACGTTCAAGAGAGAGGAGCATTTTAGGCAAATATTCTTATGATTAAAACTAGTAATTTAGTTTTAAAGGGCGAGTAAAAACTAAAAAAGATAGATAATAGGAGAGGTAGTATTAACAACGTACTATTAAACACCAAATAATAACCATGATGAAAGTGCTAAGATAATGATGCATAGTCTCTAAGAGGCAAAACTAATAGCCATTTGGAATGTTTGGAAAATTAGATACTATTATTTTTAAAAACAAATACATCATTCGAATTAGAATTACTAAATTAAGTCGAACTCAAAATTAAAACTTTAACTTTCCCACTGCTTAACTATGCTTAGTGAAAGTTTACTTTCACCTTATAAAATCAATAAGTCGATATGGTTCGGAGAAAACATGGCATGCCACTCAAAACTAGAAGAAAATCATTATGATTTTTGAAGAAGAAAGCAAATTACTGCAAAAAGCAACACTAAGGTTTTGTTGGCCAATTTTTTTTAATTCTTCAGAAAATTTTTACTTTTTTTTTTTTGAAATTAGTATTTGGCCATGAAATTTTTAAATTTCATTTAAAGTTAAATTTCAGAATTTAAAAATCTCTAATAATCTATTTTCAAAACTTTTACTTCAATTCACTCAGAAAAATTCAAAAACAACTCCAAATTATATTAATTTTCAAATATACTTGAAATTTCTTTTACTCTTTCCCCCAAAATTTCAAAATTATTATATTCAAACTTAGACAAGAGTAGGTTGCTCTAGTGGCGAGTATCCTCCACTTCCAATTAAGAGGTTGTGAGTTCGAGTCGAGGAATTTTTGAAAAGAGGAAGCCGAGGGTCTATCGAAAACAACTTCTCTACTCATGATAAAGGTAAGGTCTATGTACACACTATTCTTCCCTCATATCCCACCGGTAAAATTGTAATGAATTGTTATTATTGTTATATCGGACTTAAGAAAATTCATGTACTAAAGTCAAAAAGAGAGTTGTTTTTATCTTTTTGCTGACACATCTTAGAAATAATTTTTGTACTTTTTTAAACTTGAAAAAAAAAAGATGAATCAGCATCTAAAAGTGCACATGCAAATTAGTAACAAATCTAATATTAGTCAAATCAAGTCTGCTACCAAACTTTTTGGATCAAATCTCCTAATGAAAAGAAGTGCACTTCATAGTCTTACTAGTCTTTTTGTCTGGTAATTATAACTCCGTTTAGTGACAGATACAGAAATTTTTGCTAAGTGGATTTAAAAAAAAAGTTAAAAATATTGTGAGGTCATTAAATTCTTTGATTATTAAATTATATTTTTGTAAGATATCAATATTTAATTCATAAAAATCAGTAGAAAAAGGAGCAGTTAGGGCTTGAGATTATGAGACCTTTTAGGGATAATTTGAGGGGTCAAACAAACTATGATTTTTGAGTTCTTTATATGTACGGACTCGTGAGATGATGAAAAATGTTTGTCCAGTTCTGAAACGCGGGCCCGGGGGTCGGTTTTGACTGATTTCGGATTTTGTATTTAAAATCAATATTTTTCAATTGGAATCCATTCGTTTAGCATAATTTGATGATAAAAATTTGAACTTGGTAGATTTGGAGCATTCGAAAGTCGATTCAAAGGGAAAGGGTATTGCAAGCTAGATTCAGGTTGGCTTGAGGTGAGTAATGATTTTAAATGCTGTCCTCAGGGTATGAAACCTCGGAATTTCACAGCGTTCAGCTATGTTGAGGTGAGACACACACTAGATAACGAGTGTGGGATCGTGCGCTGTTGGGGATTGTGGCTTAGTCCATCCCATATGATTATTTTATTATATATTTGACAGTTAGTTGTTTAATATTATTATATTTTGAGCTACATGCCATATATATGCTTTGTACCAACTGTTTGAACCCTTAAGGGAGTTTAGATAATATTTTTCCTCACTGTTTGATTTCATATTGATACTTAGTCATACTATATTTTACTATTTCAAAAACTCAGCTATGTTATTCTGTTTTAAACACATTAAATGATATTTCCAAAGGTATTTGAGCTAAGCTTCATATTTTACTGTGGTCCGGGGGGCTTATGAGATTCTGACTGAGTAAGGCTGAAGACTTGTGTTGTGAGAATACTTTTGGGTCGGGTTGCACGCCGCAACAGTGATATATTGATTATGATAATGAGGCCGAAGGCATGAAATTGTATGCCACGAGGTGGCTTGAGATTTGATATGAGGCTAAGAACCTGTTTATCATGCTACGAGATGGTTTCATATTGCGCTTAGTCCGTAACGGGCCCCTCCCAGATTGTGTACACTCCCAATGAGCGTGGGTACTTATTATGATATAAGATATAGCCCGAAGGGCTGGTATACTTCTGTGATATTGCTTGAGGGGCTGATTCCGCTGTTACTGTGCCCGATGGGCAATTATTATGTGTTTACTTTTTAGTTGTTTTTCCTATATATTGTTAATCGTTTAAAGGATGTTTATGAGTTTTCACTACTTAATTATATTACTGGTTTTTGTTATGCCCCTTTTAGCTTAATATTGTGTCTTACGTGTTTTTATGTTACTCAGTCTTCATTTATTTTTATTATTCACTCAATTGAATATTCCATGCACCCCTGTGTGCAGATTCGGGCGCTACAGGTCCTGCTCCTGAGGGTTGATAGTTCTAGCAGGTCTTCGAAGATTTATTAGTTAGCTGCTTGGTGATTCGCAGCCCAGTACATTCTCCCTCTATCTTACTTCTTTTGATCCAATTATGTAGTAGTGGATTAGACTTCAGACTTTTAGTATTGCTTTAGATGCTCTCATGACTGGTGACATCCCGACGTCGGACTGTGTTGATTTTTATTTCCGCAAGTTAAACTGTTAAATGCTTATTTTGGGATTTTACTTTTGATTAAAGACTTAGTAGTTATTATTTTAATTGCTTAAAGTGAATTGAAAATGTGTCGGCTGACCTTGTCTTCTCGAGAAGCGTCATCACGATTGAGTTGGCTTTAGGGTCGTGACACAACACGGCTCGCCTATTTGATAGCCCTAACTGATAGTGTAAAAGTGTTTTGTACAAACTTAAAATACACTAATCTTTTACAAAATTGGGCATCGATATCCAATTATTTTGAATAGTTTTCTTCTTAAAAAAAAGACTCGTCGTCAAATTAGTTCTGCTTGACCCTAAGTGAAAAAATTCATGTGCTTTACATTAGAACCTAGAGATCAAATTCTCCTGTCAACTCCTACAAATACATGTAGAAAAGTGGAACTTGTAGTGTGATTTTGTTGAAGGAGTACTGCTTAACCAGCCTATTTTTTTACATTTACTACTTTTCTTTCTTTTATTTTAATCTGAAAAGAGCCAATTTTGAAATACATTGTATCATATTCCAAGTGTTATAGGATTAAGTGTCCATTTATGACTTCAAATTTGGAAGTTTTATGCGGAGCAAATTATCATACAGGTTGAGATTTGACGAAGTTTATAATAACAAGTATTCAATAAAATAATCGCGACTTATGCAAACTGATAGAAACACTATTAATCTCAAATAACACACGAAGCATAAGAATAATTGATCGTTTACAAACAAAAGAGAAACAAAGAAGAAAGATAAAGAAAAATATATAAGATTTTTTCCGATAAAACTAGTATTTCATTTCAGAGAAAAAAATTGTCTTTACAAAGCGAGATTGGTGCTGACCATCAACTCCTAATCTCTAATATTAGTACAGGGATTTTACTAAAATAAAACATCAAGTAGAAAACAAGCTACTCCTAAGGATAACTATTTACATTTTGTAATACTTGTTGCCAATTATCTTTGATCTCCCCTATATGTGCATGTGTATGGTATCTCCTTGTATGTCTCATCTACCATGTATTGACCCTTTTGAAATTTGATGGAATTTCTTTCCCGCCAAATATAATATACTACCATGGCAAAAGCTGTTGTTGTGATTTCTGCTTTGCCATTCTTTCCTTTAGCTATACTGCTGATCCATGCTATCTCATCTTACCAGCTTCCAGTTATTCTTGTAATTCCCAGGCATTTCAGTATTCTTTCCCACAATAACCTGGTGTGTGGGATTCCAAAGTACAAATGATCAAACGTTTCCATAATACCTGCACATAATACACAATCAGGTGGTACTTGAATCCCAAACTTGAGTAGTTTGTCCACAGTTGCTATTCTCTGGTGAATAGCCAGCCATAAATGAAATTTGAAACGTGGATGAATCTGTGTGTGCAGATGAATGCTCTTCTAGCTAACTTTGGGAAGCTGAGGAAGTAGCTGGATATAAGCCTTTTGAATTTGGAACTTGCCCTGTTTCACCAAGTCTGTCAAAGTTGATATGACACTACCATGCACTGAGTTCATCTGTATCACATCTTTCTTTGCCTCTATGATTTTTCTAACCACCCAAGCTGTTGTCTTAGGTGTGTTCATTCCTGCAATATCTTTGTTCTTGATGTAGTAACTGTGTGTTCTTTTGATCCATAACTTCTTCATTGTCAAAGCCGACCGTTGTTTCATAATTGCATCTTTCCATACCCTCATATTGATAATGTTCAGCCCCCTAGCAGTGTTTGGTTGACAAATCTTGTCCCAAGCTATCAATGCTTTTCTTGAAATGGCATTTGATCCAGTCCAAAGAAAAGTTATGCAAATGGTCTCAATCATCCTCATAGTCTTCTTAGGCAATAAAAAAATTTGAGCCCAATATGTTTGAATGCCAAGTAGCACAAATTTAATGAGCTGCAATCCTCCAAAGTAGGATAACATTCTAGCAGACCAGCAGTTTACTCTTTCAGTGATATTCTCCACCAGTGGCAGACATTGGTGTATATTCAACTTCTTAGTAGACAGTGGCACCCCCAGATATTTAAAGGGAACAGTTCCTTCATTGAACCCTGTAAGCTCAAGTAGCATCTCTTTGGTGTGTTGTGGAACACCAGCTATATACATTGAGCTTTTGTCTGTAGAATGCTTCCTGCATTATTTTTACTGAGGTTATGTCTGCCCTACAAAATATGAGCAAATCATTAGCAAAGCAAATATGTGTCACCCCCAATTGTAAAAAAACTTAGGTGGTATTTGAACTGCTTTAAGGTGGACAGTTGGTTCATCTCCCTCTGTAAGTATTCCATTGCAATGACAAATAGGTAAGGTGACATTGGATCACCTTACGTGATTCCTCTCTGGTCTTTGAAAGGCTTTGTACGGCCACCATTAAGCATTAAAGAGTATGACACTATTGACACACATTCCATTACACGATGGATTTCTATGGAAATCCAAGATCAGTGAGCATGTATCTAAGAAATTGCAGTCCAGTGTGTCATAGGCCTTTCTTATATCAACCTTAAGGACACACCTAGGGGATAGACCCTTCCTGTTATAGCATTTGAAGAGTTCATGGCTAAACAAGATGTTATCTATAATGCTCCTTTCTTCTATAAAGGCAGACTGTGACTTACCAATGATTACCTCAATTACTCTTTTAATCCTTTTAGTCAAGATCTTGGCAATAATTTTGTACAATGTAGTGCATCAAGTAATAGGTCTATTATCTTTCACTGTTGTAGGTGCTGGAACTTTAGGTATCAGAGTGACGGGTGTACAATTCCATGCTGGTTTCATTTTACCATGATGGAAGAAAAAGGACACAGCTCATATATGTCTTTCCTCACTGTCATCCAATGCTTTGTAAAGAACTCTATAGGGTATCCATCAACCCCAGGAGCTTTGTCATTTGGCATATCTTTCACAGCTTCATCCACCTCCTCATGTGTGATCTCTTTTATCGGTTCCTGCTAGTGCTGTAGGTTTAAACAGTCTCCTATTTAATAAAACTAGTATTTGGACATGGCTTTAACCCAGTGGCCTTCCCCATTAGTTGAGTGAAGAAATTTGTGAATTCTTGTTCCATAACACTTGGATCAGTAAGCTTCATTCCTATGTCATTATACACAATAGTTATATTATTCTTGCTGGCTCTAATTTTCAACTGTGCATAGAAGTACTTTGAATTTGAGTCCCCATAGTCAATCCATATTACTCTTGACTTCTGCCTCAATATTCTCTCCTCTATTGTACTCCATTTCTCCAATTCATCCATGGTCTGCTTTTCTTGTTCTATCAGCAACTGGTTGAAAGGATCATGCACCAGGTTAGTTTGAGTGCATTCTAGTGTCTACTTTATTTGTGTCAGCCTTTGCTCATAATTTGTCATCTCCTCGCTCAGACCTTTTGCCTCATTCTTCAGCTTATCTAACTTTTGCCAAATACTAGTTATAGGATCCATCTCATCCTGCTGCTTCCATATTCTGTCCACAATAGGCCTAAAGTCCTTATGCTCCATTGTTACCATGTAAAGTTTGAATGGCTTGGGGTGAATAGTTTTCCTTTTCCAGACTTGGACTAAGATAGGAGAATGATCAGACACTCCCGGATCTAGGCAATCTTCTTCCACATACCCATAGTCCTTAGTCCATTTGATATTTCCAAAAGTCCAGTCAATCTTACTATACACTCTATCATGTGCATCCTGTTTATTACACCATGTAAAAAAGCATCCCTTTGTTCTCAATGGGGTCAGTTGCATGTTACTAATGCATTGTTTAAACTCCTCAACCTCACTATCAATCACTGGTAGTCCTAACCTGTCATCCGTGGTTAGAACATTATTAAAGTCTCCACTTATGAGCCATGGAATTTGAGTTTGTCCCCCTACCTGCTGCAAGTCATGTCATAGTATTGCGCTCTCATGTATCTTATTTCTAGCATAGATCACTGTCACCATTATCTGAATACTGGTCATTTAGTCATCTACTAAACATTGGATAAATTGCTCATGAATGTGAACTGTATTTACAGTCAAAGATGTTTTCCATAGTACACATATTCTTCCATTTTCAGCCTTAGAATAATTACAACAATAATAATTACAGCAATATCTTCAATACTTTGCTACCTTTTGCTGTATATTGTTTGCCTTCTTTTCATTAACTCTAGTCTCTAAACATCCAAGGATGTCTATTTAATTATTTTGCAGAAAGAGTCTTAACTCCTTCTATTTATAGGGCTTGTTAAGCCCTCTTATGTTCCAGGTTCTAAGGATCATGGTTGTTGTTGTATAGGCTCAGGAATCCGTGTATCTTCCTGTACAGAACTTTGCCCACACTCATCCAGGATTGTAAATCTGTTTGAGGTACTAGCCTCTACAGTTTTGTCCTTCTGCGTAATTGGCTTATTCTGTACCCTGCTTCTTCTATCCCTACTCACCATCTGCATACTTTGATCAGGTTCTTTTTCATATGTATCTAGTTACCCATGTCTATTTCAGTTGAAGGCTGTTCTTCCATCATCTCTCCTTGTTTTTGCTAACCTTTTGGTTTCCACTCTTGAGCTACCCTTTTCTTTCTGTTCCTATTTCTTCTTTTAAGAACTTAAAATTCAGCATCTTCAGGATTCTTCTGGTTGGTTCTCCAGCATTCAATGTTATCATGACCAAAATGCACCCATTCACTACAAAATTTTGGTCTCCATTCATACAAAATTTCCTGCTGCCTGGTTCCAGTAGAAGTTTCATTCTCAATACTCTCCACCAAAGGCTTAGTACTGTCAACTTTTACTAGTACTCTAGCATAGGAAATTTTGTTCAACTCAGCTGTAATTTTGTCAGTATACATTGGTAATCCTACAACACTAGCCACTTCGCTCAATGCATCAACAGTCCAGTACCCAACAGGCAGACTAAGAAAAATGAATCTACAAAGGGATTGTAGTAATGCATTTAGGGTCAAAGTGGAAGTCCTTTCCAAATTCTGCAAAATACTGGCTTATTGTGGTAAGAATAAGGCCCTACTTGCATAACTATATCCCTTTCCTCAATTGTTGCAAATCGAAATACATAGTATATATCCTTATGGTATAAAATTTGGGGTTTTGTGACAAAGTCCCACACAGATTCAACATATTTTTCTATAGATTTCTCATATGGAGCATCACCAAGCACATACCTTATTAGAGTTGTCGCCCAGTTTTCATTCAACATACTTACATCTTGTTCCATCACTTGAATAACTATCTTACCATCTCGATGACTTGGCGGCACATATTCTAGCTTCATTCCCATCTGAGAATTTTGGTTTTGCTGCTTGAGCTCTTTTGCATGCAATTCCTCATCCATTCCAGTTCCAGCTGCTGCTATTTGTTTTAGATCTGGTGAAGATAGAGTTGAGGATCCTGCTTCAGAGAATTGTAGTCTTCACGGACTCGGTGGCAATTTGTCTTTTCCCTTTTGGATTTCCTTCTCCTTCATTTCCTTTGTACTTTTCATTAATTATTGTTACATTCATCTTCCCCGCTCAGCTCATTTTCCTATCAAATTGGTTGAAATCGAGTGGGCAAAAATCTTCCAAATGTTAATAGAGTGAGTGATTTCATCCCCGAGGTCGCTGGTGTTACAGTGGTAGTCACCGGTGCTGTGTTTTTGCGTCTTCTCACCATTGTCAGTGCACGTTAGCCTCCCTTGGCTTATCGTGCGCCGAGAGCATTTATAAGCCCACTCAAATAAATTAATATATATATATATATATATATATATATATATATATATATATATATATATATATATATATATATATATATATATATATATATATATATATATATATATATATATTTGCTAATTAACATAAATGTGCTTTAACGTATATATGAAATATATAGAGTGGTGGGGCATGACTTTGAGCTATAGTTTGAATATTAATTACTCCAATTAATTAATTTTCAGAAGCTTATTTTTAACAAATTCCTTTTATCAAAAAGACTAAAAGTGAAATAGCTGTTACCAAACTCTTCTGAAGTGAGTCAGCATTTGCGACCCTTCTTTATTTTCTCATCTTTCTCTATTATCTCCCCCCACCCTCCCGATTCCGTTTTTAAGAGGTGTGAATAGAAAATGAAAGAAGTATCTCTTGGATTGCACCTCTTAATTTTACCTTGCTACAACACAAGCCTCAACTGAATACGGACGAACGGATATGGACTCAAGGCCCGATTCTATCCAAGAATCGGAAGAAAATGAAAACATCAAAATGACGATTAAAAAGTTGGAGGCTGTAGAACTATTTATACAAAGGCTTGAAAGGAAAGTCTACATTAGGGCCAACTTAAGCTACGAAATGAAAGGTAAGTTGAATGAATTTATGAAAACTAACTTGGATTATTTTGCTTGGTCCCACTCTGATATGACAAATATACCTCCGGAAGTAATGACTCACAAGTTAAATGAAGATTCATCATATATACCTATTAAATAAAAGAAAAAAAAGCAAGGATCATCAAAAAATCAGGTGATTCAAGATGAGGTGCAAATACTTTTAAAAATTGGGTCTATCCGTGAGGTAAAGTATCCTAATTGGTTAGCTAATACTGTAGTAGTACAAAAAAGAACGGTAAATGGACAGTGTGTGTAGATTACACTGACATAAACAAATCCTGTCCTAAAGATTCTTTTCCGTTACCACATATAGACCAACTGATTGATGTTACTGCAGGAAATGAATTGTTAAGCTTTTTAGATGCATATCAGGGTATAATAAATCAAAATGGATCCCTTAGATGAGGAAAAAAACTTCATTCATCATAGACATGGGGACTCACTGTTGCAAAGTAATGTCATTTGGCCTAAAAATGGGTGCTACTTACCAAAGGTTGGTGACCAAAATATTCCAAGAATATTTAAGGAAAACCATGGAAGTCTACATAGATGATATGCTGGTCAAATCCCAACAATAAGGGAATCATATACAGCACCTGACATATACATTTCAGATTCTTTGTAAATTCAATATGAAGCTGAATCCCGAGAAATGTGCATTTGCCGTTTCATCAGGTAAGTTTTTTGGTTTTCTTATTTCTAACCGTGACACTGAAGTAAATCTCGCACAAAATAAAGCTATTGAGGAAATTCGTGATATGCTTACAAGTAAGAAAGAGGTACAGAGACTGACATGAAGAATTGTAGCCTTAGGAAGGTTTATTTCCAAGTTATTAGAAAAATGCTTTAAGTTCTTTTCAGCTCTTAAAAAACAAGATCAGTTCAAATGGTCTGAGAAATGTCAACAAGTGCTCAAAAACTTGAAAGTATACTTCTCAAATCAACCGTTTATTGCAAAACCAAAGGACGGTGAAAGGTTGTTTATCTACCTTGCTATTTCAGAAATGGCAGTGAGTGCTGTTTTGGTTTGTGAAGACCGTAAGCAAGTCATTATTAGATGCTGAGACACAGTATTCTCAACTATAAAAGCTTGTACTTGCATTAATTATGGCATCTAGGAAATTAAGACCTTGTTTTCAATGTCAGCCTATCTCCGTAGTGACTTCTTATCCCCTGCATAATATACTATGCAAACATGAGTTATCAGGTAGTTTAGCCAAGTGAGCTATTGAATTGAGTGAATATGACATCACATATCAACCTAGAAATGCAATAAAGTCATAGGTGTTAGCTGATTGTTTGGCCCATTTCAGCCAAAGGATGTAATTAGAAGCAGAAAAAGAACTACAAGTATTCAACAGGTCTAATCCAAGAACCTGGACCTTATTTACTAATTGCTAGTCGAATCTGAAAGAGGTAGGTCTAGGAATTGTGTTAATACCACCTACGGGTGAAACCATAGGACAAGCCATAAAATGTCATCCTATAACTAACAATGAGGCAGAGTTTGAAGCTGTGATTGCAGATTTAGAACTGGCACGCGAACTTGGCATAGAGCACGTCGTAATCAATAGCGACTCGCAGCTCGTAGTTAACCAAATACCAGGTACTTATATAGCCAGAGAGGTAAGAATGCAACAGTATTGGAAAAGGCATGATACCTAGTTAGACAATTCCAAACCTGGATGGTTGTGCAGATACCATAGGACAAAATGTCGAGATAGACGCCTTGGCTAATCTTGCATCTGCAATAGAAATGACAAATGATGAAATGGTTCTGTAACTCATCTATTCTATTCAGTACTTGATCGAGTCAAAAATGAGGTAAATTTCAATAATTTTACTTGGGATTGGAGGAACGAGATTGTCATTTTTTTTTGCAATATGGCATTGTCCCTGAAGATAAAAAGAAGGCTCACGCACTTCACAAAAAAAGTGTTCAGTACTATTTAAAGCAAGGTAATCTTTATAGTAAAATTTTCGGTGGTCGTTTAGCAAGATGCCTCGGACCTTCTCAAACAGATTATGTAATGAGAGAAATACATGAGGGCCATTGTGGAAATCACGTGGGAGGAAGGTCTCTAGTGAAAATCATGATTAGAGCAGGTTATTATTAGCCAAAATGGAAGAAGAAGCGGATAATTTTGTGGCTAAATGTGACAAGTGCCAAAGATATGGTGACAATGTGCATAGACCTGCAAAGTTGTTACATCCATTCATTGCACCATGGCTTTTTATGAAGTGGATGATGGATATCGTGGGTCCACTATTACAAGCAAAAGGCAAAGTAAGATTTTTACTAATACTCATTGATTACTTTACCAAGTGGGTAGAAGCAAGTGTTTTTAAACAGGTATGAGAAAAAGAGGTCAGCGATTTCTTTTGGCAAAATATCATTTGTCGATTCGGCGTATCAAAGTAAATCATATGTGACAACGGCCTGCAATTTATAGGCGCATAGATCACAAAAAAAATTTAAAGTTGGAAGATCAAAAGGATTACGTAGGTAATGGATAAGCTGAATCAATGAATAAAGTCATTATAAACAATTTGAAGAAAAGATTGGATGAATCCAAAGGCAATTGGTTGGAGGTGTTACTTAGTGTTTTATGGGCTTACCACACAATAACAAAAATAAGTACGGGTGAAACACTGTTCTCACTAGTATACGGAGCTGAAACCTTGATCCCAGTCGAGATAGGAGAGCCAAAAACGAGATATACACAAGCGACTAAGGAATCTAATAAAGAAGAAATGGGAATAAACCTAGATTTACTTGAAGAAAGAATGGAAACTCCATTAATAAGGATGACAACACAAAAATAAGTTATGTAATGATATTATAATCGGAAAGCTTGCTTAAGATACTTCAAGATTGGAGACTTCGTACTCAAGAAAGTTTTTCAATCCACGAGAGTGGTTACTACGGGAAAGTTAAGTCCAACTTGGGAATGACCTTAAAAGATTCACGATATCGTAGGAAAGGGAGAATACGAGCTAGAAATAATGGATGGAAAGATTTTAACTTCATATTAGAATGTCGTTCATCTGAAGAGATATTATTTCTAAGGAAAAGAAGTATCTATGGGCAGGTACCGTCATTTTAAAATTTTATTCTTGAATTGTTAAAATTTAATTCTTGAATTGTTAAAATTTTACTAAGGATTTTAGATGATATGCAAAAAGCTAACCCGTACTAAATAATGAACGACGACCTGCAAGAGACGTGGAAAAGTATAAATTCTTGGTCTAGGGTTACAACTATTCTGATAGAAATTCAAACGGGTTAAGAAGTCTTTATCTATAATCGTACCTTCGAGTCCCGTATTTTTTTCCTTTTTAGGAAAAGGACCAAATGAGAAGAGTAATCAAGTGCTAGAGATTTCATACTTAAAAGCTCAAACACTTGGGGGACTATATAATATATGTAGGACATATGTATAAAGAAGGCAAAGAAGACTGAGAATAGTCAAAGTTCAAGTTAAATCCTCAAAGCCCGAATGTCTACTCATCGAATGAGTAAATTTCAGAGCAATATTACGAGCCAATAACACAAAGCCAGTCAAAAAACCTTACATACTTCAAAATTTTATGTTATCTAGGTTAAAGGCAATGTATAGAAATGAGTTATAAAGAAAAACCTTGAATTTTTTTTTCATTTTTTTGAAATCTGTTGTAAAGAAAACAGTTACGAATTATAGAAGTTATTTAAACGTGTGTAAGATGTTATTTAAACTCGACAAAGTTCAAATGAACGCTTTATCAAAGTTATTTAAAGAAACATATGTGTTCCTATTTCTTTTATCGTGCATTTACACCATTATGAAGTTGAAACGTCTTTTTCATTAAGTGTCGAATATAAAATGTCCCTCTTTTATAAGATTCATGTTTGATTAAGACACCCATGAAGTTAATAAAGCATTTTTTAAAATAAAAATGCAAAAAGGGTAAAACATAAACCCATGGCAAGAATGAGCAAAATAGGAGCTCCAGATAACTAAGTTAGAGCAAAAGCTTCTTAATATTAAAAGCTTAGACTAAGTATGAACCTAGTCATAAACTATTTGTCATTTATACAAAATGCCCCGAAAATGTTTGGGGACTTGTCATTTCCAAAAACAAAACCCCCAAATGGGATCGGAGGTTAAAACCACATTCCATCAAAAGAAAGAAAAAAGAGAAGTAACATTTCATAAACTTTCCACTGAGGGGCTGAAGAAGGATCTAAGGAAGAGTCACTACCAGTAGAAGGTTCGAGTTAGCTTCAAGGAGTTGAAGCATTCACCGTACCCATATCATATTCAATGTGTTCGAGAGTATCAACCATAGGAGAAGGAAAGTCTTGACCTTACAAAGTCTTTTCAATAGTCGCTTTTATCTTAGCTAACTCAGTATACAAGTTAAAGCCCTTTTGGCTACCTTCCACAAGGATATCGTGGCGTGTGTTTAAAATTGCCCAACTCACTTCAATTGGAGTCTTGTCCTCAAGAATTTAATAATCTTTTTCCCATTGATCAATCTCGTTTTTGAGATTTTCATTCTCAGCCAGGGCAGAATCATAAGAAGCTTGAAGAGGAGCGAGCGAACTTTCTAAAAAAAATTGACCTTATCAGAAGACTCGCAGAGATCTTCTTGGGTCTGAGTAAGTGTTTGTACGAGTTCACCAGCATAAGCTTCTTTCTCACTTAGAAAAGCTTTCAGCTCTATGATTTCTTCACTGGCCTTAGAGAGTTACTCATAAAAGGATGCTTCAAGGAGATTCTTGTCCTTATCAGCTTGATTTGAGGAAGCCTTCTCAACTGCTAACTCTGAAGTCAAAACCTTCAGTTGCTGCTCTAATGTGTCATTGCTCTCTTCCAACACTTCCATGTCAATTTGAAGGCTTTCATCTTGTTCTCTCCAGTTGTCCGCTTCAATTTGATAATCATGCATTAACTTCTCCATGTGGGAAACTCTCATTATCATCTCTGTGCCAACTAGATTGATCTAGAAAAGAAAAAGAGAGGTAAGAACCTTAGTAGAAGAAGGGTGTAATAAAGTATGAAAAGGGATACCTTTAAATATGACTACACTATGTCATTCATCCAAGTAAAAGAGTTGTGACTCTCAAGCTTGGATTTCTCAACTGGACCAATCAGAGGGTTCAACCACACATTAGCCCGACCTGATTTTCTAAAAAGGTTACCATCGACAGGAACCTCAATGATAACTTGCTTCATAGTTCCACTTCCACTTGAGAATCAACCTCAGTATGACAGACAGTTGTAGGAGGAACTGTGGAAGGAGTCAAAACAAATTGGGGCGGAGCAGCAACATTAGCAGTCATAACTGGAAAAGAAGATGTCATAGGAGCATGCACGGAAAAGGAGACAAGTGGCAATTCATCAGAAACTAAACCCAAATTTTCACAATCAAACCCACGAGAAAAAAGCCGATCATCAGAGTTAGGGAAGTCGCAAGAGTGTCATCATCAGAGATAACTATGGTAGCTTTAACAGGCTCGGTAAGGGGAACAGAACAAAGGGAGATGCTTCATCATTTGAAAAGACACATCTTCTAGCCCATGGCCTTTTTATCAAAGAAACCCCATCATGTTCCTCCCCCTCTTCAGAATCTTGGACTGCAGCATCCTTGTTTTCGATGAAGAACCCAAGATTATCTCTTGAGCTCTTTCTAAAGAAATTTTAGAAGCTATAATAGCATCAGCACTTATGCCTCGAATGGGAAATCCTGATAAAAAGAAGGATTAAAACAAATTCCAAAAGAAAAAGTAAATGAAGAGGATATAAGAGAAAAAATATTTACCATGAGTCTTCACTTTCCAGCCAAACTGATGGGAAAGGTTTTTCCAGGATCTAACTTTCATTGGAGAACCATTCAACAATTCTCCTACCCAACCACGGAAATTGGGAATCTCATCAACAGTTCTCTTGGTTGCTAAAAAAGAAGAGAAAGTTAAAATGATAGCAAGCAAAATTGAGAAAAAGGTATAGAAAATTATAAAAAAAAACTTATGTGCAAAATTCCACTTCTCAGGAAATGGAACATTTTCTTAACCCACTAAACCAACTGCGGGGGAAGCAACAAACCTGGAATACCAATCGCGGTCTTTATCATCATATGGGATAACCAGAACTCTCTTGCTTCTCGCTACTAAAGTGAAAATTCCATGGCGGAAACATTTGGGAGAATAAAGGTGGATCAAATGGAAGAAAAGAAAAGGAAAACTAGCCATGTTGGCCGAATGCCTCAAACAAGAAACATCTCTCCATAATATAGGGCCAATTTGTCCTAAACAAATGTCGAAAACGCATGATAACATGATCAATGGGGGGCTTGAAATTCAGCGTAAAAGGGTATGTATATACGAAAGAAAAACCAGTCAATTAAGAAGTAATTCTTTGATTTGCATTGGGAATTATAATGGGGAAATTATGACTTCAATAGCAATCCCTACGAATCACAGAAATCAAACCTTCAGTAATTTAAGATGGGTAAGTATCAGCACGTCTAAAGAAGACATAGAGGAAACTTGATTTCTGATGGACTCTCTATCAGTGTAAAAACATAGTTCAGCAGGAACAATTTTATCTACCAAAGGTTCATAAAGAGGTTCATTAGGTTCTTTATTTCTAGACGAAGACCTCTAGGAAAGAGAACCTCTAGTTCTGGAAGGTGGAGTAGAACTCGTTGAAGGAATAGAAGGGCCTCGTGACAATGGAGATCCTAAACTACAAAGTATTCCTCTTCTCCCACTTCTAACATGAGCAAGAGGAAGGTCATCAACAATGGGGACTCTCTTAGGGTTAGGGTTTGAAGAAGACATAGTAGTACGAGGAAGAATAAACAAGAACTGAATATTCTAAAACTTTTATGAGAAAGACAAATATGAAAAGTTATATTTATATTCAGAGGCAACCATCAAATGAAAAGGTGCAATAATGGAAACATCATGATGGAAACTGTGATTTCATAATTAATGAAGCCGTAAAAAATCCCTAAGAGGCGCTGAAAAGTTGTAGAACCAATCCCAGAATGCCACGTGTCACGAACATCAATGGAAGTGACATATGAATCGTCAGTTCCATAGAAGAATTAATGGCGGCAAATATTCTCGCTTTAATGAGATCTACTTTCCAAATATTTTATTGATAAATAAATAGCAAGTGGATGAACTATCTGTATGGGAAAAAAATTAAGTTCATATATAGATTTTATTATAAGGTAACATATCATGACATGTGCAATGGTCAAAGGATGACTATTCTGAAGAGGCACGAGCTTCAATAGACACGGGCAGAGTCCAAGAAAATCAGAAAGGATAGATTCTCGAACCTCTTAATATTCGAAAGTCTCAGGAGAATGAACCTGGATAGAAAAAAAAGGTATAGATACGTATCATCAGTAATTAATAGGCATTAAATATAAAAAATATTATGGAATCCATATTGAATCAATTATGATTATCAATTATAACGTTACACTAAATGCCATTAATTCTCTATAATTGCTCTATTATGAGAGAAACAAAACGTATTATATAGAGATAGCTATAAAAGGTGAAGACGAAGCATTTATACATACATGAAATACTATTGGAATATACTGATTTACTTTGCTTTCTATTCAGCTGTTATTTATATTAGTTATTTCTATTTCTAATTGATTATCTGTAACCCGAGTTCTTCTAAAATAAGCTTGGGACGAAATCACAATTTTTGGTTAAGCAGTCACATATTATTCGGTTTGAAGATTAAAAACTTAACCATTTATTGGATCAAGTTGTATAAGATGCTACTCAGTTTGAAGATTAAAATTTTTACCGTTTATTAATTCTGAATGTGTCAGATTAGTTTGAAGATTAAAAATTTCATCATCTATAAATTATTGCTCTGTCATGACACAAACAACAGTGTGGTTGGATTAATAATGTAATAGAGGTGTCGAATATGAATCCCCTTTTGAAGAAATATGTTTGGAATATGAAATTATTCACCAAACGATCGCCCATTAGTCACCGCAATCTAATGGAATTGCGGAAAGAAAGAATAGAACGTCAAAGGAGATGATGAATGCCTAGTTGATACGTTATGGTTACCCAAAACCTGTGGGGGAAGCTATGCTTACAGCTAACCAAATGCTCATTCGTGTTCTCCATAGCAAGACACAATCCATTCTTTATGAAAAAAGGAAAGGAAAAAAACCCAACTTGAAATATTTTAAAGTGTTTGGGGGTATTTGGGTAAAGTGCAAGTTCTTAAACCCAAAAGGATAAAAATCGGATTAAAAACTATTGATTCCGTTTTCATAAGATATGCAACAAATAGTAAGGCATATCATTTTCTGATTCATAAATAAGTCTCGACTTTCATATTAATATCAGATAATACTGAATTCTTTGAGAATATTTTTCCATATAAAAATGAATGTGAATCGTCTAGTAAAAATCTAAGAGAACTCAAGAAGAAACAAAGGAAAATACACCTATTGAGGTGAATCCAAGACGTGTAAACATCAAAGGACAACTACTTCCTTTGGACGAGATTTTCTGACATTCTCATTGGAAAGTGAGCCTCAAAAATTTAAAGAAGCAATGTCTTACTTGAAAGCACAATGTTAGAAAGAGATAGTCAATAGTGAGATAGAATCCATATTAAGTAATCATATAAGTGAATTTTCAAAAGGAAAATAAAAGATGATGGTACTATTGACAAATATAAGACAAGATTAGTTGTTAGAAGATTTAGGCAATGAGAAGTCTTGATTACTTTGATACGTACTCGCCAGTAACGAGAATTACATATATTCGGGTGTTAATAATGTTAGCCGCTATGTATGGCCTTGAAATCCATAAGATGGACTTAATGGTAGCCTTCTTAAATGGAGATTTGGAGGCAGAAATTTATATGGAACAATTTGAAGAGTTCATGATTCCTGGAAAAAAAAGAAGAAGATATATCAACTTTTTAACTTTAAGTCACTTTACGAACTAAAACAAATACTCAAACAATGGCATGCGAAATTTGACTAAAAAATATTTTCAAATGATTTCAAACTCGTGTATTTACATTAAGAATAATCTAATTTATATAGTCATTGTTTGTTTATATATGGATTATATATTGATAGAGAAGGCACATAAAACATGTAAAATGTGGGGGCATTTAGCTTATGCATAACAAAAGCTAATGTTAGACGAGATGTATAAATTATCTAGAAGAATTAGATCATATGATTTTTTCGATCCCACGAATCCTTATGGATATTGATACTATAATCAGTAAATTGATTAATTGTTCAATCTTAGCGATGACTAGTGATGAAACTACAAATTCGAAAGTTATTTACGTTCCTTTCTAAAAGTGATTTGTTCTTTCTTGAACATTTATAACGTTTAGCTCTTTTATAAAAGGGTATCACCTGAAAGGTTGTGACTGTTCATGAAAGATGTGTTTGTATGTTTTGTATAAACATGGTTGTTCACGAACGAATGTATTAAGACATTAGTCTATAGTGACATGAATCAACCAATGAACATGACTAAAATCCATTGCAAGTTGGATTCGTTTCGTGAATGAAGGTTCTATAATTTGCATATCATATAGACGTATGAATAAATAACATACAAATGCTTGAAAATGATGGATGATTGTGAAATATAGGTTGTGGTAATAATTGATGTCAATCATTCCATATGTTGTTATAATATATTATTACTATATTAAATATAGTAAATAATCTGATATGCAATCAAGTCGAAACATATTGTCTTACAGCATAAGATCGTGCTAATGAAATGAGTTTTGAAGTATTTGAAATATAATTAAAATTATGATTTGCACTACAAGTATCCTGCAATAATAGAGGGGTTTAATGATGCAAATTAGATTACCGGTTCAATCGATTCTAAACAATCAATAGAGAAGTGATGTCTTGAAAATTGCTCAAACAAACGTGCACTCACCGTTCTACAATGGAGGCTGATTTTATAGCCTTATACAAGGTCGGTGAAGAAGTTGAATGGCGCCTAAAATTTTTTTAAAGATATTTTAATTTGTCCCACATATATGCATATATTGCGATAGTCAAGCAGCAATAGAAAGGGCCGGGAGCATTATATATAATGGAAGTCTTGTCATATATGCCGAAGACATAAAATTGTTAGGTAACTACTCTCTAGGGGAATTATCGTAATTGACTATGTGAAGTCAAACGATAATTTATCGGATCCATTTACAAAAGGCCTAACTAGAGAGGTAGTTGAAAGATCATCGAGGGGAATGGGACTATGGCCAGCGACAAGTCATTGTGGTGATAACTCTACCTAGAAGCCTGGAGATCCCAAGATCTAGGTTCAAGAAGTTCAAACAAATTCAATGATGACGGTTCAATATTGTCAAATAAAATTTCTTTTTGGTCCATTATCGTGATGAAGACAATGTTCACTACTAAGGATAAAGTATGAAGGCTCTTTCCTAATGGTTTCTAAGTTTGACACGGGGTATATCAAATAGTGTATCTACGGGATAACACGTTTAGAAATTACCTATGTAATTATGAATTGTAAGCCGCTTCAAGGAAAATTCGGTAAGACCAGTTCTCTACGCACTTATGAACTAAGTGGTGTTTATGACTGAATCGAACACAACAATGAGAAACAAAGACGGTTAAGGATTGATTGTGTGGCTTATGATTTTCTAGGTATACATCAAAGCTCGACAGTTCAAATATATCAAAATATACCGATTGATCTAGTATATCTGACATAAATTCACTATGGAAAGTTCTAAGGGAAATCTACCAATCCAGATGCGATTATCTTTACTTGCGAATCACACAATGTTCATGCATTTTTTCACCATATAGCCATTCCTCATTCATGTGGGGTACTGTTGCGTTTTTATTAAGGGGTGTGAATAGGAAATGGAAGAGGTACCTCTTCATCTCACCCTTTATTTGTATATAAATTTAGAGGCTTGGTCTCATCTAAAAACTTATCCCTTCTTTTCTAAATTATTGCATTATTTTCCAAATAAATATAAGTATCAAGTGTGATCTGCTCCGTTTGTTGAGTTCGCTGAAGTTCTGTAATTTGTAGTGCCGCTACCACAAAATAGTTATTCTATTCTATCCTAAGAGGAATTAATCTGTAACCTTGGGCAATAGTGAGGGGATTAAATTCCTTAAAGACACACAAATAACTTACGGGCTTGGAATTATTTTACGATTTGTTTATTGAACGAACTTTGTTTGCTTCTTTGATTTACTGGTTTTGAACACAGATTACCAACAACCCGGCCCGCATTATGGACCAACTAAATCAGGATTCACGTTATATAAAATTTATAAAAGGAAAATTCGTTCTACATTAAAAAAATTATTTTTAAAATACGAACTCGAGATATTTGATTTAGATTGAAGAGATTATATCTATCCATTAAATAACAATTCGATAATTTTTTTTTTTGCATGTTCATGGAGAACAATATAGAAGAAATTTGTGACCTTTTGTTAAAGAGTTTAATTTCAATATAATTCTTACATTGTGAATTAACAGAAAGATAAATACATGTAATTGTTCACAGTAAGTGGGATCAATAATATAAACATGGGGCATGTTTCTTGTTATATTAAGTGTTATGATTTAAAGAGAATTAATCTAGAATCATTCGGCGGGTTATATCAACAGAACAGAAGAAAAAAAGAGATTTCGAGTTTTTTGTTGATAAGGCGACACCCGGATTTGAACTGGGGAAAAAAGGATTTGCAGTCCTCTGCCTTACCACTCGGCCATGTCGCCAAAATGCTACAAATACAAGATAGATGAAAACTTTCCCGGATTACTGAACTGTTTTTTTATTGTACTTGCACCTTGAGTTCTGTTTTCCTAAAAGTCAAAGAAATTACCAACGATTTATTGACCTACGAATCCGCTATTACGCACAGAGAACAACCTTTCATTTTGATCGTGACATTACCGGTTGGGGTTTTGTTTTCCTAAAAGTCAAAGAAATCCTAATCCTTCTTCCCTTTTGATTGGGTTTGATTCATCCTTTTAATTTCGATTGAGTCTATCTCCAAATTTGAAGTATAAACTTGTGGTGGAGTGTGATAAGGTTGAAGTTGAGGTACTTGTGGTGGGGGATGTGTAGTTAGAGGTTGGTAGGGGATAAGTGGTCGGTAGCTTGGTGGAGGAAAATAAGGTCCTTTTAGTGATTGTGGTTGCCTTGGTAAGTTAGGTGGTATTTGGCTGGGTTGGTTGTGTTGCAAATTTTCCCTTCGAAGTATTTCTCGCACTTGTGAAGGAGAGGATGTAGTAGAGGAATTAGTAAGCGTCATACTACGCCCTTCCTCATTGCCTCAAGTGAGATTCCTCTATCATGGAATTCAACATTGCATCCATTTGGTGTTGCCGTATGCTAATATTGGTAACCTTCTCACTTAAGTTGGTAACCTTCTCGCTTATGTCATAAAGCATAGAAACAATGTCATGCATCGGAGTCTCACTCCTTGAATCATAATTAGGAGTAGAAGTTTGTCCGTACTCCATGATACCTACAAACTGAGCAAACAAGTTAGAAGTAAAAGTCCTCACCAACTCACTTGATGTCGCTCCACCCCTGCGTATCACACTTTGCACCAATTGGCTTTTGCATGCTCAAAATCCTAATCACTCTTGCCTCTGTCCGGTCTAGTAGTGAATGTCAAAATTGCTTGCAAACTAAATCCCAAGGTTTCACAACCAGTTCCAACCGTCTTCGGGGTGGAGTGGAAGATGTGTATTCACAAGGACGGACAATTAAAAAGCAAACGGACTTGGACCAAGCAATTCACAACGAAAATAATGAGAAAAACACGAAAGAAATGGCACGAAATAAAACAAAGCATAGAAAGAAACTAGAATTAAACTCAATATGAACTAATATCAAGTTAATCAAGTTGAGAATTTAGTTTACTATAAATTGAGAAGAAAGAAACTATAAAACTGAACACTTTGTCAAAATGAGGTCATATTCGCAAAATAGGCTATTCTGCAAAACAGGCCAGATTTGCAAAGAATGGCCAAAACTGTAATGCTGGATGTGGATAGAATCACAATAGCTGATAGAGTCGCAGGTTGTTGGCAACCAGTTGTGTAGAATCTGCAGAATCAGTCACCAAACTTCAGCCCGAAATTCTAGAGAAATTATCTACACTTCAGAACATACTTCCCTCGGGTTTTTAGACTCAGAAGCTTAGCTTGGACTCACGAAAAAAAATGCACTCCGAGCCAGTAAAACAACTCCCGGAAGTGTAACTAATAGTGCAGTTAACTCTCAGCAGTAAAGATCAGCAGAGCTGAGCACAAACAGGGCAGATTTACTAAATGTTCTTAGCTCCAATGCTAGTTCAAAAATTGCAGTTTCAGCAGCTCAAACAGAGGAGAAACAGAGTAGAATTTGCTGCTGAACAGTGTACAAATGGCACTCAAAACTGTGCAAGTCCTTGTTGTCGAACACTGCTCCAAACTGATGCAATTCCTGCTGTCAAACACTGCTCAAATTTGGGTTCAAAAAGTTGGTCCAAAACTGCAGCTTTTGCCTTTTGTTCAGCTGCAATTTCTGGGCAGAAAATAGAGTGCAAAACTGCCAGAAAACTGGTGCAAATGCTGGTGCAAAAATGCAGGCCAAACAGCAGCTCAAATGGCAGACAAAGTGCTGAAGTTTGTAGCTCAAACCAGTGCATAAAGAGGGGAGAAACTGCAGATTTATCAAGGCTGTTTCAACAGCTTCCGATAGCAGCTCAAAAACTCAGAAATCCAATCCCAAAATTTGACCCAAACTACTCAATGAATCAGCTCAACACTTTCAAATTGCAACAGCAGTAGTGACACAGAATTCGAGCATAAATAGACCTCTAGTTGTTCCTCTCAATCAACAGAAACGAGGACTTCAAGCTTAGAAAATCAGAAACTCAATTGTCATTACCTGATTTGTGCGAGAATTTCTCAGCTGCTCGAATCGATTCGAACCAGTCCGCAAAGTTCTTCAAATTTGCAGTTGGTGTTCTTCGAAGTTTTTCTAGTTTGACTCAAAATTTTCTATGCAGCTTCACTCAACTCTTCATCAAACGAGTTCAAACCTGATATACTAGCTCGATTCGACACAAAGAACAATCCCCAGAAACTAATTCGTTAAAATATTCACGAAATTAATCGAGCCCAGGTCGTCGTCTTCTCCGAATAACTGAGTTCAGAAATTCCGACTAAAAACCTCTCGAGTCAGTTTTCAATCGACACCTGTATGTAGCTTCAGCTTCAAATAGCTTAAGAATCAAACTCCAGTAGCTAATTTTGGACAAATAACCCCAAAATTCAAAAGCCCAATCAACGTCTTCTTCGAACTGACTTCTACCAAAGCCTAGCAAATCAGCTTCCAATGGAGGCCTAACTTCAAATTCATATCAGCAAATCTGTTTCCAGCAAGGTTTTCGAACACCCAAATGAAATCGAACCCCCAATTTTTAGATTCGGCAAAAAACCTAGATTCTCCATTAGTCGACAATGGAGTTTCCCCGAATGGAATTCAAGTTTAACCCAATGTAACCAACGATTTCAATTGATATCAGTCGATTTTCAGCGGATTCAACAATATTCGGACAGAAATTTTTGACAGAAAGATAAAAAAACTCGATAATTCGTGAACAGACAGGAGAAGGACGAACAACAAATACGATTTCCATTTTTAGACACAGATGAACAAAAACCTTTCTTTTTTTTTTTGGAATTTTTGACAATTTTTTTTCAGATTAGATGATAATGAAAACAAAAATCCCAAGTAGGGATAGAATAATTCAAAACCTCCGATGATAGGAACTATGAATCAAAATATGGATATGAATACGCGTAAATTGGAAGAACAATAACTAATTAGGCTTAATTACCTTTATCAACTCAATTAATTATAACCCTAAGTTATAAAAATCATCAAGAGATTTGCAATTTTTGAACACTCGGATAAAGTAATTAAGTAATTAATCATTTATTATTAATTGCTCACCAACTAAGACTAATAATTTTAGCTACATGCCGAATGAGCGTGCTTAACAATTTTCAAGTCTAACATAAGCATTTAAGTGATTTAAAGGATGACATATAAAGAAGACTATACTTGTAATGATTGACTAAGCTCCTTAGAATTTGTTTAGAATTATGATAAATATCATAGTATGTTGGATGTCTACTCATTTTTCATAATCTTCATCTCAAATGATAATGACATATTCAATGATATATTTTGTATGTTTAATGACATATTCCATGATATATTTTCTTCACTGGCCTTGTAATAGATAGGAAATGACACATAATTGAAGAAGAAAATCACTTCCTTCTCTCTATCTATCTTTCTTGTTCATGTTTCACTAAATTGCTTATATTTCTTGTTCATGTTTTACTAAGTTGCTTTCATTTTATAACACGTTATCAGCACGAGTCTCTAACCACACGGTAAGTTATCTTATTTAAAAGTTCTCGAATCTGATTTAAAATTATCGGGTACAACATATTTTTTTGTAAGAATAATGATATGTTTTGTTGGATACTTAGTTTTTCTCAATTATGTTTCTAAACAAAAAAAAAATAAAAAGAGAAAGATACTCATACTTCACCATGATCTCTTTATTTATGAATAAAGATGTAATGATTTTAATAAACTGCTTCTTAATTGATTTGCATTATTAAAATATAAATAAAAGTAATCAACAATAGACTTAGATAACAATAATATTTTCTTGACAGTAGCATGTATCCAAAATATGAATATAAATAGTGTTTGCATCATTAAAATATTACATCCTACTTTGACTAAATCCAAGAAGTTTTTATAGATCATTCATCTTCTTCTTTGTAGAAATAAAACATGTTAGTAATAATGAGGTTACTTGAAATTGTTTTTGTTTTCAAGTCTATTTTCTAATTGAATTCAAGTATATCTAGTTACATGCTTAAGTACTTGGGTACACATAACATAATGTGTGTTTACACATTATTGTGCCGTATAACATGATATACTACACTAGCTACATTTAACTATTTATTTTGACGAGCCTACATACTGAATATTAGTACACATGGAGATACTATGTACGTATAGATTTTACGATATTAAAATTTTTATATTCTTTAGGTGCACATATAATTCTTTTTATATGGTCAATCTAGAAAAGTAACAATACTAGCTATGTAGCATGTCAAATCACTTAGCCAAATTATTACTAAAATTACTTGATAAAGATCTTAGTGCAATAAGTTTATTCATATTAGCCGGTATTGTCCTACACGTATTTAGTACACTTTAAATCATGCTAATTAACTTGAATAATTTAATGATGCATGCACTAACTAGACATACAAGATTAAGTGTGGATATCTCACAAAACAAACTTGGATCAAAATTCAATTGTAACCCAAACATATATATTCCTAACCTTCTTTGCGGATCCATTTTGGTGCGATATGGCGGTGCTACAGGCACATATACTGCGCATCCAAAAATTATTAAATGAGATATATTAGGTTCATGACCCAAAACTAATTACAACGGGAAATATTTATGATAATTTGTCGGTCTGAGACGAACTAACATTGCTGCATGCAAATTGGCGTGACCCCAAACCGAAGTGGGCAGCCTGTTCATGAGTAACAGTCTTGCTATCAACTGCAGACGTTTAATTAAAGACTCTGCAAGATCATTTTGAGTGTGAACATGAGCTACAGGACTTTCCACTTTTATCCTAATTGATAAGCAATAATCATTAAATGCTTGGGATGAAAACTCAGCAGCATTATCTAGTCTAATAGACTTAATTGGATTATCGGGAAATTGTGCCCGTAATCGAATTATTTGTGCCATTAATTTTGCAAACGCAAGGTTGCGAGATGACAATAGGCACACATGAGACCATCTAGAAGATGCGTCTATTAAGACATCCTGGATCAATTATTGATAAGCAATAATCATTAAATGCTTGGGATGAAAACTCAGCAGCATTATCTAGTTTAATAGACTTAATTGGATTATCGGCAAATTGTGCCCGTAATCGAATTATTTGTGCCATTAATTTTGCAAACGCAAGGTTGCGAGATGACAATAGGCACACATGAGACCATCTAGAAGATGCGTCTATTAAGACATCCTGGATCAATTATGATGAGACGGATTATAGAAAGCTCAAATTGGCATCCATTAAAGAATTTAAAGATTCTTTTAAATAACGAATTTTCTTGCACTTATTGTTATCAAGGCAAGTTAAAACTCAACAAGTTCCTCTTGGACTTGAGGAGAACATTGCATTCTCTATGATAAATATTGTTCCTTTAGGCAGAGTTATGGTAGCTCTTCCAGAGCCTTCAATTAATTTACTACTACCAGAAATTGTAGTAACATCTGCCTTACACATACTTAAATGAGAGAAATATTTCTTCTCTTTGAACATTGTATGTGTGGTACATGAATCAATTAAATAAACATTTTTTGAATCGCCCACCATTATTCGCTACCTCGAAACATTGACAGGAGATTTGTTCACTGAACGATTTGCAGACTGTCGATTCGATGAGACACTTTTCCCAAAATTAGGGGGAGAAGTTGGTGGTGAAACCGAACGGAAAATTTTGTGGAAAAATCCATCATTATCTCATCTTGATCCACATGCCTCTATTTTTGAAAAAGAGGTGCAAAAGATTATTCATTTGCAAAGAATAGCAAATCAAATGTCAGATGCATTTACGGATTTGAAAAGGATAACAAAATTACATATCCCCGCAGAGAATGTGATAGCAGTATGTGATAAGTCCGAAAGAAGACAAAATTATTACCGTGAAGGTATCAATGGACGTGGACGTGGCAATAGACGAAATTATAATCGTCATCATTGTGATAATGAGAATAATAAGGATTCTCAAAATAATCCTTCACTCTGTGAAAGTAATATTTGTCATCGATTTGACATGAGATTTTATATAGCACATATAGATGATTATGGTCCATTCATGGTGTGAATGTGACAACATCTGATTTATGAATACGTATTCATTATTAGAAGAATATGAACATGCTATTGGTATTGAATATACCACACTCACATCTAGAAGGAGGGTTGAGATGATATAAGAAAATAATGTCATTATTATGGCATGAATGGCCATTGGTCACGTACCTATTGTACGCCAAAATATTTTGGCAATGTGATTATTAAAGGACAATAATAATGCAAGAAACATATCTTGCATATAATTTTGACATGACCATAATGGTACAACTTTCTCTTTAAAAGAAATATTCACTATATGGATATTGATTAATATGTGATAGTACCAAATTAATTGAGAACTCTGTAAGAGCCAATTATATTATTTTGGAGAAACACAATTGATTACCAATAAGGTATTGTATTGTAGTAAGTCTCAAAGAAACTTATTCAGTTTCCAAAGTATACGCGAAAGCGATTGATTATATTGAGATTATATATAAAGGAAAGATTTGATATCTTTTATTACTACAACTTGTAGCAGGATAATATGTATGTGAAAAGCTACCCGCTTTATTCTCCAATTTGTACAATACAAACAAAAGAATACCACAATAAAGTGGATGTTTATTGATATAAAAACTCATATCATAATAAACTTAGAGTTTATCGATAACTGCACATGTCATGATGTAAACCTGAATTTTACCAATATTGATAATTTATTCAATTGGCATTCGGGTTAGCCATATCGATTTAAGCATGATGTGCAACAATAATAAAGAATTCACATGGGTAAATATTAAAGAACTAAAAAGTTCTTTACGAATTCTCTTGTATTACTTGTTCTCATTAATTAATTGACCAACTAAAGTTGGGGTTGAATCCCATAAATTCTGGAAATATCAAAGGTGAATATGGGCCCATTCACCTGCCATGTATACCACATAAGATGCATCTATGAGATGGTTACATGTGCGATTATTATTAACATGCAACCTGGCCGGTGCTTGCGAGGTAACTTGCTCAGTAATCTAATTTCGAGCATAATTTCCAAATTTTCTATTCAAGATAGTTCATCTTGATAAGTTGGTTTACATCATAGTTAGTTTAGCAAAATAATTTATTGAGTGCCTCCACTTAATAGCTAAACTATTGCTTACAAAGTTATCTATATCAATTTAATATACGTTATATACGAGAGTATATTATATTCCCCCCTCACAAGTGGTTCAGGGTCAGGAACCAAATAATTTCATCTTATTAGTATTGATGTGCAGTGTATATTAACATGATAATGCACAAAGATGAGTTCCCAGCGTTGAGGAAACAAGTTAGTTTTTCTAAGTTGAGGGGGAGACATGATAAACACTTGAGAAAAAGTTACATGGAACGGATTATCAATTGTATATATAGATCATCGAATATCATAATATGAACTTGAAGTTCATAAAAGGATAATTCAATTGCAACATATTGCAAAGCATGCCATACGCATTTGCTGACCCAAAGAAAGTAACTATATTCTCATTGCAAATGCTCATATTAAGTCCTAGAAGGACAAAGTCTTTGGTAAGCTTAAAGCGTATAAACAAATCGGTTTCAAATAAACTTCTTGATAAAGAAGATGAGCAAATGATCAAAGTGATCATAATAAAGGAGGTAAGTGATCTAAAAGGTCACATGACATAACACTTCATAAAATCTCATAAGAGATTCAGGTACCTGAATATATGAATGAAGAGATCTATATGTTATGTCTTTATGAAAATTTATTGGAACCAATATAAAATGTTCGTCGGCGACATCTATGATAGCGCTAAATATCGATGAGGATCTTAAGTTTGTCGAATACAAACAAAAATATTGGCCAAATGGAAGAGATACAATTCAAGTAGAGTTGATTCCATATGAAAGACATATAGTTTTGGACATGTAGTTCGAATACTTGAAAGTATAAAGTCAATGGTATGTGTAATCAGTTTTCGATATCTTATATGTCTAGCATGACATGAAAACTTGATATGCATCTAAAGTCTATAATATGGCTTATATGACTTAACTTATATGACAATCCATAAAGGATTTAAGTTGCTTGAAGCATCTACAATTCTTGATCTTGAGGTACCACTTCCTCAGTGCAATTTATGCACAAATGTATCTTGCTATAACTATAAGCATGATAATGTGATAGCAATGATACATTTATGGAGATATTGAAGAGCCATTCCAAGATATTTGTGAAGACATTATATATCTACCACGAGTTATGATTTCAAGGTGCAAATATTCATTATAGTTAATATGGTTGATTTATTTATCAAATCTCTACCAACGATCTCTTGAAGATGGTGCACAAGATTGGAATGCGAAGGCTCAAGGATGTGAATTGATGCTCTTTTTAGGGGGAGTTAATGCGCGTTGCACTCTTTTTCCCTTACAAGATTTTGTCCCACTGGGTTTTCCTTGCAAGGTTTTTAACGAGGCAACAAAAATGCATTTTGTTAGATATGTGTACTCTTTTCCTTTTCTAGAATTTTTTTCCATTGGGTTTTATTTTAGTTAAGGTTTTAATGAGGCACATTATCTATGGACATCCAAAGGGGGAGTATTATGATAAATATCATAATATGTTGGATGTCTACTCATTTTCCATAATCTTCATCTCAAATGCTTAATGACATATTCAATGACATATTTTATATGTTCAATGACATATTCCATGACATATTTTCTTCACTTTTTATGCCTATATAAAGGCCTTAGTGCAATCGATTTCAGTATGCCGGTTTAATGAGAAAGAATGCAGAAATTCTTACAATCCCAGAACCAAGGAAAAAAGGTGGCGAAGAATCCGGATTCACTTTTTTTATTTTATTCATACCTGCGTAAAGGCTTTTCCTGATCAAGGAAGAAGCCTAGAAGGCAGAACTCTGAACTAAGCCCAAAGGCTAGATCCCACTTCAAACTTTATGTTTCAAGCACTTTGGCATTTGATTTTAACATAAAGAGGGAACCGCTGTTAAAAAAAAGGCATCGAAAAAAGTTATAAAAAATACATAGTTGAAATAAATAGTCATTGCATCAAAAGAAGAAATAAAAAGAGTGTACAATTATACTTGTAATTTGCAATTGTACACTCTTTTTATTTCTTCTTTTGATGCAATGACTATTTATTTCAACTATATATTTTTACTTTTATAGGTAAAATCAGTAATTAAAAGAACTAGAGCACCGTAATTTAGAGTCATATACAAATTTATAGTCAAAATAATTAATTTCAAACTATAGATTTTTTATACTTTTAGATGCATTAACTATTTATTTCAATTGTATAAAATCTTTATTTTTAGGTCTATTCGAAAAAAGATTAACTGAAACCTTATTATTTTGGTCAAATAAAATTTTTTTGCCTAAATAATATAGTTACATCTAAGTTTTATTATAAATCCTATTCGAAAAGTTTTATCTATAAAGTAACATTCTTAAAAAGGTAAAAAAATATTTTATTTTTCAAAAAATGCCACTTAGACAGAAAAATCCACGTGGCAGGTGAGTGCACCCACACTTTTCGTCACATTGGCGTTTAACGGGTAATGGCTCTCAAAAGGCCAGGTTGAGGGGGGTAATTAAGACTGAGCATAGTTCGGGGAGGATACTAATAATCTGAGCCAAGTTTAAGGGTGGTTTAAGGTATTTTACATATACCCGATGAGTGATAAGTTTTAAGGCGTGCAAGTCTCACCTTTATCCTTATCTTTTAATTAAATGCATTTATGTCTATGCCTTTAACTTCTCTACTGCTTTCATTAGTACTAAATTAGTTTTAGTTGGCGAGCAATTAATTGTGAATACTTAATTGTTTAATTACATTATCCGAGTTTTCAAGAGTTGCCAATCTCTTGAGGACTTCATAGCTTAGGGTTACAATTGATTGAGTTCATATAGACAATTAGATTTCATATCCTAGTTGGTTCTTGTTTTGCCAACCAATTATAGGTCTAGCTCTTATTTTTTTATTCTGCGTGTTTTACTATGTTCGTGTTTCGATATGATTCAGTATCATCTATGCCACCTCAACGCATAAAAGATTAAAATTTGAAATAGAATATTTTTCGTGGTAGCAATAATGGTGGTGGAGGAGAAGAAAACTTTAGCGATGGAAAAGAAAAGGCTGGGCAAATGGGTTAGGGGCACTGAGGTGGCAAACCATATAGCATCTGTCTCATCAATGTTAGTGCCACGTAGGATTAGATATCCACTTTGGACAAACTTAACAAAAAAGGTATATATTTGAACCAACAGTATAATGATAGGGTATAATTGGACTCGAAGTATATATTTAAACCTTTTCCGATAGTATAAGAATATATTTAGCCCTTTTCCATCAAATTAATCATATTATTGGCACCTAGGTCGTGGGAGAATGTTATGATAGAAATTTGAGTATCAATTACCAAGAATTAATAGTAATAATATTTATGTATTAGTAACATGAAGCTCAAAACAGTTGCTATAAGGAAACGGCATCCACCTATAAGTGAGAAGTAATTTTCCTCTATTTAATGAAAAATATCTTCCTTATTTTCTCAACCAAACAACAAATAGAAAGTTCAAAAACATTTGCCTCAACACTACAAATATCTACATAAACAAACTGACGGGTTTTTTTTTTCAATTTATAATAGATCATATAAACGTCTCAAAATATTGGCAGAGCATCATAATCTACGTTTCCATGTCTTCACTAATGTATAAGAACCATGATCTTAGATATTGCAAGAAAACAGGAAATCATTCTTTAAGTAATCTGGCTTATCACATTCTACACCTTTGGTTAAGTCTTACTAGTATTACAAGAGAGAATAAGCAGGTAGCTCTTCAAAATTTATTGCTTATTAGTTCATAGTAAAAGCAACAAGAGCATACCTTGGTGACAGTCAAAATAATGTAAATGAAATTTTCTGAATTGGAACATCTAAAACCATATGTGAATTATATAAGTTTGCCAAAAATATGTTAATTTTTGTAAGCGAATGAGAAGGACTAGAAACATTGATAATCTGTTTTGACCGTAAAATTTACTTTTACGTTAAACAATTGGATCTGTTGCCGGGGTGCTGATAATCTGTTCACTTTTCAAATATCATTTTTTAGCAATAAAATATGTATCCTAATGAAATTGATCAGGAGAATCAGCAAGGTAGAACTCTACGACATCGCACATTCGCGGGAAAGTTCACATGAAAGATCTACTTCACGTAATGATGGGCAACAGGGAGGTGAACAAACCATCGAGCAAGAAGCTTATTGAACTCCAGCAACTTTCACACACAAAGCAGCAGTAACACTATCTCAGTTCAATATGAGAATGGCAACCAGATTAAGAACTCAGCTCACCTTCTTTGTCATTCTTCCACTACGTTCAGGATTCTCTTAAAATATCCATTGTTCTCACACTTAGAATACATCTCTTCCCATCACTAGGATAAATATCTTTCCAGCACTCAAATCCTATCAACTTACAAGACGAAGTACTCAAAATAAGGCATATCTCCAGCATTCTCTTTGAATTTCTTATAATGAACCACATAAGGAAATTGCTCTAAAAATTCCGACCATTTAGTCTATTCCCCAACTTACCTTAGCTTCTAAGGTGCTTCAAAACATCATGATCGGTTTTAACAACAAACTTCATATGCTAAAGGTAGTGTCTCCAAGTAGCTATGGCTCTCACTAAGGCATACAACTTCCTGTCGTAGTTGAGAGTACTTCAAAGAAGCTCCCTTATGTTTTTCACTAAAATATGCTTTGGCTTTCCATCTTGCATGAGAACTGCTCCAATGCCTACTTGGCTTACACCACACTCGATATCTCAAAGGTCATATCAAAGTTTGGCAATTGCAAGAGTGACACACTACTCAAAGCTTCCTTCAAGGCATTAAAAACCTCCTCTTATTCAAGGTGAAAACTCTTGATAATTTGGGTGAAAGGTGCGACAATAGTAATAAACCCTTTTACACATCTATAAAAACCCACTAAACCATGAAAACTCCTCATTGAGACCCTAGATTCATCAACCTCAACACCTTGAGCACTAATAACAAAGTCAAGAAAGACAACTTTATCAACAGATTGGATTTACCGCACGATTATGGGGTTTTACCAATATTTAATGTTGTTGACCTTGCGACATTTATAGCGCCTTTAGACTCGAGGACGAGCCCTTTTTAACGAGGGAGAATGATGTAAATCAAGAAGCTATATTAGCTTTTTATTATTTAGCTCGCCAAAAACTTCTTATATGTCCCACGAATAGGTGTGTGGGCGTGTTTTCAAGCTCAAAGGGCCAAAGATTGATCTCAAGAAGCTAAGACCCTTTCGTTTTTTATCAAATTAATTGATTCCAATGGTGACTTTAGGAATCTTATAGTTATTGATCGTTCAAGAACACGTTTCTTGATCTAAATTAGTCTTTTTTTGTTTGTTATCATAAGATCATAACTTTCCTAGGTATACATCATAAATATTTATTGGTTTTGAATGACTAAGAATTCTTTCTTATAGTTCTGATTGTCCCCTTTCATCCAGTTTTTAAATCATCAGATTCCGATTCTTAAAGCTTGAGATACGCGTTTCTAGAAACCGGCCCACAAACCATGTTTACTTTTCATATCCTGATCTTAGTTGGTTAGTTCTTTGTTAACTCGAAGAATCAAGTTAATTGGGTATCAGAGCAGCAGGTGGTGAACCTAATATACAAGCAGGAAAAGGCCGTTGGGTTCAAGGAGTGGAAATGGAAGAGATGAGAAGGACAATAGAACAACCACATAGGCAACTACATTACTACGAAAGGGACCCAAGGAAGAAGATAAAGACGACTCTGATATTAATCCCTTTCATGTGGCTGATGGAGATGACTTTACTGAAAATTCGAATCCTCGTAGGAGACAACGAGGCGATGACTCTTATTGCCAAAGGAGAAGGAAGAACCATACTCGGGAGAAAAGGTTGTGGTATGATTCGAACTTGGGAGAAGATGAAGAGAGAACTTCGAAGACATTACGTACAAACAAAATAATTATTGTCAATTTCATAACTTTCGCTAAGGAGATCAGACTGGGGAAGACTACAATCGAGAGTTTAAACACCTCACGATTAAGAGTGATACCCGAAAACTTGAGGAACAGACAATAGCAAGATATATTGGTGGCTTAAGGCGTGCCATTGCTGATGTTATTCTCCTACAACCTTATTTGTCATACAATAATGTGCGAAAGCTTGCTATCAACATCAAAGAACAAAAAAAGGAGCCAAAGGAATTATACTCAAAGAAGAATTGCCCCAACCAGGGGAGTACGAGTAGCGGTAGCGGTGGAAATTCCAAAGACAATTATAGGTGTAATTCTTCTAATTCATCTTCAAAGTGTGATGAAAAGAAACCTCAGGGGGGTATGACTAAGAGAAGATGTTTTAAGTGCCTCGGTTTTGGGCATGTGCAAGCTAATTGTCCCAACCGAAAGGCAATGTTGGTTGACGTAGAAAATAATTCCAACCATGAAGAAAATCAGCAAATTAATGAGGAAGATGAGGACGCCGATGTGGAACCTGATGAAGGTGATATGCTTGTTATTCAGAGGATAAACGAGGTATACATCACATGGCAAGGTATGTTCAGTGATCATCTTTGGTGGAAGTTGCACTAATGTTGTTTCGGAAGAGATGATGACTAAATTGGGTATCAAACCTTACAAAGTCGGGTGGCTGCAATATGGTGGAGGTATGAAAGTCACTAAAAGATGCTTGGTCTCTTTTTCTATTGGTAATGTAAAACATAAAAGATGATTCAAAACTTCTACTAGACTAAATTTAGCAAAGATGTGTCCAGGCTGAATGAACGTTGTGAAACATATAATAAAGCAAAAATGAATGGGAGCAATAAGGGATTATATGAGCCTTTGTCAACTCCTAAGAAACCATCGGAACATGCATGGACTTTGTGCTGGATTGCCGAGGATTCAAGGAGGTAAAGATCTTACATGGTGATCATGAACATGAAGAATCATCGCAACGAGAGGCTATTTCCAGACGAGGTGTACATCACATGGCAAGGTATGTTCCTTGATTATCGATGGTGGTTGCAGTAATGCTGTTTCGGAAGCGATGATGACTAAATTGGGTTTGGAGACAAAGGTACACCCCAAACCTTCCAAAGTCGGGTGGTTGAAATGTGGTGGATGTACGAACCGGCCCACAAACCACGGTTTCATTTCAAGATCTTTATCCTTGTCGGTTGGTTTTATGTTAGATCAATTTGGTATCAGAGCAGCAGGTGGTGAACCTAATATGCAAGCAAGAAAAGGTCATTTGGTTCAGCGGCTGATCATGACATGGAGATGAAAAGGACAATAAAACAACTACAAAGGCAAGTCCAACAGTACAAAAGGCAAAAACGATGTAGAAGGCTTGATGACTAGTGAAAATTCAAATCCTCCTAGGAGACGAGACGATGACTCTGGTCACCCAAGGAGAAAGGAACCATACTCGAGAGAAAAAGGATGATGTGAAAGGTTGATGTTCCAGATTTTGATGGAAAGTTATGAAGTGGTTATTTTTGAGTTCAAGGATTATTCTTAGGAAAAAAAAAAGGTTAAGATCGCTGCCTTCAAGTTTAAAGGATGTGGTTCACTTTGGTGGAACAATTTAAGCGAGAAAGAGAAATAAAAGGTCTGTGGTAAGATTCGAACTTGGGAGAAGACGAAGAGAGAACTTATTTCTTCCTTATATTTACAAAATAAGAGAATTATCGTCAACTTCATAACTTTCGCCAAGGAGACCAGAGACTGGAAGAATATACTCGAGTACCTCATGATTATAAGTGTGATACCCGAGAACTTGAGGAACAGACTATAGAATCAATATTGGTGGCTTAAGGCATACCATCGCCGATGTTATTCGCCTACGACCTTATTGGACATTCAGTGATGTACGAAAGCTTGCTATTAACACCCAAAAAAAAACAAAAAGGACTGAAGGAATTCTACTCCTAGAAAATTTTGCCCAACCTGGGGAGTGCTAGTAGTGGTAGTGGTGGTAATCCCAAAGCCAATTATAGATGTAATTATTCTAATTCATCTTCAAAGAGTGATGAAAAGAAACCTCAGGTGGATGACTAGAGAAGAAGTTGTTTTCAGTGTCAAGGTTTTGCGCATGTGCAAGCTGATTGTCCCAACCGAAAGGCTGTTATTTTGGTTGATGAAGAAGATGATTCCAATTGAGAAGTTAACGAGGAAGATGAGGATGCCTATGTAGAACCCGATGAAGGTGATATGCTTGTTACTTAGAGGATCTTACATGCTGAAGAAGAATCATTGCAACGAAATGCCCTTTTTCACACAAGGTGTACATCACGTGGCAAGGTATGTTCAGTGATTATTGATGGTGGAAGTTGCACTAATACAGTTTCGGAGGAGATGCTGACCAAATAGGATTTGGAGACTGAGGATGTGTGTTGACAGTCAAGCAATTAAACAAGATCCTATCAAATATCGCTTCACAATCCCAAGGTAAGATGATCTATTTGACCAATTACTTGGTTCTAAGGCCTTTTTAAATATTGGTTTGAAGAGTGAGTACTACCAGATTCGTATGAGAGAAGGTTGAATGGGGTCGCCTTCAATGGTTGGTAGTGCCTTTTGGTGTTCCAAATGCTCCGAGCATAATTACGAGGCTAACCCAAGCAAGATCGAGGCAATGACAAGTGGAATGAAAAAGCTCAAAAGAGTTTTGAATTGATAAGCTTTTCAGCTGTTGAAAGGGACCAAAGTGACATCTAACAGCATTAATGAAGATAATTGGCAAATGAGAAATATAAGTTTCCTACTTTTCAATGGAACAAATGAGATTATTTGAAAAGTTCGGGTTGTTCCGTCTAAGGAAAATGAGAAGAAGGAACTGAATATAAGTTATGTCCGCACATTCTAGGCTTTTTGCAGCAATGACAAACACTATAAAGTAACAGCTCCTTGCATTGAAGAATTAATTCCTAATAAAGATCTAATACTCACCGAGATGCGAGAGCAACTCATATCTACAACAACTCCAGTAGCTATTAGTATACCACCAGGTTCAGTGCTCAATATCTCAAAAGTTTAAAATTTATATTGTCATACCATCAATTGATCATGACCATGAATAGAACCAAACATACACCGGTTATAAGACGGCACTTTCAATTCAAACGACCACAACTCATAGACTACGCTGAGCTGAAAGTGCAGGGGCGAAACAAAAAGTTCAGCTAATGAGAGGCTCAATGAAACTAGAAATTACTCTATTTGCAGGCAACGTATACAAACATAAGCCATGGCCCCAACTAAATCATAAATTACTCCACTTTTTAAAGAAAATAATGACTATTATTCTGTTTTTTGTTATTGAATAGTGAGAACTCCCTTTCCTCTACGAGCTTCACGAAGCCTAGCGGTCCCAAACCCAAGTAAAGCCCGAGGGTTTGACGCTAGTAGAGAATTACTAAATTTGTGGGAAGATCCCAGAGCCACCAAGGCATGTGCTCCCTGATACAGTGGAATGAATAAGAGGATTACTGTAGCTGATCACAACTAATTTAGGATCAAGGCATAGTTGATTCATTGAATTCGTAGAAGCTTCATTACTTCACCAAAATAACTAGTTCAAGCCATCCGATTAATATATTTCACAGGGACAGGATCATGCAGTTTGCTATAGATGCATATAACTGCTCTGTCTCACTACTTTTCTCCTGGAGGCAAACAGATGATGTTACAACTATGGACAAGTAATTCTTGCTTCAGCTGATTGCTGTGAAAATATAACATTCAGGAGTGCATAAAACAAAAAGAATATGAGAAAGAAGAATACCATATAATCCCCATTCCTAAGCGAGGATTCAAACTTTTTCCTAAGAATACACATGTTTTTCCAAATTAAAGTTGAAAAATATGTTTTGAAAACGTATGTCCAAACACATTTTCTTCATCAAATCAAACTTCACCCGAATCAAATTTTCAAAAAAAATTTGGGATCTATGGCCAAACACTAGCTTAAACTCTGCAGACTTCTCAAGAATAGACCAAGCAACTCTCAGACACAAACTGCCCAAACCTGAGCTTTTTAACTGGTGCAGAATTAACTGCAAAGTGCAGAAATTGCAGCTTGAGTAGTGCAGTTTCGGCAGTGCAGAAAACCGTCTAAAATTGCAGGTGCACTTGTATCAATCTGTAGAAAAACTGGAGCTAAAACTTGCGCAGAAACAACAGCTCAATAGTGCAGAAAGAGCACAGATTCCAAGCTAAAACTGTGCATAAACTGGACAGAAACTGCAGTAAAACAACCTTTCACAGCCACACCAAACTTCAGCCGCAATACTGATTCTTCAAACTTAAGAATGAGTCTCAACCAGTGAAAAAACAGTCGGCAAGTTCAACACAATTTTCGAGCAAATGACTGGTGCAAACATTGTATTCAACAGGTGCAAATACTATGCTCAATTTCTGTAGGTCCTGAAGTTATTTCTAGGCTGGTTCTACTGTGTACCAAGGGGTTTAAAAATTGCAGAAACTAATTTTCAAACTTGCAGCCAAACAAGAACTTGATAGCAGGCAGCTATGATAGTTTGCAGTTCAATCACAATAACAAACTTCAGTCTCAATACTCAGAAATCAAATGCCAGTCGACTCTAATGCAGCAACAATGAATTAGGACTTCGTTCAAAACAGGAGGAAGAATGATAAAACTCAGTTCATACAAATCCAGAAGAGCATCCCAATTTCGTGGCGCCAACAGCTACTATCGACTAACAAAAAATGAATTCGACGACAGTCCTAAACTGCAGTCACAAGTTCTTCGACATATCCTCAAAAAGCAGTCTATGATCGAACTCATATTTCACTACAAATTTAGAGACAAACTTCAGTTTGCACTCAAGGAATCGAACCTGGTTCGTTGCGACGGTATCTCAGCTGCTCGAATCCAGTCGAATCAGTCCGCGAAGTTCTTTGAGCTCGGCTAAGAATTCAAACTCAAGCAATAATCAAAAAGAAGCTCGAGTACTTATGAACTCAACTTCATCAATTCCAAAGAATAGCGATAAAGTTTCAGCTTTGAATTCAAAAGTCGAGCTAAGGTTTAATACTCAGAAATCAAAACTGTGCAATCTCAATGAAGAGTTGCTGAAATCAGCTACACATCGATGTGTGGGGACGTCGCCTAGGCTAGCTAGAACACAATCCCAGAATTTGAAGAACACAGCAGTAAGTTCTTCGACCGAGTCAAGAAATTTTCTATCCAACCTCGTCCAAATATCCACCAAACGAACTCAACCTTTGCATTCAACTTTCACTAAACAATCCGGTTAAACCCCAATGACTAATTTGAACAAACATCACGAAATTGACGAACCCTAGGTCGTCTTCTTCTTCCCACAATCGGTTCAAACTTACGAAACAAAAACCCCAGCGATTCAGCTTCAAACAATCTCAATCTTCAGATTTTCACCTCGATCAAGCTGTACCAGCAGGATTTGAACACACACCAATCGAATTCGAACTCCAAATTTGTTTTATTAAGAGCAAACCTGCCAAATCTGGTAGCACTGCTCGTCGGTTTAGGGTTCAAATCTCAATTCAAACTTCGAAATTCAGCTCAACTCAGTGATTCAATCTCAGATAACGAAATAAGCCAGGAGTTTCAGAATTAAAATCGACGGAGATGGAGCAAATTTTTGAATTTTCTATTTTGGAAACAAACAAAGAAGAACAAGGAAATACCTTTTACAATTTCTGAAACCAAAAACAACCGATGAATAGTAACAATTACTATTTTTGGATTTTTTTTTTATTTTCTGATTTATTGACAATTAAAGTTCAAAACAAAGACCCGAGGACGATAAAACAATCCAAAACCTCTACTATGATACAAAGATAATTCGGAATCGTAGCGGAAACATGAATAATGCAAAAAATACATGAACCCAAAAGATTAGGGTTTAAAATAGAGAACCACTCACCTAACTATAAACTAGTTAGACCCCTTGAATTTACTATCATAAACATTAATCGAGGAAGAATACTAATGCATGTAATCACAAAATAATCTCATTCCCGAACCTATGTCTATTAAGTGAAATGTGAAACTTTATCGTACGAAAACGCAAGATGTAATAGTTCATGATGTAGTACGCTTTATGTGATAGCATCAAGGACAATGATAGGATTTTAGAAGCTCCAATAAGGACATTTACAAGATCTCACACTAATGAATGACACCCTAAGGTTGGTGGACTTCAATGGTAAATAAAGAAGCTTTTAATTGTAGAGGAAGAGCTCAAGCCTAAAGGAGATGAATTGTCGAAGTTTTATAGTTATTTGGTGGCCCAAGATGATACCCAATCATATCGAGATTAGGGATAATACAAAAATATACGGAATCAAAAAGATAGAAGACTAGGGGTTAAAGCAGAGAAAGGCAATAAACTTACTAGGAACTAGTTAGACGCCTTAACTTACTATGATAAACACTAATCGAGAAAAATACTAATAAAAAATAGGGATTAAACTAAGTAAAGATTGCAATCCAAAGCCCCTAGAAGATATGTCAACTAGAACAATGAATTAACATTCAAATACAAAATATAATCCAAGATACGAACATGACTCATACATGATAAACCTAACATAGATAATCCAAAAATATGGTAAATAAAGAGAAATAAAAGATACCCTAAACCTCTCAAGGTGTGCTCTTTGTTTATCAATCCATCATCAAAAGCTTCCCTTCAAAATGAGAGGAATGCTACTTATACTAGAGTGTTATTTAGGTTAGATGACTAAAATACCCTTAGCCTAGTAAGGAAGCTAAGTAAACCTAAATTATAAGACTAGCGCTATAGCTAAATTGCAAATATAGCCTTCTTGATCTTGACTCCTTTAAAGCACTCCAATGCTATGATGTTGACTATGCGATTATCCTCATTAAGCGTGCTCATCCGGCTTGTATCAAGCCCTCGGGATTAAGCCTATGAAAACAAGAGAGTTGATGGTTTCTCTAAGTTATAGTTAGCTTAGTATAGCATGAATAAACTCAAATGAGTCTAAGACTAGTAGCATTAGAAGAGATGGAATGTTGTCCTGAAATAGAATGAGGGTATAATTGTGACAAATAAGGATGTTGTTTGGGCATTCGATCGAGTAATAATTTGAAGAAGAAAAAAAGGGATTTCATTAAAATAATCATGTAAGGTAAATCACATCGGGATGCTCTAAAATACGATTATGTAACTATAGTATCGTATCACTCCCACGATAATCAGGAAAACCACTTCAAATGTTCCACGATACAACGTGAGACCTAGTGATTTCATAAGAGGTTTCAAGTTACCAATAGTAGATTACATATTAATATTATGTGAATCAATTAACGGATGAACAAAAGTCACGAAATATGAGATGACATTAGGCCAGATGAACTGTAATGAAGAAATATTAAATGACTTAGATTTATACATATAGGATGAGCAATGATAGTAATCTGGAAGTTTGGTAGCAGAATGCGGAAGATGAGGATGCCTATGTAGAACCTGATGAAGGTGATATGCTTGTAAATTGGAGGATCTTACATGTTGAACATGAAGATGAAGAATCATCGCAACGAAAGGCCCTTTTCCACACGAGGCGTACATAACATGGCAAGGTATGCTCAGTGATTATCGATGGTAGAAGTTTCACTAATGATGTTTCGGAAGAGATGCTGACTACATTCTGTTTGGAGACTGAGGTACACCCCAAACTTTACAAAGTTGGGTGTCTGGTGGAGGTATGAAAGTCACTATAGATGTTTGGTCTCTTTTTCTATTGGTAAGAAAAGACCAAATTTGGTGTGATGTGGTAAATATGGATGCTTGCCATCTACTAATTGGAAGACTGGGGCAAAATGATAAGCGTGCTTTTCATGATGGCTACCGTAACATCTATTCATTCATAATTGATGGACGTAAGATCGTTTAGACGCCGTTGCACCCTAAATAACTTGAGAAAAAGGCGTAGAACGTGTCTGATACGCCATTGACCTGATCACAAATTATTGGGAACATCTATAAAGGAGAGCCATTGCACATAACAATAGCCATGGAAGACTCACAAGATAAGGAGCATGAGTTAGATACACGAGCCAAGAAATTACTTGCAAAGTTTGATGATGTGATAAGTTAGAACTTCCACCCATGCGAGATATTCAACATGAATTGACCTTATACTAGGAGCATCATGGCCAAACAAAGCCGTTTATAGGATGAATCATACACTACAAGCTGAACTTCAGAGGAAAGTCGAAGAATTATTTGAGAGGGGATCAATAAGGAGAGCCTTTGTCTCTATGTAGTACCTGCTTGACTTGTTCCTGAGAAGGCATTCTACTGGTCTATTTTAGAACTAAAGGTTAGATGATCTATTTGACCAATTACTTGGTTCTAAGGCTAAAGATTGATCTGAGAGTGGGTACCACCAGATTCGTATGAGAGAAGGTTGAATGGAGGACCGCCTTCAATGGTTGGTAATGACATTTGGTTTTTCAAATGCTCCAAGAACATTCATGAGGCTTATGACTCATGTGTTTAGTTAGAGACCATTCATTGGAATGTTTGTTATTTTCTTCTTTGCCAATATCCTAATCCATAGCAAAGAGGAAGCTAAAGATAGAATGCATTTGGAGAAGGTTTTTGAAAGCATACGAACAGAGAAATTATATGCACAAATCAAGAAGAACACTTTTATACTAATATGGTTTTCTTTCTTGGTTACATAGTAACTAGTACTGGTATTCAAACTAACCCAAGCAAGATCGAGGCAATCATAAGTTGGCCAATTCCTAGGTCAATTTCGGATACAAGGAGCTTTCATGGAATGGTGTCCTTCAATCGGCTATTTATAAAAAATTTCAGAACTTTGGCTGCCCTTATAATGGAATGTTTGAAAGGAGTCATGTTCAAGTGGAATGAAGAAGTTCAAAAGAGTTTTGAATTGGCTAAAAAGAAGACGACACAAGCTCCCATCCTTTAATTACCTAACTTCGATGTTTCATTTGAAGTAGAATGTGATACTTCAGGTATTGGTTTTTGATATTTTAACGAGAAGCTCAGTGGATCTAAATGGAAGTACTCCACCTATGAAAACTAGTTCTCTGCGATTGTTCGCGTGTTGCAACATTGGAGTCATTATTTGTTACCAAGAGTGTTTGGGCGATATAAGAACTTGAGGAACAGACTTTAGAAAGACTCTCCGTGGAAGACTATCCTAGAGAGTTTTAATATCTAATAATTAAGTGTGATACACGAGAATTTGAGGATCAGACTATTGCAAGATATCTTAAGGCGTGCCAGCACCGACGTTATTCGGCTACAACCAAATCGGACATTCAATGAAGTACGGAAACTTGCCATCAAAAATCGAACAAACAAAAAGAGGAGCCAAAAAAGTTATATTCCAAGAAGAATTACTCCAACCAGGAGAGGACTAGTCATGGTAGTGGTGAAAATCCCAAAGCATGTTATAGACGTAATTCTTCTAATTCGTCCAAAGGGCGATGAAAAGAAACATCATGGGGATATGACTAGGAGAAGACGTTTTTAAGTGTCAAGTTTTTGGGCGTGTGCAAGCTGATTGTCCAAACCATAAGGCTGTTATGTTGGTTGAGGAAGAAGATGATTCCAATCATGAAGAAAACCAGCCAATTGAGGAAGTTAATGCGGAACACGAGGATGCCCATGTAGAACCTGATGAAGGTGATATGCTTGTTATTCGGAGGATCTTACATGCTGAACATAAACATGAAGAATCATTGCAACGAAAGGCCCTTTTCCACACGAGGTGTACATCGCATGTCATGGTAGGTTCAGTGATTATCGATTGTAGAAGTTGCACTAATGTTGCTTCGGAAGAGATGCTGACTACCCGAAACCTTAGAAAGTTGGGTGATTGTAATATGGTGGAGGTATGAAAGTCACTAAAAGATGCTTGGTCTCTTTTTTATTGGTAAGATTTATAAAGACTAAATTTGGTGTTATGTGGTAAAGATGGATCCTTGATATTTACTACATCGAAGACCAATGCAATATGATAAACATGCTTTTCATGATGGATACCGCAGTACCTATTCATTCATAATTGATGGGTATAAGATCATTTTGATGCCATTGCACAAAGAAGTCATAGACCGTGTCTGAAAAGCTATTAACCAGATCACAAATTATTGGGCACATCAACAGAGGAGAACCATTGCACATAACAGTAGCAATGGAAGACTCACAAGATAAGGAGCATAAGGTAGATACACAAGCCAAGAAGTTACTTGCTAAATTTGATGATGTGCTAAGTTAAAACTTCCACCCATGTGCGATGTTCAACATCAAATTGACCTTATCCCAGGAGTATCATGGCCTAACAAAGCCGCTTATAGGATGAATACTACACTACAAGCTTAAATCCAAAGGCAATTCGAAGAATTATTGGAGGGGATTAATAAGGTGGAGCCTTAGTCCATCTGCTTGGCTTTTTCTAGAGAAAAATGGCATTAGGATGTGCGTTGAAAGTCGAGCAATCAACAAGATCACTATCAAATATCGCTGCCCAATCCCAAGGTTAGATGATCTATTTGACCAATTACTTTATTCTAATGCCCTTTGAAAGATTGATTTGAAGAGTGGGTACCACCAGTTTTGTACGAGAGAAAGTTGAATGGTCGCCTTGAATGGTTGGTAATGCCTTTTGGTTTTGGGCGTGTGCAAGCTGATTGTCCAAACCGCAAGGCTGTTATGTTGGTTAAGGAAGAAGATGATTCCAATCTTGAAGAAAACCAGCCAATTGAGGAAGTTAATGCGGAAGACGAGGATGCCCATATAGAACCTGATGAAGGTGATATGCTTGTTATTCAGATGATCTTACATGCTGAACATAAAGATGACGAATTGTTGCAATGAAAGGCCCTTTTCCGCACGAGGTGTACATCAACATGGTTATTATCGATGGTAGAAGTTACACTAATGCTGTTTCGAAAGAGATGCTAACTACATTGGATTTGGAGACTAAGGTACACCCCAAACCATGGTCTCATTTTCTATTAGTAAGATTTATAAAGACCAAATTTGGTGTGATGTGGTAAAGATGGATGCTTGCAATTTACTACATCTAATACCAGGGCAATATTATAAGCATGTTTTTCATGATGGATACTGCAACACCTATTCATTCATAACAGTAGGTGTTAGGCACATCAACAAAGGAGAGCAATGAACATAACAGTAGCAATAGAAGACTTACAAGATAAAGAGCATGAGTTAGATACACGAGTCAAGAATTTACTACTATATTTGATGATGTGCTACGTTAGAACTTCCACCCATGTGCGATATTCAACATCAAATTGACCTTATAACAGGAGCATCACAGCCAAACAAAGCCGCTTATAGGATGAATCCTATACTACAAGCTTAACACCAAAGGCAAGTCGAAGAATTATTGGATAGGCGATTAACAAGGGAGAGCCCTAGTCCATATGCATTACTTGCTTGGCTTGTTCTTTAGAAAAACGGCACTCTGATGAATTAAGAACTCAGGATTAGATGATCTATTTGACCAATTACTTGGTTCTAAGGCCTTTTTAAAGATTGGTTTGAGAGTGGGTACCACCAGATTCGTATGAGAGAAGGTTGAATGGAGGATCGCCTTCAATGGTTAGTAATGACATTTGGTTTTTTAAATGCTCCAAGAACATTCATGAAGTTATGACTCATGTGTTTAGTTAGAGACCATTCATTGGGATGTTTATTGTTTTTTATTTTGACGATATCCTAATCCATAGCAAAGAGGAAGCTAAACATAAAATGCATTTGGAGAAGGTTATTGAAAGCTTACGAACAGAGAATCTATATGCACAACTCAAGAAGAACACCTTTTATACTAACAGTGTTTGCTTTCTTGGTTACATAGTAATTAGTTCTGGTATTCAAGCTAACCCAGGAAATATCGAGGAATTATAAGTTGGCCAATTCCTAGGTCAATTTTGGATACAAGGAGCTTTCATGGAATGGTGTCCTTCTATCGGCGATTTATCAAAAATTTCAGCACTTTGGTTGCCCCTGTAACTGAATATTTGAAAGGAGTCATTTTCAAGTGGAATGAAGAAGTTCAAAAGAGTTTTGAATTGGCTAAAATGAAGATGACACAAGCTCCCATCCTTCAATTACCTAACTTTGATGTTTTATTTGAAGTAGAATGTGATACTTCAGGTATTGGTTTTTTATATTTTAGTGAGAATCTTAGTGGATCTAAATGGAAGTACTCCACCTATGAAAACGTGTTCTTTGCGATTGTTCGCGTATTGCAACATTGGAGTCATTATTTATTGCCAAGAGTGTTTGGACGATATAAGAACTTGAGGAACAGAAATTAACAAGACTCTCCGTGGAAGACTTTCCTCGAAAGTTTTAATATCTCATAATTCAGTGTGATACACGAGAATTTAAGGATCAAACTAAAGCAAGATAGCTTTATGGCATGCCAGCGCCGATGTTATTAGTCTACAACCAAATCGAACATTCAATGAAATACGGAAACTTGCCATCAAAATCGAACAACAAAATAAAGAGCCAAAGAAATTATGTTCCAAGAAACATTACTCCAACTAGGAGAGGACTAGTAGTGGTAGTTGTGGAAATCCCAAAGCCTATTATAGATGTAATTCTTCTAATTTGTCTTCAAAGAGTGATGAAAAGAAACGTCAGGGGGATATGACTAGGAGAAGATGTTTTTAAGTACCAAGGTTTTGGGCGTGTGCAAGCTAGATGTACAAACTGCAAGGCTGTTATGTTGGTCGAGGAAGAAGATTATTCAATCATGAAGAAAACCAGCCAATTGAGGAAGTTAATGCGGAATGCGAGGATGCCCATGTAGAAAGTGATGAAGGTGATATGCTTGTTATTTGGAGGATCTTACATGCTGAACATAAAGATAAAGAATCGTTGCAACGAAAGGCCATTTTCCACACGAGGTGTACATCGCATGTCATGGTAGGTTCAGTGATTATCGATTGTAGAAGTTGCACTAATGTTGTTTTAGAAGAGATGCTGACTACCCGAAACCTTAGAAGTTGGGTGATTGCAATATGGTGGAGGTATGAAAGTCACTAAAAGATGCTTGGTCTCTTTTTTTATTGGTAAGATTTATGAAGACTAAATTTGGTGTTATGTGGCAAAGATGGATCCTTGATATTTACTACATCGAAGACCAATGCGATATGATAAATGTGCTTTTCATGATTGATACCACAGTACCTATTCATTCATAATTGATGGGTATAGGATCATTTTGATGCCATTGCACAAAGAAGGCATAGACCGTGTCTGAAACGCTATTAACCAGATCACAAATTATTGGGCACATCAACAGAGGAGAACCATTGCACATAGCAGTAGCAATGGAAGACTCACAAGATAAGGAGCATGAGGTAGATACACAAGCCAAGAAGTTACTTGCTAAATTTGATGACGTGCTAATTTAGAACTTCCACCCATGTGCGATGTTCAACATCAAATTGACCATATCCCAGGAGTATCATGGCCTAACATAGCCGCTTGAGGATGAATCCTACACTACAAGCTTAACTCCAAAGGCAATTCGAAGAATTATTGGAGGGGATTAATAAGGTGGAGCCTTAGTCCATCTTCTTGGCTTTTTCTAGAGAAAAATGGCACTCTTAGGATGTGAGTTGAAAGTCGAGCAATCAACAAGATCACAACAAATATCGCTGCCCAATCCCAAGGTTAGATGATCTATTTGACCAATTACTTTGTTCTAATGCCCTTTGAAAGATGTATTTGAAGAGTGGGTACCACCAGTTTTGTACGAGCAAAAGAATGAATGGTCGCCTTGAATGGTTGGTAATGCCATTTGGTTTTGGGCGTGTGCAAGCTGATTGTCCAAACCGCAAGGCTGTTATGTTTGTTGAGGAAGAAGATGATTCCAATCTTGAAGAAAACCAGCCAATTGAGGAAGTTAATGCGGAAGATGAGGATGCCCATATAGAACCTGATGAAGGTGATATGCTTGTTATTCAGATGATCTTACATGCTGAACATAGAGATGAAGAATTGTTGCAATGAAAGGCCCTTTTCCGCACGAGGTGTACATCAACATGGTTATAATCGATGGTAGAAGTTACACTAATGCTGTTTCGAAAGAGATGCTAACTACATTAGGTTTGGAGACTAAGGTACACCCCAAACCATGGTCTCATTTTTTATTAGTAAGATTTATAAAGACCAAATTTGGTGTGATGTGGTAAAGATGGATGCTTGAAATTTACTACATCGAATACCAGGGCAATATTATAAGCGTGTTTTTCATGATGGATACTGCAACACCTATTCATTCATAATAGTAGGTGTTGGGCACATCAACAAAGGAGAGAAATGAACATAAGACTAGCAATAGAAGACTTACAAGATCAAGAGCATGAGTTAGACACACGAGTCAAGAAGTTACTTACTAAATTTGATGATGTGCTACGTTAGAACTTCCACCCATGTGCGATATTCAACATCAAATTGACCTTATAACAGGAGCATCACGGCCAAACAAAGCCGCATATAGGATGAATCCTACACTACAAGCTTAACACCATAGGCAAGTCGAAGAATTATTGGAGAGGCGATTAATAAGGGAGAGCCTTAGTCCATATGCAGTACTTGCTTGGCTTGTTCTTTAGAAAAATGGCACTCTGATGAATTGAGAACTCAAGATTAGATGATCTATTTGACCAATTACTTGGTTCTAAGGCCTTTTTAAAGATTGATTTGAGAGTGGGTACCACCAGATTCGTATGAGAGAAGGTTGAATGGAGGACCGCCTTCAATGGTTAGTAATGACATTTGGTTTTTTAAATGCTCGAAGAACATTCATGAAGTTATGACTCATGTGTTTAGTTAGAGACCATTCATTGGGATGTTTGTTGTTTTCTATTTTGACGATATCCTAATCCATAGGAAAGAGGAAGCTAAACATAGAATGCATTTGGAGAAGGTTTTTGAAAGCTTACGAATAGAGAAGCTATATGCACAACTCAAGAAGAACACCTTTTATACCAGCAGTGTTTGCTTTCTTGGTTACATAGTAATTAGTTCTGGTATTCAAGCTAACCCAAGAAAGATCGAGGAATTATAAGTTGGCCAATTCCTAGGTCAATTTTGGATACAAGGAGCTTTCATGGAATGGTGTCCTTCTATCGGCGATTTATCAAAAATTTCAGCACTTTGGTTGCCCCTGTAACTGAATGTTTGAAAGGAGTCATTTTCAAGTGGAATGAAGAAGTTCAAAAGAGTTTTGAATTGGCTAAAATGAAGATGACACAAGCTCCCATCCTTCAATTACCTAACTTTGATGTTTTATTTGAAGTAGAATGTGATACTTCAGGTATTGGTTTTTGATATTTTAGTGCGAATCTTAGTGGATCTAAATGGAAGTACTCCACCTATGAAAACGTGTTCTTTGCGATTGTTCGCGTATTGCAACATTGGAGTCATTATTTATTGCCAGAGTGTTTGAACGATATAAGAACTTGAGGAACACACTTTAACAAGACTCTCCGTGGAAGACTTTCCTCGAAAGTTTTAATATCTCATAATTCAGTGTGATACACGAGAATTTAAGGATCAGACTATAGCAAGATAACTTTAAGGCATGCCAGCGCCGATGTTATTAGGCTACAACCAAATCGAACAATCAATGAAATACGGAAACTTGCCATCAAAATCGAACAACAAAATAAAGAGCCAAAGAAATTATGTTCCAAGAAACAATACTCCAACTAGGAGAGGAATAGTAGTGGTAGTTGTGGAAATCCCAAAGCCTATTATAGATGTAATTCTTCTAATTTGTCTTCAAAGAGTGAGGAAAAGAAACGTCAGGGGGATATGACTAGGAGAAGATGTTTTTAAGTACCAAGGTTTTGGGCGTGTGTAAGCTAATTGTACCTGCAAGGCTGTTATGTTGGTCGAGGAACAAGATTATTCAATCATGAAGAAAACCAAAAAATTGAGGAAGTTAATGGGGAAGATGAGGATGCCCATGTAGAAAGTGATGAAGGTGATATGCTTGTTATTTGGAGGATCTTACATGCTGAACATAAAGATAAAGAATCATTGCAACGAAAGGCCCTTTTCCACACGAGGTGTACATCACATGGCATGGTAGGTTCAGTGATTATCGATGGTAGAAGTTGCACTAATGTATTTTCGGAAGAGATGCTGAGTACATTGGGTTTGGAGACTGAGGCACACCCCAAATCTTACAAAGTTAGGTGGTTGCAATATGGTGGAAGTATGAAAGTCACTAAAAGTTGCTTGGTCTCTTTTTTTTATTGGTAAGATTGATAAAGACCAAATTTGGTGTGATGTGGTAAAAGATGGATCCTTGCAATTTACTACATCATAGACCAATGCAATATGATAAGCGGAGTTTTCATGATGGATACAACAACACCTATTCATTCACATTGATGGATATAAGATCGTTTTGATGCCATTGCACAAAGAAGGCATAGACCGTGTCTAAAACGCTATTAACCAGATCACACATTTTTGGGCACATCAACAAAGGAGAACCATTGCACATAACAGTAGCAATGGAAGACTCACGAGATAAGGAGCATGAGTTAGATACACAAGCCAAGAAGTTACTTGCTAAATTTGATGATGTGCTAAGGTAGAACTTCTACCCATGTGCGATATTCAAGATCAAGTTGACCTTATACCAGGAGTATCATGACCTAACAAAGCCGCTTATAGGAAGAATGCTACACAACAAGCTTAACCAAAGGCAAGTCGAAGAATTATTGGAGGTGATTTATAAGGGAGAGCCTTAGTCCATATGCAGTATCTGCTTGGCTTTTTCTAGAGAAAAATGGCACTCCGAGGATGTGTGTTGAAAGTCGAGCAATCAACAAGATCACTATCAAATATCGTTGCCCAATCCCTTGGTTAGATGATCTATTTGACCAATTACTTGGTTCTAATGCTTTTTAAAAGATCGATTTGAAGAGTGGGCACCACCAGTTTCATACGAGAGAAGGTTGAATGATTGCCTTCAATGGTTGGTAATGCCTTTTGGTTTTGGGCGTGTGCAAGCTGATTGTCCAAACCGCAAGGCTGTTATGTTGGTTGAGGAAGAAGATTATTCCAATCATGATGAAAACCAGCCAATCGAGGATGCCCATGTAGAGCCTGATGAAGGTGATATGCTTGTTATTCGGAGGATCTTACATGCTGAACATGAAGATGAAGAATCATCAGAACGAAAGGCCCTTTTTCACACGAGGTGTACATCAATATGGTTATTATCGATGGTAGAAGTAGCACTAATGCTTTTTCGGAAGAGACGCTGACTATAAGATGATAAGCGTGTTTGGAGACTGAGGTACACTCCAAACCTTGAAAATTGGGTGGTTGGTGTTGGTATGAAAGTTACTATAAGATGCTTGGTCTTTTTTTTTATTAGTAAGATTTATAAAGACTAAATTTGGTGTGATGTGGTAAAGATGGATGCTTGTAGTTTACTACATCGAATACCAGGGCAATATGATAAACGTGTTTTTCATGATGGATACTGCAACACATATTCATTCATAACAGTAGGTGTTGGGCACATCAACAAAGGAGAGCAATGAACATAACAGTAGCAATAGAAGACTTACAAGATAAAGAGCATGAGTTAGATACACGAGAAAAGAAGTTACTTGCTAAATTTGATGATGTGCTAAGTTAGAACTTCTACCTATGCGCGATATTCAACATCAAATTGACCTTATACCAGGAGCATCATGGCCAAACATAGCCGCTTATAGGATGAATCCTACACTACAAGCTTAACACCAAAGGCAAGTCGAAGAATTATTGGAGAGGGGACTAACAAGGGAGAGCCTTAGTCCATATGCAGTACCTGCTTGGTTTGTTCTTGAGAAAAATGGCACTCTGATGATCTATTTGAGAACTCAAGGTTAGATGATCTATTTGACCAATTACTTGGTTCTAAGGCCTTTTTAAAGATTGATTTAAGAGTGGGTACCACCAGATTCGTATGAGAGAAGGTTGAATGGAGGACCGTCTTTAATGTTTGGTAATGACATTTGGTTTTTCAAATGATCCAAGAACTTTCATGAGGCTTATGACTCATGTGTTTAGTTAGAGACTATTCATTGGGATGTTTGTTGTTTTCTACTTTGACGATATCCTAATCCATATCAAAGAGGAAGCTGAACACCGAATGCATTTGGAGAAGGTTTTTGAAAGCTTACGAACAGAGAAGATATATGCAAAACTCAAGAAGAATGCCTTTTATACTGACAATGTTTGCTTTCTTGGTTACAAAGTAACTATTGCTGGTATTCAAGCTAACCCAAGCAAGATCGAGGAATGAAACATTTCAGCACTTTGGTTGCCCTATAATTGAATGTTTGAAAGGATTCATGTTCAAGTGGAATGAATAAGTTCAAAAGAGTTTTCAATTCACTAAAAAGAATATGCCCTGGTCTTCCAAGTAGTAGTTGGCAAGCTTCCATCTTTACCACATCACACCAAATTTGGTCTTATCATACTAGTAGAAAAATAGACCAAACATCTTTTAGTGACTTTCATACCTCCACCATATTGCAACCTCCTAACTTTTTAAGGTTTTAGGTGTACCTTAGTCTCCAAACCCAATGTAAACAGCATCTCTTCCGAAAGAGCATTAATGCAACTTTGTAAGGTTTTGGGTATACCTTAGTCTCCAAACCCAATGTAGTCAGCTTCTCAACTGACTACATTGCCACGTGATGTACACGGTGTGTGGAAAAGGGCCTTTCGTTGCGGTGATTCTTCATCTTCATGTTCAACATGTAAGATCCTTCGAATAACAAACATATCACATTCATTAGGTTCTATATAGGCATCCTTATCTTAGTCATTAACTTCCTCAATTGGCTGGATTTTCTTCATGATTGGAGATCATATTCTTCCTCAACCAACACAATAGCCTTGCGGTTTGGACAATAATCTTGCATACCCCAAAGGCTTTGCACTTAAAAACAACTTCTCCTAGTCCTATCCCCCTGAGGTTGAGTTACATTTCCCTTTGAAGAGCAATTAGATGAATTAAGTCTATTACTGGCTTTGGAAACTCTACCCATTTTTCATGACTTGTGTTGAGCTTTTGTTGGTGACTAAGACTCCTCTCATGATTGGAACATAGCACAAACTCTCTCGGTAATAAGTAATGTCTCCAATGTTGCAACACACGAATAATAGTAGAGAACTCGTTTTTATAGGTGGAGTACTTCCATTTAGATCCACTAAGCTTCTCGCTAAAATATCAAAAACCAATACCTGAAGTATCAAATAAAACATAAAACCAATACCTGAACTATCAAATAAAACATCAAAGTAAGGTAATTGAAGGATGGGAGCTTGCGTCATCTTCTTTTTAACCAATTCAAAACTCTTTTGAACTTCTTCATTCCACTTGAACATAACTCCTTTCAAACATTCAATTAGAGGGGCAACCAAAGTGCTGAGATTTTTGATTAATTGCCGACAAAAGGACACCATTTCATGAAAGCTCCTTGTATCCGAAATTGACCTAGGAATTGGCCAACTTATGATTGCCTCAATCTTGATTGGTTTAGCTTGAATACCAGCACTAGTTACTATGTAACCAAGAAAGCAAACACTGCTAGTATAAAAGGTGTTCTTCTTGAGTTGTGCATATAGCTTCTCTGTTTGTAAGCTTTCAAAAACCTTCTCCAAATGCATCATATGTTTAGCTTCCTATATGGATTAGCATATCATCAAAGTAGAAAACAACAAACATCCTAAATAATGGTCTCCAACTAAACACATGAGTCATAACCTCATGAATGTTCTTGGAGCATTTAAAAAAACAAATGTCATTACCAACCATTGAAGGAGGTCCACCATTCAACCTTCTCTCATACGAATTTGGTGGTACCCACTCTCAAATCAATCTTTAAAAAGGCCTTAGAACCAAGTAACTAGTCAAATAGATCATCTAATCTTGAGTTCTCAAATAGATCATCAGAGTGCCGTTTTTCCAAAGAACAAGCCAAGCAGGTACTGCATATGGACTAAGGCTCTCCCTTGTTAATCGCCTCTCCAATAATTCTTCGACTTGCCTTTGGTGTTAAGCTTGTAGTGTAGGATTCATCATATAAGTGACTTTGTTTGGCCTTGATCCTCCTGGTATAAGGTCAATTCGATGTCGAATATCGCGCATGGGTGGAAGTTCTAACTTAGCACATCATCAAATTTAGCAAGTTACTTCTTGGCTCGTGTATCTAACTCATAGTCCTTATCTTATGAGTCTTCTATTGCTCTCCTTTGTTGATGTACCCAACACCTACTGCTATGAATGAATAGGTGTTGCGGTATCCATCATGAAAAGCACGATTATCATATTACCATGGTCTTCGATGTAGTAAATTGCAAGCACATCTTTACCATATCACACCAAATTTGGTCTTTATAAATTGTACTAATAAAAAAAGAGACCAAGCATCTTCTAGTGACTTTCATACCTCGACCATATTTCAACCACCCACCTTTTCAAGGTTTAGGGTGTACCTCAGTCTCCAAACCCAATGTAGTCAGCATCTCTTCCGAAACAACATTAGTGCAACTTCTACCATTGATAATAACCATGTTGATGTACACCTCGTGTGGAAAAGGGCCTTTCGTTGTGATGATCCTTCATCTTCATGTTCAGCACGTAAGATCCTCCGAATAACAAGCGTATCATTTTCATAAGGCTCTACATTGGTATCCTCGTCTTTCGCATTAACTTCCTCAATTGGCTTGTTTTCTACATGATTGGAATCATCTTCTTCCTCAACCAACATAACAGCCTTACGGTTTGGACAATCGACTTGCACACGCAACCAAAGCTCTTCAGATTGGGTAAGATCATTAGATACGAAAAAAGCTCGATGCAAGGCATGAAAAATGGGTAAGTTTCATCAGATTGTCCAAACCGCAAGGCCGTTGTGTTGGTTGAGGAAGAAGATGATCTCCAATCATGAAGAAAACCAGCCAATTGAGGAAGTTAATGAGGAAGATGCGGATGCCCATGTAGAATCTGATGAAGGTGATACGCTTGTTATTCGAAGGATTTTACATGCTAAACATGAAAATGAAAAATCATCGCAACGAAAGGCCCTTTTCCACACAAGGTGTACATCACATAGCAAGGTATGTTCAGTGATTATCGATGGTAGAAGTTGCACTAGTGTTGTTTCATAAGAGATGCTTACATTGGATTTGAAGACTGAGGTGGTACACCCAAAACCTTAAAAAGTTAGGAGGTTGCAATATGGTGGAGATATGAGTCACTAAAAGATGCTTTTGGTGGGATGTGGTAAAGATGGATGCTTGCCATTTACTACTTGGAAGACAAGAGGAATATGGTAAGCGTGCTTTTCATGATAAAACCCGTAAGACCTATTCATTCATAATTGATGGGCATGAGATCACTTTGACGGCATTGCACCCTAAACAACTTTTAAAGAAGTCAAAGACCGTGTCTGATAGGCTTATGACCAAATCATAAATTATTATTCACATCAATAAAGAAGAGCCATTGTTAGAAGATGTGATCTCTGAACCATTAGAACTTTCACCCATGTGCGATATTAAACATCTAATTGACCACCATGAGCATCGTGACCAAACAAAGCCGCTAATAGGATTCAATCCTACACTACAAGCTGAACACCAAAGGCAAGTCGAAGAATTATTGGAGACGGGTTTAATAAGGGAGAGCCTGTGCTGTACTTGCTTTGCTTGTTCTTGAGAAAAATGGCACTTGGAAGAGGTGTGTTGACAGTCGAGCAATCAACAAGATCACTATCTAATATCGCATTTCAATCCCAAGGTTAGATGATTTATTTGACAAATTACTTAGTTCTAAGGTTGATTTGAAGAGTGGATACGACCAAATTCGTATGAGAGAAGGTTGAACTGAGGACTGCCATCAAGACTAACCATGGGTTGTATGAATGGTTCGTAATGCCTTTTGGTTTTTCAAATGCTCCGAGCACATTCATGAGGCTTATGAGTCCATTCATTGAGAGGTTTGTTGGTGTCTACTTTTACCATATCCTAATATATGCAAAGAGGAAGTTGAACATAGAATGCATTTGGAGAAGGTTTTTGAAACCTTAGGAGAGAGAGATTGTATGAATAACTAAAGAAGAACATCTTTCATACTAATAGTATTTGCTTTCTCGGTTACATGGTAACTAGTGCTGGTATTGAAGCTGACCCAAGCAAGATCGAGGCAATTCCTAGGTCAACTTCGGATATAAGGAGCTTTTATGGAATGATATCCTTCTATCGATGATTTATCAAAAATTTTAGCACTTTGGTTGCCCCTATAATTGAGTGTTTGAGAGGAGGCATGTTCAAGTGGAATGAAGAAGCTCAAAAGAGTTTTGAATTGATAAAAGATGCTTGGTCTCTTTTTCTATTGGTATTATAATGACCATGTGGTAAAGATGGATACTTGCCATTTACTAGTTGGAAGACCTATTTAGCGTGCTTTTTATGATGGATACCATAACACATTTTCATTTATAATTGATGGACATAAGATCGTTTTGACACTATTACACCCTAAAGAACTTATAAAGAAGGCAAAGACCGTGTCTGATACGCTAATGACCAGATCACAAAGGAAAGCCATTGCACATAACAGTAGCCATGGAAGACTCACAAGATAAGGAGCATGATAACACGAGCTCTGAAGATGTTCCATTAAAAATTCTACCATGCGCGATATTCAACATGAAATAGACCTTATACCAAGAGCATCGTGGCAAAGCAAAGCCGCTTATTGGATGAATCCTACACTACAAGCTGAACTCCAAAGGCAAGTCGAAGAATTACTGGAGAGGGATAGGGAGAGACAATCCCATACCTGCTTTGCTTGTTCCTAAGAAATATGGCACCTGGCGGATATGTGTTGACAGTCGAACATTTAACAAGACTACGAACAAATATCGCTTTCCAATCCCAAGGTCAGATTTTTTGACCAATTACATGGTTCTAATGTTTTGATTTGAAGAGTGGGTACCAACCAGATTCGTAAGATTTGATGAGCTGCCTTCAAGACTAACCAAGACTTGTCAAATGCTCCGAGCACATTCATGAGGCATATGATTGTTTAGATCTATGCAAAGAGGAAGATTAACATGGAATGCATTTGTAGGAGGTTTTTGAAACCCTAATGAGAGAGAAGCTGTATGCACAATTCAATAAGAACATCTTTTTATACTAAAAGTGTTTGCTTTGTAAGTTGCATAGTAGCTAGTGCTAGTATTCAAGCAGAACCGAGCAAGATCGAGGCAATCATAAGCTGTCCAATTCCTAGATCGATTTTGGATATAAGGAGGTTCACGGAGTGGTGTATATCGACGACTTATAAAAAAATTTGGCACTTTGGTTTCCCAGTTAAGTGCTTGAAAGGAAGAATGGTCAAGTGGAATAAAGAAGCTCAAAAGGGTTTTGAATCGTTAAAAAAGAAACTGGCAGACGCTCATATCCTTCAGTTACATAACTTTGATGTTTTATTTGATGTAGAATGTGATGGGTTAAGTGTTGGCACTAGAAGAGCCACGAAAGTAAGTGACTTATTTAAGCGATAAGCTAACTGAACCTATATTGAAGTACTCCATCTATGAAAAAGAGTTCTATGCTATTGTTCACTTGTTGGAACCAAGAGAGTGATCATAAGGTAATAAAGTATCTTAGGCACCAACAAAAGCACAAGCAAGACATGTAAAATGCGTAGAGTTTCTTCACTATATCAAGTTTGTAATCAAGCACAAAGCGGGAAAGCTCAATCAAGTGGCTGATGCTTTCTGACCGTGTTTGCTTTATATGATTCAAATAAATGTATTTGGATTCGACCATGTACTTTAGAGATGTTTGGAAAAGAGGCTTGGAGGGTCCACAAATCTCTTCAAGGGAGTTGTGAGGGAAGCACATGAGGATGGATAAGCTGTTCATTATGGCCATTCTAAAACATTGGAGATGATTCAAGAAAACTTCTAATGGCCTATAAGATGGATGCTTGCAATTTACTACTTGGAAGATGCAATATGATAAGCGAGCTTTTCATGATGGATATTGTAACACATATTCGTTCATAATTGCTGGGCGTAAGATCGCTTTGACGCCATTGCACCCTAAATAACTTTTAATGAAGGCAAAGACCTTGTCTGATATGGTAATGACCAAATCACAAATTATTAGGCATATCGATAAACGAGAGCCATTGTTTGATGATGTGATCTATGAACCATTGGAACTTCCACCCATGCGCGATATTAGCCATGTCTTGTATGAGTGGTTGGTAATGCCTTTTGTTTTTTCAAATGCTCCGAGCACATTCTTGAGGCTTATGAATCCATTCATTGAGAAGTTTGTTGTTGTCTACTTTAAACAAAGAGGAAGTTGAACAAAGAATGCATTTGGAGAAGGTTTTTGAAACCTTAAGGAGAGAGAAGTTGTATGCACAACTGAAGAAGAACGCCTTTTATACTAATAGTGTTTGTTTTCTTGGTTACAATTTAATTAGTGCTGGTATTGAAGCTGACTTGAGATCGAGGCAATTCCTAGGTCAACTTCGGATATAAGGAGCTTTCATGGAATGGTGTCCTTCTATCAAAGATGTATCAAAAATTGGAGCACTTTGGTTGCCCTTATAATTGAGTGTTTGAAAGGAGACATGTTCAAGTTGAATGAAGAAGCTCAAAATAGTTTTGAATTGATAAAACATAAGCTCCTATCTTTCAGTTATCTAACTTTGATGTTTTGTTTGAAGTAGAATGTGATGCATCAGATAATGTATTGGAGGAGTTCTTAGCTAGGAAGGTAAACCCATGGCTTATTTTAGCGAGAAGCTAAGTGGATATAAATTGAAGTACTCCTCCTATGAAAAAGAGTTCTACGCTAATGTTCACGTGTTTCAACCAAGAGAGTTTGTGCTATATTCTGATCATGAAGCACTAAAGTATCTTAGTCACCAGCAAAAGCTCAACGCAAGGAATGCAAAATGGGCGAGAGTTTCTTCAGAATTTACAGTTCGTAATCAAGCGTAAATGCATGGCATTCAGAATGTTGGAACAAATGCTTGGAGGGTCCTCACAGAGTGTTTGTATTTCGACATGGGTTTCTTTACTTTGGAAAGCAGCGATGCATACCACAAACCTCTTTAAGGGAGTTCATTGAGAGGGAAGCTCATGAAGGTGGATTAGCGGGTCATTTTGGATATTCTAAACATTGAAGATGATTCAAGAAAATTTCTTTTGGCCTAAATTGAACAAAGATGTGTCGAGGCTGATTGAGCATTGTGAAACATGTAGAAAAGCAAAAATACATGGGGCAATAAGGGATTATCCTTTGCCAATTCCAACAACACCAGGAACAGATTATCATGGACTTTGTGATTGGATTGCCAAGGACTCAAGGAAGGTAAGGATGCTATCTTCAATGTTGTTGACAGATATCTCAGATGGCACACTTTATCCCAAGTAACAAGACAAGTGATGCTCATGTGGCTGTTTTGTGCTCTATGAACCCTTAAACCCTATTATTTTGGTGGAAATGCTAATGAGAGGGTTACGCAATTAAAATAGATATTGAGAGACAAATAAAGGCATATATGAAACAAGTTGATAAGAAGAGGAAACAACAGTTCTTGAATGTGGGATGCATTGTTTGGCTATACCTAAAGAAAGAAATATTTTTTAACCAAAAGTATCCAAAGTTGCAACCAAGAGTTGTTGGTTCGTCTCGAGTTGTTCTTTTAAAGTTAGATGACAATGCTTACAGAGTGGATTTATCACACGATTATGGGGTGTCACCAATATTTAATGTTGCTCACCTTGCCAAAGATTGATCTCAAGAAGCCAAGACCTTTCCTTCTTAAAATAGGATTTAATTTATTCATTTTAGAATAATGATTTTCCTTTTAGTAGGATTCTAGTTTCTGTTCCTTATAGAATAGGAATTTACTTTTCTTGTCTAGTAATTTTATTTCCTTATTAGAAGAGGAATGTAGTCATCAAAGAAATAAATCCTAGGTGGATAAAGGGTTCTCTTGACTTGTAGAATGTAATTCACGTTTTTGAGCTTTACCCTAATTTGCAATAGAGTGGTTTTTTTCTATTTTTTCTTCTTTATCCTTGTTTTTGGTTCTAAGTAATGTGGTGATAGTCCTTATCTTGTTTTCAATTGCTTATGGTGTTTCTTTATCACGTTAACTAACTCCAAAGTGGTGAATTTAGAAATCTTATAGTTCTTGATTGTTCAAGAATACATTTCTTGATCTAAATTTGTTTTTTTTTTGTTATTGTAGGATCATGACTTTCCTTAGTGTACATCATCAATATTTACTGATTTTGATCAAGTAAGTATTCTTATAGTTTAGATTGTCACCTTTCATCTAGTTTTTAAATCATCAGATTCGGAGTCCTAAAGCTTGAGATACTCTATTTCTAGAAACCGGCCCACAAACCACGTTTACTTTCAAGATCTCGATCCTTGTCGGTTAGTTCTTTGTTAACTCGAAGAATCACGTCAATTTGGTATCAGAACAGCAGGTGGTGAGCCTAATATTCTAGCAAGAAAAGTCCATTGGGTTCAAGAAGGTGAAAGAAGAGCAGTCGATCATGACATGGAGATGGAAGAAGGACAAAGGCAACTACAGCACTACGAAAGGCAAGAACGACGTAGAGGACCCAATGAAGAAGATCAAGGGGACTGTAATCCCTTTCATGTGGCTGATGCAAAGTACTTTACTGAAAATTCGGATCCTCCTAGGAGACAACGAGATGATGACTCCGATCGCCCAAGGAGAACGTAGAACCATTTTAGAGAAAAGGGATAATGTGAAGGTTGATGTTCCTGATTTTGATGGAAAAGCGCAAGGGAATATGTTTATGGAGTGGTTATTGATCGTAGAACGAATCTTTGAGTTTGGGAATTATTCTGAGGAATAAAAAGGTTAAGATCGCTACCATCAAGTTTAAGGAGACCGGGTTGGTTATGGTATGATTCTACCTCGGGATTAGATGAAGAGAGAATTTCGAAGACTTTACGTACAAACAAGAGAAATATCATCAATTTCATAACTTTCACTAAGGAGACCGGGCTGTGGAAGACTATAATCTAAAGTTTGAATATGTCACGTCCCAAATTACCTCCTAAACGTGACCGGAACCCAGCTAACACCACCTGCTATGCGAACTATACTTTTATACCTTAACCATTAATTTGCAATATTTTATTAACTATGAGTATCCAAATAATTTTGGTAATTAATTGTGAACAAATGGTATCTCACATGGACAAATGATAAAGACTCTTTTGGCAGCCTCCACGAATGATGCGGCGGCTCACCTCAATAACTGGGTAAACTCCAGCAAATTCGTCAGTTATTAGCTTCGTCTTCATTGACATGCAAATAAGGAGGGGGTTATATGTAAATATTACTCAGTAAGATCCTCGACCCGCCATAACACGAATGATATATAAATATGATAATTATACAATAACTCAACATTTGTGTATCAACAGTTATTACGAATTAACCAACAAGGATACCCACTGAGGACATATCATAGTTACAGTGAAAGAAATTTACCAACACACCACGAGTCTACAATGGCACCATAATGCCTCGAATATATAATAGAGCATACACAATGCTTGGGTGGTGTACAAAAGCATATACAATGCCCCAACACCATGGCGCACAGCCGTATGAAACTCAACATCAAGGCCCAAAGCCGTATCAATCTCAATATCTTGGTGCACAGTTGTATCAAACTCAGTACAATAACGCACGGTCATATTGAAACTCAATACCATTGTGCATTGCCATATCAAACTCAACATCATGGCGCACAGCTGTATCAAACTATCAAATAACTTTTAAAATAATATCTATTTTTATTTATAAAATAATATATCTTTTTATTTATAAAATAATATATTTTTTTATTTATAAAATAATATATTTGCGGCTAGTGTAAGACCACCGACTATGCCAAGGGCAAGCTTGTCCCAACACATGGACTAGGCAGAGATAATACACTTTCAAAACGGGTTTTTAGAAAAGCAAGTATCAAAGCTTAAAGTCTCACTTACCTCGCTAACAAAAAGTTTCCAGACCTTGCAATATTTGAAACACCAACCAAAAAGCGTTCAATGGCCTCGATCTATACAACATATAATAATCCATGTTACTTATTCTAGTTGGGGGTCATGTTGTATTTTTCCTTGGTTTCAAACACCAGAGCTAAATCTTAATATTCCACACTTCAAGTCATGAATTTAAATGGTAAAATTATGTGTCACTATTAGAATAAAATTTGATACTCCACTTTAACTTTGTTGGTAGAAAGTCTTGAACTTTATGAAGAAACGAGTCAAGAAGAATGTGTTGATGAATTTTTTGATTCTATTCCAATTTTTGGAAGAAAGATTCAGCTTTTATGATGAAATGGGCATTTGGTTGAGAGTAAAAAGGAAAGTAAAGTTTTTTATGGTGGCACTAGTATTAATTGCTTTACTTATCTTATTTCTACTTTTGAAAGAATATTCTCGTTGCATTTGCTAATGCTTTTGTGAGAAAAGGTAAGAATTTTATTTTTAGTAGTTTGATTGATCATTGTAAGCAAAAAGAACCTAACTTTGGGTTCAACAAGGAAAGTTGCTAAGGGTAAGGAAAGCCTTGAATGTTAACTTTGGCATATTATTTTTCTAAGAGCTTTTGCTACGGACCCAAATCTATGGGCTGCAACGATTACCCTGTACCTTACTCAATCGAATATACATAGCTTTCTTATCGTACTTTCATTAGCAAATGGTTCAAACAAGCCATCATGGGCTAACCAGAATAAACAAGTACAACATGACACAACCTGATATAATAACTTATACATGTGAAATACAGGCTTGTAAGACCAACATGATCATTTGTAAACTAAACATAGGCTGACAAGGCCATACAAGTATCCATATACATGACATTTGTCTACAAGCCTATAAGAGTACACAAGTATCATAAAGGTCGGGACTGCGCTCCACTATATGTGTCCTAATTATACTGAACAAATAAGCAACTCCGAGGCAAATGGAGTGCACCAACATCTTTCGCTGAGCATATAGCCTGTTTGGAGGACTCTCTGACTCTTATAAAGTTGTGAGCTTATTACAGACCTTTTGATGTCCTTCCTTGCCTATAATTATTCGTTGTTACTTATCTCCATGCCCTTGTGCTTGTAAGTTTGCCTTTGGACTAATATTTTGACCGACTCCCCAGTGGCACTCTCTTTTATTCCCGTAATATTCATACGGTATCTGTAACTACCCCGACTCATATTTGAGTATATCTCAAGCCTTAAAACGACATTACTGCGGGGCTGAATTCACTATATTGGGCTTTTCTATCTTGCACGTTCTACTGATTCGTCTGTAACCTCCTACATAGCCATAACTAGGCTCTTCCTGAATCTATTGCTAATTAGTCTGATGTACTTTCAAGGTTTTGCACATTTCAAGCACAAAGAAGAGAGAAAAACAAAAGCACCCCATTAAAGTTTTTCACAAAAGTAGCGTAAGCATTCTTCAAACTCATGTTAGAAGAATGTAAGATGAAAAGAAGCCTCACCCACATGTTCCTCAATCCCGTCCTTTTCTTAAGCTACACCTGTTAGCCCCCAATAGGGTATACTAAGGGACTTACTATACAGGCGTGCAATTAAGAAGATTTTGTATCTAAGAGATTCCTTTTGACCGGAAATAAGAAACATGTATAGCAAAAAAGAGACTATCATCTGATCTACATAATTATTATGCATTTCTGCACATCTAAAATACAATAACTTTTATGGTTACATTGGCTTTTAAACAAAGAAGAAAATTAAGCTTGCTAGTAAACTCCCTCCAAATTCAGCGATAAACGCTATATATTGAGGGCCAAAACAAGCTATATATGAAGAGCATTTTTAGAGATAACTGCTAAAATAATAAAGTTACATAAATTTGCAACTACGTAAACAAGACAAGCACAGGCAGCAAAAACTATTGACATTCCATTCCAATATCTACTAAAATAATCTTATTAGACAACACTCCTTAAAAGTTGATATAAAATATATGCTAACACTAGTTATAGCAAACTAAAGATGTGCTCCTATGATTTTTGCATATGATCCAGAAGATCCCCTAAATATAATTATATAAAATATACACAAAGTTCTCTTCAACATATATTCGTCTTCCAGCACAACAAATCGCCTTCAAGATGTTCAAGCAGTTCTTCTGCGTGCTCAGAGATTGGGTCACGAAATGCCTGGGCAGGGGAATTGCTAATAAAAGAACTTGAAGAGTTTAATAGCAATGCATTAGCTGATATAGTGAACAAACATCAGTGTAGGTTAATGCTGCGAATCAAATATGTCTCCAACCACTCGGAAAGCAAGTGAGTAGAACGTCATTCTTTCCTCTTAAATTGGGTCGTCCATTGTCGAGTATTTCCCATGTTTTATTCTACTTATCTCACGATAATCTCTCTAGCTCATTTACATATGACAGTAAGATACAAAAGATACTTTATCTTGGTACTCGGATGAATGAGGTACCGGGGTGTCCGTCGCGGCTAATCGGATTGGGTAGTGACAAACAACTTCTCTGGGTGATTGTTATATGTGCCGTTTCATAATGTATTGTATAGTATTGTACTGTATCATTTTAATTTATATAATGTTTGGATAGATTGTATTATTTGCCGTCTTTCTATGTTGTCGTGCACTAACAATATGAAGAATAAACTTGCAATATTATAAAGAAAAAAGTAAGGTACGAGATAGAATTATTATATAAAAAGTAAAGGATAAAATCAGATTATTTAATAACAAAGAAGGGTAAGATGAGAGAGAAAAAATAGTAAGTTAACGACGTGACCATACCAAATCGATCTTTTCATAAAATGACACTTTTTGTCATTACGTAACATCATATTTAACGATATGATATAATAAAATTTAAGTAACAATCAAAACAATTATTATATTTAAAGCATCAGTATGATACAATAGAACATGTAACAACCATCCGAACCAGCTGTAAAGTGCGAGCAGCTTGATTCACTAATTTTCTAATCGATGAAACGAGCACTAATTGAATTATGTAACCGTATATAATTTCTGATAATTTAGGGAAACTTACACAACTATCCCAAATAAATCTCAACTTACCAACCTCTAGCCATTAGTCATAGACTCACTAAAACTGGACAACAACAAACCAAATAGTAGGATTCTTTCTCTCAAAAAATCATATGCAAAAATCATCTTCCATATATTTAAGCGTGATTAGCAACATTAGATACAAAGTGGAAAGGATTTTTCATGACCGGGGTAGAAAATAAGGTGATGAAATATAAAAATTTATATAGTACTCCAAAAATCTAAACAAAAAAGGAACTTTCTCAATGGGTATAGTTGAAATTCAATGAAAATAGATAGATAAGTCAATAACAAAATTTGAGGAAGATTGGAAGTGATTTGGACTGATTTTGTATCAAAATTCGTAATTATATCGAGTTCAAAAAGTATTCTGCGACACATGTATAAAATGTATCACGCATGTATCTCACACATATGCATACATGTGATACACAAATGATATACAGTGTGATACACATTATGTTTTTTCATATTCAGCTTTTCTTCCAATTTTCAATTCAAACAACATCAAAACTTTACCGAACCATCCCAAAATTAAAATAAATATTTATTTTTTTGTTACAAATAGCTAATTAGCTAATTTGACTAATATTAATAATATTTTATTAATTAGTCAATTTTAATAATGAACTTTTTATAAATGAATATAGCTGAGAACATAGTGGCACATGTGACATAGTAACAGGGATATTTATCGGATGATTTCTGCTTATCAAGGAACACCGCGCCGTGATGGGGTTTGCTACCTCTTGGAGGAATCCCTACTTGTCGGCCCCCAAGATTTTTCGCGCTAACCATCCATTAACGTAGTGGTAGTAGTATTTAGTCCAAAAACACGTAACTCGCCCAAGCACAAACACTGTCGTTTTGTGTACTGCCGACCTCCTAAGTACTTTTGTTTTCATCGTCAGATCCTACACCACTAGTATTCTTTTGTGTCAAATACTACTACAAGTAAAATCTCCTCTTGCTTCCCTTTCACTTTTTCCTTTTTTAGATTTTCTAATCTTCTTTTTGTCTGTTACATTATTTTCTCACTCTCTGCATGATTGTTGATCTTAAAAGCGGGAGCCAGTACCCAAATGGGGTTCAATTCTTGGTTATTGCAGGGGCGAATTAGAAGCAGAAAGATCCAATCTTTATGTGTTAGAAGTTCCTTTAATAATGCTGGTGGTACTAGTTCTTCTGATGAGAAGGGCCTTCTTTTGGGTGCTGAGAGGGATGGCTGGCTCTGTTGTTGGTTTTCAATTGATTCCCCGTCCTGGTACTTCTCTTTTGTTTTCTTGAATTTAAGGTTACTGTTCAGTAATATTCTTTTTATATGTTTCTGTTATTTTTATGCGGGTTTGGTTTAACTTGATCAAACTACTAAAAATCACATCTTCAAGATAGCACAATTCTTAGTTCTCCATTTAATTATACAAATGCCCATTTCCTACCTAAAAAGTGGGTGGTCAAAGTTACTCTGTGCTGGTGGGAGGGTAGCAGATATCTGATGGAATAGTTGAGTGGGTGCAAGTTGGCCCGAACACCACCTTTATCAATAAAAGAAAAAAAGAAGAGAAGAGGGTGCATGGAAGGTGAGAAGATTTGCTAAAGGGATAGAGTTTCACGGTGTAGTTTGGACAAATGCTCATTACTTCTGATAAAGTGACCGATATGACTTCTGTTACGCTGAAGTTTGTATTTGATGAAGTGAACAAAGGCCGAGAACATTTAACTTGATAATTACACTATATGAGCTCTGTTGAAGTGTTCTGGGACAATGTTAGAATTCAACAATATGTTATTGATTAATACTATAGTTTAGACTACTTATTGACTAGTGCTATTGGGGGTCAACGACTTATGACCTGGCTGCTAGAAAAGGTTACAATTAGTCGGACTAGATGGGGTATCTGGTCAATTTAAGTTGGGGTTTAGACTAGAGTGTGATTGAGGATAGTGGGTCACGAGCTTGACAGAACTCATGACATTGCCTTTGTATGTGTGTGTTTAGACTAGAGTGTGATTGCAACTATTGCTATCAACTTTGTGTTGCTGCAGTTTTATCTAATAATAATGCCATCTTAGCTTCTATCTCTAGTCTTTCGATAATCTATAAGGTAATGTATTAGTACGTAATACACCTTTTCTGAAAAATAAAAGAAAAAGAAAATATGGACTTGTTATTTGTTCCTTGAAGTGCTTCATATTTAGACATTCATATCGTGGTTAACTGATTACTGTCAGTGACTGCCATCTGATATTTATGCTTTATTTTGAATGTTCGGACTTGAGTGAGGGGTTATTGTATGGGCCTCTAGTGCGTGTTTAGATATTTGTACACTCTTATCATGTAACTATGTTAGCCACGCTATATCAATTGTAGCCTTGGTAACACTTCTCTCCATTCACCTGCAACACCTTAACGTGCTGTGGAATATCTTAATTCTGCTTATATGTGCTATGGACCAGTTTATGACAGAATCCTTCTGCTGATATCCTAGTGTTCTATGGTGCAGACTTTTAGCAGCCAAGTATGGTCCTTATGGTGCTTACAAGGATGCTTGTAGTATTGTCGTAACACACAACATTGCACATCAGGTACTTCCGTAATTTACTTCTCTCTATTTCTGTGATAAGGAGATATAGCTGCCCGCAAGTTTGCATCTGTCTGAATGTCTCCTGTTTTGATGACTCTGAGTTACAGGCTTATATTTTCTGGTCAGACTGTAACATCCTCATGTTTTTTTTTTAAATTCTTAGTCATCAGAATGGTTGTTCTTGGTTTGAATTTGATGTATTTAATCACTCAACTCATGTTCACTTCCTGAATCTGTGATCTACTAGAACATGAGCCAATCTCAAACTGTTGATTCTCGGTTCACAAAAATGTGATTTGATTTAAGATTCACAGTTCCCGGGACTGGTTGCTCTAGGAATATAAATGTCTCTCATTTAGTGGAGATTTGAAGTTTGATACTCGAAGCTCCTTACTGATAAAATCTTCTAGGCACCTTCCATAAGTAGGAAAGTTAAAGAGAAACTGACCTAATCTTCTTAGGTCAGTTTGTTGTTTTGGACGTATTCTGATTGGTTTAGAGAAAGTAAGTGGGTGATTGCGAGGTGGATTCTACACTCCTAATGTCTGATTTCATTGCTTATTGGTACTAGGATAGTTCATCATCTACCTTGTATTTGGTCTATCTCAACCATATGCCGTGACCTGTGGTTCATCTTATTGATTGCTGGATGGAATATTCCTGTACAACTAAGTTATGCAGTGGCTAGTATTGTCTGCACCTTGAGGTTATTAGTGTTTTATTTTATATCGTCATACATCATCTTTTGTTTGGTATTTCATAGGGAGTGCAGCCTGCAGCAACCTACTATAATTTGGGATTGCCTCCAGAATGGTATGGAGCACTTGAATGGATATCCCACTTGGGCAAGGGCGCATGTGCTTGACACTGGTGAAACAGTCAATGGTTTGAAAGGGGCAGTCGCAATTGCTGATCGGATACCAGGTCTGTACAAAAATTTCCACTTATGTATACTAATCGAAAAATACTAGGAATCATATCACTGATTATGGTTCATGAATTTCTTGTTATGAGAAATCTACATGACTTCATGATAAATTGTCGAACATTGTTATTGAGTATATAAAAAAATTGCATTTTGCATGTCTTTTTTTCTTTGTAATTACCTTTTTTTTGGTGGCAGGGGTACTCGTGGGAAATAACAACTCCTGAAGGGGGATATGGACTACATGAGCTGTTGACCAGTAGAAAGTCAGTTCTTAATGTTACGCTTCTTATTGTAATCCTAGTATGGTAAGATATATGTTGATTGAAGAGGCATCTTTACAAGGATTAGCTTCATTTTAACCAAGTCCTTATTTTTGCTAAACGTCAAGACCAAAGCCAAGGCTAAGTGCAGTAATGACCTTAACTGTGGATTCCATTGTCTCTGAACTTTATAATTACTTTCGCCAAGGAGACCAGACTCTAGAAGAATATACTCTCGAGAGTTTGAATACCTCATGATTAAGTGTGATACCCGAGAATTTGAGGAACAGACTATAGCATGATATATTGTTGGATTAAGGCGTGCCATTGCCGATGTTATTCGCCTACAACCTTATTGGAAATTCAATGATGTACGAAAGCTTTCCATTAACATCGAACATCAAAAAAGGAGCCAAAGGAATTATATTCCAAGAAGAATTACCCAACCAGGGGAGTGCTAGTAGTGGTAGTGGTGGAAATCACAAAGTCAATTATAGACGTAATTCTTCTAATTCATCTTCAAAGAGTGATGAAAAGAAACCTCAAGGGGAAATGACTAAAAAAAATATTTTAAGTGCCAAGGTTTTGGGCATGTGCAAGCTGATTGTCCCAACCGAAAGGCTATTATGTTGGTTGATGAAGAAGATGATTCCAATCATGAAGAAAACCATCCAATTGAGAAATTAATAAGATGGATGACGATGCCTATGTAGAACCTGATGAAGGTGATATTCTTCTTATTCAAAGGATCTTACACGCTGAACATGACGATGAAGAGTCATCGCAATGAAAGGCTCTTTTCCACACGAGGTGTATATCACGTGGTAAGGTATGTTCAGTGATTATTGATGGTGGAAGTTGCACTAATGCTGTTTCGGAAGATATGCTGACCAAATTGGATTTGGAGACTGAGATACACCCCAAACCTTACCAAGTCAGGTGGCTGCATTATGGTGGAGGTATGAAAGTCACTAAAAGATGCTTGATCTCTTTTTCTTTTGGGAAGATCTATTAAGACCAAATTTGGTGTGATGTGGTAAAGATGGATGCTTGCCGTTTACTACTTGGAAGATCAAAGCAATATGATAAGCATGCTTTTTATGATGGATACCGTAACACATATTCGTTCATAATTGATGGGCGTAAGATTGCTTTGATGCCATTTGCACCCTAAATAACTTTCAAAAAAGGCAAAGACCGTTTCTGGTGCGCTAGTGACCAAATAACAAATTATTGGGCACGTCGATAAAGGAGAGCCATTGTTTGATGATGTGATCTCTGAATAGTTAGAACTTCCACCCATGCGCAATATTAAACATCTAATTGACCTTATACTAGGAGCATCGTGGCCAAACAAATCCGCTTGGCTGAACACCAAAGGCAAGTTGAAGAATTATATGAGAGGGTTTTAATAAGGGAGAGCCTTAGTCCCTGTGTTGTACTTGCTTTGCTTGTTCTTGAGAAAAATGGCACGTGGAGGATGTGTGTTGACAGTCGAGCAATCAACAAGATCACTGTCTACTATCTCTTCCTAATCCCAAGGTTAGATGATCTATTTGACCAATTACTTGGTTCAAAGGTCTTTTCAAAGATTGATTTGAAGAGTGGGTACGGCTAGATTTGTATGAGAGAAGGTTGAATGGAGGATGCCTTCGAGATTAGCCATGTCTTGTATGAATGGTTGGTAATGCCTTTTGGTTGTTCAAATGCTCCGAGCACATTCTTGAGGCTTATGACTCCGTTCATTGAGAAGTTTGTTGTTGTCTACTTTTATTATATCCTAATCTATAACAAAGAGGAAGTTGAACAAAGAATACATTTAGAGAAGGTTTTTAAAACCTTAAGGAGAGAGAAGTTGTATGCACAACTGAAGAAAAACATCTTTTATACAAATAGTGTTTGTTTTGTTGGTTACATGTTAACTAGTGCTGTTATTGAAGCTGACTTGAGATCGAGGCAATTCCTAGGTCAACTTCGGATATAAGGAGCTCTCATGTAATGGTGTCCTTCTATCAACGATTTATTAAAAATTACAGCACTTTGGTTGCCCCTATAATTGAAAGTTTGAAAAGAGACATGTTCAAGCGGAATGAAGAAGCTCAAAAGAGTTTTGAATTTATAAAAAATAAGATGACACAAGCTCATAGTTATCTAACTTTGATGTTTTGTTTGAAGTAGAATGTGATGCTTCAGGTGTTAGTATTGGAGGAGTTCTTATCTAGGAAGGTAAACCCATGGCTTATTTTAGCGAGAAGATAAGTGGATCTAAATTGAAGTACTCCTCCTATGAAAAAGAGTTCTATGCTATTGTTCACGTGTTGCAACTGTGGAGTCATACCAAGAGAGTTTGTGCTATATTCTGATCATGAGGCACTAAAGTATCTTAGTCACCAGCAAAAGCTCAACGCAAGGCATGCAAAATAGGCAAGAGTTTCTTCAGAATTTACAGTTTGTAATCAAGTGTAAGTGCATGGGATTCAGTTGGTAGGAGACCATTCTTTCTTCCTATTGATACAAACTAATGTAATCTGATTCAACCATATCAAGGAGCTATATGAAGCTGATCCGGGCTTTGGAGGCGATTGGAACAAATGCTTGGAGGGTCCACACATAATGTTTGTATTTCGAGATGGGTTTCTTTACTATGGAAAGCAGCGATACATACCACAAAGCTCTTTGACGGAGTTCATTGTGAGGGAAGCTCATGAAGGTGGATTAGCGGGTCATTTTGGTTATTTTAAAACATTGAAGATGATTCAAGAAAATGTCTTCTGGCCTAAATTTAACAAAGATGTGTTGAGGTTGATTGAGCATTGTGAAACATGTAGAAAAGCAAAAACGCATGGGGCAATAAGGGATTATCCTTTGGCAATTCCGACAACACCAGGAATAGATTAGCATGGACTTTGTGCTTGGATTGCCAAGGACTCAAAGAAGGTGTCATGACCCGAATTTTCCCACCCTCTGGAGTCGTGATTGGCGCCTATTGACAGGAGCTAGGAAAGCCAACTTAATCACCCTTTCTCACAATTTATGATAGAAACATAAAATCTTGCATTAAAAATATTAAAGCGGAAGACTCAATTTTAAAAGGTCTAGATAAAATTGCCGATTTAACACAATACGCTACCCCAAAACCTGGTGTCACATAGCTCACAGACTTCTAAGAATTTACTAAATACAATGTTTATAATAAAATGATAAGAGTTTGTCCCGAAATACAAGGGATAACCACAAAAAATAGGATAAAGGAGACGTCGGGCTCGCGAACGTCTGCATGGCTACCCCGGTATCTCACTCTGGACTGAAGGCCTGCTCCCAACCTATTGCTGCTGGCCAAAAGCTGCTCCAACTCTATGATCTTTGCAAATAAGCACAAAAGTATAGCATTAGCACAACCGACCCCATGTGCAGGTAAGTGTCTGGCTCAACCTCGGCGAAGTACTGACGGGGCTAGGACCAGACTACCAATCAAACCTGTGCAGTTCAATATATATGTATGCCATAGAGTACAACACAAAAGAATTTAACCAGTCAAAAAGAAAATAGGGAGGGAAGCATGTTGTAGGGGCTATAACATTGCAGACAATACAACCAATAAATAAGGGATGAAACTGTACAACTTAAATATCAACGAGAATAAGAAAATCATCAATTGCACGGCACCACCCTTCATGCTTTTGCTCTTGTTCTCACCAAATCAATCATATAAAGTGCACGCATCACCCTTCGTGTTTTACCTTAGATAATGATGGCACGGAATGATCCTTCGTGCATTAACACTCATATCATGGCACGGAATGGTCCTTCGTGCATTAGTATTCATATCATGGCACGGAATGTTCCTTCGTGCACGATTGTGATATAAGGTAAGGATGCTATCTTCGTTGTTGTTGACAGATTCTCTAAGATGGCACACTTTATCCCATGTAACAAGACAAGTGATGCTCATGTGGCTGTGTTGTTCTCTAAGAACCCTTAAAACCCATTATTTTGGTGAAGATGCTAATGAGAGGGTTAAGCAATTAAAAAAATAGATTGAGAGACAAATAGAGGCATATATGAAACAAGTTGATAAGAAGAGAAAATAACAGTTCTTGAATGTGGGAGACATTGTTTAGGTATTCCTAAAGAAAGAAAGATTTCTTAACCAAAAGTATCCAAAGTTGCAACCAAGAGCTTATGGTCAATCCCGATTTGTTCAAAAGTTAGGTGACAATGCTTAAAGATCACTGCCATCAAGTTTAAGGAATATGCTTCACTTTGGTGGGACAATTTGAAGCAAGAAAGAGAAAGAACAGGTTATGGTATGAATCAAACTTGGGAGAAGATGAAGAGAGAACTTCGAAGACGTTATGTACAAACAAGAGAATTATCGTCAATTTCATAACTTTCATTAAGGAGACCAAGTTGTGGAAGCCTATAATCGAGAATTTGAATATGTCACGTCCCGAATTACCCCCAAGACGTAACTGACACCCAGCTAACACCACCTACTATGCGAACCATACTTTCATACCTTAACCATTAATTTGAAATATTTGATTAATTGTGAGTATCCAAAATAATTTGATTATTAATTGTGAACAAATGGTATCTCAAATTATTAAACTAAAACTCTAGCCAAAATTCTACACTAGACCATGGAGCATCTAAGAGAATTACAAAAGATATTACATGCTTAAACGATAAAGACTCTTTTGGCAGCCTCCATGAATGATGCGGCGGCTCACCTCAATAACTGAGCAAACTCCAGCGAACTTGTCAGTAATTAGCTTCGTCTTCATCAATGGTATCTGCATAGACATGCGGATAAGGAGTGAGTTATATGTAAATATAACCCAATAAGATCCTCGACCCGCCACTTTAAATACCGCTAGAACAGTGTTGGAAAATACAAACACACCACAACACGAATGATATAGTAAATATGAAAATTATACAATTACTCAACATTTGTGTATCAACAGAGTTATTAAGAATTAACAAACAAGGATACCCACTAAGGACTTATCATAATTGTAGTGAAAGAAATTTACCAACGCACCACGAGTCTACAATGGCACCATAATGCCTCAAATATGTAACAGAGCACACACAATGCTCGGATGATATACAAAGGCATACACAATGCCCTAACATCATGGCGAACAGCCGTATCAAACTCAACATCAAGGCGCACAGTCGTATCAAACTCATTACCATGGCGCATGGCCATATCAAATTCAACATCATGGCGTACAGCCGTATCAAACTCAGTATCATGGCGCACAGCCGTATCAAACTCAATACCATGGCGCGTAGCCATATCAAACTCAACATCATGGCGCACAGCCGTATCAAACTCAATACCATGGTATGTAGCCATATCAAACTCAACATTATGGCGCACAGCCGTATCAAACTATCAGTCAACTAGTAAAATAATATATATTTTTATCATAAAATAATATATTTGCGGCTAATATAAGACCACTGACTTTGTCAAGGGCACGCTTGTCCCAACACATGGACAAGGCGGAGAAAATACACTTTCAAAACGGGTTTTTGAAAAGCAAGTATCAAAGATTAAAGTCTTACTTACCTCGCTAGCAAGAAGTTTCCAGACCTTGCTACGCCTAAAACATCAACCAAACGGCATTCAATGGCCTCAATCTATACAACATATGATAAATCATGTTACTTATACTAGTTGGGGTCATTTTGTATTTTCGGAAAAGGGTCATATATGTCCCTCTACTATTCAAAATAAGCTACATTTGTCCTTCGTTATACTATTTGGCCATATATGTCCCTACCGTTCATATTTCTAGTCATATATGTCCCTCCGACGTTAACTTTTTTTAAAAAAAATTAAAAAGCCACGTGTCAGAGTCCTATTGGTTAAACTAAACCCATTCCCCTTTTTCTTTATATTAAAACGAAAATAGTTGTAAAAAACGTTAAAAAGTTGTAAAAAATAGGAAAAATTTTTGTAAAAATTGGAATTTTTTTGTAAATTTTTTCAGAATTTAAAAAAGGAAAATATTATATTAATTTTTTTTTTTCTGTTTTTACAAATTTGTGTTTTCACTTTTTATAAAACAAAATACTTTTAAAAATGCAAAATAAAATATTCTTTTTTAAAAACAACGCATTTTGGAAACATTTTCAAATTTGAAAATAAACTGATTTTCTTTTTGTAAATACAGAAATAAAAATTGTTTAACAAAATATTTTTATTTTTGACAAAATTGTTTAACAAAATTTTTTCATGTAAAAAACGTTAAAAAATTGTAAAAGATGGGAAAAAAATTTGTAAAAACTAGGAATTTTTTTTTGTAAAAACTGTCATTTTTTTTTGTAAAAACTAGGAATTTTGTTACACGAAAAAATTTGTAAATTCCAGTTTTTACAAAAAAAAAATCCTAGTTTATACAAAAAAAAATTCCTAGTTTATACAAAAAAAAATTCCTAGTTATTACAAAAAAATTCTAGTTTTTACAAATTTTTTCCCCATTTTTTACAATTTTTTAACGTTTTTGACACGAAAAAATTTTGTTGAACAATTTTGTCAAAAATAAAAATATTTTGTTAAACAATTTTTATTTCTGTATTTACAAAAATAAAATCAGTTTATTTCAAATTTGAAAATATTTCCAAAATGCGTTTTTTTTTAAAAAACAATATTTTATTTTGCATTTTTAAAAGAATTTTGTTTTGTAAAAAGTGAAAACACAAATTTGTAAAAACAGAAAAAAAAAATTTAATATAATATTTTCCTTTTTTAAATTCTGAAAAAATTTACAAAAAAATTCCAGTTTTTACAAATTTTTTCCCCATTTTTTACAAAATTTTAACGTTTTTTAAAAATATTTTTGTTTTAATATAAAGAAAAAGGGGAATGGGTTTAGTTTAACCAATAGGACTCTGACACGTTGCTTTTTAATTTTCTTTAAAAAAAGTTAACGTCGGAGAGACATATATGACCAGAAATATGAACGGTAGGGACATATATGGCCAAATAGTACAACAGAGGACAAATATAGCTTATTTTGAATAGTAGAGGGACATATATGACCCTTTTCCGTTGTATTTTTCCTTGGTTTCAGACCCAGAGTTAAATCTTAATATTTCACACCTCAAGTCATGAATTTAAATTCTAAAACTATGATTCACTATTAGAATAAAATTTGATACTCAATATATGGTCTGTTAATTACCAGTGGACTAATCATTGCTACACAATTATTCAAAAGCTCATTCTGCTATAAGAAATTATTTCTGACTATAATATGCTAAAGTATCTGTTTCATAAATGTACGTGACCTTGACATGGATAGTGAAGCTCAATACTGCTACGTATATAAAACAAATCCAACATTGGATGCAAATATGAGAAACAGATTCCATATCTGATGTTCCAAATTTGGTTACGAAATAAAAACCAATTCTAAAGAAAAGTATTGTAGATTGTTGAAGAGTCATTATTAAATTCTATATCTTCTACCAAGACCTCATCTTTGATGTTCATTAGAAGATGGAATTGTTACTTACACCAAGTGCTCCGTACTTGGTCGACTCTAGATTGACACGTGTTCATCTAACTTATTACAATCATTTATGGGTCGCCTTGTTCTCAAAATTAATTTAAGAAATATAGCTATATGAATAATTTAAGTCTATACCTTGTCACAGATGACTTGCCAAATAATATTTCACTCTTCCTATTTGTCAACTTCATGCCACCAACGAGATAGGAAAACTCCTGACTGCTGTCAACTCCCCTGCGCCTTTATATTTTTTGTTGCTTCTCCTTTAATAAACAAAATAACAATATTCTATTGGCCTAGTTCTTCTAAAATAAGGCAGCACTAAGAATATAAGAATGGGCTTGGCCCATCTTTTATTTTTCCCCTCTTTTTATTTATAATGCACCGGTGCACTGCGTATCGATGAAGGATGGCATGACCGTAGTGGTAAATTCTCAAAATGAGTGGACTTTTGCAAGAACAGTCACGGGTTGGCAGGGTTGCATGGACTATAAAAAATTAAACAACGTGCCCCGTAAGGTTCATTATTGCCATTCATTGATCGGATGCTCAACCAACTTGTTGGGCGTGCTATTTATTGCTTCTTGGAGAGTTTGATGAGAGACACGTGGTGGCGCTTCTTGATTTGAAGTGATGTGGTGGTAATATGCATTGTGCCACAATGTTAAATCATGCGCTTCTTGGGAGGTAACCCATGTCTTTTTCTTTATCTTTGATTTTCTTTGTAGCTTAGGATTTTTGAGCTAGTTGGTTGTGAGATGTTGCAAGGATTATGTTGATGCAGTGCAAAACAAGTTGGAATAATTGCACATTCTATGAAGTTTGTTAGTGTGGTAGCGGTACATATTGTGCGTTCCCCACTGACATGGGCTAAATGAGTGCTCTCTAAAGTTACTCACCGCAGCCGTATTCCATTTAATGCGATCCACAGTGGTGCTCCACGGTAGCGGTCTGCCTTTATGTGGTCCACAGAGGTCGCCTTCTGAAACTTCATGTGAATAAATCCAGTGCGGTCCGCGGTCGCTTTTATGCTGCCGCGCTGGTAGGTGAGTATGAGGCCCGCATCATTTTCTATAAATAGAGCCCAAGGGCCTCAGTTTACACTTTTCAAATTTTGAATCTCCAGAGCCCTAAAAGTACTGTTCATATTCTCACTGCTCGTAACTCTTGCTTGCTTGGACTAATTGCATACAATCTTCACAAACCTGGTAACATTTCATGCATTTGTCATTGATTAACTTCATATTGTCATTTTATTTGCTTACCCAGTAGTTTTTAGTTTCTTCTTTCTTCTCTTAGCTTCTTCTTTTGCATTTAATTGTTATCTTAGGATAGTTTAGAGCCTGGGTTTTGTCTATTGAATGTGATTAAGTACTAGGCAAATGAGTCGGGATAAGTAGGTGGAAAGATTGAACTAAAATAGCAAAAACAATACAACCCTAACTTAGTGCCCGTGAAACTGACTCAGCGCAGCCCGAGGTCACCTTAGCGCGGTCCGTGGTGCCCTGACGTGGTCCGATATACCTTTTTGTGCGGACCGTGGTGTTCATATCCCTGTGAGCTAACTAGTTCCAATGCTGTCGCGATACCTGTTTGTGCGGACCGAGATGGTCCACCGAGGCCGCAAGTCCCATTTTGTGCGGACCGCGGTAGGATGATTCAAAGAAGGTGACTTCTGGGCCTTTGCCCAATGCGGACCGCGGTCGCCTTTGCACGGTCCATGGTGACCCCTTTATGGCCGCACTCTTGTTTGTGCGGGCCGCGGTGCCATGTTATAAAACTGTTTCTGAAATAATTCTTTTGTTGTCTGCACTTCATTTCATTCACCTATTTCAATGCTTGTGCTTAAGCTAACAATGTTAGATGTGTTTGCATGTAGACAATGGTCAAACAATGAGGTAGAGATGCTAACAACCTGGGCGAGGTTATTCCTCCTGGGGTGGAAAAGAAAACAAGTTAAACTCACTCCCCAAACTAGACTGAAAATAAGGAAACAAGTTGATACAGTTGATGACCAATCGGCGAGTGAGTACATGCCCTCTCAAGACCTCTCCTCCAACTCAGTGCCAACTGCCTTAGTTCCAGCCTCACCCACTGCCCAAGCTCCACAGCGTATATCTTCTGAGTCGTTTGATGGCTTAGTAGCCGGTAGCGGTGAGTACTCTAACTCCCCCACAACTTCATTATCCGGGGAGAATGCAAGCTGAGGTGCTGAGGGTGGTGATGATAGTGATGAGGAGGTGACCCAGAGTAATGTGCCTCAAGTTAGGGGTATTGACTGCACCAAAAAACCAACAGTCTGGGAAGACAGGTTCGTTAGCCAGGTGTCTTTCCACCACTTTAGGGCAATGTGGCCACTATGGAAACTGATTCTGGAGAGAAGTTTTATCAAAAGAGACCTGCTGCCCCTTCCTCCAAACGTGCATAGATAGTTTCACAATAGAGTGGGTTGCGAGCATTTTTGGGATGCGTGTGTAAAAGCCAATGAGCACATGGTCAAGTAGTTATACTGTAATGTGGCCCATGTTAAAAAGGGCTCAATAGTGACCAAAGTGCAAAACAAAAATATGGTGTTCTCTGGGAAAGCTTTCAATGAGTACTTGGGGTTTGATGACGAAGATGAGACCTGGTACAATGAGAAGTTAGCAATGTGGTTAGCTGGATACCTGGCACACCCCGGTGCTGTTCCAGATTTGTTACAAGCGGGGGTAACGATAGTTCGAAGGACTTTAAATTTTGAGGCTAGGGGGTGGTTGTCCTTTGTATGCAATCGACTTGACCCTACTTCCAATGATCAAACCATACCACTTCCCCGTGCTGTTCTGATACTTTCTATTGTGGCGGGCTTCCCTACCAATGTGGGTAATGTGATGTATCGGGCGATTACTGTGGTGGGGGCTGAGAGTGACCGCAACTACCCTTTGCCTAACACCCTCACCATGTATTTTCGAGACCTGAAGGTAGAGAATAAGCCATTTGATGTTAAGGTAAAGCCGGTGGCCCCATTCTCATGGTACAGTTTACAGGGGCCAGACAACCCCAAGGACAAGAGGTACAAGCCACCTGCATCTTCCCCCCACTGGCCAGTCTGAGGATCCGGTTGCGATAGAACCCTTCACTAAGCCTTCCACTGAGCATGATGCACCTACCACTAACTTGCCTCCAGGACCTTCCTCTTCTACTAGTCCCAGTACTTCAACTGGCTCGAGGACTCCATCATCCCGGGCTCATCCCCTCACTGCCCCTCAGTTGAGCCAGACACTAAACAGTTTGAACAATTGGATGACAGCTGCATCATCCAAGTTGTCTACTCTATCTTCCAGTGTTGATGCTCATTCAGATCAACAGTTAGCTCAGATCCCTCAGTCCATTGAGGACACTTTGCAGAAGTTCATGGAGAACCAAGAGAAGATGATGAAGACACAAGATGCCTTGTCTAAGGTAGTGGATTCACAGGGTAAGGCTTTGAAGGAGCTTGCCTGGGAGCATAAGAAGATGAGGAAATAACGGGCTTCCAAGGAATATATGAAAGAGCTCAGAGCAGACGTGGACAAGCTATTGGCAGACCAGATGCCTCTAGACTTGTTATTCCCAGCTCCAGCACCAGTTGCAGAGCCACAGAAGGAGCAGACTCAGAGGCTTCCCAGGAAGAAGAGGAAGCTCCCCAATAAAGCTGAGGCGATCATTGAGTTGGCAGACCCATATGAGGCTTCCTCCAGTCTGCCACAAGATGCACCTGATATCCAGCCTGTCCAGGTCCCAGCCCTAGTCCCAACAGCTGAGCAGCAGGAGTCCGGGAACCAATTTGAGGTTCCCCCACATACAGAGGACCCGGGAACCACTGATGATCCCATGCAGATAAACACGGCTTAGGGAGTCTCCTCTATCCTTTTATCTTGATTTTTGATGCTTATTTGTTTAGTTGGCGTTGGGGACAATGCCAACTTTTATTTGGGGGGGTGCGCCCTACTTTTTTTATCCAGACGATTGTACAAATTAGTTGACTTAGTTTATGTTTCTGTTAATTTTCTATTTGGTCTATATATAATTTTACATTTAGTTAGTCTTATCGTACTCTCTCTAGTCTGTATATAAAGTTACATTTCTGTATATATTCATCTCCTATTATATATTCTAATCCCCTATTGTACTTATTCATTCTATTTTCTATTTTTGCAAAAATAATTCGTTTTTAGATTTTTAGATAGGCTTGTAGCCTTTCATTTTGTTTTTGACATTTTCAATAAGCCCTTAGTTTTCTTAATTCCACGATTCTTTCAAAGGGTGGAGTATTATGTGAATCGGGTGGATCTTCCCAATGATAGATGGCGTGACAACCTTCTTAATCGTTTTTGATAGTTTGTAGTTAAGGGTACCTCAAGCAAAGCTTCACTTGGGCCTAGCACATTTGCCTTTAATCTCATGGTCAAAGAAAAAAATTTTGTCTTTAGGATGGTGAAAGTCATGGCCTTGAGACTCTTGTGTTGACCAAACAATCATCATGTGGTCTTTTTGGACCATTGTGTGCTTGAGTCGTAACTAAGGTCGTTATAGGCCCTCGACTCGATGTCTTTAGAAATATCCTAGCGTGTGTGGTGAGAAATTGAACTGCGAGTCCAAGTTCCAAGCCAATGATCTATAACTTTCCTTGAATGTTTGTTTAGGTGAAATCTTAGGTGAAATTCGACTTGAGAAGTGATTATAGTCTCTCCTTGATCCAAATGATTGTTTGAACAAATCCATAGCCGACCATCAATAAGATCCCTAGTCAACCCTTTTGAGCCTTAGACCTTCTTCTTTCAATAACCATAATACAAGCCTATACCCGTTCTCAATGATATCCTTTCTTGGCACCCAAATCTTTCCTTTAGCACTTGGAAAAAGTATAAGTTTGGGGGTGGAGACGAGGAATGAAACAAAGTGGTAAAAAGGCGCATAAGTGAAGAAAATAAAGGGCAATGAAAAAGAAAGAAAAGAAAAAGACAAAAAGAAAGCCCAATGTGAACAAGAATAAAAAGGGATCCAACAAGAAAACAAAAGTGAAAAAAAGGTGTGGAAAAAGTAGAAAAAGGGAAAATATTTGGAATTGTATAAGAAAGAGTGAAAATGTGTCTCTCTAACCACTTAGAAAGAAGTGAAAAGACCCAAAGAGTCAAGATAATGGTGCCAAAACAATCAAAAGAAGTGCTTAGGGAAAGATTGAACCCACTTGAATAAAAAACATGTCCTACCCTTACCCCAAAGCCTTCACAATGACTCCAAAAAATCCCTATATGATCTTGAATTTAGGGAAGCCTACATTAGTGGATACTTACATAAGGGGAAAACATATGATACTTAGAGCCAGACTTGTGACCTTCTTAAGACAGATGAGTGAAATCCATTAACCTCTGTTTGTGTTTCAATACTCTAAAAGGTAAATTTCGCTTAGGGAGAGTTGAGGATGTGTGAGTTCGGGATCCACAATGACCAAAGTAATTGAGAGAAGCTCTTTGATGTAATGAGTCAACACTTGATGCTCTTGTGTCACACTTGATCCGTGGATTTTCAAAGTCTAAATGTGTTAATGATGCCTTGGGCAGTTATTAGTCCCAATTGATGCTTGTTGAGGTTACTTTAGGATAGCTAGAATTACCCGGATTTCCCTTCAAGGGGTGGGTCTTATTTTTTTGCTCGAGGACAAGCAAAAGGTTTAAGTTTTAGGGGAGTTGATAAGTTAGGATTTTAACATGCTTTATTCCCCTACTTGCCTATGCTTTGGTTATAAATTGCCACAAAATAGTCCAAAAATGCTCACAAGTTGTGCTTGATTGCAGGTTTAATCAACGAAGTGACGAAATGTCAGCTCAAAAAGAGCGAAACCTGCTCAAGTATCAAATACTAAGTAAATTGAGGAAAAGAGGGCTTATACGGCCGCACTACGAGATTCAGAGAGTTTTACAACCAGGCTGAAGGCTACGCAGCAAAAGTATGTTTCTCGTGGTCCACGGTCAGGCTTCCGCGGTTGCAGTATGCTTTTTTGCGGTTCGCGGTCAAGCGTTCACAGAATCATCATTTGGCCAAGTCAATGCAATGCGGTCCATGGTCGTTACCGTGCGACCACGCCAGATTCCCCTCCGCGGCCGTGGAACACTTCCACGTGGCCCGCGTCCTCAAAGTTCAGAGAAGCAGAAATGTGAAGTCCAAAGAGCTAACGCGACCGCGGTCCAAGTGCGGGCCCCGCAGGGGTATTTTTTCCAATTTTTCCAACCTAGTATAAATAGAACATTTACCATTTTTAGGTAAGTTTTTGTACTTCAGATTTAGCTGCGCTCGTGAGACTCGATTTTGTCGCCATTTTTGGCACTTATGCATTTCATTAACGATAGATTATTGTAGTTTCTTCTTAGTAATCAATTAATATGCTTAGTTTTTCATCTATTTATTTAATTTCTGTATCTAGCATGAGTAGCTAAACCCATTAGTTAGGGTTGTGTCTCAACCCTAGTGTGGGTAACTGATGGGTATTGCCATCTAGGGTTAGATTGACTTTGGGTAATTGCTATTCTGGTTGATTTTATGTTTAAGTTGAGAATTTGTGGTTGCAAACATTGATTCAAGCTTTGTAGGTTTAACTCTTCTTGAGAAAGAGAGTCTGTGACCCCAAAATTGACCCAACAAGGAATTGGGATGAAGTCATGAGAAATAATAGTCCCAATTAACGGGTTAAATCTCGAGAGAGTAATCACCATACTTGAACCATAGTTGCTTAATTAGACCTACCCATTCGGTCTTGAGAGAGTCAATTGGGCAAAATCACTTTATCTACCGAGAGGTGTGAGAGTGGGTAAAATTGTACAACGGTTATAGTATAAGTCCCAAATGTGTCAATCGAATCCTAGTAACATCCACCTGTCAATTAGCCACCTAGGTAGTGTCACGACCCTAGTGCCTCACTTCCCGTTAGATACAACTTAACAATATTCTCGTAGCTTAATTTAGTATTAGTCATTAGTTTTGTAAAAGTAGTTATAATTCAAGAACCCAAAAATGTGTGAAGTGACATTAGGAGTACAAATACATCTCTAGACTAGACAGAAAATCCAACTCCACTACTAGCTCCTGGAGGAAATCGATCCCGACCTCTATTCGGGTAAAAGCTATTGCGACCCGCTCTTCCTATCATAGTGTAACGTCGAGTTGGCAGAGATCAAAGCATATGAACATGGCATCTAATTGCAGCTAATGGTTTTAGAGCTATGATCATGATTGCTAGATGAAAAATGGATGTATAAGATTCAGGGGGACCTATAGGCATATTCTCTGTATGCATATGCAGTATTCAGAAAAATATATAAACATGGTATTTATGTGAGAAGTGCAAATTTTCATAAGTTCTTATAGGCAAGATATATGTCAGAATGCAGAATTTTAGAAATACTTATACGCATGATATCTATGTGAGAATGCAGAATTTCAGAAGACCTATAGGTAGGATATCTATTTGAGAAAGTGGAATTTCAGAAATACCTATAGGCAGGATATCTATTGAGAATGAAAATTTTCAGAAATACCTATAGGTAGGATATCTATCCTTTGCATACATAATTACCCACCCTTTTCTGTAGCCATCCCCAAGAGTTTATTACAAAATTATTACTGCCCAAAATAAACATAAAAGAATACATCATAAATTAAAAAGTACAACCAAGGCGAGCCTGATTCAAACTTCATGTCTGAAATATAAGGTAAACCAACTCCAAAGATCATGATCCAAAGACTTTCTACCATTTGGATGTGTCAAAGTTCCTTAAGATCCTCAAAGGGGACTCCGGGCAATGCTCACATCCAAATGTATCACCAAATTAAGACATAGTGCAGTGTGGAAAGGCCATCTCTCAAGTGTCAAAGTTCAGAGGGAAATCAAAGTCCCAAGGAAAGGCTCACAGAAGGGGCCATAACTTAAAACTAAGAGAGAGTGCAAGTGCAGAACTCTAAGAGGGGAAATGGGAAGGGAAACAGTTACAAGTAGGTGCACATAGGGGTTCAAGGGAATGGGAAATTGGAAAAACTAGGCAAGCTATGGGCATACCGAACAGTGGAGAGTGCTAGTATACCTAGAAGGCTACTAGAACACACTATTAAAGGCTAGGATCCCAAAGGATCAATTTTAGTTCATAGACAATAATTTGAATATTGTCATGCCTTAAACTATAGCTCAAACACATAGGGGCAGGGGGTTTGGGATTCATAATAGGAACAAATAGAAGGAAATCAGTGTGCTAATTTAGGTGTTGAATTCTACAGAAACAATAAGTAGACATGGATACAAAAGCAGTAAATACACATTGTTGTGGTGCTAAAGATTAAATCCGGACATACCAGTTTCGAAGAGACAAATTGAGAAAAGCAGTAGGTCTTGTATACTGGCCACAGTGCAGACAAAAGAGAGAATGCTATCGTGTATAAATGTGAGTTCAGAAAGACTTGTGAATGATTGATAATGTATGATTGTGTCAATAAAGAGCGGGTACTTATAGTGTGAAAACATGCGGAAAAAAGGTAAGAAAATAATAATAGAACTGGGTATCAATTAAAAATTAATCAATATAAGACTTCCTTTAATTAAGGAATTAAACAAAACCGTAATGAACGAGAATTATTTAAGGGAAGAAATCAAATAAGCATCTTGTGCAAAGTGGCCAATTAGGGGTAAATACATAGGAGTTTGTTTAAGGGAAGAATTTTGAAATACATGGTTAAAACAAAATAAGGTAAGAATCAATTAGTACACAGTAAATCAAGGAGTCTAATATTCTCAATTACCGGTTCGTGAATAAACCAACTCATACAGGTTAAGGAAAGTTTTCGAATCAAACCAAGTAACAGGGAAATCAGCAAACAAGGAAAGAAAATCAATTAGACTTACACAAAAGGAAGTCTGAAATTATTCAAAAAACTAAAAGTCATTTAGTGGGGAAGTTCAGCACATATAAAGAGTACACAAGTATTAGGCATGCAAGGCTGAACTTAGGACAAAGAAAAAGTATCATGCAATCGCAAAATATAGGAATATGGTAATTTTATGGTAATTCAACAATGGAGAAGAGAGAGTATCAAATAGCATGTGAAAAAATGGTCAAATAAAAGATCTTATAGAGTTTAGCAAAAGTCAGAATTATAAGAAGAAACAAAGTTGAAACAATAATTTTGGAACTCAGTGGAGCAGTAGATGAAACAACTCCAGGAACTCAAATAGGTCCAAAAGATTAGGTATTTTAAAATCAAGCAAGTTCAAAGATGGAGCACAAGAAAATCACATAGCCAACGGTCTCAAAACTCATATGAACTCCCAAATTCTAGGGTTCTTACCATTAACCGAGGGAAAACAAGTAAATCCGGCAGCAATACGAATGAAACAAGTTCAGAAATCCCTTAAAAGAACTGAGACCTTTAATCGTGCATTTTCCAGTAGAAGGGACTCATGAAAAACATAGTAAAAGAACAACATGTGAAATCAGTAGAAGAACTCATAAGAACATGGTAGAAGAAACACATAGGAAAACATAGTAGAAGAAACGAATAAGAAATACAGTAGAAGAAACACACAAAAAACTCAACAAAAATCAGAGAAGCATTAGGATAACTTTAACAAGAAACCCTAAATCGGAAAAAGAAAGGTTTCGAAAGCATAGTTTTGAAAGAAACCTCGAGAAATCATTTTAAAATTTAAGGAAAACATAGATCTAGAACAGATCCGAAGAAATCAGAAGGACCTCAAAAGGTTAGGGTTTCAGAAGAAACCAGATGGTGAGAAAGGCCAGGAAGAGTCATTGATCTAAGAATGAGAGGCCGAGATCAGGCTCAAAACAACTATGGCTTGGCAGAGCACGGCTGGAGATGGCCATAGAGCTTGAGTCAAACAAATCCTGGACCTAGTTTCTTTGTGGTCAAGCCTTGAAACTTCAGTAACCAAGCGCGTAGGAGTCATAGGAAGCCGGTATAGGACTTCGATGGTCTTGGAAGCCATGGATTCCGGTGGTTTAAGGTAGAAGTGGAGGGAGGCAGCTAGGGTTTCTGAGAGAGTTGAGAGAAATGGGGATTTAAGGGCGGTTACCGGTGAGGAATGAGTAATTAAAAAGGAAAGGTAGAGTGTGAGCCATTGATCTGTTAAATCAACGGGTGGGATTAAAAGGGGTTCAGGCGGGTTATTTAAGTGGGTTGTGGGTCTGTAAACTTAGGATTACGGCCAGGTAATGGGGTTTGTAATTGAGTTCAATTAGGAGTGCAAAATTGGGTTTGGTGTATACTTGCACATTAGATTCGGATTCCTTTGAGCTGGAGCAATTTGCAGGGGTCTGGGACACTTAGTATCCTTGATTCATCCAATGGTCGACACAATACCTGAAGCATCGATGCTGAAGTTATATTTTGATAACCGTGGTGCTTCCTTAGGCTCGACGTGTTTATCGAAGACTCATGAGCCCTCGATTATTTTAACCTCGATCATTTCGAATGGGATTACATCCCAGTTTGTTGTTTCTTCGATCTACACTATATAGTTGGTATCGATCTCTGTTCGATCGAGGCTCTCTATCGATGTCTCTTTAAATCCTACCTTTGGACCTGTTTGGGTACACAGAACTGGAGGGGGCTCCCAACTGATCATCCTCGACTATGATCTTTGATTTGTATCAATTATGCACATCAGCCAAGGTCACCGCTGGATATTCAATCAAACTCTGCTTTAGTTGGCGGTGATGCTATTGAACTTCGCTCTTTCAAAGCCTGAGTAAAGGCTTGGACAACCCAATGATCGGTAATCGTGGGTAGGTCCATGTGTTCCATCTGAAACTGAGATAAGAATTCCTTTAGCATTTTATTGTCCTTCTGTCTCACTTTGAAGAGGTCCGACTTCCTGGTCGCGACCTTTATTGCTTCAGTGTGTGCCTTTATGAACTAAACAGCGAGCATGGCAAAAGAATCAATGGAATTGGGAGGCAAATTGTGGTACCATATCATATCCCCTTTCGATATAAAGTTTCCCCAATTTCTTTCAACAAACAGATTCAATCTCATTATCTTCTAAGTCATTGACCTTTATTCCGCATGTATACGAAGTGATATGTTCATTAGGATCGGTGGTCTCGTTGTACTTAGGTATGTCAGGCATACGAAACTTCTTAGGAATGGGCTTCAGAGCCGCACTTTGAGGAAAAAGCTTCTGCATGAACTTTTTTGAATCCAACCCCTTTAGGATTGGGGGTGCCACCGGTATTTGGTCAGTCTGTGAGTTGTACATCTCCACCTTTTTATATTGGCCTCAATTTTCTTTTCACTTGAGTCTATCCATTTATTGAGCTCCTCGAGCATCGTCATGACGGCGAGGTTAGCTCCTGATCCATTAACATTCAATTTCTCCTGTACAGGCTCGACCCTATGAACAACTTCTTGTGATATATCGAGTTCGATTATGCTTGGTGCCAATTCTGGAATTGCACTATTGTAGCTTGCTGAGTTTGTAGCATGTCAAATATCATTCGAAGGCTAAGTTCGCCTTCTTCACCATTTTGCGTGTTCTAATCAGCTACCAGGTGTCTCTGCGGATGCTAATTTTTAGGGTCGGCACATAAATCCCCACGAATGGAGACACGAGAACTGACATCAACCGGATCCATAACTTGTAGTGCATCGGGATTGATTGGAGGCACTTCGTTTCATAGGAGACTACGTGATCGTTTTCACCATGAAGACCAAGGTCGGTGTTAGTGTGTGTGAGCATTGCTTGAGAGTTTGACATGTTGATTCCTGAAATTAAAAAAACTTACGAGAACAAGTGTAAAAACAGTGTGTGTTATGAAGGTTTATATTAAGCAATCACTATTATCCTTAGCCTCACGGTGGGCGCCAAACTATTTACCCTAAAACGAGTAACAATTAAACATATAATATGGTTTTAAGGATACGTGATTTACTTAATATCAATTGATTAACTTAGAAATAAATTATGTGAATTGATAAGAATGTAAAACAAACCAATGCTTGGACAAATCCCTCGAGCTGATGAACCCTTGAGAATAGTGAAGTAAGAATAGCTAAAGAGCGGTAAGTTGATGAGTAGAACAAAGAAATATTATATTACCTTGATATTCGTGAATGCAAGATATTTAAAAATGGTGTCCCCACCCCCCATATACTAGAGGAATCCTATATATGGTACAATTCTAATTATGGAAGTAAATCTCACGATTGGTACAAATAATCGCCCTTGATTTGATCTATTCCGAGATTTCTCCTATGATCTTCAACAGGTTACGGTTATCTCGCCTTTCCATTATTGCATTTCGCTCGAAGTCGGTCATACTTAATCTCGATTGCTACTGGCCTCGGTCTCAGCAGACAGTTCGATCTTCAAATTCGATGCCTTGTCTTCGAACTCGGATCTGATTCATTACGAGGCTACCCCCTATGCAACTCTCTTATCTCGATTAAATAGTAAAATCGCATAGGTCTAATTTTGACCGTATCAGCAAGAAGAGATCAGAAAATATATTTCAAAGAATTGAAAACTAGAGTCTCAAAAAATTATTTAATACTTGTTGATGAAAGAATTGGAAATTGACGTGTCAATTGGATAAATGAGCAAGAAGATGGAGGCTAAATAATATGGAGGGTATTGTTGTAAACAAATAACTTCTTCTTATAAATTATGCAATGCATGTCATTTTTAATAGAACATACCAAATAGTGGATAAAAAATAATACCAGGATATTAATCCCATCATAACTAATCCCAGCATAACCTCTATTTAAATCAAACGACCCCTAAATATTGATGAGTTGAAAAAAAGGTTGCCGGGAGTCACATCAGCACTCAATTGAACCGATATTGTCCAAACATCGTATACTACTCCATTTGTCCTAATTTATGTGATCTTATTGGATATTTAATACGCCCCAAAAAACTAATTTAATTTTAAACTTTTCATTTTGTACTTAATAAAATTATTTATAGACAAACAAATATTTATAGTTTGTCTTGGACCATAGATTTAGAAGTGTTTCTTAACTTTGTGCACCGCCAAACAACTTGACATCAATTGGATTCAATTGTAAGATTTTAAAGGTCGAATTCATTAGGTTCAAATTTTGAATTCGTCTTTGGCCATAGCATATGTCTATTGTCGGTTAGTTGATTCTTGATTGTTGTTTTCTTTCTCCTTGTACTCACAGAATCATGACTTAGAATCAGTAAAGAAAGGGAACATGGAAACAATCCTAAAACTATGCATATTCTTCCTCGTACCTAAAAATAATTAGTTATACGTAAATTATATATTTATTATGTACGGTTATACACATATTAATTATATGTATACCATACAATTCACTAGCTACTTTTAGTGTCAGTGGTTGAATAGACGACTATTTAGAATAATTCTTCTAATTAGTTAGGAACTTTGATGTTGTGAGATAATTTCATATATTTTGACATTATTTACCCTACTTGCTTGTTATTTGGATGTTAATTTGTCGATAATTGCGCTTAATAGAGTTTATTTCATGTGTAGGAATGCTTGGACATGAATTGGAGAAACTTTGAATGAAATGGTATCTCAAAGCTATAAAATGGAGCAACAAAAGAAGACGTGCAAGGCAACAAAAAATCAGTGCCATAGACAGTGCAAGGTATTGTCCAGGGCACTGTCATTGGTGCCCCAAACAATTCCTGCATAGTAACAACAGTGTTAAGGCATTGTCCAGGCCACTGTCATTGGCGCCTTAGACAGTGCCTTGCGCCAAAAAGGTAGTGCCACAGACAGTGCAAGGCGCTGACGATGCAATCTGAGCAAATCTTAATTCTTCATTAGCCTTGGACATATAGAATTCGGCCCCACCCTATAACTACCCCTTAAAGTTACTTTTTGAAGGGCTTGACATCAGTAGATATCATTAGAGAGGGAAGACGTTTTTAGAGAGGGGATTCAACCCAATGAGAAAGAACATGCCAGGAACGAGGAGGAGAATTCTTCTACGACTTTTTCACTTCCTTCTTCCTATTATCATTATTTGGTTATGAATTCTTGTATTGTAGTTTTACATACTATTATGAATAGCTACTTTGTTATCTAGGGTTTTGATGGAACATGTTGTAAGATAAACGCTCGTTATATTTTTATATAATTGAACCGTTAGATTTTTTTTACTGTTTAACTACATGTTTACTGTTATTTATTGAATGGCCCATCAATGATTATGCCTATTTAGTATGTATTGCTTGATAAAGGATACATATTTAGGTAGTTGTTGAACAATATCACTCCTAACGTATGTGAGAGATCAATACGTAGGGTTGAAATGGGCGATTAGAGATAACGAAACCTTGGTACGATCATACTAAGGGGTGAATTAGTGTCAGTTAGTGTAGTTTGAGAGAATATGCCTAGTAAATTATGGCAGTTTCTCGAGAGAGAATTACGACACCTGAAGTACTCATGATTTGGAGAGAATACTTAGGAAAAATTATAAAAGACATAGCGGGAAGAATTCTAACAATTGGAGAAATCATAACTCTATACTTTCGTAATCTTTTCTCCAACCCTTAGTATCTTTAGTTGTTATTCTAACACTTTAATTTTTAATTAATTAGAATAAGAACAATAATATTTATAACTTAGAAATTTGTAACGACCCAACTGGTCATTTTGAGTATCTGAACTTCGCTCGATATTTTGAGGGCTCAAATATCTCTACATGATATATTATGACTTACATAGATCGTCGGTGTTGGTTTTCAATTTATTCGGAATCGATTTGGAAAAGTGAACTTCAAGATTTAAATTTTAAGTTGGAAGAGTTGATCAAGTTTGGCTTTTTAGCAGTTGACCTCGGAATGGAGTTCCATCAAATCTGTTAGCTCCGTTGGATAATTTTGGACTAAGGAGCACATCCTGATTGAAATTCGGAAGTCCATAGTCAAATTAGTCTTGAAATGGCGAAGGTTAATTTTTGGGAAGTTTGATCGGGAGAGAACTTTTTGATATCGGGGTTGGATTTCAATTTCGCAAGTTGGAGTAGGTATAATGACAAATCTGACTTGTGTGCAAAATTTGAGGTCAATTGGACGTGATTTGATAGGTTTTGGCATCAGTTGTAGAAGTGGAAATTTGAAAGTTGATTGATTTTGACTTCAGGTGAAATTCATCGTTTTGAGGTTTTTATGTGCGATTTAAAGCTTCGAGTGGGTTCGTTTGTCATATAGAACTTGTCTGTAAAATTTGGTGCCATTTGGATTTGATTTGATATGGTTCGGATGCTCAATTGCGATTCTAGAAGTTCTTGAAGTAAGTTTGATCTTCAAATGTTTTGGCGTCTGATTCGTGGTTCTAGAGGTTATTTTGATGATCTAAGCGTGCAAGCGAGTTCGTGTTGTATTTATAGACCTGAATTCATGATTGGTTTGCAGCCCGGAGTGCTTGGTGAGTTTCGGATTGGTTTCGGAATGATTTTTCATATTCCTTGATTGCTGGTGTTGGTATCATCGAATTTGCAACGTTTTGTTGCAAATGCGACAGCCGCAATTGTGAAGCAGCCATCGCATTTTGCGAAGTCTAAGTTGCTGGGGAAAATTCATATTTTCGAAGAACCTTGTCGATGTTGCAAAATGTTGGTCTTCGCATTTGCGAAGAATTGGGTCGCAAATGCGACATTGACAGGAAGCCTTCTAGTTCGCATTTGCGATAAGATGTTCGCATCTGTGAACTCCATGTCGCAAATGCGACATATGCAACCTGTTAAATGCTGAGAATTTCGAGACTTAGCTTCATTTTGTTATATTTTGAACCCTAGCTTTGATGAGAGACAATTTTGTGAAGGGTTTTCATACTAAATCATTGGGTAAGTACCTCTAATCAAATTTCAACTATATTTTATTATCTTATACAAGATTTAACATCACATTCATGAGAAATCTAGGAAAAATTTGGGAATTTTGTAAAGTTTTGAAAAATAAAAATTTGAGATTTGAGAGTCGAATAGACTCATGATTGAATACAAAACACATATTTGGACTCGTGAGGCTATGTGTAGTCAAGACCTACCCTTGGACCCGAGTTTTGACTGGGCAGGCTCGGGATTTGACTTTTGGTTATTTTTAAAAATCTAATAAAAATCACAACCTAATTAATTGGAATTATTTTATCTTGCATTGTGTGGGGTATTCAAGTCGTTGTTGGCTAGATCGAGCCGAACATAGGCAAATTTGTAAAGGAAAAAGGCTAAATTGAGTGTTGAGTTAGCCGACTTGAGGTAAGTGTCTTGCCTAACTTTGTTGAGGGAGCTTTTTCTCCCATTTGACATTGTTTGCCACATGTTGAGGTGATACATATATAAGGTGACGAGCGTATATGCATGTGCCAGGGTTAATTATGCTTGGGGGGCCTTATGTTATAATTATGTCTTGTTGAATTATGTGACCTTCTTGCTTCATGCCTTACTTGAGTCTTAGACACTAAGAACATAGTATTAAATGTTAGAAATCAAGACATAGCTTATATAACTTGAGTTAGATGAAAATTTTGAGTATACATTGATGTGTCTAATTCGGTCATCACTATGCGTAATCATTAATATATGCAGCCTACCTTCTTGAGATACTAGATTCTAAACTTGTGTCGTTTTCCATTTGTGAGATTTGTTGAAGTACTTGAATAATACGGTTCTTGAAGGTTTATTGAATCATTATTGGCTTGGAAAGTGGCGATTGGGATTTGTTTGAAATATTCATTTGAACACTCTCCTTGATATTATTTATGCTTCATGTCCTGCTTGTCACTGATACACATGTGCTTGGTAAGGAAGAGTGTAAAGCACAAAAGATGATGTCATGCCACTGTTTACACATTATCATGTGAGGGAGAGTGTAAATCACAAAGGGTGATGTCGTGCCTATAATTTGAGAGTAAAAGCACGAAGGGTGATGTCGTGCCACAATATATGAGGGTAAAAACACGAAGGGCGATGTCGTGCCATAATATTGAGAGTAAAGCACAAAAGGTGTGTCGTGCCGTATCATTTGAGAGTAAAAGTACGAAAGGTGATGCCGTGCCATTTCATTATTGCTATGCTTTATCCATCGTGAGGTCATGGCACGATGGGCATTTCCATGCATGCGAGGATGAGGGACATGCATTATATTTTGATATCTGTTTTTCATGTATCCGTTCATGTCTTTACCTTGAGTTGTTATTGTCATAATTATAGATCTGATGTGACTTGTTGCTACTGTTCGGTCATTGATCTCTATCTCAATTGTTGTTGTGTTGTTCATACCTTCTACTTGCTTAACTTGCAAATATCATGCCTATTTTATGCTTTTACAATTGCACATATTTCGCATCTATTCTGTTGCACCTTTGTACAAGCCTTCCACCATGCTAGTCATTCATGCCTCTACTTGTTAATTTGTAAAGAACATGTGTTCCTTTTTTATTTGTTATGCTTGTACCTTAGGCCTCTATCGTACTAGTTAGCTGAAGTTGATATTCCGTGTTTTCCTAATTGCTACCATTACTCATATGCCTTCTACCTAGTCTATTTATGTTTCCCATATGTATATTCTTGTTCATTATTTCTGCTTGCGTAATTCCTACTTTGTAATTGCTGTTATCGGTTGGTACTGTTGTACGTACATTGGGTGAGGATAAGATAAAAGCACGAAGGGTGTTGCCGTGCAATTGACTTGATATCTGAGTACATTCCTCATGCTATGAAAGTTATGAAGTGACTGTCGTGGTTTATCGGTTTCATTCTAAGAAGAGGATTGGTCGAGGCATTGTAAGATGTTAAATTGTGATATCTGCTAACACTCGGTTATTGTTTTACGTATTCGTTATGTGTATTCTTCTCTATTATATCGTGGTATAGACCTATTGCTAATTTACAGTTTAGGTTTTTATTAGTGAGTATCTTTTAACTAAAAATCCTCGTCACTATTTCGTCAAGGTTACAAGATACTTACCAGTACATGGGGTCGGTTGTACTGATAATACACTTCTTCACATTGCGTAAATATTTTCGGAGCAGAGCTGCTAGTGATGTCAAGTGTTGACTCTGAAAATGCTCATGTATTGAGGATGTAGGTGCTACTTGTCCTTGGTAGCTTATATTTTGATAATCATTTTATGTAAATTTCAAACAGATCGTGTAATTATTTGTACCAATTTTGTAAATTTCAAGTCTTAGAAGCCCATGAGTCATATTGCCAATTCTTGGGTCAAATTCGTAAATGTTCATATAATTCTTCTCTATTTTTCCTATAATCTCATTTGGATTGTATTTTCTGTTAGGCTTACCTAGTGGATCGAGTTAGATGTCATCACGACTAGTGGTTTTGGATCATGACAAAATTGCTCGAGTTTGTCTTCTTAGTGATAATCAAAAATTGTAGCGAAACCTTAGTTCTCACTGGGATTCGATTCCAGACTCTTAGACCTGATTATATTTGCAGCAATCAATTATCATTTTTAGAATTAGAGTTAGACGTGATCAAATCTTAATGAAAACCTTTGAAGTATGATCCCTTTTCCTTTTACTCAGTGCTTTTACTCAGGGTGAAGTACATAAGTAGGCCTCAAATTGAAATGGTTTTGAATTTTTATCCTCAATTTTAACAAGTGTTGCTTCTCACTTGCTTCATGGGTAATATTTTTAACTTTAGACCTTGAAATTTGCCAATAAGAAATCGGTAGCCAAAAGTTAAGGACCACTCCAAAAGTATTACATTTTTTATAACTTTTTTGTGATTTAATTGCTCATACTAGCAATCTCTCAGCTGGCCGAACATCCAACTTCATGTTCTAAGTGAAATTGGGCCTTGCCAAGAGGCGTAAAAATGACATTAGATAATAGAGATGTTCATGGTTCTGTTTAAATCAGGCTTTTTCTAAAAAAACAAATTTGTTAAGAATAGAACTCTAATTAGAGTAAATATCTATCTTATAGAAGAGTTCTACTTTGAGGCTAAGTCTTTTCTCTTCCTATAAATAGAGGGGTCTTACCCCATTGTAAATCATCCCAAAAGTATCAATAAGAATACTCCTCTCCCTACTCTCTCTGCAATATTGTTCTTGTTCTTTTATTATTTTATAACATGTTATCAGCACGAAGCTCTACTATCTCAAGAATCTCCTTGAGAAAATTAAGGTATTTTTTCTCTTCTAATTTGGTTTTAATTATGTTTGACATTATGAAAAGAAAGTTCGTTGCCCTTGAAATTTCGGGCAAGACTACATGACATGGGTGTTGGATGCTGAAATCCATTTGGATGAAATGGGTCTTGGAGATGCCATTAAAGACAGAGATAATGCATCCACCCAAGACTGTGCTAAGGCCTTGATTTTCTTGCGCCATCACCTTGATGAAGGTTTGAAAATTGAATATCTCACAGTCAAAGATCCACTTATCTTGTGGAAGGTCTTAAAGGAGAGATATGACAACCTGAAGTTGGTCACTCTGCCACAAGCACGATATGATTGGACTCATCTGAGGCCCAAGACTTTAAGTCCGTTTCTGAATATAATTCTGCAATGTTCAGAATTACTTCTAAATTGAAACTCTGTGGAGATAATATCACTGATTATGATATGCTTGAAAAAACGTTTACAACGTTTCATGCCTCCAATATGGTTCTGCAACAACAATACAGAGAGAAAGGTTTCAAAAAGTACTCTGAGCTGATTTCTCTTCTCCTTGTGGCTGAGCGAAACAATGACCTGCTCCTGAGAAACCACGAAAATCGACCCACTGGGTCTACACCATTGCCTGAAGCAGATAAGGTGTATTCCCATTATGCTAAACATGGAAAAGGCTATGGCTTTAATCATGGCCGTGGTCGTAATCGCGGTCATGGCCGTGGACGTGGACAAGGAAGAAATTTTCCTGGTGTCAGTCACTCCCCAAAGAGATATAACCACCAAAAGCAGAAACGGAATTATGAGGATCCAAAAGCAAATAGTTCAGAAATTATATGTCATCGTTGCGGTGGAAAAGGGCACTGGTCAAGAATTTGCCGTGTACCAAGACATTTGGTTGAGCTTTATCAAGCATCTCTAAAGAGTAAAGGCCCTGAAACCAATTTTGTCTCTAACAATAATATTGACATCACCCACTTGGATGTGGCAGACTTCTTTGAGCACCCTGAGGGGAAAATAGACCACTTAATCGGTGATAGATCTGTGATTAAGGAAGATTGAGTTGTTTGATTTTATTTTACTTATCTGTATTAGTTAGTGAATAAGCTAATAGTCATTAGTATCAACTCGTATTATTTAATTTATGGAATAGTCTTAGTATTCATTCTTTAGAATGCTTCAGTATGCTTAATTTTTCAAAGATATTTTTCTTTTTACAATCTGTCTACACCCTCAATTGACATATTATAATCCGTTCTATTAACACAGTTACTGGTCTTAGGCGATTTACGTGATTCACTCTTGTTATTGACAATTTTCAGTTACTATTAACATCGCGACAAAGATGATCAAAATTCATTCCCACACATGACATAATATTCCTACTGTGTATAACTAAAAATGGTGTGGCTTTGTCATTTATCTTTTTGTATTATTTTTGAGTTGACACATTTGTTTCAAATTTATAATCATATTACATAAATGATACGTTTTGTTATGTGTTTAGTTGATTATTATTTTTTATTATTGTTGTTAATGACCGTTTCCTAAGTTAATCGATTATCAACTTAGTTAATCGATTAACTAATATTTCGTATTAAACTGGACTTTTTCCGCAAGACATGTTAGTCGACTATCAGATTTAGTTAATCGACTAACCTAATGACCGTTTCCTAAGTTAATCGATTATCAACTTAGTTAATCGATTAACCTCAGCAGATTTTGAAAATACTGTTTAATTAAGAAGCAACGGATTAAATTTGTCTATGTTCGTATATTTCTTATGTATGTCAAACCATGGGAAGCAAATATGGATATCTCACAAAGCAAGCTTGGATCAACGTCCAACTGTAAAAATATTTGTTTAATTGATTCATGTACCACACATACGATACTCAAAGAGAAGAAATATTTCTCTCATTTAAGTATGTGTAAGGCAGATGTTACTACAATTTCTGGTAGTAGTAAATTGATTGAAGGCTCCGGAAGAGCAACTATAACTCTGCCTAAAGGAACAATATTTATCATAGAGAATGCAATGTTCAATTGGGATAAAAGTGGAACATCCTGTAGCTCATGTTCACACTCAAAATGGTCTTGCAGAATCTTTAATTAAACGTCTGCAGTTGATTGCAAGACCATTACTCATGAAAACAAGGCTGCCCACTTCGGTTTGGGGTCATGCCACTTTGCATACAGCAATGCTAGTTCGTCTCAGACCGACGAATTATCACAAATATTCCCCGTTGCAATTAGTTTTGGGTCATGAACCTAATATATCCCATTTAAGAATTTTTGGATATGCAGTATATGTGCCTGTAGCACCGCCATATCGCACCAAAATGGGTCTGCAAAGAAGGTTAGGAAAATATATGTTGGGTTTGAATCGCCCTCCATTATTCGCTACCTCGAAACATTGACAGGGGATTTGTTCACTGCATGATTTGCAGACTGTCGATTCGATGAGACACTTTTCCCAAAATTAGGGGGAGAAGTTGGTGAAACCAAACGGAAAATTTTGTGGAAAAATCCATCATTATCTCATCTTGATCCACATACCTCTATTTGTGAAAAAGAGGTGCAAAGTATTATCCATTTGCAAAGAATAGCAAATCAAATGCCAGACGCATTTACAGATTTGAAAAGGATAACAAAATTACATATCCCCGCAGAGAATGTGAATATGTGATAGTACCAAATTAATTGAGAACTCTGTGCAAGAGCCAATTATATTATTTTGGAGAAATGCAATTGATTACCAATAAGGTAAGTCTCAAAGAAACTTATTCAGTTTCCAAAGTATATGTGAAAGCGGTTGATTATATTGAGACAATAAATAAAGGAAAGATTTGATATCTTCTATTACTACAACTTGTAGCGGGATAATCTGTATATGAAAAGCTACCCGCTTTATTCTCCAGTTTGTACTACACAAACAAAAGAATGCTACAATAAAGTGGATGTTAATTGATATAAAAATCCATATCATAATAAACTTGGAGTTTATTGAGAATTGCACATGTCATGGTATAAACATGAACTTATCAATATTGATAATTTATTCAATTGGCATTCGGGTTAGCCATATCAATTTAAGTATGATGTGCAACAATAATAGAGAATTCACATGGGTAAATATTAAAGAACTAGAAAATTCTTCACGAATTCTCTTGTATTACTTGTTCTCATTAAATTAGTTGACCAACTAAAGTTGGGGTTGAATCCCATAAATTCTGGAAATATCAAAGGTGAATATGGGCTCATTCGCATGCCATGTATACCACATATGATGCATCTATGATATGGTTACATGTGCGATTATTATTAACCTGCAGCCTGGCCGGTGCTTGCGAGGTAAATTGCTCAGTAATCTAATTTCGAGCATAATTTCAAGATTTTCTATTCAAGATAGTTCATCTTGATAAGTTGGTTTACATCATAGTTGGTTTAGCAAAATAATTTATTGAGTGCCTCCATTTAATAGCTAAATTATTGCTTATGAGAACAAAGTTATCTATATCAATTTGATATACGCTATACACGAGAGTATATTATATTCTCCCCTCACAAGTGGTTCAGGGTCAGGAACGAAATAATTTCATTTTATTATTATTAATGTGCTGTGTATATTAACATGATAATGCACAAAGATGATTTCCCAGAGTTGAGGAAACAAGTTAGTTTTCCTAACATGAGGGGGAGACATGATAAACACTTGAGAAAAGGTTACATGGGATGAATTATCATTTGTATATATAGATCCTCGAATATCATAATATGAACCTGAAGTTCATAAAAGGATAATTCAATTGCAACATATTGCAAAGCATGCCATACGCATTTGCTGACCCAAAGAAAGTAACTATATTCTCACTGCAAATGCTCATATTAAGTCCTACAAGGACAAAGTCTTTGATACGCTTAAAGCGTATATACAAATCGGTTTCAAAAGAACGTCTTAATAAAGAAGATGAGCAAATGATCAAAGTGATCATAATAAGGAGGCAAGTGATCTAGAAGGTCACATGACATAACACTTCATAAAATCTCATGAGAGATTCAGGTACCTGAATGTATGAATGAAGAGATCTCCATGTTATGTCTTTATGAAAATTTACTGGAACCGATATAAATGTTCGTCGACGACATCTATGATAGCGCTAAATATCGATGAGGATCTTATGTTTGTCGAATACAAACAAAAATATTGGCCAAATGGAAGAGATACAATTCAAGTAGAATTGATTCCATATGAAAGACATGTAATTTTGGACATGTAGTTCGAATACTTGAAAGTATAAAGTCAATGGTATGTGTAATCAGTTTTCGATATCTTATTTGTTTAGCATGACATGAAAACTTGATATGCATTTAAAGTCTATTATATGACTTATATGACTTAACTTATATGACAACCCATGAAGGATTTAAGTTGCTTGAAGAATCTACAATTCTTGATCTTGAGGTACCACTTCCTTAATGCAATTTATGCACAAATATATCTTGCTATAACTATGATAATGTGATGGCGAGGATATCTCTATAGAAATATTGAAGAGCCATTCCACGATATTCGTGAAGACATTATATATCTATCACGAGTTATGATTTCAAGGTGCAAATATTCATTATAGTTAATATGGCTGATTTATTTATCAAAACTCTACTAACGATCTCTTGAAGCTAGTGCACAAGATTGGGATGCAAAGACTCAAGGATGTGAATTGATGCTCTCTTCCGGGGGAGTTAATGCGTGTTGCACTCTTTTTCCCTTACAAGGTTTTGTCCCACTGGGTTTTCCTTGCAAGGTTTTTAAAGAGGCAACCAATAGGCGCATTTCTAAACATGTGTACTCTTTTTCCTTTTCTATAATTTTTTTTCCATTGCGTATTATTTTAGTTAAGGTTTTAACGAGGCACATTATTTATTGAGTAGACATTCAAGGGGGAGTGTTAAGAATAGAACTCTAATTAGAGTGAATGTCTATCTTATTAAAGAGTTCTACTTTGAGGCTAAGTCTTTTCTCTTCCTATAAATAGAGGGGTCTTACCCCATTGTAAATCATCCCAAAAGTATCAATAAGAATACTCCTCTACCTACTCTCTCTCTCTCTGCAATATTGTTCTTGTTCTTTTATTATTTTATAACAAAATTAAGTAAGTTGATTTTTTAAATATTAGAATCAAATCAAACCAATAAAGTCGATTTTTTTGATTTGGTTTATATCGATTTTTTGGATTTTTGAATTATTTGTAAGTTTTTTCTTAAATATAAGACATACAGTACCAAATATATATTCCGGTGAACACATTTTTAATGTAACACTATTAGATCAATTGCCCTTTCAGAAATTATTTACTAAAATATATTGATAATAATTGAATCAAATAGTGATAGAATAATTTAAGGACTCAATTAAAATATATTATTTTTTACATGAAATAGATTCTTACCCTTAATAAAAAAAATTACCAATCAAACTAGAATGTAGAGGTAAAGAACTATATTAAAAGTGTGTGTGTGTGTGTGTGTGTGTATATATATATATATATATATATATATAAATTTGAAATAGCTACTCCTATAGTCGGTTTTGGTTTGATTTTTTCTGATTAAAACCAAAGCCAAATCAAATTTGATCGGTTTTTAAAATTCAAAACCAAAATAAAACCAAACCAAAGAGTATTAATTTTTTTTGTAGATTTGGTTTGATTTTTGGTTTGGTTCGATTTTTCGGATTTTTATAAACACCCCTATTAAATAGCCCTGTAAAGGACTGTCATTTATGAATTAATCAGTATGTCCTGAATTTTAGATTTTAATTTATTTTTTAAGACAAAAATATTGTAAATTATCTTAAAATTAAAATTTTTAATTTAAAATCTTAAAACATAATAAATATTGACTAACCTCTAAATATTATCCATAAGAATAAGGAACTACATGTGCACTTACCCTAAGAGTGGCCAATAATTGTGGATCGAAACTAGATAATACTAGATGACTTTGGTTTGTGATAAGAGGGCATCACATTGAATTAAGAAAAAATTATACTGTCACTTTCAAAAGAATAGCAAATAAGATATTTATTTTTATATAATATATCATCAATATATTTATATATCTATATTTAACTAGCATGATAATTATTTTTGATCGACTGACTCAATGTGTAAATTGCCCTAAAATTAATCAACAAAGTCGAGTTCTACGACGAACAAACTTAGAAAAGCCTTATAATTACCTCGAGATATTCCAAATATAAAATAAAATAAAAAATTGCTTGACCATGAAAATAATAAAAACACAAAAAGCTTCTTATTCCAAAATACATAGCAAAAGAACATTACATTACTAGTCTACTACTAATTGATATATTAGTAGCAGCTGGAAAGCAACTGAAGCTCAAGTTAGCTTTCAAAACCTAATTACACATTACTACTTAGTACCACTTAATTAAAACATAAGACTGAAATTCACTATTCCATTTTCCTGTGGCAAAACAACTCTTCCCACAAGGAAAGGAAACTAAAGGAAAATACTATATTTACATATAACTTCCCTTTACTTCTCACTGATGCTTGGATCTAGTCTGCCCACTGTAAAGCCTGCAAATTAAAATTAAATTTAAATGGGATATTATTTTATTTAGCTCGCGTCATAAACTATTTATATCTGATAACTAAAAAAATATATAAAACTTGTAAAATTTTTCTATATAACACACACATATATATATATATACAAAAAAATATAAATTTTATATATTTTTTCGACTCTTATTTTTACAACGGGTATACAGTGTCATTATTCCAATTTAAATTACACTTTAGCCAAATAACTTGTATCTATTATCGTCACAACGCCCAAAATCATGCTTAAAATTAAAAACCTCACTATAGCAGCTTGATCTACAAATCAAATTTCTCTAGAGCAACCTCATTTATTCTAATATTTTTTGGCTGCTATAATAAAATATTGTTATATTGTTATAGGACAATCCGGTGCATTAAGCTCCCGCTATGCACGGAATTCAGGGAAGGGCCGGACCTCAAGGATCTGTTGGACACAGCTTTATCCTGTATTTCTGCAAGAGGCTGTTTTCATGGGTTGAACCAGTAACCTCCTGCTAACATGAGAACAACTTTACCAGTTATGTCAAGACTCTTCTTCAACATATACTATTTACATAACCTGAAAAATTGGTTCCAACAAAAAATTAACTAGAATAGAGAAATCTGACTGCAGTAGTGTGACTAAAAAGGGAAAAAATTTATCCTTTTTTATTTGTATATGGGGATTAGGGAGAAATTACGATGAAAATTGAATCTACACCTACTGTAGAAAAACTCTCATAGGTATCATTAGACAATGAATCTGGGTGATAATAATATCTTTTTATGATCGAATTATATTCGTCAAGGTTATTAAATAATTTTACACTAAGAGTATAATTTAAATTATTTTGCCATATTATACTCTATTTTTCCCATTATACTTATTAGACTTACCAGTCATAAACAGTGGGAGAATTGGGGTGAGAGGGTTTGTCAAAGACTTCAGCACCAATTCTCTTGGTAGCAATATTGCTTCCAGGGTTGAATACACTCCTCCACACATTCTCTTTCTTTGCCGTTGGCGACGGAGTAGTTGGTGTCACCGGAGTTCCCGGCGTCGTTGGGCTACCCGACATCGACAATGACCTCTGGTAGTACTTGCTTGATCCTTCTCCTTCTTCCCCACCTAAACAATTACCCGAATAGAAATAACACCATATTATTAAGAAAATAAACAACTTAAGTATATGGTTTTTCCCATGCAAATACATGTGCTTTGTCGATGGACATAATTAAATAAATAAAAATATTTTTAGTATGGTCGCACTTCAACATAATATGATAAGAAATAAAAATTTTAAATTCAGATCTCACTGTCATCCATTAGCAAAAAGAAAAAAAAAATCAAATGTTTGGTCCTTGAAAAAAGAATCAGGCGGCACATAAAGATTGACATAATTAAATAACTAAAAATATATTTTATCTAGCAACTTAAACTTTAATATAAAATGGTCAGGTACTCCAACAGATTCAAGCAGCATGTTGAAATTCTAGATCTGTCACACGTAATTTTAAATCAATACGTCTAAATGCTAGTTCTGTTACTGCTTTCACATGCATACATCCTTACTGGCAGACATCATGGGCGGATCCAGCTTAGCAGGAGAGGGTTTCGGGGATACAAGATTTAATTTTTATGGATTCCTACGACTTTGAGTAAATTTTCAATAGTAATTAAGTTCATATTTAAATATTTATAAATATTTTAATAAATTTTTAACATATATTTATACAGTTTGGACAAAAACTATTAAATTCACGAGAACCCTTAAATGATATACTAGATCCGACCCTGGTTTCGGTAAATCAGGTAGCTTTTGTATATATTATATATATGAACTGAAAAATCCATTAAACATCTGTAAATATTTAATTGTAAAACCAATCACTTATTATATATTTAAGAACTCTAATTACTGCATGAATTTAACAAAAAAAATTATATTTTATCTGGCTGAGGTCCAGCCATAACATCATCCCACAGCTTTTCAATTAACACCATCTTCTTCCCTACTCTTTTTTTTTCTCTCTCTTTAATTGTGTGTATTTTTTAGTGTAAATAAGAAATGGCTGCTTGAGTAGAATAAATAGAGAGTTTGGCACTGAAATTATCTTTTAGCTTTTCTGATTTCTTCTTTTCTTTTTTAATAGACGTTTCCAGATAGATTATTTCTATTTCCAAATTCCAATACAGAAGTTTTAATTTGTTTTCTTAATGAAGTTAAATTTATGGACTTTTTTTTACTGTCCGTAATAACAATAACAGTGATCAGTAAAATTCTATTAGAAAATTTAGTGAAGGTAATATATATACGGGCATTATTCTTATATCGAGAGATAAAAAGACTATTTTCAAAAGATTTTTAATTCAAGAAGATAAAAAATAATAAAAAAATACAATATATCAATATCATTAAGGACGATAGAGTCAATATATTAGTACCACAGTATGGCAAGAACCAAAAATGTGTCTTCGATTTCTACTAATATATAATTGAATATTATCTATTTGTAAAAATATTTATTTATACCAATAATCACATGTGTTTCTACAAACAAAAAAATCTCCATATTAATGTTGCGCATCCTTGGACATAAAATTCTAAATTTACTTCTATAAAGTTACTAGGATGACCATTGAAATTTAACTGTGTGACGTTACCTTTTATTACCTCTTAATCACAAAAAATTTAAATATATTATATTTTTATTTTAAAATTTCACTGTCTCAACTCAAAATCGATTGCGTCTAAATTCAATGTACTTGAAAGTATTTCAAATATATAATAAAATTGCTGATAAAAAAAATGTTTTCTGAATAAAGATAACCTGATAATATAAATTAAAAAAAAAAAAAAAAAGGTACCCGAAATGTTGATAGAGAGACCCTTTCGGGTTCTAGTAGTAGGATGGGGCCCAGCCATAACTTCATCCCAACCATCTAACACCATTTTCTATTTCTTCTTCAAAATATTCAACTCTCTTAATTACTACAAGATATAAAAAAAATAAAAATGTTCACTGCCTAGAATTTATAGAGCTTTCGTGCTAATATAGCGCCTAATCTTTAGTTTTTTCTTCTTTTTCAGTTACAATTTTTCAACATATTTTTAAACTATTTTTAAATTTGACTCAAATTATTAGTATTCTCCTTGAACTATGTCCAATTTTAATTATTCCTTACAACTTGATCTTTTGAGGATCATTATACCTCTAAATACTGATGTGGCAAAAAGTGTGAATATAATTGCCTGCCACGATAATTTTTATGTCTACGTGGTATTTTTTTTGAAAAATAAAATATATTTTACCCTTTTAGGAATATTGGATATAACTATATTATTTAGGCTAAATATTTTTATTTGGCCAAAAATAATAAAGTTTTAGTTAATCTTTTTTAAAATTTGACCTGAAAATAAAGATTTATACAATTTGAAATAGATAGTCAAGGCATCTAAAAAAGTTACAAAAAATACACAGTTGAAATAAATAGTCATTGCATCAAAAGAAGAAATAAAAAGAGTATACAATTGTACTTGTAATTTTGTAATTGTACACTCTTTTTATTTCTTATTTTGATATAATGACTATTTATTTTAATTATGCATTTTTACTTTTATAGGTAAAAAAAATAAAAAGCACCGTAATTTAGAGCTATATACAAATTTATAGTCAAAATAATTAATTTCAAATTATAGATTTTTTATAACTTTGTAGATGCATTAAGTATTTATTTCAATTATATAAATCTTTATTTTCAGGTCTAATTCAAAAAATAATTAATTGAAACTTTATAATTTTGTCAAATAAAATTATTTAGCCTAAATAATATAGTTATATTCAAGTTTTATAAATTTTTAAAGAATTTTGCCTTCAAGATTTGGTCTATTTGAAGAAAAAAGGTTCTTAATTTAGTACTCCATCCATTTCAATTTATGTTAACATATTTGACCAGACGTGTAGCTTAAAAAAATGAAAACTTTTTAAATTTATGGTCCTAAACAAGTCAAAATGAGGCTCAGAGTGTTTATGTGGTTATAAAGGCTTCTTATTAAGGGTAGAATTATAAGTTTAAGTTAAATTGTTATTAAATTTAAAAAATATTCATTTTTTTGGAACAAAGCAAAAAGAAATCTCATATAAACTGAAATTGATGAAATATAAATAATGTTTTACTTAGTCAAAGAAAAAAACGATTGTATTCCTACCCGGAAAGTAAGTAATCTATTTGCTATAATGAGCCAGTTTGACCATGAAAATTTTTTTACTTTTAAAATTTTTAATTTTTATTTAAAGATGAAATTTAGAATTTTTCAAAAATTAAAAGAAATTCAAATAACCACATCTCAAAATTTTTACTTAAATTACTCACAAAAATTTAAAAATAACTCAAACTTATATTTATGTCCAAATACAATTTTAATTTTCAAATACTTTTTTTTACTTGAAGAAAGATTTGCTTTTATCGAAATTTTACAATTCTTATGCCCAAACGCGCACTAATTTTCTCAATTACTTTAAAATATTGTCAATATATAAGTATGATTTACATTACTTAAAATTAAGTTTATAATTTATTTTTAAAACCAGATTCACTGTCTATAATTTATATGAGTAACTTTAACGGAAATATAGAATTTTATTTTATTTTTTTGAGAAAAAAAGTTAGATATTGAAAAGGATGGGGGGAGAGAGCAAATTTGGGAGTGGAAAGAGGAAAGCAAAGTGGATAAGGATGAAGACTGAGTAAATGTGGGACCCAACAGGATGAGTAAGTTATGGGTTACTAAACAAGTTTCAGTTGTCAGATTAAATATTTGTCCTATTCTGTAGGTTGAAAATGAAAATTGTTAGGGGTCAATTTGATCTTATAACAATGACAACAGTTGGCTTCATTCATAGGGTGTGGTTTGGTATCCGACTCTCTAAACGAGGTACATCATAGGAATAACACTATCATCGTATACCCATAAAACAGTGATGTAGGGAGAGAAAATTAGAGAGAGATCTGGCGGCGGAAAGCAGGAAGCTCACTACCGCCAGCCACCGCAAGCCACCTCAATCATCTCCATAATTACTCTTTCACACTGTAAAATGGCTCGAATCGTCACTCCAGAAAGTGGAATCCCTCAAACCCTAAACCCAATGCCACTATCGCAATGGTTCTCGGGGATGGGGAGTGCTCCGATCGTCATGCAACCACTATCGGAGAAGGAGGACGAAAGGAAGCAATCCAAGGAAACAACGATAATCACAGCAACTAGAAAACTCACATATTCAGTTGAATCTCAGAAGCAAACATTTGCTGAAGTGGTTACAGGTAACAGAAACCAGAAGCAGGGCAAGCAACTCAAGTTCTATTCTCCGATGATCGAAGATGTAATGAAAATCGCAAAATTGAATCCCAAGGAGATAGAAGTTCAGACACAGAAATGGAAGACTGCTTCAATAGGCTATGTGCTAGGAGGTAATCCGACTTTCAAATATATGCTAAAATTTGTATATGGAGTTTGGAATGCTATTACAGCACCGACTGCACTATTACATGATGATGGATATTTCATCTTTAAGTTCGAATCAATGGAGGACAAAAGCCTAATAATGCAAAAGGGGCCTTACTCATTCAAAGGTAAACCGATGATATTGAAGGACTGGGATCCAAACTTCAAAATCCAAAATGATTCAATGAGAATTGTACCAATGTGAGTCAATTTCCCTGGGCTACCAATTCAATGTTGGGCAGAAGAAAACTTAGGGAGAATAGCTAGCCTAATTGGAAAACCTCTATGTACTGACAAGCTCACTGCTGAATGTGAAAGGATTTCCTTTGCTAGAGTTCTTGTGGAAATGGATATCAGCCAGCCATTACCTGATGAAGTATACATTGAAATCCCGGATGGAAGAAGCTGGGCTAAACCAGTGAAATTTGAATGGAAACCAACTTTCCGCCTAGAATGTAACTCATTTGGGCATAAAAATGGAGACTGTCAACAGAAAGAGAAACAGGATCACATACCACAGAATCAGAGAAAGAGAAACAAGAAGAAAAACACAATGAAATGGCAACCAAAACCTGTAATGGAAGAGGTTACTGCCAATTAACATCAAGAAGAACAAACAGTTACACCTGAGGTGGAAATATCAATGAACAATCGAGGGAAACAGGTAGCAACTGTAAAGGGACCTAAGGAAAATATAAACAAATGGGAGATCAACTATGATGAACTGGATACCAGGTATCCATCTGCTGTCTTAATTATCAAGGAACCTTCTGACCAACAACAGAAGGAGAGAGAAACAACCATAAGGGATAAAGGGGGCAGCTCTAGTAACCAATATCTATCATGATCAATGTGTCCTGGAATATTAGAGGACTGAATAAGTCCTATAAACAGAGAGAACTAGTGAAATTCCTGAGGTTAAACAAAGTTGATATGATAGCTTGTCTTGAAACAAAAGTGAAACAACAACATTCACAGACAATCAACAAGAAGCAGGGAGATGAATGGAAGATAGAAAATAACTATGCTGCTGCCCAAAATGGGAGGATTTGGATAATGTGGAAAAAGCTGAACATCCACGTTGTAATCCTAGAAACAACTGACCAGATGATACATTGACAAGTGATAGACAGAAACTCAACATTTTCTAGCTACATAACTTTTGTCTATAGCATACATTCAATCCAGCACAGAATACCCCTATGGAGGAGTTTGAGAACTGCCCAATACAGTGGTCCATAGCTTATATTGGGTGACTTTAATAGTGTACTGGAGGTGGATGACAGGATTAATGGGAGACCTGTACACCAATCAGAGATAGCTGATTTCCAAAGCTGCATTGAGGACATTAGAGTAGAGCAGATTACCAAAAGAGGAAAAAGATTCTCTTGGAGTAATAAGAGAGATGCTGAGCACAGGATCTACAGCCATATTGACTGGGCTTTTAGCAATGATAAATGGTTCAATTCCTATACTGTGGTGGAAACAGTATACATACTGCCTGGATGCTCAGATCATTCCCCATACTGATAGACACTGAAGTTGTACAAACCAGAGTGAATAGGCCATACAGATTACTCACAACAATTATGAAATATCAAGATTACAGGGCAGCACTTCACACAATCTGGAACCAGCAGATTCAAGGATGTACGATGTACTCTATCTGGAGCAAACTGAAAAAGATTGAACAGTCCACCAGACACATCCACAAGGAACATTCATCCGCTGACAAAAAACTGCAACAACTGAGAGAGGAACTGAATGAAACACAATACAAACTGAATGAAGACCAATTCAACAAGTAGGAGATTCAAAAAGAAAAACAAGTCTTACAGAACATTGATGGGAAACTATTCAAGAACAGGTTCTGAGACAGAAATTAAGAGCAAACATGATCCAACTGTAGGATAGTAATACAAAATACTTCCATGCTTACATGAAATCCAGACAAGCAAGGAATAAAGTGAGCTGTATCCTCACAGAGAACCAAGTGAAACTTGCTGATCCACAACAGATTCAACAAGAATTCACACAATTCTTCCACAACCTACTGGGCACAGCTGCAGTTCAAAATCAAGGCATTGACATCAATGTGGTCAGAGATGGCCCCTGCCTCAATCTGCACCAACAGCAGCAAATGTTGATACCAGTGACTGCAGAGGAATCAAATAGACAGTACAGAGTCTTTCTTATGATAAAACTCCAGGTATTGATGGCTACCCTGCTGAATTTTTTAAAGAATTTTGGCCAATTGTTGGGGGGAAATTACCAGGGCAGTGAAGCAGTTTTTCCAAAATGGAAAAATCCTAAAACAGATTAACTGCACCACTGTTACTTTGATTCCAAAAGTGAAAAATCCTAGCTATGTCAAAGATTCGTCCCATTGCCTGCTGCTCTACTCTGTACAAAATCATCTCAAAGATCCTAACAAACAGACTGAAAATGGTTGTGGATCATTTAGTCGGGCACGCACAGTCAGCCTTCATAGAAGGGAGGAACATCCTTGATAATGTAATTATGGCCCACGAACTGATCAAAGGCTGTAATCACAAGACAATATCTCTTAGATGCATGATTAAAGTCGACATTAGAAAAGCTTACAACTCTGTTGAATGGGATTTCTGAAAGCGGCACTCCTACAATTTGGAATTCCCTACAAACTAGTTGTGCTCATAATGAAATGTGCTTCCACTGTCAGTTACTCTCTTCTGATAAATGGAGGACTGACAAACACATTTGAAGCAAGGAAAGGACTAAGACAGGGAGATCCAATGTCCCCCTACTTATTTTTCCTAGCCATGGAATATCTAACTAGATCTCTAAAGAAACTAAACAGGAATCCAGATTTCAATTTTCATCCCAAATGCACCAATCTAAAAATCACACTCATATGCTTTGCAGACGACCTTTTGATGTGTTGTAGAGCTGATGAAACTTCCATGAAATTATTAATGAAGGAATTTGAACACTTCTCTAATGTGTCAGGACTTCGAGCCAATATGGAATGTGTCAGGACTTCGAGCCAATATGGATAAGAGCTCTTTATATATAGCAGGTGTTTCAACTGAATTCAAAAAAAAAATTTGTTCTGAACTACACCTAACAGAGGGCACCTTGCCTTTCAAATACTTGGGAGTTCCCCTATCTATAAGAAAACTCACAATATCACAATTTATGTCCATAGTGGAAAAAATAGTGGACAGAATCAGAAGCTGGACATCCAAACTCTTATCTAATGCTGGTAGACTGCAACTCATCAAAAATGTTCTGTTTGAAATGCAAACTTACTGGGCCCAGATATTCCTCATTCCAAAAAAAATCATAAAACTGGTTAATGGAATTTGCAGGAATTATCTGTGGACTGGTAGTCATGAAACTAGTCATAGGAACCCAATTGCCTGGGAAACAATGTGTAAACCAAAAGCAGCATGAGGTTTGAACATTATTTCCTATGAAAGGTGGAATGAAGCAGCTCTGTCAAAACTTCTCTGGGCCTTAATAGCAAAGAAAGACAAACTCTGGATCAAATGGATCCACTGTCACTACATAAAGAAGAGGGACCTTAATACAATGGAAATTCCTAAACAAGTTAGCTGGCTCGTTAGGAAATTGATTGGAGCAAGGGACGGTGGGAAAATGATGGAACAAGAATGCAAACATGTACTCAAAATGGGCAATTTAGCATCAGAAAAGCATACATTCATACCACTCCACAATATCCCAAGGTCCGATGGAAAAACTTAGTGATGGTGACTGGCATGCTCCCAAAACAGAAATACATTTTATGGATGGCACTGCATAAGCGACTGGCAACAATTGACAGATTGGTAAAATAGGGACTTTAGATTAATACATCTTGCATATTATGTGGAAGAGATATTGAAGAAACACATGATCATTTATACTTTGAATGCTTATATTCCAAAGACTTGTGGCAAGGTATGTTACAATGGTTGAAGTATCAAAGAACAATTGGCACATGGGAATCAGAAGTGCAATGGTTATCTGATAATGTCAATAGCAGGAACCCCAGAAAAGCCATACTCGAGGAGGTGTTTGCAGCAGTAGTCCACACCATCTGGAGGGAGAGAAACAACAGAAGGTTTCAACAATTGAACAGAAACATCCAAGATCTAGCAAAGGAGATTACAATTCAAGTGCATATTGCTGGAACGAAGCACTCTAAATGGAATCCCATTTTGCAGACTCTGAATAACTATCCCTTGTGCGATTCTTCACAATCGTAACAACTTTCATTTTGTCTGTAATAGAATCTTAGTTTAACAACTATAGTTGTAGAGTTTACTATTTTAACTGTAACTTTGAGAACTGTTCTAGAGTCCAAATGAACAATTGATGTAATTTTGCCAATGGTTGAAATATAATTTCATTTGACCATAAAAAAAACATTATCATCATTTGATTTTCTCAGAATTTTATATAGTAATCTAAAAGACTAAGGTCCGTTTAGTAGATGGGATAAGAGATAATAATTTTGACAGACAAAAAATTATTTTATTCTATGTTTATTTGAACTTTTATATTTAGAATTAATCGTTTGAAGATTCATTAATTTCATAATTAGGTATTATTCCATCCCACATTGAAGGAGAGTAACAATCCTCAGATTAATTACACTAAAATAACCATAATGACATTCTCCAAGGCTCTTTTTATAATATACGGTTAAAATTAAAAGTAAAAGTTTATCCTAACTTATCTAATATACATAAAATACATATTTATATTATGTCATACATGGCTGTATATTGTATTTTTAGTCCAGTAACGCATACATTTTCCAAAATTAAAAAATATAAACAAAATCTTTATATTATTAAAAGAAGAGGACAAAGCCCTTTTCTTAAGCCAAGTGATATCCTAAAAAAAGCCATATGACATAATTAGTTACTAATTAGTTATCCATATATTATTAAAAGGAGAAGACAAAGCCCTGTTCTTAAGCCAAGTGACAGCCTAAAAGAAGTCATCTGACATAATTAGTTAATTAGTTAATAATTATTTATTATTTATTATCTATATCTATCTATATATTATTAAAAGGAAATGACAAAGCCCTCTCATTGAGCAAGTGGCAGCCTAAAAAAAGGCACATGGCATAATTAGTTCTTTAGTTAATAATTAATTACGATTTATTATTTTTGAATATATATATATTGGTTACATTATTTGAATTAATAAATATTTATATATTATTAAAAGGAGAGGACAACGCCCTCTTCTTAAGCTAACTGGCAACCTAATAAAAAGTTTTTTGGTAATTAAATTTTATTAATCACCAAAAGGATGCCTTACAAAATCATAGGACAGTTTAATCTCAACTACCTATCAAAACTGGAACATAAAGTATCAATGCTACTCTAATTATTCAGCATTTATAACATAAAATGCTGAATATATGAACTAAGCGTAGGAGGAGCTCGAACATTACAGATATAGGCCATACTACTTAGGAGTTTATCACAATTACAATAAATGTTTTCAAAGATTCTCGCATTCCTTTCTAACCATAAACTATACAACATTTTTGTAATTGTCATCTTGAATGTGTGAGCTCGGAGAGACTTCCCTTTGGACTGTATGATGATCCAGTGGCAGATTGTGTCCAAACTTGTCCAGTGAAGTCTTCAATTCCCAGCCATTGCATTGTTTGATATCTCAACTGGGAAGCATAAGTGCAATGCAGAAATAGATGATCTCTAGTTTCCAATTCTTGTTGGCACATAACACAGATGCCTGATATGTTCAAATTCCATTGCAGCAGTCTGTTCTTGGTAGGAAGTCTATCCTGCAGTAACAACCACAAGCTGAAGATAGCTTTAGGTCTAGCAGCATTTTGTGGAGGGAGCTAAGTTACTACATCAGCATCAATTGCTAGATAACACTGACTGCACCATAAGGAAAGTACACTTGCAACTGCTTGGAGAATCAACTAGAGTTTCATGGAAGAATCTAAGTTACAAGTCATAATTAGTTAGTAATTAGTTATTTAGTAATAATTAGTTATTGTTTATTATTTTTTGAATATAAAATACAAATAAATACTCATTTAAATTGGGTGAGAGTAGTTTCAAGATTGATTTTTTAAATTATTTTAAAATAAAAAAGCAAAAAATATAACTATAATAAAAAAACAAAAAAAAAGAGAAGAAAAACTACCACACTCAAATCGGGGAGTGGTTTCAAGTTGGAGTATTAAAATTATTTTAAAATAAAAACTAAAATTAAAACAAAAGTAATTTGTCAATTCAAAATTGGGGAGTAGTTTCAAGTTGGAGTTTTAAATTTATTTTAAAATTAAAAAAATGAAAATAAAGAAATAAAAATTTTCAGAGAAAATATAAAATAAAGTAATATACTAATAAAAAAAATTATTAACAATGTAATAAAACTAAATATTGGATGATTTAATAAATAAAAATATATAACAAAAAAGCTATTCACTGTGGTGCTTGTATAAGTCTCGTTAGTTTAACAGATAATTTATTCATTAAAATTTAGATAATATTATTAAGAACAATAGAATAAAATTTTAAAAAACAATATTTCAAAAATAATAATTTATCTATATATATTAAGCCAAGTGGCAGCCTAAAAAAGGCACATGGCATAATTAGTTACTAATTAGTTATTTAGTTAATAATTAGTTATTGTTTACTATTTTTGAATATATATTGATTTCTTTATTTGAATTAATAAATATCAGTATATTATTAAAAGGAGTTTGTCCTCTCCTTAAGCTAAGTGGCAGCCTAAAAAAAAGCTACATGTCATAATTAGTTATTAATTAGCTATTATATATTATTTTTTGAATATAAATATATATACACACACGCACACAAACAACTACTCATTCAAATTGGGTGGGAGTAGTTTCAAGTTGGAATTATTTTAAAAGAAAAAAGAAAAAAATATAGCTATAACAAAAAATAAAATAAAAAAGAGAAGAAAAACTACCCAATTCACGGGGAGTGGTTTCAAGTTGGAGTATTAAAATAATTTTAAAATAAAAACTAAAATTAAAAAAATAGTAAATTGTGGCAGCCTAAAAAAATACACATGGCATAATTAGTTATTAATTAGTTATTGTTTATTATTTCTGAATATATATATATATATATATATATATATATATATATATATATATATATATATATATATATATATATATATATATATTGGTTACTTTATTTAAATTATATCTATATATTATTAAAAGGAGGGGACAAAGCCCTCTCCTTAAGCTAAGTGATAGCCTAAAAAATGCTGCATGTCATAATTAGTTAGTAATTAAGTACTTAGTTAATAATTAGTTATTATTTATTATTGTGTGTGTGTATATATATATACATATAGACACACAAATAACTACTTATTCAAATTGGGTGGAAGTGGTTTCAAGTTGGAGTTTTTAAAATTATTTTAAAATATAAAAAATATATAGCTATAATAAATATAAAAAAAGAGAAGAAAAACTACTCCATTCAAATCGGGAAGTGGTTTCAAGTCGGAGTATTAAAATTATTTTAAAATAAAAAATATAATTAAAAAATAGTGAATTGGCAATTCAAATGGGGGAGTAGTTTTAAGTTGGAGTTTTAAATTTATTTTAAAATAAAACACAAAAATAAAGAAATAAAATTTTCGGAGAAAAATATTAAATAAAGTAATATGCTAATAAAATTTTTTATTAACAATGTAATAATGCTAAATATTGGATGATTTAATAAAGAATACATAATAAAAATTGATTCACTATGCTGCCTGTATAAGTCCCGTTAGTTTAGCATATATTTTATTCGTTAAAATTTAGATGATATTATTAAGAAAAATAGAATAAAATTTAAAATAAAAAATATTTTAAAAGTAATAAATTATATATCTTCTCATATATTACAATAAGAAAGCGAATACTAAGCATTGGATAATATAATAAAGAAAAATATGGAACAATATATTTATTCACTAACTATATAAGAACCTATGATTTAATAGAAATTTTATTATTGGGTATATCGTATTGACAAACAAGATGACAATTGAATTTTATTAAAGGAATACGATCTAATAGGATCAAACAAGCCTGATCATAATTTAATTTAATTAATATTTTTTTAATATTGGTTGCGTATCACGCGGGTACGACTACTAGTTATAGAATAATGCACTCCAGAAATTGACCTTGCAGTATTTTAGCCCATTTACAAGTTGTAAGTGTGTAGCCAATATCAATAAGTTTAGATCTAAAACTAATATTTTTTTTATTCTCTATATCTTGAGGCTGAACATCCGATAGTTTCCATTTTCTTTTTCCTCAAGTGTTTACATCCCTATCACAGCTATTAAAAGGCAAAAACATACGCGAGAAATCTAAAATAGCATCTCCTTTAATTCTAATTCTGTTAAATTTCATATATAATTTGTGAGAAATTTTGGTGTAGGTATTGTTTGAACTTATTAGTAATAGTCTAATTTGTATATTGTATACAAAGTTTGAAGTCATTTGATGGAAATTTGGACTAGTTTTAAACAAGAATTGCAAGTAAAAATAGTACAAAAATTCATCAGAGTTTATGCAATGTTATACACTTTTATACAAAGAGATAATATATATATATATATATATATATATATATATATATATATATATATATATATATATATATATATATATATATATATATATATATATATATATATATATATATATATATATATATATATATATATATATATATATATATATATATATATATATATATATATATAGTTGTAATAAAATGTATAAATATGTATAAGCACGGTAGTAAAAATATTGGTAATACACTATGTATCTAGGTGAAGTAGAAGAAAAAATGTGAGAAATTCATCAAATACCTGTAAATAATGTATCAACCTGGTATAAGAGGTGTTTATACACTATTACTCATCACTTATACAATATTATACACTATTACACAAATGAATCCTATTAATTAAGCTTAACATGTTCTTCTTCTTCTTCTTCCTTGGGCATCTTTTGAAATTCAACTCAAATCTAGCTTAAATCTACTTCATATCACTTCAAATTTGAGTTTTGAAATCTCCTTGATGGTCCCAATCAATTGGGACAACATCCAATTCAAAAAACTAACATAATCAGAAAATTCAATTTCTAAAATTAAAGCTTTGGATGACCTTTAGTGGTGACTCCAAAGAAAATTATTCTTTTACGTAGTAGTTTTTTCTTATCATCTATATAATGATTATTAACCTTGAATTTGGAAGTAGAATTGAAGAATAAATATAATGGTAGAGAAATTTTGGGATGCAAAGTTGTGATGAAGAACGAAGAAAAGAATAAAAAATTAAGCTAACGGGTAAAAAGTAGTTTTCAAATTATATACAATCTAGGTCATATCAAGTAAGAGTTTCAAACGTGGACCATTTTCTGATAGACTGTTGGGCCAAATGACAAGGAACGTAAATAATTTCATCAATATGAAATTTCTATGCTATTAATCTTATCGTTATAATTCCGAAATAACTTATTTCCTTGCTAAACAACCCTAAGGGTTTTAAGGTTGTGGCAAGTAACATGGATATTGTTGTGCTGAAAGATTTAGTAAAAGCTACACAAGATTTTATTTCTAATTTTGTATGAATATTATTCACATAAAACTCAATCTAAGCGTCTGAGTTCAGATGATATCGAACTGAGCCTAATCAAAATTTGTTACAGTATATAATTAGAGATATTAATATGGGCTTGGCGCGTTAGGCTAGTCTAGCCAAATCCAACCCATGATTTAACAGTGTTGGACTAGAATTTTTGGAGCTCATTTATAAAATTAGGTTTTTCCGCCCCGTCAAAGTAAGCCCTTGACACGTAAGGCTTTACTGAGGCTTGGATGGATGGGCGTATGGGCCTAAAAAAATATTTATTTAAAATATAAAAAATATACTGCCTCTAGTGATGGAAAATCAGAATTGGATCTTTACTTAGAGGAACCAAAGCTTGATCTTGAGAAGTTTCAAGAGATATATGTTGTCATGTATTGGAGGGACTGATCTTTTAGTGATGGGGGTGATGTATTCAGTTTCCTATTATTACTTGTAGTTTCGAATCAACATTTAGCATCAGTGGGTGTGTTCTAACAAAGTACAGAAGTTGCATCTAGCGTGAAAATGTCCAAACACTTATTACTACTCGAAATTGGCTGCACGGCTTTTTCCAAACCCAAACTAGTAATATTTTTTTATGTGAATTTGAATATAATTAGTTTTTAAATTTTTATTATTCTTAATATTTAACCAATTAATATTGCATATAAATTGTAGATGTAGATGAAAGTGAAGATATTAAGACAACCTTGTATTCAAATGTGTTTGATGAAGATAATGTGTGGGATATTCCATAAGTGCCATTGACGTTCTTTTGAATAGTTTGTTTTGAGTTTTGTCTTTTATTGAATAAAATATAGTCTTATCTTTTATTTTTTTTGTTTATTATGGTATATTGAAACAATATAAAAAGTTATTAAGTTTAGCGAAATTTTTCGAATAAAGTATTTTTTAACTTTTAAATATTTTTTTTTTTTAGGTTGGTACTTAAAGAAAAAATATAAAATTATATTTAATAAATGATGGACCAGCCCATGAGGGCCCGCTACCTACATAGGTCTGGAATGGACCGATCATTATAAGGCTCATCAAAATAATAAATGTATATTTACATACAAAGTTCATACCAATTTTTAGTTAAAATAGCACGGTCTAGCCTGTTTTCGGACAGGTCATTCAAAAATAGCCAGTATTTGCCAATTTATTAAAAAATATTCACTATTTAGCTACAACAGAAACCAGTCCAACATAATATATTGAGTTCGGTACACCTGTGTATGAACTTCCAGCATATTATGTTGGACCGATATATTTTGCTGGCTCCAGTATAATATAGTGAAGACTGGAGCATCGGTGCTCCAAACTCCAGTATATTATGTTGGACAAATATATTATATTGGAACTCTAATATATTATGTTGAAATATTTTTTTGAATTTTAAACAGTGTTTTCATTCAGATCTATCTTTATATGAAAATGGCTAAATTTTAATTAATTTTGAAACTGTGATCATTTCTGAATAACTACTTATAAATCTAACTATTTTAATTACTCTCCAATTTTTATGACATCGTATAGATGTATTGATACTCCATACCCACAGATTTAAAATTTTGAATTCCAATACATATACGTACTACCATTGCCTGAGAAAGGAGAGCATCTAAAATCAAAATAAAAAATGAGCAAACAAAAAGGAATACTCATCGACTATGTTGCTCGTATCTTTAATAGAGTTTTTGTCTTTTTTAAGGATCCAACATGGATGCAACGGTATTCTGAAGGCCGATCAACATAGCTATGTGACACCATCGCATAAAAAAGGGAAATAATTTCATATAAGTACAACTTACACACCTGCAATGTAATATAATAGCCTAGATATTATTCTGCAAATCTATAGCCTAAAAATAATAGGCTAATTCCAAAAAAACTTATTTCACTCAATCGACTACGGTTATTATTCTCTTTTTATACAACCAATTGTTTTCATTCTCTTGATTTTCTTTTATTATTAAGTATTTGATAAAAAATGCAAATCAGCCACAACGCAACTCAAAAATCCTAAATAATACATATTATCTGAAGGCAAGAAATTCAAATACTTTTATGTGCAATTGTTGAAGTAATACTACAGGATAAAAAAAATTGAAACTTAGTAAATGAAGTAAAATCCCTCCAATCATACAAGATCATTTTCATACATCACATACAGAAAAAAGAAGAAGAGAAGAAGTGTCAAACTTTCATAGAAGCCTCTTATATACAATGTGTATATATCCTGACTACCTGAAAAAAATAAAATTATATAACACAAATATACATATTTGTACACACTTATACATTATTGTATAAGTGTATATAGACACCACTAATACAATATTTTCACTGGAAAACATAGTATGTCCAACACTACACTTACTATAAATAATATATCAACTTGTATAAACATGCATAACAATAAGAAGCGTTTGTATATCCAAATACATAATCATACATTTGTATATACATATACACAATCATACACTATTATACATTGTTGATACAAACTGCTACATAGTTATAATTTTTTATCCAAACTTCGAGTTGTAGTGGAAGGTATTGGATGATTTAATTCGTCAATAAGTTATTAATTTTGCGCCAACAATTCGAAATTCAACATCCATACAAGATATACCCAAATACATATTCGAGACTTCAAGATCATAACAATGATGACTAGAATCTCAAACTTCAAAATCTCCCAAAATTAGTGATTACTTTTTGGTGCAAATCAAGTTTGAAAGCTATTTATTTTCAGACCTGTGTATTTTCATTTTTCTTTTAAAATCTTCAATATTCTTTTGCTTGCCTCCACCAGACTTGGAGGGCTTGAATGGCGGAGAAAGAGTCTGAGCCTTCTTCGAGCCATTAATGGCGGTAACTCCGTAGGGGATAGGGGTAGAATAGTGGGGGCTAAGTTAAGAGAAGATGAGGGGAAATAAAGAAGCAAGGGGTGGTGAGAAGAGAATTTGGTGTGTTGGAAATGAAGAAGGAAAAAAATAATAAAAAAATAAATTTTCATAAAGCACTATTTTTTAGTAATAATTGGCCATTTATAGATACTATTTGCTATATTATGAATTATAGATACATTTTACGTGGTTATAATATATATTTGATGTATTTAAGCTATTCTATTCATGAATGCAATAGCAAAAATAGGCGTGAATCAGGAAAGTCTAGCCAATCAATTGTTATATTGGTCTGTATTCGACTGTATTCATGGAGTGAAACATGAGATTACAACTGGATAGATTATTGTATTCGACTGTATTCACGGCGTGAAACATGGGATTACATTGTTATTAAAACGAAAAGTGAATCAATTAACATAATATGCTCCTAATATAACTCAACAAACTCAATTATAGCATACAAATTTTGTACTTTCAGTTATAAAAAATATTCTCAACCAAAAAATACCCAAAAATATACAAATCTTCAGAGAAATTACATAATACATCTGAATACATAAATTATATTAATTAAAAAAAATATAAATATATTCATGGCATATAGCGAGACAATGAATATAATGAAATACATAAAATACAGCGGGATACACTGAAATACAATGAAAAAATAGTGAATACAGTGAAATACATGGAATATAATGAGATATATTGAAATCAATAAAAAAAAGACAATGAATACAATGAAATACATGAAAATACATTGTAATATATTAATAGAAAATAAGTTGCTCGGCCCCAAACTCCGGTATCTTTGTTCTAAATAATGTATTACTGTACTGCTTGTTCACAGCTTGATATATCTCCAATGCAGGAGGAGTTTCGGGTCCAAAACAAGCATAGTACCACCATATTGACAATTATCTTTCGAAATCTATATCAATTGAGACCACCACAATCCAATGGTATTAGCAGAAGTTTTCTGCACAACAAGTGTAAGTTCGACTCTAATTACCACTGAAACATAACATGTTTCGGTGAGTTTCGGTAAGTCAAAGCAAGCACAAAGCTGTTCTAGGTCGTCGTCGGTGACGCTCTTCGATCGGCAATGGTCGGCGAGCTTCTTGCGAGAGTGATAATGCCGGAGATGTAGTGAATCTGGGTGGGAGAAGAGATATGAATCATAGATTTGCGAGAGAAGAGAGTAAAGCGTATGTAAAAAGAGAGAGAGAGAACGTAATTAGTAAGATTCACGATGATTATGTAAGAGAAAAGACTAAAAACGAGAAAGAAAAATATTATTTAGCATATATAGTAACTAAAAAGGAAAAAGAAAAATATTATTTAACATATATGGTGTCTTAAATGTAGGGATAATTAAATATTTTGCTATAAAGTATAAAAGGTATCTATAAAGATGTAATATTTTAATAATATTATTTAAAATAAATAAAGTACTAAGCTTTTCATAGGGAATAAAATTTCCTAATAAAAATCTTAGATGTATGTCTTTAATAATGGGCTATTGAGTGAAAAGTTTCTTTCAACTTATATATAATAGGGATTTTTACCTATCTATACCACATAGCAAACCTTATTACCAAAAATGTGTTTGGTTTTGTATTTACCCTCCTAGACCATATTTTGTTTACAAAAATTGTCCCAAACCAAAAATAGCTGAATTCTATCCTAAAATAGCGCCGATTTTGTAGCAATCAGAATAAATGTGATTCTGTCACCATTAATTTCGAGTTTGAAAATGGAACAAAATCATACAACAGCGTGATTCTCTCATTCTGTTACAGAAATATATCTGTCATCTGTAACTCAAAAAACACGAGAATCTCCAACAATCAAATTGTAGAACTTCAAAATTGTTGAATACAATTCTTCATCTACATCAGTACAAAAATTGTCGAATTGTTGAATACAGTTCTTCATCTACATCAGTACATAAATTCTCGAATCTAAATCTGTTCTTCGTCTACATCAGTAAAAAAATTATCGAATTGTTGAATACTGCTCTTCGTCGACATCAGTACAAAAATTGTCGTATTGTTGAATACAACTCTTCATCGACATCAGTACAAAAATTCACGAATCTAAATCTGTTCTTCGTCTGTTTTTCTATCAACTACACAAAATTATGTCAAAAATTCCCAATAATGCTGAAATCGAATGTTTATTGGGATAACTATGGAAGATTCCGAGATTTTGAAGTTGATGCCATTTTGGTAGATGATAATGCAAGCTACGGAATTCTCCTTTCTACAATTACAGAACAATTATCGATTGATACATCGGATAAAATTGTAGAAATAAAATACATTGTGAATGATAATTGTCCTCCATTGGAGATTAGGAATGATATAGGGGTTCGTGTATATATGAAAACGAAAAAGGATAATAAAAACTTAGGTTCATATCCCTTATGTATTAGCGTAAGAGATTTCAATATGGAATTGGCAACCACCAATGAAAGCATCATTACAGGTATGTTTGATTCGACAATGCTGAGAGTTTTTGTGTTACCTAGTAATCTACAATTTAACGACATTTATCTACAATTAAACTACAATGATGATATAGTACTGAAACTGACACAGCGAGGTTGCTTTCGAATTTACCTACATAGTTACTATATTTGTGAATTTATTGTCTGCAGGTTCTTCATGATCCCTAAGGTTACAAGAAATTCCATCCTCACCAGCAATAGAAGAATATCAAAGTGAAATAATAATTGAATCTACGCAAACATGTATTGAAGAAGGACACCAGAACAAGAAAACAATAGCTGCTGCAATAAAGAATTATTCAGTTATGCACAAGTTCCAGTTTAGAGCGAAAAGATCAAGTAATAGAAGGTATGTAGTTATTTATGGATCATAGATTTGCAAAATTACTGTATTATTGAAGATAGGTTTGTTTATGCAATTGTAGTTAAATTGTAGTCAATTCGTAGTTAATTGTAGTGTTTAATAAATATGCCTGAAAATTGTATTTTTTGTAGCTACTGGCTTGTATGTGTAGCTAAAAACTGCAAATGGCATTTCAAGGCAACGTCAATTAATGATTCTTCATTGTTCAAGATAAGAAGTTTTAGCCGACATTACACATGCTGCCCAATGGATGAAACATTCATACATCGCAAATGTACTGCAGCAGTAGTTGGTAGCATGGTCGTTTCAAAGTATTGTGATTCTAAGACTGTTTACACGCCAAAGGACATACAAACTGACATGTTATCCGAACATGGAGTGAACCTAAGCTACATGCAAGCATGGAGAGCAAAGGAAAATGCATTACAGTTTTTGAGAGGGAATCCGTGTGCTCATACAACAGATTACCAAAATATTTTTATATTCTTGAGAAGAATTATCCCGGTTCTGTTGTTAAATTGAAGAAGGCAGCAAATGATTGCTTCTTATACGCATTTGTTGCTCTTTGTACATCAATAAATGGTTAGCAACATTGTAGGCCGGTAGTAGTGGTTGATGGGACATTCTTAAAATCAGCATATAGGGGTATTATGCTGACAGCAAGCACCATAGATGCAGCAGGTACATAATGCAATAATTTTGTAGTTATTTTGTAGACAGTATAAACAATGTAGGTAAATTGTAGTTATAATGTAGTTAGTTAGTATTTAGATAAATCAATGTAGTTAAATCGCCTAAATTCTCAATATATATTTGTATTTAGTAGTTAATCTTATTTTATGTCTACAAATTGTAGGTTCTATTTTGCCCTTGGCATATGCTGTTGTTGATTCTGAAAACAACGCGTCTTGGAAGTGGTTCTTTGAACAATTCAAGGATGCATATGGTGAAAGACCTTCAATGTGTGTTGTCTCAGATAGTCATGAGAGTATATCGAAGGCAACATCAATTGTCTATCCGGGCATGGCACACTACTTTTGCATGTGGCATATATGGACAAATATTAGGTCAAAATTCAAGAAGGCACATCTACAGTTACATGAATTGTACTTTTCTACAGCACGATCATACACTCTTGATGAATTCAATGAAAGGATGATGAAGATTGAAGAGGTAGACCCGCGTGTATCGTCTTACCTACATGATATTGGCTATCATAGATGGTCAATAGTACATGCAACGGTGAATAGAACTTTTACTATGACATCAAACATTGCCGAGTCGTTGAATTCTATAACAAAAGAGGCAAGAGAGCTCCCAATATTTGATCTATTTGAGTATATGAGTACTATTCTAGAACGTTGGACAAAAGAAAAGTTATTGAAGGCAAATGGTACTTTAACATTCCTTGGTCACAAATTCAACAAAGAATTGGAAGATAACAATACATTATCCCATAAACTAAAGGTAATATATTATTGTTTGGTACAGGAGAAAAAACAAAAATAGTAGTAGCTTCAGTGTTTCCAGTTTGTAGTTACAATGTGGTCATGTTGTGGGTAAATGTAGTTATCGTTTATATGAAGTTTATTTGTAGATGATTTGTAGTGAACTGATTGTTGCTAATCTAGTTAACTGATTGATGTATTATTATTTCTCTTTTGGTATTGAAATGTAGGTGAGGGCTTCAACAGATCATATACATATTGTGCTAGATGGTGTGAAGCGGTACATTGTATGTCTAGAAAACAAGAAATGTAGCAATGAACAATTCCAACTTGATGAACTTCCATGTGCCCATGCTTTGGCAACATTAAGGCATAGGAATGAAATGCCTGACAACTATTGCTCTCCGTATTACACAAGGAAGAGCCTTATTCTTACCTATGAAATGCCAGTAAATCCTCTTCCTGATGAAGCCAAATGGGATGTTCCACAACATATTTTTGAATGAGGTAGTAAAGCCACCGGTGGGGGATAAAAGGCAGCTAGGTAGACCTCACAAGGAAAGATAAAACATTTGATGAAATAAACTCAAAGAAGTACAAGGTGTCGTGCGGTAATTGTGGAGGTGAAGGGAATAACAAAGTAACTTGCAAGAATGCGTCGAAAAAGAAATGAATATCTTATAGCTAGAATAGTTATTCAAAATAAATGTTAGTGAGCTCAAATTATTAAAATTTATTGTGTAACTGTTCTACGTTTTGACGATGATTAAGAAGTATAACCATATATTTGAGTGTTTGCACTATTTACATTTTTTATGTACTCCGTCAAGCATCAAATTTTTTCATTTTTTATTGAATAGTTAAACTTTTGTAAAAGTTATATGGAAAATGTCTGATGTTAATAAAGAAAACAATGAATGTAAACTATTGCCAGATTGTAGTTAAAATGTAGTGTAATTGTGGTCTAAATGTTGTGCTGGGAATCACCTAATGGGAATTTGTAGTTATAATGTAGTTCAATGTAGTTTAATTGTAGATAAATTTATTTTTTCTGAAAATAATTGTTGATAAGGGATGACTACATTATTTATCTGAGACTTATATACATTTCATCTTTATGCTGTGTAAGAACTGACAGTTATATAAACATATTAAATGGCAATTGAAGGTATTATATAAAAATAACTCCAACATTAAAGTGAAATTATAAGACAAAGCTGTTACTGCAAAAATGTTATCAGATAACTCGAAATCGAGTATAATGTAATCAAGAAAAATTGTTGATTACAACCAAAATGACTTAATTCATACATTTTTTTCCAATTCAACTACCAAATAGGAACAAAATAGTCTATTTCTTCTTTCGTTGAACTTTAGTCCTCTCATTCTTTGCCGGTGCACCCTTCCTCCTTGCAAGTCTGCCAGTAACCTCACTCTCACTGATTGAACCATCTGTTAGCTTCTTTGTGGCGTAGTCCCACAATAGAGCTCCATAGCGGCTGCGGTGTTGGTCAATATCAGTAAGATCTTCCTTTGGGATAGACAAATCACCATTGCTAATATACTCCGCAAAGGCAGCCACAAATACACCACAATCCCTGCAGAAGATGAGAATTTTTCATTATATAACAAATGATAGAAAAATAATTAAACATATAGAAAGGGAGATTAGTTTTTTTTACAGTGAGCCTTCCTTTTGTTGTGGAATCTCAGCAACCATCCATTGTATGTCGAGAGGGTCTGTAACTGGTTTCTCTATGTATGACTTTGTAGTCTTGAAGTCAATGTCTTTGCATTTACGATAGAAACCAGTGCATGACAAATAAAGAGGAATAATGACTGAAAATTTCTCAACCAATGTCTGAACTGTTTGATTACGCTTTGCTCTCACCAATGAATCATAAACATAAAGTTGCCGGTCCTTTATGTCAAAAACTAGCAACAACCAATGAAAGTTCTCCACAAGGTTAACAGGCATGAGCACATAGTCAACAAGATCCCATGCTACATTATCAAGAATTTTGTAGCCCATAATATATTCTCCAATATCATCCTCGGCTTTAACAACAGAATTCCTTTGATCCAGTGGAGAACTAGTGAACTTCTCATAGATTCTTTCAATCTTTGTCTTGAACAAGCAATCAGTTGTTGTAAAACTTAGTTTGGATGTTGGGGCCATATTTTCCCTTTTTTCTCAGATAGCACATAATAACATCAATGTGCTGCCAAAGCAAAAGTGCAATATACAATAAGTTGTTGTGTAGCTAATCACATCTACAAAATAACTACATATTAGCTACAATTAGAAATTATGAAAAAATCTAACAGCTTGCTTCACTTTAACAACACCATAACTACAGATATATAACAGTTAGCCCAAGTGCATCACAAAATGTAATTTGATTGCATTTAGAATGAAATATATAGAAAACAAGTATTACATCTACAATTGACCAATCATAATTACATAAGAACTACACATTAATTATATTTTTCACACTGACTGCATAAGGTTCAAATAAGAAAAATTTTACAGTTGAATAATGAATATAGTAACAATATAACTACATTTAAACATCATAGTTAAAGACAAAACTACAATTAGAAACTATATACTTACTGTGCTATTGATTACTTGTTCGGGGTGAGCAAGGGCATAGAACCAGTCTTTCTTATCAATCTTTTCACAACCCAAATCCAACCAAGGATTTATTTGGTTATCCTTATTTGAAAAGAAATCTTTCTTCCTGTAATAATAAGAGAATGAATCAAATACAAAAAAAATTCAAAAAGATTTACAACTTTAAAGTCTAAAAGGGTGAACAAACAGTGTAAATTTAAGCACAATACCTTCTAGATACTTTGTCAGTGCAATGGTATAACCAGGTTGTGAACCTATCTATCAATTCAGGATCTACATCTTCACCTATGACACTTGTGAAGGGTTGCTTTAGGTAAAAATATTTTGGCCCATCAGAGGTGCTGCCTTCAGTACTATACAGGGGAATGAATGGTGATCGTGCATGTTTTCCAGGTATCCTTGTTCTTCCTTGATGAACAGGGGTTGAATCAACTTGTATGGGCTCGCCATACATGACCAACTGTGATAGGTTTTCCGGCAACTCAAAATCATCCAATGTCACACCTTTGTTTTCAATGCCTTCAGGCACAACTTCGGTCTCCTCTCTTTTATTAAGGCATTCCTGGACAACTTCAGTCACTGTTACAACATGAATTGGTGACTGTGGAATGTTATATTCAACATCTGTTACATAAAAAATGACATACTTAACAGCATTATACCAGTGTATAATCAACTATTTTCTATTAAAAACTACATTATTAAACAATACCTTCTTTTGCTACCTCAGCTGCTTCTTGGAAGTCAGCATACAAGCCAACTTCTGGTTGAACATGTTGTGGAGAAGTGGGAGCTGAAAAATATAGTGAAAAAGTGATTAGCAATTCTTGAAGTTTGTAGATATGTATGTAGGAATTATGTAGATACCTGTATTACTTATGCTTGCATGGAGTTGATCACCCACATTGAACTGAAAATGATTGTTTTTGTCTCCTTGATTTTGGTCATTATTTTTAATTGAACTACCAGCAAACTACATTTTTTGGGGAATATTTGAGAATGTTTTTTTGTCATAAGTATTATATATTCTTAGCATAAATTATATGAAAATTCTTACCTTTGACTCATCCAAATCATTCCTCCTGTTTACAGCATTCATTACACTGTTCAAAGATTGATCTATGAACTCTCAAAGGCTTGAGAGTTCATCAAAAATATCCTTCTTAAACTCATCTAACTTTACATCAACCTAATAATTAATTATGTGTAATTAGTTAGTAAGAATATTCTATTAGTTACACTTAAAATACAAAGAAACTACAAAGTAGTAGGATTGTATTAAAGTGGTGCTAAATTATGACAAAATATTGTAGTCTCTCACAATACCTGCTCAAGCCTCTTTTCCAAATTGCCGATCTTGCTACTGAAAGATTCCATGGCCTTTTGAGAATTAGCTTCTTTGGGTTCAACTATCGGAGAAGCAGCAGTTGGCACATTTGATGGTTGACCAACCTCTTCATCTTCATATTTAATCTTCTCTGGGAGATTAAGCACTCCAAGCTCTTCTCCAGATTCAACCATGTTTGTGAACTGAATGATGGAAGTGACAGTTAATTCAATTGAAAAGAAAAATGTAAATGAAATGTAGTTACTATAACTGTAATTGTAGAATCATACAAAGGTTAAAAAAAAATCTTGAGCCACTCAGGCTTGATCATCTTGTCTTCAATTGCAGTTAACCAAATCAGTCCCTTTGTAGATGACCATCTTAAAATACAAGGAATCGATTCAGAACACCGTGCAACAAGCTCGGTGCTGACGGAAGAGCAACACTCGTATAACCACACTCGCAAGGCTAATGAGCATCCACGTATAAGATAAGAATGTATATTGGGATTAAGACGATGTCGGACAGATTCAATAACCTGCTTGAAGGATTTTGTACCCCATGGGTACGACTCAAAATTACCAGACTCGATAAGAAAGAACATAAACTTGTCTATGAAAGTAACATTGTCCTTATCTGAAGGACAGACAAAGAATTCCAACATACAAAAAGACACACAACTGCACCGCATCCACATCGTTTGTCCATGCTTTCTTAGTGACTACATTTTTTTTAGAAGCCATTTCTCAACCCTTTCTTTGTTAGGGAAATATGCATTCATTAAAGGACTAACATAGTTCGAATTGTAACCATAGTCTGAGAAACTATTGACATAATTAAAACCAGTTATCAAACAAAATTCTCTCAATGAAAAAATCAAATTTTCACCCTAAAAGAACAAAAAAGTATGCGTCAGTAGACTTTGACAACTCATACTTCATTAGAAGATGAATGGACTGGTTTTGCATACATATTGGGGGCAGATCTAATAAGTAACCAAAATATGTTTTTCTGAAAACACGTAGTTGATTTGGGGATAGTAAAGCCTTTATCTGACTAGGTATTGTAGGATCACACAAGCTGTGGAAACGAAACACACCATAATCAACATTTTGTTGAGCAAAGTAAGGTCCATTCTGCAAAAAAATGTATATTAACTGTGGTTAGAATGACGTTATAGATTTCACCATTACAGGATAGAATGTAACATATTATACCTACAATTTTAATCAACAGATTTTAATTAAACTACAATCTAACTACATTTATAAACTGTATAAGAGGCATTGCTCCAAGTAAACTACAAAATTGAGGCAGATAATTTACAAAATTAGTTATAGACCACATTTTACAAAAATACACTTGAACAGATAAATAAGAACAATATAACAGTTAAATGTAACAGTTACTTAATGTAACCTTGAAAAAATGTAGTATAATTGTATTGAGAATGAAGTTAAATGTAGCAGTTATACAAGTTGCAATACAAAAACCATAGATACAATTTACTTAGCAGATTATAAATCAACTATAATCTAACTATATTTATTGACTGTCTATTAATCACAGTGCCAAATAACCTACAAAATTGTGACAAATAATCTACAAAATTGAGACCATATCACATTTTGCCAAAAAATACTTCAACACCAAAAAAGCACTAGCAGAATATTTTTTGGCAAACAAAATTAAACTACAAAACAGTGAGGACAAATAAATATTATTTACCTTTAATGAAATTTTTTGAGGAACCAATTTTGGTAATTTTTTTGAGGGTTTCTTCTTTTTTGTTTTGTCGGTGAAGGAGACATCTTTTTTTTTTTCCAGTTTGAAGTTTGGGTGAATCTTCTACAAAATCATCATCTACCATCAACTCTTTCCCCTTGCGCTTAAGTTGTTTGTCGACTGCTTTTTCTACTCCGCTAGCATCAACATAGTGCAAATGCTTGCTTCACATTTCAGCACATATTTGTCTTGGAGATGAAAGACCTGTATTTTTTTCACTTGCATGTGTAGATTGTGGGTTTTTGGGTGGTGATTTAGGTGTTAAAACACCCAAATCAAAAGATGGAATATCTGCTAATAAAGCTTTTGATGGTTTTTTTTTATGGAGTATTTGGCTTTTTCATGATTTATGCCTTGAATACAAAGTTGGAATGTGGGTTGAAAATGTGGGGGATTCAACAGAAATTGATGGATTGCGAAAGTTAGGGCTGTGCGACAATGGTGGAAAAATTGCAGAAACAAAACGAAGAAAAATGGTGTGTGTGTGGGGGGGGGGGGGGGAGGGGGGGGGGTAATTAAAACATAAGGTAAATCGTGGGTATTCAGAGAGAGAGAGAGAAGCCTGTACTACACAAAATCGTGAAGATACGGTTCCAAAAATAAAGCCTACAATTAATGAGGCTATAATTAAAAACTTAAATTGAATTATGATACATAAATTGAAATTTGGTATGCTTAAATATAATAAACACAAACCTTAAACATGGGAGGCAATAAGATTTGCTATATGGTATAGATATATAAAAATCCCTATATAATATAAGTAAGAACTTCAAATTTGGGCCATTTTCAATTAAGTTATTAGGCCAAGTGACAAGAAATGTAATTCCTTCTGAAAAAGGCCTGAGTCAATGAATTAGGGAACTTGCTTTAATACTAAAATTAGGTGCAGCAAGCGACGGTAAATAGTGAGGAGGAAGAACATACAGCAAAAATGATAAGATCTCTGAAGACAAATCAAGAAGTTCATCATCTTTCAAAACATAAGATAGCAACTCTGAAAATAGTTGGTACCGTAACACACTGGAACAAACTTCAAAATCTCAAAAACTAGACATCAATTCCAAATATGCTAATGCTATGCCCCTTATAACCAAGAAAACTGCTTCCATGTCATTCGAGTTGCAACAAAAAACAGAATCGACGAATTAAGAACAGAACTAAAGAAATGTAACTACTCCCTGCATAAGTAGCAACTCAGATTGATGAAACGAACAGTTCTTCGCGACCGACCGTTTGATCCAAGAGGATGAACATACACTTGTATGTGCATACTAAGGTAGACAAGGGCAAAATTTATTGCACAACAAGGATGTTAGACATGACAGTTCTGTTTCTTCACATCCCAATTCGGAGACCAACCTGCTGTATTAATTCTACAAGCATTAAACGAGCAGAGAAAGATTAGCAAACAAATAAAGTATATATTATTGGAAAAGGGTGCACGCCCTTTCCAGATTTGCCAACTCAGAAGTCAGAGATAGCACATAGTACTCACCCAGAAAATAGATTACATCAACTAACATCCTACAGAAATTCAGGAGCTCATACAACAAAAACACTATGTTGCTAATAATAGAGTAACATGCACGAAGGACCTCCAAACTCATCCACAAAAGAATTTCAAACCCCAGAATCATAAGAATAAGATGGTCCTACTACAATGGTACAATCTAAATTGTAGCAACCTACAGAATCTCACCAACTTTCAAGGTATCGATGTTGTTGAACATGTCATCTGCATTCCAGAGAAACTACAAGATCATTCAAGGTCTTAGTATCATAGAACACATCACTCTGCACTTGAGAGAAATTACAAGACTCCAACTAGAGAAGCTATTTTCACCCTGGATATACACATCAAAAGAAAAAACTATTTCGCTCTGATATACACATTAAGATCATATTTAAGATTTTCGTCCACATAGCCACGCAAGTAGTACCAAGCCATTGTCGCCTCATGATGCTCTTCTAACTCGTCTGTGGAATTTTCTACCAACAGTTACATATCTCATCCCAATGGGAACTTCATATATGAACTCTTCCTATATGAACAGCAAATCTCATTTGCAATTAACGACTGTGGTTTGGCTCAAGGCCATTTTTCTTTGGGATACGTTTTGCTCAACACCAGTTTATAAAAAATGCAACTTGATTTTTGCTTTTGGTATATAAAAACATTGAGAAGAGGAGAAAAGGCGAAAGAGAATAATCAAAATCATAGAGCTTTTTAGCTTTGCTTTCGTAGAAGAAAGAATTACGCTTTCATTCAACTACAGCAAAACTGAGGAAGCTTTGGGATCTTGCACAATAAGACCCTCGTGTTCAAGATCATTACCACCAAAGCTAAGTACAAGCAGAAAAACAAACAGTTAGATTCCTCAGGCTATAATGGCAATCAAGAAGCGAATTGCACAGTTTACCAAAGTGAAACTCTGGTCAATAGCATACTTCTTCTAAACATATGGCAAATTTGCCAGCTTCCATTTCCAATCAGGAGCTTCATTCATTCTAGCGCTTAAGTTTCAAAATCGCCAGCTAGACAATAGATTCCATCAGGTAAGTTCTCTGTCTCGGGCATCCTGCAACTGTTATAAAGTTAACAACTGAAAGAAAAGATTTCTAAAATTGAGCATTCGCTCATATAGAATAAAACAAATGAAGAAGCAGAAGATTCAAGAGGAGACTAGAGAATAGAACATAGGTGACGTGCAAACAGATAAAGAGAAAGACAAGAGCACCGGTGACATAGAAGAACAGAAGAATGAGGAATAGGAGCAGCAAACCAGAAGAAGAAGGACTAAAGGAGCAGCAGAGACACTGAAAAGCAGAAGTAGACAGAGTACTTACTGTGATACACTGGAGCACTTCACAAGCCTCACTGTTTCCTATTTCCCCAACTAACTGATTAAGCGATGAAGATATACACAAGCAGAAGATAGAGACAACAGAAGATAGAGAAGACTGGTATTCTTATTTGTTATTTTTTACCGTCACCTTCTTATTTTGAAAGAATATGCATAGTGGTTCCTAATGGTGGAAATTGTGGTGGAGAGGAGAGGTGCTATTGGTGGAAGAGGAAGTGGGGGAAGGGGGGTAACCGCATTGGCGCAGTGAGGTGGCAAGCCACATGGTGTCAACCTCCGTACAATGTCAATGACACGTGGGATTGGGTATCCACCTTGGGCAGCCCCAAGGAGAAGGGGTAAGTTTGAGCCACTTGGCCAACAACGGGAGTTTTTAGTAATAAAAGTATAATGGAGAGTAAACTTGATCCTTTTCGTATGGTAGAGGGGCAATTTGACCCTTTTTGCTTTTATATATATTAGTGTTCTACAGATAGGATCCTTACATACTTTGTTTGCTATATGCTTTTTTTAATAAGGTAACTTAGTTAATGAATACGACCAAGGAGGTACTACACAAGTACAAAAGATCCAACAAGACGATATTCAACAATTACAGTATCAAGGCTTCCAAACATTCCAAAACAAAAGACGGATTTTCCTGCATATTTAGCCCTATACCACAAGCCTTAAGTTCTGCATACAGATATACTTCACATAAGAGATGTCTGGTTTATCCCCTCAAAATATCTATTGTTCCGTTCTAGCCAAATAGTCCACATCATGCAAAGTGGGATGGTCCTCCAAGTTGATTTCAAACTTCTTTAGTCTTTATATTCTGCTTCTGCCTGCAAGTTAACAAGCCGTACAGATCTTGAGGTATCTCCCAACACACTCAAAAATACTCAAGAGCCAAATTTTCCAAGATAAGTTAGAATGCCAAAAAATAAAAATGTTAGATTGCATGGATTATTCACATAAAAAACATTTATTTCCGAGAGAGAAACCTCTTTTTTGTAACAGATCTTGAGTCAAACAATCTTCCATTGCAGTTGTCCTACCAAAGCAAGATGTTTTAGGGGGGGCTTTTCTTTCCCAAAGCATCTTCCACTGCCAATCATTCACCCATCTATCTGCTTCTTTCTGCAGCAAATTGACCTTTTGATTGTGAAGACAACATTGCTGCTGACCAACCACACCTGTGAGCCACTCCTGCCTTCATCAGTTGATATTCGTTTTAGTAGAGCTAAGAGTCCACTGACACTATCAATTTTACAATCGTTAAGGTTTCTTCTGAAGTGTGATTGCCACTGAATTTGTAAAATACTCTGCAATCAATGTATCTTTATTTAGGGCTATACTATAAAACTCAAGTAGCATTTCTTTCAAAATCCCGAAGTCCTGCCATTTAACAGACCAAAATTTCATAAACCTCCCATTCCCCACTTTCAGTTTTATATGTTTTTGAAATTCTTCCAAGTACATACTGATGAACTTCCAGACAGCAACACTGTGGGGTTCTGTACAAACTTCCCATTTCTTGCACATTTGACTTGATGGATGATATTTGAAAAGATTGATATCTCTCCATCTCTCTCTTGTTCTTTTTCCCCACGTATTCCTCGCTCTCCTTTCTCCTTTTTTTTCTCTCTTTCTACCCTTTCTCATTTTTTCCCCAACGTTTCTCCTTATTCCCTTTTGGCACTGCATCACAGATAATTCCAAAATTCAACAAGTCAATGCCTAAGCATATGGCGATGTCCAACAGATCCTTCACTCGACCATGTAAGAACACCTAGCCAATTGCTAAAGGATCCGTCAATTTGCATCTACTTATGCATGCAAATACCTAAAGCCAAAATGTCAAAACAATTCAGACTCAATATGTTATCATAGCTCAGCAGAGGCTCCTTTAAAGCCTTGAAGCTTGAGCACTATTTGGGCTCCAACAAAGCAACAAATTACAGTGGCTATTTTTTTGCTTTTAGCCTTTGCTAATACTAACATACAAAAAAATGTCAATTTTTTTAAGGTAAGATTTTGTTGAAAAAGGTACCAAGATGGTACGAGTTACAACCGCCCAACATCTGCCACTATCATAGCAACTACAAATCTCCCAACTCCTCAAAAAAGTCCAAGTATTGCTCCATATTTACAATAATACTTCTATTACACCAAAAATACAAGTTGAAGAGACATCTAAATTATGAAAACATGTTGTCTTCTCCCTTCAAATTTTGCCCTCTACACAAAGATATTACCGATTTATTGTACAACCAAATTCAAATAACTATTTCACTGTCCCAGTTCACCATCAGGGAGCTACTTAGAGCTTCTCATAACATCCTATATGTGAAAATTGATTAGCACCACAGGCAAAAGGTAAGTGTGTTAATCATATTTAAGTCTATTTTATTAGGTTGAAACCATCTCAAGGTAAAAGCCTTATGCCAATGGAATAGATCATGATACCCTTGTGTAACAGAAGGATGAAGAAAGAAGTTATTGAAATTTGAAGCCTATGTGATAAGAGAATAAGATAAGAGGAGAGGATATTAATTTGATCAATATATAATACCACCTAATTATAGGTGCCTAATACATTTGTCCAACGTGGGAGAATATCTAGCTCAATACCTTAACAATTTTAACATTCTAAACTAATACAAAATCCTCTAACGACCTGAACCAGCAAGACCCTATTTAGAAACTGCCATTGCTATAAACCGAATGAGCACTTATTACCATATCTGACTTCGCTTAAGGACACAAGTGCACATTTTTGCAAATTCTGCTGAAACTATTAACTCAGTAAGCACAAGGGAAAAATTCTTCAGCCCATTAAGGTAGCAGAAAGGTTCCTACCCAAAAAGACAAAATACATACAAAAAATTAATGTTTTCCAAGTCCTCATTCTAACACCTAGAAGTAGCAAATTAGGCTCACAAAAATGTGTTTCACCAATTCTCTGTTGTTGGCAATATGCTAAGCAGAACTCATTTAATAATTTCAAGATTTTCCATATATATCCACGTACCCCTTATTCTGAGCAAAGTTCATTTGATATTTTCAAGATTTTCCATATTTATCCACGTACGCCTGCAAAAGCAAATTACTTGTCAGATTTAGGGACGAATAGACTTCACAGACTGTACTCTCTACATCATCAGTAATATTTTCGAAGCATGACTCACCTCAATGAGCTTAGCAAGTTTTGGCTGAGATACAGAAAGACACTGTCTAAGTGATTCAGCCGTACCATGAACCTGATGGGGATGCAAAGAGTTGACAACTTTATCAACTGTCTTCTTGACTATATCTTGTAAGCATCCTTACCCGTGAGACCCTCACTCCAAGTTGGTTTTAGTAGTTCTTTAACAAATTCCACAAGAGCAGCATGAAAATGCTTCAAAACTCTCGACTCTGTTCACAGATCTATCTTTTTTCCAGTCAATATCAATTTCATTTCCATGTCCGAGCCTCTCAAATTCTGATTTTGTCTTTTTCCGGAGCCTGGTGCGTTGTAGTTCAGTAGATAATTTTAGTTTTTCTGCTTTTGAAGAGGTATTTATGTGTTCCTGATGAGCAACTGCCGTATCTGCTGTATCTGCTTCATTATTTGACAATTCTTTCTCAGACAAGTTGTCAGGCAATATATCCCTATGGTAGACATGACCAGAAATTGGATGTTTATTGGAGCTCAGTTCTGGACCCAAGGTTCCTGGTGAAACTGGATCATCATTTTCGTGTGTGCATTTGGTGAATACAGGCCCTCCTTTTCCAGAGGAAGAGAACTTTGAGGGCCCATCTCCTACATTACTTTGCTCAATACTATCACGAAGAGGATTGTATAGACTTTCAGGACATCCAATGATTTGACTAAGAAAGGATGATGGTCGAAAAGGAACAGATGGCTCCCAATTGTCAGAAGACACCTTAGTTTTATAATCAGATGATTGTCGTGTGTCCCGTGATAAATCAACCCGAGAAAGTTCAGCTTCAGAACTAGGAAAAGCCGAAGACTTCTGCTGCAAAGAGGTGGATTTAGAAGAAGAATACTCTTGGCGAAGACGAACAACGATGAGACAACCTATCCGCAGAGTCATTCAAGACTTGCAAACCATGATTGTCCTGAACAGACTGGCTCCTCTTATAATTCACATTGTTCAAACCTGAGGCGAAAGAGGAAACTACAGTATTTTGGTAACTATCAGATAACAGGACTGAGCTACGCTTTCCACCATGGATGCTATTTTTATGTACAGAACCATCTTTGAGTAATGGAGAAGTCGAGAAGAAGAGGTGCTATAACCAGCCAAGTATGGTTTACATCCAAGAGACTCTCTTCTAACCTCGGGGATGGATGAAGGACCATCCATCTGTAGGATTGCTTAAGGGTGTTCGTAAGACAATAACAATCCTAGGTGGATTTTTTCATGTTTAAAATTTATTTTCGTGTCAAAGATCGGATCAAAGACTTACCTGGTGAAGAGATTCTCGTTTTAAAATTCTTCGATAGTGCGAAGACTCTATGCGTATCCACACCGAGACCGATCTTTGCTATCAACGCTTTGATCAATGAAACCCGCGAACAAATTGAACGAAGAATATTGTGTTGGAATTTTCTCAAAAATCTCAACTCAAATTAGAAGAACAAGAAACACTTTTCTAGTAATTATATTTTCTCTCTTGGCTTTGTATTGTAATCTCACTCCACAAAGTGAGTTTTCTTCTCAAAATAAAGAACTCTAAAATTTTCCGTTGTCTGGACGAGTGAAATAGGTCTATTTCGTAGGGCTCTGTTTTAACGTGAGAAGTGCCACAAATTTATAGACTTCTTATAAGTTACTAATTGGTACTTTGCCAACAGGAAATTAGAATCCCTTAACAAATGGATTTTATGTAGCCGACGTCTTCTCGTAGGATTTTCAATCCAATTACAAATTGGATACTTTATTAATATTCGATATAATATTTTCTTATATAATATAAGTATTAAATATGTATATCACATATATTTCAACCAAGAGATATAATTTAATTTCTATTCCAAATAGAAACTTCAATTTATTCACAATATTAATTATAATCTTTGTGCTAGCAAAAAATATAATAATATTTTATTTGGACTAATAACTAAATTTATTTGACTAATCAAATTCTTTAATTTAATTATCAAATAATAAGTTAATTAATCCTTTAGCAAAGATCAGAACACTCGTTAGTGTGCGACCCCATAGGTTCAATACTAAACCGGTAGTAAATTGATCATATCAATATACTAATCAAGGGTGGCGTCTAACAACACTCCTTAGCGACCGGATAACATGAAGTATACAATTTACTCTCAAGAACCAGTAGAAGAATAATGTAGTAATTCCTTCTGTCCTTATAGCTCTGGATCACCCTAGGATATGGTTCAACTGTCAAATCCTAATAGGCGATCAACTATGTGTTCACGTCAAATATAATCGACCATTGAATGACCTAAGAAAGTCATTTCTTCTTTCATTCAATTGCCCTGGCCAAGGTCTTAGTTTGGTCGTTTATAATTCATGACAACATGGAGCTTAAACTCATTACCAAGAGTTGACAGATTTCGTCCTGATCAATCACTAATTCTACAAGTATTTAATCGTACCCATTATCCTTTCAACTATCGCCCTAGGGCCATAGGTGTCTAGTATCAAAGAATAATAAATAACTTGTCAATTACTATGACGATCTCAACTCAAAGGAAATAGTTACATCACATTCTTCAAGAAAATATCCTATTGATAGTTACAGTAATTCTAACCATTAGGAAGTATCCAATGAGTCGGTTCAATGATCATATCTCTATATGCATCATCTATCTATGTGATTCAGTTAATGAGATCAACTAATCTTTATCCGATAAAGACGATCACATAAATATTGATCTAGCTGGATTACTAGTGTCCAAATTAATAATCCTACGATCAAGAACATATTTAGATTAAATTGTAAAAGACTTTGCTCCCATTATCATGATCTCTATCACGATGACAAATCTCAAAATTTGATCAAGGACCTTATCAAAATAATCAAACAATTGATAATAATGATAAAAGAATATCAAATGCCATATATTTTATATCAAATTACGTTCACAAAATATGTTCAAGTTATCAAATATGATATTGGATCTAGGGCATATCTACTATATCCCTAACAATCTCCCACTTGCACTAGAGCCAATCGCTCTTGTACTTCATCCCCAATTTCCACTTGTGCTTGTCAAACTCCTTTGCACCAAGAGCTTTAGTGAATGGGTCTGCAGCATTTTCCTTTCCATCAACCTTTTGAATCTCGACGTCTCCACGTTCAATGATCTCTCTTATCAAGTGATACCTTCGCAGAACGTGTTTGGACTTTTGGTGTGATCTTGGTTCTTTTGCTTGAGCAATGGCTCTAGTATTGTCACACAACAATAGAACTGCACCTTCCATTGAAGGAATCACACCAAGTTCAGTTAAGAACTTTTTCATCCATACAGCTTCTTTAGCAGCTTCACTAGCTGCTATATATTCTTCTTCAGTCACTGAATCAGCTACTGTAGCTTGTTTGGAACTTTTCCAACTCACTGCAACACCATTTAAGGTGAATACATAACCAGAAATAGATTTGCTATCATCCCTATCTGAAGAGAAATTTGCATCAGTATAACCTTCAAGTTTCAACTCTGAATCCCCATAGATGAGGAATTGGTCTTTAGTCCTTCTTAAGTACTTAAGAATGGTCTTCACCACCTTCCAATGTTCCTCACCAGGATTTGCATGATATCGGCTAGTCACTCCAAGTGCATAAGCCACATCAGGACGTGTACATGTCATGGTATACATGATAGCTCCCACTGCACTAGCGTACGGGATCCTACTCATGCGTTCTCTCTCTTCAGGTGTTTTAGGACAATCCTCCCTACTGAGAGAAATTCCAGTGCCTATCGGTAGATAGCATCTTTTGGAATTATCCATGTTATACCTCTTTAAGATATTATCAATGTACAAAGACTGGGAAAGTCCAAGCAGCTTCCTAGATCTATCTCTATAGATCTTTATTCCCAATATATAAGCTGCTTCTCCCAAGTCTTTCATGGAAAACTATTCAGATAGCCAAATCTTTGTATTTTGCAATGCCGGTATGTCATTCCCAATGAGCAATATATCATCAACATACAACACTAAGAATATGATTGTGCTCCCACTAACCTTTTTGTACACAAAAGGTTCTTCTTCGCATCTAACAAAATTGAACTTTTCAATTGTTTTGTTAAATCGAATATTCCAACTTCGAGAAGCTTGCGTTAATCCATAAATAGATCTTTGTAGCTTACAAATTTTATTATGATCAGACGAAGATGTGAAACCTTCAGGTTGTGTCATGTACACATCCTCTTCTAGCTCACCATTAAGGAAAGCTGTTTTCACATCCATTTGACATATTTCATAATCATAGTATGTTGCTATAGCAAGCAAAATCCGAATAGATTTGAGCATTGCCACGGGAGAGAAAGTCTCGTCATAGTCGACTCCTTCTTTTTGACGATACCCCTTGGCAACAAGACGTGCTTTGTAGGTCTCTACCTTTCCGTCTGCTCCAATCTTTTTCTTAAGAACCCATTTACAACCTATAGGTTTTATATCCTTTGAAGGTTCAACTAAAGTCCATACTTTGTTTTCCTTCATGGATTCCATTTCGGATTCCATGGCCTTTTGCCACTTCTCATAATCAGAACTTTGTATAGCCTCTTCATAGGTCTTAGGGTCATCATCATTATGATCAACCTCATTTGATAAATCATCTTGTACCAATAAATTTAATCTAGTTGGTACATGACGTTCTCGTGTAGACCTTCGAAGAGGTACTTGTACAACCTGTTCACCTTGTGTTGGATTTCGTTGTTGCTCAATTTGGTTTGGAACTGGTTCATTAACCTGTTCTTGAACTTCATTTAGTTCTTGAACTTCAACCGTTGAAGATGGCAATTTCCTTGGCAACTTCAAAATATCCAATAAAGGTTCTTCAACTTGGGTCTCATGATCTTTATATTGTGTTGATTCATTAGTTTCTTGATCTTCATCAAGTTCTATTTCTCCATTATAATTTCCTTCCAAAAGAAATTCCCTTTCTAAAAAGGTTGCTTCTCTGGCCACAAACACTTTATGGTCAGAAGGGTGATAGAAATAATATCCTCTTGTTTCCTTGGGATACCCAATGAACCTACACTTATCAGATCTTGAGTCAAGTTTATCAGGCTGTAGTCTCTTAACATAAGCTGGACAACCCCAAACTTTAATATGTTTAAGGTTGGGCTTACATCCTTTCCATATCTCATATGGTGTTGTAGAGACTGACTTAGTGGGAACTTTATTAAGTAAGTATGTTGCTGCTTCCAAAGCATATCCCCATAAATTTATTGGAAGATCAGTGAACCCCATCATAGATCTCACCATATCTAATAAGGTTCTATTTCTCCTTTCGGACACGCCATTGTGTTGTGGTGTTCCTGGAGGTGTCCACTATGAGAGAATCCCATTCTCTTTGAGATATCTAGTAAAATCTTCACTAAGATATTCTCCACCTCTATCAGACCTTAGTACTTTGATACTTTTACCAGTCTGCTTCTCAACTTCACTACGGAATCTTTTGAACATTTCAAAAGATTCAGACTTGTGTTTCATAAGATATACAAATCCATATCTAGACATATCATCAGTGAAGGTGATGAAGTACGAATATCCACCTCTAGCTTGAATTTTCATGGGCCCACAAACATCTGTATGAATTAGTCCCAATAATTCAGAAGCTCTTTCTCCACTTCCAGTAAATGGAGATTTGGTCATTTTTCCTTCGAGACAAGATTCACAAGTTGGATATGATTCAAAATCATACTTGTTAAGGTACCCTTCCTTGTACAACTTGTTAATTCTTTTCTCTCCAATATGACCAAGCCTACAATGCCAAAGATATGTTTGATTTACATGATCATCTCTTTTCCTCTTAAGACTTGAAACATGCATAATCGAATTAGCGTCACACTAGGTAAGACATAAACATCATGTTGGAGATAGCCATTCACATATAAATTATCACTATAATAAATAGAGCAAACACCATTGCCTATATTAATGCGAAAACCACGTTTGTCTAACATAGAAGCTGAAATTATGTTCGAAACGAATTTAGGAACGTAATAACAATCATCCAACATCAGTACTTTGCCCGTAGGCATAATTAAAGAAATTGATCCTACAGCTACGGCCGCAACTTTTGCACCATTTCCAACTTGTAGATTAATTTCTCCTTTCTTCAACTTTCTACTTATCTGGAACCCCTGCAACATATTGCAGATGTTATAACCACTGCCAGTATCTAATACCCACAATGAAGAATTAGTAGTAGTTAAAGAAACCTTGAAAACATTTTTCATTAAAGCCTTACCTTGTTTCTTGTCCTTTAAAGTTGCAAGATACTCTTTGCAATTCCTCTTCCAATGTCCTAATTTCTTACAATAGAAACATACAGCATCAGAGTGGTCAGCTTTGCCTTCTTTGCCTTTGGGTTTGGTCACACCACCCTTGGGCGCAGTAGGCTTTTTCTTGGGTTTGCTTTTACCCTTACCCTTCTTCTTAGAAGAGTTCCCAACCAACATGATAGTTCCTTTCTTCTTCTCAGATGCAAGTTGATTCTCATAATCAATTAACATGTTAAGCATCTCATGAAGATCACAATCCATTTTATTCATATTAAAATTAATAACAAATTGTGAAAAGGATTCTGGTAGTGCCTGCAAGATCAAATCTTGAGAAAGCTCTTTACCCAGTTTGCACCCCAACTTCTCAAGTTCTTCAATAAGATCAATCATATGATTGACATAGGGTCCAACTGGTGAGTTTCCAGTCAATTTGGATCCAAATAAAGCCTTAGATAGTTGGTATCTAGCTGTCCTGCTTTGTGTACCAAACATCTTCTTAATATGTTCAATAATTGCAGTTGGATCCATATCCTGATGTTTCCTCTGCAGTTCAGAATTCATAGAAGCGAGAATGATGCATTTGGTAGTAAGACATTCTTCCAAGTATTTCTGATAAATCTTGGTAGCATCATCATCGTTTACATTTGGGACTTCCTTGGCGGGCTTATCGATCACATCAATAAGCTTTTCATGCATGAGAACAGTTCTCAAATTTCTGTACCAATCATCAAAGTTTGGTCCTACCAACTTGTTGGTCTCAAGTATTCCACGCAGTGATATAGCAGACATATTGAGAAATCTAAAATATAGAAAAGAAAAAAGCAGTAATATAAGAACATATTTGCATATATCATAAAGACATGGACTTTTATCTAAATGATATTTCCTCTAATTATTTTAAACTATTTACCCTCATTATAGTTTACGAAATCTTTATTTCTTTTAGTGGAGTAAAGAAATAACAATATGTATGAGCCCCTTGGTAATCAAGTCGTTTCTCACTTATATTATAAAGGTAGGTACTCTTACCAATTGTATCCCCATACAATTTTCTTAAATAGCTCTATGTCAAATAGTCCCCTGGTAGTCAGGTCGTTCCTATTGGCATAGTTGAGTTCAACCATCATGATTGCAAAGAACTTATTAAATTTTATACTCCCCCGGGTAGTCCAGGCGTTTAGTGTAAAATTGAATAATTCTTTCAATCCATACATCTAATGCAATAAATAATTTTAACATATTCTCGAACTATAAGTCTCCTGGTAGTCAGGCCGCTCCTTATAAACAAGAAGTAAGCAAAATTAATTACCTTGATGGATAGCTTTATAATAAAATATCTTATATTTTATTATTTAAGAACTCAAATTTTTAATAAGAGGGAATTGTCATATCAAAACTATTTTTAATAACACGAAGATTGAATCTTTTATAGCATGTGAATTTAGTTCAATTGTCTACATGCTTAGCCCTAAATTAATGTACATCACATGTAATAAATAATTCAAAATTATGTAATGAGCAAGCACATGACATAAAACAAAATTCAACATCCCCTAACATATTTATCTTATATATCACATAAAAACAATTCATGCTAGAATATTATTATTAATTAACATCTCATGAACTAATAACAATTAAATTAATAATAGAATCATGTAACCTATTATAGATTCCCGTTGTACCTAATACAAAATTTCAAATTCAAGTTATGAACGATCTCAATAGTCATATGAATGCATATTTTATCCACAATAAAATAATATTATTATTCAAACAATTTGACTATTGCACAAGGCACATCTATTATGGTTTGAACTCTTCAAATATAGTATTAAAATATTTCGTAAATAAATTTTAGACACAATAAACCACGGCTCTGATACAACTGTAGGATTGCTTAAGGGTGTTCATAACACGCAGCGGAAGACAAATACAATCCTAGGTGGATTTTTTCATGTTTAAAATTTATTTACGTGTCAAAGATCGGATCAAAGACGTACCTGGTGAAGAGATTCTCGTTTCAAAATTCTTCGATAGTGCGAGACTCTATGCGTATCCACACCGAGACCGATCTTTGCTATCAACGCTTTGATCAATGAAACCCGCGAACAAATTGAACGAAGAATATTGTGTTGAAATTTTTCTCAAAAATCTCAACTCAAATTAGAAGAACAAGAAACATTTTTCTTGTAATTATATTTTCTCTCTTGGCTTTGTATTGTAATCTCACTTCACAAAGTGAGTTTTCTTCTCAAGATAAAGAACTCTAAAATTTTCCGTTGTCTGGACGAGTGAAATAGGTCTATTTCGTAGGGCTCCGTTTTAACGTGAGAAGTGCCACAAATTTATAGACTTCTTATAAGTTACTAATTGGTACTTTGCCAACAGGAAATTAGAATCCCATAACAAATGGATTTTACGTAGCCGGCGTCTTCTCGTGGGATTTTCAATCCAATTACAAATTGGATACTTTATTAATATTCGATATAATACTTTCTTATATAATATAAGTATTAAATATGTATATCACATATATTTCAACCAAGAGATATAATTTAATTTCTATTCCAAATAGAAACTTCAATTTATTCACAATATTAATTATAATCTTTGTGCTAGCAAAAAATATAATAATATTTCATTTGGACTAATAACTAAATTTATTTGACTAATCAAATTCTTTAATTTAATTATCAAATAATAAGTTAATTAATCCTTTAGCAAAGATCAGAACACTCGTTAGTGTGCGACCCCATAGGTTCAATACTAAACCGGTAGTAAATTGATCATATCAATATACTAATCAAGGGTGGCGTCTAGCAACACTCCTTAACGACCGGATAGCATGACGTATACAATTTACTCTCAAGAACCAGTAAAAGAATAATGTAGTAATTCCTTCTGTCCTTATAGCTCTGGATCACCCTAGGATATGGTTCAACTGTCAAATCCTAATAGGCGATCAACTATGTGTTCACGTCAAATATAATCGACCATTGAATGACCTAAGAAAGTCATTTCTTCTTTCATTCAATTGCCCTGGCCAAGGACTTAGTTTGGTCGTTTATAATTCATGACAACATGGAGCTTAAACTCATTACCAAGAGTTGACAGATTCCGTCCTGATCAATCACTAATTCTACAAGTATTTAATCGTACCCAATATCCTTTCAACTATCGCTCTAGGGCCATAGGTGTCTAGTATTAAAGCACAATAAATAACTTGTCAATTACTATGACGATCTCAAGTCAAAGGAAATAGTTACATCACATTTTTCAAGAAAATATCCTATTGACAGTTACGGTAATTCTAACCATTAGGAATTATCCAATGAGTCGGTTCAATGATCATATCTCTATATGCATCATCTATCTATGTGATTCAGTTAATGAGATCAACTAATCTTTATCCGATAAAGACGATCATAAATATTGATCTAGCTGGATTACTAATGTCCAAATTAATAATCCTACGATCAAGAACATATTTAGATTAAATTGTAAAAGACTTTGCTCCCATTATCATGATCTCTATCACGATGACAAATCTCAAAATTTAATCAAGGACCTTATCAAAATAATCAAACAATTGATAATAATGATAAAAGAATATCAAATGCCATATATTTTATATCAAATGACGTTCACAAAATTTGTTCAAGTTATCAAATATGATATTGGATCTAGGGCATATCTACTATATCCCTAACACCATCAGCATATGCGATTCCTCGTCACTTCTCAATTTTATATTTTCTCCAGATTCAACTGCTGATGGTACTGAATCAGAAGAACCATCCAGCACTGATCTCTTGCCATTCTCTTTCAAACCTATACGGAATAACGCACCTCATCCTGATTAGTTATGCAAGGCGCTGCCATATCAAATTAAAGCATAGTAACACATTATTATAAAACGACTAAGGTTCAGGATTACCTTTGCTATTTTCAAGTTTGCCTTTTATCATAGCCTCATCTAGAATAGCATCCTTATCATGGCTCGTTACATGATCCTTTATGTGAAGAAATCTACAAGAGTTCCCTTTTGATGCACCAACCCCTGGAAAAAAACTCACATCTCATTGCTAATCTTTTGCTTCCACCCCTAGAATCAGCACCAGGGGACGAACTTCTTTCCCTTGTCTTGAGAACTTCCAACCTGGAAAGACTAGATACTATCAAACTTTGTTCTACTTAAACTATACGCAAAAGAACGTCCAGTACGAGACATCGAACAGCATAAGACCAACTTCCAACTACAAGAAGAAAAAAAATTGAACCAGGCCTAAGCAGTATAACTAAAACCTTGGTGATGTTTGCTTTAAATCGTCCACAGCTTCTTGATGACCTCCTTCAGTCAATTGAACACCAATAGCCACCTTGCCAGAAACATCAGTCAATATTTCGGCATCCACTGCTTGACCAAAACGCTGGATTCTCTCTCTATTTGTTTCACCATCCTCAAATCTAGAAGCTTGGACATCAGACTCTGTGTGGGTTCTTTCTCCTGTAAAAGCTCCAAAGAAACTCTGTGAGTCCACAGAATACCATATACAAGTATCTTTCCTTCAACATTAACCGGCATTCCAGTATGATATACTAAGAGTTCTTACCGCCCTTCCTCTCTCTTGCTTCATCTGAATTAGAAATTCTGCAACTGTCATTACCACCTTCGATCAAAGGGGTATGTTGGGGTAAATTTGGTTCATCTGAATTAGAATGCACTCTCCTAGTTCGAAACTTAATGAGAAATGGGTTCATCTCTCTACCCTTCTCCACTTAAATACCAAGCTTTTCTCTGTGGCAGAGTTTTATACCATCTGATAACATTGCTAGGATGCAATATGTTTTTCATTATTTGTTATTTTATAAATATCAATTTCAAGCTATACATTAAATTACACAAAAACATGAATTATATAGTACTACAGGTGTCGTGTTCCCTGATGTTTTAGAATTTGTGTTTTTTCTCTCAAATTTTGAGTCATGCAGGATCATGCCTATGTCCATGCGTTAGAATCCTTTCTTATATTGTTTTATAAATTAACAATTTTAGTGATGTCATGTGAAGAAACAAGGTATACAAGTAGTAAGAGTTAAGGACCAACATTAATTTATTTATTTTTAAAAAGAAAGGTTCTCAACGAGTGATATTCATTCATCTACAGTGACGGTGACATCGCGTGTTAACGATCACCGAAATCTAAAGCACTTTGACAAAGCAAATTCATTTTCCACTCTTGTAAGTGCTCTCTTATCTTCAATCTCCAAAGTACTCGCTTGGGTCAAAGGAGACGCATCCCTAATTTAGCATCTTCTTCTCTTTCTTCTGAAAGTTAAGTTGTGCATTATGTCCTTAACAATAATAGGCATTAATTACGGTATACTAAAGAGGTTCGGTATAGTCCACCACTACCACAACACTCGCAACCGGCAATGCTCTAATTCTCGTCAATCGTTTGCGTATAAAGCACTAGTAACATAAGTTAACCTTTTTTTCTAAAGTTTTCAATGGATTAGAAAACCCTCCTTACTACCAATCAAAAGAACAAATATACCTCCCTTATCACGGTAGAAATCCAAAATGGTAGCAATGGTACAATGTATCCTCTCCTTTAGGTAACTTGTGGTACTATGAATTTACCAAGAACAATCCCATTCTCCTTCCATCCTATTTCCAATTGCCTTATTACAACTATGCTGTTGGTGTATGTGGATCGGTTGGGCATTGTAAACACAAATTTGAGAGAAAAACAACCTCTATTACTCACAAGAATAGATTACACGAGTATTTACAAAACTCATAAAAAAAAACTCTCGTAAACTCACAAACGAGGATCACTCTCTAGGATCACTCTTGTTCTCACTCTTCTTGGTGATGAACACTCTAATTTTTGTGATGATTTACAATGAAGGCAAGCACCTCTATTTATAGTAAAAATGGTGAGGTTTGTTTGTGGAAATTTTCGTGTGAATAAGGAAGCTTCCCATGGAGGCTATGGTTGGCTTGTTCAACCATTGTGGCTGCAACTTGTTGGAGGCTTGTCAAAGTTTGCTAGTTTGAATATCTAGAAGTACGGCTGGAAGTCATCAATTCTCCCCCTCCAGCCGTATCTGAAATAAACATCTCGGCTATGTCTCTGCATAACTCTAGATTTTCTCGAGTCACTACCTTTGTTAACAAATCAGCTGGATTCTCCTTCTTATGGATCTTCACTAGTCTCAACAGTTGTCGATCCATCACCTCGCGTATGCAATGATAGCGAATATCAATATGTTTTGTATGGGAATGGTACATGGAGTTCTTGCTCAAATCCAAAGCACTCTGATTGTCACAATGTACCTTGTACTCCTTTTGTTTGATTCCAAACTCATGAAGATAACGCTTTAGCAACAACATCTCTTTTCCAGATTCGGCGGCAGCAATGTATTCTGCTTCTGTTGTGTATAAAGCAACACACTTCTGTAACCTAGACTTCCATGAAACAGCTCCCCCTGCAAAAGTGTAAATGAATCCTGAAGTAGATTTTCTACTATCAAGATCTCCGGCCATATCTGCATCTGTATAGCCTTCCAAGATTGGATCAGCTCCCCCGTAACAAAGACATAATTTCATTGTACCCTTAAGATACCTAAGAATCCACTTTACTGCCTCCCAATGCTCTTTCCCGGGGTTGGAGAGAAAACGACTCACCGTTCCCACTGCGTGGGCAATATCGGGCCTCGTACACACCATAGCATACATCAAACTTCCAACTGCTGAAGAATATGGTACTGACGACATCTCCTCAATCTCTTCATTGGATGAGGGACATGAACTCTTGCTCAGCTTGAAATGGTTGGCTAATGAAATGCTAACTGGTTTGGCATTGTTCATATTGAACCGTGCAAGCACTCGTTCAATATAGTTCTCCTCAGATAGCCATAACCTCTGGTTCTTCCTGTCTCGGGTGATCTGCATTCCCAATATTTGTTGAGCCGGTCCTAAGTCCTTAATGTCAAAAGACTTAGAGAGTTCCTTCTTCAGCTGGTTGATCTTCGTTGCGTCTTTCCCCACGATCAGAATATCGTCTACATATAGTAGAAGAACAACGAAATTCCCGTCTGAAAATTTCTAAGTGTATACACATTCATCTGCGGCAGTTTACTTGTACCCTTGACTCACCATGCACGAGTCAAACTTCTTGTACCACTGTCTTGGTGCCTGCTTCAAACCGTACAAACTCTTCTTCAGGTTGCACACGAGGTTATCTCCTAAAACCTCAAAACCTTCGGGCTGCTGCATATAGATCTCTTCTTTTAAATCTCCATGAAGAAGCACTGTCTTCACATCCATCTGTTCAAGCTCCAAGTTCATACTTGCGACCAATCCAAGTATGACTCTGATTGAAGTCATCTTGACTATGGTTGAAAAAATCTCATCAAAGTCGATTCCCTTCTTCTGTTGGAATCCTTTGAATACCAACCGTGCTTTGTATTTCACCACTTTTCCACTGCCATCTTTCTTCAGCTTGAACACCCATTTATTTTTCAGTGCCTTCTTCTCTTTTGGAAGTTCTAAGATCTCATAAGTCTGATTTTTCTGCAGAGATTCTATCTCGTCCTACATTGCGAGCAACCACTGTTCTTTTTCCTTATGAGATATTGCTTCATGGAAACTCTTTGGTTCTCCATCTTCAGTAACTAGAAGATAGGATTCTAGATATATTCTCGATGGAATCCAACCTCGTTTAGATCAACGAACTTCTAGAATATAAGGAGATCCACCATCACTGAGTCTTGTGATGGTTCTGGAACATCTGGAAGAGCGGGTTGTGGCCCCCTACTAAACACCGTCTTCTTCCTCATTGTCTTCTACTTCTGGAATATCTTCTGGCACTGTATCTTCATTTCTCATGAATGATTCTGCTGTTGCCTATGGCACCTGAGGAAAAACATTTGGCTTTTGAGATATTGTGGGCTTTTCAATATCTTCTATTGTCTGGTTTTCATGGAACACTACATCCCTACTTCTGATCACCTTTTCCTCCGTTGGATCCCATAATCTGTATCCAAATTCTTCATTCCATAATCTATGAATATGCATGGAGAGGTCCTTGCATCTAGCTTCTGCCTGAGCTCCTTGGATACGTGTGCGTATGCCAAACATCCAAATATTCTCAAGTGAGAATATGATGGATCCTTTCCAGACCAAAGTTTCTCCGGAACTTCAAAATTCAATGGTACTGATGGAGATTGGTTGATCAAGTAACAGGCGGCTCTGATTGCTTCTCCCAAGAATGGCTTTGGCAGCTTAGCCATACTGAGCATGCTCCGAACACGTTCCATGATTGTTCGGTTCATTCTTTCAGCTACATCGTTGTGTTGAGGGGTGCGTGGGACTGTCTTCTCATGTCGAATGCCATATGATCTGCAATAGGCATTGAACTGCCTGGAAGAGTATTCACCTCCATTGTCGGATCGAAGACACTTCAACTTCTTTCCCATCGCACGTTCTACCATGACATGGAACAGTTTGAAGTAATCAAACACCTGGTCCTTCGTCCGTAAGAAATACACCCACACCTTTCGAGAAGCATCATCAATGAATGTTAGAAAGTATCGATTGCCGCCGAGTGATTCAACCTCTAAGGACCGCAAACATCAGAGTGTACCAGACTGAGTAACTCTGATCTTCTCGTTGAAGAGGAATTAAACGAGACTCTATGCTGCTTACCAAACAGACAATGATTGCAAGGATTTAGTACAACATCCTTGTCCACATTGATGAACTCCTTTTTTATTAGGGTAGACAACCATTTCTCACTCATGTGGCCGAGTCTCTGGTGCCATAAATTTTGAGAAGCCTCCTTTTCTGCAACGTTGAGGCTGTCTGTGCATATCTTCACATGAGTCTTGTATAGCGTGCCACAAATATGTCCTTGGGCGACTATCATAGCGCCTCTTGTTAACTTCCATATGCATTTACTGAAGTGACTATCATAGCCCTGTTTGTCAAGAGCTATTCCTTACAATAGATTTAGCCGAAGATCTGGCACATGGCGGACATCCTTCAAAGTGATTGTGCTCCCGGAACTTGTCTTTATTTGGACATCACCAATTCCAACAATCTCAGCGGAACTGGAATTTCCCATTTTCACAGCTCCAAAGTCACCGGCTTTGTATGTTGTGAAGTATTCCTTGTATGGAGTCACGTGGTAGGATGCTGTAGTATCTACCACCCATTCTGTATCTTCTCGTGAGATGTGAAGGCGTGTCTCATCTTGGGTTGAACAATAAGCTACATCACCAGAGATAGTAACTAACGTTTCTCCACCCTTGTTCTTCGGCTGCGAACTGCTCTGGCATTGCTCCTCTTTCCATTTGTAGCAGTTCTTCTTCATATGTCCTTATATTTCACAATGATGGCACTTATATCTTGGTTTTCTGCCATCAGTGGACCTGCCCTTGCTCTTGCTTCTGCCTCTCCATTTGCTTTTGCTACTCTTTTGTTGCCTCCCCCGGTTCTCTGTGACAAAGGCATGGGTCTGATCTGTGCCCATCTCCTTTCTCCTTGCCTCTTCACTGAATAGGGCATCCTTGACCATTGACATGGTAAGGTGTCCATTAGGGGCTGAGTTGCTGAGTGATACGACCAGCATTTCCCAACTATCGGGAAGGGAACTGAGTAGTAACAGCGCCTGAACTTCAACGCTAAATGGCATCTCTACAGACGACAACTGGTTGACCAGGTTTTGGAACTCACTGGTATGCTCGGCAACTGAAGTTTCATTTTTTAGCTTCCTGTTGACTAAGCGCCTCATTAATAGGGCCTTATTCCGAGCGGTCTTGGCCTGGTACATGTCTTCCAACTTCTTCCAGAGGGTATATGCGTCTGTTTCTTGTGCAACATGGTGGAAGACACTATGATCAATCCATTGACGGATTTGACCAATAGTTTTTCGATTTGATTTCTTCCACTCTAACTCCTTGGCGGGATCAGGATTTTTACCCATCAATTCTATGGGATCAAACAAATCTTTACAGCTTAGGAGATCTTCCATCCGAGGTCTCCATAGAGTGTAATTTTGTGGCAGTAAGCGTAATCATGGCTCCGAAAGATGATGTTGACTCTTCTGTGGATCATCTTATAAAATAGTTTTCAACACGATCGGGGTTGAATCTTTAAACACAGAGTTCACTGCTGCATCCGGAATGGTCGAAAATGGGGGAATTGACACTTCGTGGCTGAAATTCCACTATAGGGGCAAAACTGTAATTTTTGAAAGTTAAGGAACCAATCTACAATTTCAGAGAGTTGACTGGTTCGCTACAGTTGACCGGTCGTCTTCTCCGGCGAAATTTTCGGCGATGGTTGTCTTCTCCGGCGAGTTCCCGGCGAATCTCCGGCAAAAGTTGACCAAACTTTGACCGCGATTTCTGGGCTCGTTTGAACTCCGAGTAGGTCGCTGTTTGGTGTGTTGGACTCCGTTCGACAAGAAGAATCCAATGGTGCCGTCATAATTGGATTTATAGTAAAGCTCCAAAAATCCAAATTTGGCCCGTCACCTAAAAACTAACGCCTCTAACCTGCTCTGATACCACTTGTTGGTGTACGTGGATCGATTAGGCATTGGTAAGCACAAATTTAAGAGAAAAATAACCTCTATTACTCACAAGAATAGATTACACGAGTATTTACAAAACTCATAAAAAAAACTCTCAAAAACTCACAAACGAGGATCACTCTCTAGGATCACTCTTGTTCTCACTCTTCTTGGTGATGAACACTCTAATTTTTGTGATGATTTACAATGAAGGCAAGCACCTCTATTTATAGTAAAAGTGGTGAGATTTTTTTGTGGAAATTCCCGTGTGAATAAGGAAGCTTCCCATGGAGGCTATGGTTGGCTTGTTCAACCATTATGGGCTGCAACTTGTTGGAGGCTTGTCAAAGTTTACTAGTTTGAATATGTAGAAGTACGGCTGGAAGTCATCATATGCGATAATTTGTGAATTAAAAACTTTCATCAAGTTTTGGAATTTATCTCTCTCCCATTCTTGTAGATCTTTTTTTGAACTTTGATTCTTATTGAGTTTGCCACCATGTGTCCTCTAAACTTGACGAGTCGTGATATCCTTTTGCCCAATATGTTTTCAATGCAAAGGTAATTCTCAAAACATCATCACACAACATATTCTCCCAAAATGTAATCATATTTTCATTCCCAACTTTGAAAGAGATATCGTCGCTAAACTTACTATCACTTCATGATATATCCCTATAGTCTACATTCATAGGGTAATCAAAAATTTCTAGTCCACCTCTGCTCCAATATGTCGTTCGCTATCACTACTCTCCACGAAGCCTACATATAATAGTCAAACCCCCAAAACCACTTTTTCCTGGATCTTTCACTCGAGCCCACCATACCTTTTTGGAGATGTAATACCACCACCTAATTCATTCCATGTAACATTCTATGTCCATCTTTTGTATCTCATGAGAGTTCCTTTTGTGGCCTCTTCAACTTTTTGATAACACTAGTTCGCGTGCATGAGACATGGAATATGTAAGTGCTTGATAGAGTGCTCTAAATCAATACCTCATTGCCTCATTTTCATAAGTAACTATTATGTCACCTTAATAGCTTCTTGTCAACTTTTCCAATCATCGGATGCTAGACAATGAATCCCACTTGTGATGCTCCAAGCATTAATTCTAGATAAGTCGTCAAAAGTGTCTCAAGTTTCGGCAATTAAACATTTATGCTACTGAATTTGTTCACCTTCACCATCAAGATGACCATGCCTTTAAGTCGATTATGAGAAGCTTTTCCACATCTCTCGATATGGATCCACAGGATACTGAGAAATGTGTGTTTCTTTGCTTGATTAGCTGAAATGGAGTGATCTTGACAGGAAAGAATTTTAAGAAAGAAGAAGATTGCTCGTGTTAATTGGTGTTTCATGCGTAACCAAGGAGAAGATGTGAACCACCTCCTTCCACATTGCTGTATAGTGCCTTGCTTGCGTTGGAAAATTCTAAGATGTTTCAGAATTGAGCATGTGATGCCGGGCATTTTGAAAGAACTAAGTTTTATTTGAATTCTTAGAAAACGGAGAAAAAGAAGCAGGGCATGGAATATTGCTCCTCTAGCACTTACATGGACCATATATAGAGAGAAATATGAGAGATTTTGAAGGAGTATAGAAGGATTTTGTACACTTGAGAAATAGCTTTTTATCCCTTATATTTTTTTGGAGCACCCACAAGGTTCTTGTATGTATAAAAGATTTGGTGCCTTTCGTAGAAAACCATTTCTTTTTGTCAGGCTTTCTATTTTATCGGTATACTTGTATATATGCTTTTTGCTTGCCCTTTTTAAATATAATTTTGTTACTTGATTCAGGAAAAAAGAAGAAGTTGATCCTCGGGTCGGAAGCTCCGGACAAAGACATCATGTTATTCCAGACCCCGTCTCGATCTCAAAATAAAGAATCCCAAGTAGAATGAGACTTCGGATATGTTAATTGAAATGCCTCCACATCACGAAACATAAGTTGTCATCTGCAAATATAGATATGTACTTATATTTGTTTTACAAGATGATACATGGAAAAGAGATATTTGCTTTCATTGAATGTCATCTTAATCATGAAAGCTAAACAAAGTCATAATAGAGTTATGTTTTACTCATACTAGTTAGAGTAAAAGTTTGAAACTGGAAAACACATTAGCCTTGAATACTCCCAATTGAATATTTGGGAGAATGCAATCTCGGTCCTCTATATGAATAACCTTTGATGTGCCTGTTGCAAGAAGCTTCGTCGTACCTAGGAGCGGTGCTAAAAGCTGCATGGCAAACGCCAAAGTTATCAATGGAATAGAGGACTTTAAAGTGAAACATAATGAAGTTATGCGGATATGATTCATCTCATTGTGGAGAGTGGAAGGTTGAGATTGCTCCTTGATTGATTAAAGAAGTCTAGAAGGTTGGGACAAGGGAAATTAGTGCACGTAAGAGCACAAGATTATTGGTGGATTGTTGGTGCACAAAAAGAGATTCAGATTTGTAAGCATGTCGACCTAATGGTTGGAGATGCACAAAAAGATTCTAGAAGGAAGTTTTTACTGGGTCAAAGTTCTTTGGAAGACGATAATCCAACTATATCAAATTGGCTACCTAATCGGAAGCTACTACAGCTCAATATAGGTCAGAAAAAATAATAATTGTCACAGGTATTTTATTGAGTGCTATGGGAATATTATAGGACAGACAAAAATAAAAACATAATTCTTAGAAAGAATTGCTAAGATTTGGAGTTAAAGTCTGTTACAACTGATGACCGAAGTGGAAGAACTAACATGGATATTAGAAGAGAAATACTATTTAAGATGGTCTCATGACAGCAGGTGCTGAATATCATTAGAAAAGAGACTAAAACGCTGTCTACACCGATAATACTAAGTAGCCCCCGAAAATAAAGGCACCTTGATATTTCCTATTTTGGCTGGATTGCTAAAAGAAGCATGCTTAAAGTAATCTTACGAGACAATGGCTAATATCGTGCTATAGCTGCTGTGTGAAAGGATTGAAGAATGTCAACCACTTATTACAAAACATTTGTAGTTGAAAAGGAATGAGTAAAAGTCAAAGACATGGAATTCCATTCCTATATGTATCATAGAGTTATTTGGAGAGGAAAGCAGCGCTCTACTTAAAATGCTCGTCTTCACTTTTAATATTTATGGTTGAAACGAATGAGGAGAAATAGGAAGTCAGATCATATGGAAAACCATTCATGTATAGTGTCTTCACTTTCTCATATCATGATAGTCTTCATTAGCTTCCTTCACAACCAAAACATATGCTTTTTTGTAATTTTGCGAAGCTTATAAAAGATTTCTATGTAAGTGTAAGGATTTAGAGGATCTCTAGTTGACAGAAACCCTAATTTGCCTTTTTAAGATAAATTATTAAATGTTAGAACATAGTTTCACAACTGAGGTATAACTACTGTTGTTTGTAAGGAAGCAAGTTTTTGGTGTTTAGTTGAATAAAACTGAGCTTTCTCAAAAGAAAATCTACCCTACCTGTTCCTCGACAAAACTGGTAAGATACATCTTCTTATGCTTCAATTGGCATATTTCTACATGACCAATTATTCATACATTATTCTACAATTACGTCTCAATTTCATGACCGTTGAGGTTGGAGCTTGTTTTATATTGTAGACAAGAGATATCTGATCTAAGTCCATCCATTATCTTTAAAATCATAACATAGGTGCCATTTTTTCTTTTTTGATAACAAAGAAATCCTCAAGGGCACGTGGTGCACGAGGGCAGCGGAACGATGACGCTGATGAGTGATGGATTTAAAGATGATTTTAATCAGTGGTCCCTTTGCAAATGTTTTCGTCGTCGGAAGGAATTTAGGGATTGTATGTTCATCACATAGATTTTACAAATATTTATCGTACAGTAAACAAATGTTTCATCTTAGTATAGATTGTTTTTTGTTTTTTGTTTTTTTGTTTTTGATTTTATATTTTCAAAATAGATTTTGTTTACACAAACAACCAAAAAAAAAAAAAAAAATTAAAGCTAAAAGGGCTTAACTCAAATGCTAGTTTTCTTTATTTCAACGAAAAGGAATATTATAAAAGGAGTTACATTACACGTAAGGCATAATATTCATACACGAAATTTAGTTTTAGATCCAATAATTCAATATCTGAGTATTCCCTCTCTGATTTATTAATGCCTAATACTTTATAACAAAAAAGAAACTAGAAATTGTTAGTGTTTACTTTTAAAATCGAATAACAATTAAACTTATAAGGGGTTCTAAGGATATCTAATTTCACTTCGCACAAATTGATAAATATGAGAATTAATGCTAGAAACTAACAGTAAAATAAAGCAATCAATAAGACGAACAACTGTGGCTCTCGAGCTAGACCGCTCTCGAACTAATTGAGTAAGCAATTGAAAGGTATGAACTGAACAGAAGAGCTTGCAAGAGAAAAAATGCAACATATTTCCTTGTTATGCGTGAATGTCTATCATTACAAAATGATTAGAGCCGTCATTGTATAGTAGATGAATCCTATTTATGGTATGATTCTAATTTCAGAAGCAAATCCCATATTAGGCTAAATAACCAGTCCTGACTTGATACGTGCCGAAATTTCCGCCACGATCCTTGCCCGATCACGGATATCTTGACTTTCTGTTATTGGACTTAGCATGTTTCCTTCGATCTCTCTCGATCTCTTACTCGCTTTTGTTCTCGATAATGGTTGGTCTCGATCTTGATCGACCATTAGTCCACGAGCTCAATGATCCATCTTCGTACCATAATTTGATATGATCTAGGCTAAGCCTTAATATACCACCCCGATTTCAGTTAGTCATACAAAATAAGGCCAGCCCAATTTTGACCGTACAAAGATAGTCTCCTCGTTTTTTGGAGTGCAGTGACAAGAAACGAATTGAGTCTTCGAATTTCCCATTGGTTTCTTAAGACGTAAGTGGCAAACTCGACCATGACATCAGCAACAAGTGGCCGTCGAACATCCCCTCGGTTCAGATGTCGAGGCATTTAATACAACTTAGTTGTTATCGGCCACTATCAATTCAAAACTGTTGTCTTCACCTATAAATGTATCTTCCTTCTCTTTCCCAAACTTTACTTTCAATTTTCGTATTCCTTTGCCTTCTACAGAACCTTTTACCTTCAATCATTTGAGTTTCTTTGTTCGCTTTCCCAAAATACCAAATATCCTAATCTTTGTTCTCCCTTATTCACAAAATGGCCAAAACATCTAAAACCGTTAGAAAGAAAAAGCTTCTTCGTCTTAACCAGTCGGCGAGCTATCAGCGGCGGAGCCACGCCCTGAAGAATTTATACTCGGGGGTGTGTACTTGACTCTGACTTCAAGTTGAAAAGACCCCCTCGGTTCTGGGCCGATACGAAATAATGTCGACGTACATATTTACGATCACCAGTGAACTTTTCGACTAAGTCAAAGAGGACTGCAACTGGGTTGAAAAGCACGTGGTGGCTCCCTCGTCTGAGGAGTCAATAATTACCTATGTGGAAAGGTTTCCAAGTGTTACACTTACCCTTTCACATTAGGTCCCTTGGACCCCGTCATCGTGGACTTCAACAAGAAGTAGGAAGTCACCCTCAGCCAAATTCACCCCTCCTTCCGGAGGATAGTGATACTGCTCCAATTTTTGTGAGCCAAGTCGATGGGCTTCCCTTAACCCTCGACCATCTCATACGATTATATAGCCCCAAACATTATCAAAATGGGCTAATAAAGCCTCAATATAGGGCCTCCAAAGCAGCTTTCTCGAGTGGTGTTAAGGTCGAGATGTTGTCAAAAGAGATGATAACCCAATTATATGTGATTGGAGATCTTATAAAGTAGGTTCACATGGGTAATAACAAGTCAATATTGGAACTGATGCACTAAAGGAGAATTCTTAACTACTACTAATTGAGAAGTTGAGTTATAACTCTTAATAAAATTCATAGTCCCTATGGATAGTGTATTTAAAAGCAGTATACACTTGATGAATTCACCTATATAAGATTGGAGTGTGCCAGAATTGGATGGGCCATCCGAGGGAAGACCTCGCACCTGATCCCGGCCGAATGTATGCCATTTCCAAAGAAATGGAGTATGAGACATAAGTATAACTCTATTTCTAACTTCTGCTTATTACCTTTATTTTTCATCCTTTCTAATTGGAATTTTATTTGATGTTGTTGTTGCCTGGATGCCGGGTGGTATCCTCCAGCTCGAGAACTGGGTCAGAAGTTTAGTGTCAAAATCAACATACGCTAAGCGTGCATGGCACGAATTGGCAAAAGTTTGATGGGATGCCTGAAACCACTGTATGTTTTTGTATAACTCAACAAATTTACTGCCCAATTTTTTCTCAATCTCACTTAACCTTCTTTTACAGGTGCAGGGAAGGATGTGCCGATAAGGCCCCATCTAGTGATGAAGAAAACCTTCCCCAATCGTCTACTGTGAAATAGAAGAAAGAGCAGAAAAGAAGAGGGGCTCTGAGCTCCAAAAAGTTGGATGAGCAAAAGCCCAAAATGAGGCAGACCCACAAGGGAAATGTCATCTCTTTAACAATGGACTCAGTCCTCAAGCTACGAGACAAGCCCGAATAGGGTGAACAAGAAAAAGAGAATGAAGAATATTCCGAGCTGGTGGCTCGTGCACGAGCTAGCACTGGGGCTCAACCTAGGCTCGATGAGGTCGAGGAGGAGACTTTGGCCCAAGTCCCCGAGCCAAACGATACCGAAGATGTTTTACCTCGGGGCAAAGAGATCGCTGAATAGGCGATGAACGCTGACACAGAAACCAAACTCGAGACTCCCCAAGATGAAGGTAGTGCCTCTAAGGACCCATTTGGGGCAACTTGGATTGGGGATTCTTCTTTGTTTCCTTCAGCCTCCGATTGGATGATACGTGATGCTCAGGACGCGGAGACTTGTCACAGGGAATAAGCCCATGGAGAGGAGGAACTCTTTCGTGGTTTATTTGTTTGGGTAGAAGATGTCACTGTCCAGAGTGACTTGGAGATTCTGGAAAAAAGCTGGGGCGAGGCTTTATCGAGTATTAAATTGACCAACCAGTTCCCGGCCCCAAGTGTTGATCTCGAGTGTAAGCGGACAATCATGATGATGGTCCCGAAAGATGCTCGGGTTCTTGCTACCCCCGTAGGGGTGGCCATCTACCTCTAGTATTTGGTCACAAAAGAGGACCAAGCCCATATGGATGAAGTGGGAGCGGCTTGTCTTTTCAACAAAGACCAACAGGCTCTAAACCGAGTAATCTCTGATTCTCCTTCCTATTTTCATACTTTGGTTTTTTCTCCCCTTGTATAACTTTTCCCTGCTATGTTTTTAGGCTTTGGTGCTTCATCATGAAACTTTCCTCCGATTAGGGGGGAACTGAGCAGTTATGATGCCGAGATCTAGCTGGATGAGGAGAAGAATGCCTTCAAACTTCTCAGCGAGCAAAGAGAATAGGAAGCTAGATCTCTCCGTGCTGAGCTATAAATGGCTCATAAAGAGTACACCAAACTAATGGAGTAGGTACGAAGAATTTTTGAAGTTAGTGATGGCGATTTAGACGTCGTAGCTAACTGTTCGAACCTGTAGGTCCATCAAAAACTCAATGTAATTAGGCAGCTTCGTGAGAAATAGATGCTAAAAAGCTGAGGATGAAGGATAGAAGGAGAATATAGACCGCTTGGCCTCAAGAAGGAAGCTACACGAGCTCAACTGGTCTTGGGCGAAAAACAACTTCGAAGTTTGAAAGAGAATGCCTTGGTGCAAGCTAAGAAAATTGAGGAATTCTAATCTCGGAAGGGTTCAGCAACTTCCGATCAAAGCTGGCCACAGAACTTGCAACGGCTAAATTGGAAATCGAAATATCCAAGGCCAATGTCGATACTATGGTGGTCGTATATCAGACCGATGTTGAAGCTGCTCAGGCTTGGGCAAAGGAGGTCACCGAGGCTGCTCAGGTTCGAGCGAACTGGGTTGTCAAGCATGCTACAATCTCGAAGAGAGACTCTCGAAGAGATCCACGCTTATGGCTTTAATCTTGCAGCTGAGGTTGAGAGTGCCATAGAGATTGAAGTTGAAGCCAAAGTGTTGGCCTTTCTTGACGATGGCGATTCTTGGAGCCTGGGCGGGTCCAAAATTGGGGAAGACCACGAGAGTAAGGATGTTGCTCCCGAAGAAGATTAGGTCCTTAGGATTTGTATGTTTCTTCATGTTTATTTTATGGTCGTTTTGGCTTATGTAGAAAATTCTGATCGGGCCAGTTGCCCTTGTAAATGATTTTTGATATATATATATATATATATATATATATATATATATATAAACTTTTCCTTCCTTTCCATGGCTTATGAATCTGTTGTCCTTTTCTTTTTTTGTTATTTCATATAAAGGCCAAAATGCCTTAGCATAATATCATGAGTTGTATCCGAGAGTCCAAGGTTTGGGAAAGGTAAGGGACAATATTAGCCTTGTTTTTGATCTTTTGTAATTGATGGACCTCTAATAATAACTCGATTTTTGAGTTTATGTAACCCCTAAGCTTAATTATTGAGTGAGGATCCCATCGAACTTGAAATAAGGTTGTTGTTAGGCATTTAGTCGAGTGAGAATGTTTTCTCAAACTCGAGGTAAGGGTCTGCTCAAACTCGAAATATGGTAGTCCTTAGTCTTTTAATCGAGTGAGAATGATTTCTCGAACTTGGAGTGAAAATAGTCCTTAGGCCTTTGTAAATTTTTGTATTCGGCCGACTTGGGCTTTGTAAAAATACCGTTTAATCATATATATATATATATATATATATATATATATATATATATATATATATGTGTGTGTGTGTGTGTGTGTGTGTGTGTGTTTGTGTGTATGTGTGTGTGTGTGTGTATATGTATATATACATATGTATATGTATATATATGTATATATATATATATATGTATATGTATATATATGTATATATATATGTATATATATATATATATGTATATATATATAAAATATATATGTATATATATACATATGTATATGTATACATATGTATATATATACATATGTATATATATATATATATATATATATATATATATATATATATATATATATATATATATATATATATATATATATATATATATATATATGGCTTTTCTACCCTTTTTGGCTTTTAAAGTTTTCTCTTTGTTTATCATTCATATTCACAAAGGTTGTAATGCCTTAGCACGAAGAAAGGAACCGTTCGAGAGATCGAACAATTTTGTACTCATTAGAGTTTTCAAGGCTTGAGATTATTGAACCTTTTATGATTTTATCGGGGGTAACCCTTTTAACAGGTTTATGAAAGGATTTGAAGGCATGTTTCATTAAGGAATTCAGACGTCTCTGAGCCATGTTATTTGGCCGTAGCCTCTTTGGTCCGGGATTTTTCAATTGGGCTTATTTTCCCATTTTATTTCGAGCTTGCCCGAAGTGTCAGTCCCCGATAGGGATGGCTGTGGCCTATAAAGATCTTGAGTTGCCTAAAAGGTCTTATGATCTCAAATTTAAGAATTCGATCTCATTTATTTTTCGGGAGGTAGTCTCCGAGTGTGGGGGTAATTATCCGAACTCTGGTTATGATCGGCCCTTAAGCCATAATAGATCAAGAGTGTAAAATTGTAAAGTAAACTTTTTTTCTAAGGCATGAGATATTGGCAAGGAAAAATACCTCTATTTATATTTAATATACATGGATACATGTTTTGTGCCAGGGCTCGAGCAAACTACACGGTCACGGTTCGTTTGGCCCTTACAAATTTTCCTATTGAGGCCCTGATGCCATGAAGTAACTTCCTCGTAACAAAGTTGAAATCCAAGGGTAATGACCCCTAGTATTCGAGGTTGATTGTAAAGAAGCCTCGAATACGGTTGACTCAGTCTAAGTAAGAACGATCGACGGTTGCCTCATTAAAAACCTCGTCGAAAAACCCTTTGCGGACAAAACTGGTCTCAGGAAAAAAGAGTACAACACGTGCTTTTAGACCTAAAGTATTCGTGTCGAGGAGCCTATTGTTGTTTCTAATCGAGCACCTGCGGGAGGTATTTTAAAATATAATTGAAAATAGAAAAGGTCGTACATTAGCAGTAGTATCATTTCAGGTGTGATATGTTCCAGTTACTCGGTAATTGCTCGCCATTCATTGTGACGAGCTTATAAGACCCTTTCCCGATGGTTTCTAGAACGTGTACGGTCCTTCCCATTTTGGACCTAGCTTTCCTCGAGAAAATTAGTCACTTTGCTGTCGATGAATTTCTTTCCATTATCACATACGATCTCGGAGGGCATCCCAAATCGACATATGATGTAATCCCAAATTAAGTCTATGATTTTTTTCTTTAACTCTCACAAAAGCCTCTGCTTTAACCCACTTAGAAAAATAATCAGTCATAAACAAAATAAACTAAGCTTTATCTAGGTCAGATGGAAGAGGGCTGGCGATATCCATGCCCCATTTTATGAGCGACCATGGGGATAAGACCAAATAGAGTTTCTCTTCTGGTTGGTGAATCATTGACACATACCTTGGCATTGGTCGCATTTTCGAATGAACTCCTTTGCATCTTTCTCCATATCGGTCCAGTATTACCCTACTCTAGTTACTTTGTGGACCAACAGTTCCATACCGGAATGATTTCCAAAAGTGCCTTCATGAACTTCCTATATGATGTAATCGTTGTCTCTTTGTCCCAAACGTATTGCCAACGGTCCATCGAACATCCTTCTAAATAATGTTCAGTCTTCGACAAAGTGAATCGTGCTGCCTTTGTGCGCAGAGCTCTCGACTTCTTTGGATCCAATGGTAACTTTCCATCATTTAAGTACTTTATGTACTTGTTTCTCCAATCCCAGGTCAAACTCATGGAATTTATTTTGGCATAGCCTTTTTCGATCACCAACCTCATGATTTGTACGATAGTCCCCGAGTTGCGTTCGTCGTCTTTGACCGATGAACCCAGATTGGCAAGAGCATCAGCCTCTCCATTCTGTTCTCGAGGTACATGTTGCAAGGTCTATTCCTTAAACCGATATAGAGTTGTCTGTAGTTTATCCAAGTATCTTTGCTTCGGTCTTCTCGGACTTCAAAAGTCCTGTTAACTTGGTTTACCACGAAGAGGGAATCACACTTTGCCTCTATGACCTCGACTCCCAAATTCTTACCTAGTTCGAGACCTGCAATCATGGCCTCATATTCAGCCACATTGTTAGTCAATTTCCTTGTTCTAATAAATTGTTAAAGTATATTACTCGTGGCGATTTTAGTACGATGCCTAGTTCGAACCCCTTCACATTTTAAGCACTGTCCGTAAAGAGAGTCCAAACTCTTGAAGATGTACCCGATTTCATTAGAATTTCCTTTTCAACCTAGGGTACAAGGGTCGATGAAAAATCAGCCATGAAGTCTGCTAAGATTTGAGACTTGATGGCAGTTTGGGGTCGATACTCAATATCGTACCCACTGATTTCGATAGCCCATTTGCCGACCGGCCCGACAGTTTGTGTTTTTGCAAGATATTTCAATGAGGATAAGTTGTCATAACATATATTGCATGACATTGGAAGTATGGCTTTAGTTTCCTAAAGGCTCTTATTAAAGCAAGCAATGATTTTTGTAAGTGTGGATATCTAGTCTTGGACTCACCTAAGGTCCGACTAACATAATCGATAGATGTGACTTGTTCCATCTCCGTGCCCAGGTATACCTTTTGTGTGGGTTGATGTTCGGCTAATGTGACTTGTTCCAGCTCTTCGATTGTTGATTTGGTGGCGTCTGAGTCATTGAGAATTATGAAAGACCGAGGTATCCCATAGTCGACCGTCCTCATTGGTCCCCCGGATCTCCGATTGGGTCGAGGCTGGTGTCCATGGTTGCTTTTGGCCTCTTGTTTTCCCTTCAAATCTGATCCCCTTGCTGAAGAAAGAGCATCTCCTTTGCGGCGGGCTACTCCCCGTACATTATTTTGACTCCCTCAGATGTTGGGAACTTTAGAACTTGCTGAAGGTTCGAGGGTATTGCCCTCATGTTATGGATCCAAGGCTTTCCTAGTAGGGAATTGTACCTTATGTCACCCTCGATTACATTGGATTTTATTTTCGAAATAATTTCGACCACATTCACTGGCAAAATAATCTCGCATTTGGTAGTTTTACTCGCCATGTTAAAGTCGTTAAGTACTTGAGTTGCAGGCACAATTTGATCTTGTAGGCTGAGTTGTTCTACGACCCTCGATCCAATAATGTTGACTGGGCTACCTAGGTCAATCAAAACACATTCAACTTGAATTTTACTCATAAGGACAGATACTATCAGTGCGTCGTTATGAGGTTGCTCGATCCCTTATGCATCCTCGCCGTTGAAAGACAATGTCTCTTTCGGTAAGTAGTCCCGTGTTTGCTTTTCCCTTGTATCGTCACCTTGGTGCATTTAAATACTGGTCCTCAATAATATGCTAGATTTGTGTAGTTTGGCGACTATTTATGCCCAAACTTGAATATGCTTCACTATTCTAGAATGGTTAAATGACGATAAATTGGCTCTAATTTTGAATTTCATATTTTTTAGGAGCGAGTTGTGCTTATGGAGACTTAGGATATTATTTGGAGCTAAATTGAAGCAAGGGAAGCCCCTCGGAGCGAGGACGTGTGAAAGAAGGAAGAAAAGAAGAGATGAAATGCTAAACCATCTTAGTGCGGCCTTAGCGCGACCGCGCTAGTCTAGTAAATTGAGGCAACACTATGCAATATAGAGGCAAGGATAATAATCTGACATCGAGTTCTACCTTTCTTTCTTTTATATTTATCATTTATGATGAATTTGCTGTTGCTAGCATGAATACGGTTATGAGTAGCTAATTATTTAGTCTAGGGTTTTGATGGAACCTGTTGAAGAATGAACTTCTTGTTGTGTTAACATAGTTTGCCCAGTTTAATCTCTATTTGTTCAACTACATTCTTGGTGTAGTTAACTGATAGGATTCTCAATTATTTTGCCTGTTTAGTATGTATTACTTGGAAGAGAGTGCATATTTAGATATGTTGAACAATACCACTCCCAAGTATATTAGGAATCAATAACCGAGGGTTTAAAGGTAGGATTAGGGATAACGAACCTTGGGTGCAACCTAAAGTGAGCTATAATAAAACCCAGCTAGTGCATCTCGCGAGAGTACGTATAGTAAATTGCCGTAATTACTGGGGAGAGATTTACGGTAATAAAAGTGCTCATGATCGAGAGATAAGATTAGGCAAATCTATGCGAAACATAACAGCAAGGGATTCCATCAATAGGGGAAATCACAACCGTAGATTCTTCTCTTATTTGTTTACAACTCAATCATAGTTAGCTTTTAGTTTATTTAGCTTCATTCGGTTATAGTTAGTGAAAACATCACCAGTTTTTATTTGAAATATCTAAGAAGTTAATTACGAAGAATTTAGTGAGTCTAACAAAAGTAATTGGTTGGTTAATTCTCTATGGGATTGACTCTGGGCTAAATACCTAGATTATATTTGTAACGACCGCTTGTCCTTTTTAAAAGGCATTGTTAGGTGTGATTAAATTTTGGCGCTGCTGCCGGGGAATTAACGTTGTTATCAATTATAGTTGAAAGAAATATGAAAATTCTTAATGTAGTCAGTTTTCTTCATTTTAAAATATACACAAATCGAAATTTGTTGACTTGGTTGTACAGGTGCATGCCTAGAAACTCATCGAGAACTGGTGAATTATTTGAAACATTATCAATCTCGAGAAAGTTTTCAAGGCCTTGAATTGGGCCAATCGAAAAAACAAACAACAACAATCAATTGAACAACTTGAATCAGACATAGGGGATCGTGAGGTAGACCCACCTGCGCCAATAGTGGCACCTCTTGTGCTAGAGGATGCTCTATATGACTGGGCACACAACCCACATCATAGAATTTGGCCACAACAATATTAGTCCTGCAGATACATGCCGAATCTTTTCAAATCACAAACAACATGCTGCACTTGTTGCAAAACAAGGGACTATTTTCGGGGTCATAAATTGAATATCCTTAACATCGCTTTAAGAATTCCCCGTCAATTTGCAAAACTCAAAGGTAGCCCAATGTAACCCAGGAAGCAATAAAGTTGTTGTTGTTTCCATTCTTAGTGACATGAGCTGCCTAGACTTGGCTAAATTCACTCCCCATTAATTCTGTTACGACCTGGGAGGAGTTAGTCAAGCAATTTGTGAATTAGTTTCATCCACCCAACAAGATTGTTCAACAAATTGATGAAATTTTGAGCTTCAAATAGAAATTAATGGAAACATGCAAAAAACATGGGAACGATTCAAAGGGATATTGGTTATATGTCCGCACCACAATATTCCAGATCTGATGTTGGGGCAACAGTTTTACATGGGTCTAACTGATAGCACGAAGGCTAATGTTGATGCTTCGGCTGGTGGAGCATTCTTGAGCAAAACATGGAGAGAAAACCAGAGCCTGCTTGACAAGATGGCACATAATTCAGGGTGGACAACCCTTAGATCCATCCAACACTTGCTGAAAATATGGCCACCTTAATGACACAAATGAGTATACTTACCAAGAAGGTGGAAGAGTCAAGGCAGAAGCAGCAGGTGCACATTGTATATACAACCAATAAGGGCATATGCACATCTTGTATTAGTCATCTAATTGGTAGCCAATGGAATGCTGAAAGTGATCATCATCATTACCCTGAGGACAAGAATTATGTATCTAATTGTGAGGGCTAGAGACAGGGTAGTTAGAATTAGGGACAACAAAATCAGCCATGCAGGCCAGTCCAACCACTGCTTAACAATGGAAATATGAGAGGCATGCGACCTCACAATAATGTGGCGCACTACCAAAGGTAGGGAAACATTAATCAAAATCAGCAACATAGTTATCATCCTCCCCAGCACCAACATGGTGGGAGATAGGAAGATGGGTTTGCTAGACTCGAGATAATGGTATAACAAGTTATTGGGTCAAATGCAAAAATGAGTGAAAGAGTAGATACACATGAGTTAGCTATAAAGAATATTGAAGTGCAAATGAGACAGATTTTGATGTCTGTAAATAATCGTCCTCATGGGACATTGCCAGCAAACACTCAGGTAAATCCAAAAACCAAGGCCCGAAGTAGCTGATAGCAGTGAGTCTACGTAATGGAAAAGATTTAGACTTGGAGCAAGAGAAGGCTCTAGAAAGCAGACACGCTCAGACACTTGTACTAGAGCCTATTGAGCTAGACGATTCAACGAAACCAGCAGAGATGACAGTACACCCTACCCTAGAAGAAACCAACATACAGATTTAGGTTGAGAAATAAGCCGAGACAACCCAGGGACCGGTAGTTGAGGTGGTATCTGACAAAGAGAATACCCAAATCATTGGGAGGAAGATACCTCCAGCACCATTCCCACAGAGGCTAGCCAAATACTAGAAATAGGAATAATACAAGAAATTATTAGATATGCTAAAACAAATTCAGATAAATATTCCATTGATTGATACTTTGAAAGAAATGCCTGGTTATGCAAAAATGATGAAGGACTTGATGTATCAAAAATTCGACTTCCAAGATTTGGCCACAATGACTCTAACTCAAACTTGTAATGTTGTGGTGACTAGCCAGTTGCTGAGAAGTTATCTGATCCAGGGAGTTTCACAATTCCCTGCACCATTGATAACTTTGCCTTTGCCAAGGCACTTTGTGGTTTAGGGGCTAGCATAAATCTTATGCCCCTGGAGATCTATTAAAGGTTGGGGATTGGAAGAGCTAGACCTACGTCTATGTTGTTGTAGCAGAATGACAAAAATGTAAAGAGACCCTCAGGTATTTTGGATTACATGTTGATGCATGTAGGGAAATTTGTGTTCCCTACAGATTTTGTGGTTCTGGATTTTAAGGTGGATGAAGAAATTTCCATAATTTTGGGAAGTACATTCTTGGCCACATGGCGAGCCCTCGTTGATAGTGAAAATGGGGAGCTCAAGATGAGGTTGAATGATGAGGAGATAATATTCAACGTGTAAAAATCTATGAGCGACCAAATGAATTCACCAATTGTTCTCTTATTGATGCCGTGGATGTAATCGTGGAAGAGGATGATAAAAGATTGACTATTAGAGATCCTCTTGCTGCACGTCATGTGATTTAGATGAGGTGAAACGGTAGAATTAGCAGAATGGGTGCTGTCTCTAAAGGGCATAAGGTTTTAGGATAGAACATTCGAATTTGAGCTCTTGCACTTAGAAAACAGAGAAACTCCTCCAGCCAAGCCGTCCATAGAAGAACTACCAAAGATAGAGTTGAATCAACTGCCTGCCCATCTCAGGTATGCATTCTTAGGACCTAACTCACACTATGTGTTATCATCATCTTGTTTGTAAGATGTGCATGCACAACTTTTATAGGTACTCAAGGAGTGCAAGCCTGGCATTGGGTGGACCATGGCAGACATTAAGGGGATCAGCTCGGCATATTGTATGCATAATATTCCACTGGAAGAGGGGCACAAACCTTCCAAGGAACACCAAAGAAGGCTGAACCCCAACATGAAGGAAGTGGTGAAGAAGGAGGTGATTAAGTGGTTGGATGGGGGAATCATTTTCCCCATCTCTGACAGCAACTAGGTTAGCCCGGTGCAATGTGTTCCTAAGAAGGGTTGTATAATGGTGGTAACAAATAATAACTATGAGTTGATCTCTACAAGAACTGTCATAGGCTAGAGAATTTGTATGGACTACGGGAAATTAAATCTGGCCACCCGGAAAGACCATTTACCACTTCCCTTCATTGATCAGATGCCTGACAGATTGGTGGGAGGTCCCATCCGAGGACATAGAGAAGACAATGTTCCCACGTCCATATGAAATTTATGCTTTTCGGAGGATGCCCTTTGGACTATGCAATGCACCCGCCATATTCTAAAGGTGCATGATGGCCATATTCACTGACATGTTCGAAGACATAATGGAGGTGTTCATGGATGATTCCTCAGTGGTGCGAAACTCATTCGATGAGTGCCTTAAAAATCTGACCCTAGTGTTAAAAAGATGTATCGAGACTAACCTTGTACTTAATTGGGAAAAGTACCATTTCATTGTATAAGAGGGTATAGTCTTGGGACACAGGGTATCAAGCAAGGGAATCAAGGTGGATCGTACTAAAGTTGATGTGATAGCAAAGTTGCCACCCCCATATCAGTCAAGGAAATCAGGAGCTTCTTCGGGCATGCCGGTTTCTACCGAAGATTCATAAAAGACTTCTCAAAAATTGCTAAAACTCTGCGTAAGTTGTTAGAATAAGATCACCCTTTCCTATTTTCTGATGATTGGAGGATAGCATTCGAGGAGTTGAAAAAGAGGCTAGTCACAACACCCATCATTGTTGCCTCCGACTGGGAGAAACCATTCAAACTCATGTGTGACGCTAGTGACTATGCAGTGGGGGCAGTGCTGGGATAGAGAAAAGACAAGCTAATGCATCCAATTTACTATGCCAGTAGAACGTTGAGTTGAGCCCAACTAAATTGCACTATGACTTAAAAGGTGATGTTGGTTGTGGTATTTGCATTCGTCAAGTTCATATCATACCCGATTGGCTCTAAGGTAATTGTAGATACTGATCATGCAGCTCTCAAGTACTTTATTGAGAAGAAGGAGTCGAAATCGCGCCTCATTTGTTGGGTGCAGTTACTGCAAGAGTTTGACCTGGAGATTCATGACCGTAAGGGCATAGAAAACCAAGTCGCCGATCATCTATCATGACTTGAAGGAGCTGAAAACTTAGTTTGAGGTAGAGGATATTCTAGAAACCTTTCCAAACAAGCAGTTGCGCGCTAGAATCCTTGAGGAAGTGCCATGGTATGCAAACTTTGCAAATTACCTAGCAAGTGATATAGTTACCTATGACCTTTCCTCTGTGCAAAAAAAAAGGTTTTTTCGTGATTGCAGCATGCATTACTGGGATGAATCTTATCTGTTTATAATCTGTGTTGATAATATGATCTAGAGGTATGTCCTTGAGATAGAACAATCTTCTTTGTTACAGGCATGTCACGCATTGACATACGTCGGGCATTTTGGAGGAGCCAGGACGACTACAAAAGTGCTAGAAGTCGGGTTCTACTGGCCGTGTTTAAGGATGCAGATCAATGGGTAATGGGATGTAATAAATGTCAACAAACCAGGAACATCTCCCGTAGCCATTATATGCCCATGAACCCAACTCAAGAGGTTGAAGTGTTTGATGTATGGGGGATAGACTTCATGGGCCCCTTCATCAGCTCTTTTGGCAATAAGTACATACTTATTGTTGTGGATTACGTGTCCAAATGGATGAAAGCTATAGCATTCCCTTCCAACGATGCAAGAGCGGTGTTGGGGTTTTTGAAGAAAAATATATTTACCCATTTCTGGACCCCGAGAGCTATTATCAGTAACGGAGTCACTCACTTATGAAATCGAGCCTTCAAGATATTGCTAGGAAAGTAAGATGTGCGCTACAAGGTGGCAATACCATATCATCCTCAGACCAGTGGACAGGTCAAAGTGTATAGAGAGATAAAGAATGTGCTGACCAAGACAATGGATGCCAGAAGAATAGATTGGGCGAAAAAGCTATATGATGCACTCTGGGCCTACAAAACTGCTTTCAAACCACCAATTGGTATGTCGCCATACAAGCTGGTGTTCGGGAAGGCCTGTTACTTGCTACTGGAACTAGAACATAGAGCTTGGTGGGAAATAAAACAGCTAAATATGGACATTGAGGCTGTTGAAACAAATAGAGTCACAGAATTACATGAGCTAGACGAGTTCCAATTTCTCGCTTTCGAGAGCACGAGGGTGTACAAAGATAGAATGAAGAGGTTGCACGACAAGAAAATTGTTGAGCGATATTTCAATCCCAGAGATATGATGTTGTTTTATAACTTAAGATTAAGACTATTTCTGGGTAAACTCAAGTCACGATAGTCTGGACCATTTTGAGTGGTCAAAGTATTCCCTTCAAGTGCGATAGAGATTGCTTTAGAGAAAGACTCTCATAAATTTAGAGTCAATGGGCAGAGATTGAAACCATATGTGGGCATAGATGAACCCAAGGAAGTGTCAATGATCCATCTGACTGAACCTCAGAGGTCGAGCGGGACTTAAATGCGCTCATCTGCATTGTGTCGCGATGTTAAGTTAGGCTTTGCATGGAAGGCAACCCTTTAATTTGTTGTAAATGTCATGCTACAACATTAACTAAGACGCTGATTGGTCGGCAACCCAATATTTAGTGACATTAGTATAGTTAATAGTTGTTAATTTTGTTTTTGGTAAGTACTAACCAATACAGGTGATCTTGGGTAGGTGATAAGTCCATCGGGCGTGGAAGGAACAGGTAAAACAAAGTGGAAAAATGTTGAGCTCAAGAGCGTGCATGCACTACATGCCTCGCATATGACCAAACATTCTACCTCAGCATCTCACCCAATAGCGTGCCACGCCAGTGCCCGCGCATATGGGAAAATATTCTACCTCAACTAGCGCGGCCGCGCTCGAACCGCGCTATTACCGTGCTAGTCCTGTCCGCCTAACATTTTGTTTAACTTAATATTTTTTTTAACTTTTTTACTTTGTATATTAAATTGTTTTAGTTATTTTTTTCTCATGCCACCCTCACTATTCCCCTATTCTTCACTCCAATTTCTCAATGTATAAACAATAAAAAAAACCAGCCCTAAATTCCATCTTCTAATAATTCTCATCTTCTCCATTCCCAAATTTCCCAAGGCTCAAGCCCAATCCTCCACTAATCTTCTTCACTTCTTACCACCTTCTCTCACTTCAGGTAAGGTTTTCTTTTTGTTTATTTATTTGAAGTTTTGTAGATTTTTATTTGAGTTCTTAATTATGTAGTTTTTTTTTGTTCTTCTCTTTTCCTAATAGTAATTTGTAGCATTTGTGTAGTGCTTGTGGGTGGTAATGTTGGTGGAGTTGTTTCTTAACTTAGTGGATGAATTTGGGGGAAATTATGGTGGTAATTGGGTTACAACATGTTTATTTGGGAGTTTCAGTATATAATGCCAACAAGGTGTTTGTGTAAATGACACAGTGAGTGTAAATGGTAATTGTGACCAATTGCGCTAGTGAAGTTTGAGTAACCGCAGTTGAGTCACAATTGTTTTGGGGGCTATACTAATGCTATTACTCTTTCAGGTACTATGGCTCCATCCAAGAAATTCCATACGATCGGTGCCTCATCCAGCGGTCAAGCTGGATTTTCCAGGGCACCCGGGGTCAGCTCCTACTCGTCATTTTGATAGCGGTAGGTTCGTCTTTTCCAAGGCTCATGACTGCTTTGCTGATAAGTTCCCTAAGAAACCAATACAGGAGAGGGGTAGATATAGGGTTCCTCCATCTAGGATTCCCTAACTTGTATCATAAGCTGGTCAGGCAGGGGCTACAAATCATCTTTAAAGATCCAGACGAGGGGAATTTGATAGTTGTCCGTGAATTCTATGCCAACGTAAAAGAACAAGTCAATGGCATAGTAACAGTGCACAGGAAGCCTGTGGATGCCTCTGTTGAGGCTATTCAGAGGATATACAGCTGTATGCGTCGGTGAATGAGTATGATGACTATTATGAAATATATAGAAGAAAATACACCCAGTGGGAGATGTTCTTCGAAACCATTTATGTCCCCGGCAAGGAAATTGTATGGATGAAGTATGGGAAGAAGTTTCATTCTGCAGCGATCCCTTTTGAAGGGAAGTCCTGTTTGTATGTCATTAACAACCGCCTGGTTCCTTCTTCCAACACTACAGAGGTGAATGCTCCTCGAGCTGATTTGATTTGGTAATTTATAAATAGTCACAACTTTGACGTAGCAAGCTCATTCACGAGGAGATGTTTTCACATTGTTCGGTAAAGAGGTATAGGTTCTTCTTCCTTTCCTTAGTGACTAGACTGTTCCGGGCAACTCGGGTGTCAGAAAATTTAAATGTGGATGGGATAGTTCCAAGAGACTCCAAGTTCCGAGCTGATAAGGTAACTACTAGAAAGGAGCCTGTAGCATCTAGTGGTGATGATAGTGCTGAATCTAATGACTCTGAGGAATGGGAGGATGAGCAAAAGGAACTGAGGACCAAGTCACCGGCCCATGAGCAGATTGCAGTGCCTGCAGGACCATCTAGGGCTGCTTGGGTTACCTGGTTCACAACTTTACAGCAGGAGGTGGCAGGATTGCGTACCTCGGTCACTGACTTAGCTACACGGGTTGATGCGATGGCTGCCCAACAGGTAAAATCGGAGAAAAAAATATTGGGTTGGCTGAGAGCTCTAGGTCGTGCATGGAATCTAAACCTGGAGACCGTCCCCGATCAAGAGTAATCAATCAGGGAAGTTCCTTTACCTCACTGTTCTTTATCATGTATGCCATGAGACATGTCTTCCTTTTAAGTGTGGGGTGGGAGATATTTCAATGTATGTGTATATATGTGGGAACTTGACTGTTTTATGTTTCTCTATTTTTTTTGATTGTTGTATGTCTTCCTTGTTTTGTGGTTTTGAGTAGCAGTAAAATTAGATAAGTCGACTTGTCTCGACGATGGATCTCTTTCTATGTGTTTCTTGAGGGTATATGTCGACAAAAAAAATAGAAATATCTTGGACTCTTCTTGATGACAGATTTTTTAGACAGTCTTCTTGAGAGAAGTAAGTCTAAAAAAAAATACCAAAAAGATTTTTTTATTTAGGTAGTCTAGTAACTCCCGCTTAGTTTTTTCTTGGGCTACAGTTCTTTTCCAAGGGTTTTTCTTGAACCGAGTATATTTAGTTTTTGTTTATTTTGTTTCTAGTTTTTAGTTGGTACTTATCAGCGATGAGCTGATATAGGAAGAGAAGCCCTTAGTGTTGATACACTTGAACACAGTAGATACTAGAGTGTAACACTTAGTCTCAATGGGGGATTCTTGATTGAGTTCGTTAAATTGTATATCTGTAACTGACTTGAGTCCATAAATGAGAGTTTCCCGATAAGCAAATCTCGAGTGAGTTATGTTCCATGTGTGTGTGAGTTGTATTGTATTTTTATGCTCTGCAACTGTGTGTTTGCAAAGCGAAATAGTAGCTTTATTCAGTCTTAGAAGTGATATATGCATTTCTTTGTTAAGACATATATATAAAGTAGACCCACCTAAATGCGATACATCGTAGTTAACCTCGTTGAGCCTGTAAGCTTGTTTCTTTGGCACCACATTACAAAACTTATCCAATTGTTCGAACGACCATCTGTTTGAACCTTTTTACCTCTCACGAGTACTTGAATGGTTATAAAATATGCAAAAGTTAAAGCGTAGGGTGGTGGTTTGATTTTTGAGTTGAACCAATAAAATAGAGGAAAGGGTGCAGTATTTTGAAAAAGTAAAAGAACAAGCACGACTTAAAAAGAAAATAAATAAATATAGTACTTGATTAGTGGTGACTTAATACAATTTCACCTAATGGGGTTTAGGGGTATTATAAATAGAAGTATGATGGAATATCTGGTCCGACATAATATGGTTTTGAATGCGAAGGCGATTATATTAAAGTGCTTAAGTAGGTTAGTCACTATATCTAAATATATCCTACCCGTCCTTTAGCCTATATTACAATCAAATGAAGTCCTAATTGATCTTAGACTGGATGTGCTCAATTAGTAGAATAATACACTATAGACAAGCCTATGGTGCACTTGTGTGGCATATGAATTTTCTTTCTGAGAGTGAGCGAATTATGTCTATTTAAGTTCCTAATTTTCTTAATATTATTGTGAGCACCTAATTTTTGACTATATTTAAATTTTCATCACTTTTTAGTATTTAAATAGATTTCAAGTTTATTTCAAATAAATTAAAAATTACAAAAAAAGAGTTACATATTTTTTTAGAGTATTAGTTTTATTTTTATTTACAAAAGAAAAAAGATCACCAAAAAACATGTTTTTCCTTTAAATTTTAATTTCAACGAATAGTTAGTCGTAGTCTAATATGAGTAGTAGTAAATTTTATTCTTTGTGTAGGTAGTGAATAGTTTATTTTAATATTTTTGTTGTTTACAAGAAAAGAGAAAAGATAAAGGCAAGAAAACAAAAAATAAAGCCAATCAAATTGGTTAGTTTAAGATTCCTCCATAACAAATTTTGGATTCATGTGCAAATGAATTCCTATTTTTTCTACACCTGCACAAGTTTTTGGGAGGGGGGATCTTTTCTTTCATTTCCTTCTCTATATAACACACAAGCCTGCAACAGAATAAAAAAACCAGAATAGAGAGAGAACAAAAAACGAGGAGGCTTAGATCTGTGATGGGACACAAAATTAGAAAGGAGAGAGATATATAATGAGAGAAGATAAAAAATCTGGGGAATAAGAATAAGGTCAAATAAATTAAGAATAGGAGTTGAAAAGCAGAGGGATTTGGAGATGGAGACGGAAAAGAGAGTCTGAAAATAGAGGAAAAGCAGCTGCAACTGCCTTCTTCTTGTTCCTCGATACATTCACCTCCATTAAAACTCACCCCAAACCAGTTGAAATTCCATGAAAATTCAGCCACAAATACCAGTCCCAAACAGCCTCCTAAAACCCCATCAAACATTCCAAACTTCAGTCATCTTCCTCACTAGCCCACAACATCTTTTCACCATTGTTGCACCTTGAATAACCCTCAAACCAGCCCAACCAGACGCGGTAAAAACGAGCAAAAAATCCAGCGAAACAGTATCTTTGTTGACAAGTCATTTTCTGAGCCCAACTTAATATACTCACCTGACCCGGTCCGACCCAGGTAAGTATATTTGTATATACTCTGTAACTCTGTGTAGGGGAACCATCGAGAACATCAGACTTTACTTTTCCTTTTCACTCTTTGTTTCTCTCAATCTTCTCTTCCTTCTCTCTACTTTCTCTCTCTAATTTTCTGTGATTTCTCTCGTATAATCTCAACATTTACAATCTTTCGCATAGAAAACTGCAACTCCAAGGTTGAGTCGTCGAGGTTGTCTTCGAGTTTTCCGGCGTCGATTTCGGTCTATGTTCGCACCAAATAATTGCTGCTGTAGAAGTTTTGCTAAAGGATTATTTTAATGAGGAAAGCTATTCTCAAGGTTCATTTCCAAATCTCCTTTCATTTCATTAGTTTTTTTTGTATTTCCTTAGATATTTTTGTGACGTAGCTGTGATACGTAATTTTAAATTTGGGTGTGCATTTATGTGACACAAATCCAAATCTCAACAACGTTAGATAAAATGTGTCGTGAACCGCGGGTGCATTTATGTGACGTGGTTCAAGACATGTTTTAAATAACGTTGCAATTTTCTTCAAAAATGAATAAAAGCGGTTAAAAGTTTAAAAATGCACATGGGTATAAAAATGTATTAAAATCAGATAATTAAACCGAATATAACAGTTGAGCGACCGTGCTAGAACCATGGAACTCAGAAATGCCTAACACCTTCTCCCGGGTTAACAAAATTCCTTACCCGGATTTCTGACTCGCAGACTGTATTACAGAGTCAAACCTTTCTCGATTCGGGATTTTAAACCGGTGACTTGGGACACCATAAATTATCCCAAGTGGCGACTCTGAAATCTTTAAATAAATAAATCCCGTTTAGATTGTCCTTTAATTGGAAAAACACCCTTATCTACGCTTCCTTCCGGGTGTAATGAAAAAGGAGGTGTGACAATTATTATTTGTGGAACTACTCTCCCATGTGATGTGAGGGCATGTAATTCATGAAGGAAAGGTAAGTCTTGACCTCTGTATAGAGTAATTTGAGTAAGTATGAATATTGCACGGCACGTAAGAGTCTCTTGAGGCAAAGATGGTACACTACTACACGTAACTTTGGTGATTTGTTCTTGGTATGATACGTTAAGGAAAAAGTTTAGTGAAGGAACCTTTATAAAGTATGGTGGATTTCTCGAGGACTAGCAATTATTTAAGTGGGGTGTTGATAATAGGCTAGATTTGTGTAGTTTGGCAACTATTTATGCCCCAACTTGAATATGCTTTACTGTTCTAGGATGGTTAAATGACGATAAATTGGCTCTAATTGTGAATTTTATGTTTTACAGGAGCGAGTTGTGCTTATGGAGACTTAGGACAATGCTTGGAGCTAAACTGAAGCAAGGAAAGTCCCTCGGAGCTAAGGACGTATGAACGAATAAAGAAAAGAAGAGATGAAATGCTAAACCATCTTAGCGCGACCACGCTAGTCCAAAAAATCGAGGCAGAACACTAAGTAATATGCGTGGTCATTAGCACAATTCGAGCGCGGTCGTGCTAGTCCAGTCCAGAGCGTATAAGTTTAGGGGTAAACTTGAAAGTTTGGGGGTAATTCCAGTTAACCTATAAAATATCCAACTCGCCCAAAGGGACATTATCAAGGGTTTTACAAAATAGTTGAAGGCAAGAAGAGGCAAGAGGCAAGGAGGATAATTCGACATCGAGTTATACCCTTATTCCTTTTGTATTTATCATTTATGATAAATTTTGCTGTTGTTAGCATGAATACGATTATGAGTTTGAGCACGTGATTTTTTCCCTATATGAATTATTCCCATAATTTCAAAATAAAATAACTTTTTCATTATTTGTAATTTTGTGAATTTTGTGGCATTTCTTGTAATTGTTTTCATTTGTCTATGCATTTTTATTTTTGTTTAATTAATGAAAAATACAAATATATGTGCACTTATATTTAGGGTCCTATTTTATATTTTTAGGTTAATTAGTTAATCAATTGTGGTAAATATGAAAGAAAATAACAAAAATAGTTTATTTTATATTTTTGACTTTTTAATTTGCGAATTTTATAGTTTTCTTTTAATTTAGGACTTAGTTAATTTTGGAGAATGCAATTAGTTATTAATTTTGTCTTAGAGATAAATCAGGTTTTTATTTTTGTATATAACAAAATATGAAAATAAAAAAAGAGAAAAAAAAGAAAATGGAAAGAAAAGGGTTGTAAAAGATCAATTGTTTGGGCCAACTCTTCAAATTTTCCAAGCCCAATTGCCTTAACACCTGTTACCCGCCCAGATCTGCCCCATACCCGACCCAAAACCCATTCCCAAAATACCTGGTCAATTTACCTCCTAAACCACCCGGTCTCATTAATATTCAATCTGAGTCGTCGAGGTAATCTAATCCAACGGCCCTGAAGGTGGGGTCCCTTAAGATATAAGTGTCCAAACACCCCCTACCCCTCTCATTCGTCTCTTATAACTCACCTTTCCCATGTAACGCCGCCGCTAGCCATCGCCATAAATCGCCCCACGGCGGCAACAGGTCTCTGAAGACCCTAAAATTTATGCCACCACTCCGCCTCACCTTCATCATGCCCTTACGACACTCTGTTCCCCTCAAATATCGTTGGAACGTGTCAAAGATTCCCAACCACAGAGAGCCGCCATCGAATTCTCCACCACTAGCCGACGATGCCACCTTCTTTCCTCACCAAATTAACACCCCAAAGCCTCCTTGACCCCTTCTTCCCAAATCTGAAACCAGCTCCATTCGAATATCCCTAGAGGCTCTCGAATTTTGGACTCAAACTTAGCCCTAAATTATGGTTTCGTCCAAGTGAAGTATTGGTGAGTTTCAGGCTCATTATGAGGTTATGCATGTATTTTTAATGATGAAATACATGCTTAATCACATAGTGGTCCATGATTTGGAAGATTTGAAGGTTTTGAGTGCTCGCTGTCCAGGCTATTAGGGTATGTTCTTAGTTTGTCAACCATTGTTTATTTATCATCTTCTTCTTCCTGTTTCTCTCCTTTTTCGATTGTCCCTTATTTTGTTTTCTATTTTTTTTATCTCATCAGCATATCCATGTTTGCACGTTTAGTTTCAGATTAGTGTAGTCAATAATTGGTTCTGATTCTTGGTTTAAACGTGTTTCTATTTTGTTCCTAGTTGGACCCGAATTCCGCGAGTCCTTAAGATTCTGTGGATTGGCCCTGAAGAGTTTTCTGAATCATTAGTGTCAAGGTTGGATTTTGAAAATCAAAGGGTCCAATAAAAATTCAATTTGGGTCTATTTAGACCCATTAATTTGGGTCAAGTGAGACCCAAATTTTGGTTTCCTGTAAGGGATAAAAGCAGGATAACTATAGGGGGTAGTTTGGGTAATTGGATAACAGAATCTTGTGAATAACCACTTTAAGAAGCTTGTAGAAAGCTAACAATAGCCTTGCTTGGCTAGCAAGCCAAAATTTGAGGGATTGTTAAATAAAAACAAAATTCAAAAGGGACTAAATTGAAAAGTTTAAATCTGTTATATACCCTATTTGCTTGCCTATAAAGGCATCTTATTCTTGCCTTTGAAGGCAAGACCTAAGGGATTAAGAGGCAGAAAATACCAAAAAAATCAAATACAGCTAAAAATTGAAAAATACTGTTCCATTAAGATTTCTACTTTGAATTTTGAAGCTTCTCATTCTTGAACGACAATTGCTCATATTTAAGTGTGTGAAATGGCTTGAATTTGGTTCATGTTGAAAAGTATTGGTAGATTCTGTGGTTAAGCTACTGTTTCATTGGGTTTTTGAGTTGATTTCCTTGGTAATTGCTGAAATTGTAGTTGCTGGGTTACTGCTGTTGGATCCTTTTTAACCTCATATTTTCCTTGTTTATTTATTGTACCGAGTATTCGCCAGAACTCTGTGGACATCACCTAGATGTATTTGCAGTCTGGCTTTGGAATCTAAATAAAAAATCAAATCCATGATGGATTTCATCCCTTTTGTCCAACCTCATTTATTCTTATAATGTTCAGCCTTAGAGATGTTTCAATTAGTATAACGACCTAAACTTACTATTGTAGCATGTATAAGTTGGACTGTGCTTTTAACTTGTGAAATTTCAGGATATTTGTAATTGGATTTTGCCTGGTATTCATTGATTCGACATGTTTTGGATGCATCTCTTAGAAGTTATATTAATAATGTTGTGTTAGGATCAACAGGGGATGCCCTTAGGATTTTCCTTAGCAAATATGAATATTCAATAAAGCTAGATTCAAAGCTTGCATACGTGCCTTTCTCTGTCGTTTTTCTCTTCTCATTTGAAAAAATAAGTCCATGTGATTGAGGATTTGAGGTAATTTGTTAAGATCCAAGTGAATCTGTATAGTGACTCCGAAGGTTTTGATAATGTTTGGAGCATGTTCATCTCAATTTGAATTTACTAAGTATTTGATAACATATATATTTTAGAATGATTAACATTAGTATTATAAGGGATATTGATCATTGTTAAATGCAAGAAGGTTTTCTATGGCGTTGAGGACTCGATGTCAAGTCCAGGCCTTTAGCGGCGTCCTTCCAGGTTCTATGCCAATTGGGCTTTGAGGCTTGAAGTCATTTGCAAAGACACTCCGTTTGGCTTGGCTGGTCTTTAGGGCCCAACAACTCATCCATTTAAGCGTTGGGCCTTTGTGAGACTGGGTTGGATCCGCAATGCATGATATAAAAGGAGTTAGATTCCTTTTGTATGCCGAATGTTTTCAAATCCAAGTTATGAATTGGGTTTGGTTTGAGCCAAAAGCTAAATGGCACTTTTCGAAGGGGTTTTTGTTTAGTTGCATATTCGAAGTAATTTCCTTTTTCAACATTTGATCCATTAATATGATGTGTTTTAGTAAATTGGCTAGGCAAAAATCTTTTGGTTAAAAGCAATTAGATTCCTTTAAGCTTCTTTACTTAAGCAGACCGGAGGTGAGCCATATTAGAAGTACAGATAGTTATGGCTCTCATGAGTTAGTATAGAAAAATTTGAGTAGAGTATTTTGAGGTGTGCCATGCTAAATAAAAATGACAATTGCATGCCCTCATTTTAATTTAACTTTCTTTTAAATCCTTAGAATCTGAGGGATGCCATTTAGAAAATTTTCATGGTCCTCGCAAAGTTAACAATACATAGTTGCTTTTAGGCACGTTATTTAATAATGTAATTTCCTAATCCCGGGTGCGTATTTATGTGACCCAAATTCAAATCTCAACAATGTTATATAAAATGTGTTGCGGACTGCGGGTGCATTTTTGTGACGTGGTTCGAAACATGTTTTAAATGTATCCTTTAATTAAAATTAATAAAGAGCGGTATAAGTAAAATGCTCATAGGTTTTGAAAATGTACTAAAAGCCGAATATAACAGTTGAGCGACCGTGCTAAAACCAAGGAACTCGTGAATTCCTAACAGCTTCTCTCGGGTTAATATAAATCCTTTTCTATGTTCGCAGACATAAACAGAGTCAATCTTTCCTCGATTCGGGATTTAAACCGGTGACTTGGGACAAAATGAATTATCCCAAGTGGTGACTCTGAATCTTTTAATAACATAATCCCCTTTCGATTGTCCTTTAATTGAAAAAGCTTCCTTCTACGCCCTTCGCGGGGTGTAGGTAAAAAGAAGGTGTGACAACTCTAGCAACTATGCTGGGGATCGAACCCAGAACATCTGGTTCAGGGTTCAAGAATTCGCGCTTAGAATAATTGTTGTATTTGTCTTTTTTCAACATTATCTGATTTTATTACATGTTTGGACCTAATGTGCTAAATGATGCTTTTACCGCTTTGATATTATTTAGACTGTATATAAACTGCTGCGGAACCCTTCTTTTCTTATCTTCAGGGATGTGCTCGCTGGTCGAGACTCTCTATTCTATTAGTGTCATATATTGAAATAAGAAAGAGGCTTGGACAAGTTACTAAGCCGGATGACCTTTTAGTTCCCGGTACGTAGCCCCATCCTCGACTCAAGTTGTTCGCTCGGGTATACAGTCTAGAACACATACCTAGGTTTTGAAACTTGAATAACTCAACCTCATGCTGGATCCCTAGTAGAAACACTTATTTGCATCATATGCATTTGACTTAGGGGACTCAACACAGGGGTTGGATCCATCTAAGACATGTGTATCCAAAATAACAGACCAACCTAATGCATCTTATGTGCTATTTGTGCATTTATTTTCTTCGAATTTGCATGATGACCGGCTTTTGAATAAAAAGAGAGAGTTTGGCAAAGAAAATAGTAGTGTGAGGGCTAAGGGAGGTAATTACCTGTTTTGAAAATCAATGTCCCAAAAATATATAGAAACTTTGCCGAAATTTTGAAAAAAAAGAGAGAATTTTTATTTGTTTTCAAGATGAAAAAAAAGAAGAAAAGAAAAGGTTGGTTTTTGATTTGTCAAAATTACCCAAACTACGCTAGTTTGATTCTCATAGGGTGTGAGATACGTAGGCAACCCTCATTGGGTCCAACTCCCTTTTTGCAAAAATAGCCCCAAAAGAACCAAATTTTATTGTGATAAATAAATAAGGAAATGTCATTCTTGTCAAAATTAGCTGAATGTCCCTAAAAGGGTGCCGGAAGGCTGTTTCGCAAGAACAAGCATCTTTGGTGTCTTTTTCAAACCTTTGGCCGGTAGCAAGCACAACCTTAAAATCTTCCCTTGGAAGTACTGAAAGGCCGTACTTGCAAAGCCATGTTTTTACTTTTGAAATGAAAATTTGAAAAAATATCAGCGTTGTTTTTGAGTCAAATGAATCATGATTTTTTGCTTAATCACCTTAATAAATATGCAGAATGAGCACGAATCAAAATTTGCCAATAACAATCATGAACGAGATCCCTTTGGAGCTGCATATGTGGTGGAATGATCTGGGTGAATCAGGGCAAGATAAGGTCAATTCATACTTGGCAGGTCTCACCGGGTTGTTAAAGATTAATCCTGGGGGGACATCATAAAAGTGTTGGTTACATTTTGGGACCTGGCCCACAACGTATTTCACTTCTCAGATTTTGAACTCACCCCAAACTTGGAAGAAGTACCTGGATATATTTGGGGTCCTAAAGTTCCTCTGAGACACCAGTATTTGATTGTGCCAACGGCCGTCGACATAAATAAATTCTTAGATTCATTAAAGATAAGAAGAGGGGTTTATGACCCAGATCTGGCACCCGGGTTTTGCACTATGCAGTTTATATACAAGAGATATGGTCATATAGGGGGTTTAACAACCCAGAAAATAAAATCCGTAGTAAAGGAAACCGCATCAAATGGGAAGAACACAAGTGTTTTGCATTCATGGAAGTCTTCTTGGGCCTTTTGGTGTTTCCTCGGAAAGATAGGAATATTGATATATGGATAGCTGGGGTTGTCAGCACTTTACTTACTCATGCTAAAAGTACCCTCGCACCCATGATATCCGAAATCTTCCGTGCCCTCACAACTTGCAAAGTCGGAGGAGATTTCTTTGAAGGGTGCAACTTGCTATTACAGATTTGGATGATCGAACATCTATGTCATCGTCCTCAATTCATGAGTTATGGGTCGGCAGGAAAGAGCTGCATAGAGGAATTTTATTCCAGAGTTGATGGGTTTAGCATTCCATAGGGGGTTACAGAATGGGTATCACATCTCCGTGCCATCAATGCAAGTCAAATAGAGTGGAAATTTGGGTGGCTTCTTGTCCATGAGATCATATATATGCCAGCTACCGGGCCTCATTTCCTCTTGATGGGTCTTAGGAGCATCCAACCTTATTCCCCATACCGAGTTCTGAGATAGTTAGGGAGATGCCAAATGGTTCCCAGGGATGAAGACATTAGTCGCCATGTGGTCGAGATCGATCCCGATGGTCAATTTCATGAAGCAGCAGTCTGCCAAATTTGGAGCGAATGCAAGTACTTGACGGCGAACAGTTGAGTACGTGACATGTCCAAAGTTGAAGTTGCACCAGGATACCTTGCGTGGTATAAAAGCGAAGTGGAGTTCGAAAGGCTGGCCAAAAGACCCCATCTTCAGGAATTAGCGTCACAAGAACAATGGAATTGGTTGGCCAAGGAAAATGAACACAGGGCCACAATAGGAAAGACCTTCAATTCAAGAATGGTTTGCAAGCTACGCTAGAGAAGGGAGAAAAGAGAAGACTAGCCAAAGAAAATAAAGCCCTACGAGCCCAGATTCATAAAATGAGAACAACATCAGAAAATCCCACCACAAGTATAAAAGATGTGAAGTTCATAGACAACCTGAGATGGAAGGTAGGGGAATACAATTTTGACTTGAACAAAGCAAAGGGTGAGCAAGCCAAGGCCCGAAAGCAACTAGCAAAAAATGCAGAAGAACGAGCATGCCTAATTGAACAGTTGAAAGAAACTTATGACAACGAGGTTGCAGGATTGAAGAAAAGGGTCATCACCATTAAAAACAAAATGGTTAAGAAAGCAAAGGACTTTAAGGCTGAAAGAGAGCACTATTATACATCAATAGCACAACTAGAAAGATTTGCATCAATTTCAAGAATAGAATCGGGTAGCCGAACAAAAGTTAGAAGCCAGGCCCAGTAGATTAGGCAATTGTTGTAAGAAAAGGGTCTCATAAGAGAGAGAATCCAAAGGATCGCTGATTACGTTGCAACAAAATGCAGTATTTGTGAAGATATAACTTAATCCATGTTTTTTGCCGCCGTAATGACCTTCATCCGCTAGGTAATGGAAGACCTCCAACACCTCAAAAAGGATTTCGCATACAGGCCTGTGGCGAGACCGAATAATGTCCCGCGAGCCCCAAGAGCATTAGAAGCCCTAATGTATTCATGATTTTCACCGGAGTTTGTTAGTCTATTTGTGAAGTTTGTATTTTCTTTTATTGAAATCTGTTAGGATTTGTTGTTTTCAGAGTCTGTTGGTCTTGTTTTGAGTCGGAGTATGTTAATTTCTCTTATTAGGTCTGTTAGTTTTATAATTTGATGGTTGTAATGAAAACTGTTTGTTATTTTTGTTTCTATGCTAATCTTCCAGAACTACACTCAGTCTAATTCATGCGGGATGATGATACGTAGGCAATCTCCATAGGATTCAACCATAGCCAAAAGAAAAAGAAAAGAAATAAGCAAACAAAAAAAGGAAAAAAAAGAAACGAGAGGAAGAATAAGAAACCATGAGAAAGAAACAATGGAAAATAGAAACCAATAACTATCTGTTAAACTCTGACCCCTAACAAGTTCGTTATTGTCTATCCAAATACAGACAGGTGGTTAGTTTTGTGGCATTTTGGCAACCCCCCCCTGCAACACCCGCTCCCAAAACAAGTTGGCTATGGCCAACCAAGAGTCCGACGCAAGTATCATCGATCCCTCAAGAGAGGTGGAAGAGTTGGATGTTAATGCAATGAAAGAAGATGTGTATAAACTGAAACAACAACTGGTTGAAATATACCAAGCATGGGTAAAAGGGAAACCACCACCAGCTTATCCCACCAAACCCACCTTCACCCCACCATTAGCCCAGTCACAAGATCATCCTACCACCGATCCGCCGCCAAGCTTTCCCATCTACTAACACTACCAGGGTACAACGTCCCAGGAACCACCAGCTCTACCACCCAAACCAGTCCCACACCCTCTTCAACCAGTTTCTCCTATCTTCGTGGCACCCCCACTTGCTACCCTCCGCAGATCTTCCAGCGAACCTTTGCTCCAAGCCTATGATAACCAGTATTACCCTTCAGAACCTACTTCTAAAGCTTCAGAACCCTATTTATACACTGCTCGTTTTGATCTCCCCGCAGAAGTTTAGAAACCAGCCAAAAGTCCTGAACAGGAAGAGATATTCAGAAAAGTCAAAAGTTTAGAACAATCATTCAAAGACATGCGGGGGTTGGGAGGTCAAGTAAGCATGGCATACAAAGATCTATGTTTGTTCCGAGATGTGTAATTGCCTGCAGGGTTTAAGATGCCCAAACTTGATTTATACAATGGGCATTGAGATCCAGTAGCACACTTGAGAGGGTTTTGCAGCAAAATGAGGGGAGTTGGAGGGAAAGACGAGTTGCTAATGGAATATTTTAGTCAAAGTCCGAATGGTTCAGCATTGGAATAGTATACCCGGCAAGACCACGGAAGGTAGTATACGTGGGATGATCTAGCCCAGGCATTTGCTTCACTTCCAGTACAATCTTGAAATTATTCTAGATCGTTTGTCCTTGATGAAGCGTGATAAAAAGCACAATGAGAGTTTTAGGGAGTATGGCTTTCGTTAGAGAGAGCAGGTAGCAAGGGTCGATCCTCCAATGAAAGAAAGTGAAATGGTGGATTACTTCTTGCAGGCCTTGGAACCTACTTATTTTGGTCACTTGGTATCGGTTGTGGGCAAGTCCTTTAATGAAGTGGTAAAAATGGGAAACATGATAGAGGATGGGCTCAAGTCTAACAAAATCATGAGCTATTCAGCAATCAAAGCAACCATTAGGCCACCCAAAGCGGAATTGGAGGAGCGAATGGAAAAAAGAAGAAAGAGAAGTTAGCAACAATTGACTCAAGAGCTTGGTTCGGATCTTTTATCACATTACAACCAGCCTCGACCCCACCACCAAGCTTACCCCCACACTCCATATAGCCCACCACAACACTACAACCCACCCCCAGACCCCCATTTTTCTGTCCATCATGCATAAATATACACTCAACCTCCCGCTGACGTGGAATGGCATGCGCTAACCCCACAAAATACTTACCCAGCTCCATAAAATGCCTATCTACCACCAAGAGCGTACAAAACCCCCCCACACCAGCATTCTGGACCAACCAAGCCTTTAAGAATGAGAGGTTGCAGAAAAAGAAAACTTTCACTCCACTAGGAGAATCCGATACTAGCTTATTCCAGAGGTTTAGATAGTTGGATATGTTGAAGCCGATTGAAGAAAAGTTGCTGAATCCTCCTTTGAGGAATCTTTATTATTTGGTCAGTTGCAAATATTATTCTGGTGCTCCAGGGCATGACACGAAGAAATGTTAGCATTTGAAAAACTCTATCCAAGAGCTTATTGATTCGCATCGGGTTGAGGTACAAGCTCCGGAAGCACCCAATATTACAAGAACCCGCTGCCCACCCATCAAGAAACGAACATTATTGAGATAGTGCACAAAGAAGGAGAGACCAAAAAGCCTTCACAAACTGTCATGATGATCCGAGCTAGTGAGGTGAATCTGGTTAAAAACTAACAAGCGAGATGTCAATGCTCAAGTTGAGTGGAACAAGCAATGAGCCTTTGGCTATAGTCAAGAAGCGGAAGAAAATGCAAAAGTAGTGGTACCATGGGTGGCGAGCAAACCTGTTGTGGTTGTGGAAGGTGCTCGCACAGAGCCCGTCATCATCAAATCTACAACTCAACTACGAATAGTGAACAGCAGGGTCGTCCCTTGGAATTACGAGCGAGTGACAATGACTTATAAAGGAAAGATGTTAGAGAAGAAGTCTGCAAAACCCATGGATTGGCCCGTTTAGGGAGGTGCTTTGCCGCCGAGGAGTTGAGAAAACCTAAACCCTCCAAAGATAAACCAGTGTTGGTGAAGAAAGCTGTGACTAAAGAGGAAGCAGAGGAGTTTTTGAAAAAGATGAAGGTGCAAGACTATTCTACTATGGAACAATTGAGGAAGACATTTGCTCAAATTTCACTATTGTCATTGTTAATCCATTTGGACGAGCACCGTCGGAAACTAATGAAGATCCTGAATGAGACCCGCGTTCCTGAAAAAATCTCAGTCAATCACTTGGGAAATATAAACAACGAGATTTTTGAGGTAAACAGAGTCACATGTTGTGATGATGAATTGCCCGTAGAGGGTACTGAGCACAATAGAGCCCTTTATCTCATGGTGAAGTGCGAAGATTCCATAGTTACTCGGGTATTGGTCGAAAACGGTTCAAGTGTGAATATTTGCCCTCTCTCCATTCTGAACAAGCTGAAAGTGGATGATAAAAGAATTCACAAGAATAGTATTTGTGTACGAGGGGCCGACGTCTGTGGTAAAGATTCGATCGATGACATAATGCGCGAGCTAACAATCAGACCAGTTGATTTTACCATGGAATTCCAGGTGTTAGATGTGGCTGTTTCTAATAATCTACTATTGGGCGACCCTGTATCCAAATCGCTAAAGCGGTCCCCTCTACTTTGCATCAAATGGTAAATTTGAATATGATAGACAGAAAATAGTTGTGCACGGCGAGGAAAATATGTATTCTCATAGTGATGCCATTGTACCACTCATTGAGGCTGATGACGACAAAGTGCCTTGGGTATATCAGGTTTCTGACACGGTATCGATGAATATAATTCCAGATGGTGAGTGCGTTCTAGTGCCAAAGGTAGCTGCTGCATCAGTCATGGTGGCTGTTGAAATGTTGAGAAATGATTTTGTCCCAAGGAAGAGTTTGGGCGCGTCACTCCAAGGTATCGTACAGCCGTTGTCTCTCCCAAAAAATATGGATACTTTTCGTTTGGGATTCAAGCCCACAATTGCAGACATAAAGAGAGTCAGAAGGATAAAACAGAAAGCATGAGTCCTTCCAAAGCCTGCTCCGCATCTCTTTAGATCATTTGTTAGGCCTGACACCAAGAAGCGCCCGATAACAACAAGTTCCAGTTCTGTGGCTGGTCGTGATAAGGAATTGCTTGAAAGGTTTGAGAAGTTATTTGAAGATGTGAATATGGTAGAAGCTGGAGAGGGTTCTAGCAATGCATATATGCAGTTTGTTGGGCTCTGTGCAAAGATGAACAATTGGAAAGCTACTCTTCTCCCGACCTGGAAGGAGTTTTGGTAGTTTGCTTTGATTTTTTTCCGTTTATCTGGATTATTCCAGGGTTGTAATTCAGATTCTATGTTCCATCTGTTTGGATATATAAACCTTATTATCTTTCAATTTCAATAAAATGCAAATTCCCTTTTCACATTTATGATAGTTTTTATTTTCTTTGCTTTTCTTTTCCTCTTTGTACGGTTCTTTTTATGCTAGTTTCAATGACATGACATGCATAAGGAATCTTCGGCCCAGTCTTGAGAGCTGGTCTAATTCTAAAATAATAATTCAAGAGATCGAATGTGATGATGAATCAGAGTATGAAGAAGATGGGGCCTTTGAAGAAATTAGTAAAGAATAAAGCCACTTTGAGGGAAAACCCAAACCAAACCTGAGCGATACAGAAGCAATCAATCTAGGGGACCCAAATAATGTTAGAGAAACTAAAATAAGTGTCCATCTTAAACCGAATCTTAGGGAGAAGATAATCAAAGCACTTTTTGAATAAAAAGATATTTTTGCATGGTCATATGACGACATGCCAGGTCTAAGCACTGATTTGGTGGTTCACAAATTGCCCAATGACCTATCATGCCCTCCCGTCAAACAAAAGTTAACGAAGTATAAAACTGACATGAGCGTAAAGATCAACGAGGAAGTTATAAAGCAGTTCGAGGAAAGGTCATTCGAGTCACGCGGTATCCCACCTGGTTAGCCAATGTTGTGCCAGTGCCAAAGAAAGATGGTAAGACTAGAGTGCGTGTTGACTATCATGATCTAAACAAGGCGAGTCCAAAGGATAACTCCCACTACCGAACATCCACATATTGATTAATAATTGTGCAAAATATGAGATTAGTTCTTTTGTGGATTGTTACACGGGATATTACCAGATCTTAGAGGACGAGAAAGATGCGAAAAAAATAGTATTAATCACGCCGCAGGGAACATATTACTACAGGGTCATGCCTTTCGGTCTGAAAAATGCGGGGGAACTTACATGAGGGCAATGACAACCATATTACATGACATAATACACAAGGAGATCAAGGTTTATGTGGATGATGTTATTATAAAGTCCATGAAGCAGTCTCACCATGTGAGGCATCTGAGAAAATTCTTCCAAAGGCTCCGCAGGTACAATCTTAAGCTCAATCCTGCAAAATTCGCATTCAATGTGCCTTCTAAAAAGTTGTTGGGATTCATAGTCAGCTGTCGAGGCATTGAGCTGGACCCATCAAAGATTAAAGCTATCCAAGAATTACCGCCTCCAAGGAACAAGACTGAGGTGATGAGTCTGTTGGGGAGATTGAATTACATCAACGGGTTTATTGGTCAGCTCACGACAACTTGTGAGCCTATCTTCAAGCTGTTGAAAAGGATGCTGCGATCAAGTGGACGAGGAATGTCATGAGGCCTTTGATAAGATAAAGGTTTACTTGTCAAACCCACATGTGTTGGTCCTACCAGAACCGATGAGGCCTTTAATTCTGTATCTGACGGTTTTGGACAATTCATTTAGATGTGTGTTGGGTCAGCACGATATCACCAACAGGAAGGAGCAGGCCATATACTACCTTAGCAAGAAGTTCAAATCCTATGAGATTAAGTATACCCATCTTGAGAGGACATGATGTGCCTTAACTTGGATAGCACAGAAGTTGAAATATTATTTGTCATCTTATATTACGTACCTCACTTGGATTCTTTGAAGTATATCTTTTAGAAGCCTATGCCCACAAGGAGGCTTGCAAAGTGGAAGATCCTACTCAAAGAATTTGACATTATCTATGTGACTCAGACAACAATAAAAGCACATGCATTGGTTAACCATTTGGATGAGAACCCGGTGGATGAAGAATATGAACCTCTGAAGACATACTTCCCAGATGAGGAGGTGATGCATATCAATGAGTTGGAATAGGTTGATAAGCTAGGATGGAAACTTTTCTTTGATGGGGCTGCCAACATGAAAGACGTTGGGATAGGAGAAGTACATGTATCTGAAACAGGGCATCACTACCCTGTTACGGCTCATTTTCGTTTCTATTACACTAACAATATGGCGGAATATGAGCCATGCATTTTGGGTATGAGATTAGCTGCAAACATGGGTGTCAAGGAGGTCTTGGTCTTGGGGGACTCGCACCTCCTGGTGCATCAGATTCAATGGGAATGGGAAACACGATATTTGAAGCTCATACCATACCGGCAATGTCTGCATGATCTTTGTCAATGATTTCGAACATTAGAGTTCAGGCATATTCCAAGAATCCACAACGAGGTTGTTGAGGCTTTGGCTACCTTGTCGTCAATGTTACATCATCCAGATACGGCTTATGTTGACCCGCTACACATCTAAGTCCATGATCAACATGCTTATTCTAATGTGAAGGAAGAGGAACTTGATGGTGAACCTTGGTTTCACGACATCAAAAAATATATCAGGATAGGGGTGTATCCAGTACAAGCCACAGGTGATCAAAAGAGAAAAATTTATCGCTTATCAAGTGGATTTTTCAGTTGAGGGGTATTGTACAAAAGAACACCAGATATTGGGGTGTTGAGATCCATAGATGCTAGACATGCCACAACCATCATGACCGAGGTACATTCCAGAGTTTGTGGACCGTATATGAGTAGATATGTTTTGGCAAAGAAGATTCTACGAGCAGGTTATTATTGGCTCACCATAGAGCGAGAACGTATCAGTTTCGTGCGCAAATGTCATTAATTCCAAGTGCACGTAGACTTGATCTATTCCCCACCATCTGAATTACACACAATGTCTGCACCATGGCCCTTTGTTGCTTGGGGCATGGATGTCATCAGGCCTATCGAGCCAGCAACGTCCAATGGGCACAGGTTCATTCTGGTGGCCATTAATTGTTTCACCAAGTGGGTTGAAGCTAATACATTCAAGTCTGTGACCAAGAAACCCGTGGCTGATTTTGTCCATTCAAATATCATTTGCCGGTTTGGGATCGTGAAGGTAATCATCACAGATAATGGTGCAAATCTCAATAGTCATTTGATGAAATAGGTATGTCAATAGTTTAATATGACAAATCGTAATTCCACCCCATATCGCCCCAAGGATAATGGAGCAGTCGAGGCAGCCAATAAGAATATAAAGAAGATACTTCGAAAAATGGTGGAGGGTTCCAGGCAATGGCATGAGAAGCCGCCCTTCGTATTGTTAGGCTATCATACTACTGTTCATACTTCAGTAGGGTCAACTCCTTATTTGTTGCTATACGGCACAGAAGCAGTGGTACTTGCAGAGATTGAAATCCCATCCCTTTGGACTGTCAGCAATGCCGAAATTAATGATGACGAATGGGTCAAAACCCACTTGGAGCAGCTGAGTTTGATTAACGAGAAAAGATTACCAGCGGTATGTCATGGCCAGCTATATGAAAAGAGAATGGCGAGAGCACATATCAAGATGGAGCGCCCACGAAGGTTTGAAGTGGGTCAGTTTGTATAGAAACGTATCCTCCCTCATCAGGCGGAGGCAAAGGGTAAGTTTGCCCCAAATTGGCAGGGGCTGTCCATTATGATGAGAGTGTTGTCCAATGGGGCTTTGTATTGAACAAATATAGAAGGCAAGTGTGTAGAAATGACCATCAATTCATATGCAGTTAAGAGATATTATGTATGATTTTCTTTGGTTAAATTGTATTTGTTTGTACTTGGCATATTTTGAAGATTGGAATGATGCAGGCATTTTGTTCTGCTATCTAAACACTTTATCCTTTGTTACCCCTTTTGATCCGTATTTGTGTCTTTCATATCCCTCTTTCGGAATCAGTAGTAAGATCAAAAGCGCAAGTGCGAAAGATAAGTAACGGAAAGAGAAAAGAAAAGTATAAGAAAGAAAGAGGAAATAGAAAAAAAGAGAAAGAAAAAGAGGAAAAAGAGAAAAAAGAAGAAAAGATAAAAACAACAACAAAACAACAAAAAGAGAAAAGGAAAAAAGAAAATAAAAGAGGAAAGAAAAAGAGAAGAAAGAGAAATCACAACAACAAAGCAATTTCTGACATGAACCATGTTCGACCTAATTCCTTTTAAGTATACGTAGGTAGTCTCATGGTTTAGTCTCATCAAAGTAAAAATCCTAAAGTCCCCAACAAAAGAAACTGGGGCGAAATTTGTGGTTGTTGTAAGAAATCTGATTCCGAAAGATGTAATCTTGAACCCATTTGAGTTGTTTTGAGCCTTTTTGATACCCTTTCTTTCTAACCCCATCCAGAAGCTGACATTATGGTCAAGAGAAAGACCTTCCGATCAGTCTTCGAGTGATGCCAAAGCGAGCAAGTAGAGATGAATCACTTCAGGGGAAACACTCTGGTCCAAGCAGCAAAATAATAAGTAATGAGAGTCTTATTGGTGAAACCCTCATGGGCACCATAAGGCGACGAAAGTTGAGAGAAATCAAAAATGAAAGAATCTTACTGGTGAAAACCCTCATGGGCACAGTAAAGTGACAAAAGGCTGAGAGGAATAAAAAATGAGAAGTCTTATTGGTGAAAACCCTTATGGGCACCTTAAGGCAAAAATGAGTTGAGAGATGAACAAATAAGGGAGGTCTGTTGGTGAAAACCTTTTAGGGCACCTCAAGATGAACATGGTCAAGGTTTGGTTAAAGAAATCAGGTTATGGAATTCCGGGGCAACAAAGCATGACAACTGAAAGTTGATGGGTTGGACAGGCTAGGCCGGTTAATCCAAAATGCATGTCATGATAATTGGTGCCAGTTGTTCCACTCAGATAAGTCTCTTTTCTTTTTTTCTTTTAGCGTCATCCAGATTTGGATTCTTGTTATCTTTAACTCTCAAAGTCATTGCATTTCATTTTCTTTCGGGTTTCTATTTCTCTAAGATGTTTCAATCACAATTTTTTTTGAGCAAGTAAGAAAGAATTTCAAAGATTAATACTAACTCCCAAAATTGCAAAGCACAGTATAGCCAGAACATACTAAAGACAGCATGATGTAAAGTGGGATATAAAGAATCACCGGAAGCTTCATCGGTGGAATGATTTGGCAATTTCAGGAGAGATGTGAAAATTCTAATAAAGGGGTCAGGGATGTAATACAATGGTTTGAGTACACAACACTCAGCTCATCCAAGTTCATGGCGTTTTGGAAAGTCAATCAGAAGGTCAGACGGTTCATAATCGGTTCGGGGAAGCTAGTCAAAACAAAGCATGACAGTAGGAAGGCTGCTTTCAACAAGAATGCCACAAACAAACCACCACATTTCAAACTAACAAGATTTATCTTTGATTGAAACAGGGGCAGAAAGTTTCGGTTGTCTTGAGAAAACCTTCCGTAGGGAAAAAGCAACCACTAGACAGGTATGACCGTAAAGTTTCCTAAATAATGGGATTTAATCTGAAGTTTTTAGGACCCTCATGGATAATGAGATTTAATTTAAAATTTTATGGACCTTCCTGCATAATTGGATTTAATTTTAATAAATAAATAAATAAAAAAAGGGTTTTCAAGACATTTTTGGATGATGAGATTTAATTTAAAATTTTCAGGACCCTCCAGGATAGTGGGACGTAGCCTTAATATTTTCTTAGATAACAAGATGTAGTGAAAGTTGTACCTTTAGAATATTAGCTTAGAGTTACACAATTGTCGTTAGTTAAGAGTTGTCAGGACCCTCCTGGATAATGAGACGTAGCTTTAATACTTTCTTAAATAACAAAATACAGTGGAGGTAATACCTCCAGAGAATATAATTTAGATTTAAAATTGTCGCTTAATTAAGAGTGGTGAGGACTCTCCTGGATAATGAAGGTACTTTTAAGATCCTCTTAGTTAACCGGACTTAGTGGAAGTCATACCTTGAGAAAACATAATTCAGCTTTTAAAACTTTCATTTAACTAAGAGTTGTCAGGACCCTCCTGGATAATGGGATCTAGCTTTCAAATTCCTAGAAAATTAGGTAACATGATTCACTTTAACACTCACATATGTACCCAGCTACCAAACTGGGGCAGAAAATTTCCGTTGTTTTGTCTATTTTTGTTAAAATCAGGTACCCACTTGGAGAACAAGAGAACATATTCAAGTCTTGGCAATCAGGAGCCCACCTGGAAAATAGGGGAATGTAATTCAAGTTTAAGAAGTCATGTGCCCACCTGAGTAATAAGGGAATATAGCTCATGTTTTGGCAATCAGGCACCCACTCGGAGAACAAGGGAATACAGTTCAAGTTTTTGGCAATCAGGAGCCCATATGGAGAATGAGGGAATAAAATTCAAGTTTTTGTAATACCTTTGTTTTGTCTATTTTTTGTTAATATCTGGTATCCATATGGAGAACAAGGAAATATAATCCAAGTATTGGAAATAAGGAGCCCAACTGGAAATATGGGAATATAATTCAAGTTTTAGCAGTCAGGTGGCCAAATAGAGAATAAGGGAATACATTTTAAGTTTTGGCAATCAGACACCCATATGGAGAACAAGAGAATATAGTTCAAGTTTTTGGCAATTAGGAGTAGGTCTGGGCATATATCCGATAAAACCGATAACCCGAATCGTTATTTATTGGGTTATCGGTATCAGGTTATTGATTTAATGGTTCAGTAACGGTTTAGAATAATCGGTTTGTCAAATTTGTAAATGGGTTAACCGATAACCCAATAAAAATTAATAAAATTACAAATTTATCCTTAAATATATACAAATTGTAGGGCTTCAGTTCATTCTCTCCTATTCTTTCTCAATCCCACTCTTCAGTTGCTTTATGTTCATTCTTCATAGACCTTACTAGTTACTCCTAGCGTAAGACTTTAGTCTATTATATGTGAATTCTTCTCTTTTTTGCTTAACTCCAGTGAATTTTCTTTTCTTTTTTACTTAACTCTAGATTGAGTTATCTTCGGGTAAACCGATAATGATCGATAATTTATTAACCGATACCCGATATCTGATATCTTATCGGTTCAGTTATCGGTTTATCAAATTTGTAAACTGATAATCGATATGCTAAACTGATAATATTCATAACCGAACTGAACCGACCGATGCCCACCCCTAATCAGGAGCCCACCTGGAGAACGAGGGAATAATTTTCAAGTTTTTCTAATCAAGATCCCACCTGGAGAAAAAGGGAATACAATTCTAATTTCGGTAGTCAGGCGCCCACCTGGAGAACAAGGGAATGCAAGGAAAGTTTTGGTAATCAAGAGCTCACCTGGAGAACAAGGGAATCCAATACAAGTTTTGGTAGTGAGGCGCCCACCTGAAGAACAAGGGAATATAACTCAAGTTTTAGTAATAAGGAACCCACCCGGAGAACAAGGAAATATGATTCAAGTTCTGGGTAATCAGGAGCCCACCTGGAGAACGAGGGACTACAATTCAAGTTTTGGTAATCAGGAGCCCACCTGGAGAACAAGGGAATACGATTCAAGTTTCGGTAATCAGGAGCCACCTGGAGAACAAAGGAATACCATTCAAAGTTTTGGTAATCAAGAGCCAACCTGGAGACAAGTGAATATAATTATTGGCAATCAGGAGCCCACCTGGAGAAAAAGGAATACAGTTCAAGTATTTAGCAATCAAGAGCCCACCTGGAGAACGAGTGAATACTATTCAAGTTTTGGTAATCATGAGCCCGCCTGGAGGACAAGGGAATACAATTCAAATTTTGGTAATCAGGAGTCCACCTGGAGAACTAGGGAATACAATTCCAATTTTTGCAATCAGGCACCCACCTAGAGAACAAGGGAATACAATGCAAGTTTTGGAAATCAGGAGCTCACCTGGAGAACAAGGGAATCCAATACAAGTTTTGGTACTCAGGTGCCTACCTAATGAACAAGGGAATACAATTCAAGTTTTGGTAATCAGGAGCCCACCTGGAGAACGAGGGAATATGATTCAAGTTTTGGGTAATCAGGAGCCCACCTGGAGAACGAGGGAATAAAATTCAATTTTTTGTAATTAGGAGCCCACCTGTAGAACAAGGGAATTCGATTCAAGTTTCGGTAATCAGGAGCCCACCTGGAGAACAAGGGAATACAGTTCAAAGTTTTGGTAATCAGGAGCCCACCTGGAGAACAAGGGAATATAATTCAAGTCTTGGCAATCAGGAGCCCACCTGGAAAATAAGGAAACACAATTCAAGTTTCAGTAATCAGGAGCCCACATGGAGAATAACGGAATACAATTCAAGTTTTGGTAATCAGGAGCCCACCTGGAGAACAAGGGAATACAATTTAAGTTTTGGTAATCGGGAGCCCACCTGGAGAACAAGGGAATAAATCCAAGTTTTGGTAATCGGGAGCCCACATGGAGAACAAGGGAATACAATTCAAGTTTTGGTAATCAGGAGCCCACTTGGAGAAAAAGGGAATACAATTCACGTTTTGGCAATCAGGAGCCCACCTGGAAAACATGGGAACACAATTCAAGTTCAAGTAGCTAGGAGCCTACCTGAAGAACAAGGGAATGCAAGTCAAGATTTGGTAATCAATAACCCACCTGGAGAACAAGGGAAAACAATCCAAGTTTCGAAGGAACACAATTCAAGTTCAACAATCAGACATCTACCTAGAGGAAAAGGTAAACATCTCAAATTATAATTCAAGTCGGCAACAAAGGGACTTCACCGAGAATACAAGTCAACGAGGCTACAAGGGTCAAGAGCAAGTTTGAAGATATAGATAGGATTTTTATAATGCATAGATCATAGTCTAGTCTAGATTATTTTTATTTTGACATGGTGTAATAAGGGGGTTCAGTAAGCAGTAGCAGTAGAAATAGTGGTAGTCCTAGCTACCAGACATTCCTGAACTACACCGACCTGATTCCTTTTAGGCAATGATATGTAGTCAATCTCAGAAGCAGGATGCGGTCAGATCTTTCAAAAATGCTTCTCATGGAGTATTAAAACGGACAAAAATCGCTCGTATAAGCTCACTTTATCGAAAACTCTTCGTATTTCCAAGCAAAGAGGGGTAGCTGTGAGCACGTGATTTTTGCCCTATATGAATTATTCCCCTAATTTCAAAACAAAATAATTTCTTTCATTATTTGCAATTTTGTGAATTTTGTGGCATTTCTTATAATAGTTTGCATTTGTCTATGCATTTTTATTTTTGTTTAATTAATGAAAAATACAAATATATGTGCATTTACATTTAGGGTCCTATTTTATATTTTTAGGTTAATTAGTTAATCAATTGTGGACAATATAAAAGAAAATGACAAAAATAGTTTATTTTGCATTTTTTACTTTTTAATTTGCGAATTTTATAGCTTTGCTTTAATGTAAGACTTAGTTAATTTTGGAGAATGCAATTAGTTATTAATTTTGTATATAACAAAATCTGAAAATGAAAAAAAAGAGAAAAAGAAAAAGAAAGAAAAATGGAAAGAAAAGGATTTTAAAAGATCGATTCTTTGGGCCAACTCTTCAAATTTTCCAAGCCCAATTGCCTTAACACCTAGTTACCCGCCCAGATTTGCTCCATACTCGGCCCAAAAACCATTTCCCAAAATACCTAGTCCCATCACCTACTAATAGACCCCGTTCTATAAATATTCAATCCGAGCCATCGAGGTAATCTAATCCAACGGCCCTGAAGCTGGGGTCCCTTAAGATATAAGTATCCAAACACCCCCCACCCCTCTCCCTCGTCTCTCATATATAATGACGCCGCCAGTCGCCACCGAAAATTTCCCCATCGCGGCGGCAAGTCTCCGGTAACCCTAAAATTAATACCACCACTCTGCCTCACCTTCCTCATGCCCCTACAACACTCTGTTCCCCTCAAATCCAATTTGGAACATGTCAAATCTTCCAAACCCTAGAGCGCCGCCCTCGAATCCTCCACCACCAGTTGGCTGCACCACCTTCTTTCCTTACCAAATTAATACCCCAAAGCCTCCTTGTCCCCTTCTTCCCAAATCTGAAACCAGCTCCTTTCGAGCGTCCCTAGAGGCGCTCGTATTTTGGAATCAAACTTAGCCATAAATTACGATTTTGTCCAACTGAAGTTCTGGTGAAGTTTCAGGCTCATTGTGAGGTTATGCATGTATTTTGATGAGGAAATACATGCTTAATCTCATAGTGAGCCAAGATTTGGAAGATTTAAAGGTTTTAAGTGCTCACTGTCTAGGCTATTAAGGTATGTTCTTGGTTTGTCAACCATTGTCCATTTCTCATCTTCTTCTTCCTATTTCTTTTCTTTTCTGATTGTCCGTAATTTTGTTTTCTATTTTTTTTCTCATCAGCACATCTATGTTTGCATGTTTAGTTTCAGATTAGTGTAGTCAATAGTTGGTTATGATTCTTGGTTTAAACATGTTTCCATTTTGTTCCTAGTTGGACCTGAATTCCAGGAGTCCTTAAGACTCTGTGGATTGGCCCTGAAGTGTTTTCCGAATCATTAGTGTCAAGGTTGGATTTTGAAAATCAAAGGGCCCAATAAGAATTCAATTTGGGTCTATTCAGACCCATTAATTTGGGTCAAGTGAGACCCGGACTTTTGTTTGCCTATAAGGGGTAAAAGCAGTATAACTATGGAGGTAGTTTGGGTAATTGGATAAGAGAATCTTGTGAATAACCACTTTAAGAAGCTTCTAGAAAGGTAAAAATAGCCTCTCTTGGCTAGCAAGCCAAAATTTGAGGGATTGTTAAATAAAAACAAAATTTAAAAAGACTAAAATGAAAAGTTAAAATTTGTTGTTTACCCTATTTGCTTGCTTATAAAGTCAACTTATTCTTGCCTTTCATGGCAGAGACCTAAGGGATTAAGAGGTAGAAAATTCTGAAAAAAATCAAATACAGCTAAAAATTGGAAAATACTATTCCATTACGATTTCTACTTTGAATTTTGAAGCTTCTCATTACTGAACAACAGTTGATCATATTTGAGTGTGCAAATGGTTTGCATTTGGTTCATGTTGAAAAGTAAGGGTAGATTATGTGGTTAAGCTACTATTTCATTGGGTTTTTGGGTTGATTTCCTAGGTTTTAGTTACTAATATTGTGTTGCTGGGTTACTGTTGTTGGATCCTTCTTAACCTCTGATTTTCCTTGTTTATTTATTATACTAGGTATTCTCCAGAACTTCATGGACATCACCTAGATGTATTTGCAGTCTGGCTTTGGAATCTAAATAAAAAAATACATAGATTTCATCCCTTTTGTCCAACCTCATTTATGCTTATAATGTTCATCTTTAGAGATGTTTCAATTAGTTTTTATAAATGGCATGTGTTAACTTTACAATTAGTTTTTATCAATTAGTATAACAACCTAAATTTACTATTATAGCTTGTATAAGTAGGACTGTTATGTTAACTTATGAAATTTTAGGATATTTGTAATTGGATTTTGCCTGGTATTCATTGATTCAGCATGTTTTGGATGCATCTCTTAGAAGTTATATTAACAATTTTGTGTTAGGATCATTAGAGGATGGCCTTAGGACTTTCCTTAGCAAATATGAATGTTCAATGAAGCTAGATTCAAAGCTTGCATACATGCCTTTCTCTGTCCTTTTTCTCTGCTCATTTGTTAAAAAATGTCCACATGATTGAGGATCTGAGGTAATTTGTTAAGATCCAAGTGATCTGTATAGTGACTCCAAGGGTTTAAATAATATTTGGAGCATCTTTATCTCAAATTATATTTACTAAATAGCTTTAACATAAATGGTATGTGTTAACTTTACAACTAGTAGAGACATGAATTTAGTTGTTATTTTAGAATGATTAACGTTAGTATTATAGCGGTTGTTGATAATTGTTAAATGCAAGAGGGCCATCTGTGGTGTTGATGACTCGATGTTCAGTCCAGGCCCTAAGCTGCGTCCTTCCAGTTTGCAAAGACACTCCATTTGGCTGGGCTAGTCTTTATGGCCCAGCAACTCATCCGTTTAAGTGTTGGGCCATCGTGAGATTGGGTTTGATCCGCAATGCATGGTATAAAAAGAGTTAGATTCCTTTTATATGCTAAATGTTTATGAATTGGGTTTACTTTGAGCCTAAAGCTAAATTGTACTTGTCAAAGGGGGTTTTGTTCAGTTGCATATTCGAAGTAATTTCCTTTTTCAACATTGGATCCATTAATATGATGTGTTTTAGTAAATTGGATAGGCAAAAATCTTTTGGTTAAAAGCAATTAGATTCCTTTATGCTTCTTTAAGTAAGAAGACCGAAGGTGAGCCATATTAGTAATACAAATAAATATGTCCCTCATGAGTTAGTATAGAAACCTTTGAGTAGAGTATTTTGAGGTGCGCCATACCAAACAAAAATGACAATTGCATGGCCCTCGTTTTAATTAACTTTCTTTTAAATCCTAAGAATCCAAGGGATGCCATTTAGAAAATGTTCATGGCCCTCGCAAAGTTAACGACGTGTAGTTTCTTTTAGGTGCATTATTTCATAATGTACTTTCCTAAACCCGAGTGAAAATTTGTGTGACTCAAATCTAAATCTCAACAATGTTATATAAAATATGTTGTGGACTGTGAGTGCATTTATGTGACGTGGCTCGAAACATATTTTAAATGACGTTGCAATTATTCTTTAATTAAATTAATTGGAAGAAGTTTAAGTAAGATGCATCTAGGTTTTGAAACTGTACTAAACAGTTGAGCGACCGTGCTGAACCACAAAACTCGGGAATGCCTAACACCTTCTCCTATGTTAACAAAATTCCTTACTCGAATTTCACTGTTCCCAGACATAAAAAGAGTCAAATCTTTCCTCGATTTGGGATTTAACCCGGTGAATTGGGACACCATAAATTACCCCAAGTGTCGAGTCTGAATCTTGCAATAATATAATCCCGTTTTGATTGTCCTTTAATTGGAAAAACTCCCTTCTACGCCCTTCACGGGATGTAGGTAAAAAGGAGGTATGACAATGAGTAGCTAATTATTTAGTCTAGGGTTTTGATGGAACCTGTTGAAGGATGAACTTCTTGTTGTGCTAAAATTGTTTGCGCAGTTTAATCTCTATTTGTTCAAATACGTTCTTGTTGTTGTCAATTGATAGTATCGTCAATTAGCCATTCCTATTTATTATGTATTACTCAGGAGATAATACATATTTAGGTAATTGTTGAACAACACAACTCCCAATATATATGAGGAATCAATAACCGAGGGATTAAAGGTGGGATTAGGGATAACGAAACCTTGGGTGCGATCTAAAGTGAGCTGTGATAAAAGTCAGTTAGTGTAACCCGGAAGAGTGCATCTAGTAATTTGTCATAATTATTCGGGAGAGATTTACGATAATAATAGTTCTCATGAACTATAGATATGATTAGGCAAATCTATGTGAAACATAACAGGAAGGGATTCCATCAATCGGGGAAATCACAACCTTAGATCCTTCTCTTATTTGTTTACAAATAAGTCATAGTTAGCTTTTAGTTTATTTAGCTTTATTCAATTATAGTTAGTAAAAACATCACCAATTGTTATTTAACATATTTGGGAAGTTGATAACGAAGAACAGTGAGTCTAGCAAAAGTAACTGGTAGATTAATTTCCAGTAGGATTTGACTCTAGGCTAAATACTCCGATTATATTTGTAACGACCGCTTATCCTTTTTATAAGGCATAGTTGGGCGTGATCAGTCCTTGAGGAATATCAATCCCTCCAACTATCAATTGAATCACGTGATGCGGCTCTTCTTGCTCATTCTATCTAGTTGAATCTCTGTTCTTTGAAGTGATTCTTGGCTTGATCGCTCAAGAATTCTTGAAGGTGACCCTCGTTGAACAATCGGGGTACTTCCTCCCTTATCTGTCTACAAATTTCTATTTTATGGACACGGGTACCATAATACTTGCATATTTTGTTTGGATTTCTCTAGGCCAGGTCAGTATGTAGAGGTCTAGTCCACCTGGTATCTTTGATACGTCCAATGGCCAATACTATGGCGGAAACATCTACGTTGAAGTTGTATTTCGATAATCGAGATGCTTCTTTGGACCTGATATCCTTATCGAAACACTTTTGTTCATGAGCCCTCGGGAGCTCTGTCCCCGATCATTCCTTCTATCCTCCGAATGGAGTTGCTCCAGGACCGTTATTTCTTTTATCTCCACTGTATGGCTGATATAGGTCTCTGTCCACAAGCCTACTAGTATTAATCGAACCGATTGGAGCCCTCAGTTGGTCATCCTCGACCATGATCTTTGGCTGATACCAATTATGTACATCGGCCCAAGTGACATCTGGATATTCAATCAAATTATGTTTCAATGGTTATGAAGCTATGGAACTTCGAGCATTGAGACCTTGAGTAAAAGTTTGAACAGCCTAATTTTCGGTGACTGGTGGAAAATACATCCGTTCTATTTGGAATCGAGATACGAATTCCCTGAGTATCTTGTTGTCCTTTTGTCTTAACTTGAAAAGGTCCAACTTTCTCAACCTTAATGGCTCTGGCGTGTGCCTTTACAAAAAAATCTACAAGCATAGTAAATGAATCAATAAAATTAGGTGGTAAATTGTGGTACCATATTATAACACCATTCGATAGAGTCTCCCCGAACTTTTTAACAATATGGACTCAATCTCGTCATCTTCCAAGTCATTTCCTTTAATAGAGCACGTTCATGAGGTGACGTGCTCATTTGGATCAGTTATCCTGTTATATTTCAAGATCTTGGGCATACAGAACTTCTTGGGGTTTTGATTTGGACTTGGGGGGAAAGGTTTTTGGATAAACTTTTGGAATCAAGTCATTTCAACACCAGTGGTGCCCCCGGGATTCGGTTGAGTTTCCACTTTCTTATCATTTTTTTATCTTCTTTTCTCTTGTATTGATTCTCTTCATCAATTCCTTGAGATTGTTCATGATAGCAAGATTGGTTTCCGGTTCTCCTCCGTTCGATCTCTTTGGCACCGATTTGGCTCTGTGAACAATTTCTTGAGATGGCTCGAGTTTGATCCTTCTTGCTGCATGATTCTGATTTTGGAGATGTGCTATTGCAGCTTGTTGAGTCTGCAATATTTTGAATATCATTCGAAGGCTAATAATGCCTTCTTCACCTTCTAGGGCATTCTGATCGGCTGTTCAACCAACTCTACGAATGCTATTTTCAGGATTGATGTTTAAATTTCCATTAATGGCAATATGGGAGCTGACATCGATTGGATTAAAGGTCGGAGCTCTGTCACGGTTGAGTGGAGGTACTCCATTTCTTGGGGTGACTATGTTGACGTTCTCGCCATTGAGACCAATGCTATTTCTGTGTGTGGCGATGCAACTTGAGAGTTTGACATGTTGATCCTGAAATAAAAAACACTTCAAAAAACAAGCATGAAATGATGTGTATTACGAAAATCGTACCAGGAAAACACTATTATCCTTAGCTCCACAGTGGGTGCCAAACTATATACCCTTAAAATCGGATAACAATTAAACTTATAAGTGTCACACCTCCTTTTTAACACTACAACCCCAACGAAAGGCGTAGATAAGGGAGTTTTTCCAATTTAAGGGCAATCGAAATGTGATTCATTTATTTAAAGATCAAAGTCGCCACTTGGGATAATTTATGGTGTCCCAAGTCACCGGTTTAAATCCTAAATCGAGGAAGGTTTGACTCTGTATATAGTCTACGAGCCAGAAATCCCGGTAAGAAATTCTGTTAACTCGGGGGAAGATGTTAGGCACTCCAGAATTCCGTGGTTCTAGCACGGTCGCTCAACTGCTATATTTGGCTTAATTATATGATTTTAATGCATTTTTACCTATGTGCATATTTTAAACTTCAACCGCTTTTATTTAATTTTAAATAGATCGCGACATTATCAGAATACGTCTCGAACCACGTCACATAAATGCACCCATGGCTTTTGACATATTTTGACACCGTTGGAATTTGGATTTGGGTCACATAAATATACACCCACATTTAGGAAAGTAGATTTATAACTATCGTGCCTAAGGAAATCACATATTTTGGATTTGCGAGGGCCATGGAATTTACTAAATGGTGCGCCTTGATTTCTAAAGATCATTGCAGATTTAATTAAATGAGGGCCATGGAATTTCAACTAAACAGCACGCGTCGAATTCTAAGGATTAATACAAAATTAATTAAATGGGAGGCATTGCAATTGTTCAAATTTATTTGGCGCTGGCACGCCGTGAATTATGAAAGGAAAAGCATTCAACTAAATGAACTACATATATTCATCTTAGAAGTGTAAAACGACTGCCAAACCGCTGGAATCCGCATATACAGAGAAGTGAAATTTAATCAATATTATGTTGCAACTAGAGTGAATTTTAAAATACTAAATATAGCCTACATTGCATTTCTATACTACGAACAACCAGCTAGCAAACAACAACAATATATGAACCCAGATCAGTAATTAGGACCAGAAATTCAGCTCAAAATCCAACTGAATTGTAATACTCAAATGGCTTCAATCAAAAGCTTTCAAAAATCCAGAATTCAAATCATTTTCAACCCCAGAAAAGCATCAACGGACTTTCAACAACTCAAAACTTCAGAAATCAAAGAAAACACTCAATGGAACAGTGATTTCTGGAAACCTTTATGGTTTTTGATTTTATGCCTTCAAATCTCTATAGAATAGTGAAATTATGCAACCTTTGGATTTGCAGCTCTCTAATCTCCTAAGATTGTTTTTTGTATTTTGCTCTGTAACCACACCCTTTCAAGGCCAGAAAAAGTATGTTTCATAGGCAAAGGTATAGGGCAACATTAAGGAATTAGACTTTTTCTCTTAAGCCCTTTGTGAATTTTCGTTATAGCCTAAAAATCCCTCATTTACTGACTTGTTACTCAAGTTTAATACATATTCATATGAAATTTACTAAAGTCCCTCACTTAAAGTTTTCAAATCAGTTAGAGAAAAGATTCCCTTCCCAAAATACCTAGATTACCCTCATATACTCCTATTATTACTTCTGAAAACTAATAAAACTCTAGTCCAAAATGGGTCAAAAATTACAGCGGGCTAAATTCATTCAAAACAGCCAACCCATGCTTGAAATTTAAAAGGACGACCCTAAACTCAAATTGAAAACCAATTCAGTGAAGAAGGAGAACCATAATCAAATAAGGAATTCAATTAAACGGATTCAATTAAACGGATTGAATATAACAAATAAAGGCCATCTTAACTAATCAAACTATACGATCCTAAGAGTTAAAACTAACATGCATGTCAAACAAATTTTTAAGAAGCTAGCAATGAGGTGAAATCAAAGAATAGAAGAAAAAAAGAGGGTAAACAAAATAGATGAAAGCAATTAATGAATAAGAAAAAGAAAATAACGAAGAGATAGGAAATACCCAACATATTTTGGGGCCAAGGGGAAACTGAGCTTGAGTCTTCCAAAGAAACAACCAATTTTCCAGTTCAACTTGATATTAATCATGTGCTCTTATTAAGAACACATGACTAAGGTCAAAATGGACCTAAATTTCAATGGGATTCTGATTTGGAGGTATGTAAGGTTTTAGGGTTCTTTTTCTGATCTAAGATTCGAACGAACTCAGGGGGATTCGAGGAGAATGGATTAGGTATTTGTGATCAGGGGTTCATTACGGCCAAGGAGTGTTAATTTGGGGGTGATTTGGTGGTGGATTAGCGGCGGCGGCGTCATGCACGGTGGCAGAGTCAAATCTTTCAGCCAAGATTCGAGACGCTTGGGAATGATTTGAAGGAAACAGAGCCTGGATTTAGATTGGGGAGGGTGTGGGGAGTCATTGGTGTAATTTTGGTGTCGTTTGATACACTATCGCCGACAAAGGCAATTTTCGGCCGATGGTGTTAGGGTTTTTTGTGAGAGATTGGGGACAAGGTACGAGGTTATGGGCGTCTCGTTTGGACAATTTTAACTGATGAAGAGGCGACGTGGTTTGGGGTCAAAGACGGACTGGACAGGGTCAAAGGCGAGTCTGGGTTGGTTTAGGGTTAGGATTGGGCTAAATATCTGTTTGGGCTGAGAGATTAATTCGGCAGCTGGCCCAAAAATACAAAATCCTCTTTCATTTTCACTTTAAAATTTAACACAAATCCTTTTCCTTTTCTTTTTCTTTTCTTTTCTCAAAATTAATATAATTCTTAAATTAAATATTAGAAGCTAATTAACTCAATAATGTCACTAATTAAACTTAAATGATAGTTACCTCAATTAATTAGAAAACTACTTAAAAATAAAAGTTAAAATTAAGTGCAAATTACACTATATTGTATTTTTCTATTTTATAAAACAATTGACTTTCTGATTAAGCCTAAAATATAAAACTAAATTCTGAATGCACATGCCAAATATTTTTGTAATTTCTAGTAATTAAAATGCATGGATAAAACGTGTAAAATGCCACAAAAAGTAAAAAATTACAAAACAATAAAATAAATGATTTTGTTTGAATTTACATGAGTAATTCATGTAGGGCAAAAATCACATGCTCACAAGTTCCCCTATTTGCCCGAAAACACGAAGAGTTTTCGTGCAAAGATAAGTGAGCGGACACGAGTGATTTTTCCCGTTTGAATACTCTGCAAGAAGCATTTTGATAAGCTTGACCGCACCATGCTTTAGATGTTGCCTACATATCCTCGGCAAAAGAGGAATCAGGTCAGTGTAGATTAGGAGTGTTTGATAGCTGGGACTATCGAAGATGTGATCTTGTTGTTGTTGCTACTGCTTCTACTGCTTGCTAGATCCCATACTACACCAGGTAAAACTAAAAAGAATATAGACTAAGCTATGGATTAGTAAAGAACCTATCTATGTCTTCAAACTTGCTCAGAATCTTTGTTGCCTTGTTATTTTGTGCATCTCCCCGAGAAATTTTTTGTTTCCTTGTTGTACTTCCTTCTGTGAAACTTCTTGTTGCCCTATTGATATGTTTCTCATTCTCCATGTTAACGGTTTGTTGTTGGATTTGAATTGTATTCCCTTGTTCTCCAGGTGGGCGCCCGATTACCAAAACTTGAAACTTGAAAAGTATTCCCTTGTTCTCCAGGTGGACGCCTAATAACCAAAACTTGAAACAAGAAAAATATTCCCTTGTTCTTCAGGTGGGAGCCTGATTACCAAAATTTAAAACTTGAAAAATATTCCCATGTTCTCCAGGTGAACGCCTGATTACCAAAACTTGAAAATTGAAAAATATTCCCTTATTCTCCAGATGGGCGCCTGATTACTAAAACTTGAAACTTGAAAAGTATTCCCTTGTTCTCCAGGTGGGTGCCTGATTACCAAAAGATGAATCATTTGAAACATATTCCCTTATACTCCAGGTGGGCGCCTGATTACCTGAATTTGAAACTTGAAAAGTATTCCCTTGTTCTCCAGATGGGCGCTTGATTACCAAAATTAACAACTTGAATAGTATTCCTTTATTCTCCAGGTGGGCGCCTAATTACCAAAACTTGAAACTTGAAAAGTATTCCCTTGTTCTCCAGGTGGACACCTGATTACCAAAATTACGACTTGAAAAGTATTCCCTTATTCTCCAGGTGGGCGCCTGATTACAAAAACTTGAAAAGTATTCCCTTGTTCTCCTGGTGGGGCACCTGATTACCAAAGCTTGAAACTTGAAAAGTATTCCCTTGTTCTCTAGGTGGGCGCCTGATTACCAAATCTTGAATAATTTGAAGCGTGTTCCCTTGTTCTCCATGTGGGCGCCTGATTACCGGAACTTGAAACTTAAAAAGTTTTCCCATGTTCTCCAGGTGGGTGCCTGATTATGAAACTTGAAACTTTAAAAGTATTCCCTTGTTCTCTAGGTGGGCACCTGATTACCAAAACATGAAACTTGAAAAGTATTCCCTTTTTCTTCTGGTGGGCGCCTTATTACCAAACTTTGAAAGTTGAAAAGTATTCCCTTGTTCTCCAAGTGGGTGCCTGATTACCAAAACTTGCAACTTGAAAAGTATTCCCATGTTCTCTAGATGGGTGACTTATTACCAAAACATTAAACTTTAAAAGTATTCCATTGATCTCCAGGTGGGGCGCCTCATTGCCAAAACTTGAAACTTGAAAAGTATTCCCTTGTTCTCCAGGTAGGTGCCTGATTACCAGAACTTGAAACTTCAAAAGTATTCCCTTCTTCTCTAGGTGGGCGACTGATTAACAAAGCTTGAAACTTAAAAAGGTATTCCTATGTTCTCCAGGTGGGCGCCAGATTACAAAAACTTGAAACTTGAAAATTATTCCCTTGTTCTCCAGGTGGGCGCTTGATTACCAAAACTTGGACCTTAAAAAGTATTTCCTTGTTCTCCAGGTGGGCGCCTGATAACCACAACGTGAAAACTAAAAAGTATTCCCTTGTTCTCTAGAAGGGCGCCTGAATACCGAAACTTTAAACTTGTAAAGTTTTCCCTTGTTCTCCAGGTGGGACGCCTGATTTCCAGAGCTTGAAACTTAAAAAGTATTCCCTTGTTCTCCAGGTGGGTGCCTAATTACCAAAACTTGCAACTTGAACAGTATTCCTTTGTTCTTCAGGTGGGAGTCTGATTACCAAAACTTGAAACTTGAAAAGTATTCCCTTTTTCTCTAGGTGGGCGTCTGATTACCAAAATATGCAACTTGAAAGGTATTCCCTTGTTCTCTAGGTGAGCGCCTGATTACCAAATCTTGAAACTTGAAAAGTATTCCCTTGTTCTCACAGTGGGCGCTTGATTACCAAAACTTGCAACTTGAAAAGTATTCCTTTGTTCTCCAGGTGGGCGCCTGATTACCAAAACTTGAAACTTGAAAAGTATTCCCTTGTTCTCCAGGTGAGGCGCATCATTTCCAAAGCTCGAAACTTGAAAAGTATTCCCTTGTTTTCCAGGTGGACGCCTTATTACCAAAACTTTAAACTTGAAAAGTATTCCCTTGTTCTCTAGATGGGCGCCTGATTACCAAAACTTACAACCTGAAAAGAATTTCCTTGTTCTCCAAGTGGGTGCCTGATTACCAAAACTTGAAACTTGAAAAGTATTCCCTTGTTCTCCAGGTGGGCGCCTGATTACCAAAGCTTGAAACTTGAAAAGTATTTCCTTGTTCTCCAGGTGGGTGCCTGATTACCAAAACTTGAAATTTGTAAAGTATTCCCTTGTTCTCCAGGTGGGCGCTTGATTACCAAAACTTGAAACTTGAAAAATATTCCCTTGTTCTCCAAGTGGCCGCCTGATTACCAAAATATGAAGCTTGAAAAATAATCCCTTGTTCTCCAAGTGGGTGCCTGATTATTAATACTTGAAACATGAAAAGTATTTCCGTGTTCTCCAGGTGGGCAGGTGATTACCAAAACTTGGAACTTGAAAAGTATTCCCTTGTTCTCCAGGTGGGCGCCTGATTACCAAAGCTTGAAACTTGAAAAGTATTTCCTTGTTCTCCTGGTGGGTGCCTGATTACCAAAACTTGAAACTTGTAAAGTATTCCCTTGTTCTCCAGGTGGGCGATTGATTACCAAAACTTGAAACTTGAAAAATATTCCCTTGTTCTCCAAGTGGCCTCCTGATTACCAAAATATGAAGCTTGAAAAATAATCCCTTGTTCTCCAAGTGGGTGCCTGATTATTAATACTTGAAACATGAAAAGTATTTCTGTGTTTTCCAGGTGGGCAGGTGATTACCTAAACTTGAAACTTGAAAAATATACCCTTGTTCTCCAGGTGGGAGCTTGATTACAAACACTTGATAAATATTCCCTTGTTCTCCAGGTGGGTGCGTGATAACCAAAACTTGCAATTTTAAAAGTATTTCCTTATTCTCCAGGTGGGTGCCTTAATATCTAAACTTGCAACTTGAAAAATATTCCCTTCTTCTCTAGGTGGGCGCCTGATCACCCTAACTTGAAACTTGAAAAATATTCCCTTGTTCTCCAGGTGGGCCTGATTACCAAAACTTGCAATTGGAAAATTTTTCCCTTGTTCTCCTGGAGGGCGCCTGATTACAAAAGCTTGAAACTTGAAAAGTATTCCCTTTTTCTCCAGGTGGGCGCACTGATTACCAAAACTTGAAACTTGAAAAATATTCCCTTGTTCTCCAAGTGACCTCCTGATTACCAAAATATGAAGCTTGAAAAATAATCCCTTGTTCTCCAAGTGGGTGCCTGATTATTAATACTTGAAACATGAAAAGTATTTCTGTGTTTTCCAGGTGGGCAGGTGATTACCTAAACTTGAAACTTGAAAAATATACCCTTGTTCTCCAGGTGGGAGCTTGATTACAAACACTTGATAAATATTCCCTTGTTCTCCAGGTGGGTGCGTGATAACCAAAACTTGCAATTTTAAAAGTATTTCCTTATTCTCCAGGTGGGTGCCTTAATATCTAAACTTGCAACTTGAAAAATATTCCCTTCTTCTCTAGGTGGGCGACTGATTACCCGAACTTGAAACTTGAAAAATATTCCCTTGTTCTCCAGGTGGGCCTGATTACCAAAACTTGCAATTGGATAATTTTTCCCTTGTTCTCCAGGAGGGCGCCTGATTACCAAAGCTTGAAACTTGAAAAGTATTCCCTTTTTCTCCAGGTGGGCGCACTGATTACCAAAACTCTAAACTTGAAAAATATTCATTTGTTGTCCAGGTGGGCGCTTCATTACAAAAACTTTAAACTTGAAAAATATTCCCTTGATCTCGAAGTGAACGCCTGATTACTAAAGCTCGTAACTTGAAAAGTATTCCCTTGTTCTCTAGGTAGGTGCCTGATAACCAAGAATTGCAACTTGAAAAGTATTCCCTTGTTCTCCAGGTTGGCGCCTGATTACCAATACTTGAAACTTGAAAACTATTCCCTTATTCTCCAGGTGGGCGCTTGATTACCAAAACTTGCAACTTGAAAAGTATTCCCTTAGTTTCTAGATGGGCACCTGATTACCAAAACTTGCAACTTTAAAAATATTCCCTTGTTGTCCAGGGGGGCACCTGATTTCCAATACTTGAAACTTGAAAAGTATTCCGTTGTTCTTCAGGTGGACGCCTGATACCAAAACTTGTAACTTGAAAAATATTCTCTTGTTCTCCAAGTTGGTGTCGGGCGCCTGATTACCAAAACTTGAAACTTGAAAAATGTTCCCTTAGTCTCCAGGTGTGCACGTGATTACCAAAACTTCAAACTTGAAAAGTATTCCCTTGTTCTCCGGGTGGGAAGGTGATTACCAAAACTTGAATAATATTCCCTTAATCTCCAGGTGGGTGCTTGATTACCAAAACTTGAAAAATATTCACTCGTTCTCCAGGTGGGCGCCTGATTACCTAAACTTGCAACTTGAAAATTATTTCCTTCTTCTCCAGGTAAGCGCCTAATTACCAAAACTTGCAACTTGAAAAATATTCTCTTATTCTCCAGCTGGGCGCCTGATTACAAAAACGCTAAACATTGAAAATATTTCCTTGTTCTCCAGGTGGACGCCTGATTACCAAAACTTGCAATTTGAAAAATATTCCCTTGTTCTCCACGTAGGCGCTTGATTACCAAGGCTTGAAACTTGAAAAGTATTCCCTTATTCTCCAGGTGGGCGCCTGATTACCGAAACTCTAAACTTGAAAAATATTCCCTTTTTCTCCAGGTGGGCACTTGATTACAAAAACTTGAAACTTGAAAAATATTCCCTTGTTCTCCAGGTGGACGCCTGATTACCAAAGCTTGAAACTTGAAAAGTATTTCCTTGTTCTCCAGGTGGGTGCCTGATTACCGAAACTTCAAACTTGTAAAGTATTCCCTTTTTCTCCAGGTGGGCGCTTGATTGCCAAAACTTGAAACTTGAAAAATATTCCCTTGTTCTCCAAGTGGCCGCCTGATTACCAAAATATGAAACTTGAAAAATATTCCCTTGTTCTCCAGGTGGGCGTTTGATTACCAAAACTTGCAACTTGAAAAGTATTTCCTTGTTCTCCAGGTGGGTGCCTTCTTACCAAAACTGGAAGCTTGAAAAATAATCCCTTGATCTCTAAGTGTGTGCCTGATTATTAAAACTTGAAACATGAAAAGTATTTTTGTGTTCTCCAGGTGGGCAGGTGATTACCAAAACTTGAAACTTGAAAAATATTCCCTTGTTCTGCAGGTGGGCGCTTGATTACAAAGACTTGAAAAATATTCCCTTGTTCTCTAGGTGGGTGTGTGATTACCAAAACTTGCAACTTGAAAAGTATTTCGTTATTCTCCAGGTGGACGCCTTATTATAAAAACTTGCAACTTGAAAAATATTCTCTTCTTCTCTAGGTGGGCGCCTGATTATCCAAACTTGAAACTTGAAAAATATTCCCTTGTTCTCCAGGTGGGCCTGATTACCAAAACTTGCAATTGGAAAATTTTTCCCTTGTTCTCCAGGTGGGCGCCTGATTACCAAAGCTTGAAACTTGAAAAGTATTCCCTTTTTCTCCATGTGGGCGCCGGATTACCAAAACTCTAAACTGAAAAATATTCCTTTGTTGTCCAGGTGGGCACTTGATTACAAAAACTTTAAACTTGAAAGTATTCCCTTGATCTCGAAGTGGACGCCTGATTACCAAAACTCGTAACTTGAAAAGTACTACCTCGTTCTCTAGGTAGGTGTCTGAATACCGAAAATTGCAACTTGAAAAGTATTCCCTTGTTCTCCAGTTGGTGCCTGATTACCAAAACTTGAATAATTTGAAACGTGTTCCCTTATTCTCCAGGTGCGCGCCTGATTACCAGAACTTGAAACTTGAAAAGTATTCCCTTGTTCTCCAGGTGGGTGCCTGATTATGAAACTTGAAACTTGAAAAGTATTCCCTTGTTCTCTATGTGGGCACCTGATTACCAAAACATGAAACATGAAAAGTATTCCCTTGTTCTCCTGGTGGGCGCCTTATTACCAAACTTTGAAAGCTGAAAAGTATTCCCTTGTTCTCCAAGTGGGTGCCTTACCAAAACTTGAAACTTGAAAAGTATTCCCATGTTCTCTAGATGGGTGACTTATTACCAAAACATTAAACTTTAAAAGTATTCCATTGTTCTCCAGGTGGGGCGCCTCATTGCCAAAACTTGAAACTTGAAAAGTATTCCCTTGTTCTCCAGGTAGGTGCCTGATTACCAGAACTTGAAACTTCAAAAGTATTCCCTTGTTCTCTAGGTGGGCGACTGATTACCAAAGCTTGAAACTTAAAAAGGTATTCCTATGTTCTCCAGGTGGGCGCCAGATTACAAAAACTTGAAACTTGAAAATTATTCCCTTGTTCTCTAGGTGGGCGCCTGATTACGAAAACTTGAAACTTGAAAAGTATTCCCTTGTTCTCAAGGTGGGCGCCTGATTACCGAAACTTGGACCGTAAAAAGTATTCCCTTGTTCTCCAGGTGGGCGCCTGATAACCACAACGTGAAAACTAAAAAGTATTCCCTTGTTCTCTAGGAGGGCGCCTGAGTACCGAAACTTTAAACTTGTAAAGTTTTCCCATGTTTTCCAGGTGGGACGCCTGATTACCAGAGCTTGAAACTTGAAAAGTATTTCCTTGTTCTCCAGGTGGGTGCCTAATTACCAAAACTTGCAACTTGAACAATATTCCCTTGTTGTTCTGGAGGGCGTCTGATTACCAAAACTTGAAACTTGAAAAGTATTCCCTTTTTCTCTAGGTGGGCGTCTGATTACCAAAACATGCAACTTGAAAAGTATTCTCTTGTTCTCTAGGTGAGCGCCTGATTACCAAATCTTGAAACTTGAAAAGTATTCCCATGTTCTCACGGTGGGCGCTTGTTTACCAAAACTTGCAACTTGAAAAGTATTCCTTTGTTCTCCAGGTGGGCGCCTGAGTACCAAAACTTGAAACTTGAAAAGTATTCCCTTGTTCTCCAGGTGAGGCGCCTCATTGCCAAAGCTCGAAACTTGAAAAGTATTCCCTTGTTTTCCAGGTGGACGCCTTGTTACCAAAACTTTAATCTTGAAAAGTATTCCCTTGTTCTCTAGATGGGCGCCCGATTACCAAAACTTACAACTTGAAAAGAATTTCCTTGTTCTCCAAGTGGGTGCCTGATTACGAAAACTTGGAACTTGAAAAGTATTCCCTTGTTCTCCAGGTGGGCGCCTGATTACCAAAGCTTGAAACTTGAACAGTATTTCCTTGTTCTCCAGGTGGGTGCCTAATTACCATAACTTGAAACTTGTAAAGTATTCCCTTGTTCTCCAGGTAGGCGCTTGATTACCAAAACTTGAAACTTGAAAAATATTCCCTTGTTCTCCAAGTGGCCGCCTGATTACCAAAATATGAAGCTTGAAAAATAATCCCTTGTTCACCAAGTGGGTGCCTGATTATTAATACTTGAAACATGAAAAGTATTTCCGTGTTCTCCAGGTGGGTAGGTGATTACCTAATCAAGAAACTTGAAAAATATTCCCTTGTTCTCCAGGTGGGAGCTTGATTACAAACACTTGATAAATATTCCCTTGTTCTCCAGGTGGGTGCGTGATTACCAAAACTTGCAACTTGAAAAGTATTTCCTTATTCTCCAGGTGGGTGCCTTAATATCTATACTTGCAACTTGAAAAATATTCCCTTCTTCTCTAGGTGGGCGCCTGATTACCTAAACTTGAAACTTGAAAAATATTCCCTTGTTCTCCAGGTGGGCCTGATTACCAAAACTTGCAATTGGAAAATTTTTCCCTTGTTCTCCAGGTGGGCGCCTGATTACCAGAACTTGAAACTTCAAAAGTATTCCCTTCTTCTCTAGGTGGGCGACTGATTAACAAAGCTTGAAACTTAAAAAGGTATTCCTATGTTCTCCAGGTGGGCGCCAGATTACAAAAACTTGAAACTTGAAAATTATTCCCTTGTTCTCCAGGTGGGCGCCTGATTACCGAAACTTGGACCTTAAAAAGTATTCCCTTGTTCTCGAGGTGGGCGCCTGATAACCACAACGTGAAAACTAAAAAGTATTCCCTTGTTCTCTAGGAGGGCGCCTGAATACCGAAACTTTAAACTTGTAAAGTTTTCGCTTGTTCTCCAGGTGGGACGCCTGATTTCCAGAGCTTGAAACTTAAATAGTATTCCCTTGTTCTCACGTGGGTGCCTAACTACCAAAACTTTCAACTTGAACAGTATTCCCTTGTTCTTCAGGTAGGCGTCTAATTACCAAAACTTGAAACTTGAAAAGTATTCCCTTTTTCTCTAGGTGGGCGTCTGATCACCAAAACATGCAACTTGAAAGGTATTCCCTTGTTCTCTAGGTGAGTGCCTGATTACCAAATCTTGAAACTTGAAAAGTATTCCCTTGTTCTCACGGTGGGCGCTTGATTACCAAAACTTGCAACTTGAAAAGTATTCCTTTGTTCTCCAAGTGGGCGCCTGATTACCAAAACTTGAAACTTGAAAAGTATTCCCTTGTTCTCCAGGTGAGGCGCCTCATTGCAAAAGCTAGAAACTTGTAAAGTATTCCCTTGTTTTCCAGGTGGACGCCTTATTACAAAAACTTTAAACTTGAAAAGTATTCCCTTGTTCTCTAGATGGGCGCCTGATTACCAAAACTTACAACCTGAAAAGAATTTCCTTGTTCTCCAAGTGGGTGCCTGATTACCAAAACTTGCAATTGGAAAATTTTTCCCTTGTTCTCCAGGAGGGCGCCTGATTACCAAAGCTTGAAACTTGAAAAGTATTCCCTTTTTCTCCAGGTGGGCGCACTGATTACCAAAACTCTAAACTTGAAAAATATTCATTTGTTGTCCAGGTGGGCGCTTCATTACAAAAACTTTAAACTTGAAAAATATTCCCTTGATCTCGAAGTGAACGCCTGATTACTAAATCTCGTAACTTGAAAAGTATTCCCTTGTTCTCTAGGTAGGTGCCTGATAACCAAGAATTGCAACTGAAAAGTATTCCCTTGTTCTCCAGGTTGGCGCCTGATTACCAATACTTGAAACTTGAAAACTATTCCCTTGTTCTCCAGGTGGGCGCTTGATTACCAAAACTTGCAACTTGAAAAGTATTCCCTTAGTTTCTAGATGGGCACCTGATTACCAAAACTTGCAACTTTAAAAATATTCCTTTGTTGTCCAGGGGGACGCCTGATTTCCAATACTTGAAACTTGAAAAGTATTCCATTGTTCTTCAGGTGGACAACTGATACCAAAACTTGTAACTTGAAAAATATTCCCTTTTTCTCCAAGTGGGTGTCGGGCGCCTGATTACCAAAACATGAAACTTGAAAAATGTTCCCTTAGTCTCCAGGTGGGCACGTGATTACCAAAACTTCAAACTTGAAAAGTATTCCCTTGTTCTCCTGGTGGGAAGGTGATTACCAAAACTTGAATAATATTCCCTTAATCTCCAGGTGGGTTCTTGATTACCAAAACTTGAAAAATATTCACTTGTTCTCCAGGTGGGCGCCTGATTACCTAAACTTGCAACTTGAAAATTATTTCCTTCTTCTCCAGGTAAGCGCCTAATTACCAAAGCTTGAAACTTGAACAGTATTTCCTTGTTCTCCAGGTGGGTGCCTAATTACCAAAACTTGAAACTTGTAAAGTATTCCCTTGTTCTCCAGGTAGGCGCTTGATTACCAAAACTTGAAACTTGAAAAATATTCCCTTATTCTCCAAGTGGCCGCCTGATTACCAAAATATGAAGCTTGAAAAATAATCCCTTGTTCACCAAGTGGGTGCCTGATTATTAATACTTGAAACATGAAAAGTATTTCCGTGTTCTCCAGGTGGGTAGGTGATTACCTAATCAAGAAACTTGAAAAATATTCCCTTGTTCTCCAGGTGGGAGCTTGATTACAAACACTTGATAAATATTCCCTTGTTCTCCAGGTGGGTGCGTGATGACCAAAACTTGCAACTTGAAAAGTATTTCCTTATTCTCCAGGTGGGTGCCTTAATATCTATACTTGCAACTTGAAAAATATTCCCTTCTTCTCTAGGTGGGCGCCTGATTACCTAAACTTGAAACTTGAAAAATATTCCCTTGTTCTCCAGGTGGGCCTGATTACCAAAACTTGCAATTGGAAAATTTTTCCCTTGTTCTCCAGGTGGGCGCCTGATTACCAGAACTTGAAACTTCAAAAGTATTCCCTTCTTCTCTAGGTGGGCGACTGATTAACAAAGCTTGAAACTTAAAAAGGTATTCCTATGTTCTCCAGGTGGGCGCCAGATTATAAAAACTTGAAACTTGAAAATTATTCCCTTGTTCTCCAGGTGGGCGCCTGATTACCGAAACTTGGACCTTAAAAAGTATTCCCTTGTTCTCCAGGTGGGCGCCTGATAACCACAACGTGAAAACTAAAAAGTATTCCCTTGTTCTCTAGGAGGGCGCCTGAATACCGAAACTTTAAACTTGTAAAGTTTTCCCTTGTTCTCCAGGTGGGACGCCTGATTTCCAGAGCTTGAAACTTAAAAAGTATTCCCTTGTTCTCAGGTGGGTGCCTAATTACCAAAACTTTCAACTTGAACAGTATTCCCTTGTTCTTCAGGTAGGCGTCTAATTACCAAAACTTGAAACTTGAAAAGTATTCCCTTTTTCTCTAGGTGGGCGTCTGATCACCAAAACATGCAACTTGAAAGGTATTCCCTTGTTCTCTAGGTGAGTGCCTGATTACCAAATCTTGAAACTTGAAAAGTATTCCCTTGTTCTCACGGTGGGCGCTTGATTACCAAAACTTGCAACTTGAAAAGTATTCCTTTGTTCTCCAAGTGGGCGCCTGATTACCAAAACTTGAAACTTGAAAAGTATTCCCTTGTTCTTCAGGTGAGGCGCCTCATTGCAAAAGCTAGAAACTTGTAAAGTATTCCCTTGTTTTCCAGGTGGACGCCTTATTACCAAAACTTTAAACTTGAAAAGTATTCCCTTGTTCTCTAGATGGGCGCCTGATTACCAAAACTTACAACCTGAAAAGAATTTCCTTGTTCTCCAAGTGGGTGCCTGATTACCAAAACTTGAAACTTGAAAAGTATTCCCTTGTTCTCCAGGTGGGCGCCTGATTACCAAAGCTTGAAACTTGAAAAGTATTTCCTTGTTCTCCAGGTGGGTGCCTGATTACCAAAACCTGAAACTTGTAAAGTATTCCCTTGTTCTCCAGGTGGGCGCTTGATTACCAAAACTTGAAACTTGAAAAATATTCCCTTGTTCTCCAAGTGGCCGCCTGATTACCAAAATATGAAGCTTGAAAAATAATCCCTTGTTCTCCAAGTGGGTGCCTGATTATTAATACTTGAAACATGAAAAGTATTTCCGTGTTCTCCAGGTGGGCAGGTGATTACCAAAACTTGGAACTTGAAAAGTATTCCCTTGTTCTCCAGGTGGGCGCCTGATTACCAAAGCTTGAAACTTGAAAAGTATTTCCTTGTTCTCCAGGTGGGTGCCTGATTACCAAAACTTGAAACTTGTAAAGTATTCCCTTGTTCTCCAGGTGGGCGCTTGATTACCAAAACATGAAACTTGAAAAATATTCCCTTGTTCTCCAAGTGGCCTCCTGATTACCAAAATATGAAGCTTGAAAAATAATCCCTTGTTCTCCAAGTGGGTGCCTGATTATTAATACTTGAAACATGAAAAGTATTTCAGTGTTTTCCAGGTGGGCAGGTGATTACCTAAACTTGAAACTTGAAAAATATACCCTTGTTCTCCAGGTGGGAGCTTGATTACAAACACTTGATAAATATTCCCTTGTTCTCCAGGTGGGTGCGTGATAACCAAAACTTGCAATTTTAAAAGTATTTCCTTATTCTCCAGGTGGGTGCCTTAATATCTAAACTTGCAACTTGAAAAATATTCCCTTCTTCTCTAGGTGGGCGCCTGATTACCCAAACTTGAAACTTGAAAAATATTCCCTTGTTCTCCAGGTGGGCCTGATTACCAAAACTTGCAATTGGAAAATTTTTCCCTTGTTCTCCAGGAGGGCGCCTGATTACCAAAGCTTGAAACTTGAAAAGTATTCCCTTTTTCTCCAGGTGGGCGCACTGATTACCAAAACTCTAAACTTGAAAAATATTCATTTGTTGTCCAGGTTGGCGCTTCATTACAAAACCTTTAAACTTGAAAAATATTCCCTTGATCTCGAAGTGAACGCCTGATTACTAAAGCTCGTAACTTGAAAAGTATTCCCTTGTTCTCTAGGTAGGTGCCTGATAACCAAGAATTGCAACTGAAAAGTATTCCCTTGTTCTCCAGGTTGGCGCCTGATTACCAATACTTGAAACTTGAAAACTATTCCCTTGTTCTCCAGGTGGGCGCTTGATTACCAAAACTTGCAACTTGAAAAGTATTCCCTTAGTTTCTAGATGGGCACCTGATTACCAAAACTTGCAACTTTAAAAATATTCCCTTGTTGTCCAGGGGGACGCCTGATTTCCAATACTTGAAACTTGAAAAGTATTCCATTGTTCTTCAGGTGGACAACTGATACCAAAACTTGTAACTTGAAAAATATTCCCTTTTTCTCCAAGTGGGTGTCGGGCGCCTGATTACCAAAACATGAAACTTGAAAAATGTTCCCTTAGTCTCCAGGTGGGCACGTGATTACCAAAACTTCAAACTTGAAAAGTATTCCCTTGTTCTCCGGGTGGGAAGGTGATTACCAAAACTTGAATAATATTCCCTTAATCTCCAGGTGGGTTCTTGATTACCAAAACTTGAAAAATATTCACTTGTTCTCCAGGTGGGCGCCTGATTACCTAAACTTGCAAATTGAAAATTATTTCCTTCTTCTCCAGGTAAGCGCCTAATTACCAAAACTTGCAACTTGAAAAATATTCTCTTATTCTCTAGCTGGGCGCCTGATTACAAAAACGCTAAACTTTGAAAATATTTCCTTGATCTCCAGGTGGACGCCTGATTACCAAAACTTGCAATTTGAAAAATATTCCCTTGTTCTCCAGGTAGGCGCTTGATTACCAAGGCTTGAAACTTGAAAAGTATTCCCTTATTCTCCAGGTTGGCGCCTGATTACCGAAACTCTAAACTTGAAAAATATTCCCTTGTTCTCCAGGTGGGCACCTGATTACAAAAACTTGAAACTTGAAAAATATTCCCTTGTTCTCCAGGTGGACGCCTGATTACCAAAGCTTGAAACTTGAAAAGTATTTCCTTGTTCTCCAGGTGGGTGCCTGATTACCGAAACTTCAAACTTGTAAAGTATTCCCTTTTTCTCCAGGTGGGCGCTTGATTGCCAAAACTTGAAACTTGAAAAATATTCCCTTGTTCTTCAAGTGGCCGCCTGATTACCAAAATATGAAACTTGAAAAATATTCCCTTGTTCTCCAGGTGGGCGTTTGATTACCAAAACTTGCAACTTGAAAAGTATTTCCTTGTTCTCCAGGTGGGTGCCTTCTTACCAAAACTGGAAGCTTGAAAAATAATCCCTTGTTCTCTAAGTGTGTGCCTGATTATTAAAACTTGAAACATGAAAAGTATTTCCGTGTTCTCCAGGTGGGCAGGTGATTACCAAAACTTGAAACTTGAAAAATATTCCCTTGTTCTGCAGGTGGGCGCATGATTACAAAGACTTGAAAAATATTCCCTTGTTCTCTAGGTGGGTGCGTGATTACCAAAACTTGCAACTTGAAAAGTATTTCGTTATTCTCCAGGTGGGCGCCTTGTTATAAAAACTTGCAACTTGAAAAATATTCTCTTCTTCTCTAGGTGGGCGCCTGATTATCCAAACTTGAAACTTGAAAAATATTCCCTTGTTCTCCAGGTGGGCCTGATTACCAAAACTTGCAATTGGAAAATATTTCCCTTGTTCTCCAGGTGGGCGCCTGATTACCAAAGCTTGAAACTTGAAAAGTATTCCCTTTTTCTCCATGTGGGCGCCGGATTACCAAAACTCTAAACTGAAAAATATTCCTTTGTTGTCCAGGTGGGCACTTGATTACAAAAACTTTAAACTTGAAAGTATTCCCTTGATCTCGAAGTGGACGCCTGATTACCAAAACTCGTAACTTGAAAAGTATTACCTCGTTCTCTAGGTAGGTGTCTGAATACCTAAAATTGCAACTTGAAAAGTATTCCCTTGTTCTCCAGGTGGGTGCCTGATTACCAAAACTTGAATAATTTGAAACGTGTTCCCTTATTCTCCAGGTGGGCGCCTGATTACCAGAACTTGAAACTTGAAAAGTATTCCCTTGTTCTCCAGGTTGGTGCCTGATTATGAAACTTGAAACTTGAAAAGTATTCCCTTGTTCTCTATGTGGGCACCTGATTACCAAAACATGAAACATGAAAAGTATTCCCTTGTTCTCCAAGTGGGTGCCTAACCAAAACTTGAAACTTGAAAAGTATTCCCATGTTCTCTAGATGGCTGACTTATTACCAAAACATTAAACTTTAAAAGTATTCCATTGTTCTCCAGGTGGGGCGCCTCATTGCCAAAACTTGAAACTTGAAAAGTATTCCCTTGTTCTCCAGGTAGGTGCCTGATTACCAGAACTTGAAACTTCAAAAGTATTCCCTTGTTCTCTAGGTGGGCGACTGATTACCAAAGCTTGAAACTTAAAAAGGTATTCCTATGTTCTCCAGGTGGGCGCCAGATTACAAAAACTTGAAACTTGAAAATTATTCCCTTGTTCTCTAGGTGGGCGCCTGATTACGAAAACTTGAAACTTGAAAAGTATTCCCTTGTTCTCAAGTTGGGCGCCTGATTACCGAAACTTGGACCTTAAAAAGTATTCCCTTGTTCTCCAGGTGGGCGCCTGATAACCACAACGTGAAAACTAAAAAGTATTCCCTTGTTCTCTAGGAGGGCGCCTGAGTACCGAATCTTGAAACTTGAAAAGTATTCCCTTGTTCTCACGGTGGGCGCTTGATTACCAAAACTTGCAACTTGAAAACTATTCCTTTGTTCTCCAGGTGGGCGCCTGATTACCAAAACTTGAAACTTGAAAAGTATTCCCTTGTTCTCCAGGTGAGGCGCCTCATTGCCAAAGCTCGAAACTTGAAAAGTATTCCCTTGTTTTCCAGGTGGACGCCTTATTACCAAAACTTTAAGCTTGAAAAGTATTCCCTTGTTCTCTAGATGGGCGCCTGATTACCAAAACTTACAACTTGAAAAGAATTTCCTTGTTCTCCAAGTGGGTGCCTGATTACCAAAACTTAGAACTTGAAAAGTATTCCCTTGTTCTCCAGGTGGGCGCCTGATTACCAAAGCTTGAAACTTGAACAGTATTTCCTTCTTCTCCAGGTGGGTGCCTGATTACCAAAACATGAAACTTGTAAAGTATTCCCTTGTTCTCCAGGTGGGCGCTTGATTACCAAAACTTGAAACTTGAAATATATTCCCTTGTTCTCCAAGTGGCCGCCTGATTACCAAAATACGAAGCTTGAAAAATAATCCCTTGTTCTCCAAGTGGGTGCCTGATTATTAATACTTGAAACATGAAAAGTATTTCCGTGTTCTCCAGGTAGGTAGGTCATTACCTAATCTAGAAACTTGAAAAATATTCCCTTGTTCTCCAGGTGGGAGCTTGATTACAAACACTTGATAAATATTCCCTTGTTCTCCAGGTGGGTGCGTGATTACCAAAACTTGCAACTTGAAAAGTATTTCCTTATTCTCCAGGTGGGTGCCTTAATATCTAAACTTGCAACATGAAAAATATTCCCTTCTTCTCTAGGTGGGCGCCTGATTACCCAAACTTGAAACTTGAAAAATATTCCCTTGTTCTCCAGGTGGGCCTGATTACCAAAACTTGCAATTGGAAAATTTTTCCCTTGTTCTCCAGGTGGGCGCCTGATTACCAAAGCTTGAAACTTGAAAAGTATTCCCTTTTTCTCCAGGTGGGCGCCTGATTACCAAAATTCTAAACTTGAAAAATATTCCTTTGTTGTCCAGGTGGGCGCTTCATTACAAAAACATTAAACTTGAAAAATATTCCCTTGATCTCGAAGTGGACGCCTGATTACTAATGCTCGTAACTTGAAAAGTATTCCCTCGTTCTCTAGGTAGGTGCCTGATTACCAAGAATTGCAACTAGAAAAGTATTCCCTTGTTCTCCCGGTTGGTGCCTGATTACAAAAACTTGAAACTTGAAAACTATTCCCTTGTTCTCCAGGTGGGCGCTTGATTACCAAAACTTGCAACTTGAAAAGTATTCCCTTATTTTCTAGATGGGCAGCTGATTACCCAAACTTGCAACTTTAAAAATATTCCCTTGTTGTCCAGGCAGGCGCCTGATTTCCAAAACTTGAAACTTGAAAAGTATTCCATTGTTCTTCAGGTGGACGCCTGATTACCAAAACTTGCAACTTCAAAAATATTCCCTTGTTCTCCAAGTGGGTGTCGGGTGCCTGATTACCAAAACTTGAAACTTGAAAATATTCCCTTGTTCTCCAGGTGGGCACGTGATTACCAAAACTTCAAACTTGAAAAGTATTCCCTTATTCTCCGGGTGGGAAGGTAATTACCAAAACTTGAAAAATATTCCCTTAATCTCCAGGTGGGCGCTTGATTACCAAAACTTGAAAAATATTCACTTGTTCTCCTGGTGGGCGCCTGATTACCAAAACTTGCAACTTAAAAATTATTTCCTTTTTCTCCAGGCAAGCACCTAATTACCAAAACTTGCAACTTGAAAAATATTCTCTTGTTCTCCAGGTGGGCGCCTGATTACAAAAACGCTATACTTTGAAAATATTTCCTTGTTCTCTAGGTGGACGCCTGGTTACCAAAACTTGTAATTTGAAAAATATTCCCTTGTTCTCCAGGTAGGCGCTTGATTACCAAGGCTTGAAACTTGAAAAGTATTCCCTTATTCTCCAGGTGGGCGCCTGATAACCGAAACTCTAAACTTGAAAAATATTCCCTTGTTCTCCAGGTGGGCACCTGATTACAAAAACTTGAAACTTGAAAAATATTCCCTTGTTCTCCAGGTGGACGCCTGATTACCAAAGCTTGAAACTTGAAAAGAATCGAAACTTGAAACTTGTAAAGTATTCCCTTTTTCTCTAGGTGGGCGCTTGATTACCAAAACTTGAAACTTGAAAAATATTCCCTTGTTCTCCAAGTGTGTGCCTGATTATTTAAACTTGAAACACGAATAGTATTTCCGTGTTTTCCAGGTGGGCAGGTGATTACCAAAACTTCAAACTTGAAAAATATTCCCTTGTTCTCCAGGTGGGCGCTTGATTACAAAGACTTGAAAAATGTTCCCTTGTTCTCTAGGTGGGTGCGTGATTACCAAAACTTGCAACTTGAAAAGTATTTCCTTATTCTCCAGGTGGGCGCCTTATTATAAAAACTTGCAACTTGAAAAATATTCCCTTCTTCTCTAGGTGGGCGCCTGATTACCCAAACTTGAAACTTGAAAAATATTCCCTTGTTCTCCAGGTCGGCCTGATTATAGAAACTTGCAATTGGAAAACTTTTCCCTTGTTCTCCAGGTGGGCGCCTGATTACCAAAGCTTGAAACTTGAAAAGTATTCCCTTTTTCTCCAGGTGGGCGCCGGATTACCAATACTCTAAACTTGATAAATATTCCTTTGTTGTTAAGGTGGGCACTTGATTACAAAAACATTAAACTTGAAAACATTCCCTAGATCTCGAAGTGGACGCCTGATTACCAAAACTCGTAACTGGAAAAGTATTCCCTCGTTCTCTAGGTAGGTGTCTGATTACCAAAAATTGCAACTTGAAAAGTATTCCCTTGTTCTCCAGGTTGGCGCCTGATTACTAAAACTTGAAACTTGAAAACTATTCCCTTGTTCTCCTGGTGGGCGCTTGATTACCAAAACTTGCAACTTGAAAAGTATTCCCTTGTTTTCTAGATGGGCACCTGATTACCAAAACTTGCAACTTTAAAAATATTCCCTTGTTGTCCAGGTGGACGCCTGATTTCCAAAACTTGAAACTTGAAAAGTATTCCATTGTTCTTCAGGTGGACGCCTGATTGCCAAAACTTGCAACATGATAAATATTCCCTTGTTCTCCAAGTAGGTGTCGAGCGCCTGATTACCAAAACTTGAAACTTGAAAAATATTCCCTTGTTCTCCAAGTGGGCACGTGATCACCAATACTTCAAACTTTAAAAGTATTCCCTTGTACTCCGGGTGGGAAGGTGATTACCAAAACTTGAAACTTGAAAAATATTCCCTTAATCTCCAGGTGGGCGCTTGATTACCAAAAACTTGAAAAATATTCCCTTGTTCTCCAGGTGGGCGCCTTATTACCAAAACTTGCAACTTGAAAAGTATTTCCTTGTTCTCCAGGTGAGCGCCTGATTACCAAAACTTGAAACTTGAAAAATATTCTCTTGTTCTCCAGGTGGGCGCCTGATTACAAAAACGCTAAACTTGGAAAATATTTCCTTGTTCTCCAGGTGGACGCCTGATTACCAAAAAATGCAATTTGAAAAATATTCCCTTGTTCTCTAGGTGGGCGCTTGATTACCAAGGCTTGAAACTTCAAAAGTATTCCCTTATTCTCCAGGTGGGTGCCTGATTACCAAAACTTTAAACTTGAAAAATATTCCCTTGTTCTCCAGGTGGCCACCTAAGTACCAAAACTTGAAACTTGAAAAGTATTCCCTTGTTCTCTAAGTGGACGCGTGATTACCAAAACTTGTAACTTGAAAAGTATTCCCTTTTTCTCCAGGTGGTCGCCTGATTACCAAAACTTGCAACTTGAAAAATATTCCCTTCTTCTCCAGGTGGGCGCTTGATTACGAAAACTTGCAACTTGAAAAGTATTACCTAATTCTCCTAGTGGGCTCCTGATTTCCAAAACTTGAAACTTGAAGAATATTCCCTGGTTCTCCAGGTGGGCGCCTGATTACCAAAACTTGAAACTTGAAAAGTATTCCCTTGTTCTCCAGGTGGACGCCTTATTACCAAAATTGTGATAAATATTCCCTGAGTCTGCTTTATGTGTACCTGATCAGAACAAAACAAACCAAAACAAATGAAATTCTTTCTGCCCCAGTTTGGTGCTGGATGCATCTGTGAGTGTTAATCAAGTCCCATGACAACTTTAAGATTAGGTTGTGTTCTCAAAAGGTATTATTTTCCATTATGTCTTGTTATTTGAGTTATATATGTTGGGGATCTACTGGGGACCGATAATTAAAGCTACATCTTATTATCCCGGAGTGTCCTGACAACTCTTTATTGGGTGAAAAATCATGTCTGCTGGGGATTTATATTTAGAGCTACACCCCATTATCCAATTGGGTCCTGACGAATCTTGTTGGGGAAATATATGTGCATGCCCATGTTACCGTGCTTGTTTGAGTTTTAAACTGAGTCCCATTTCTAGGAGAATCTTGAGAATTTCTAATACACGTCCCTTTCAACTCTCGGTTGTCTCTGCTGGGGATTGCTAATTAAAGTTTTGTCCCATTATTCAGGAGGGTCCCGACGACTCTTACTGGGGAATAAGGGTGCAAACGACCCGGGCCTGAACCGGGACTGCGGTCCTGGTGGGCCGATCCTGGCGGTCCCGGGCCTACCTGTCCATTAAGCCCGTGACGGGCCGGTCCAGAAGCGAAGAACCGCCAGGCCCGGACCGCCAGGAGGTCCTGAGCCGGTCCTTGCAATCCTGGTGGGCCCAAGCGGGCCCAACGGCTCTTTTTTTAAAAATCAGTAACGACTCTTTTCAAAAGTAGCCGTTTGGAACTTTGTAAAATAGCCATTTGGCCCCCAAACTTTAATTTAACCCCAAACGTTATAGAATTACAAATTTTCCCATATCTCAAGTATAAATACCCCCTCATTCTTTCATTTTTGTTCACCAATTCATCAATATCTCTCAATCTCTCTTTCAATCTTTCTACTACAATTGCTTAATTTATTGTTGAAAATTCGTGAAAAATTGTGAAGTTGTTGAACTGAAGTTTTCAAGTGTTCAACGATTTTGCAATTTTCAAGAAGTTGTTCGGCAATCCGGTAAACTCGTTTCAACTCTTACATTTTAATAATATATTTTTGTGTTGTTTAGTTTGCATAATTCTAATTAGTGTGGTATTTTCTTTGAAAAAAATGTTCGGTAAAGGAAAAGGTAAAACCGGTGAAAGTAGTGGCCATAATACTACCCTTCCCCTACCTCCCCGACCTACAAATGATAAGCAAGTTGAAAGTAGTCGCCAACCTAGACGTCCTACTCCGCCTCCCGTAATGCTTGATAGTGATCATCCTTGTTTTCAATTTAGAAATAGTGAATTTCTACATGATGTTGCAGTAGGTGATAGATTAAATGATGAAATTATGAATGCTCTTTATCCTAATGAACCTATCTTATAGGAAAATGAGGATGATAATGATGATGATGAAACCCAAGCACCAGATTTAGATGATACACTTACTAGTCCTGTTCATAACTCAAGTAATGTACCGGCACACCCACCTGTAAAACTCCAACTTTTAGTAGACAACCTGCTAAACGTGCAGAAATATCATTAGTTTGGAATTTTTATTACTCAAGTAAGAGAACAAAATAAGGCTAAGTGTAAAACTTGTGGGAAATTACATATTCATATATTTACTGGAGACCGTAGCGGCTCAAGTAGTTTGGTTAGGCACATAAAAATACACCCTACAAATATGGCTAGATTTTTTCAAATGCAAGCGCAACAAGAGGGGACAAGTGTAGATTCTGCGGTTACCCTAGTACAGGTTCAAATCTAGTTCAACCAGGAATTAACACTGTCACCGGAGGTATTTTATATTACGATCCAAATAGAGACCGTGAAGAATTAGCAAAGATGATTACTGTTATGTGATTAACTTATACTTTTGCTTCTAATCCTAATTTGGTTCATTATATTAGAAGAGTTTTTAATCCTACTTATAAAGGTTGGCCTCGCGCAACAGTTAAGGCCGATATTTATAAATTCAAACATGAATATGAACAATATTTGCGCTATTTATTTACTCATATACCTAATCGGATTTCTATTACTACTGTATTGGTAGAAGTAATAATGACTGTGATTATCTAACTATTACAAGTCATTTGATAGATGAGGACTGGACAATGCAAAAACGTATAATTGCATATAGAATAATTAATTCACGTCACACGGGTAGGTTTATTGCTAACACTGTTTCAGATATTTTTGCTTTAGCAATAAAATATGCTTCTAGTAACACTAGTGCACTAGGCATGCTTACAAAAACACTAAATCCTGCATTAAGTAATATTTTCCATGTTAGATGTATTTGTCATATTTATCATTTAATTGTTGGTGATGGTATGCAAATTTTAAACATAGAAATCTAAAAGGTTTGAATGGCTCTTTAATTGGCTATTTTATTCAAACCGTAGAACTAGACTTAGAGAGTATTTTAAAAAATGTGATGAATATGGCCTTAGAGAAAGAAAGGTTCCTAATCCTTGCGCGACTAGGTGGAATTGCATGTACGAAAGTTTAGTAGTTGCGTATGAATATAGAAACCCAATTAATGCAATGTTTAATTCTCGGGTAGGTGGTGAGGATGATGATGAAATGCTTACTACCCAAGATTAGACGAATGTTAAAATTTTTTTAGATTTTTTAGAACATTTTCAAGTTGCTACAAATGCATTTTCTGGGCAATATTATCCTACTATTTCAAACTGTTTAGTTTATAATGCCGCACTAGCTGATTTGTTTGTTGAATTTGGCGAGGGTGGGGATATTTATGAACTTGCTATAAATGAAATGAAACAAAAATTTTAAAAATATTTTTTCCCTATCCCTCCTATTTTTGGTGTAGCTGCAATGTTAAATTCTACAATGAAATTGGGAGGTTCTCATTTATGGTATTCTAATATTTATAAGGTTTTAGCTCTTTCAGACAAGGAAATTGCTACACTTGCTGTTGCAAAAGCATCAATTCAAATTAATGCTCAAACTGTTTATAATGCTTATAAAGTTATGTTAGATCATGCTAGGCCAAATATTCAGACCCCTACTTCGTCTAGCTCACAATCGTCTAAAAGAGCTGCGGGCTTAACAACTCTTAAATCTTGGACGGAGTTCCGAGGTTCTCAAGGTGATAATTATGATGAAACTTCACATCTAAATGAGCTTCAAGTTTGCTTGTCTTAGGGACTTGAAAAGGAGAATCCAGACGGCTCTTTCGATCTTTTGGAATGGTGGAAGTCAAGGGAAAAATATTTTCGGGTTCTTGCAAGGATGGCTCGGGATGTTTTATCAATTCAAGCTTCAACTGTTGCATCGCAGAGCGCTTTGAGACAAGCAAGACTACAAATCGGTGATCATAGAGCAGCGATGAGGGATAGCTTGGCAAAATTGGTACTTTTTAGAGATTGGATCCGCGCTGAAAGAAGAAACTTTGGAATTGCAGAATCACAACCAGCGATAGATGAAGCTTATGAAGAAATGATAGCGGAACTTTCGGAGGATTCGGCTTTGCCCGGAAGTGGTTATGAACAAGCTTCGTTTCCACCAACACAACCTGCTCCCAACCTTGACGGATTTATGAGATTTGTTAGAGATACAATGTAGATTATGATGTAACTTGTACATTGACACATCTTCTTTTAGTTTTTTTCCTTTTAATGGTTGTATTAGTACCTTGTTGTGCTCATTCCATTGGGGGAAGGAAGACTAAGAAAGATATGCCATTTTGGTCAATAAAAATTATAAGACATATCCTTGAATATCTTTTTTCTCAATATTTCTTTGTCTTTACTTCGATACATTATCCTTGAATATAACATACAATATATACTACAATAAAATATATACCAGAATATATATACATAACGTACAACCTTAACTAGAACATATATACATAAGATACAATATATATAAGAGAATATATATACATTATACATAAGAGATACAATATATACTAATTAGTACAACACAATATACTAATTACTATAACACAATATACAATGAAATATATATTATATATACTATACTAATAACTTAGTGCACCATATAAAATATATTCTACACTATACTAATAACTACTATACAAGATATTGCCATAAAAAAAGAAAACCCGTCAGGCCCGGCTTGCCAGGCCCAGGACCACTGTGGGCTTAGGCCCGTCACGGGCCGGTCTCAACCGCCAGGACGGCCAGGCCCGGGACCGCCAGGCCTGGCACACAAAGCCCGGGACCGCGAAGCTCGGCCGTCAGGCTCACTTAGGCCCGGCCCCGGTCCAGAATACACCCCTACTGAGGAAGATATTTGTGCCTTGCTATGTTACTCGTGTCTGTTTGATTTTTAAACTAAGTGCCATTTTAGGAGGGTTTTGAGAATTTCAAAGTACATGCCCCTTTTAACTCTCGGTTGTCTCTGTTGGGGATTGCTAATTAAATTTACACCCCATTACCCAGGGAATCGCTAATTAAGTTCATGGTCATACCTTATAGGTGCTTGCTTTTTCAATGGAAGACTTTTTCCGAGACTTCCGGAATTTCTGCCCCTATTTTAATTAAAGAAAATCTTGTTGTTTGAAAACATGGTGGTTGGTTTGTGGCCTTGAACTTTGAAGACGATTGCTTCTTCACCATCCATTTCCTTAATACTGAAAGTACTTCTTCTCTGTTCAACCCAATACCTTCTGTTTTGTTGCATTGCTCCTGAGCTAACACTTGCCAACCTTTGTGTCTCACATGACCCTAAAGCATTTCAATTGCCGCCCCCTTAGTTTGTATGATGTTCTTTCTTGACTTGGCCTTGTCCTTGAGGTCTACGGCTCCCTCATTTTCCATGACAACTTTGATTTCTATTTGAAAGGTCTTGCTTGTCATTGGTTAACCACCCTTTTTATCAATCTTATCACAGAAGATACCTTTGGTCTGTCCGTCCTAACCCTTCATCTGTTTCATTGTTCATGAATTGATATATACCGAGCCTTGGCATTATATAAGGGTCCCAAAACCTGTTGATTGTTTCCAACTCGGTGTGCCTGCTGTTCTTTCCTGCCTTATGACGCTTTGATGTAGTAACCAGATCCTGCTTTGTGCAATTTAAAAGATGATGGCAAATTTTGAAGTCATTTCTTACTTGTTCTGACCCAATAGACTCAAGAAGAGAAAGTAAACAAGACAAAAGGAACTGAGCAGAGGATAATGGAAAGAGATGATTTCTAACAAGAAAACTACAAGGTGGAAACCTATCAAATGTGGATACTAACTCTAATGCCCATGATATGCACCTGCGGCCTATCCTGTGAAGCAAATCTCATGTTTGGCTCGTGTTATACCGTGAAACTGGGCTTTGGTACTCTGTTGTTAGTTATCTTTCACAGTCTCCATCTGGTGATTTCCTGTCTCATTCTCAATCCTTATTCGGCTTGTAGTTCCCACAGAGTTTTCACCATCAAGCATCTCTCATTTTGGTCTTTCTCTCAACTTACCATCGCCTTATGGTTTCCGTGAGGGTTTTCACTGATAAGACTCTCTCATTTTTAATTTCTTTCCTGGTTGTCCCGGGGTGTTGCCTCTGATATGAATCTTGACATGGCAGTACTTGAAAAATGATCAGAAGGTCTTTCTTTAGACCGAAATGTAGGCTTTTGGATAGGGTTAGAAAGAAAGGGAATTAGGGCTCAAAACAATCCAAATGGGTTCAAAAATTATAACTTTCGGAATTAGATTTCATACTATAACTACAACTTCTGCCCCAATTTCCTGCTTAGGAACCTTTGGATTTTTACATTAATGTGACCGAACCGTGAGGCTACCTACGTATCATTAAAAGGAATCAGGTCAAACGTAATTCATCAAATTTCCTTGTTTTTGTTGTTGTGTTTTCCTCCTTTCCCTTTTATTTTTCCTTTATCTGTTTCTTCCTTCCTCTTTTGTTTATTTGATGTTGTGTTTTTTTCTTCGTTTCTCCCCTTTTTTTCTCTCTCTTCTTTTTAATTCTCTCTTTTTCTTTTCCTTTTGCTCATTTCCCATGCTTGCGTTTATGATTTTGTTGCTAATTCCGAAAGAGGGGTATGAAAGAAAACCATTAAAGCTCAAAAGGGTTAACAGAGGATAAAGTGTTTAGATAGCATAATAAAATGCCTTCGCCATTCCAACCTTCAAAATATGCCAAGTACAAATAACCCAATTAAATAGACTTCGCAAAATGTTTCGTAGCATCTTTCGATTGTACTTTACTTCTGTTAACCTAAAACACCGTTGGACAATACCCTAACTCTCATTACAACCCATTTCGCGCAAACTTGTCATTAGTTTCAACTCGATGAAGCATGGTGTATTTAAATAGTGTTTTTATATGTTCTACTTGTCCGAGTTTAACACAATTTAGTCCTCTAGCGATCTCAAAATTATCCTCCCCAGCTCCACACGGATTAGGCTTCAAATGATCTCAAAATTGTGTACTTATTTCCTTCAAGGTTGCTTCATTGCTTTATGAAGTAATCTTTCACGACCAGGCCTGGGATTATGCGTGAATGTCATGTCACTAAAGCAATATGAAAAGGATTACAAAAGAAAAGAGAACTAAATGAAAATGACTGGAAATGACTGAAAACGATGAATTGCATTAGACGGTGAAATGGCTTGGACAACAAACAAGAAAACTGAACTGGAGTTACTAACCTAGAACAAACCTAAAAAACACTACTACGATTAAATAAACTAGGCAAAATAAAAGGATAGAAGGGTTTGAATTCACAAGACAGTATTCGGTTTACAACCCCGTAATAACCTGGACAACAAAAATGACAACAAAACGAACCACCAAGACTCCACTTTGGATGATCAAGACATGGAGCGTCTTCCCAATTACCAAGCAAGGTATTTAGCCACTGAGTTTTGCATCAATATTGCCAAACCTATTATTAACTTTAAATACTAAGTTCCTGAGAGGGTTCGCATGACCCCTGTCGTTGTCATTGACCACAACTACCCCTTCTTGACTCATTCTTTCTTATTTCCTTTTCAAAGAACGACAATCCTCAATGTTATACCCCTGGATGTTAGAGTAGTACATGAAACATCAGGATCAAAGCCTTTCGCATATGGGCCTAGAGTATAACCAAGAAGCGGCTTAATCAGGCCAACATGCTTTAACTTTTTGAACAAGCTTGTATAGGATTATCTGATGGGCGTGAAAGCGTCTTCTTTCTTTAGTATTCTTTTCATTTTATACTCTGGCCTTTGTTGGAATATTTTGCGGGCAGGTGGTTGACATGCCTGAGGGGACGGGTAAGACATTTGGGGAAGTGGTGCGGGCCATCGCGGGCCTCGTGGGTGTGGAGCATATGGTGGTACATTACGAACAGGGTACAGGGAAAGTGGTGCACGATTTCAAGGGTTATGTGGAGAAAAATAGCATTGGGGAGGGTCGTGTGCACAAGGGTATCTATGGGGACATTGTCGAGGCCGAAAGCGTTTAGCAAGAACGACTATTGGACCATGTTGTCGGCGAGGCTCAGCAACATCTTTTCTATCCCGAAAAACGTGTTTGTTCCACCTGAGCCAAAGATCCCTAAAGATTTTCTTTTCCATATGAGGTGGGGAGGAGCAGCGTAGGACAATGCCTATATCGCGCTGAAAGTGTCGCACAAAATTTTGTGCCATGTCGTCCCATGTATGCCAATTACCAACATCTTGGCGATTATGCCATTCCAAAGCCGCCTCAGTCAAGCTCTTACTAAAATATGCCATCAAAAAGTCATCTTTCTCTCCAATACTACTCATTTCATTGCAATAGACCTTCAAGTGGGCTATCGGATCTCCACACCCATCATACAAGTTAAATTTTGGCACTTTAAATTCCGCGGGCAAACGAATGTTAGGGAACAATGACAATTCTTTGTAATACGTGCTACCTCGATCTCTCGTCCCTTGCATGTTCATTGATGACTGTTCTGTATTTTTCAGCTTCCCAGATATCTCATCCTGCCCTTCTTTTCCTGTAACCTTTCCATTTTTAGCATGAAGCTTATCCTGAGGATTCTCCTCGCGGGCAACCTTTGAGGGGCTAATATTGGGCACCATGATCTTTTGTGGGAATTCATTGCGATGAGTGATGGATCTACTAGGGTGACTGGAAAGGGCTATAGTTTGGGTAAAGGGAGCATCTAAGAAGCCAGGTTGTGGCGGGATCGGTGCCTTCCTGGTCGTTCAGGCATGATACATGCTTGTCATTTGTCGTCTTAACATCCGCACCTCTTAAACCAACCCGTTATACACATCAACCAACTGCTTTGGGGCACCGGTATCAACCAACTCAGTTCTGATATTGTCTGCCATTGTCTTTGACTTTATGTTGTAGAGAAGACTTACCACTTGAAAAATCACAAACCAACCTCCTTTCTGCTATGAACACAACCAAATAAAGCCATCACGTTAGCGTCATAGCATTTAATCATAAGATAACTTCACCTTATGTGCAATGCACCTAGCCACGGTCATCGGTCACTAAATTGGCTGCTTGCGTCCTCCCGGCTTTTATCCTATGCCACTCTTCTTTCTCTCTTATTTTTCCTTTCCCCCTCCTTTGCTCATCTTGATTTGCTTACCTTCTTTGCTTTATTATTCTCTCTATTCTTTTATCGCTGCTTCTCTCATGATTTTACCTTCTTTTCCCCCTTTTAATTTTAGTTATGGTCGAATCCTATGTGGATTGCCTATGTATAATGACTCTGCATGAATCAGACCGTGTGTAGTTCTGGCGAATGAATACAGAAAGTATTTAGAAAACTTCTTCAATTTCCATAAAGTAAAGTACTCGATCACATTCTTAAAAAAAGAAATTTAACAGACTCCAAAACTTCTTCAATTTCCATAAAGTAAAATACTCAATCACATCTTAAAAAAAAATTAACAGACTCTGACTTAAAATGAAAATGACTGAATCGACAACCTACTATGAACTTTGAATAAAAGAAAACATAGACTCTCAAATGGACCAACAGATTTGAACAATAGTGAATACATTAAAGTCTCTAATGCTCCTGGGGCCTGCGGGACATCATTCGGTCTCGCTGCAGGCTTGCGGGCTAAATTTCCTTGGAGGTGGTGGAGGTCTTCCATTACTTGACGAACAATCATCATGGCGGTGGAAAAAAACATAGATCTTGCCATATCTTCACAGTGGATGAACTTTGTGGGGATGAAATCATCGATCATCCCTACCCCCTCTCTTGTAGCACCCCTGTCTTGCAACAATCGCCCAATTCGTTGGGCCCTTGCCTCTAGAGTTTGTTCGGCTACATGATTCAGTTCTTGGAATTTCTGAAAATCTCTTTCCATTCGTGCTATTGCTGCGTAACAATGTTCTCTCTCAGCCTTGAAGTCCTTGGCTTGCTTGGATATTTTGTTTTCAACCATGATGACTTTCCTCTTCAACCCAGCAACCTTATTATCGTGCCTTTCCTTTAACTGTTCAATCATGCAGGCTCGTTCCTTTGCATTTTTGGCCAATTGTTTTTGGGCACTGGATAGCTCACCCTCTGCTTTATTCAATTCAAAACCATATTCTGCTACTTTTCGCCTTAAATCGTCTATGATCTTTTCATCCTTCGCGCTCCTGGCGGGATTCTCCGCGGCTGTTTACATTTTCTGAATTTGGGCTCGCAACACTTCGTTTTCTTTTGCAAGTCTTTTGTTTTCCCCCTCGTCTACAGCTGCTTGCAAACCATTTTCGAATTGAAGGTCTTTGACTTGCCTTTCCAATTTCCCTATCGTGGCACTGTATTCATTTTCTTTTGCTAACCAATTTTGTTGTTCTTGTGAGGCCTCAGCAAATTATTGGAGATGTGGCTTCTTAGCCGGCCTTCCGAACATTATTTTTTTCTTATACCAAGGAAGGTACCCTGGTGCAACCTTGCCTTTAGATAAGTCGCGTAGTCGAGTTTCCGCCGTCGAGTATTGAGATTTACTCCAAATTTGATGGACTGCTGCTTCGGAAAACTGACCATTGAGACTAATCTCAACCACGTGACGACTAATGTCCTCATCCATGAGAATCATTTGGCACCTCTCTAATTGTCTTAGCACGATGTACGGAGCATAGGGTTGGATACCCCGAAGACCCATCAGAAGTAAATGAGGTCCGGTCTATTTGGTTTGCACTTATGGCACAGAGACGTGATACCCATTCTGTAGCACCCTCTAGTAATCTAAACCGATCAACCCTGTTATAAAATTCCTCTATGCAGCTTTTTGTCGACGACCCATAACTCATAAATTGAGGTCGATGGCACAAGTGTTCAATCATCCATATTTGTAACAACATGTTGCATCCTTCGAAAAAATCTCCTCCAGCTTTACAGGTGGTGAGAGCACAGAACATTTCGGATAATATCATGGGTGCGAGGGTGCTCTTGGCTTGAGTGATTAAAGTGCTGACAAGCCCTGCTATTCGTATATCAATATTCTTATCTTTCCGTGGAAACACTAAAAGGCCTAAGAAGAATACCATAAATGCGAAACAATGGTGCTCCTCCTATTTAAGTCGTTTTCCTTGCTACAAATATTATTTTCCGTGTCATTAAATCCCCCTATGTGCCCATACCTATGATATATAAACTGTGGAGTACAAAAGTCAATTGACAGGTCTGGATTGTGAACCTTCCTACTGGTTTTTAATAAATCCAAGAATTTGTATACGGCGATGGCCCTTGGTGCAATCAGATACTGATGCCTCAGAGGAGTTGTGGGAACCCCGAGATATCCAATTATTTCTTCCAGGGTCGGAGTGAGTTTGAAGTCTGGGAAATGAAATACTTTGCGGGCCCGGTCCCGAAATGTAACCAATGCCTTTATGATGTCTCCTCTGGGATTAATTTTCAACAAACCGGTAAGTCCTCCCAAGTGAGCATTGACCTTGTTTTGCCCCGATTCACCTAGATCTTTCCACCACATGTGTACCTCCAAAGGGATTTTGTTCATGACTGAGATCGGCCAATTTTGATATGTTCTGATTCTGCACATTTATTAGGGTAATGAAGCCAAATTCATGATTTATCGGACTCAAAACAATACTTAATTAATTTTTTCAAAAATAAAATCTCGTCCTTGTAATTATGGCCTTTCAGCACTTTCGAGGGAAAATTTTAAGGCTGTGCATTGAAAAATAACCCAAGGTGATTGCTCTTGCAAAAATAGCCTTCCGGCGCCCTTTTAGGGACACTCGGCTAATTTTGATAAAAATACTCTTTACTTATTAGTCATAAACAAAACCTAGTTTTGTTTTGCTATTTCCGTAAAAATGAAGTTGGGTCCGATGGGGTTGCCTACGTATCTCACACCCTATGAGAATCAAACTGGCGTATTTCGGGCAAACAAAATTATTTTTGAAAACAAGACTTCTTTTTTTCATTTCTTAGGCAAATAATAAGCTATTTTTTGAAAATAAGACTCTTTTTCTTTCTTTCTTTTTTCATTTCATAGGCAAATAAATAAGCTATTTTTTGAAAACAAGACTCTCTTTCTTCTTTTCGTTGGCAAATAAAACAAACTATTTTTAAAAACAAGACTTTTTTTTTCTTTTTCATTGGCTAACAAAACTCTTTTCCCTTTTCTTCTCTTTTCATTTTTCTCAAAAATTCGGTAGAGTTTCGGCACTATTTGGATATTGGCTTTTTCCAAAGCCGGCGATTAACTCTCTTTTCCCTCATACCGCTATTTCTCTTTTCTCAACTTTTCTCCAATATTCATGAGCCGGTCAGCATGCAAAATTCGGAATAAATGCACAAGTGACATGCAAAATGCATCAGGGTGGTCCATTATTTTTGGTGCACCTGTCATAGACGGACTCAACCCATGTGTTGAGTCCCCTAAGTAAAATGTATGATGCAAATAAACACTCCTACTAGGGCTCCGGCAGGTGGTTAAGTTATTCTAGGTTTAAAACCTTGGTACAGGGTCTAGACTGTATACCCGAGTGGACAACTCGAGTCGAGGAGGGCGTTATGTACTGGGAACCAAAAGGCCATCCATCTTTGTAAATTATTAAAGCCTCTTGCTTATTTGAAGGTATGACACTAACAGAATAGGGAGTCTCAATTAGTGAGCACATCCCTGAAGATGAGAAGAGAAGTGTTTTACGGCAATTTATATACAGTCCAGATAATATTAAAGCGGTAAAAAAAGTTTAACACATCGTGCACTTGTTATGCAATAAAATAAGATAATGATAAAGCCCTATACAATAATTACTTAAAGCTCGAATTCTTGAACCCTGAACCTGAGATTCTGGGTTCGATCCTTAACATAGTCGCCAGAGCTGTCACACCTCCTTTTCAACACAATAACCCCGGCGAAGGACGTAGATAAGAGAGTTTTTCCAATTTAAGGACAATCAAAACGAGATTCATTTATTTAAAGATCAGAGTCGCTACTTGAGATAATTTATGGTGTCCCAAATCGCTGATTTAAATTCCGAGTTAAGGAAGGTTTGACTCTGTACACGGTCTACGATCCAGAAATCAATTTAAGAAATTCTGTTAACCCGGAGAAGGTGTTAGGCACTCCCGAATTCTGTGGTTCTAGCACGATCACTCAACTGCTATATTTCGCTTAATTATATGATTTTAATGCATTTTTACCTATGTGCATATTTTAACCTTCAACCGCTTTTATTTAATTTTAAGAAGATTGCGATGTTATCAAAACACGTCTCGAACCACGTCACATAAATGCACCCGTGGCTTTTGACGTATTTTGACACTGTTGGAATTTAGATTTAGGTCAAATAAATGCGCACCCGTATTTAGGAAAGTAGATTTTTAATTATCGTGCTTAAGGCAATCACGTATTTTAGATTTGCGAGGGCCATGGAATTTGCTAAATGGCGCGCCTCGATTTCTAAAGATCAATTCGGATTTAATTAAACGAGGGCCATGGAATTTTAACTAAACGGCGCGCTTCGAATTCTAAGGATTAATACACGATTAATTAAATGGGAGGCATTGCAATTGTTCAATTCTATTTGGCGTTGGCATGCCTCACATTTTTAAAGGAAAAGCACTCAACTAAATGAACTATGGATATTCAACTTAGAAGTGTAAAACGACTGCTAAACCGCTGGAATCCACATATACAGAGAAGTGCAATTTAATCAAAATTATGTTGCCAAGAAAGTTAATATTAAAATACTGAATATAGCCTACATTGCATTTTTATACTTCGAAATTCAAGCTCTTTAACACCTAATGATATGTCTAACTCCTGATTACCCCTTTGACGACCTTTGTCTATCATTTTCACAACTAACAACTCAGAAAGCCTAAGTTCCAACTTAACAGAAGATAAGACCAATTATACTAGCACCAATTCATTTAGGATTTGACATTCAGGATGTTGTGACATTAATGAAGATAAATGTTTTTCCATGCAAAGTTGCTACCCATATGATAAACCTATTAAAGAATCATCTCTGCATGTAAAATAAGAGAACAAACAGGGCATCAATTCTTATATCTATTTTGTGTCATTTGAATCTTTCCATGCTTATTCTCGGAAGGTCAAGGAACTACAATCTTTGAACCTCCATATGGAAACGATCAGTCCTAACTGAACAAACGAAACAATAATTTGTACACTAACACTATATCCAGCATTTCAATCACAAGCAATCCCAACCAGGATTAATAATTAAGGTCACTTGAAATTTTGATATCCCTTTTAATTCCAACATCTTTATGCACTAATTACTAAATGAGACATGATGTTTCTGAACATTTATTGCCAAATCTAAAGCCAAACAATTCCACTTTTATTCTAATCTAACACATTCAAAGCACATCCAACCTTCATTTTAATGAACTACCAAGCTAATATTACTTCATCATTCCATATTCAATACAAACAGATAGAGATATACAAATTTCAACTAAATTGAACAACATTGAAAGTGCAAAAAAAACTAAATTAATTAATGTATTATTGCAAATCTATACTCGAATGAACCAGCCTTCACATTTAGCCATTCTCATACATTTAGAGGGTGAGAGGAATACCTGAAAGTAAAATGAAATAAAATAAATGAGGATTCTTCTATAGAACAAGCAGCCAACAAACAACAGCAAAATATGAACTCAGATTCAGCAATTAGGACACGAAATTCAGCTCAAAATCCAACAGAGTTGTAATATTCAATCGGCTTCAACCAAAAGCTTTCAAAAAGACTAGAATTCAAACTATTTTCAACCCCAGAAAAGCATCAACAGACTTTCAACAGCTCAAAACTTCAGAAATCAAAGGAAACACTCAATGGAATAGTGATTTTTGGAAACCTTTATGGTTTTTGATTTTATGCCTTCAAATCTCTATAGAACAGTGAAATTACGTAGCCTTTTGGATTTTCAGCTCTCTAATCTCTTATGACCATTTTTTATATTTTGCTCTCTAACCACTCCCTTTCAAGACCAGAAAAGGTGCGTTTTATATGCAAATACATAGAGCAACATTTAGGAATTAGACATTTTCACTTCAGCCCTTTGTGAATTTTTGTTTTTAGCCTTGAAATCCCTCATTTACTGACTTGCTACTCAAGTTTAATACCTATTCATCTGAAATGCTTTAAATTTCCTCAGTAGAAGTTTCCAACTCAGTTAGAGAAAAGATTCTCTACCCAAAATGCCTAGATTACCCTCATATACTCCAATTATTACTTCTGAAGACCAATAAAACTCTAGCAAAAATGGGTCAAAAACAACTGCGGGCTAAATTCATTCAAAATAGCCAACCCATGCTTGAAATCTAAAAGGACGACCCTAAACTCAAATTGAAAACCAATTCACTGAAGAAGGCGAACCAGAATCAAATAAGGAATTCAATTAAACGGATTGAATTTAACAAATAAAGGCCATCTTAACCAAACAAACTATACGACCCTAAGATTTAAAACTAACATACATGTCAAACAAATTTCTTAGAAGCTAGAAATGGGGAGAAATCAAAGAAATGAAGAAATATAGAGGGCGGACAGAATAAACGAAAGCAATTAATGAAAAAGAAAAAGAAAATAACAAAGGGACAGGAAATATCCAACATATTTTGGGGCCAATGGGAAACTAAGCTTAAGTCTTCCAAAGAAACAACCAATTTTCCGGTCCAACTTGATATTAATCATGTGCTCTTATCTAGAACACATGACTAAGGTCGAAATGGACCCAAATTTCAATGGGATTTAGATTTGGAGGGATTTAAGGTTTTAGGGTTCTTTTTCAGATCTAAGATTCGAACGAACCCTGGGGGATTCGAGGAGAATGTATTAGGGATTTGGGATAAGGGGTTCATTGCGGTCAAGGGGTATTAATTTGGCGGTGATTTGGTGGTGGATTGGTGTCCGCGCCGCCATGCACGGCGGCAGAGTCAAATCTTTCGGCCAAGATTCGAGACGCTTGGGAATGATTTGAAGGAAACGGAGCCTATATTAGATAGGGAGGGTATGGGGAGTCATTAGTGTAATTTTGGTACCGTTTGGGATATTTCCGCTAGCGGATGCGGTTTTCGGCCGGCGGCGTTAGGGTTTTCTATGAGAGATTGAGTCTCATTTGGACAATTTTAACTGATGAAGAGATGACGTCGTTTAGGTCAAAGACGGACTGGACCGGGTCAAAGGCGGGTCTTGGTTGATTTTGGGTTATGATTGGGCTAGAAATCCATTTGGGCAGAGAGATTAATTCGACAGCTGGCCTAAAAATATAAAATCCTCTTTCATTTTCACTTTAAAATATATTTAACAGAAATCCCTTTCCTTTTCTTTTTCTTTTCTTTTATTAAAATTAATATAATTCCTAAATTAAATCTTAGAAGCTAATTAACTCAATAATCTTACTAATTAAACCTAAATGAAAGTTTACTCAATTAATTAGAAATAAATAAAAGGGAAAACTACTTAAAAATAAAAGTTAAAATTAAAAGTGCAAATTACACTATTTTTGTGATTTTTCCATTTTATAAAATAATTGACTTTCTGATTAGTCCTAAAATGCAAAACTAAATCCTAAATGCACATGCCAAGTATTTTTGTATTTTTCATTAATTAAAATGCATGGACAAACCGCGTAAAATGCCACAGAAAGCACAAAATTGCAAAATAACAAAAGAAATAATTTTGTTTGAATTTACAGGAGTAATTCATCTAGGGAAAAATCACATGCCCACAGTAAGTGATATTAAGGTTTGACACAAATTGATAAATATGAGGATCAATGCTATGAATTAACAATAAAATAAAGCAAACCAATGAGATGAACAACCGTGGCCCTCGAGCTAGACCGCCTCGAACCAACTGAGTAAGCTATTGAAAGGTATGAACTAAACAACAAAGCTTGCAAAAGTGAAAAAGTAATATATTTCCTTGTTATTCTTGAATATCTATCAATTCAAAATGATTAGGGCCCTCTTTGTATAGTAGATGAATCATATTTATTGTATAATTGTAATTACAGAAGCAAAACCCATGATAGGCTAAATAACTGGTCCTGACTTGATACGTGCCGAGATTTTTGCCATGATCTTTGCCGGATCATGGAAATCTTGGATTTCTGTTATTCGAATTAGTAGGCTTCGTTCGATCTCTCTCGATCTCTTTCTCGCTTTGATCTCGATCATGACTCGTCTCGATCTTGATCGACCATTAATCCACGAGCTCATCGATCCATCTTCGTAATATGTTTGATATAACTGAGGTTGAGCCTTGATATACCACCTCGATTTTGGTTAGTCATACAAAATTAGGCCACCCAATTTTGACCGTATACAATTATTAATCTGTAAAATCAGAGGAAAAAGAAACGCTAGTTTAATAAACAAATCAGAAAATAATTTTTAGCCCACAAGTTTTGTGTTTCCTAAAGGAATTTAATTCCCTCGCTGATGCCTAAGGTTATGGATTACTTCCTCCCAGGATAGAACGGGAAAACTATTCAATAATGCCGGCAACCAAAATTACAGAACTTTAAGAAACTTAACAAATGGAGAAAATCACACTTGATACTTCATTTATTTGGAAAAATAATACAACAATGTAGAAAAGAGGGGAGAAGTATTCAAATTTTTCTTGTTTTAAAAATGAGCCCAAGCCTCTAAAATTAATAGACAAATAAAGGGTGAGATAAAGATGTGCAATCCAAGAGGTTCCTCTTCCATTTCCCATTCACACCCTTTAAATAAAAACCCAACAATCCCCACCATGAATGGGAATGGCTATATGATGAAAACATGTATAAAAAAATTTGTGATTTGCAAGTAAGGATTAATCGCATCTGGATAAGTAGTTTTCCTTTTGAACTTTCCGTAGTGAACTTATGTTGGATATACTCAGTTAATCGATAGATTTGATATCTTTGCTGAATCGAGCTTTGGTGTATACCTAGACAACCATAAGTCACACAATAGACCCTTAACCAACTTTTGTTCTCATTGTTGTGTTCGAATTAGCCATAAACACTGCATGGTTCATAAGTGCATAGAGAACTAGCCTCACATAATTCTCCTTGAAGTGGCTTACACTTCACACTTGCATAGGTGATTCTTAAACGTGTAATCCCGTAGATAACACTATTTGATATACCATGTATCAAACTTAGATACCATTAAAAAGCCTTAACGCTTTATCCTGATAGTGAACATTGTCTCATTACGAGAATGGACCAAAAAGAAATTTTATTTGACAATGTTGAACCGTCATTAATGACTTTGTTTGAGGTCCTTGAATCTAGATCTTGGTATCTCCAATATTCTAGGTAGAGTTACTGTAACAATGACTTGTCCTCGTCCATAGTCACATTCTCCCCGATGATCTTTCAACTACCTCTCTAGTTAGGTCTTTTGTATTCGACACATTGTCCCTTGATTTCACATAGTCAATTATGATGATTCTCCTAGAGAGTGGTTGTTTGATGGTTTTATATCTTCGTCATTTTTGAAAAGATTTTTCATTATACATATTGAACCCAGTCTTTCCTATTGCCTCTTGAAAACCGCAATGTATGCATATAAATGCCAATATTTTGTGCTAAGATGGAAATTATTGAAGAAATTCTAGAGCCATTCAACTTTTTGCTGGCCTTGTCTAAGGCTATAAACTCAGCCTTCAATGTAGAGCGTCAATGTACGTGTCACAACCCAAAATCGGCCCGGTCGTGATGGCACCTCTCGTGAAGACGAGGCCAGCCAACTAACCCAACTCATCTTTGCAAAATAGATTAAACATGAATAAATAGCTCATATATGAATGAATAATATTAATTAGCGGGAATACAACCAAACACAGCTCTAATCGGGGTGTCACAAGTCACGAGCATCTATCAGAATGTAAATCCACTACAAGGTCTACATAGGTATACACAACTGGAATAATGAACAAGAGGGAAACATGGTGATGCGAACGCTGACAGTCACCTCCTTAACTCATATAACTCTGCTGCGATCGGCCCAATTCCCGCTACCGGGTGAATAAATACCTGCATCTGCACACGAGGTGCAGGGAGTAAACTGAGTAATCCAACTCACTGAGTAATAATAATAAATAATAACCGAAGGTAAGAAAACACATAACAGCACAATGCAATTCTATATCAGGCAGTAAAACTCTTAAAGCAGCAAAACACGTGAAGAGTTAAATGAAACCTCATTTTTGTTAAGACCTGAAAATCAGGTAAAATCGCAAATAAGTAGTAAAGTAAAACTGCCCCTCGGGCCCACTATCAACCACTCAGTACAGTAGCAGCCCCTCGGGCTCAATCTCAGTCACTCAGCATAATATCAGCCCCTCGGGCTCACTCCCATATCACATGGGTACCCGCGCTCACTGTAGGTGTGCAGACTCTGGAGGAGCCCCTTACGGCCCAAGCGCTATATCAACATAAGGCTTGAAAGCCTTATCACATTACATTCGAGGCCTGAAAGCCTCCTTACATAACATTCGAGGCCTGATAGCCTCCTTAGATAATCACTCGAGGCCTGAAAGCCTCCTCACATAATCACTCGAGGCCTAATAGCCTCCTCACATAACACTCGAGGCCTGAAAGCCTTCTCACATAACACTCGAGGCCTAGAAGCCTCTCATATAACACTTGAGGCCTGAAAGCCTCCTCACATAACACTCGAGGCCTGAAAGCCTCACCTAGTCCAGAACATCATAAGCCCCTCGGGCATCAATAAAATAATAGTCATCAGCCCAAAAGACAATGAAATATCATTTAAATCTCAAAATTCAATTAAAAAGGGGATGAGTTTGCAAAACAGTATAATCATTAGGACTGTGTTCAAATAACATATCATAATAGTGAGGAAACAGTGATAACAATTCCCGAAGGATTCAAATAGTCTGCATTAAGCCCTGAGCATGGCAATAAGCCCAAAATCATAATGATAAACAAAATAGCTCAGTCAAATACGCGGTAAAATATCAAATGGGACAGACCAAGTCACAATTCCCAGTAGTAAATAAATCCCCCGCTCGTCATAAAACGCGTGTTTCACCTCAATATAGCACTACGTTGTGCAAATACAGGGTTTCAAATCCCCAGGATATCATTTACTATCATTACTCACCTCAAGCCGGCCAAAATCCTAGCTCTCTATGCCCTTGCCTCTCAAATCGACCTCCTCGCACGTCGAAACTGATCAAAACCATAACGAATACATCAGAATATGCCAATGAAACAATACCCAATTGAAACCAATCGAAAAATAGCAAAAATCTCGAAATTAGCAAAACCCGATACCCGGATCCACTTCTTGAATTCCAGAAAATTTTACATCAATGGATTCCTTATCTCGCCATGAGTCTAACCATACAAAAATTATCCAATTCCAACACCATTTGGTCCTTCAAATCATCATTTTATATTTTTGAAAGATTCCACAATTTCCTTCCCAAATTCCATACCAAATCACGAATTAAATGATGAGTTCAATGATAGATTCATTTACTCTAGCCAAATCTAAGTTAGAATCACTTACCCTAATGAATTTCTTAAAAACCCTTCGAAAAATCGCCAAAATCCGAGCTCTGTAGGTCAAAATATCATATAAAACCCAAAACCTCGTATTTATATAGTAACCCCCTAGATTTCCATCTCCACGGCCGCATAAAATCGACCGCGGCCGCGCAAAAACCAGCACGGTCCGTGCCAAAAGGATCGTAGCCGCACAAGTGTTTCTCTGAAATGACAGGCTTTAGTATTTTGGCCATAACTTTAGCTCCAGATGTCCAAATGCATATTATAATATGTTTCTGGAAACTAGATTCAAAGAGCTACAACTTTCATTTTTTAATCATCTGAAATTCCTTGTGTATAAAAAGATATGAGCTTCCAAAATCAGATCAGTGGCTCAGCTCCTCCAGCACGGACCACACCCGCGGAAGCACGACCGCGCCCGTGGAGCCTCCCAGCTCGGACAACGCAAATACGACCGCGGCCCGCGGTAGTGGGTTCAGAGATTTGACCCTCTAGACCTCCAACAACTATATTTTAGCCTAAAGACAACTCGGGACCTATCCGAAACTCACCCGAGGCCCTCGGGACCTCAGCCAAACATACCAACATAATCCATAACATCATTCAAACTTGTTCCAATCATTAATACACCTCACACAACATCAAATTACTCAAAACTCATCGAAATCAAGCCTAAGTTCTTCTAAAACTTCTGAAACACGCATTCGATCAAAAACCCAACCAAATTACCTCCGAATGTCCTGAAATTTTGCACACATATCCCAAATCACATAACGAAGCTACAACAACTCTCAAAATTCCATTTCTATCCTCGAATCAAAATCTCACCTATCAACTAGAATTCGCCAAAATACTAACTTCGCCAATTCAAGCCTAATTCTACTCCGGACCTCCAAAATAAATTCCGATCGCACTCCTAAGTCACAAATCACCCCCCGAAGCTAAGTGAATCATCGAAAATCGCATCTGAACCTCTAACTCATAAATCCACATCTAGTTAACTTTTCCAAACCAAACCTTCTTTAAAGAGACTAAGTGTCTCATTTCCTACCAAAACCTCTCCGGACCAACTCGAACACATAAGATACGAATAATGAAGCATAAAGAAGTTAAAATCGGGGAAAACGAAGTGGTAAATCATGTGACAACAGGTCGGGTCATCACATTCTCCCAACTTAAACAAATGCTCGTCCTCGAGTGTACCCAGAGTTGTTTTAAAAGCCAACCAATAGCTGAATAACTTTACCATGCATATACCCGGGGGTCCCCCATCACCCTATCTCACATAGGTCCGATTACACATTTTCACTGCAAGTCAATAATCCAATCTAGCCCATAAACCTTAGAACCACATTTCCATTTTCTTAAATCGTACACAAGTCCAGAACCTCCCATCTATATTTGGAACAAGTCCGAACCAGTTGTAATAATGCATACCTGCAGCCTCAGGTGAAATTACCTGATATTCTACATAAGTCAAATACCTGTAGCGATAACTACCATTAACAACAGTTGCACACAAGGTCTGAATACCGGTAGAAAACCTCTTAACAACTAAAGTTTATTTTGAATACTTTTACATATACTGCAACTGATAACTAAAACACGCAATAAGCCAAAACCATTTCTTAGATCAACCTTTTATGAAACCACTTCTCCTTTGGAAAATAGTATATCAAATTTCTGAGTCGAAGCTCGATATTATCCCTCCAACATACTGAAAACGTAGTCATACTCATTAAAGATCCTAACGATCTCATCTAATCAACGCACTACTCTGGTGACATTACACATTAATATGAGACTAAGGTCACAACTTGTGCAGTCTGTGCACCAATAAACAACAATCCAAACAAACTCACATCAGGAAACTGACTCAAACAGAAGAGTCGTACCGCAAGCTCATCAATATCATCATATCACACGGCGGAGAACCCGTCTCACACCATAGAAAATAACCCACAAATTTTACCCGCAAGGTCATATTTCCACATAGCTTTGCTGCAACGCGCGATCCTATCCAAATACTGCTCCACATGAAATACCTCAAGTCACTATGCTCGAAATCGACAACCACACTCAATTGATGCGTGGAACCAAAGAAAATCATTACACCCCTAGTGAAACAAATAACATACACCGTGAAAACTTGATAGGACATAACCGGTACGTCCTTCACCGAGCAACACGCAATTACTTTTCCCTACTTGAATTCTACTAAGAGATCCCAATCGAACCGTGCCATACGTGCCTATAACAAACAAATCATAGCGTCCCGCAACACAGAAATATGACTTATAAGCCTCCCAGGTTACTAATAAGCTCAATAACAATCGAATCAACACATCCCCCAATAAGACAATTTGGAGCCAACCAAGTCGACTCAGGCTACAACACGCATCCTCATTGGCTTGCCAACAAAATCATTATCAAGGAAACCTAAAGATGCTCCTTTCACTCCTACAACCCCGCTGGTGCCATATGAAACAGTTCCCGGCATCGAACCAATACAAAAATAAACGACCTTGCCTGGCGACATGCCCGGCCACAAGAAACACATCCCAAAAGTCCCTCAACACCGGGACAGAATCAACATAAGGGCCTCAGCGCTAACACTCATCATAAGGGCCCAAGTAAGAAAGACATTCCTTCCTAGTCATTCGCTGGGTCTTCGAAATATAAAACCACTTTAGCAGTATATACTATGAGCACCTCGCCACTCAACCCGTGGCATTTCTTGCATAACTAGTAGGGCAATAGTCCAATATAATCTAACACAGAGACAAAAAGTCTAACCCCCAATATCATATCCAAACTCCAACATACCAAGCAATAAAATATCCACTCGGTTCTTCAAATCCCAATAGTCGCCAATTAGTGTCGATGCACACGATCTACCACCACAACATAGACTAAAAATGAGAACTTGCAGTCTCCATCTCCATGTAGCACACAAAATCACCATACATCCCAAATCCTACTGTCCGAATACATATCACACCTCAGGTGCCCAATCATTCCACGAAGGATATTATGAAATTCCCCTGTGCCCTCAAGCAACTCGGATATCAACAGTCGATCTAACAAAAAAGCACCGCAGTAATACCGATGTCCTATCAACTTAATTACATTGCCCTTTTTCTGAAACATATAGCCTCATAAATCATTATGATTAGCAATACCATTTTCTTAATCATCTAAATATCATTCACTCTAATCACCTGAAGTTCGTTTCTCTAATCACGTACAGCTGCCCGTGCTTCCTAAGAATTTCATGACTTCCCTTCGGAACCAAACCGAAACCTTACACATGTAAATCCTATTCCTCCACAACACATCGCATATACCACGCCATCCTAGGATAACATGAGAACTACATTTCTCTTTCGAGCCACGAACAATAATGTACTCAACTACTCAAGGACTTCCATTGATCCCATCTAAAAGAAAAATCATTACACATCTCATGACTCTCATATTCGTAGAAAACACATCTCTCCAACTACGGTAGAAATCATCAAGGACTCTCCCAATTCTACTTGCACAAATTAAACTGCTAGGACTGAATCCTTCTAACTAGACCAAGCTAAGCAAGCCATCAAAACCCAAGAGCATTGCTGCAAAATACATGCAAGAACCCATTACTTCAAACACATAGAAATAATTAATCATATCCTTACCATACTGATTCAGTCTACTATCAAGCTATTCCATCTATCTAATTTCCCTTCTGATTCATCTTCAACTGGATACTTCCTCTTGCTGTAGCACCATTATTCCTCAACCCAGGCTCACTTAATGAAACCCAAGCATAAGACTACATTGTCTTAGACCCATAAGCCGTTGAAGACACTCTCACATATTACCAGAAACATCATGCTCCCGAATACTTTAATCTGAAGAACTGCCTGCGAATCCGAATCTATTCCCTTTACTTTCTTGATACTGATATGTAGAACCCCATAATTAATATAGAAATACCACAAGTCTGAAACTCTTCTCATGGAAACACAGTTTCTAACCACACATGCAACTTTAAAGCACCTGATTGTTTCCTGTAGAATCTTTAACACATTAGAGCCATTCTCGAGAGTCATTTACTCTTCTTCAAACTGCAATTTACCTAGACACACGAACAGAATCACACGTGCCTCATTAGTACTATAACATCGTAGGATATGACACCATCCCAATATAAAAAATATCTTCCTGCTCCATGCACCGAGCATTCTTTACCAACAATAGCTTAAGACATCCTATTATTCTCGCACATCTACGAAGCACCATATGTGAGCATGTGATTTTTTCCCAGCTTAAATTACTCATATAAATTCGTAAAATTAGGATTTTTCTTTATTTGTGTGATTTTAGAATTTAATTGCATAATTGTGTGTTTACTTGTATGTTGAGTGCATTTTAATTCATAAAAAATACAAAAATAGCATTTTACATATAGGATACAAGTTTTAATATTTTTAGGTTCAGTGATTAATCAATAGCATGGAAACAAAAAATAATAAAATCGGTTCTTTTTGCATTTTTACTTTTGAAGTTTCAAATTTGTTTTAATTTCCTTTTAAATTAGAATTTAGTAAATTTGGAATTTAATGAGCTTAATTTTAGATTTAAATCCGGTCTTTGCTATTTTTAATGATAATTTGGTATTTATTAAAATAAAAATTAGTAGCTAAAAATAAATAAGAAAAAGAAAGAAATATAAAAAAGTGGTGTTGTTTAAAAGACCAAAATCTGGGCCAACTGTAATTAAAAACCAGCCCAAACACCCCAACCCTGACCCAAACCTGTCTCAGGAAACCAAGCCCAAACCCTACCTCTTACAAAACAACGTCGTTTGGCCATGTAAATCATAGTCGTCCATTGCCCTTGATCCAACGGTATCAAAGCTGGGGTGTAACGCATATATAATTGTTTCACCCCCTACACCAGAACCAAACCTGGTACCTTGTCTGAATGGCCCAACCCTAATCCCACCATCCTCCGCCGTCCGCTACCGATCGGAAATCGCCTCCGCCGGTGGCGATTGTCCAACGGCCGTGAAAACTACACCCCTATCTCATCTCAATCTCCTGATTCCAAAAATCCAAACTCCAGCCTACAAACGTCAGCCGATTTTCTCGAATATATGAATCAGTTGTCACCACTTCCACCGCCCACGGTGCCGCCGATGCAAGTCACCTCCAAAACAATACCATAGCTTCCCCTCCTTCTCCCTATTACCAATCCATGCTTTGTTTTCCTCAAAACCCCTCCAAACCCTTCGAATATTCATTTGAATCTACAAACCCCAGCCGCCGCCTCTGTTCTCTGGTGGCGGCGCCACCCTCAAAACTCACTGAAATAACACCCCACAATGTTCTCGACCTTCTCTTCCCAAACCCTAAACCAATTTCCCCAAAATCTAGCTATAATTGTATGAATTTTAGATCTAGGGTTGCGATATGAGCTGGTCGCATTTTCAAGGATTGCCAGTGTTCGAATTGGGTTCCAAATAACGTTTCTGTGCTTGTTCTTGGCAAGAACAAGCACGTAACATTGTTTGGGATTTGATTCAAGGTTAGTCCAAGATAAGAACAAAATCAGTAAGTTCCCTCCTCGTTTATTTTTTTTTTATTTCATTTCGCATGTGATATTCCCTCATTGATTAATTTTTGTTTTTTTTCCTTCATGTTAATTGATTTAAAAGACTTAGTGTTTTAATTGATTCTTGTTTCCGCTGATTTTTTGATTCAATTTTGGTTCTATTTTTTTGCTGTTACTTTGATTTGGTGTTTGGTTTTGATGAAATAATACATGATTGTTTTGTTAATCTGGTTTTACTTTCGAGTTTGAATTGTTTGCTTAAGTTCAATAATACAGTTAGTCATAGGATATATAGATTAAGTAGTTAATTCAAATTAAAATAGGATAGTTTAATTTTGTTGATTGAAGAACTGTCGATATAGCTAGTTGACTAGGGTAACGGGGGCTGAGGTTTTTGACCAGGTGAGCAATTCAAGGTCCAAATAGAGGCAATATGGGTAATTCAGAATAGAAAGTAGTGCAACAACTAAAGATAGAACCCCCTAGGACCTCTAGAAGAGGGTTCCAATTAGAATTTCAGGCACTTAATAGTCTAACTTGGGCAACAAGCCAACAAATAAGCGACTAACTAGCTAAAACTGGAAAATAAAAGAAGGGCTTAGGGGAAAAAGTAAAATTCTGAAGGCAGCCCTATACTTTGCCTACAAAAAAGGCATGCCTATTACCTTGTTTAAGTTTTGAAATCTGAAAAATCCACACATGTTTTCAGAAGCTTTAGAGCTAAAAAACTCTAAAATTTTGAAATTCGACTTCCAAATCTTAGAGAAATTAGAAAAATCCCAAAAAATTTTCAAATTCAAAAGCTGCTGAAAATTATTAAAGAGCTACTGAAAGTCAATTTCCAGCTTGTTGAAGGTTAAAGTGGTTTGAATTGCCTTAAGATGCAATAGTGAAGGCCTTAAAGGTTCCTAGGGCGATTTTGAGTATTGAATCTAGTTCATTTTGGCTTGATTTGATATTCTACAAGTGTTTATTGCCTGAAATTACTCCTTGGATGATTTGATATCATTTAGTGGAAATGGAATTCATTGAAATTACTGTTGATTACTTCTCCCTACTATTGCTTTCCATTTTCTACCTCCTGACCTGAACTTCCCTTTGTTTTGGCCATATCCAGGTACATTTTTAACCTCAAGTGTTGTATGAAGATTGGCTCCATATGTATGAATGCATTTGAAGAGAAATATTGAATAACTCCTTATTTTTCACGTGAATCTGTTTTGATCCACATACTTAAACACTTAGTTCAATAGACTATCATCTAGTTTTGTACTAATTTAACTGTATGAACTGTTATTTTTTAGATCCACGTGAGCATTATGAGTAGAATACTAGCTATAGTATATTTCAATTTAGGCTGTTAGATTAACTTGAATTTAAATATCAGTTTAAGGTGTCGTTTGAAAGTAGAATCCAAAAGTAACATGTATGTTCATACTTGCAATTAAACAGGCCATGTAGCTTAAACATAATATTAGCCTTAGTTTACTTATCAAATGCTTGTGATTACTCATCGGATATTTGCTTAATATAATAGCTACATCACATGTTTGTGTAAAAATGATTCAGGAACGAAATGAGAACGCCAGTAGTCACTTTCATTTCTGTTTGTAATTGAGATGTTTAGAGTATGTGTAATTGTTTGATTCTATACTGGTTAATGTACAAGAGCATGGCATCTTGGGATTTTCCTTACTTGTAGTCATTATAAAGTCCTTAATTTCTGTCTCTCATTGTAATTGGGTCACTTGGACCCCAGGCCCAATATTAGCCGCCGGGTTCCTATGATAGGGCTCACAAGGCCCCGTCCTGGACTCTCGCATTCCAGTTTTAATGTTGTTTCAAGTTGGGTTTTATTGTGGCATTTATCCCGGGCCTTCAGAGGTCCAGCATTTTATTTTTTACGAATGTGATTTTGGGCTTTGGCCCGAGGAATGGCCAGCATTGGACATTAAGCTAAAAGGCTTTCCTGTTGATTGATTGCTATTTCGGTTGGCTGGTTCAACTCTATATAAACAAGTAGTGAATTCCATAACTTTCTATTGGGTTTTTCATATTAAATGACCCTCATGGATTAGTTTAGAAACACCTTAAATTGGATAGATTGGAGATGTGCCATATCAACCGATTGAATAATTTGTGTCTCTCTAAGACATAGTTTGAATTTCCCTTTTTAGATTGGTTTGAGGTGCGTTACGCCAAACAAAATAACAAATTGTGTGGCCATTATTAGTCATTTTCTACAAAATATTTAGATTTCGGGATGTGCCATTTAGTGAATTTCCATGGCCCCTCGCAATGTTGCTAATATATAGTTGCTTTAGGCGCGTTGTTCTAATAATTTACCTTCCTAAACTCAGGTGCGCATTTATGTGACCCAAATTCAAATCCCAACAATGTTAAAATATGTCAAAATCCACAGGTGCATTTATGTGACGTGGTTCGAGATGTGTTTTGATTATGTTTCAATCTTCTTACAATTAAATAAAAGTGATTAAAGTCAAAATTTTAACATGGGTATAAAATGTAATAAAATCATATAATTAATCCAAATATACCAGTTGAGCGACCGTGCTAGAACCACGGAACTCGAGAGTGCCTAACCACTTCTCCTGGGTTAACAGAATTCCTTACCCGGATTTCTAGCTCACAGAGTGTATTACAGAGTCATACTTTCCTCGATTCGTATTTAAACCGGTGACTTGGAACGCCATTAATTATCCCAAGTGGCGACTCTGAAAATCTCTTAAATAAATTAATATCATTTCGATCGTCCTTTAATTGGAAAAACTCCCTTATTTATGCCCTTGGTCGGGGTTGTAGATGTTAAATTGGAGGTGTGACAGCTCTGGCAACTCTGCTGGGTATCGAACCCATAATCTCTGGTTCAGGGTTCAAGGATTCAAGCTTTAAATAATTGTTGTATCTGGCTTTATTATTATCTGATTTTATTGCCTCATTGTGCCCAATGTGTTGTTTTACCACTTTAATATTATTTGGACTATATATAAATTGCCGCGAAACCCTTCTCTTCTCATCTCCAGTGATGTGCTCTCCAGTCGAAACTTCCTATTCTGTTAGTGTCATACCTTAAAATAAGAAAGAGGCTCGGACAAGTTACAAAGCCGGATGTCCTTTTGGTTCCCGGTACATAGCCGCCGCCTCGACTCGAGTTGTCTGCTCGTGTACAAAGTCTAGAACATATACGAAGGTATTAAATGTAGAATAATTTAAACTCATGTCGGATCCCTAGTAAGAATGCTTCTTTTCATCATGCATTTGACTTAGGGGACTCAATATAGGGGTTCGATCCGCCTAGGACAGGTGCACCCAAAATAATGGACCATGCTGATGCATTTTGGGTGCTACTTGTGCATTTATTCTATATTTGGCATGCTGACCGGCTTGTGAGTATCATGGGAAAAAAAGTTGAGAAAAGAGAAATAACAGTATGAGGGCAAAGAGAGTTAATCGCCTGTTTTGAAAAAATCATTGTCTAAATACTGCCGAAACTCTGCTGAATTTTTGAAAAAAAACAAAAAAAACAAAAAGAGTCTATTTTATTTGCCCAAGAAAAAGAAAAGAAAAAAAAGCCGTATTTTCAAAAATAGTTTATTTATTATAAAAAAACCCTCTCTAAACTCTCTGCCTTCTCTCTAAGAAGAAGGGTGAATAGTTAATGCTTCACTATTCATATCGAAATCCGGCAAGGTAAGGTCACAATTTTGGTACCAAAAGAACACCTTTCACTTTGTGAACAACCTCCCATTGATTTCTTTCCAATATTCATATCAAAACGCTGCAAATCTTAAATTTATTTTTGGATTTACTGTAGCATCGAGTCATTCTGCAAATCAGTTTCATTCTCTTGTTTTGGTAACGTGAAGGTGTTATGATATTATTGGTTGTATGGTTTGTGGAAGAATTAGTACAAAGCTATCCCAAACTGTCACAGATCTTGTCAGTGTAGCTCACAGCTTTAGTTTCTTCTGCTAAGGATGGTAAATGGTGGTTTGAAGATCTTCATGGATGTTGAAACCTCTCCCCAGCCTTTGGCTTTGGGAGAGGCAACACAGAACATTCAAGAAATAGCTCAAAACATTAAGCCAAAACAATCGTATGCTGAACTGATGCCACAATCCAAATGTGCGGAAGCTTCGTCAAAACTGGAGTTATTTCCAATTCATCTGATATATGGTGAACCAATAGTTGAATTCACAGTTGAAGAGGTGAACAAGTTCACCATCGAAGAGGGACTGAATCAGGCAATAATTCTCAAATTTTCATACGGCAAACCTGACATCCAACAGTAACGGAAGATTATACCAAAACAACTTGACGTCAAAGGTAAATGCAACGTTGGATAGCTAGAATACCGGCATATCCTGGTAAGATTTGATCTTTTTGAAGACCTTGTTCATGCATTGTTAAGAACAACTGGTTACGCTAAGGAATACGAAGACGAGTTCTTCTTTAGGACTTTCCCATGGACCATGGGATTTAACCCTCGAGAAGTAACGTCAAAAGTTGTGGTGTGGATTTCCTTTCTGATCTGCCAGCCAATGTTTTTGCAAAAAAGTCATTATTATCCATAGCTTCTGCTGTAGGAAAGCCTCGTGTAATAGATAAGGCAACACAGGATCGAACAAGACCAAGTACGGCACGAGTTAAAGTCTTGATCGATATAATGGACAAACATACCAAGAGAGTCAAGATAAACATCGTCGATATGAAGTCAGGAAAAAATATTGAATACTCTCAGCAGATCATTTTTGATAACTTTCCTAAATATTGTACGTTTTGTAAACATCAAGGACATGATGAAAAATTATGTCGTTGGAGGACAGAGGAAAAGAATGAAAAAGCACTTCAGGTGGAGGAATCGGAAGGACTGGGCAGATCGTGAGACTAATCATGGTCCACAATTAGTTGATGTTAATACCCAAACTACAGCAGATGGAGTTACTGAAAGTCCAAGTAATATGCAAAATCCAATGGAATATGGAAATCATAGCATTAATAGACAAGGCCAATGTCATGTTCAGAATATAGTAACTGCATGTGATCAATTGATGGTTCATGAGCAATCGGATAGTGGAAATGCAGTAGTTATGACTGATATTTCTCAGGGTTTAGAGGGAGAAGAGCAGGAAGCTGGAATTGGTAAAAAATCCCTGCTATAATAGTTGAAAAATTGGCAGCTATTTTATCTACAGCTGTGCAAGCTGGGCAGCTAATTTCTCCAGTCAAAACTTGAAGTGTTTTTTATGGCAATGCTGTTACAGTACACAGTTCTGACTGGGAAGCTATGGACCAGTTTTCCGGGAATAAAAAAGGGGGCCATATGAGTAAAATGATGGATAATAGTTATGGGAAGTTAAAGGTGGTTGATCAAGGATGGGATAAATATAAAAAACATGGAGTTTGGAATGTGGTATCAACTCGAAAATCTCCCTCAAAAAGGGATGGTTCATTCATACAACAGAACAATGGTGTTCGACTAAATGACTCTCAAGTTAATGCCAACTCAAACTCATTTGAGGTTCTAGCAGCTACTAGGGATCCTAAAGTGGATGCAACAGTTTTAACTGGTCAAGGGATGTCCAAACAAATAGTTGCAGTATCTAGTGATGAACGAGGAAGGCAAGACAGTCTGGATTTGGACAATAATATAGGTGCTCGACAGAAGGACTCGAAGAACATATTAAGGGCTAAACTTATTGGTATTGAAGCTCACAGTACCAATACACCTGCCTTGTATTTTCCAAGTCCCAATATAGAACGAATCATGAAGGACGCTCAACATGAAATGATGATGAAAGCTACCATGGTTAAGCAACCTTTAGTAACTTTGAACAAACTCGTTTCTGAGGTCCCTTCTCAGTCAGTGTGTTCTTTTGATGGTGAATCTACGAAGCCTATGGTGTCTACAGGAAATAATAATGAAGTAATAAAGGAAAATATGAGGTAAATGGTTATTAATTCCAAATTGTGGCAAGAACAAAGGGAGGAAGATGATGAAGAATATTATGGAGATGGATTTGCAGGGTATCAATCTAAACATGGTGAACATGAGGTGGATCAAGAGAGTGTAGGCAAGGAGCTGGATTCTCCAAGAACACCAAAGCTTCAGGCGACATCTTCAACAACCCCCAAGAGTAAATTGAACCTCAATGCACCTGTTTATATCCCCAGAACCAACTCAATCATTGGTAATCAAAATACAACAGCTGGAAGTTTGATTCAGTCAGTAATATCTCCTAAGCAAGCAGTAGCTGCAACTTTGATACATGCTGCAACAACATCGTCCAAGCAGGCTGCTCCAGGTATTTCTACGAGTCAAATTGTAGTATCACCACCTATTTTGCAGTAGTATCAAAGTGATCCAAACAGAACTGAAAGCAAAAATGAGATAGCAAAGAAGAGGCAGCAACAAATAGTCACAACTACGCCAGCTATGTCACTAGATGATAGAAATTTGTTGGATGCATTGGTAAGTACTGATTCTCTTATCCACTTAAATCGTATTGCTTCTAGTAATGGTCGTTGGGAAGGGAAACAGGAATGCTGTACAAACACAACAACAACACAAGGCAAGCATAGTTAAAGCACAAGAGGAAACTACACTCGATACACAACACTTGCCAAATCCAAGATTTTCTGAATCGCAAGAAGCAGCAGACGTGATTCAACATGCTACAGGAAATAATGTGCAACAACACCATCGCTCAAGTGATCACCATACTTCTAATTCTTTAGCAATACATTCAGAAGATGCAAAGCAATAGCAGACTACAAAGGCGATACAAATTTCTTTGGATCCTACCTCATTTAGCACAGGTCCTACAAACAAAAGAAGCGGACAACAAACAGTGGTGGCAACTTTACATATAGAGGCTGCCTTGGTGGCACTTGATAATGCCAAAAATATCCCACAACCTGTGAAAATTTGGAGAGAATTTTTTGAACAGGGAGAAGAAGATGAAATGTTACAACAATGTAGGGACGAAGTGGCAAGAAAAGGTGATCTATCACCTATGCATAGCGGAAAAAGCAAGAAGTCGCGCACAAGGGATACGAGTTGGGACGGGAGAGTAAATGAAGAAGCAAACATAAGGAGACTCCCAATGAGAAGTGCAAAACAACAACAAGTCATTCAAACTACATCTACAAAGTCCAATCATTCGAAGAAAAAAGTATGATTTTTGAATACTTTTTGAAAAGAGTTGTGGACGAAGTCAAGATTCTACAAATTGAAGATTTCACAAGTGTAGAGAAAAGAGAGCACCCTGGTGGTTTCTTCATATTTTTATTTTACCATCACATCAGTATAGTTCTATGTAATATCATCACAGAGTATGATATAAACTCTGTTATGATCATAGAGTACCTAGTTCTAGCTAGTTCTTTCTTTTTGCATGCTTGCTAGAGAGGTTATTTATGCCTCAATAGGATTAGTACAATAAGGTTAGCCGGTTGAGTTATATGGGTAACAATATCGGTGCTATTATACCCCTTATTTGTACTTTTTCTATTGGTTGTATTTTCGTTTCTTTTATGTTATTAATAAAAAAACCAACCCTAGGCACTTGCCTTGGGTGCCCAAAAAAAGTTTGTTTATTTATGAAATAAAAAAAGAGGAAAAAGAGTCTTGTTGTCAAAAATAGTTTTATTTGTCCGAGCTACGTCAGTTTGATTCTCACATGGTGTAAGATACCTAGGCAACCCCCAACGGGCCCAACTTTATTTTTACAAAAAATAACCAAAAATGAACTGGATTTTTTTTTTTGACTAGTAAATAAAGTAGTTTTTGTCAAAATTAGTTGTGTGCCCCTAAAGGGGCGCCGAAAGGCTATTTCTGCAAGAACAAACGCCTTGTATTATTTTCAATTTTTTGACCGGTAGTAGGCAAAACCTTAAAATCTTCCCCCCGAAGTGCTGAAAAGTCGTATTTACAAGGTCGGGGTTTCATTTTTGAAATGAAAATTTCAAAATCCTTTGTTTTAAGTCCAATAAATCTTGATTTTTTAATCACCTTAATAAATGTGCAAAATGAGCACAAATCAAAATTTTCTAATCTCAGCCATGAATAAAATCCCTTTGGAGCTAAACATGTGGTTGAATGATCTAGGTGAAGCGTGACAAAAGAGGGTCAACACGCACTTGGGCGTCAAATAATGGAAGACCTCCACCACCTCCGAGGGGATTTAGCACGCAAGCCTCCAGCGAGACCGAATGATGTTCCCCGGGCCCCAGGAGCATTAAAGACTTTAATGTATTCATGATTGTTCAAATATGTTGGTCTATTTGAGAGTCAGTATTTCTTTTATTCAAAGTTCATAAAAGATTGTCGAATCAGTCATTTTCATTTTAAGTAGGAGTCAGTTGTTTCCAGTTGAGTCGGAGTCTGTTAATTTTAGTAGTTGTGATCAAATGCTTTACTTTTTGAAAATTGAAGAAAGTCTTCTTAAATATTTCTTGTATTTATTAGCCAGAACTATGGTCGGTCTAATTCATGTAGGGTCATGATACGTAGGCAATCTCCATAGGATTTGACCATAACCAAATAAAGAAAAGGAACATGAGAGAAACGGTGGTAAAATAAAGAAATGAGAGATGTAGGAAAAGAAAAATGAGAGGAAAGAAGAAAAAGAAAAGAAAAAACAAGAGTGAAAAGAAATATGACACAGAATAAGAGCCGTGATGACGCAAGAAATCACGTTTGTGCATCATAGAAATGGATAACTGCTTAGGTGCATTCATCTCTAAACATGTGGCCACCTATGTGTTGAAACCTAACCACTAACCAGTGTTGGTGTTGTCTTTCCTATATTCAGACAGGTGGTTAGTTCTTGCGGCATTTTGGCAGCCCACTCCTACAACACTTGGTCTAAGAGCAAGCATATCATGGCCAATCAAGAAACCGATGCCAGCATCATTGACCCCTAGAAAGAGGTAGAGGAATTGGGTGTTAATGCAATGAAGGAGGAAATGTACAAACTGAAACACCAAATGGCTGAAATGTATCAGGCATGGGTGAGAGGGCAGCCACCACCATCCTATCATGCTAATCCGACCTTCATCCCACTGTTGGCTCAATCACATTATCATTCCACCATTGAATCACCCCCAACTTTCCCCGTCTACCCACAATACCAGGGTACGACCTCTCAAGCACCCCTAGCTCCACTACCCAAAGTTGTTTCTAAGCCCTCCCCCCTACCAATTGCTCCCATTTATGTGGCACCTCCTCCCCCCACGCTCCACATATCATCAAGTGAGCCTTTACTTCAAGCTCATGACAATCAGTACTACCTACCAGACCCCCCTTACAAAGACTATGAACCTTACTCGTATGCTCCCTGTTTTGAAATCCCGGCGGAGGTTGAAAACCATTTAAAATCCCGAGCCGGAAGAGGTGCTCAGAAAGGTCAGAAGTTTAGAACAATCGTTCCGAGATATGGGAGGGTTAGGTAGCCAGGTGAGTGTGGCATTCAAAGACCTTTGTTTATTCCCATATGTGCAGTTTCCTCCGGGTTTTAAGATACCTAAGTTTGACTTATATGATGAACATGGCGATCCAGTCATGCATCTAAGGGGTTTTTGTAGCAAAATGAGAGGAGCGGGAGGAAAGGATGAACTTCTAATGGCATACTTCAGTCAAAGTTTAAATGGGTCGGCATTGGAATGGTACACCCAGCAGGATCATGCTCGATGGTATACTTGGGATGACCTAGAACAAGCATTCGCCTGTCACTTTCAATATAATCTTGAAATTGTCTTGGACCGTCTGTTTTTGATGAAACTGGAAAAGAAACACAAGGAGAGCTTCAGATAATACGGTTTTCGTTGGAGGGAATAGGAAGCAACGGTCGACCCCCCAATGAAGGAGAGTGAGATGGTAGATTACTTATTACAATTTTTGGAGCCTACATATTTTGGTCACCTGGTATCGGAGGTAAGAAAATCCTTCGATGAGGTGGTTAAAATGGGAAGTATGATCGAGGAAGGACTCAAATCCAACAAGATCATGAGTTACTCTACAATCAAAGCAACCACTCAGGCTATCCAAAGTGAAACTAGGGGAATATTTGGAAAGAAGAAGAAGGAAGAAGTAGCGACAGTTGAGTCAGGAACTTGGTTCAGGCCCCGGACTCCATCCCATTACAACCAATCCCGTTCGCATCACAAAACATACCCACACACTCCATATGGCCCACCACAACACTACTACCCTCCTCAGAACCCCGCTTCTCAGTCCATCATGCACAAACATATACCCAACCTCCCGCCCATGCACAATGGCGTGCGCCAGCTCCACAAAATAATTACCCACCTCCACCAAATAACTACCTTCCAAGAGCCTACCAACAACCCCCAGACTAGCTTTTCGAGCCAACAAAGCTCTAAAGACTGAGAGGGTGCAGAAGAAGAAAACTTTCACACCACTGGGAGAATCATATACCAACTTGTTCCACAGATTGAGGCAGCTAGACATGTTGAGTCCGATAGAAGCAAAGTTGCCAAACCCTCCCCCGAGAAAATTAGACTATTCTGTCAGCTGTGAGTACTGTTCTAGTGACCCGAGGCATGATACCAAAAAGTGTTGGCATCTGAAGAATTCCATCCAGGAACTTAGCGACCCCCACCGGATTGAAGTGCTAGCCCCAGAAGCACCCAACATTAATCAAAACCCGCTGCCTGCTCATCAAGAGACAAATATGATTGAGATAGTGACAAATGAGGAGAGCGTAGAAAGCCCTCATAAACTGTAATGATGATCAAATCCAGTGAAGTCAAGCCAAGTGAGAATTTGAGAGGTGAGAAGTCAGTGATCAAGATGAAGGAAATAGATAGCAAACCTATTGTGGTGGTTCAAGGGGAGTCATCAAGCATGGTTGCACTGAAGCAAGAAAAGGCAAAAGTGATAGTACACGGGGCAGCTAAGGAACCCATCATAGTTATAGAAGGCGCTCGCATAGAGCCTGTAATCGTAAAACCAGTAATTCAGCCATAAATCGTCAACAACAAAGTCGTTCCTTGGAGATATGAACAAGAAATAGTGATGTACCAAAAGGAAGGAAGTTAGAGAAGACGTTTGTGATGAACACGGTCAGGGAAATACTTCGCCCCTGATGAGTTAAGGAAAAGCATGATCCCCAAGGATAACCCAGAATCGGTAAAGAAAGCCGTATCAAAAAAAAATTGATGAAACTTTTGAACAAGGCCCATGTTCCTGACAAGATAATAGTGAATCACTTGAAGAAGATTGCAAACAAGATATTCGAGGTAAATCAGGTCACTTTCTCTGACGATGAGTTGCCCTTGGAAGGCACTGAGCATAATCGGGCCCTTTATTTCACCGTGAAGTGTGAAGATGTTGTGGTCACTCGAGTTCTAGTCGATAACGGGTCTAATGCGAATATTTGCCTGCTCTCCACCCTAAATATGCTGAAGGTGGACGGTGAAAGGATCCACAAGAATAATATTTATGTTCGAGGGTTCGATGGCGGGGGCAAATAATCAGTGGGGGATATAGTGTTGGAGCTGACCATAGTTCCCGTTGGGTTCACCATGGAGTTTTAAGTGATGGATGTGGTAGTTTCTTATAATTTGTTGTTGGTCAGACCCTGGATTCACACTGCCAAGGCAGTGCCTTCTACCTTGCACCACATGGTGAAATTTGAATGGTATCGACAAGAAATAGTGGTGCATGGAAAAGACCATATGCATGCTCGCACTGATGCTATCGTGCCCTTCATTGAAGTCGATGATGATAAAGGGCCCTAGGTGTATCAAGTTCATGATTCGGTAACAGTGAACAAGGTCCTAGAAGGGGAGCATGTTCCAACACCAAGGTTAGCTACTGCAACGATTATGTTGGCGGTTGAAATTCTAAAGAATGGGTTTGTTCCTGGAAAAGGTTTGAGGGCCTCACTTCAGTGTGCCATACAGCCGGTGTCTCTTCCCGCGAACCTAGAGACTTTTGGTTTTTGGTTCAAGCCTACAAGTGCAGATATCAAGAGATCCAGAAAGATGAGAAAGAAAGCATGGGCCTCCCTAAGCCTGTGCCTTGCCTTTGCAAATCATTTGTGAAACCTGATGCCAAGATGTTTTTGACAACAAAGAGTGCCAATGCTGCGGTTGACCCTGACAAAGCGTTACTCGAGAGGTTTGAAAAGTTGTTTGAAAACGTGAACATGGTGGAGGCCGAGGAAGGAACAAGCAAGGCAGATGTGCAGTTTGTGGGACACCGTGCAAGAGTCAACAACTGGGAAGCTACTCCTCTTCCCACTCGGAAGGAGTCTTGGTAGTCTACTTTGATTTTTCTTTCAGTTTAATCTGGATTATCTCCAGGGTTGTAATTCAGATATTATGTTCCGTCCGTTTGGATATTTAAACCCTGTTATCTTTCCAATTTCAATGAAATGCAATTTCCCTTTTCCTTAGTGCTAATAGCTTTCATTTTTCTTTGCTTTTCTTTTCTCTTTTGTACATCTATTTCTATGCTGGCTCAAATGATCTGACATGCATAAGGAATCTTCGGCTCAGTCTTAAAAATCGGTCTAATTCAGAAGTAATAATTCAAGAAATAGAACATGAGGATGAGACAGAATATGATGAGGAAAGAGCATTGGATGAAATTAGTAAAGAGTTGAGCCATTTTGAGGAGAAACCCAAGCCAAACATGAGCGATACAGAGGCAGTCATAGGGGACCCAGATAACATTAGAGAAACCAAAATAAGTGTCTATCTGGAGCCACAACTTAGGGGAGAAATAATTGAAGTGCTGCTTTAATACAAGGATGTTTTTGCATGGTCTTACAATGATATGCCAAGGTTGAGCACTGACTTGGTAGTTCACAAATTGCCCACCGACCCAGCCTCCCCTCCTATCAAACAAAAGTTTAGAAAGTTTAAAATTGATGTGAGCATGAAAATCAAAGAGGAAATTACCAAGAAATTTGTGGCCACTGTCATCCGAGTCATGCGATATCCCACATGGCTAGGCAATGTCGTGCCTATGACAAAGAAGGATGGTAAAACAAGGGTATGCGTTGATTATCGTGACCTCAACAAAGCAAGCCCAAAGGAAAATTCCCCACTTCCAAACATCCACATATTGATTTACAATTGTGCAAAGCATGAGATTGGGGTAGATTGTTACGTAGGTTACCACCAGATATTAGTGGATGAGGAAGATGCGGAGAAAAATGCATTTATCACACCATGGGGAACGTACTGCTACAGGTTCATGCCCTTTGGTCGTAAAAACTTTGGGGCAACCTATATGAGGGCGATGACAACTATCTTTCACGATATGATACATAAGGAGATTGAGGTCTATGTGGATGATGTATTTGTGAAATCCAGAAAGCAATCCGACCATGTCAGAGTTTTGAGGAAATTCATCCAGAGGCTCCGCAGGAATAATCTCAAAGTCAACCCAGGGAAATGTGCATTTGAGGTCCCCTCAGGGAAGTTGCTAGGGTTTATAGTCAGGCGCCGAGGCGTTGAGCTAGATCTATCGAAGAGGCCATACAGGAACTACCACCTCCGAGGAAAAAAATAGAGGTGATGAGCCTGTTAGGGAGATTAAATTACATCAGTTAATTCATTGCTCAGCACACGACAACCTGCAAGCCTATCTTTATATTGTTGAGAAAGGATGCTGCAGTTGGATGGACGGGAGAGTGCCAGGGGGATTTTGTTAAAATAAAGGAATATTTGTCAAACCCTCTGGCATTGGATCCGTCGGAACTAGGAAGGCATTTGATACTATATTTGACAGTCTTGGACAACTCATTCGGATGTGTGTTGGGTCAGCATGATGTCATTAGGAGAAAAGAGCAGGCCATATACTGCCTTAGCAAGAAATTTACAGTCTACGAGGTCAAGTATACTTATCTTGAAAGGACAAGTTGTGCCCTGACTTGGGTAGCCTAGAAGTTGAAACATTACTTGTTATCATAAACCACTTACCTCATCTCACATCTGGACCCGTTAAAGTACATTTTTCAGAAGCCCATGCCCACAGGGAGTCTTGCAAAATGGCAAATCTTGCTCACTTAGTTCGATATCGTTTACGTGACTAGGATTGCAATGAAAGCACAGGCGTTGGCTGACCATTTAGCCGAGGATCCAATAGACGAAGAATATGAACCTTTAAAGATATACTTCCCGGACGAGGAAGTAATGCATATTGATAAAGTGGAACAGGGCGAGAAGCCGGGATGGAAATTAGTTTTTGATGGGGCTGCCAACATGAAAGGCGTCAGGATAGGAGCAGTATCATTGACGAAGCATGGCACCATTACCCAGTTACGACTCATATCCGCTTCTATTACACCAACAATATGGCAGAATATGAGGTATGTATTTTGGGTTTGAGGTTAGCGGCAGACATGGGTGTTCAGAAAGTCTTGGTCTTGGGATATTTGGACCTTCTAGTACACAAAATTCAAAGGGAGAAACAAGAGATTTAAAGCTCATACCATACCGGCAATGCTTGCACGATCTTTGTCAACGATTCTAGTCATTAGAGTTCAGGCACATCCCAAGAATTCACAACGAGGTTGATGATGCCTTAGCTACTTTGGTGTCAAAGTTACATCATCCGGATAAGGCTTACGTTGACCCAATTCATATCCAGGTTCATGATCAATATTCTTATTGTAATATGGTGGAAGAAGAGCTTGACGGTGCACCGTGGTTTCACGACATCAAAGAATATATCAGGACGTGTGTGTATCTAGTGCACGCCATAAGTGACTAGAAGAGGACAATCCGTCGTCTATCAAATGGGCTTTTCCTCAGCGGAGGGGTGATATACAAAAGAACACTGGATCATGGGTTGTTGAGATACGTAGATGCTGGGCAGGCTACAACCATCATGAATGAAGTGCATTATGGAGTCTGCGGGCCGCACATAAGGGGATTTTTTTTGGCAAAGAAGATTCTCCGGGAAGGGCATTATTGGCTCACCATGGAGCGAGATTGTATCAGTTTCAAGCGCAAATGTCACCAGTGTCAGCTGCATGGAGACTTGATTCACTCCCTTCCATCTGAATTGCATACAAGGTCTGCACCATGGCCCTTCGTTGCTTGGGGCATGGATGTCAATGGGCCCATCGAGACAGTAGCTTCAAACGAACACAGGTTCATCTTGGTTACTATTAATTATTTTACCTAGTGGGTCGAAGCCAAAACCTTCAAAGCAGTGACCAAGAAAGCCATGGTCGATTTTGTATATGCAAATATCATTTGTCGGTTTGGAATCCCGAAGACCCTCATCACTGATAATGGAGAAAATCTCAATAGTCATTTGATGAAAGAGGTATGTCAGCAGTTCAAGATTTCACATCGCAATTCCACCCCATACCGCCCCAAGGCTAATAGAGTAGTCGAGGCATCAAATAAGAAAATAAAAGAGATACTTCGCAAAATGGTGGAAGGGTCCAGGCAGTGGCATGAGAAGTTACCCTTTGCATTGCTAGGCTATCGCACCACTGTTCGCACTTCGGTAGGGGCAACTCCATATTTGTTAGTGTATGGCACATATGCAACCATCCCAACTGAAGTTGAAATTCCACCCTTCGGATTGTCGTCGAAGTAGAAATTGATGATGAAGAATTGGTCAAAACCCGTTTGGAGCAATTAAGTCTGATTGATGAGAAATGATTGGCAACAGTATGTCACAGCCAGTTGTATCAACAAAGAATGGCCAGAGCATATAATAAGAAAGTGCGTCCAAGAAGGTTTGAAGTGGGTCAGCTAGTATTGAAACGCATCCTCCCTCACCAGGCAGAGGAAAAGGGCAAGTTCGGCCCAAACTGGCAAGGATCGTTTGTTGTGTCAAAAGTGTTGTCTAACGGGGCATTGTATCTAACATATATTGATGGCAAGTGCGTGGAAATGGCCATCAATTCAGATGCAGTTAAGAGATACTATATATGATTTACTTTTTTTCAAATTAGTGTCTATACTTGGCATGTTTTCTTGTACTTAACATGTTTTAGAGATTGAAATCACGAAGGCATTTTATTCAGCTATCTAAAAACTTTACCCTTTGCTAACCCTTTTGGTCGTTAATTACTTTCTTTTCATACCACTCTTTCGGAATCAGTAATAAAAGTCATAAACGCAAGTGTGAGAAGGCAGTGAAAGGAAAAAATGAAAAGAATGAAAAAAATGAAAAAAAAAGAAAAAGAAAAAACAAGAAAAGAAAAGAGAAAAAGAGAAAAAGAGAAAAGAAAAAAACAAAACAAAGAAAAGAAAAAAAAAGAAAAGGAGAAAGAAAAAGGAAAACAGACAAACAACAACAAAAAGAAGGAAAAGTCAGGAACTACGTTTGACCTAATTCCTTTTAAAAAGGATACGTAAACATCCACACGGCTCAGTCATATTCGAATAAAATCCAAAGGCCCCAAGCAAGAAACTGGGGCAGAAATTTTGTTTGTTATAATAAATTAGATTTCGAAAGTTGTAAATTCTTAACCCATGGGAATTATTTTGAGCCTTTTATACCCCTTTGTTTCTAACGTTATCCAAAAGCCTACATTACAGTCCAAAGAAAGACCTTCTGATCAGTCTTTAAGAAATGTCGAGGCAAGCAAGAAGAGGTGGGCCATACCCCGGGACAAAACTCTAGTTCAAGTAGGAAAATAATAAAAATGAGAGAGTGTTATTGGTAAAAACCCTCACGAGCACTGTAAGGCGATGAGAGCTGAGAGAAATGAAAATGAGAGAATCTTATCGGTGAAAACCCTGACATGCACCATAAGGCGAAGTCAAGTCAAGAAGCAACAACTGGAAAAAAGGCTACTGCTGGAAATCATCTCAGAACACTGTACGTCAAGAAAAGATAGGATTTGGTTAAAGGAATTTGGTTAAAAATGGTCACAACAACAAAGCATGGCAACGAAGGCTGATCATCTGGAAGAATGGGTCGACTAAGCCGAAGTGCATGTCATGATCATGAAAACAAGCTGTTCCTTCACAAATAAGTTTATTTTCTTCTCATCTCCATAGTCGCCAAATTTGGAATTCTTTTATTATAAAACAATTGGGAGTCATTGCATTTCATTTTCTTTCGTGTCTCAAAAGTCATTTTTTGCAAGCAGAAGAGAAATTTCAAAGCTTACTACCATCTCCCGAATGGCAAAGCACATGCCGGTCAAAAACGTAACAAACGTAGCAAAGGTTGAAACACCAAGGGGAAGGATCCATGAAAGTTTCGATAGTAAAATTGACTCGAGAGGCAAGAATTTTAGCAAGAGGGTCAGAAGTGCAATACAAAGATGGGGGAGCTGAGTAAAGCCACAAGGGTGAGGGGGTCAGTCGAGCATAGTAAATTGACTTGATAATCCTAGGAAAGATGTAAGAATTATGGCAAAAGGGCTAGGAGTGTAACACAAAAACGGGGAGCAAAGTAAGGCCATAAGGGTTCGGGGGTTAGCCAAGCAACTCAGGCAATTCATCATCATCACAGAAAATTAAACATAATGGAACACGACAGTGGGGAGGCCGTTTTCAACAAGAATGCCACAAGTTAACCACCACTTTTCAAACTGATAAGTTTTCTTTGATTGATACAGGGGCAGAAAATTCCCCAAGGTCCTAAGGGAGGCCATCCACAGGGGAAGGCAGGCACATGGCAGGTATGATCAAAAATCTCAGGGCCCACATGGAAAATAAGACCCAGTTAAAACTCAATAAGGAACATAACCTGACATAAATATTCTCTCCGGTAAGAATCGTCAGGACTCGCCTGAATAATAAGATGAAACTTTAGTTAGCAATCCCTAGCAGAGACAACCGAAAGTTATAAGGGGCATGCAATTTGAAATTCTCAAGACCCTCCTGAAAATGGGACTCAGTTTAAAACTCAAACAGGCACAGGTGACATGGGCAGGCACAAACACATTCCCTAGTAATAGTCGTTGGAACCCTCTTGAACAATGGGACAAAACTTTAATCAGAAATCCCCACAGAGACAACCAAGAGTTAAAAGGGGCGTGGAATTTGAAATTCTCAAAACCCTCCTAAAAATGATGGAATATTTTTCAAATTGCAACTTTTGGTAATCAGGCGCCCACCTGAAGAAGAAGGGAATATATTTCAAATTTCAAGTCTCGGTAATCAAGCGCCCACTTGGAGAACAAGAGAATATTTTTCAAGTTTCAAGTTTTGGTGATGAGGCACCCACCTAGAGAACAAGGGAATACATTTCGAATTTCAAGTCTTGGTAATCAGGCGCCCACCTTGAGAACAAGGGAATATTTTTCAAGTTACATGTTTTAGGTAATCAGACGCCCACCTGGAGAACAAAGTAATATTTTTTAAGTTGTAAGTTTTGGTAATCAGGCGCCCACTTGGAGAACAAGGGAATATTTTTAAAATTAAAAATTTTAAAAAGTTTAAAATTTTAAACTTTTTAGTAACAAAAAAAATTCTTAGTAGGTGCTTGATTTTTATTATTAAAGCTTGCAACTCGAAAAATATTCCCTTGTTCTCCATGTGGGCGCCTGATTACTAAAACTTGCAACTTGAAAAGTATTCCTCTGTTCTCCAGGTGGGCGTCTGATTGCCCAAAACTTGCAACTTGAAAAATATTCCCTTGTTCTCCAGGTGGGCGCCTGATTACCAAGACATTAAATTTGAAATGTATTCCCTTGTTCTCCATGTGGGTGCCTAATTACCATAACTTGCAACTTGAAAAATATTTCCTTGTTCTCTAGGTGGGCGCCTGATTACCAAAACTTGCAATTTGAAAAATATTCCCTTGTTCTCCAGGTGGGCGCCTGATTACCAAATTTGCAACTTCAAAAATTGATAAATTTTATGTTAAAATATTCAAATTATGTATTAAAAACTATGAATCTTGATACCAATATTTCTATGGTTGACTTTGGTCAATATTTTAGATAAATGGACCCGGACCCGTGATGTGACAGTCCCGAAAGGTCCGTAATGAAATTTGGGACACGAGCGTATTTCCGGAATCGAATTCCGAGTTCCCAGGCCCGAGTTTGGAGCTTTTTGTGAAATTGTTTTATAAATATGCTTAAGGAAAAATGAAAATAGAAATTAATCAAAAATAATGGTATCGGACTCGTATTTTTATTCCAACGCACGGTACAAGTCTTAAATGAAAATTTAAGACCATTTACCTTATTACCATTTCGTTGTAATTATTCTTTATCATTTAGATTATCATTTGATTTAGTGTGTTTCTTTGTTCTCTAGGTGGGCGCCTAATTACCAAAACTTGCAACTTGAAAAGTATTCCCTTGTTATCCAAGTAGGCGCTTGATTACCAACACTTGAAGTTGCAAGTTTTGGTAATCAGGCCACCTGGAGAACAAGGGAATACATTTCAAATTTCAAGTCTTGGTAATCAGGCGCCCACCTAGAGAACAAGGGAATATTTTTCAAGTAGCAAGTTATAAGTAATTAGGCGCCCACCTGGAGAACAAAGGAATACTTTTCAAGTTGCAAGTTTTGGTAATCAGGAGCCCACCTAGAGAACAAAGGAATATTTTTCAAGTTGCAAGTTTTGGTAATCAGGCGCCCACCTGGAGAATAAGGGAATACTTTTCAAGTTGCAAGTTTTGGTAATCAGGCGCCCACTTGCAGAACAAGAGAATGTTTTTCAAGTTTCAAGTATTAGTAATCAAGTGCCCACCTGCAGAACAAGGGAATACATTTCAAGTTGAAAATTTTGGTAATCAGCCTCCCACGTAGAGAACAGGGGAATACTTTTCAAATTTCAAGTTTTGGTAATCAGGCTCCCACCATGAGAACAAGGGAATACATTTCAAATTTAAAGACTTGGTAATCAGGCGTCCACCTGGAGAATAATGGAATATTTTTCAAATTCAACTTATGGTAATCAGGTGCCCACCTGAAGAAGAAGGGAATATATTTCAAATTTCAAGTCTCGATAATCAGGCGCCCACTTGAAGAACAAGAGAATATTTTTCAAGTTTCAAGTTTTGGTAATCAAGCACCAACCTGGAGAACAAGGGAAAACTTTTCAAATTTCAAGTCTTGGTAATCAAGCGCCCACCTTGAGAACAAGGGAATATTTTTCAAGTTGCAAGTTTTGGGTAGTCAGGCGGCCACTTGGAGAACAAAGGAATACTTTTCAAGTTACAAGTTTTGTAATCAGGCGCCCACCTGGAGAACAAGGGAATTATTTTCAAGTTGCAAGTTTTTGTAATCAGGCGCCCACCAGGAGAACAAGGGAATATTTTTCGAGTTGCAAGTTTTGGTAATTAGGCGCCTGGAGAACAAGGAAATACATTTTAAATTTCAAGCCATGGTAATCAGGAACCCACCTGGAGAACAAGGGAATACTTTTCAAGTTGCAAGTTTTGGTAATCAGGCGCCCACTTGCAGAACAAGAGAATGCTTTTCAAGTTCCAACTTTTAGTAATCAGGTGTCCACCTTCTGAACAAGGGATTACATTTCAAGTTGCAAATTTTGGTAATGAGGCGCCCACCTAGAGAACAAAGGAATACTTTTCAAATTGCAAGTTTTGGTAATCGGGCGCCCACCTGCAGAACAAGGGAAAACATTTCAAATTTCAAGTCTTGGTAATCAGGCGTCCACCTCGAGAATAATGGAATATTTTTCAAATTTCAAGTTATTGTTATCAGGCGCCCACCAAAAGAAGAAGGGAATATATTTCAAATTTCAAGTATCGCTAATCAAGCGCCCACTTGGAGAACAAGAGAATATTTTTCCAGTTTCATATTTTGGTGATGAGGCACCCACCTAGAGAACAAGGGAATACATTTCAAATTTCAAGTTTTGGTAATCAGGCGCCCACCTTGAGAACAAGGGAATAGTTTTCAAGTTACATGTTTTGAGTAATCAGGCGCCCACCTGGAGAACAAAGAAATACATTTCAAGTTGAAAGTTTTGGTAATCTAGCGCCCACCTGGAGAACAAAGAAATATTTTTGAAGTTGCAAGTTTGGTAATCAGGCGCCCACCTGGAGAACAAGGGAATATTTTTCAAATTGCAAGTTTTGGTAATCAGGCTCCCACCTGGAGAACAAGGGAATATTTTTCAAGTTGCAAGTTTTGGTAATTAGGCGCCCACCTAGAGAACAAGGGAATACATTTCAAATTTCAAGTCTTGGTAATCAGGCGCCCACCTGGATAACAAGGGAATATTATTCAAGTTGCAAGTTTTGGGTAATCAGGCACCCACCTGGAGAACAAAGGAATACTTTTCAAGTTGCAAGTTTTAATAATCATGCGCCCACATGGAGAACAATGGAATATTTTTTGAGTTGCAAGTTTTGGTAATTAGGCGCCTACTTGGATAACAAGGGAATACTTTTCAGGTTGCATGTTTTGGTAATTAGGCACCCACCTGGAGAACAAGGGAATACATTTCAAATTTCAAGTCTTGGTAGTCAGGCGCCCACCTGGAGAACAAGGGAATATTTTTCAAGTTGCAAGTTATAGGTAATTAGGCGCCCACCTGGAGAACAAAGGAACACTTTTCAAGTCGCAAGTTTTGGTAATCAGGCACCCACCTAGAGAACAAGGGAATATTTTTCATGTTGCAAGTTTTGGTAATCAGGCGCCCACCTGGAGAACAAGGGAATATTTTTCAAGTTGCAAGTTTTGGTAATCAGGTGCCCGCTTGGAGAACAAGGGAATACTTTTCAAGTTACAAGTTTTGGTAATCAGGCGCCAACTAGAGAACAAGGGAATATTTTTAAAGTTTGAAGTTCGAGTAATCAGGTGCCCACCTGCAGAACAAGGGAATACATTTCAAGTCCAACTATTCAGCATCAAACGTGGAAGAAGAGAAAACAAGAAGTTATAGGAAGAAATACAAGTCAACAAGAAACTCTACGGGAAGAAATACAAGGAAACAAAGAAACAAGGATCAAGAGCAAGATTGAAAACATAGATAGGTTCTTTTGTAATCCATAGTTCATAGCTTAGACTGGCTTCTTTTATTTTCACAATGTGTAATAAGGGGGTCTAGCAGCGGTAGCAGCAGCAACAGTGAGATCACAGCTTCGGTAGTCCCAGCTACCAAACATTCCTAAACTACACTGACCTTATTCCTCTTTAGCCGAGGATATGTAGGCAACGCCTGAAGTAGAGTGCGGTCAAGCTTTTCAAAACGCTTCTCATGGAGAGTTAAGCGGTAAAAAAGCTCTCATGGTTGCTCACTTATCTTTGCCCGAAAACCTTTCGTGTCTCCCGAGCAAAGAGGGGCAGCTGTGAGCATGTGATTTTTGCCTAGCTTAAATTACTCTTTTAAATTCGTAAAATTAGGATTTTTCTTTATCTGTGTGATTTTAGAATTTAATTGCATAATTGTGTGTTTGCTTGCATGTTGAGTGCATTTTAATTCCAAAAAAATAAAAAAATAGCATTTTGCATTTAGGATACAAGTATTAACATTTTTAGTTTCAGTGATTAATTAATAGCATGGAAAAATAAAAAATAATAAGATCGGTTCTTTTTGAATTTTTACTTTTGAAGTTTCAAATTTGTTTTAATTTCCTTTTAAATTAGGATTGAGTTAATTTGGAATTTAATTAGCTTAATTTTAGATTTAAATCAAGTCTTTGCTATTTGTAATAATAATTTGGTATTTATTAAAATTAAAATTATTAGCTAAAAATAAATAAGAAAGAAAGAAATGTGAAAATGTGGTCTTGTTTAAAAGACCAAAATCTGGGCTAGTTTTAATTAAAAACCAGCCCAAACACCCCAACTCTGACCCAAACCCGTCTCAAGAAACCCAACCCAAACACACCTCTCACAAAACAACATCGTTTTGCCATGTAAATCACAGCTCTCCATTGCCCTTGATCCAACGGTATCAAAGCTGGGGTGCAACGCATATATAATTGTTTCACCCCTACCCCAGAACCAAACATGGTACCTTATCTGAATGGCCCAACCCTAATCCCACCACCCTACGCCCTCCGCCGCCAGCCGGAAATCGCCTCCGCCAGCGGCGATTGTCCAATGGCCGTGAAAACTACACCCCTATTTCATCTCATTCTCCTCTTTCCAAAAATCAGCACCCCAGCTTTCAAATATCAGTCGATTTTCTCGAATACTTGAATTAGTGATCGCCGCCTCCACCATCCACGGTGGCGCCGATGCAAATCGCCTCCAAAACAGCACCATAGCTTTCCGTCTTTCTCCCTATTACCAATCAATGCTTAGTTTTCCTCAAAACCCCTCTAAACCCTTCGAATATTCGTTTGAATCTACAAACCCTAGCTGCCGCCTTTGTTCTCTGGTGGCGGCGCCACCCTCAAAACTCACTGAAATAACACCCCACAACGTTCTAGACCTTCCCTTCCCAAACCTAAACCAATTTCCCCAAAGTCTAGCTATAATTGTACGATTTTAGATCTAGGGTTGCGATATGAGCTGGTCGAATATTTGAAGGATTGCCAGTGTTCGAATTGGGTTCCAAATAAGGATATGTGCTTGTTCTTGGAAAGAACAAGCACATAACATTATTTAGGATTTGATTAAGGTTAGTCCAAGCTAAGACCAAAATCAATAAGTTCCCTCCTTGTTTTTTATTTTTATTTCATTTCGCATGTGATATTCCCTCCTTGATCAATTTTTGGTTTTTTCCTTCATGTTAATTGATTTAGAAAACTTAGTGTTTTAATTGATTCTTGTTTCCGTTGATTTTTTTATTCAATTTTGGTTCTGTTTTTTGCTATTAGTTTGATTTGGTGTTTGGTTTTGAATTGCCTTAAGATGCAATAGTTAAGGCCTTAAAGGTTCATAGGGCAATTTTGAGTATTGAATCTGGTTCATTTTGGCTTGATTTGATATTCTGCTGGTGTTTATTGCTTGAAATCACTCCTTGGATGATTTGATATCATTTCCTGGGTGTGGAATTCGTTGAAATTACTGTTGATTATTGCTCCCTGCTACTGCTTTCCATTTGCTACCTCCTGTCCTGAACTTCCCTTTGTTTTGGCCATATCCAGGTACATATTTAACCTCAAGTGTTGTATGAAGATTGGATACATATGTATGAATGAATTTGAAGAGAAATATTGAATAACTCCTTGTTTTTCACGTGAATCTGTTTTGATCCATATACTTAAACACTTAGTTCAATAGACTATCGTCTATTTTTGTACTAATTGTACTGTATGAACTGTTATTTTTTAGATCCACGTGAGCATTATGAGTAGAATACTAGTTGTAGTTAATTTCAATTTAGGCTGTTAGATTAACTTGAAGTTAAATATCAGTTTAAGATGCCGTTTGAAAGTAGAATCCAAAAGTAACATGTATGTTCATACTTGCAATTAAATGGGCCCTGTAGCTTAAACATAATATTAGCCTTAGTTTACTTATCGAATGCTTGTGATTACTCATCAGATATTTGCTTAATATAATAGCTACATCACATGTTTGTGTAAAAATGATTCAGGAACGAAATGAGAACGTCAGTAGTCACTTCCATTTTCAGTTTGTAATTGAGCTGTTTAGAATGTGTGTAATCTTTTGATGCTGCAATAGTTAATGTACATGAGTATGGGCCACTTGGGCTTTTCTTTACTTGTAGTCATTTTAAAGTCCTTAATTTCTGTCTCTCATTGTAATTGGGTCACTTGGACCCCAGGCCCAATATTAGCCACCGGGTTCCTATGATTGGGCTCACAAGGCCCCGATCTGGACTCTCGCATTCCAGTTGTCATGTTTCTTAAAGTTGGGTTTGCTTGTGGCATTTATCCCGGGACTTCAGAGGTCCAGCGTGTTATTTTCTACGAATGTGATTTTGGGCTTTGGCTTTAGGAATGGTTAGCATTGGACATTAAGCTAAAAGGCTTTCCTATTAATTGATTGCTATTTCTGTTGGCTAATTCCTTAATTTCCAGTTAGGTTCTGTATATTAAACGGCCCTCATGGATTAGTTTAGAAACACCTTAATTAGAATAGATTGGAGATGTGCCATATCAACCAATTGAATAGTTTGTGGCCCTCTAAGACATAGTTTGAATTTCCCTTTTCAAATTAGTGTGAGGTGCACTACGACAAACAAAATAACAAATTGTGTGGCCCTCATTAGTCATTTTCTAAAAAATATTTAGAACTCGGGATGTGCCATTTAGTGAATTTTCATGGCCCCTTGCAAAGTTGCTGATGCGTAGTTGCTTTAGGCGCGTTGTTCTAATAATTTACCTTCCTAAACTCGGATGCGCATTTATGTGACCCAAATCCAAATTCCAACGATGTTAAAATATGTCATAAGTCATGGGTGCATTTATGTGACGTGGTTCCATACATGTTTTGATAACGTTGCAATCTTCTTACAATTAAATAAAATATATTAAATTTAAGATCAGTTAAAATTTGCACATCTGTATAAAATACAATAAAATCAGATAATTAAGCCATATATAGAAGTTGAGAGACCGTGCTAGAACCACAGAACTTGGGAGTGCCTAACCCATTCTCCCGGGTTAACAAAATGCCTTACCCAGATTTCTGGCTCGCAGACTATATGACAGAGTCGAACTTTTCTCGATTCGGGATTTAAACCGATGACTTGGGACGCCATTAATTATCCCAAGTGGTGACTCTGAAAATCTCTTAAATAAATAAATCAAGTTTCGATCGTCCTTTAATTGGAAAAAAATTTATCTACGCCCTTCGCCGGGGTTGTAGATGTTAAAAAAGAGGTGTGACTCCATATAAGCTTTATCAAACGTTTCCTTCATTCGAGCCATCCTCGGCTCAATTTCCGAAACCAGAACTGATTCGCCAGCATGTCTTAAATCGGAACCAACATAGCACATAACCGTGCAATCAACTAATAAATAGCAACCTCCCCAACTTGACTCGAAGCCATATATCAAAATGCACAATAATTCTTAACGCATATAATTTATTATTGCCTTAATACCATAGTCAGATTAAACTCAATCCTTCATAAGCTTGTGGGAACACAAATCATCTAGAATTTTAACTTTTCTGCAATCTTGCATTCACTCACACAACAGTTAAGCCCACTCTCTAGGCGATCCAATCTAGATTTAAACACATTTTCTTCACTTGTAAATGAGATCTCCTAACATACACATAAGGATCACACCACTTTAGAACACTCCGCATGAGATAACCCACCTGTTTCGCCTTAATATAACATTTTTTGTATACCATCCACTGTCATACACATTACATAGTTACTCAACCTTACTGAGTCTAACTCACACCGCAACATGAAATTTACTTCACTCCCAACTAAGAGACATGAAAAGATTCTTCACGCGCCCATAACGCGAGGCTCAACATCCAGTCACAACGGAAATCAGGCACCCATTAGTTAATCTATCATCCAGTAGACCTCCATCGTTACTTCTAAGTCACATAAATACATCTCGTAGTATTAACATACTCATCACGTAGCTAACCAGCCGTCACTCCTACTATCAGGGAAAACACCGAACATATAAGTTCAAAACACTTGCTCACACAATTAGCACCTCGGTGCTCAAGCCATAGACAAATATTCGGCCTATAGTCCTCCAGACTAACCCAACATAAACTCACAGAGATTACATCTCGCACTTTGGTTGGGGAATCACAGGTCATCAAGGCACATATGATATTAAGTGCTCATGCACGCATACAAATGCGTGGAAGGAATTTCAAGAGTTTCTTTTCAAGCTGAATCAAGGACGCACGATAAGAATTCAAGAATGTGAAGTTTTCCTAAAGGTTCTGCAACCTCTCGAGGATAAATACAGACGTCTTTGTACTGATCCATGAGACTCTACTAAACCTGCTCATGACTCGTGAGACCTAGTAACTTAGGCTCTAATACCAACTTGTCACGACCCCAAACCGCCTCGGTCATGATGTCGCCTCTCGTGAAGACGAGTCCAGCCAACTAACCCAACTTGTCTTTGCAAAATAGATTAAACATGAATAAATAGCTCATATATGACTGAATAATATTAATTAGTGGTAATACAACCCAACACAGCCCTAATCGGGGTGTCACAAGTCATAGTGGTATCCAATTTCTGACACCATTGGTCCGACAAATCATCATTTTATATTTTTGAAAGATTCAACAATTTCCTTCTCAAATTCCATCCCAAATCACAAATCAAATGATGAATTCAATGATAGATTCATGTACTCTAGCCAAATCTAAGTTAGAATGACTTACCCCGATGAATTCCTTGGAAACCCTTCGAAAAATTGCCAAAATCCGAGCTCTCTAGGTCAAAATATCAAATAAAACCCAAAATCTCGTATTTATATAGTAATCTCCCAGATTTCCATCTCCGCAGCCGCACAAAATCGACCGCGACCGCGCAAAAACCAGCAGGGTCCGCGCAAAAATGACTGCAGCCGCACAAGTGTTTCTCTAGAATGACAGGCTTTAGTAGTTTGGCCATAACTTTCGCTACGGATTTCCAAATGCCTATTATAATATGTTTCTGGAAACTAGATTCAAAGAGCTACAATATGCATCTCAAAATTTCTTGTGTATCAAAAGATATGAGCTTCTAAAGTTGGATCAGTGGCCTAGCTCCTCCAGTACGGACCGCGCAAGCACGATCGCGCCCGCGGAGCCTCCCAGCACGGCAAACACAAATAAGATCGTGGCCTGTGGTAGTGGGTTCGAAAATTTGACCCTCCAGACCTCCAACAACTATATTTTAGCCTAAAAACACCCCGGAACCCATCCGGAACTCACCCGAGGCTCTCGCGACCTCAACCAAACATACCAACATAATCCATTACATTATTCAAACTTGTTCGAATCATCAAACACCTCAAACAACATCAAATTACTCAAAACTCATCAAATTAAAGCCTAAGTTCTTCTAAAACTTCCGAAACACGCATTCGATCAAAATCCAACCAAAATATCTTCGAATGACAAAAAATTTTGCACACATATCCTAAATCACATAAGAAGCTACAGCAACTCTCAGAATTCCATTCCGATCTTCGGATCAAAATCTCACCTATCAACCGGAATTCGCCAAAGTACTAACTTCGCCAATTTAAGCCTAGTTCTACTCTGGACCTCCAAAATAAATTTTGATCGTTCTCCTAAGTCACAAATCAACCCTCGAAGCTAACCAAATCACCGGAAATCACATCCGAACCCTCTAACTCATATGTCCACATCCTGTTGACTTTTCCAAACCAAACCTTCCTTAAAGAGACTAAGTGTCTCATTTCCTACCAAAACCTCTCCGGACCAACTCGACCACATATGATACAAATAGTGAAGCATAAAGAAGCTAAAAACGGGGAAAACAAAATGGTAACTCACGTGACAACAAGTCGGGTCGTCACAGTACGTTTGTTTGGACGATTTCTAAAACACTACTCCTCTACTGATTGTAAAAATATATCCACTTGTGGATTTAGTTTAGATTGATCCAGGATCAAATTTGCATCACCATACCTCTAAATACCCGCATGATACATATTATAGTGTAATTCATAGTCATGGATATATTTCAAATATCCCAAACTCATTTTATTGCCATGATAGTTCAATGCAAACTTTCTTATGTCATAGACCAGTATGTGTCGACTTTCTATGGAATATCAAATTCTTGACTACTTAATGTAGCAATAACAATATCTAGAATGATTAGAATGAGTTGTGGCACAACCTTATAATATATAACACATTTCGCAATCACTCCTCCATTTTCAAGCATTTATATCCTATTTATTCGTATGTCTATATGATATGAAAATTATAGCACATTTATTCATGAAATAAATCCAACTTGCAATATATTTTTGGTCATGTTCATCGATCGATTCACCTCATTATAGACCAACATATTAATGCATTCGTTTATGAACGATCATGTTTCTAAAAAACATACAAACACACTTTTAATGAAAAATTAAAGCCTTCCTTGCAATACCCTTTCACAAAAGTGATAAATATTATAAATGTTCAAGAAATAACAAATTATTTTTGGAAAAGTACGTAAACAACTTTCGAATTTGTAGTTTCATCACTAGTCATCATTAAGACTAAACAAGTAATGAATTTACCGACTATCATGTCAATATCCACTAATGATGGGTAGGGTTCAAAAATTATATCATGTACACATTACGCCTAACATTGACCTTTGTTATGCATAAGCTAAAAGCCTACATATTTAAATATTTCATCAACATATCATCCACATATAGTCAAGCAATGACTATATGATTTGAAGTATTTTTAACATAAACACACTTATTTTACACTCATTAAGTTTGAAATCATTTGACAATATTTTTTGGTCAGTTTTCGCATGCCATTACTTGAGTGCTTGTTTTAGTCCGTAAAGTGACTTAACAAATCGACACACTTTCTTTTCTTTTTCATGAACCACAAACCTTTCAAGTTGTTCCATATAAATTTCTTCCTCCAAATCTCCATTTAAGAAGGTTATCTTTACGCCCACCTGATGGATTTCAAGGCCAAACATATTTCTTCAAAAGGAGATTCATCTTCACCACCCTTGACATGTTGTTCGTGTCACAAAACACCAGAATTAATAAACAGTAAAATTTTTAATCTTCAAACCAATTTGACACAACTAGAATAAATAAACGGTGAAGTTTTTTAATCTTCAAACCGAATAGTAGCTTACGCAACAAACTTAACAAACGATGAAGATTTTACTCTTTAAACCGAATAATATCTGACACAACCAGATCTAATAAAGAGTAATATATGACACAACAAATAATGACAAAAATTTTGCTCTTCAACCCGAGTAAAAAGTCGGAGTAGAAAATCACTTAGATTTTAATCTACCCATGAGTAAAGTCACTTAGACTTTAATCTCTGACAAATGAATAGAAAGTGACGAAGACTTTAATCTCAACAAACGAGTAGAATATCATGCATATTTTACTCAGGAAGCCGGAGTATTATGAATATTCTAGTCTCCAAAACAAAGAGCATTTTGATTTTCTTTCTAATGGGTTTCCAACTAATCATTTGTAGACCTTGAACCAAATGGCCCTTTAATAGTTTGATATTTTGTTCTTATCAAACTAACAAGCATATACTTTGACCCAAAATAATATACGTATATTACACATCCAATGACATATAACTCTTACATTTTATCTGTCACGTGAATAAATTCAGTTCATGTTTTGAGAATATTTACCATTTTAGCAAATATCAACATGGAATCCAAATCAAAGATATTATACCGACCCGATCAGTTGTTTCGAGAGTTGTAGCCTCGTTCCCCCATTTTTTGCTCCTTTTGTACTATACAACTATTATATGAATTACCAGGCTGGTTGGTTCGGGTCTGGAGAGATATCAGAGTGAATTGAGATACTTAGACTCATAATTAAAAGCTTAGGTTGGAAAAATTTACCTAATATTGACTTATGTGCAAATGACCTTGGATCTGAATTTTTATGGTTCTATTAGCTCTATTAGGTGATTTTGGACTTAGGAGCGCGTCTAGATTGTGATTTGGAGGTTTGTAGTAGAACTAGGCTTGAAATGGTGAAAGTTGGGATTTGGGAAAGTTTGATCGAGAATGGACTTTTTGATATCGGGGTTGGATTAGATTTCTAGAAGTTCGAGTAGGTTCATGGTATGATTTGTGTCTTATGTGCAAACTTTAAGGTCAATCGGACGTGATCTAATAGGTTTCGACGTCGTTTGTAGAAAATAGAAATTTCAAAGTTCATTAAGCTTGAATTGGGGTATGATTCGTATTTTTTATATTGTTTAAGGTGGTTTGAAGGCTCGACTAAGTTTGTATCGTAATTTAGTACTTGTGGGTATGTTTGGTTGAGGTCCTTAGAGGCATCGGGTTAATTTCGGGTCGTTAACGGACTTGGATTTTGATTTGAGGAACTGTTGAAGTTTGGACTCAGCTGGTGCAATCACACATGCGAGAGTTTTGGCCGCAGGTGGAGCACATGGGTGAAAGTGATGAAGGTCAGCAGAGGCTGGAGGTGGGATAATTTTCCCGCACCTATGATTGCACAGATGCGGGCTAGGAGTCTCAGAAGCGGTTGGTCGCCTAAAGTGAGTATTCCGCAGAAGAGGATGAGGGAGCGCAGAAGCAGCTAAGTGTCCACTTTAAGTGGAAATGCCTGGGAAGAACCTATATAAGCGAGGTTCATTTTTGGCCATTTCTAACATTTTGAGCTCAGATTTTTGAGGTTTTTGAAGAGATTCTTGAGGTAAGCTCCTTGTATCCCTTTTCTTCAATAATTATGTTTCTCCACTGATTTTTCTACCTAGTTGATCTGTTTTTAGGTGAATTTTAGGGGTTTGAGGTTAGGTATTTTGAGAGTTTATTTTTGGGGTTTGAGTGCCAAAATGATGTCAAATTTTGATAAATTTAATATGGTTAGACTTGTGAGTGAATGGGCTTTTAATTTTTGTGACTTTTGTTGGATTTCAAAACGTGGGTCCTGCTGGCCGGGTTTGAGGTGATTTCAGATGTTGAGTTATAATTTCGTATTTTTCTTGTGGAAACGATTCCTTTAGCCTGTATTGATTATATTATGTTGTTTGTCGCTAGATTCGAGACGTTTGAAGGTTGACTTGCAAGGCAAAGGCATTTTGGAGTAGAGGTTTGCTCGAATTGAGGTATGTAACAGTTTTAAATATGGTCTTAAGGGTATGAAACCCCAGATTATGCGTTATATGATTGGTTTGGAAATGATGCACATGGTAGGTGATGGGCATGTGGGCGTTCACAGTAGGAATTGTGACTTAGTCCATTCCGTGGAACTGTAAAGTTGAATAATTTATTGTTAGCTATATGCTCTCCATGTGATATAGAAATTTGACTGCAAATTATATGAGAAATCATGTTTAGGCTGTGTGATGACACTGTTGGGACCCACAAAGATCATGTACTTGTTGAATTAATTGCTAAATTGTTGTCCTGTACTCAGTCACGATTTTACTTGTGTATCATATCTAAGTCTCTTCTTGTTTCTTGTTGATACATTATAGTATCTCTGTTTGGATTGATTTTCTGATTTTTGAGAGCCGAGAGACTGTAGAGGTTGGTGACTGAGTTAGGGCTTGAGTGTCGAGCTTTGAGCTATATGTATATATATGATTGAGTTGCACGCTGCAACGAGCCTGAGGGATATATGTATATGGATCAGGTTGCACGCCGCAACGACCCATAGGGTTGTATATCAACATATGGATCGGGTTGCACGACGCAACGAACCTTACAGCTATATTTATATATTATGGGATCGGGTTGCATGCCGCATCGATCTAGCGCTTGCGCTGAAGGAGCCCTTTCGGAGTCTGTACACCCTCAGTGAGCCCATGTACCTATTGAGTGTGAGTGTTGAAGGAAGAGAGCCGAGTGATGAGCTATTGAGAAAGATTGAGTGATTGTTTCCTGAGAAGCTGTATTTGCTTTCATTGAGTGATTGTTTCCCTGAGAGGTTGTATTTGTTTTCATTGTTGTTGTACGTAGCTGCTTTATGCCACTATTTTGAAAATTCTAGGAGATATTATATCGGATTCTTACTTGAACTTGGCATGTACAAACTGATTTGACTTAAATTGGCGAATTTGAAAGCATGTCTACTGTCTTGTTGAGATTACTGAAAATAAACTATAAATGTGTAGCTTGTCACTATCTTTCAGTTCATTATTTATTATTGTTACTTACTGAATTGGTTGTACTCACGCTACATCGTACACTTCGTGTGCAGATCCAGATGTTTCTGAACACGGCGGGCGTTGATATCATGCACTATTGACCTAAAGTCAAAGTTCAGTGTGGGGCCTAGTTTTTTTAAATATTGCAATACATTTTATTTTAAAGTATATATATTCTTCTAACTTTTTGAAATGCAAAGTTGTTAATAATTTTTTTTATAATCGTATTCTTCTAATAATTCCCTTTCAATTTATAATTCGGCCAACACATTACATATTTGTTGATATAGTGTTGATTACGATTTTATTAATTTTAATTTTGAAGTATTTTTTTTTACTAGGACAACTGTTATAAAAACTGTTAGGATTATTTTAAAAGTAATAAGAATTTGAAAAAATTTAAATATTTTTATTTGATTGAGTATATCGATTAGATTTTTATCTTATGTTAACAGTTTTGATTATGAAATTTGTCAACTCAAAGTTAGATGTTAGGAAAACTATTCACACTACCTATTCATAAGAAAGTCAAACAATTACTTTATTTATATATCTAATTATGTTTCTTCATTTCTATATCAAAAGCCGGCTTTTGAATTAAAAGTACTAATTTATTATTTTAAAGTATATATAAACTTGTGATTGCTAAAAGAAATTGAAGGCACAAACCTTATTAGCTAGAACATTAGAGCCGGCCTTGGCTACATATTGTGTTGGCTTGTGGATTAGTTGCCTAAGGGCTTATGATTAATTGCCTACATTCGTACTTCATTTTTGTTTCTCAAACTCTTCTAGCTAGTTCATGTCCATTTTCAAAGTTTGGTGCCAACATAAATATCATTAATAAGGATAGCTGTAATTGCATGTGGTTGTTTGAAATTATGAGCCTACTATTTTTCTACGTCCAAGTTCATTTCATATTTCTTAACGAATTTATTTTCTTTGTACAATTCCAAACCATATGACTTAATCACCAGGTTATTCATATACCTTGTTTACTCGTAATAAATAAATGCATGATATTTACATTCCTATCACCTAATTAACTAACATATTTTATTAACGCTTTACTATTTAACATTTTATCGAGCATGAATATTTTTTCGTAAGAATAGTTTCGGTGGAGGACAAGATGCGAGAAGGAAGACTTAGATAGTTTGAACATGTGAAGAGAAGAATCGCATATGTTTTATTGAGGAGGTGTGAGAGGTCAGTTTCGATTTGTTTGAAGAAAGGTAGAGATCTGCCAAAGAAATATAAAAAAGATGCAATTGGCAGGACTTCGCTTTGCTTCAGCTCATTGAGGATATGATCTTTAATAAGAAGGTATGAAAATCGAAAATTAGGATAGATAGTCGAGTGTGTGTCTTCCCCATGCCAATATATTAACAGTTAGACTTGCATTCCGTTATTGGTAATCTTTATTACTACAAATTTTTTCATTATCTTGTTGTCATTATTGCTTGTTTCTTATTATCTTGTTAATGTTACTACTTATTTTCTTATTATCTTGTATTGTTATTGTTAGCTGTTACTGTTTTGTTTTTTCTTTTCTTGAGTCGGAGGTCCATATGATATACTTTCTTTATTCTTAAGGTAGTGCATACACAATTAAATTATATACTTTTTATTTTGATGCACGTTCTAAAAAGAGATGAGCGGACCCGGGGCCACGGACAGGTCTTCTGGGGCATCCGTTAGTGGTGCAGTGATTAATTGAAGCTTGGCCTATGATTCCAGTTCCTAATTTAAAAGTCAATGAATCATTTCAACAAATTTTAGAACTTTTCCCACTAATTTGAGGGCAGTGGTGTAAATTCAGAAAGATAAGGGGCCAAAAACCACTTTCTTTAAATTAAAGGAAAAATTAGTGTCACCTAGCCATGTTGTATGCACGTACATGCTCTTACCATGCTCTCGCATTTTGTAGCTTCTAAATGTTGCACACGTTTGTTTCTAGTGATGACTTAGGCAGAACAATTTAAGCAATATATAGAGAATATTTATTACTCGTTACCTTTGGCAACAATCATCATGACTTTAATTTTGACATTTTGTCTTCCTATTTTTTCCCCTATTTTCATGTCTATATATCTATGTATATATTGCTAAAAAGGATAGCATATATACTTTATTGGATAAAGAATATTAATGCGGATAGTGGCATGCAGTACCAACGTTACTTAGGAACTTCTAAGGCCTACGTTTAAAATTTAGTTTGATACTAAATTTACCTCATTCTTATGTGTATGAGATGCCGTGTTTCTTTCTTATTTTAATCTTTTGTCCAAAAATTCTATAAACAAACTCATTAAAATGTAAAATAACGATTCACTCTACTCTAACATCTCAATATACAATATTCAGTTAATTACTGCTTTAATACTTTAAGAGCTTATATATAAAAGACAACAATTGTTAGTATATTGTATTTGTAAAATAATTTTAAAAATATAAATGAATATAAACATAAATGAACATAAACAGAACTGACAGAAAACAATTCGAGCCCATTGAATTCACAGTATGTCCTTAAGGATGGATTATTTCATCTTAGGATAGAACGAATAACACATTGGTGTAGTAGTACTTCAAACCCCAGTGTTTCAGTGAACGCAAAGTCGGTAGCAAATCACACTTACTTTTTTCTTTGTTTGATGCTAAAATTATGCAAAAGAAGGAGAACAAACTCAGAAAATCATAGTGAAATTCTTAGCAGAATAGTGTTGTATTTATAGCCAAAGTTGGACTTAAATCTGAAGACGTGTAACTCTTCAAAATAGTTTTTTCTGCAAAACGGCCACTTCATAAATGCCATTATATAAATGGCTATTTACTCAACATTAAACAGGGAAAATAAAGAGGGAAATTTGATGGGTAGTTACTTTTCTGTTGCAAAAACAGAAAACTGAAATTTGGATAGCTGAAATGGATTTAATATTAATATTTATTTAATATTAATATTCTGTTAGTAAAATAAATATTTAATAACATTTCTGTTAATATTTTACTATATCCACGAAATTAATCAATTAATCGATCATTTGACCAAATTCAAATCCAAATTCAAATCTGAATCCGAATCCGAAGTCGAAGCCGATGCGAGCGAGCGGCGACGATGACGTCACGAGGCTTGCATTCTTCTCAAATCTTTAAGAGATAGAAGAAGAGCAATTGCTTATAGACCCATAAAAACCTCTTCCTCTTTCCAATATGGGACAATGTCCATTTACCAAGGGGAAAACTTAAAATTTCACTCAAAAATTTCATTTACCTCCATTTTCCATCATCCTCTTTTAAGTATTTAATATATTAATTAAATACATCCAAAACCCATCAATCCCCCCACATGAATGGGGAATGGCTATATCATGAAAGTATGCATGAAAAGCTGTGTGATCCACAAGTAAGGATTCATTGCATCTGGATAAGTAAGTTTCTCTTTGAACTTTCCGTAGTGAATTTATGTTGGATATACTCAATCAATCGGTAGATTTGTTATCTTTGAAACATCGAACTTTAGTGCATACTTAGACAACCACAAGTCACACAACCAATCCTTAACGATCTTTAGTTCTCATTGTTGTGTTTGTTTCAGCTATGAAAGCCGCCTGGTTTTATAAGTGCGTAAAGAACTGGCCTTACAATGTTCTCCTTGAAGCAACTAACACTTCATACTTACATAGGTGATTCCTAAATGTGTCATCCCATAGATACACTATTTGAGATACCCCGTATCAAATTTAGAAGCCATTAAAAAGTCTTAATGCTTTATCCTTGGTACTGAACATTGTCTCATCACGAGAATGGACCAAAAATTTAGTTTACAATATTGAACCGTCATAAATGACTTTGTTTGATCTCTTTGAACTTGGATCTTGGGATCTCCAATCTTCTAGGTAGAGTTACCGCCACTATGATTTGTTCTTGACCACAGTCTCATTCCCCTTGATGACTTCTCAACTACTTCTTAGTTAAGTCTTTTGTAAGTAGATCCGCTACATTATCACTTGACTTTACATAGTCAATCGTGATAATTCCTCTAGAGAGTAATTGTCTAATGGTTTTATGTCTTAGTCGTATATGAAGAGACTTACGGTTATACATAACGCTCCCAACCCTTCTAATTACCACTTGAATATCACAAAGTATGCATATTGGTGACCACGGTTTGGGCCAAAATGGAATATCTTTCAAGAAATTCCAGAGCCATTCAGCTTCTTCACCGGCTTTATCCAATGCTATGAACTCAGCCTCCATTGTAGAGCGAGCACTACAAGTTTGTTTGGATGACTTCCAAGATACCGCTCCTCCACCAATAGTGAATACATATCCACTTGTGGACTTGGAATCAGTTGATCCGGTGATCTAATTTGCATCACAGTATCCCTTAATGACCGTAGGATATTTACTGTAATGCAAAGTAAATTCCTGAATATGTACTAATACCCAAAAGTCGTTTCATGGCCATCCAATGAGATTGACCTGGATTGCTCATATATCAACTCAATTTACTTATAGCACAAGCTATATCTGGTCGTGTACAATTCATAATGTACATTAAGCAACCCAACACACGAGCATAATCCAATTGTGATATGCTATGGCCTTTGTTCTTTGCTAATGGAAGATTCACATCGATTGGAGTCTTTGCAACTTTAAAGCCCAAGTGCTTGAATCTTTCAAGTACTGTCTTAATATAATAAGATTGTGACAATGCTAGACCTTGAGAAGTCTTATGATCTTAATTCCCAGAATTAAATCAGCAACTCCCAAGTCTTTCATATCAAATTTGCTAGTTAGCATACGCTTAGTAGCATTTATGTTGGCAATGTCATTACTCATTATGAGCATATCATCCCTATATAAGCAAACAATGACTATGTGATTTGAAACATTTTTGATATATACACATTTATCACATTTATTTATCTTAAATCTATTTGACAATATTGTTTGGTCAAATTTAGCATGCCATTATTTGGGTACTTGTTTTAATCCAAAAAGAGACTTAACAAGTCTATATACCTTCTTTTCTTTACCTAGAACCACAAACCCTTCAGGTTGTTCCATGTAGATTTCTTCCTCCAACTCTCCATTTAAGAAGGCTGTCTTAATATCCATTTAATGAATTTCAAGACCATCAATTGCAGCTAATGCTACTAACGTTCGTATGGACGTAATTCTTGTAACTAGAGAGTAAGCATCAAAATAATCAAGACCTTCTCATTATCTATACCCTTTGACCACAAGTCTTGCCTTATACTTGTCAATTGTGCCATCATCTTTCATTTTCCTCTCCATTTAGAACCCAACGGTTTACTTCCAGGAAGAAGATCAACCAATTCCCATGTATGGTTGTTCTGTATGGATTCTATTTCACTATTGACTGCCTCTTTCCATAACAATGATTCCGAAGAAGATATATCTTCTTTAAATATTTGAGACTCATTTTTCAATAAGAAAGTCAGAAAATCTGGGACAAATGAAGTAGACGTTCTTTGACGTTTACTACGTCTTAGATCCTCCTGGTTAAGTGTACTTTCTTTTGTTTCATCTCGAGGTCATTTAGATCTTTCACCAATCGACTCATATCTTTTTATACGGATATATATTTTCAAAGAACTCAAAATTATCTGATTCTATAACCGTATTATTATGAATGTTGGGATTTTCTAAGTTATGAACCAGAAATAGATATGCTTTACTATTAGTCACATATCCTATGAAAACACAATCAACGATTTTTAGTCCTATTTTTACCCTTTTGGGTATAGGAACTTGCACTTTTGCCAACACCCCCACACTTTAAGATAATTCAAGTTGAACTTTCTTCCTTTCCATTTTATATATGGAATGACTTGTATTTTGCTATGAGATGCTCGATTTAGTATTTGGCTAGCCGTAAAAATGGCTTCCCCTACTAGTTCTGTGGCAAACCAGAACTATCAATAATGCGTTCATCATCTTCTTTAATGAACGATTCTTTCTTTCTACAATCCCATTAGATTGGGTCATGTAAGGGGCCATTGTTTGATGAAAAATTTCATATTCTAAACATATTTTTTCAAAAGGAGATTCATATTCACCACCCCTATCATTTCTTATCACTTTGATTTTCTTATTAAATTGCGTTTACCATTATTTTTGTATTGCTTGAATGCTTCTATTGCTTCATCTTTACTATTAAGTAAATAAACATAGAAATATCGAGTATTATCGTCAATAAAAGTTATGAAATACTTCTTTCCACCACGAGATGGTATTGATTTCATGTCCCAAATATCTGTGTGAATTAAGTCTAAAGGGTTTGAATTTCTTTCAATCGACTTATAAGGATGTTTAACATACTTAGATTCCACACATACTTGACATTTTGATTTGTCACATTCAAACTTGGGCAATACTTCCAAATTAATTATTTTCCGTAAGGTTTTATAATTGACATGAACCAAACGTATATGCCATAATCACTTGACTCGAGTAAGTAAGACAAAACTGAAATTTTATTATTATTTTCAACAACCATTACATTCAACTTGAAAATGCCTTTAGTGAGGTAACCTTTTCCTACAAACCTTTCATTCTTACTTATTACAACCTTATCGGAAACAAAAATACATTTAAAACCATTCTTAACAAGAAGTCCAATAGAGACTAAATTCTTTCTAATCTTGGGAACATGAAGGACGTAGTTCAAAGTCACCACTTTGCAGGAAGTCATTTTGAGAAATATCTTCTCACATCCTTCAATCTTCGCCTTTGAAGTATTTCCCATAAAAATGATCTCATCGGGTCCAACAGGAGCATAAGAAGCAAAAGCTTCTCTAACAGCACCAGAAATGACGAGTGGCTCCAGAATCAATCCACCACTCTTTAGGATTGTTCACCAAGTTGCATTCGGAAAACATGGTATATAAATCATCAACATCATTATGCTTTTCAACCATGTTTGATTGACCTTTCTTCTTGTTTTTTTTTTGGAGCACGACACTCCGTAGATTTGTATCCGGTTTCTTCACAGTTGTAGCAATTTCTACTAAACCGCTTCTTGGTTCAGTTGTATTTCTGTCCAGAAGCTTTCTTCCTCCTTTTGTTCTCTTTAACAATATTTGCTCCCACTATTATTGAGTTTCCACGGCCTCTCCTTTCAATAGATTTGTTGTCTTCTTCGATTCTCAACCGAACAATGAGATCTTCAAGGGACATCTCATTGCGTTTGTATTTCAAGTAGTTTTTGAAGTCCTTCCACAAAGGAGGCAACTTCTCAATCATCGCTGCTACTTGAAATGCTTCATTGATGATAAGACCTTCAATGAAATTTCTGTTAGTAAAAATACTAAGATTATTACTTTCAATATCAATATTAATTTGATTTATACCTTCAACAAGGAGATCGTGAATAATTACTTGCAATTCCTAGACTTGGGTAATAACAAACTTGATATCCCACTTTGTAGTCCAAAAATTTTGCAGCAACAAACTTTTTCTACCTGGTATCTTCGATTTTGTATTTCTTTTCAAGCGCAGTTCACAGTTCCTTTGACGTTATACAAAACATCCTCCAGCCCGCTTAGAATATAATTCTTGCACAAAAAATCTGAATGCTTCCACGCCTCAATCATGAGAAAGCGTTCAGTTTTTGGAGTTTCATCGAATAACACAATAACATCTTCCTTGATGAACTTCTGGAACTTAGAATAGTCAAATAGAAGAACATATTTTGTTGCCAACACTTGAAATAAATTTCGGAATTTTTTTTAGATTTTTCCGCCGGTGCTAATGCTGTCGGTGTCGTTTATCTTGTTGAGGTATTGGCAGTCACCATTGGAACAACTTGGTTCTCATTCTCATTAGTTATTTCTGTAAAAGAATGACACAAACGTTAAAATCACGTAGATTTTAATAGAGTACAAAACCACAAAAGTTTTGCTCTTCCAGAAACAGTGAGTACAAATATAGAAAATATATTTTAAATTTCTTAAGCTTGTTAGCATATTGTAATTGTAAAATAACTTTAAATATAAATGAATATAAACTGAAATGAATATGAACAAAAATGACAAAAAACCAATTCGAGCCAACTAAATTCACAGTTTTCTTAACGAATTTAATCCCCTTCTATTACCCAAGGTTATGGATTATTTCCTCCCAAGATAGAATGAATAACACACTGGTGTAGTGGTACTTCAAACCCTAGTGTTTCAGCGGACACAAAGTTTGATAGCAAATCACACTTACTTTTTGCTTTGTTTGATGCTAAAAGTATGCAGAAGAAGGAGAACAAACTCAGAAAATCGTAATGAAATTCTGAGCAGAATAGTTTTGTATTTATAGCCAAAGTTGGGCTTATATTTGAAGAGGTGCAACTCTTCAGAATGGTTGTTTCTGCAAAACGGCCACAACATAAATGTCATTACATAAATGGCTATTTACTCAATATTAAAGAGGAAAAATAAAGAGGGAAAATTGATGGGTAGTTACTTTTTGGTTACAAAAAACAAAAAACTGAAATGGATTTAATATTAATATTTATTTATTATTAAATATTATATTATTAAAATAAATATTTAATAATATTTCTGTTAATATTTTACCAAATAAATTTGGTCCAAAAAATTAATCAATCAATTGTTTGACCGAATCCGAATTCAAAACCGAAGCCGAATTCCGAGCCGAGCGACGACGACGACGACAACGGTGCGAGGCTTGCCTTCTTCTCAACTCTTTAAGAGCTAGAAGAAGAGCAATTGCTTATATACCCATAGAAAACCTCTTCCTCTTCCAAGATGAGACAATGTCCATTTATCATGGGGAACTTAAAATTTCACAAATTTTTTTTTATTTCCCTCTATTTTCCCCATTCACCCTCTTTTAACTATTTAATATATTAATTAAATATATCTAAAACCCAATAACAGTTCCTTAAAGTTGATAAGAAACACAAGGCAATAGTTTTTGTCATTCTTAATTGGAATTGCTTTTATAAGTTATTGTTTTTAATCTCATTTTCTTACACACTTGCATTAGTCAATAATTTACATTTTTAAAAAAAATTACCTATCTAGGTACTAGACCCATATATTATTTAAATGGTAATGTAACATATATAACATATTATTGTTGATGAAAGAAAATATTAAACTAATAATTTTTAAATTCTTAAATTGTATAGAAGTAATATATGTCAAAATATTTTCTATACGTCCAAAAAGAAAAAGTATGTCTGTTAACAGATCAAGTGGCAGTTCACTAGGCAAGGGTTCAGGGGAAGCAGTGGGATTCACAAGCATCTGAACACTGCCTCTTCATATTTTAAAGTAAAAGACAAAAAGGGAAAAAAAGAAAAAAGAAGTAATAATCAAGTACTCTGTCTCAACTTCCTTGCCCGGACAGTGCACGTCCCAATCAATACTCTATACAAAGTCTACATCCCTTGCAATTACAATATGGTGGTTGGTTCCCACAATTGCAAAAGTAAAATATGCAATGAATTTTTGGAGAAGAAGAAGAAGCTTATAAAGCAAATTCAGAACAGCATTTGGTCACAAAATGCTCAAACTCCAACATTTGCTTTTCTTCTTTTGCTTCTGCTCGACTCTGAAGATTGCCATTTCTCGCCCTGGTCAGCCCTTTATATGGTTATAATTTCTGTATATACAAATATGAATTTGATGAACGACTTTAATTGGTGTCTGAATTATTTAGTTATAATTATGTTTGGATATTCTTTTTCTTTTTTGGGTGTCCACCTGGTCTCCGGTATCCATCATTGGAATCGGACTATATTCGGAATTGCGGTATCCACAATTAATCTGCCTTTTTTCAGTCGAGAGGAGGCAATTGCGGTGTGAGGGGGTCTAATTATGATTTTGCAGAGTCAAAGAAGTTCTATAGAGCCAGGAAAGACGGATTAAGTGGATTAGAGTTGACTGAGCAGTAGACAGGCGAATTTTGAACGGGTGCAAGATTTTTATATTTTTGGTCTGCGATTTTTTAGTCTACAGAAGATTGTAGAAGTGTGGGGGAGTCTAAGTATGATTTTGCAGAGTCAAAAAAGCTCTTCTTGAAAAGAAGCCGGTGCTTCTTTTTTGTTGAAATAAGGGAGAAATGGTTTGATTCAACATGTCCTAAGAATCCATTTTCTATCCTTTTGGGCGCAAAGATGTATGATTATGAAAGAGGGGATTAAGTGGAACAGAATTGACTGAGTGGTAGATTCATGATGATAAAAAATTATCATGTCCAGCTCGAATGGACGATCAAGCATGCTGCAACAATCCTGTTTATTCGTGAAGACTGAAGATTTTGATCTCTTCATTCTACAATTCGACGAAATATCTTGAATCTTCTGTCAAAGAGGAAAGAGATGAGTGAGGCGTCTTCACATTCTTATTGAGCATCTCTAGGTCTTCTTTTTCATAAGAATAAGTTTTTAAGGTGCATTAACTCCTGGTGAAGTCATAACTGCACTTGTTCCCCAGTTCTTTGATTGCTAGTGCTGTTATATGTGAATAAAAGGGCTGCTCCTTTATTATTGATTAAGCTCTTTCAAGTTGCACTTTTGTTTACTAACTACTTTGTTTATTCACTGCAGCACCATATGTAATGTGAATAAGTGGTGGATCTCGAAATGATGTTCGTAGTGCCCCTACAAGTACTCTCTGGCATAAAGAATTCGGATATACAGGCGGCATATCTAAGAAATCAACCCGCCCCAGTTTCATCACGCCTCCACCCGATACGTTACGGTATTTCCCTCTATCAGTGGGTCCTGAAAATTGTTACAATATCGATAAAGAGCCTCATGGCCGCTATTCAGTGAGGATCTACTTTGGATTGATTGCAGAACCAAGTTCCGATAACGAACCTCTATTTGATGTTTCTGTTGAAGGGACCTTGGTTTATTCTTTGCCATCTGGTTGGAGTAATCACGACGATGAATGAGCATTTGTTGAAACTCTTGTATTTCTTGAGAATGGTGCTGCCTCATTTTGCTTCCACAGCACAGGTCATGGCGATCCTGCTATACTTGCAATTGAGATTCTCTAAGTAGACGACAAAGCATATTATTCTGGTACTGGATTTGGTCGAGGGACAATCTTCAGAACTAACTAAAGACTAAGCTGTGGAGATCAGAATTCGAAATTTGACATTGACTACAATGGGGATCAATGGGGTGGCGATCGGTTCTGGAGTACAATCATGACCTTTGGTCAAAATTCTGATAAGCCCATATCTACTAAAAGCATCATAAAATCATCTTCCGAAGCGCCAAACTAAGCTCTTTACCAAACTGCTCTTGTTAGTACTGACAATGAGCCAGATTTAACATTCACGACAGATGTTGACTCCAACAAAAACTACTCGGTCTGGTTACACTTTGCAGAAATTGATCCTTCAGTTACAGATGTGGGACAGAGGGTCGTTGACATCTCGATAAATGGAGACACTGTATTTCAAGATGTTGACATTGTGAGAATGGGGGGGGGGGGGGGGGTATTAACAGCGCTGTTGTACTGAACACAACCACATTCCGTCGGTGGCAGGACTTTGACTATCACATTGCATCCCACAAATGGAACTCATGCCATCATTAGTGCCAATGAGATTTTTGAGGTTATTACTGCTGAATCTAGAACATCACCAGAGGAAGGTAAAACTTAGATGTTTCACTTATACTTCTTGAGTGCTTGTTTTCTGACTTTAAACTGGGAAAGAAATGACAAAATAAAATGTTTGTACACGTTTCTCATATCAGGATACACTTTATATTTTCCTTGGTCCAGCTTGTGACTTTCTCATTTTACTTATTTTCGTCTTTTCTTTTTCAGTGAAGGCTTTGCAGTTACTGAAACTTGCACTTTGAATTCCTCTTCGTTTTGGGTGGAACGGTGATCCATGTTTTCCGCAACAACATCCATGGAGTGGAGTAGATTGTCAGTTCGATAGAACTAGCAATACATGGGTCATCGATGGGCTGTATGTTCTTGACCCTGAGCTTGATAAAAAAGTTCCTCTCTTTCCAAAGTCGTTTTGAGGCACTTAAAGTGGACAAGCTTCGTCGTCCTCAAAACTTACATATCTCATAACTGATAACAAAAAATCTTTTTAAGTCTCACGTTTCTTGATTTTTGTTGGTCCCAGCTATTACGATAAGATTATGTTTGTTTTATCACAACTCCTTTATATTGTATGTCCTAGTTATTCAAGAAATTCCAGAGACAACTTGCCTGCTATAATGTGCATCTGTTTCTGTACTTTTAGGCTTTTGTTTAAGCATGTGTTTGGAGGAGCTGCATGTTTTTGTTGCAATCAACTTGCTATATTGTGAAACATTGTGTCTCAATTTCCTGTCATTTTTTCTTTGTTAATTGGAAAGAGTGTTTCTATTTCCTGTGCTAATGCATATTTCTAAAAGCTTGATTGGCTCATTTTAGCTTATGAAAAATGTGCACTACATTCATAGTTTCCGCTTCCACGTAACTACTTTTTGTTGTTGTATGTGTCAATTTATCTTTCTCAAATCTTGGGTTTTGACCATATTCATGAAGTTTCTGGTATCTTAACGTGTCTTCTTTTACACAATGTAAATCCCTTGAATTTCGTTGCTACTGAAATAACTCTTCTGTTTTCAAACTGTTTTTCCTGTAAGGTCAGTGGCCTGGAGAACCATGGTTTCTTACCAGATGATGTTTCTCGATTGCGCCATCTTCAGAGCATGTAAGTATTAAAATATGGGAGTTCTGCTTTCTTGGCAATATAGTATTTGGACGAAAGATATGTTTCTGCCAAAGATCTTCTACCACTTTAAATGGAGTTGATGATAAATATAAATCTTGATGATCTTCCATCATGTATATATGCAGCGTCCGGCATCTCAAATATGATCTTCTGACTTATATTTGTTTGTGTGCAATTCACAGAAATCTGAGTGGAAACAGCATTCACGGGCCTATTCCCTCAGCACTTGGAACAATAACTAGTCTGGAGAAATTGTGAGTAAAGCTTACAAAAGACTTGTGTGCTTTCCCATACTCGCTTTACTCCCAGTCTCCTTGAAAAGAGTCCTAAGTTTTGGAAAATTATAATTTAGTTTGAGAAAAGGAAATTAAGAATTGCTGATACTATCACATTTCCTCCTTGAACGTTATAATAGAACGATGAGGGCTCGTGATTTTCAATTTTGTACGTGGGGGTAGCGGATGTGCATACTGCTCCTTGGTTATTCTGTGATTAAATATCTTCTCTTGGTAATGACATAACAAAAGTTGCACAACAGGGATTTTTCGTACAATTTCTTAAACGGGTCGATTCCTGAAAGGCTTGGGCAGTTGACCTCATTACAGACACTGTAAGTTATTTCAGTGAGCTCAGTTAAGGACATGATACTGATCAATAATGAGCTTTTATTTACTACTTTAGTTTATCACAGGAATCTCAATGGCAACTTGCTCTCTGGAAAAATTCCTACAGCATTAGGTGGAAGGCTTTTGCACAGAGCTACCTTCAAGTATGTCCTCTTAATTGCATATTATTGGCACAAGGCTCTTTTTAGTGAAGCTTCCTCCAGAAATTGCATCATAACTATAGTATGAAGTTGTTCGCTATTATCAATTTCACATAGTTTTTCTTTTGTCCAACTTTTTGTTGTCAAATTTACATATTGCTTAGGGTCGTGATTCAATTTCTAGAGGCCTGAAGGAATGAAGGTCTCCTTGCCACCATTTAGTGTGGTTGTTAAAATTTGGCATTTTTCCCTTAAAAGACATGTTGTCGCCGTGTAATTGATGTCATGGTATCAGAGGCAATTTAGGATTTAAGTTATATGAGTTCTAACCTAAGAAAATTTTTCAGAAATCACTATTGTTTAGTAGCGCTATTAACTTTCTATAGCTACCATATACACAAGTACTTCATATAACTACTATTTAGTTGTTACGGTAGTGTATTCGCGTTGATGCATTCATGAATGCAACAGCAAAATGCACCTAAAGATAAGGGCACTCCAACTTTACACGCATGTATTCACATATATTTGTGCCATGTATTCATGAATACAGCAGCAAAAAGCGACTAAATCAGGGCATTCCAGCTGCACGCACATGTATTGACATGTATTCGCGCTGTTGTATTCATGAATATAGCAGTAAAAAGCACCTAAAGTCAGGATAGTCCAGCGGTACGCGCATATATTCACATGTATTTGTGCCATGTATTCATAAATACAATAGCAAAAAGCGCCTAAAATCAGGGCAGTCTAGCTGTACGCGCATGCATTTACATGTATTCACGTTGCTATATTCATGAATGCAACAGTAAAAAATGCTTTAAATCAGGACAGTCTAGCATGTATTCACATGTATTCGCGCAATGTATTCATGGATACAGTAACGACAAAGAGAGGAAAAGCATAAATAGCGTATTTAATGCCTCAATGGTAGTATACCATAAATACTTATTTTGCTACAAAATATAAACTGTAGTTATAGAAAATAATATTTTAAAATAATTTTAATTTATAATAAATAGGGTATACCTTTGCTATAGGAGGTAAATTTCTTAACCTCTAAGATTCTCAATATTGAACCCGTTGCATTTTAAAAATATGAGTTCATATCTACTATTTGTTACAATTCTAAAGAATTATTACACATAAATTTATGTTCCGTGTCAAAAGTACTGGCTTCAAATGAAACTGGTACCCGTATGCTGCATCCGCCTCTGTCATGTATGTCTCTAGGCAGAGATGCTAATTCAATCTTATCGTTCATGTGTTGAAACTAATACGATAATTCATTGGTAAAGAAACTCCGAAATTTTTGTTCATTGGTGCTTATGCAAAATACTTACTGTGGATGTGCTTTCAGTTTTACTGATAATGCAGGCCTTTGTGGTATTCCTGGACTTCCGACATGTGGACCACATCTTTCAGTTGGTGCCAAAATAGGCATTGGCTTAGGGGCGTGCATGGCTGTTATAGTTATCGCCATCTGCATAACCTGTTGGTGGAAACGGCGACAGAATATCCTCCGAGCTCAAAGAATTGCTGGTAAGATTTTTCATTTCACATATGCCATGTATCCCTAAACAATGATCTTAGACGAGTCTATCGGATCTTTTTCTTTGTATTGTACTTTCTCCTAATTGATTCACTGTGTTTCTTCTCAATTTTTACACAGCGAGAGATGCTCCTTATGCAAAGAAAAGAACACATTTTAATCACATCCAAATGACAAGACACCATGGTCATCATGAAACAAGACACCATGGTCATCATGAACATACTCGGACAGCAGCTGAGAATGGACCTCCTTTGCTTACGTGAGTTTGAATCTGCAACCTAAAGCAATTCTTGAGCCAACTTTGCAGCTATACCAAAAATTTCCCTTGTGTCAAGGGAATTCAACAATATTTATATATACCACAAAAAAAATACTTTTACCATATTTGCACAGTATAATTTTTTGACGAAGAGAGTTCAATTGAACCCCTCCGGCCATGTAACTCACGCCGCTGGTGCTAGAAGATGTGTATAATGGTTATATATAAAGGAAGCAGTTCAAATGCCACAGATGTATTTCAATGTCAAAATATATAACTTGGAGAAATAGACAGAATGGTGTATATTACATGTCAAGACAAGAGGGGTTGCTCTGATGGTAAGCAACCCCCACTTCCAACCGAGAGGTTGTGAGTTCGAGTCTCCCCAAGAGCAAGGTGGGAAGTTCTTGGAGGGAAGGGTGCCGGCGGTCTATTTGGAACGGTCTATTTGGAAACAGCCTCTCTACCCAAGGGTATGGGTAAGGTCTGCGTACACACTACCCTCCCCAGATCCCACTAAGTGGGATTATACTGGGTTGTTGTTGTTGTTATTGTTGGTGTATATTACATGTATTTTCAGTCAGTTTTGCTACACATAGTGTAGTTTATAAACTGTGCATTACTGAAATACACAATAACATCACGAACTGCATTAATTTTTAGGCCTCTATATTTCATTCACAATAACATTACGAACATGGAACTTAAATTTGATGGTTAAAGGCTGGCTGGTAGAAAGATAAATCAACTGATGTAAGACACATGTTGCGTATATAATTTTGAGGTCCTGTGTCTCCTCATATGGTAGTCGGCAATTCTCACATCATAAACTAGTTTTTGGAGTTTAGTTAAGCCCAAGGTCTATTTATCAGCAGGGAAATTGTTAGAAATAGAAACGGGGACATGATTATGGCTTTTGTTCATCCAACCCAATTCTACACTAACAATTTCAGTATAGCTTAGGCAGCCTTAGTTGGTATATCTTGGTGTTGGGAACAACAGTTCTCTGCTTTGGAAGTGGAATTGGACTCAACAATTTCTAACAATTAAGTAAGTGTGCTGTGGATAAAATGATTCAACAATCTCTCAATAGTTTTGAACAGAATACAAATACAAAGAAGGAAAAGAGGTAATTAATGTTCCAAATAACACTTTAAGCATCATTTCCTTTTGCACAAAAAAATCAAAAAAAATCGAAACATGACTGAAAGAGCAGCACTAGTAATAACTGAAGCCGCTCCAACAACCCAGAAGGGTCCTATAAGAAGAGCCTGGGAGAATATTGTATACACAGACCTTACCCCTACTCTACTCTGGGGAGATAGAGATGCTTTTTCCGAAAGTACCCTCAGAGAATTTTACTGTTAACGCTTTGTGACACACTTTCTGCCAATCAAAACACCAGATGGAGGGCTAGTTACCACAATAGTACATTGGCTATACAACCAATATGAATATTGAAGAAAACTTCCTAAATTAGACCTTGCTCTAAACAACCCCTTTACCTCAAACTTCACTCTTCCACTTTCCACTTCCTTCTTCAAATGTTGGCTATGTTCTAAAGGTAGCCTTACCTGGCTACTCACCAAATGAACATCTTGAAACCTCGACTCGTGACTCATCGTCGAAAAAGGGTCGTATAACTCGAAGCTAAAAGATTACCACCATGATAAAAATCTAAGATAGCATAATGGAAATCTACTCTCCCTCTCTTGTTTGGATTTGTGAAGTTTGCAAGTATAGTAACATCTGCATTGAGGAGATAGCCCATGTCAAGATAGGCTGCATTGAGTGTGGCACTTGTAATGTCAAATTTTGGATTTCTTGGGCGAAAGACAAGATAGATAATGAGGATTGCTAGGCCAGCCACTATTACCATGACCCAAAAAAGTGCACAAAAACCTGCTACTAGCCATGCAAATGGCTGTGTTTTACGCCTTGTAGGCACTCGCACCACGCCTGATTGTTATACAAATAGCCGGTCAGATTGAATGTTTAGTTTTTCTAGCAGGTATACATAAATTATACATTGATTATATAGAGTTATACGCATATTATACATCAACCAATTATTCTTAGTTTAAAAGATTAGGTTAGTTCTTCAAGCTAAAATGCATGTTTGTTGGGCCTTTAAAGTGCAAAGCGTCAGTTAATACGTGGGCTTTAGTGAAGAAAACCGGGGTAAGTGCACGTATAACCATTTTCATGCTATTTCGAGATTAGACCAATACTTATTTTGTTATAAATTTTTAAATTAAAAATCTTAATATCAGGACACTCAAGACATTTTTGCCCTGAAAAATTGAGCTGAAAAATTAAAATTCAGGACACGCAGAATAATTCCTAAATAGCAACCCGTTAAAATAGCTACATGGTGACATTTCCTACCAGAAAAACGTCAATAGAGGAAGACCAAAAATATGAATGTAATGCAAGAAAATGTTACTACAGTTACGATCAATAATTATTTCGCCGAAAGAGTGGCAAACTCTAACTGGCTGGCAGCCTATGCTTAATCTTTAAGTTCTTATTCTTAATCAGTAAAAAAAATCATTTTCTTAACAACTAAATGTATCACTTTTTCACCCATATTCTGTCTAGTGTTATCTTAAATCTGGAGCCCATAAATACGACACCTTGGCACCTTGACGCCTAAACTAAATGCTAATTAAGCGTGCTTTAAACGAGCCTTTGACAACATTGAACTCACCTGAAGAGTGACGATGATGTTGGCTATGTGGCCGAGATCCTGAATGTGGTTGTTGTCGTGGTGGCTGTACTGGTGTTGATAAGTGAGAGTCGCCAGAATATGGTTGTGGTCCTGAATGTTGTTGTGGTTGTTATCGTGGTGGCGGTACTGGTGTTGGTAAATGAGAGTCGCCAGAATACGATTGTCGTCCTGAATGTTGTCTTATTGGCACTGGCAATGTTGGATTTGGAAAATGAGAGTCAGAGCCATGTGTTTGATCTCTTGCATTGGGCACTGGCGGAATTGGAGAGAAATGGTGTTCAAGAGGAGGAATATTTGGTGGAAAAAAATATGGGTTGGTCTCACGCTGACGATACATTATAAACTAGAAACTGAAAGACGAGGGCGTCCTAAAGTTGCTCTTGTTATACCACCAGTAAATTCAGTGGAGGATCCTATTAGAGCACAGAAGGTGGCAAAAACAAAGACAAAGACAAAGTTATTGTTATCAATATTGTAGTGAAGTTGTCTAAAGAAGATGACTTCAAGAAAACTTGTAAAATATAAAAGGAGGATTGGTGGAAAGGCAAAGAATCAGAATTAGTGGAGCAAAGAAGGCAAGTAATCTTAATATACCTGTGCTTTTTATACGAGCATAATGTTCATCTTTTATTTATTTATATGCTTACTTCTTGGGACCAAAATCACTTTCCTGTTTGTGACATTTGATTTGGACAGTCACCTCTACATACCAAAAGAGAAAAATAGGGAGGATGATTTTAATCATTGATATTTTTTTTTCTTTTAACTTTTTGTCACTAGACATAATAATCTCGGAACAATTAATCCCAAAATAATTAAGTATTGAATAATTTATTTTCCAACCAAACGACCCCTTAATGAGAGCCTTGTGACGTCCAACCAACGATTATGGGTGACATAGAGATACTACTCTCGCTGTCTCATATATATATAAATAAATATATATATATATATATAAATATATATATATATATATATATATATATATATATATATATATATATATATTAATTCAATAATAGTTTTTAAGATAGAGAAAGTATGATTTGTTTTTTTTATATAGTATTTAAATATATAAATTTTATTTTAAAAAATTTAAAAATTTATATTTAAATTACATAAAAACCAGGACATTTGACACTCCAAATCAAAAAGGACACCACATACATTCAAACAAAAGGGAATACTTCAATATATTTATGTCCAGAACCAGAACAACATATTCTTTCTAAAAATCCACTTCATTCTCTCTTTTTATACTGTGTTATCACAAATTAAGGTTTTATTACGTAGAAGTCCAAACTAAGATACTGGTATAGGGGTAGAAGTGACACCATTTAACCACTCTAAAGAATTGCTATTTAGGAATTAATCAGTATTTTCTGAATTTCAGATTTTCAGAATAAAAAGATCCTAAATTGTTCTAAAGTTAAAATCTTTAATAATTTTAGGACGAAAAAAGTGCTGACTAATTTATAAATAGCATCGCTGAGAATGGTCATATGAGCATTTGCCTTTTTGTTTTTCTTCAACTGTCCATAGGTACTGTACTACATAAAAAGTTTTGGTACTCCCTCCAGTTCATAATAAGTGACCAATTTGTTTTTTTATTTTGGTCCAAAATAAGTGTCCATTTATATAATCAAGAAAAATTTAATTTATTTTTCCAAAATTACCTTATGTATGTATCCCTAAAAAGTTATTTATTCCTCGCATTTGAGAAGAGTAATGGGGATGCAAACACTATGTGATCGACGACGGCAGACTGTATGAGGAATGCGGCGAGAGAGAGGTGTTAGGGATATCTTAGGGCTGCACTACGGGTGGTGCAATGCAGTTGTCCAAGGCAAAGTGAAAGTGAAGAAGGCGGCGTACCTGCAGTTAGTACGAGCACTAGCGAGGAGGAAATGAGAGCGAACAGTGAGAGATATAAGGTGTCAAGGAAGGTGGTGAAGCTGGTAGTCTCGGAGGCTAAGACTGTGGCTTTTGCTCGTCTGTATGAGGAACTGGGGACAAAGGCGGGGAGATGAAGTTATTCCGGTTAGCTAAGGCAAAAGAGAGGAGGACTCGAGATCTTGACCAAGTGAGGTGCATCAAAGATGAGGACGGCAAATTTTTGACGGGGGATGACCCGATTAAGAGGAGGTGGAGACCTACTTTCAGAAACTTCTAAATGAAGAAGGGGATCAGGATATTGGTATAGGTGAATTGAGGAATGCCAACAGTCTCTATGACTTTAGTTATTATAGGCCCATTGAGGTTAAGGAGGTTATGAAGGCATGCGTAAGATGTGTAGGGGCAGAGCTACCGGGCATGACAAAATTCCAGTTAAACTTTGGAGGTGTATGGGTAGAGCAGGCTTAAAATAGCTGACTGGGTTATTTAATGTTATATTCGAGTCGAATAGGATACCGGAGGAGTGGATGTGGAGTACAATGATTCCGTTATACAAGAACAAATGTGATATCCAGAGTTGTAACAATTATAAGGGTATCATTTACTGAGTCATAACATAAAAGTTTGGGAGAGAGTGGTAGAAATGAGAGTGCGAATGACAGTGTCTATTTCAGACAACTAGTCCGGGTTCATGCTGGGGCGTTCTGCCACCGAATATATCCGCCTTATTAGGAGTATGGTGGAACAGTACAGGGATAGGAAGAACGATATCCACATAGTGTTTATTGATCTGGTGAAATCGTACGACTGAGTTTCTAAGGAGGATCTATGGAGCTACTCGGAGGCTAAAGGGGTTCCACCTGCCTACATTAGGGTGATTAAAGACATGTATGATGGAGCTAAGACTCGAGTTAAGATAGTAGGAGGCGACTTAGATCATTTTTCGGTTGTTATAGAGTTGCACCAAGGATCTACGCGTAGCCCGTTCCTATTTTCCCTAGTGACAGATGCACTGACTCATCATATTCAAGGGGGTGCCATGGTGTATGCTATTTTCTGATGATATAGTTCTGATTGATGAGATACGAAACGACGTCAATGAGAGGTTGGAGGTTTGGGGACAGGCCCTTGAGTTTAGGGGTTTCAAGTTGATCAGGATTAAGACAGAATACCTAAAGTGCAAGTTCAACGTTGAGCCAACGGAAGTGAGGCTTGAATCTCAAGTCATTCCCAAGAGGGGTAGTTCCAAGTACCTTAGACAGTTATTCAGGGGATTTGGGAGATCGACGAGGATGTTACACATCGTGTAAGAGTGGGATGGAAGAAGTGAAGGTTAGCGTCAGGAGTTTTGTGTGACAAGAAGGTGTCACTGTTGATAAAAAGTAAGTTTTATAGAGCAGCAGTAAGGTCTGCCATGTTGTACGGGACTGAGTGTTGGTCGGTTAAGAACTCACACATCCAGAAGATGAAAGTAGTAGAGATGAAGATGTTGAGGTGGATGTCTGTGCATACTAAGATGGATATGATTAGAAATGAAGATATTCGGAAGAAGGTGCAGTCCATATGGAGGACAAGACGCGGGAAGCAAGACTCAGGTGGCTCGGGCACATATAGAGGAGGAGCACTGATATACCGGTGAGGAGGTGTAAGCGACTGGACGTGATGGGTAAGGGGAAAGGTAGATGGTGGCCCGAGAAGTATTGGGGAGAGGTGATCAGGCAGGACATAACACAACTAGGATTATTGAGGACATGACCCTTCATAGGGTATTGTGGAGGTTGAACATTAAGGTTGTATGTTAGCAAAAAGTTGTGAATATTTCTACGGCGCACCCGAGTAGGACTAGACAATTAGGATTTAGTTTTAGGATTCTAGTGGTTATCTACTGGTTATTATTTTACTTTCCATCTATTTTATATTTTCTATATTGCTTTTATTTATCATGACTCTATTGATGGTACTAATATATCGTCTCTTATCATCTTCCTGAGCCGAGGGTCACCTGGAAACAGTCTCTCTGCCTGTCGGGTAGGGGTAAGGTCTGCGTACTCATTACCCTCCCCAGACTCCAGTAGTGGGATTACACTGGGTCATTGTTGTTATTGTTGTTGTTGTTGTTGTTGTTGTTGTATTTGAGAAGAGAAGTAAGTACTACTATAACTATGCTGCAACATTTAATGAAGGATAGTTTAGTCTCACTAACTATTTTCGTCTAGAATTTAATATTTTCTTAATAGGCATACCTAAAATAAATTTGTCATTTATTATCGATCGAAGGGAGTAATAATATAATAATTCCTATTATCTGAGGGCGTAAATATATATGGTGAAAGCGTGCAAGTACAATTGTTAACTTTTCGCTTTGATCAATACTGGACATACAAGAGCTTTATGATTCACCAAAGTACTCGACCAAAAATTCCTAGGGAAATAAAATTTTCGACTTGTAAATGATTGAGAAAATCTTTTTAGATGCTCAAAACACCAGGCAAATTTAGGTCCGGGCATATACCGGGTATAACCGATAAAATGCTATTGAGTTGTCGGTGTTGGGTTATTGGGTAAATAGTTCGATAACAGTTTGATGTTATTTGACTAATGGGTTACCGGTTCGGGTCTCGGTTTGCCTGATTTTATTAACGGTTTAACCGATAGCCCAATAAGCTTCATCAAAATTATAATTTTATCTATTAAGTATATAAAACCACCTTATGGCTTCTTTCTCTCAATTCTCTCGGCAGTTACTCTTCATCTTCTGGCCTTAATCCTTAGAGTAAGTTTTAAACTTTTATGAATTTCTCATTTTAAAATTTTCAATTTAGATTTTTAGTTTTAAATTTTAGAGAATTAATTGTTCACATTTATAGTTTTTCTATTTATTTCTTTTGTTGCATTGATTCTTTAGTATTTACAAGATTATGATTTTATTATTTTCATAGTTAGTAAGATTAGATTGTTGAATGTCTTATCTCTTACCCCCATTTGCTTATAATATTAAAAATTGAGATCATTCATTGGGATTTTCAAATGCAAAGAAAGTTTTATTTTCTAAGTTAAAATTTAATCCCTCTTCCCTTTAGAGCAAAAATTCAATTCCTTTCTCTTAATAGTATAGTCACGATTTCTATAATACATTTTTGATAGTTTTTATTCTTATTAGGTAGACTGATAATCGAACCGATAAGGATTAATAACTGACTAATCGATACCCGATAACCAATATCTTATCGGTTATGTTATCGATTTAGTTTATAAACTGGTAACCGATATGAAGAACTGGTAATATTTACAACCGAACCAAATGGATCGACGCCCACCCCTGGACAAATCTGTGTTATATTCTTAATCTCTACAAATAATGAAAGGTGTTATAAAATAAAAGCAATATAACAAGAACTATGTAATTAACTAAGACTAATAGTAGAAGAGAATGACAACATTAAAAGAGAGTATTTATTTCTTCATTTTAGAGTATGGAATAGGTTCATCAGCGAACCTATTTATAGAAACATTTCATTATTACAAAACCAATTCAAAATCTATTACGAATACATAACCAATCTAAAACCAGTTATTGATACATAACCAATCGATCCAAAAACTGTTATGGTAGACATCCATCCTTGCAAGTAGATGGATCCATTTTCAGGATTTATAACACTCTTCCTTAGATGTTCACTAACAAATAGTGTGCCTCATTAAAACCTTACTAAGAAAAATCTAGTGTAAAAAGTCTTATTGAAGGAAAAAGATTACATATATCTTGCAATACATTTTAAGAGTTGCCTCATTAAAAACCTTACCAGGAAAAACGGAATGGAACAAAACCTTGGTTAAGGAAAAAAGAGTACAACCCGTATTTCTCCCCCTGATAAAAACCTTATTTGATATCTTGGAGACAACACATTCCAATCTTGTATCTTAACTTCTCAAATGTTGATGTCGGCAATGCCTTAGTGAACAAATCTGCCAAATTATCACTTGAGTGAATTTGTTGGACTTCTAATTTACCATTCTTTTGAAGACCATGCGTGAATTTTTTTTTTAGTGAAATATGCTTTGTTCTATCTCCTTTTAATATATTCCCCTTTTAGTTGAGCTATACATGTAGCATTGTCTTCATATAATGTTATTAAGATATTCTTTCCCCATGAAAGACCATATATCTCCTGGATATGTTGAGTTATTGACCCTAACCAAACACATTCTCTACTCGCTTTGTGAATGACTATTATCTCTGCATGATTTGAAGAAGTAGCAACCATAGTTTGTTTCTTTGAATGCCATGATATGGAAGTACCTCCAAATGCAAATAAATACACTATTTGAGATCGACCTTTACGTAGGTCAAACAAATATCCTGCATATGCATAACCAATCGGGTTTGATCCAGATTTGTTTGAATAAAATACTTCCATATCAACGGTCCCTCACAGATATTTGAATAGATTCTTAATACCATTCCAATGACTTTATGTAGGGAAAAAAATTAAATCTTGCTAACAAGCTTACAAAAAAAAAACTATATCTGACCTAGAATTATTAGCAAGGCATGTTAATGCCCCAACTGCACTAAGATGTGGTATTTCAGTACCTAGAATTTATTCATTATTTTCATGGGGACGAAATGAATCTCTATTTATATCAAGAGATCTCACAACCATTGGGGTACTCAATGGATGTGCTTTATCCATATAGAAGCACTTTAAAATAATTTCGGTGTAGGTTAATTGATGGACAAGTAATCCTTTTATCAAATGCTCAATTTGTAAGACAAGATAAAAAATTTTCTTTCCAATATCTTTCATTTCAAATTCTTTCTTCAAGCATTCTAGTGCCTTTAGAAGCTCTTCAAGAATTCCAATGATATTCAAGTCATCAACATACACTGATATTATGACAAATTTAGATCCGAATCTTTTTATAAGGACATAAGACAAATTGTGTCATTCTTATACTCTTCTTTTAATAGGTATTCACTGAGGCGATTATACCATATGCGCTCTGATTGGTTCAATCCATACAAGGATTTTCGAAGATTTATCTAACAAGTTTTCCGAGAATCTTTGTTTGTTTCATGTACTTTGAATCCTTCAGGGATTTTCATAAAAATTTCGTTGTCCAGGAAGCCATATAAATAGGTTGTGACAACTTCCCTAAGATGCATATAAAGTTTTTCATGAGTTGCTAGACTGATAAGATACCTGAATGTGATTGCATCTACCACAAGAGATTATGTCTCCATATAATCAATGTCATGATGTTTACGAAAACTCTTGTGCCACAAGTTGACTTTATATCTATAGACTTGATTTTGCATTTTACTTTTGCACAAGAATATATGTTTACCTCCATTGGGATTTATACTTTTAGGTGTTGGTACTATACGTCCAACTTCACATTTTTCAGGTGAAGTCAATCTTGATTACATATTTTTTATTTTGGCAAATCATTTATTTGTCCACATTTTAAAAAAGATTTAAGCTCAACATCCTCATCAATATTAATAATATTGAGTGCTACATTATATCAATAATATTGTCGATGATATTTTATATCGGTTCCAACATCACTCAATAAATGATCTTATTTCAGGTACCTGAGCCTCTTTTATGAGGTCTTATAAAGTATTATCTCTCGATGATCTTATAGAGAAGTTGCCTCCTTATTATGACCATCTTGATCATTTACCCCTTTCTTTCTTCAAGGAGTTTATCTTTTGGAACCGATTAGTCAATTATGCTTCATGTGTTCCATAAACTCTATCCTTTATGGGCTTTATCTTTTTCTCGGGGAGCACTAGCAGCTGAAATATAACATTTAGCTTTGGGTCAACAAATGTGCCTAGCAATATTTTACAAATGAATTATCACTTGAACTTCAAATTCATATTTTTCCCGTGTGAGGATCTAGATGTACTCATAATAATTCATTTCATGTAATAGTTTTTCAGCTGCCCGTTTTTTCCCTAATGTTGGATCACCAAGACATATGCTGATCATTCTAGAGGGATTCATCTTTATGCGTTATGGTGGAGCAATTAAATCATATAGCACATTCATATTTCTAGATGGAATATATTTGGTTCCTGACCCTGAACCAATTGTGATTGGGAGAATTTATCAATAATTTGTTAGCTAGATGCGTTCAAGTGTTGTTATATATTTAAATAATACATCTCATACCAAATTTTATTTTTTTGGAGTTTTGTTCTCATAACAATTGGTTAGCTATAGTTGGAGGCATATAATTTCAGCTAAACCAACTTGGATTTAAACCAGCATTATCAAGATAAATTATCATAATTACGTTCTAGAACTGTTCTCTAATAATTTGATCAAGCAATCTTGCAAAAGCCAAACTGCAAGTTGATAACAAACGCACATGTGACTATATAATAGGTGCATCTATTAATATCATATAATAGTAAATAATCCACATGGCAGGTGATTGGATCCATATATATATATATATATATATATATATATATATATATATATATGTATCACCTTTTATTCGTTCCAGAAATCAACGGATTTGCTGGTATATAATGAGAATAGGCAGCACAAGAGAATTTATTTGAAGAATCTTCTATTTCTTCAATATATGCCAATGTGAATTCTCAATCATTTGCGCATCATAAATTGAACCGAGATGGCCTACAAGTCATGCCAACTAATAGTTATTTCAATAAACCTCTAGTTTACTTGTGATTGCATCTATCATACTTATACTTGTAAGTCGGGTAAGTTTTTATATTTACCTGGTATGACTATAGTAATATAAATATATTCAACCTTTCTTTCATTTATTGTCTCAATATGCCAATCACTTTGGCTTATACATCTGAAAAAAGTTTCTTTTGAGACTTACTACTGCAAGACCCCGTGAAAATTTCCACTTAAAACCCGAGTCTCGTAATGCAAGTTAGGGTTAGGTGTTAGAAATTCATAAGGGTTGGACCCTTTAAGTTGATCACTGCATTAAAAATTCAAGAAATTATATTTTCCAGATAAAGTACAATTTTGCAATCGATAATGCAGTCACATATCAGGTATGCAGACCGCATTTCTGTTGCAGAGTGAGTCAGTGTATGGACCAAATTTGAAGTCAACTATGCGGTCAATTATGCAATCGCATAACCAAAATATAGACATCATAGCCGTCACATAATTTCTTTGAGATTTTGTGAAGGATAGTTCTGCGGTGCATTTTACAACTGCAGAACGTGAATGCGGATCACATTTCTGCCGTAAACCCAGTCAGTATGTCCAGTTTTTGGGGAGCATTTTACGGTCCATTCTGCGGACCGCATATCGACTTTGCGATCGCAAATGCGCTCAGAGATCTGACTTGGGGATCCTATTATCTAATTTTTAAACCAACCCCATCCTATTAAAATACCCCAACGGACAATTTTCTCTTATTTTTCACGACCCGAAGAGAGAGATGGAGTTCTAGAGTGAGGAGGATTAATCTCTACCAAGTCCTCTCTAAATCCTTGCCCTAAATCCTTGAAGATTTTCAATTGAAGCTACTAGGTCTTCAACCTAAGAGGTAAGAACTGTACCCTCCTTAATAATTTCAAGATTTCTGTTAAAATAGATAATTAGCAGATTGGTACATGGGTATAAGTCTAGTAATACTGCATGCATAGGAGATAATGAGATATGGGAAGGATGGGAACTAAGAAGAAAGTAATTGGGATATAAAATGATAGAAATTTCTCTCAAAAAAGACCTACGATCACAATGCACTTTTAGCGTTTGATAACATACCCGATTGAGCTAGAATTTTAATATCGTCTCTAGTTCTGCATTCAATTTTAAATCTTACACAATAGATCGAAGTGCTAAGAGTTTCAAAAATCTTGTATGGATTAAGGAAAGGCTGTAGGCGTGTTTTCTCAAGCTATTGTCAAAATATTAACCCGTTATGCTTCGAACGAGGTTGAACTCTTCTCTTTGGTAATGGCCCTTGGCTGCAGAGGTTTGTTTCAAGCTATTGTGGAAATATCAACCCGTTATGGTTTGAACGAGGTTGACCTCTTCTCTTTTGATGATGGACCTTGGCCGTAGGGTTGTTATTTCAAGCTATTGTCGAATATTAACCCGTTATAGTTTGAACGAGGTCGAACTCTTCTCTTTGGCGATGGCCCTCGGCCGTAAGGGGTGTTATTTTGAGCTATTGTCGAAATATTAACCCGTTATGGTTCAAAAAAGGTCGAACGCTTCTTTTTGGAGATGACCCTAGGCTATAGGGGTGTTATTTTGAGCTATTTTTGAAATATTAACCTTATTTCATTGTCAAATTTGGCGAATCATCTGCTTTAATACTGTCTCTGTAGATGTTTGAGCAGATTTTGGCATACTCATTACAACCATTTCTTTTGGAGAATGTTAGGTGTCCTCTAGGGAGTCCCAAGTTATCTTAACTTCTACGTTTCCTAGGTGAGCTCCAATTTGCATAATTTGGTTTGAATTTGATGGTACGATGTGCTTCCTGGGTGAGTCCCAGTTTGCATAATTTTGCTTGGTTTGTAGACTACCTTGATGAGGAGTGCAAAATGTTACTTTGTTTCATTCATTGGAGTGTAGTATACCTGTCCATTTCATACATATATTGGAGAAGTTGCCCCCTATCTAGTCCGTTCATAATTCGGCCAGGAGAGACAATCGGCAGATGGGGCGATGAACTATACTTTGAACTTCGAGACGTCCCCTTCTTCGCCTCGTTAAAAGCCTCAGGAGACTGACCTCTCCACTAAACACGAACAGAAGGAAAACTCTTCGATCTCAACTGACGAATCTACTAGTCTAGAATAGCTACCAGCTCCTCCTCTTAAGATAAGTCTTTGTCCAACTGGACAATGCTAAAATTTAACACTTGGGATGGATCGCTGTGGTATCTCCGAAGCATGGACATATGAAACACTGGATGCATAGCTGATAAGCTCGGTCGTAATGCAAGTCTATTAGCTACCTCTCCCACTCTATCAAGAATCTCAAATGGACCAACGTATATAGGGATAAGCTTGCCTTTCTTCCCAAATCTCATCGCATCCTTCATAGGCGACACTCGAAGCAATACCCGCTTACCTACTATAAAAGCCACATCTCGAACCTTGCAGTCTCCATAACTCTTCTACCTGGATTGAGTTGTATGAAGCCTATCTTAAATGATCTTAACCTTGTCCAAGGCCTCATGAACCAGATCCGTACCCAACAACCGAGCCTCTCCCGGCTCAAACCTCCAACCGTATACCGACACCATCTACCATATAAAGCCTCACAAGGAGCCATCTGGATACTCAACTGGTAGCTGTTATTGTAGGAAAACTCCGCTAAAGGCAAAAACGGATCCCACGAGCCTCCAAAGTCAATAACACAAGCTCGAAGAATATCCTCCAAAATCTGAATTGTCTTCTCGGACTGACCATCTGTCTGGGGATGAAATTTTGTGCTCAACTCAACTCGTGTACCCAACTCTCGTTGGATTGCTCTCCAGAAGCACGAGATAAACTGCGTACCTTGGTCCGAAATGATAGATACGGGCACACCATGAAGGCGAACAATCTCCCGAATATAGATCTTCAACAACCTCTCAGAAGAATAGGAGACTTCCACAGGAATGAAATCTGCTGACTTGGTCAATCTATCAACAACGACCCATACTGCATTGAACTTCTTCCAAGTCTGCGGGAGTCCAGTAACGAAGTTCATAGTGATTCGCTCCCACTTCGACTTAGGAAGCTCAATCCAATGAAATAAACCACCAGGCCTCTGATGCTCGTAATTGAACTGCTGACAATTCAAATAACGAGCCACAAATACTACGATATCCTTCTTCATTCTCTACCACCAATAATACTGCCGCAAATCCTGATACATCTTTGCGATGCCTAGATGAATATCGTATCGGGAGCTATGGGCCTCATCAAAAATCAACTCTCAGAGCCCATCTATACTAGCACACAAACTCGACCCTGTAATCTCAAAACTCCAACATCATTAAAGGTAACCTTCTTGGCACCTCCCGCTGCACCGTGTCTCAACGGACACACAAATAGGGATCATCGTACTGTCTATCACAGATACGCTCCAATAATGAAGAACGAGTGACCGTTTAAGCTAAGACACGATTGTGCTCAGAAACATTCAGTCTCATGAACCAATTGGCCAAAACCTAAACATCCAAAGCAAGTGGTCTTTCACTGACCAAAATATAAGCAAGACTGCCCATACTGGCTGACTTTCTACTCAAACCATCGGCCACCACATTGTCCTTTCCCGGGTGATATAAGAATCCTTCAACATCTTCAACCACCTCCTCTTCCTCAAATTCAACTCCTTTTTCTTGAAAAAATACTGAAGACTCTTATGATCAGTGAACACCTCACATGCCACGCCATATAGATAGTTCCTCTTAATTGTCAATGCGTGAACGATGGCTGCCATCTCTAAATCATGAACCAGATAGTTCTTCTAATGAATCTTCAACTTTCGCGAAGCATAGGCAATGGCCTTGCCATCCTGAATCAACACTACACCAAGCCAAATACAAGAAACATCACCAATAAACTGTATAAAGCCCTGAACCCGTGTGCAAAACCAATACTAGTGCCATAGTCAGAGCTATCTTGAGCTTCTAAAAGCTTGCCTCACACTCATCCGACCGCCTGAATTGGGCACCCTTCTGAGTCAATTTGGTCATCGGGTTTACAATAGATGAAAACCCCTCTACGAACCGACGATAGTAGCCTGCCAATCCCAAGAAACTCCAAGTCTCTATAGCTGATGCTGGTCTAGGCTAGTTCTTGAATGCCTCAATCTTTTTTGGGTCCACCTAAATACCCTCTGCTGATACAACATGACCCAGAAATTCAACCGAACTACTAGAACTCACACTTCGAGAACTTAGCATATAAGTGACTATCCCCTAGAGTCTGAAGAACCACTCTAAGGTGCTGCTCGTGCTCCTCGTGGCTGCGAGAATATATCAATATATCATTAATGAAGACTATCACGAATGAGTCCAAATAAGGCCGAAACACTCGGTTCATCAAATTCATAAAAGTTGTTGTGGTATTTGTCAACCCAAATGACATAACCAAGAAATTATAATGCCCGTATCAAGTGTGAAAAGCTGTCTTAGGGACATTATTGCCCTAATCCTCAACTGATGGTAGGAAGATCGCAAGTCAATCTTGGAAAATACCTTGGCACCCTGAAGTTGATCGAACAAATCATCAATCCTACCGATACTTATTCTTAACTGTAACCTTATTCAATTGCCGATAATAAATACACATTCTCATCGACCCATCCTTCCTGTTAACAAGTAACATCGGCGCACCCCAAGGCGAAACACTAGGTCTAATGAAACCCTTCCCAAGCAAGTCTTGCAACTACTCTTCTAACTCTTTCAACTCAGGTGGCGCCATATAAAATAGCGGGATAGAAATGGGATGAGTGCTCGGAATCAGATCAATACATAAGTCAATATCCCTGTCAGGTAGCATACCCTGCAGGCCTATAGGAAATGCCTTAGGGAACTCACGAATAACGAGCACAGAATGAATAGAGAGAACCTCACCACTAGAATCACGAACATACACTAAATATGCCAACACCCCTTCTCAACCATACGTCGAGCCCTCACATAAGAGATAATACTATAGGCAGAATGACTAGGAGTCTCCCTCCACTCTAATCGAGGCATACCTGGTAAGGCTAAGGTCACAGTTTTGGCATGACAGTCCAAGATAGTATGGCAAGGTGATACCAGTCCATTCCCAATATAATATCGAAGTCGACCACGTCTAAAAGCAGTAAATCTACATGAGTCTCAAGACCCCAAATCAACACAATACAAGAACTATGGACTCGATCGACCACAATAGAATCACCTACCGGTGTAGACACATAAACAGGAACACTCAATGCATCACTAGGCATAACCAAGTACGGGACAAAATAAGATAACACATATGAGTATGTTGACCCTGGATCAAATAACAATGAGGAACATCTATCACAAACCAAAACAGTACCTGTGATAACTGCATCTGAAGCCTCAGCCTCGGGCCTAGGTGGAAGAGCATAACACTGGGCCTGGGCCCCACCACCGTGAACTACGTCCCTAGGAAGACCTGCTGCTGGCTGGCCTCTACCTCTAGTAGTCTGAGCTCCACCTCTAAATTCTCTACCTCCATCTCTATCACCTCTACCCCCACCTCTAGCTGGCTGGGCGATTTGTGGAACACCTGGTGCCTAAACCATAGCATGGGTACTCTTATTTTGAGAGCTACTTGGTGCGCGAGGGCAATATCTAGCAATGTGGATTATGTCACCCTAAGGCCAAGGGCCTTCGCCAAAAAATAAGCGATCAACTTCGATCGAACGACTATGGGTTAATATTTCGATGAAAGTTTGAAATAATACCCATAAGGCCAAGCGCATTTGCCAAAACAGAGAGTTCGATCTCGATCGAACAACGACGGGATAATATTTCAATGAAATTTCGAAATAACACCTATAAAGCCAAGGGCCTTGTCCATAAAAGAAGAGTTCAACCTCGATCGAACAATGATGAGTTAATATTTCGATGAAAGTTTGAAATTACATCCTTAAGACCAAGGACCTTCACCAAAAAAGAATAGTTCGACTCGATCGAACAATGACTGGATAATATTTCGATGAAAGTTCAAAATAAAACCCTTAAGGCCAAGGTCCTTCATCAAAAAAGAAGAGTTCCATCTCGATCAAATAATGACCTGTTAATATTTCGACGAAAGATTGGAATAACACCCTTAAGGCCAAGGGCCTTTTCCAATGAAGAAGAGTTCGACCTCGATCGAACAACAACAGGATAATATTTCGATGAAAGTTTGAAATAACACCCATAAGGCCAAAGGCCTTCGCCAAAAAATAAGAGCTCGACCTCGACCTCGATCTTAAACCGACGGGTTAATATTTTGATTAAATTTTGAAACAAAATCATTAAGGCCATGGGCCTTCGCCAAAAAAGAAGAGTTTGACCTTGATGAACAATAACGGGTTAATATTTCGACAAAAGTTCAAAATAGCACCCTTAAGGCCAAGGGCCTTCGCCAAAAAAGAAGAGTTCGACCTCGATCGAACAACGACGGGATAATATTTAGACGAAAGTTTGAAATAACACCCTTAAGTCCAAGGTCCTTTACCGAAAAACAAGAGTTCAACCTCGATCGAATAATGACGGGTTAGGATTTTGACGAAAGTTTAAAATAACACCCTTAAGGCCAAGGGCCTTCATCGAAAAATAAGAGTTCGACCTCGATCGAAAAATGATAAGAGAATATTTCGACAAAACTTTGAAATAACATCCTTAAGGCCAAATGCCTTCTCCAAAAAAGAAAAGTTCGACCTCGATCAAACAACGACGAGATAATATTTCGAAGAAAGTTCAAAATAACACCCTTAAGTCCAAGGTCCTTCACCGAAAAAGAAGCGTTTGACCTCGATCTAATGACTACGGGATTATATTTTGACGAAAGTTCGAAACAACATTCTTAAGGTGAAGGGCCTTCGCCAAAAAAAAGAGTTCAACCTCGATTGAACAACAACGAGCTAATATTCCTTCGAAAGTTGGAAATAACACCTTTAAGGCCAAGGGACTTTGCCCAAAAAAAAGAGTTTGACCTTGATCAAACAATGACGGGTTCATATTTTGATGAAAGCTCGAAATAACACCCTTAAGGCCAAGGACCTTCGCAAAAAAAAGAAGAGTTCGACCTCGATCGAACAACGACGAGTTAATATTTCGATGAAAATTATAAATAACACCCATAAGGCCAAGGGCCTTCACCAAAAAAGAAGAGTTCCACCCCGATCAAACAATGACAAGTTAATATTTCGACGAAATCTTGAAATGACACCCATAAGGCTAAGCGCCTTCACCAAAAATTAGATTTCGATCTCGATCTCGATTGAATAAAGACGGGTTAATATTTTGACAAAATTTTGAAACAACACTCTGAAGGCCAATGGCCTTCGTTAGAAAGAAAAAACATGACCTCGATCGAACAATAACGGGTTAACATTTCGATGAAAGTTTGAAATAATACCCTTAAGGCCGAAGGTCATCTCTGAAGAAAACTGGGACTCTCTACGGGATAATACTTTGATATAAGCTTGAAAGTAACCTCCCTACGGCTAAGGTCACTATTTGAAAAAGCATTTGATACCACTGTGCTTTGATGGGTTAGCACGCCGACACAAGGTGAAAAGCACTATCATATCGGCTAAAGCCCTCATCAAGACTCTACTCAACCCATGTGACATCAAGTTCCCTGAGAATAGGGAACTCATCATATGGAAATCTACTTCCTTGTACCAAATTTGTGAAGAGCAAAAGAGGAATAGAAGTACAAAAGGCATATAATAATGGAAAATCCTTCTCTATACAAAGCTACTGCACAAACAGCCACATAATACATACGGCTAAAACCAACACAGTCCAAAGAACAAAGAGAACAATAAGAAACAAAAAAATAGATTAAGACATCAATCCTTTCACTCAGCATCATCTCCAGGAAATCCTCCCTCATCACCCGTGCCCTCATTAGCTTTCGACAATGCGGAGTCATATCCACAATTACCACAAGCCCCTTGTGCCTTGTCCGTGCCTCTTCATATGCGGCCTTAACAGCATTGCGCACCTTCCATAAAATCTTATATATACCCCACTGTGCCTCATCAAGAACCCAAAACTCGTGCAAATGACAGGGAACAACAACGGGTAAGAGCCAACTTGAGCCAACAACTGCTCCTTTACAGCCTAAAGAGTAGCAACCCGGCCGCCTAAGGTCGACGCTTCCTGGTCGATCTCGCCAATGCATTCCATGAGCCTAGCCTCCCTTAGTATGGTCGTTTCCCTCTCTGACACATGTTCGAATTGAAGGAAAGGATAGTGTGCTCCAGAGCCACCTCCCTTGCCAAAGCTGATGCCTGTCACTCTCGATGCCCTCCAACCCCGCAACCTTCCTCTCCAGCTCAACCAATTTTCTCATCCATTCCGCGCTCATTGCCTCGACCATGATGAGATTCTGATCCATCTCACACTCCATCGACCTCAGCTTTTCGTGAAGGCATTTGCCTATTTGCCCAACTCAATCTCCTCGTCCCTCGCACGAAGTTTCTCCTCAAGAATGCTACTCTTGTGAATAGCTTCCATTAATTGCTGAGTGAAAACTTGTTACCTAAATCTATTTTTTTCTCTTTTTGTGTTTCTTGTAATAGTCTGGTTTTGGCTATGTATAATTTGCAACCATTCACGCAATTATCTAAATAAAAGGGATTTTCATCGTTGTATGTCCTTTGTATTTTTCTCCCTTCCTCTTGCTTTACAATTTTTTTTGGGCTTTGGCGTAGACTTTCAGATTTTTTACGGTGGATTCCTGACTTTCTAGGGAAGCCAATTTTAGCTGGGTCTAGTAGGATTTCATCGCGCTAGTCCGAATGGAGTCTTTTTAGATTCGCATATTTGGGCGGGATTTGGCTTTTGACTTGTTGCTTTATGAAGATTCCTCTTTGACCCAAACAATGTTGTATTGGGATTCATTGTTTTGGATTGAGTCAGTCTTGACTTGAGTCATTCGATGGGGATTGAACTGTTGTTGATTTAGGGAAAGCCAATCTTTTCATATGTATTTGGGCGAGGCCTCACTTGGGGTTTGTAACGAAATTAATTTCATAGTAAAAACAAAAATATCTGATGATGACCGGTGGCAGCAAAGGCATTATTGAGATTAATGCCGGGATGTCAGCCCGTACGATTCGAGCAAGGTCGAATTCTTCTTTAATGGCGATGCCCCTTGGCCGTAGGGGTGTTATTTTGAGCTAATGTCAAATTATTAACCCGTTACAGTTCGAATGAGGTCGAACTCTTTTCTTTAGCGATGGCCTTTGGCCGTAGGGGTGTTATTTCGAGCTATTGTCAAAATATTAACCCGTTATGGCTCAAACGAGGTCGAACTCTTCTCTTTTAGTGATGGACCTCGTCCGTAGGCGTGTTATTTCAAGCTATTGTCAAAATATTAACCCGTTATGGTTCGAACGAGGTTGAACTCTTCTATTTGGTGATGGCCTATGGCTGTAGGGGTGTTGTTTCAAGCTATTGTCAAAATATCAACCTGTTATGGTTCGAACGAGGTCAAACTCTTCTCTTTTGACGATGGACCTTGGCCATAGGGGTGTTATTTCAAGCTATTGTCGAAATATTAACCCGTTATGGTTTGAACGAGGTCGAACTCTTCTCTTTGGCAATGGACCTCGGCCGTAGGGGTATTATTTTGAGCTATTGTCGAAATATTAACCTGTTATGGTTCAAACAAGGTCGAACGCTTCTTTTTGGCGATGACCCTAGGCCATAGGGGTGTTATTTGGAGCTATTGTTTAAATATTAACCTTATTTGATTGTCAAATTTTTGTGAATCATCGGCTTCAATACTGTCTATGTAGATATTTGAGCAGATTCTGGCGTACTCATTACAACCATTCTTTTGGAGAATGTTAGGTGTCCTATAGGGAGTCCCAAGTTTTCTTAACTTCTACGTTTCCTAGGTGGTCTCCAATTTGCATAATTTTGTTTGCATTTGAGGGTACAGTGTGCTTCCTGGGTGAGTCCCAGTTTGCATAATTTTGCTTGCTTTATAGACTACCTTGATGGGGAGTGGAAAATGTTACTTTGTTTCATTCATTGGAGTGTACTATACCTGTCCATTTCATACATATATTGGAGAAGTTGCCCCCTATGAAGTCCGTTCATCATTCGTCCTTGGAGAGAATATCGGCGGATGGGGCGATGAACTATACCTTGAACTTCAAGACATCCCCTTCTTCGCCTCGTTAAAAGCCTATCCGAGAAAACCCGATTGATACAAATCCGAACGAGGGTAAAAGAGTACGATTTTAGGGGTATTTCTTTTTTAGAAGTCGAAGTATTTGAGGTAAGCGACGTTCTAATTATTTGGTAGTGAATTTCCTTCCGTTATCTCTAGTTGGTATGGTCCTTTGCTTGCTTGCCCCTGCAACACTTGTGTTCCTGTTTAGACGGACAAGAGCGGGTAAACAAAAATGAGGTTTTCCTTACCTCGATCCAATGAGTCGATGTACGGGGGTAGAGTGGTGGTTTTTATATTCAGGGGCCATATTCAGCTTCTCCATTCTATTAGAGGTTCCCTAGCTCCGTATAGGTTGAGTTCACCTTAACTGCCGTGGTGTTGAAATTGATTCCCGTTTTGATCTCATCTATTTTGCACCCACAACAAGGGAGACATGTCGTACTTTATTCAGGGATCATCCGATGTGTAGGGGGTGTGAGAGTAGGGTAGGATGTGCCCAATCTCTTACAGGATTGTGCAACAGATGTTATCTTCTCGTGTGTGGGATTTTTGTGGATATCTGTTGTAACTCCTGCTTTTATGTAGCATCCTGAGATATCTGGATTAGCATGTGGGGTTTACTTACCACTCTCTTGGTTGTGTGGTTATATTTCGCCGATTTTGGATCTAAAGGAAACTAGAAAATTTGGCTAAGAAATTCCCACAAACGGTGCCAAATTGTTTGAACAAAAAGTTCAAGACTCTTTTGTCAACTCTAATTATCAATAATAAACTTAGCCAAACATAATTAACTTCATATTCAAATTCATATAACGAGGAATAACGAAAGATATAAACACACCAGATTTATTGATGTGATAATTTTACATCAAACACGAGAGATGAGCTTACATCTGAAGCAAAAAAGAATTGTAACTGATGAGGTAAAGAGGAAAAAGTGAAACCACTGTATATTCGAGAGAGATTCCTCTTTTCTCTTCTCCTTCTTTTTCCCTTTTCCTCCCTTGTTTTTTGTCCTTTTCTCTCTCCCAAAAAAGCCCCTCTTCTAAGCTTGCCCCACACACACATATATATATACATATATATATATATATATATATATATATATATATATACATATATATATATATATATATATATATATATACATATATATATATATATATATATATATATACCAGGGCTTCTATTCAATGGTCTCTGACCAACACGCTTTCAATGACTTGACCCCGAAGATGGCCGAGCAGTTCTTTGTTATTTCGCCAGTTGGGCGGGGTCCCAACTTGGTCGACCCCTTATCATTTTTATTGAGGTCGACCACTACGATTAGATTTTGACCCATACAAATATTTCAATCTGAATAGTACATGTGTTAAGTCTGCCTTTTTTTTTTTGTCAATACAAGACCAACAATGTTTAGTAGCCTATAAAGTTGCTAAATTATGCATAGTACATGAATTATTTTGACTCTTTTTCCTATAATTTGAATTTACCATGCATAAATTAATTCAACTTACATTAATGATTGTCATTTGTCTATAATCCCTTTATTCGGGAAAAAGCTATACTACAATCTAGAAGAGAAAACTGTTTGGCTAAACTGTGATGAGAAGCAGCTCTAGTTTCTCTTTCCATATGAATGTTACTCTTAATCAGTCATCATCACTTTTTATTAGTAAAAAGCTTGCAACCTTTTCTTTGGAATTATTTTTTGGCATTAATTGATAATGGTCTAGGTCCATCTGTATTTTTTTAGAAATGGTACTCCCTTCGTTTTCAATCTATGTCCTTTCTTTAAAGTGTATTTTGGTACAATAGTATAATTTAAGTATATTTTGGTACATTACATGCATTTAATTTAAGACCAATTTTTTTATCAAAAAAATTACTTTTAAATTCCATATATAGTCGAGCTAAGACATAAATTGAAATGTATGGAGTGGAACAAAGTTTTGTTGGAAAAATATATTTCGCATAAAGTAACTACAAACTATTATTGAGAAATTAATCTTACAATAGTAAACATGTTATGAATCAATCCAATCCAATATCACACAAAAAGTTATTGGACCAAGAACAAACAATAGAGTCGAGTTACTTTGGGATCCAGGCTGAATAGTGGGGCGTAAGAAGGATTCTATTAAAAGGGTTAGCGGCTTTTGGTTTATGCCTATTATTGAAGATGAAAAAGTCTATTTCTCTCACCTTTTTGCTCTGAGTCTGAACTTTTTATCTCTCTACTTCTATGTGTACATCTTTTTCTATATTCACAACTATCTTAATTTTAGTATTTCTATTGTTAGCATGCAATTTTAGCAATTGTAATGGAGTGTTAGATCTTATCAATATACTTTGAAATTGTAGTATTCGTTTCGAAATGAAATATCAAGCTTTTTATATTAATAATTATGGATTGGTAAAAGAGCTAAGTTGATTTTAGGTTTTTTAGGAGTAGTTTGGTTGTAAAACAAGTTATCATATTATTAACTATTTTAGAATTAGTTATTCGAAAATTTCTATCCCGTTATTTTTTAAGGATAAAATAATACTATAATTTCGGAATAACTCCATATATTAATTATATTGTGATTTTATTCTAATTAAATATGTAATAAACTTAACTCAAATTTAATTTTAAAATATATAATAAATATATCTCAAATTTAATTTTAAAATCAACTATTCTTTAGCATAGACGGACTGGTCAAAATATTAAAAAAAATCACAATGTAGATTAGCGATCCCAAGAAAGCAAAGGATTTAGAATTGTAGGGATTAGTCCGACACTTGAGAAGCATATAAATATAAAGTGAATGTAAATAATTATGAGTAGGGAGCTAGGAGGGGCCATCCAATAAGAAGTGTCGAGAGGCGTCGAAGTGTGTGCGCGCGCGCGTTTTTCTTCTGCAGGTGGGGCTTTGTTGAGATCACTAGCCCCCGCGGCAGGCTTACGACAACTCTATATTAGTGGAGTCCGCAAATTGAATAGTGCCTTTTTGGGCATAAAATATATTTTTATTATTAAAAAAAGTTAAATAATTATATAATTTATAGTATAATATTGTGAATTATTTTAACAAAAGATTAACATTGTAACGGTATGACGCAGCATTATACTGCGTTTTGCCCTCTGTCATTGGATATCGTCAAGCCATTCTTAGATTCTTTAGTGTAATTATTTGAGGCTGAAAGTGTGTGCGAACAAAAAGCAGTATTTTAGGATTTTAATATTAACTTTGAAAGGGTCAGCTTCTTTTTCGTTTTAAAAGATTAGAGGGAATCAAAATTTTGTCTGTTTGTGACTTTGCTCTTTTGCGAGGCCTATATAGTAGGATTCCCACTTCTTTTTTTAATTTTTTTTTACTTTTTAAAATTATTTATAAATCAAATTTGGAAATAATTCGGTATAATTTGATTCATTTAGAGCCCGCTTGTAAAAAATAATATTTTTCACTTTTTTGTTTTTTTAGAATTAGTATTTGGTCATAAAATTTTTAATTTTTATTTGAAGATGAATTTTAAAATTTTTTTCGTAAATTTAAAAAACTTCAAAAAGTTATTTTTCAAAATTTTCCCTTAGATTACACATAAAACTTAAAAAATAACCAAAAATTATATTTATGTCCAAACATAATTCTAATTTCCAAATATCATTTTCACTTAATTTTTTTTCTTTTTTTGGAATTTTACAATTCTTATGTCCAAAAGCCCACTTAGTTGTGACAACATTTTTTGATTTCAAATTACTGACACATATTTAACGAAAATATGTTCTTGCTTGCTGTAAAAATAATCTGATTGTCTTAATATTCTTCATATTGTTTATAGCTAAAATACTTGAATTTGAAAAATAAAGTTAAATGTTTTCTATAAATCTCTCGTGAATACTTTTCAAAGTTAAATATGTAATAGAAATCAGAAGCAGCTTAACGTGGAAAATACTAATAGTAATAATAATCTTCCTATTTATGTTTCAGACTCTATATTAGTGGCACGGAGCTAGGATTCTAGATTTTAGAATAATAACTTTTTGGTATTAATAACGGAATTGTTGAGGTGTTTAAGCTAAAATAAGTTTAAAAGAGGGTGAATGAGAAATAGAAAGAAAATAAAAATTTTAAGAGAAAATTTAAGCTTCCCCCTTGATAATAGAATATTGTCTCATATTGGAAGAGAAAAATATTTTGGACTTGTAGCTTTTAAAAGGGTAAGAAGAAAGCAAGCCTCGCGCCACCACTGTCGTCACTCACTCGGCTCGGCTTATTAAATCCAAATTATTCTTTTTCCTTTTTTTTTGTAACGAAAAATTAAGTTCCCTTCCCGTTTGTTTTCCGTTTTTTTAACAGAAGAATAAGGTTTGAATTCCCATTTTATTGTTGAGTAAATAGATATTTACGTTATGACCATTTTGCTTCAACAATCATGATAGCCCTTCTAAGAAGTCTCAACATATTTGCTATATATCAGATCATTCTTTTAGATTTTCCAATTGAATTTTTGAGTTCTCGTCCTTTCTTCTGCATTGTGTTAACTACTACAAAGTAACAGTAAGTGTTCGTTGAAATACTGGGATTTGAAGTACCGTTACACAAGTGTAATTTGTTCTATCCTGGAAGGAAATAAATCTTAATTTTGAGTACTAGGAAGGGATTAAATTCCTTAAAGAAACACTGTGTATTCAGTGGGCTGGGATTAAATTATATTTCTATTTTTCATTTCTGTTTATACGCTATTTTTATATTCTCCAGAATTACTTTACAAATACACTATAATAACAAGCTTAAGAAATTTAACTATTTTTTGTATTTGTATTTTATTCACTTTTTCTGGAAACTAAAACTTTTGTGGTTTTCTACTCCATTGAGATTAAAATCTATGTGATTTTAACGTTTGTTTGCGTCATTCTATGACGAATGACAACGGGAACCAGACTGTTCCTATGGTGATTCCCAATGCATCAAAATCCGAACAACACTAGCATTGGCACTGCAGAAAAACCCGAGAAAATTTTCGGGATTTATTTAATGCCCTGACAACAGAAAATGTTCTTCTACTTGACTAATTTAAGTCCACAAAAGTTCATTAAGGAAGATGTTTATGTTCTGCACGATGGAACTCCAAAGAATGAACGTTTTCTCGTGATTGAGGCAGGGAAGCATTGATTTTTTGTGCAAGAATTATATTCTTAGCGAACTAGAGGATGATTTGTATAACATCTACAGTGGCGTGGAGACATCACAATTACTGTGGATTGTGTTTGAAAGGAAATACAAAACTAAAGATGTCGGGTTGAAGAAATTTATCGACTAAATTTTGGACTACAAAATGGTAGATAGCAAGCATGTTATTATCCAAGTCCAGATATTACAAGTGATTATTCATGATCCCCTTGCTGAAGGTATAAGTAGAATTAATACTAATATTGATAGTATTAATTTTATTATGTTTACTAACAGAATTTTCATTAAAGTTCTTATCATTAATGAAGCATTCCAAGTAGCAGCGATGATTGAGAAGTTGCCTCCTTTGTGGAAGGAATTCAAAAACTACTTGAAACACAATGCAAGGAGATGTCTTTTGAAGATCTCATTATTCGGTTGAGAATCGAATAGGACAAAAAAGCTGCTGAAAAAAGGCCGTGGAAACTCAACAATAATGGGAGAAAATATTATTGAGGATACTCCTCAAAATAAGAGAAAGAGGAAGCAGGCTTCTGGACCGAAAAGCAACCCAAGTAAGAAGCGGTTCAATGAAAATTGCTACAACTGTTGGAAAGCTGGACACAAATCTACAGATTGTCATGCTCAGAAGAAAGATAAGAAGAAGGGCGAAGTAAACATGGTTGAAAAGCACGAAGATGTTGGTGACTTATGTACTATGCTTTTTGAATATGACCTGGTGGGCAATCCTAAGAAGTGGTGGATTGATTCTGGAGCCACTCGCCATATTTGTACCGTTAGAGAAAGCATTTGCTACATATGCTCCAGTTGGACTCGAATAGACGCTTTCTATGGGAAATTCGGAAATGATCAAAATTGAAGGATGCGGGAAGATATTTCTGAAAATCACTTCTGGCAAAGTAGTCACTCTAAACAACATCCTTCATGTTCCTGATATTAGAAAGAACTTAGTCTCTGCTGGACTTCTTGTTAAGAACAGGTTTAAATATGTCTTTGTATCTGATAAGGTTGTAATAAGTCAGAATGAGATGTTTGTAGGAATAAATTACCTCACTGAGAGCCTTTTCAAGATGAATGTAATGGCTGTGGAGAATTATAATAAAATTTCAGCTTCTTCTTACTTACTTTGGTCAAATGATTTATGGCATACATAAAAATGTCAAATTTGTCTGGAATATAAGTATGTTAAACATCCTTACAAGTCAGTTGAAAGGACTTCAAATTCTTTAGACTTAATTCACACAGATACTTGCGACATGAAGTCAATAAAATCTTGCGGTGAAAATAAGTATTTCATAACTTTTATTTACGAGAATACTTGATATTGCTATGTTTACTTAGTTAATAGTAAAGATGAAGCAATAAAGGCATTCAGGCAATACAAAAGTGAAGTTCAAATGCAACTTAACAAGAAAATCAAAATGATATGAAGTGATAGGGGCGGTGAATAAGATTATCCATTTGAAGAAATATGTTTAGACTATGGAATTATTTATCAAACAACGACCCCTTACACGCCTCAATCCAATGGTATCACGGAAAGAAAGAATTGTTCATTAAAGGAGATGATGAACGCATTATTGATAAGTTTTTGTATGCCACAAAATTTGGGGGGAGGGGGGAAAGCTGTTCTTACGGCTAACCGAATACTAAATCAAGTAACCCATAGAAAAATACAATCCATTCCATATGAAAAATGGAAAGGAAAGAAGCTCAACTTGAATTATTTCAAAGTGTGGGGGTGTTTGGAAAAACTGCAAGTTCCTAAACCCAAAAGGGTAAAATAGGACCGAAAACCATTGATTGTATTTTCATAGGATATGCGACCAATGGTAAAGCATATCAATTTTTAGTTCATAAATCAGAAAGTCTAGACATTCATAATAATACGACTATAGAATCAGATAATGCTGAGTTCTTTGAAAATATGTATCCGCATAAAATGGAATGTGAGTCGATTGGTGAAGAATCTAAACGACCTCAGGAAGAAACAAAAGAAAGTACATTTAATCAGGAGCATCTAAGAGGTAGTATCACGACCTCAAATACCCCAGTCGTGGTGACGCCTATCACAGTACTAGGCAAGCCAATCCAACACTTACCGCATCGAATTTCTTTTACAAAAATCATTTTCTAAAACCAATTAAGTCTCAAAGCTTTCATAAGCAATATATAAACCAACAGACATATGTGAAAGACAGTATGAAATACACTAACATAGCCCTAAATCCGGTGTTACTAATCATGAGCCTCTAAATACAATAATACAACTAATTCTTAAAGACACAATACTAAAATAGGAGGGAGGAAAGTAGGTTGCAAACACCGTGCACCTACCTTGCGATCTTCGGTAAAGTTCTGAGAGTGTTGGAAGCTCTCACTCTGATGCTCGGGAACCTGGATCTGCACACATGGTGAAGGGAGTAACATGTGTACACCAACTCAGTAAGCAGCTAAAGTAAATAAGGTCTGAGTGCAGTGACGAGCAGTTAAAATCAAACAATAAGTCTCAACAGAAATATCAAGTCAAATTCTGCAAGTTAAAGGCCAATCTAGTAAAACTTCAACTTTGATTAAAAATCCTTGTCAAAACATTTATCCAACGTTTTTCAACAGAGGCTAAATATAATAGAAGAGTGAAAGCAATAAAAGTCATAAACAAGCCCCTCAGAAAAGGTATCACTCATAAATATAGCCTTTCGAACAAGCCTCCCAATGACTTGCGACTCAGGTCTCGTCAAACAGTACTAACACTCAACACTCTGGCTCAATAATATCTCATAATAATTGCTGTGGTGTGCAGCCCGACCCATAGTTTATAGTTGACTATGCTCACTGAGGGTGTAAAAACTCCAAAGGGGATCCTACAACCCAAGCGTCATATCGTTACAGTGCTCAGCCCTATCCAATATATATCACTGCGGCGGGCAGCCTGGTCCAATTATATATATATATATATATATATATATATATATATATATATATATATATATATATATATATATATATATATATATATATATATATATAATATTTCTGCAGAGTGCAACCCGATCCATAATTTATATATAATCCTCACCATTAGATCCTAAACCTCTCCCAGTCATTAACCTCACATCCACTCGGGCATATCGGTAAAAATCAGGGAACTTAGCCCAAATAATTTTCATATATTAAGAAATAGAATGATGAAACCAGTTTTAAACAAATAACAGGTAAAACAAGACTGGGATATGATTTCAAATCAAACAGAGTGAGGAAAGCAGTAAAAATACCTCTAAGGGTCTAAACATGACGGCACAAGGCCCCGAACACGGCGTACAACCTACCATATAGTATCAATCTCTAAAATACAGGATATCATAAGATTTCAAATCAAATACGTGGCTTAATAATCGCTACGATACGAACCAAGTCGCAATCCCTATTGGTGCATACCCACACGCTCATCACCTAGCATATGCATTATATCATTTATCAAAATGATATGAAATACCGTGGTTTCATATCCTCAGGTCTAGATTAGCAATGGTTACTTACCTCAAACTGGGTGAAATACTACTCCGCAACGCCCTTGCCTCTCAACTCGGCCTCAACTAACGTAGATTCTATCTAAAAACAACATTATAACATAAATATATGCTAAGGGAACGAAGCCCATGTGAAAATAATAAAATTACAACACAAATTGCAAAATTGGCCAAAGTCGACCCCCGGGACCACGTCTCGAAATCTGGTAAAAATTAAGCCAATAGAACCGTTATCATCCCACGAGTCCATACATATTAGGAATACCAAAATCCGACCGCAAACGAGCCCTCAAATCCCTAAATTTGGGTCTCTAACTTCAAGCCCTAAACCCCCAATTTTAACCACTAATTACCACAAATTTCATGCTTAAATAGTAAATTACCACTATAGAAACAAGTTTAGGGTAAAAAAACCTTACCTCCACGAAATCCCCTTGAAATCCCTCTTTAATTTGCTCCCGCAAGCTCAAACTCGTATGTGAAAATGGTGGAATAGCCAAAATTTGCGAAGGAGGACTTATATACTTTCTGACCCAGGGTTTTTGCACCTGCGATCCTTTTAACCGCACATGCGGTACCGCTTCTTCGACCAAATCAACCGCTTCTGCAGTTTTTACTTAAACTCTTGGACCCGCACCTGCGCATACACGTACGCACCTGCGCATACACGTACGCACCTGCGCATACACGTACGCACCTGCAGTCTCACAGGTGCGCTGAATCTGCACCCGCGCCTTCTTGCCTCCTTGCCTATAACCGCATCTGTAGTTTCTCTTTAGCTTCTGAGATCCCGCACATGCAGTCCCTGTTGGAAATAACGCTTTACGCTAGAGGGGGGGGGGGGGGTGAATAGCGTTTTAAAGATATTAAGCGTTTTAGTGCGGAATTTAAAAACTTTGCTGAAATTAAAACAAGTGCAGTAAAATAAACTTACACAATGATGTATCCTGGTTGGCCACAAACGTGGTTAGTCCAGTCCCCGAGAGACTCTCTCGAGATTTCCACTAAACTTGTCAAGCTTACGGGTGCTTAACAAACCGTTACAGCTGAGGACACAAGCCTCACCTAGGTGCTCGGGGATCACAATCCCAAAGACTTCAATTGCTCGGGGATACCAATCCCAAAGACTTCAATTGCTCGGGGATAACAATCCCAAAGACTTCAATTGCTCGGGGATAACAATCCCAAAGACTTCAATTGCTCGGGGATAACAATCCCAAAGACTTCAATTGCTCGGGGATAACAATCCCAAAGACTTCAACTGAGGAATCACAAGTTCCTCAACAAACGAGAATCGCAATTCTCTTACAAACACAAAACACACTCACTTTACAAAGTACTCCTTAATGAGTAGATATGAGTAGAAATAGTACGCTCAAGATCACAACAACTTAGCTCAATAGAATGGCTCTTCAAAAAGCTTTACAAATGATGATCAATGTAAGAAAGCTTTTAGCAATGAAAATACTTAAATTGTATATGTTGTTGTTGTGAAAACACTGAGTTAAACCTGTATTTATAGGTGAAAAACTCAGTCTTACCGTTGTCTAATTGCCAATTAAGGATTGCTGAAATTACTCAGTGACAATCGATTGTCAAGACTAAACAATCGATTGTTTGCCTATCAGATCAAAAATTCAATCCCAGATTTTACGTCAACAATCGATTACTTCTAATCAATAATCGATTATTTATAACGTTAAAAAATCCTTTCCAATTTTTGGCATAAAACATCGATTATCAGGAAATCAATAATCGATTATTTTAACAACGTTCAGAAAATCTTTTCCAGATTTTACGCAAAACATCGATTGTTAAATATCAACAATCGATTACCTGAAGGTAATTTGAAAATGTATGACAACGGTCAGTTTCAACAATCGATTATCAAATAGAACAATCGATTATTAATTAATTTCAAAACTTACTGTCTCATATATAATCGATTATCAAAAGCCACAATCGATTATTAATTAATTTCAAAACTTTCTGTCTCATATATAATCGATTATCAAAAGCCACAATCGATTATCATTTTATTTAAAAACACTGGGAGACATTTTTCTCATTCTAATCGATTACCATTAGTTCATAATCGATTTTTATGAGTTTTGAAAACTTTGCCTCAGTTAACAATCGATTATCATAAGTACACAATCGATTGTTATGCAGTTTGCAAAAACCTGATGTTAACTGACTTACTCACAATCGATTATCATTAATTCACAATCGATTGTCATGCAGTCTTGGCTTAGAGATACTCGATTATCATAAGTACATAATCGATTATCTTAGCCCAGATTTTTGAGGCATGTTTGGAAAACATTTTAACAAATGTAAATATGCATAGTTTAAAATCATTTGACACTTAATTTAAATATGCATGATTTTGGAAAAATAATTTTAGTAGAGAAGCCATGTTATGAGCCAAGTTGAGGAATCAAGATCACAATTAATATTGACTCAATTATAACATTTCTAAACTTTGTCTTGAGCTTCTTGTAATGCATCCATTTTGTGCTTGTCCTTGAGCACTGCTATATATCGCTTTTTGCTTTGTTTGACATTCATCAAAACCTACAAAAGAACACACGTTTAGTATATTGCATTTGAAACGTGTTTCCAACAATTTCCCCCTTTTTGATAATGACAAACATAAGCGGGATATATGCAATAATTATTTTGATAATCCAAGACAAGAGTAAAGTATGCAATTTGATGTTCCCCCTCAATTCATGTTCCCCCTCACTTTAAGCATGAATGAAGTTGAGAGTGATATAGCATAATATAGCATACTTCTTGATATCCCGTTTCTTCCCCCTTTTGCCATTAGCAAAAATTTACACAAGGGAAGAATATGAAAAAAATATGAAATAAACTAAAGTTTATTTATTGGAAAATTATAACATTACAAGGGTGGAACCAAACATAACTAACCAACCAAGAAAAAAACAGACCAAAAACAACAATTTCACATCATAAAAACAACAATTTCATCATTCATCACCCCCATCCCCTTCATCATCATTGGTAGGCACTTGATATGGCACCATCTGAGCATAGGCATAATGCACGTGATCAAAGTAACCATGGACCTCACGGGTTAATTGAGTAATTTGGTCAGAAATAGTCCGGAGGGTAGGCTCCTGAGGAGGATGAGCACGACGGGCTTGTCGATTTTGAGGAGGAGCGGGAGCATGATCACCATCATGATGAAAGGAAGACTCCGAAATTTCCCAGATTTTGGTGCTCTTTTTGAGAGGACCATTAGCAATATTGACTCCGGAAGCTTCAAGAAATTTCATTATTAAGAGGGCATAGGGGAGAGGTATGTCATCTCTGGTGGCATTGAACATATGAGATAGAATAAGCTTGCACCAATTTATTTTAACACCGGTGACAATGGCATGAAGAAATTTGGCATCCTCTTGGGAGATGGTGGTGTGATTGAGTTTACGGGGTTTGAGAACACGAGTGATGAAATAGAGAATGAAACGATAATTCGGGTCCATACCCTTTATGGTGGGACGACGGGAAGAGGACTCATCATAGGCGACTCCGACTTGGCGGAAGAGATTAGCTTCATCAATCATGACCCCGGCATCATTTATGTACTGGTAGATGTCTTCACCATCATGCGGAATGCCGGCAATGAGGTGGAGGTTATCTTCAGAAATTAGAATGGGAATGCCGTTAACATTAGTAACAAGTTCACCCTCATCATCTTTGTGAAGGTTGGAGTAAAAAGCTTCAACCAAAGAAATGTTGTAGTAGGGGTGAGTAAGGAGTAGGAAATTGAAAAGTTGGCACTCTCTTAGCATATTTGCGGCTGGAATGAATGGTGCAACAAGAGCGTTTGTTGAGAAGCGAGGAGGGAGAATAAGGCGTTTCTCAAATTTGGTTAAGAAACGGGTGAGCTCTTCATTGGATTCAAAGAATAGAACCGATCCATCTTGATATGGATGGCGAGAAGAAGAAGCACCTTGTTTGGAACGAGCACGTTTGGAGTTGCGGTTTGACATTTTTTTTTTTTTTTTTTTTGAAAAGGATGTGCTAGGATTTTTCAAGGAAAACAAGAGAATTTGATGCTTGGGAGGCTTGAGTGAGTATACAAGAGCATATGTGCAGCCTATATATAGAGAAGGAATGAATCTTACACTTATTGGAAAAGATTTGAAGAGATTTGAAGAGCTTTGAAGTCTGAAACGGTAAAAATAAATTCACTGACCGTTCAACAATCGATTGTTTGAATAGAATAATCGATTATCATTAATGAAAATGATCTGACACATCGATTACACGCCAGAACGGTAAGAAAATTTGAAAAAGATAGTCGATTGTCAAACTTGGTAATCGATTGTTTGACGGCGATTTTCCTGTAGAATACTTGAGTATGACCTGACAGGAATCGATTATAGAGCCAAAACGGTAACATAAGTTTAAAACAGATAATCGATTGTCAATATATAGTAATCGATTGTTTCACTCACAGAGAGTTTGAATTTTGGCAAATAATCGATTGGCAGAACAAATAATCGATTGTTTGGAAGGGGGATGCTAAAATGATGAGACTTAATTCTATCAGGCAATGTAAACAAGATTTCATGGCAAAAAATTGAATCAACAAATAATCGATTATTGATACTGATAATCGATTGTAAGCATAAATAATCGATTATGATCGATAATTCATACTTTCCTCTTACCTTTTGGGGGATGCCTGCAAAATAGAATTAAACATCTCCGACGCTCAAGTCAGTAATCTATAAATGAAATAATAACTTTGAAACTCGTGTAGTCGGGTGAAAAAAAGTGAACTCTTAAGAATTTTGTCCTAGGATGTTCTTAAGAGGGTTTAGGGTACTTACCTTCCCTTCGACTTTGCCAATTACCTGATTTTGAACATCTTCCGTTCATTTTGGTCTTTTGGCTCATTCTTCAATCTACGAAGCTTTTTCCACAATTTTGCCTTTTGAATTTTTTTTTTCGAAAATACTTCCGATTTAAAAAAACATAAGTTGACTTTTCCGTCTCTTCCTCCTTCTTTGTGCTTTAATTGAAGGAATTTTGAATTCGTCTCTCGTCGAGTGTTTGGAGCATCCACTACACTTGATTCCTTCAAGCACACCTGCAAAACAAATCAATGCTCTTTTGGTACCCATGCCATTTTGGGTCCTTGAGGGTTATGCATACTATAATGATATGTTTGAGTAACATGTCTATGTCTAGTAAAGCATGCGGGAGCAATATGACCAATTCGTCTACAATAATGACATGTCACATTTGGATTATGCATGCGTCTAGGCTCATAGTAGCTGGAATAATGCACATTGTTTACTCTATTTTCATTTCTCCTAATTTGAACACCAAAATCATTTCTAGGTTGAACATTTCGGGATCTTCTAGCATGATCACTTTTGTGCCTAAAGTATGCATCATGTCTATGGTGACGATTGCTAGGCGGAAGGTCATGTCTAGGTCTCCTAATATTTTGTCTAGCATGCATGTTTGTTTTAGGAAAGGCATTTTTGTTATTAATCCTAGGTTGAGCTCTAGGTGGTTGGATTTTTGCATCAACCTCTTTTTCATTTATGAAGCCTATTCCATGCTTGGTTGATTTCAAGTTGTCAAGCACCACATTCAAGTTTTTATGAGAGGAGTTGAATTTATCTAGTGTGCCTTTTAATCTACCTACTTCATTCTTAAGGTCTACACAGGAAGCACAATTTTTTGTAGAACTCTCGGGCTTGTCAGAACTTCTTTTCCCATAAAACTTGTTTTGTTCTAGTAGCTTCTCATTTTCCAAAACCAATTTTTCTAATTCTTTTTCTTTTAATGAAAACTGTTTTTGAAAATCTTGTTCTTTTAGAGAAGCACTTTCTCTTAAACTAGTGACGGTTTTTGTAACTTTGAGAAATTCAGCATACAATTCATCAAAGGCATTTCTCATGTCATCAAGAGTATAAAAATTTTGAGAAGAGATTTGACTTACCTCACTTTGATTTTCTTCCTGTGCCATAAGGCAGAGATTTGCCGCTTCTTCATTTTCTTCTTCACTGGATTCGTCTCCGGAATCTCCTCCCCAAGATATGTATGCTCGTTGCTTCTTGAAGGGTTTCTTCTCCTTTTTAAGATTTGGGCAGTTTGTTTTGATATGCCCTGTTTCACCACATTCATAACATTTAACTTGCTCACCTTGCTTTTTCCCTTTGCGGTCATATTCTTTTCGCATGAATTTTTGGAACTTTTTGATGATGAGTCCAAATTCGCTATCTCCATCCTCTTCAATTGGTGATTGACTTGTGCTCGCCTTTAGAGCAATCTTTTGCCTTCTTTGTTCGTCAACAACAGGGTTAAGAATAGTGGATTCATAAGTCTTAAGATTACCTCTAAGAGCGTCTATGGTGACGTTCGTGATTCCAATTGACTCTTGAATCGCATCGGCCTTTGATCGCCATGCCGGTGTTAGGCTCCTAAGGATTTTTCGAACTAGTTCTTTGTGTGTGAACGTCTTCTTGAGCGCGTGGAGATCATTCACTATTGATGAGAACCGCTCAAACATCTCGTCTACCTTTTCGCCTTCCTTCATATGGAACAATTCGTAAGCATGAGTTAAAAAGTCAATTTTAGCTTCTCTTACCTGGTCAGTCCCTTCGTAAGTGACCTCAAGCTTGTCCCACATTTCTTTCGCTGTTTTGCAGCAGGAGATTTTCCTGTAATCATTAGCATTAACAGCACAGAGTAATAAATTAATAGCTTTAAAATTATTTTGGACCATTCGATTATCCTCGGCGTTGAATTCCTCTTCTGATTTTGGCACCCATATTCCTTCCACCTGTTTGACAGGAACCTCATTTCCTTTGGTGTACACCTTCCACAAGTAAGGGCTGTTTGATCTGACGAATATCTGCATCCTTTCTTTCCAATATGAATAATTAGTCCCGTTGAACAAAGGAGGTCTTGTGGGGCACTGTCCTTCATCAATACCTGCAAAAGAGTCTAGAGTAGAAGCCATGGAAAGATTCTCTCAAACGGTTAAGTCTTTCAGAGAGTATGGCTCTGATACCAATTGTTGGAAATAACGCTTTACGCTAGAGGGGGGGGGGGTGAATAGCGTTTTAAAAATATTAAGCGTTTTAGTGCGGAATTTAAAAACTTTGCTGAAATTAAAACAAGTGCAGTAAAATAAACTTACACAATGATGTATCCTGGTTGGCCACAAACGTGGTTAGTCCAGTCCCCGAGAGACTCTCTCGAGATTTCCACTAAACTTGTCAAGCTTACGGGTGCTTAACAAACCGTTACAGCTGAGGACACAAGCCTCACCTAGGTGCTCGGGGATCACAATCCCAAAGACTTCAATTGCTCGGGGATACCAATCCCAAAGACTTCAATTGCTCGGGGATAACAATCCCAAAGACTTCAATTGCTCGGGGATAACAATCCCAAAGACTTCAATTGCTCGGGGATAACAATCCCAAAGACTTCAATTGCTCGGGGATAACAATCCCAAAGACTTCAACTGAGGAATCACAAGTTCCTCAACAAACGAGAATCGCAATTCTCTTACAAACACAAAACACACTCACTTTACAAAGTACTCCTTAATGAGTAGATATGAGTAGAAATAGTACGCTCAAGATCACAACAACTTAGCTCAATAGAATGGCTCTTCAAAAAGCTTTACAAATGATGATCAATGTAAGAAAGCTTTTAGCAATGAAAATACTTAAATTGTATATGTTGTTGTTGTGAAAACACTGAGTTAAACCTGTATTTATAGGTGAAAAACTCAGTCTTACCGTTGTCTAATTGCCAATTAAGGATTGCTGAAATTACTCAGTGACAATCGATTGTCAAGACTAAACAATCGATTGTTTGCCTATCAGATCAAAAATTCAATCCCAGATTTTACGTCAACAATCGATTACTTCTAATCAATAATCGATTATTTATAACGTTAAAAAATCCTTTCCAATTTTTGGCATAAAACATCGATTATCAGGAAATCAATAATCGATTATTTTAACAACGTTCAGAAAATCTTTTCCAGATTTTACGCAAAACATCGATTGTTAAATATCAACAATCGATTACCTGAAGGTAATTTGAAAATGTATGACAACGGTCAGTTTCAACAATCGATTATCAAATAGAACAATCGATTATTAATTAATTTCAAAACTTACTGTCTCATATATAATCGATTATCAAAAGCCACAATCGATTATTAATTAATTTCAAAACTTTCTGTCTCATATATAATCGATTATCAAAAGCCACAATCGATTATCATTTTATTTAAAAACACTGGGAGACATTTTTCTCATTCTAATCGATTACCATTAGTTCATAATCGATTTTTATGAGTTTTGAAAACTTTGCCTCAGTTAACAATCGATTATCATAAGTACACAATCGATTGTTATGCAGTTTGCAAAAACCTGATGTTAACTGACTTACTCACAATCGATTATCATTAATTCACAATCGATTGTCATGCAGTCTTGGCTTAGAGATACTCGATTATCATAAGTACATAATCGATTATCTTAGCCCAGATTTTTGAGGCATGTTTGGAAAACATTTTAACAAATGTAAATATGCATAGTTTAAAATCATTTGACACTTAATTTAAATAAGCATGATTTTGGAAAAATAATTTTAGTAGAGAAGCCATGTTATGAGCCAAGTTGAGGAATCAAGATCACAATTAATATTGACTCAATTATAACATTTCTAAACTTTGTCTTGAGCTTCTTGTAATGCATCCATTTTGTGCTTGTCCTTGAGCACTGCTATATATCGCTTTTTGCTTTGTTTGACATTCATCAAAACCTACAAAAGAACACACATTTAGTATATTGCATTTGAAACGTGTTTCCAACAGTCCCTAATCCGCATATGCGATTATGATAGTAAATCTAGCAGCTTCGGCTGCAAAATTCCAACTCTCCACTTCCCGTCTACCATTCAAAATCACCTCGAGGCCCTCGGGACCTCAACCAAAAGTACTAGAAAGTCACATACCACTATTCAAACTTATACCAATCTCATTGAATCGACAAAATACCCTCGGATTCAAGCCTAAGGATTCTAAAAACTTTTGAATTCCGCTTTTGATAAAAAAGTCTACTAAATCTCGTCCAAAATAACTTGAAATTTTGCACACACGTCACAAATGATACAAATGATCTGCTACAACTCCCAGAAATCCATTATGACCCCGATATTAGAATTTCCACTATCGACTGGAAAACGCCAAAATTTCAATTTCGCCAATTCAAGCCTAATTCTACCACGGACCTCCAAATTACATTCCTATCATGCTCCTATGTCTCAAATCAGCTCACGAAGTTATCCGAATCATGAAAACAAAATTCCAAGGTCGATTAGTCACAAGTCAACTTTTGGTTGTCTTTTCTAACTCAATCTCACTCAAAAGAGACTAAGTGTCTCAAACCTCATCAAAAACATTCCGAACTCGAACCAATCAACTCAATACCTCACAATATGACTGAACAAGACATAAAGAATTAGAAATAGGGAAAACATAGCGATAATTCATGAAGCGACCGGTCAGGTCGTTACATCCTCCCCTTCTTAAATAAACATTTGTCCTCGAATAAGTTAAGAAACATACCTGAATCCTTAAAAGGTGAGGATATCTACTCCACATCTCCCGCTCGATCTCCCAAGTAGCATCTTCCATGGACCTACCTCTCATCTGGACTTTCACTGAAGCTATATCCTTTGGTCTCAACTTTGAACTGATACTCAAAAATGGCCACTGGCTCCACATTATAAGTCAAATCTCCATCTAACTAAACCGTGCTGAAATCTAAAACATGAGATGGATAACCAATATACTTCCGGAGCATAGAAACATGAAATACCGGATACACACTCGATATGCTGGGTGGTAAGGCATGCCCATAAGCCACCTCCCCAATCTTGCGTAGCACCATGAAAGGCCCAATGAAAGGAGGACTCAACTTCCCCTTCTTTCCAAATCTCATAACACCCTTCATGGGTGAAACCATTAGTAGAGCCTTCTCGCCAACCATATAAGACACATCACGAACCTTCCTGTTAGCATCACTCTTTTGCCTCAGTTGCACGGTATGAAGCCTCTTCTGAATCACCTTCACCTTGTTTAAAGCATCCTGCACCTAGTCTTAACCCATAATTCTAGCCTCGCCAGAGTCAAGATAACCAACTGGAGATCTACACTGCCTCCCATATAAAGACTCGTATGGAGCCATCTGAATACTCGATGGATAATTGTTGTTATATGCAAACTCCGCGAGCGGTAGAAACTAACCCCATGAACCACCAAAGTCAATTACACAAGCCCGCAACATGTACTTCAATATCTGAATAGTACGCTCGGATTGCTCATTCGTCTAAGGGTGAAAACCAATGGTCAACTTAATCTGAGTACCCAACTCTCGCTGCAAGGCCCTCCAAAACCGTGAAGTGAACTGAGTACCTCTATCTGAAATGATGGAAATTGGAACCCCATGCAGGTGAACAACTTCTCGGACATAAATCTCTGCTAACCGCTCTGAGGAATAGGTAGTACAAACAGGAATAAACTGCGTAGACTTGGTCAGCCGATCCATAATCACCCAAATAGCATCGAACTTCTTCAAAGTCTGTGGGAGCCAATTGCAAAGTCCATGGTGATTCTCCCATTTCCACTCTGGAATAACCATCTAATGAGGCAAGCTATCCAGTCTCTGATGCTCATACTTCACCCGCTGAGGATTAAGACACCGAGCAATAATTCCTACAATATCCTTCTTCATCCTGCTCCACCAATAATGCTGTCTCAAATCTTGATACATTTTCGTGACACCCGAATAGATGGAATACCACGAGCTATGGGCCTTCTCCAAGATCAACATCCGAAGCCCGCCACATTAGGCATACATATCTGGCCCTGCATCCCCAATACCCTATCCTCATCAATAGTCAGATCTCTGGCATCGTCGTGCTGAATTATGTCCTAAGGACAAGCAAATGAGGATCATTACATTGGCACTCTCTGAACCGAGAAATCATACAAGCAAGTACCCGACTGGGATCCGAAATGTCCAACCTTAAGAACCGATTAGCCAAGGCCTGAACATCAATTGCAAGAGTGTCTCTCCCCAATAGGAATATACCCCAAACTCCGCATATCACCGCCTTACTACTTAAGACATTAGGCACCATGTTGGCCTTTCCCCGATGGTACAAAATAGTAATATCATAATCCTTTAGCAGCTCCAACTATCTCCGCTGCCTCAAATTGAGATCCTTCTATCTGAACAAGACTTGGAGGCTACGATGATCATGAAACACTTCAAAAGACACATCATACAAATAATGCCTCCAAATCTTCAACGCGTGCACAATGGCAGCTAACTCTAGATCATGAACAGGGTAGTTCATCTCATAGGGCTTCAATTGATGAGAGACATAAGCAATAACTCTACCATCCTGCATTAACACACACCCAATGCCCACTGTTGAAGCATCACAATACACTGTATATAAACCTGAAGCAGATGGCAAATGCAATACTGAAGTTGTGGTCAAGGCAGTCTTGAGCTTCAGAAAGCTTGTCTCACACTCATCCGACTATATGAAAAGAGCACCTTTTTAAGTTAATTTGGTCAAGGGTGAAGCAATAGATGAAAATACATGAACGAATTGATGGTAATAACTTGCCAAACTAAGAAAGATGGGAATCTCTATGGCTGAAGACAGTCTGGGCCAACTCTGAACCACCTCTATCTTCTTCGGATCCACTTGAATACCCTCACTGGACACCATGTGCCGCAATAAAGCCACTGAGCTGAGCCAAAACTCACACTTTGAGAACTTTGCATAAAGCTTCTCCTCCCTCAATAAATGAAACACAACTCTCAAATGTTCTATATGCTCCTCCTGACTACGCGAGTACACTAAAATGTCATTAATAAAAACTGACAAACAAGCCGAAGTATGGCCAGAACATGTTATTCATCAAATACATGAACGTTGTTGGGGCATTGGTCAGCCGAAAATACATCACAAGGAACTCATAATGACCATATAGGGTCCTGAAAGTTGTCTTACGAATATCTGAGTCCCTGATCTTCAATTGGTGATACCCTGAGCGAAGATCAATCTTGGAGAACACTCTCGCTCCTTATAGCTGGTTGAATAAATCATCAACGCTAGGTACATGTTACTTGTTGTTAGTTGTAACCTTGTTCAACTGCTTGTAATCAATGCACATCCTCATCGTGCCATCTTTCTTCACAAATAAACAGGAGCACCCTACGGCGAAACACTAGGCCGAATAAGCCCCTTATCAAGGGAGTTGCTGAAGCTGCTCCTTTAACTCCTTCAACTTCACTGTTAACATACGATATAGTGGAATTGAGATGGGCTCAGTGACCAACACATGGAAAATACCAAAATTAATATCCCTATCCAGGGGGCATGCCCCGCAGGTATGCCGGAAACACATCGAAAGAATCCCTCACAACATGAACAAAATCAATATTGGGAGCCTCTGCACTGACATCCCTCATAAAGGCTAAGTATGAAAGACAACCCTTCCTAACTATCTGTTGGGCTTTCAGAAATGAAATCATCATATTGGGAACAAAATCAGTCGAACCCCGCTACTCAATCCGCGGCACACTTGACATAGCAAATGTTACTGTCTTAGCATGGCAATCCAATATAGCCGACATAGAGATAGCTAATCCATGCCTAAAATCACATCGAAATCTACCATACAAAGTAACAAAAGATCCACTCGGGTCTCCAGAAGAAAGCAATCCTCGCGCCGTCGTCATCATCATCGTCACTCACTCCGCTCGCCTTCGGCTTCGTCTTCAGCTTCGGCTTTGGATTAGGATTCGGATTCGATCAAATTGATTGATTAATTTTTTAGACCAAATTTATTTGTTAACAGTAAATATTAATGTAATATTATCCATATTTGTATCTTTTTTTGTAACGGAAAATTAAGTTCCATTCTCGTCCGTTTTCCACTTTTGTAAGGAAGAATAAGTTTGAATTCCTATTTTAGTGTTGCATAAATAGCCATTTACACTATGGCCATTTTGCTTAAATGGTCATGATAGCCATTATGAAGAGCCTCAACATATTGGCTGTATATATCAGATCATTCTTTCAGATTTTCCATACAAATTTCTGAGTTCTATTCCTTTCTTCTGCATTGTTTTAACTATTAAGAAAGCAACAATAAGTGTGATTAGCTAATGATCTTTGTGTTCGCTGAAACACTAGGGTTTGAAGTACCGGTACACTAGTGTGTAATTTTTTCTATCTTGGGAGAAATAATCCGCAACCTTGGGTACTAGGAGTGGATTAAATTCCTTAAGGAAACACTATGAATTTAGTGGGCTCGGATAAATTCTGCTTATGTTTTTCATTTCTATTTATAAGCTATTTTTATATTCACCATAATTATTTTAAAAATATTGTATAATAACAAGAATTCTACATATAATATTTTTATATATTTAATCATTTTATAACACAAAATATATTGTTTGAGAAAAAAGTTGTTGCTTGGGTATGGGTCAAAATCTGAGCAAGGGAATCTTGCCTAAGATTAGTCCGAGATTATGCTTAAGATGGAAGAAACCTATTGGCGATTTGAGTAGCTAGGGCCGAGGTTGAGTACTTAGATTGGCCCTAACAACTAGTTCAGGAGTAAGATATTTTAGGGGAATATTCCACAGAATATTCTCTACACTAGCACTTTCAGTTAGAAAATAAATATGTCCCATATAAAATCAAATAAAAGGAGAATGAGGGGTATGTAATATCCTAGATGATAAGTTCTCTCATGAAAAGTTGACTCTCTAGTAAATCATAAATATTGTCTTTACAAAAAGACTCGATTTGTTGTTGATCCCATAGTTTCTCGCATTAGATCCAAGGAAGCTTTCTCTATTCCCATATTTATTTGCCTTACATCATTGTTAGATGGAGAATCATCTACCTCATGGAATATTTGGGTGAATCATTCTTTCTATTTACATTTATTGCCAATTAATATATTTATTGCTTGTCGTTACTCCCCCATACATTTATAACAATACCATTAAACACTCATTTGTATTAAATTGGTTTAAATGCAATTATACATTCTTCATATCAACCAATTTTAGATTTAGGAATTATTATGTTTAACTAGGATTTACCTATTATTTTCTTGTTAAATTAGTTTAACAAAAGACTTAACACTTTTTAGTCAAACAATTTGGCATCATCTGTGGGGATTTTCTAGTTAAAATTTTAGTTTGTACCAGATCTAAAAGACATGAAATTTTGCAAAACCCCCGTATATACTTGTTGGCAGAAATCTGACATTGCAAGAAACAAAGAGGAAAATAAGAAGGCAATAGCCGATCTCAGCACCAACCTCCTCCACGCCATTAACGAAATCGACAAAACAGACGACTTGCCTCTACCTCTTGGTAGCATCATGACCTCGCACGGTAAGGGTGCATCTATATCCACAACAGAAGAGGCACCACTAGAAATGAAAAATCTACTTGATGCATGGTTGACAAACACGCTAACCGGCTTCTTGGAAAAGCCAGCTCGGAGACTGAGTAGAGAAGAGACAAGGGTCGGTGTCGCATCAGCAGCTAATAAGCACCCTCCCTGCAACGGGTATTACTCATAATGTTAGTGATACAGGTAATGACACCCTTACAACCATTTTGAGAAAATGGAGGAGATGAAAAACGAGAACAAAGTACTCCATGGACAAATGAAAGAGCACAAAGAGAGGGAAAACAAAATACAGAGTGCCCCAAAACTTCTGCCAAAAAGGGGTGCAGGTTGGTTTGTTGAGCGACCATCAGCGAAGAAGCTGAACCGCACGCTATACTAAAGCCATTCAAATGCCTCCGTACTTAAATATACGATGATATGATGTATCGGGAGGATCATATGACCCACTATATCATTGCAATAAAATGCACTGACCTTTCCAAAGAAAAAGTATCATCCATATTGCTGAAAAAGTTTGGAGAAACCCTAACCGGGGGAGAACTGATTTGGTACTCACAGTTACATGCGCGTTCCATAGAAATGTTCGAGAAAATGGCAGAAAAGTTTGTTACGGCCCATTCCAGAGCCAAGAAAGCAGAGGCGAGAGTGAACGACAGATTCACCATTAAGCAATCACCTGGCAAAGGACTCAGGGACTTCCTTGCGCAGTTCAACCATGTAAGAACGACCATTCCTAATATATCTAAGGGGATAGCGATAGCCGCTTTCAAGAATAGTCTAAGCAGAACCGGGTTGAGGGAACCAAAAAATTACTAAGCCAACTCATGAAATACCCTCCAATTACTTAGGACACGATACACAACGCCTACTGTGTTGAGGTAAGAGCCCACGAGGAAGGTCTCAATGGACCTACCCAACATTTGACCTCGATCCCAAATGGAGCCTATGACGGACTGGAGAAACGAAAATAGGAGAGATCTTGCGGGATCGCGACCTAATCGAGGGAGACGTTAGCCTTACGTGAGAGGCACCCTCATGCCACCTCCATGCCACGATAAAGGTCCATCAAAGCCGTGAACGGGAATCCACCGAAATGAGAGAGGTATGCCCCTTTTATTATCTACTTACAATTTTTGTGTTTCCCCTTCAAAACTAGTCTACGCACTGGAGAAGTTAGGCCCTAAAATAAAGTGGCCAAAGTAAAATCGAGGACTATATCGCCCTAAGATAGGAGGTCGTGAACATGCTTCTCCAATGTCAGTTGAAAGAACTGGTGAGCAATTGTGGAACAGCCAACTTTGACTAAAGGCGAGAACAATACCAGGGACAACCTAAACCACCTTCCCTATCTCGAACCATTCAAAAGATCATCAAAGGAGGTGACGATATGTCTATCAACAGCGGGAAGTTCACCACCACCCACAAACTCAAACGGTCCATCACCTACGAAGGGTATGACGCCTCAAAGAAAGTATCATCTTTAATAAGTAAGATACCCTCGGTTTTGTCATTACTTTATGTGTCTTGACACTGATGTAAAATGTATTATAGTCGATGATGGGAGCAGTGCATGCATTATCTATCCTCGTGTTCTCACCCAAATGAAGCTCGAGGAAAAGATATTGCCGTGTTTCATCATACTAATAGGTTCAACAATGTAGTTGAGCAAACATCTGGAGAAATCACGTTACCTATCTTTTATAGCGGCGTCACTTTGGAGACCATATTCAGCATCATGGACTAGGATATGGCGTACAATGCCATCATAGTCTGACCTTGGATACACTCTATGAAAGTCATCCCCTCCAGCTTATATCAAGTTTCCCACCCTCTAAGGAGTATTCAACATCCGAGGAGAGAAATGCACGGCCCGAGCATGCTACTGCATCACCTAAGGCTACAGATACACGCAATAACTAAAAGGAAAGGCTGAAGAGGCATATCAATTTACAAAGTCAGGGTTAGGTGGTGATGAGGGGGAAGATGTTGTCAGAGACCTTGAAATCGTAGAAGCCACAGGGTCAATCGTAGAGGACCTAAAACTCGTCCAACTAAATGATAACGACCACAACAAGAAATATTTCATCGGCCATAAGCTCCAAGATCCAGACAAATTTCGCAAATTCTTAAAAAGTAACACAGACCTGTTTACTTTTTCCGTTGCAGACATGCCAAGTATCCCGAAGAAGATAGAAACTCACAAGTTAAACCTCGGCCCATTTTACCCCTTAGTGAGGAAAATTTGACGAAAGTTCAACTCTGTAGTAAATGAGCGATCCACAAAGATGTCGAAAAATTGTTAAAAAACGGTTCTATTAGAGAATGGAAGTACACTCAATGGGTCTCTAATGTGGTTATGGTGAAAAAGAAGAGCGAAAAGTAGTGGATGTGTGTAGACTTCACAGGTCTGAACTAAGCTTTTTGGACGCCTACACTGGCTACAACCAAATCCGCATGGAGGAGGATGACCAGGAAAAAACTACTTTCTCACCCACCAGGGGACATACTACTGTAGGGTTATGCCGTTTGGGTTGAAAAACATAGGGGTGACACATCAGAGGGTAGCGACAAAAATGTTCAAAAATCAACTCAGCAAGTCCATGGATTATATATAGAGGACATGTTGGTCAAGTGAAAAAGTGAGGAAGACCACTTCGATCACCAAAGGGAAGCCTTCGATATGCCCAGAAGGTACAATATGAAAGTGAACCCCAAAAAACATGCCTTCGGCATAACCTCTGAGAAGTTCCTCGGCTTCTTGGTATCGCAACGATGCATCGAGGTCAACTCCGACCAAATCAAGGTCATAGCAGGAATCCCAGAAAACTTACCCAACAAGAAATAAGTTAAGAAGTTGACCGGCCGTATAGCCGCCCTGTCGTGGTTCATCTCACGGTCCTTTGATAGGTGCCACAAATTTTTTGGCATACTTCAAAAAGACAACAGACTCCAATATAATTCCAAGTGCGTCGATGCCTTAAATTAACTAAGGACCTTCCTGTCTTTGCCCTCACTGCTCGCTAAGGAAAAACCTAAAGAGTGTCTCCTTGTCTACTAGGCCGTGTCCGATTGTCACAGTAAGTGCAGTCTTGGTACGAGAAAATACATGTATGAAGTCTCTAATCTACTGCATTAGCAAAACTTTTGTCGACATGGAAACGAAGTACCCCCTCCCCCCCAACTCGAGAAGCTAGTTCTGGCCTTGGTTTTAGCTTCACAAAAGCTTAGACCTTATTTCCAAGTGCCACACTATCTTGGTGGTCATAACTTTCATCTAAGGAGTATCCTTCACAAACCTAAACTATTGGGAAGATTGGCCAAGTGGACCATAGAGCTGAGCGAGCATGATATAACCTACCAGTTGCAAACGGTGATAAAGTCGCATGTACTTTCCGACTTTGTTCCCGACTTTAGTGTGAAGATAGTACCTGAAGTAGAAAGGGAAACCACCAACATTTACACCAGAATGCACAACCAATGGGTTATGTACACCGATGGCGCTTCTAACACGTCAAGATCTGTACTTGGACTCGTGCTCGAGGTCCCAACATGAAAAATAGCTCTCTAGTCCATACAGTTCCCTGATATGAATAACAATGAGGTCAAGTATGAGGCCATGATTGCAGGGTTAAAATTAGCACTCAAGTACGAAGCACGACGAGTAGTTCTTCGATACAACTCGCAACTCATCGTCAACCAAGTCACAAGGACTTCCCAAATCAAGAAACAATGGCTACAGAAATACCATGCCGAAATTCGCAAACTGTTACCCAAGTTTGATGAATTCCAACTCAATCAAATATCCTGAGCGCAAAACATCAAAGCGGACAGCCTTACCAAACTAGCAACGACCACCAAAAGCATAACCGGAGAATGGAACGCGATCTCCCTCCTCCATTTATCGATCGATCAAATTGAGGTATGAACTATAAACTTGTCTTGGGACTAGAGAAATAGTATATCTCATATTTACATGAGGGGGTGCTCCCACCCGATAAAAAAGAAGCTAGGAAGCATCAAATATAGGCGGTCAAGTACACCGTCATCAATAATGACTTATACAAAGAACATATTGCGTCCCCCCTAGAAAAATGCTTAGGAGCAAATCAAACGCGGCGTGTCTCGAAGAAGCACACGAAGGTCACTGCGGAGCTCATACCAACAATCAAGCTCTCGTTGGATGCCTCATACGAGCGGGCTACTATTGGAATGGAAAAGGAGTTCACCGACTTCGTAAGAAAATGCAAGAAATGCAAAAAATATGGCCTCATGATTCACCAAGTGAGCGAGCACCTCTACTCAGTCACCTCGCTTCGACCTTTCATCAAATGGGGAATGGACATTGTCAGACCCTTCCCACCGAGATGAGATAATTTATGATTTCTTTTAGTTTTAACTAACTATTTTTTGAAGTGGATAGAAGCAGGTGAATTCTCCTAAATACACAAGCAAGAAGTGATCACATTCATATTGAAGAACATCATATTGCACTTTGGCATCCCCAAAGAAATCAGTTATGACAATGGTCCCCAGTTCACTAGGAAAAAGATCACCGAGTTCTTTGAAAAATAGCACATCAAAAGAATACTCTCCACACCATATCACCCCCACAGAGAACGGTGAGGCGGAATCCTCCAACAAATAATAATTGAACATTAGGAAAAAGAAACTCGAGAACGCCATGGGATTATGGCTGGAATTGCTGCGGAAGTGCTATGGGCATACCTCACATAGCCAAAAACAAGCACAAGAGAAAAACCATATTCGCTAGTCTATGGGATTGATGCAGCAGTACCGGTTGAGGTCGAAGAACCAAGACTCAAATATTCACATTAGAGTAGACCAGTTAACGAGACAAGAAAGAGGCAAGACCTCGATGAGGTTGGAGAGCAAACATATATGGCTTACATAAGGATGGTTTCTCAAAAACAACAAACGGAGCAATATTACAACAGAAGAGTCAATGTCACTCCACTCAACATAGGGGACTACATACTCAAAGCCAAAATGCAAGAGAGCAAGGACCCATGAGAAGGAAAACTAGGGACTAATTGGGATGGCCCATATAAGATAACTGTATCAGCAAGCAAAGTGTCATTCCAAGTAGAAAAAATGAATGGGAAGTTATTGCCGAATAATTGGAATGTTGCCCACCTCAGGTACTTTAAACTCTAAGAGAAGATGTTCTTCGGGCCGTACTCTTTTTTCCCCTCATCTGAGTTTTGTCTTAACTAATTTTTCTATGGAAGGTTTTCAACGAAGCGACAAGGGGAACATCTCAAAGTTTAAGGCTCGAGCAGGATAGATTGCAAGTTGCCAAGTTCATTGTCCGACCTTAAACTACTTCTCTAGGCCGAACAATAAAGGGACTAGATAGACGGGGACTGGAATACCAGCCCGAAAAACACGAAAACTTTGATATATATATATATATATAACATCTCAAAGTTTAAGGCTCGAGCAGGATAGATTGCAAGTTGCCAAGTTCATTGTCCGACCTTAAACTACTTCTCTAGGCCGAACAATAAAGGGACTAGATAGACGGGGACTGGAATACCAGCCCGAAAACCACGAAAACTTTGATATATATATATATATATATATATATATATATATATATATATATATATATATATATATATATATATATATATATATGAAAGCATACAAACATAAGCTGTTCGAATCAAGTTTTTACTCTGCGCACATTCAACTTCATTCGAATCAACTGAGAGTCAACATTTGACCTTGCTTGAATCGACTCACATTTGATCTCGTTGGAATCAACTAATAGTCAAAATTTGACCTTGCTTGAATCGACTTACATTCGACCTTGTTTGAATCAACTATGAGGGAACATTCGACCTCGCTCGAATCGAATCACATTCGGCCCGTTTTGAATCAACTAAGAGTCAACATTTGACTTCGGTTGAATCGACTACATTCAACCTCATTCAAATCAACTAAGAGTCAATATTCGACCTCACTCGAATCAACTCACATTCGAGCCAACCAATTCGCTTATTAAGCCGTGCCTCCCATATCACTTGCATCATTTGCATGTTTAGACATGAGGATGCGGATAGAGTCCTGTAATGCTACCACCTTTCTAAAGCCGCTACCCTAGCCTCCTCGGTCCCTTAAAACTCTGCCACTTTTTGGATCAACTCACCTCTCATGCCGGACACTCTGATTGAGCTTTACTCAAGCTTGTAGGGTCGCCACTTGCGCTTGAAGGTCGACATACGCGGCCACAACCCCCTTGCTCACCTTCAACTTGTCTTCCTTGGACATGAGAGCCCCATTAAGCTCACTACATATGCCAATGGTCCACACAAGCTCCTCGTCCTTCTGATCCAGCTCATCTTTAAGCGACTGCAGGTTACCGCCTCCTTTGAACTGCGCATGCATATCACGGTACTTGTCATGATACCAAAGGTGCTTCTATGCTATTTTTTGGAAAAGAATCTTCCATTTCTCCTCTTGACGGACGCTCTCGATCTCCAAAATGAAAGTCTAAAAAGGAAAAAAAGAGAAAAGAGAAGAAAAAGAAAGACTCGAAAAGAGTTAGTAAATATAGAAAGAGGAGAAGAGTGCAAAGTGCAAAAATAACAAGGAAGGAAACTCACCCTCAGAGCCATCCCAGATATGCGCAATGAAAAATTGGCATCCTTAAGCACTTGAAGAGTCCTATTCTCGGCGGCAGAGAAAAGAGGGGCGAAAGAAGCGAGCACACTCTCCGTCTCAGCCAACAAGTCGCAGTCTAAAAGGATGACAATCAAATGAGATGATTCATCCGTTTCACCTCAACCCGAGTAGACATTTCATCGAACATCCTCTCTTCCCCAAGGTTGACATCGCAGCCGAATTCATAATCATATACGACCAATATTGTTTCCCTATCCTCGACCGAGGAGGGAATATTGAACCACTATGACATTGATGGATCACTCCTCAGAATAACCACGGTTGCCTGTGGTCTCTCCCCTCTTTCCACGGAAGCAATCTCCATATTTTACGAGGCATGGTCTCAATGCCCAAAGACATATCTCCCCCCAGTACGGCTGTGGTCAACTTAGGATCACCCCGGGGGCTCCTCATCCATGATCGCTCTACTGTCAACCTCTATCCTTTATCTTTTCAGTGGGGCCTCTTCTTCATCGTCCTGCGATGAATCATCTACCAAATGAAACACCGAAGAAACTGGAACCTCCACTAGTGCTGTAACAGCCTAGCAGCTAGGCCTACGCGAGCCTAGGGGTTGAGAAGGAACAACAGCCTGAATAGGCTCGCTTGCAGCCACGACGAGTAGAGGCCTAGTCGAAGCACTTGATTGGCGAAAAGCGGGAGTAGGAGCCATCACCCTCCTCGAAGCCCTCTAACCTACCAAAAAAGAAAGACTTGAGTAAAAAATGAAAGGAGATAAAAGACAGTACGAAGGTTAAAACTACTAAGATCGAAATAAAATAATGCACTTGAACTGCAACCACTCATGGATCCCACCGTGTGAAGCGGAATTTGGTTCACCTAGTCATGAATTTCAGCGACTAGTGAAAAAGGATCCTTCTAGAATACATAAAAAAGGAAAAGGGGGATAATGATTAGATCACAGAAGAGAAAGAACAAACACCTTGTCGGCAGAAACACTTACGAACAAAAGTCCACTCCCCGGAAAACCCGTTATGGTTCGATTCCACGTGCTACATCCTTACGTAGAAGAAATTTACCCAAAAATGGCATTTTTTTATCATCCATCTTCACCACCAGTCTTTTTGTCCCTCAACGGCGAAGGTGTATCGTTGTACCCCTGTGGAAACTTGGAACGAAGAAGTGAAACAGAAGACAGAGAAAAATCCCACAGTTGGCTAGCTCTGCATACTTGATAAGCATAAGGAAAGACTTATAAATATACGGGGAGAGCTGAGCCGGACACACGCCATAATAGAAAAATTCCTCTGCCACGGAAGGAAGATGAAGCATGTAGCCAACGACAAACAGATACGCATAGAATGCGCAGTATCCTGGGTGATGTATCTGCACCACATCATTACTAACAAGGATAAGTTCGACATGGTATGGAATTGACATTTAGTCCTAAATGCAATTAGCACCGTTGGATCCATCTCAGAAACAATGGGTTCAAGATTATCTTCAGATCGCTTCGAGAAGTCCAACCTGATCCTCCCCGCACGAGGAACTATTTCATCTACGGTCGGGAAACTATAATCTTCTATAGTGAACACTCCTTCTTAATAAGAAGATATGTCCATTGTCAATGGGACAAGATCGGAAGCTCCCTCAAGGTTATAAGATGCACTAGCATTTTTCTGACACGTATATAAGAGGAAAGTGCAAATGTAAAAGGGACAACAATAGCAGAAAACACTAAGAGAGGGAGAAAAAAAGATGTATGAATTCTGAAAAGAAGAAGGGGAAACTTGGTGTTTCGAATAATTAAGAGGTGCAGCAGCTCAAATGAGGAATTTCCATGCCTATTTATAGGAATACCAGCACCCTAATCGAGAAAGCCAAATGCCACCACACTAATTTTAAAATGGACGAGACGTGAAAAATGATGTAACATATTGACACATGATTAATTGATATAATTTTAAACTAACAAAACGTACAGACGTGGCTCTTAAAGTGCAACATCTTAACCTCTCCAAAAAAAGGTTACTCCTCGGCCAGCCTACGTAAATTTCTCATATTGCAACTGGCAAATTCCGCCAATCGAGCTCATCTAAAAAACAACCTCGACAAGAGGAAGGACTAACTGTATGGGTCAAAATCTGACCAAGAAAATTTTTCCTAACAGAGAATTACTAAGAGCCAATTAGGACGAGGTCGTGCTCAAGATGTAAGGAACCTATTGTTAGTTGAGTAGCTAGGGCCGAGGTTGAGTACTCAGATTAGCCCAAATGGTTAGTTTAGTAGTAAGATATTTTTGGGAAATATTTCATAGAATATTCTCTGCACTTTTAGTTGGGTAAAGAATATGTCCCATATAAGAGGTAATATACATATAAGGAGGAGTATGTAATATTTCATATGATAAGTTCTCTCATGAAAATTTGACTCTCAAGTAAATTATAAACATTGTCTTTACAAAAAAATTCGATTTGTTGTTGATCCCACACTTTCTCGCATCAGATCCGAGAAAGTTTCTATATTCCCACATTTGTTTATCTTACATCATTGTCAGAGGGAGAATCATCCAACTCATTGAATATTTGAGTGAATCATATTTGTTGCCATTTAAAATATTTATTGCTTGTCATTACTCTCCCATACATTTATAACAATACCATTAAACACACATTTTCATTAAATTGGTTTAAGTGCAATAATATGTTGTTCATATCAACTGATTTCAGATCTAAGACTTATTATGTTTAACAAGAATTTATGCATTACGTTTTTTATTTAATTAGTTTAGCAAAAAGGTTTAACACTTTGGTCAAACATTGACTTCCCTTACTCTATATTGTTAGTCGTCTATATCAGTGGATGGCATGACAATTTATTTTTTATTTGGTTATGTGATATTATTTTTTTTAGCTTATTTTTAAGACCAAGTTAAGTTCAAGGTTTTATTTATGGTATTTGTACATTCCTATACTGTATATGAAACTATATTACCCTACCTATCCAAATTTTATAATAATTATATTTTATATACCGTATTATCATTTATGTATATTTTAAGGGAATTAATGGTGTTAATTACTGTCCTAAAATAAGTCTACTGTATATTCTCACTCCCCTCACGTTTGTCTCTCCACATTCGACCCCCATCACCCACGCATCTTGCATTCACCCACAATTTTTCTCTTCTCAAATATATGATATCCTCCTTTATCGCATATTTCATCTCTTCTTCAAATACCTAACAAAACTTCTACTCTTATTAAATATTCCTACATCCATTAAAGTCTCTTATTAGCTTGATTTTCAATGAAGAAGAATATATATTCAAAGAACAACCCTTCAAAAGACAAAGGAGGAGATATTTCTTTATTTGATTTGGGCGTTTTCTCATCAAACTCACCCAAAAAAGCTTCAAAATCAGCTCATGCAAAAGAATAGAACAATCCCAAGCTTTTCCCTCGTGAAGCTAGGCCAGAATCTTGAACAAAGCAAAAACACGATATTGATGCTGGTGGATCTTCAATACATGTCAAATCTGCAAAAATTAAAGGCAAAGAGAATGATTTCAATGATGATTTCGTCAAAGAAGAAGCTACCATTCAATTTGCAAAAAATGTTAGAGTGTCTCCTAATGTCAAATCTTCAATAAATAAGAAAGTTCAAAATCTACTAAAATTGTTCCCCAACAGTCATTACTTAAGGTAAGAATTTATTAGTTTCAAAAATATATTTATTAAAAGCTAAAAGAATTATTCTCATTCTTATGAACATATATAACGTTTGATTTTGTGGTTTGAAGAAATTTTGCCTACATTGTGTAGATTTATAATTCATGATTGTAGATATATTTTTATATAAATGTTTGCCTTGTTTTGACTCTGTTTAACAATTGTAGAAATTTGGTAACAAAATTGTAGTTATATTGTTATATGTTTTTACTCTGTTATGTAATTGTAGCTATACTGTATTAAAATATAGATATTTTATTTTTTAGTTTTGAGCCTTGTTTTGATAAGGAATTTTTCCTTTTCCTGCAGAATGGAGTTTTGCACCTCATAATATTGATTATGGGGTCGTTAGATTTCAGACATTATCTCACCCTAGTAGTCCTGTTCAAATCAGAGATTTATCCAAATGGTTTAAAGCTTTTCAAGAAGACATGTCTTGGTTATTATCTTTCATTGCGTAGAATATGTATGTAAAATTAAGCAATTCATCTTCTAATGAACTATGAACTGAATGCATCTTAATTTGACTATTTTTCAGCAGATATAAGGGGTCAAAGGTTGAATTTTGGCTTGAGAGAGTTTGCCTTGATAACTGGTCTAAAATGTTTTATGGAAGTGACAGACTTTGGTTACACACCTACATATGACAGTAAAATAATGAGAAGCTATTTTTCAATCAAGGAAAAAGTTGAGAAGTCATACTTAAAATAAATTATAATCACCAAAAGTTGGTTGAACGACGATGATGCAGTAGAGTTGTGTATCCTATATCTCATAGAATTTTTCTTTTGTCTTTAGACAAAACAATGTAGGGTTGGTAGACCATTTTAGGTTTTATTTGGTGGACTAGAGACCTTATGAGAACTACGTATGGGTATTAATTCTTGCAAACAGTTGCTTCAGTGTGTTTGGCACAAGCTCAATCCTTCTGTTCATTCTTATCTCATTCTAGGATTTTCACTAGCTATACAAATATAGTTGTATTAGTATTGCTCTACCGTCAACATTGATATAGCTACAAGGGTTGCTAATTCTATCCCTGGCATACTTAGCTGGCCAGCTAGTAAGGACAAGATATGGTCATCTGCAATTGAAGATAGAATGATCGAACCAGCATGGATCAAGGTAAATGATTTTTTATTTATGAGCAGATAATTTAATAGAAATTATCTATAACTTTTGTACATATTATGTCTTAAGTCAAACTAATTTCCTTTTTTCACTCAGTTCACTAACATAATTGAAGCACTAGAAGAGTTTTCTCGAATGTCGTTGCCTGATAAAGTTGTATACATACTTGAAGAAGTTGAAACCAAGTCCAAGGCTTTGAAAGATGTTGCATCTCCATCGTGACACAAGAAGTCAATTGGAATAGAGGAGAAGAAAGATATTTTGAAACAAATTAAAATAAGAAAGATATTGACAAGGTAACATTTATACATAATTTTGGATGGTTTCTTTACTTCATGTTAAGCCAATATTTTCGTCAACTCTCTATATTTTAATATGTAGGTTGCTTTATGTCTTGGATCTTTCAAGACATATATTTTTGAATAATTACATAGCATTCGACTGCTACTCAATTACTCAATCAAGGTTGTTTCGTAGGCGATAAATAGTCATAAGGATAATATTGATGCCAAGATAATATTTGAAATATATTCATTTAACATAACAATTTTTATCACCTATAAATGTACATTATCGTTCATAAAGTATATATCCTAACAAATTTAAAGCCTGTAGTTTGTTAGGAGTTCTACAAAAATTGATGAGCAATCAAAAGAAAAGAACAATCGACATTTTTCGTGCAGTAGTGATAAACGAGCACATGCCAGCAGCAGTAAAAAAGGTATGTACAACATATCTACATCATATTAAATACATCTATATTATATCTACAATATGTCTAGATATATCTACATTATGCCTACAGTATATCTATGTAGATTTACATATCTATGTAGATGTCTACAATATACCTACATATTGCCTAAAATTGTATCAACTAATGTGCATTATAATTCAAATGGATTTTTTTACATTTAGGACATGTGAATGACATGGAAATTAATGAGAATGTTCCTGTACGTGCTGCTTTATATTCATATTTTGAAGGGTCAATTGATGAAGAGAATGCAGGTATTAGTTAGTACATGTTATCATCACAGGAACATTCTAAACTTAGTTGTTATCATATGATTCACATCATTTCAACAATATTACTACATTTAAATTACAAATGTATTCTGAAATGTTAGTGTTTAGTACAAATTTTCTACAAAATGATTAAGTTAAACATACTTACTGTAACAACAAAGGAAACTATGCCTGCAGAATCTCCAATACTTGAAGATACAATAAGCATTCAAGGAGAACGGGTAAAAAATTCAATCACTCGTTGGAGAATAGAATGTTATAAAAGAAGGAGATGATTGATGTGAAGAAGGAGATTAATAAGTCGAGTACGTCAATATAGGTGATTCGGAGGACTCCAGATATGACAAAAGGGAATTTACACTTGGTGATTTTGAGTTACTAGAGAACTTCTCCCAAATTTTTATTTTCGCCAAGCTTAACCAAGCTGAAACAACGCTACGCATCAAGGAAGAACAAGGCAGCCTGGAAATCATGCCCGATCACCCTTTCTCCCCTTTTTACAGTTCTGGTGGCAACACTTCTATTGGTCCTCTAATTTTTCAAATTAAGCATCCGTTTACTGGAATTATAGGTCAAAATATCGATCTTGAGTTTTTGGAAAAATTCAACAACTGATTATACCTTGGTACTGATACAACTTCAAGGAGATCAATTTATACAATTTGTTCATATTTTTAAGTGCATTCATTTTTTAGATATCCACTTCAATCTACATATTTATTACAATTTCTATGTGTTTAAATAGAAGGAAAGAACATTATTCTATAAAAGGTAACCAGCTTAAGTTGTGGTATGATTTTGGAGTGGAGAAAGTTGATAAAAAGGAGTGGTTTACACTTCAGCACATCCTGGACAAGTCTTCAACAACAAGGTAAACACATACCCTGGTAGAATGAAATGATTAGCTGCGGTATTCAATTATTGGAAAATATTATAGTTTTTTATTTAAAAATTGTAGTTAATCTGTTTGGATCATTAAGAAATAATGAACTATGTTTTTTAGCACATTGATATTATTTTATACTATTTGAGGAAGAGGGGAAAGAATGATCCTATGAACAAAACACGTTTTACAACCACTGATTGTATTTTCAAGATTAGAATTAAATAAATTTATGAAAAATACATTAATGCTCCTGATGATATGAAGCTAGCTGTTATCAAATCCCAGGACACCGTAGCAGAATACATATTGGGGTACATGCTACTTGCAAATGTTGCATGGGATCAAGTTGATTTTGTGATTATGACCATAAAATACTGTGAAAAAAAAAAATTGGTTCTTGGCTTGCTCTCCAAACTTGTATGCATGTTTAGTTCACGTCATGTACAAACAACATATATATTTTATGTCTTTTAGTGTTTAAACTATCTCAGGATCAGCTTATTTTGGTATAACCATACTACCCACTACCATGGAAGTAGGTTTGCGTTGTATGTATATATTATCCATCAAAGAGCATGTGTGCGAGCTGTTAAATTTTCGAACCTTGAACATTCTTGAATCATTTATGTTGGTAGACTTGATGTACTATGTACAATCTTCCCCAACATATACCAGGCAGTAGTTACAAAATAAAAATAATTTAAACGATGGTATGAAAAATATAGATACAAAAAAATTAGGTTGTTTAATCATGAAAATCTTATATTTAATAATTTATATACAAAAAACTACAAATTATCAACAGTTCCTATACAAAGATATTACCAACACTGAAGAACAAATAAACTACAAATTACACAAAGACATGATTTTTGACCATTGAACTGTTCTTACCTTCTAGCACTAGAACTTTTTCACCCTAAATTGGAACTTGTTCATGACAGAATGATGCTTCATTGCACTAGCAATTATTTCCTTGTCTTTGTATACTTGGCCAACATTAATAACAATTGCTGTATTTTCCGTTATGGCTATACTTTCATATTCCACTATCGCCGAAGATGTCGGCATATCAATTAACTTCAGTATTCCAAATAAACCTACAATCAATTAACGCTAAATACAGTTATGATATATAGTGCAGATATTTTGTAGTAAAATTGTAGAACAATGAAAGTCAAAACTTACATATTCATAACAATTGGTATGCACATGTTATGTAGTTTTTACTTAGAAAAATTGTAGAAAAAATGAAATTCAATACTTATTTTAATTTATACATGTTATGTAATTGTTTTGTAGAAACATTGTAAAAACATTGTAGAACAAAAGAGATATAAACAAATTTCACAACTGGTATAACAAAACAAACTTGCAATTGCGTTCGAAATAAAGATATTATATTCTAAATCAAAATCCTGCACTTTTATACATAGCGTATACATTTCTAAGCTCTTGTTTTACTTTTTCGTCTCCATGTATACTCGAACTCTCATATCGTTCCTAATTTCCATTGGCAGGTAATTTTCGTTGACAATGTATTTGATTTCGATTACTTTTCTAATATATCGATCATTTGATGATTTGCGATTGTAGAAACTAATTGTCTATAAGTTACAACTTTGCTGATTACAATCCCGTCGATATGAAAATCCTTGTATCTCCAAGAGCTATCCCAATTACCATTTAGCTGAAGTATAATAGGTATTTTCGATATTATTGCACGTGATTTAGTACAATTGTAGATAACTGATTCGATTTTGCTTGTGAAACGAGAATATATAGTGAAAAATAGAGTATTCAAAAAATAAAGTATCGAAATTGTGAGAGAAACAGAATAATTTCAAGCTTAATTAATGGCAAATAATGTTTGCGAAAAATCTCGATAAAATCCTTTACAATCTCAAATTCTCGCTCCTAAAAAAGGAATGTTACAGCAGAAAGGATTATTATTTAAATGATTTGTATAGATTCTGGAAAAATGTGTCTAGTTGTAAAGAAGAATATGTTTTATAATAAAGTTTTATATAGTGTATAGGACTAAAATATTTCCAAATTTTCTCAACATGCTACTAGCTTAAAAGCTCGGGGACGTGAGATATGTCTAAGTTCAATTTTCTTATTGTCATCCTAAGTGAAAATAGAATACCTTATATGTTAAGCTGAGGTTCCATATTTTCATTCCATTATTTACAATAGAGGCACTTTGTCACTATGTAATGCAGTGAAAAGAGAAGACCCTCTTATTTGTGCTTTGTGTTGGGACCCATTGTGTTATGGTTGGAGCTATAGGAACATATGCAGGGAATAAATGATGATAGGGGCGTTAAATGAGCGGTTGGGTTGATTTAGGTGTCACGCTCCTAAAACTGACTCAACCGAAGTGACGTCTATCGTGAAACTAGGCCAGCCGATACAATTTTTGAATTAACTATTTTTTAATAAAATTCATTTTTAAGCCTTTATTTAATCAAATATCTCATAATGTAAGTCTAAATGAACAGTACAGAATAAATACATAAGCCCAATATCGGGGTGTCACAAGTCACGAGCATCTACTAAAGTATGAATATCTCACGGCCCGGATTTCTTTCCCTCGAGAGTCGTGGTGGTGCCTACTAGTGAAATATAGGCAAGCCAACCATTTAAAATATTAACCTTTTCCTATTTTTAATCCTTTAACAATTAAGAACCAACATTATATAAACAACGAAATTTAATAAGCGGAAGAACAAAATATAACCATTTAAATATTACCAATTCAATTCCTTGAACATAGACTACCCAGAATTGGTGTCACAATTTAATAAAAGGTCAAGGAATACTACAAACAAGGGTCTAAAAAATAAATACAACGTTGTCTCTGGAATACATAATTGAAACAGGATGAAAGGATAGAAGGAGACACCAAGGCCTATGGATGCCTGCAAAACTACCTCGAATCTCCAAATAGAATGAAAGAAAAAACCCAAAGCTAAGGTCTGTGTGCTCCAGTACTAGGATCTATACATAGTGCAGAGTATAATATCAACACAACGGACCCATGTGCTGGTAAGTTCCTATCCTAACCTCGGCAAAGTAGTGAAGAGTCAAGGACCAGATTACCAAATAAACATGTGCAGTTAAATCATATATACCGAAAAATGAAAGCAAAACTTTACGATTAAAGATTGAAAGGGGGAATCATGCTGCGGGGAACAACAAGTATCACCAAAAAACCAACAGTTGAGTGTAGTGAAACCATAACTCAGTTATCAATAAAAATAAGGAAATCAAAGACAAGTGCACAGCGTCACCCTTCGTGCTTTAACACTCTCTTACAAATAACATGCACGACATCACCCTTCATGTTTAAACACTCTCTCACAAATATCATGCACGACATCAGCCTTCGTGCTTTACAGTCATCCTCACCCAAGCAACAATCAAGCCAATTTGTGGCAAGGTAATAAATAACATCGCAATAGAATCAAGTAACAACATAAAATCAGTAAATAAACTTAAAGAACACTATAACTCAATATTAGCAAGTATCAGAAAAATGAAGGATAAGCGCACGACATCACCTTTCATGCTTTTACTCTCCCCCTCACCATAAAAATTAATATAATCGGAACTACATCAACCTTCGTGCTTTTACCTCACATAATCATGGCACAGACTGATCCTTTGTGCATTATTACTCATATAAAGGCACGAAATTTTATATCGTGCAGCACGGCATCACCCTTCTTGCATTAACACGCTCTCACAAATATCATGCATGGCATCACCCTTCATACTTTAACAGTAGTCCTTACCCAAACATTAATTACAAGTAATAAGGGCAAGAAAATCAGTAAAAGTACAATAAAAATCTAGACAAGGAAACAATAGAACAACAATCATATCCCGGCGAAGGAAACAATATCAAAAGAAATAACATCCCGACAAGGGAGGGAACATTAAAAGCAACGATGTCCCAGCAAGGGAGACAATATCATAATCCTCTTCTCTTTTTCACATTTGTTTCACAACTCAATTCACAACTTGAGCTAATGCTCTATAATATTAAATTGTCAATAACACTTCCACGATTCATTTTACCACTTGAGCCAACACTCTTTAATGTTCATTCACCAATATTACTTCCATAAGCCATGTTCAACAATAGAAATCATCATATAAGGCATGAACAATACAAAACAGAGTCACATTAATCATAGAATAAGACTCACGGGTATGTTTGACACCAACGTATATATACTCGTCACCATGCATATATGTCGTACTCAACAATTAATACATAGTACATAGGACACAAATCCTTGTGACGACCCAATGGGGTCATCACTTTTTATTTTCCGTTTAGTACTTTCGAGGCCTTAAAACCTCCTTTTGGGTTGCTTTGATTTACGTGTATAATTCGAGCGCGTAATCGAAAAACTTAAATATGAATTATGTGAGAACATGCTAAATTTTGATACTAAATTGAATAAATTTGACATTGGTCAATGTTTTTGGTAAACAGACCTGGACCCGTAATTTGCTGGTCCTGGAGGGTCCGTGGGAAAATATGGGACTTGAGCATCTTCCTGGAATCGAATACCGAGAAATGAATTTTTATGTGAATTTATTTTCTGGAAAAATTAAGGGAAATGGAAACGAAATTGATAAGAAGACTAGGGTATCAGGACCACATTTTTTATTCTGATGTGCGATACAAGTCTAATATACGATTCAGGCACTTTATATAAAGTTTGGTTGAGAATGGACATCGTTTGACGTGTTTCGGACCCGAAACAGAAATTTATGTCTTATGAATAATTTGAAAAGGAATCATGAGCTTTGAGGCTTGGTTTGGTGTATTTGATATTAATTGGCGATTTGATCACGTAGATGAGTACGTAGGGTGCCCTAGAGGTTGTGCGTACGTTTGGTTTGGAGCCCCGAGGGCTCGGGTGAATTTCGAGTAGGTTCCGGAAGGTCTTAGACTTAAAAACACCAGATATTGGAGGTCAATGAAAAGCTGCAGGTTCCATCATGCCTGCGGTCACCATAGCGCGGTCCGGCGGTGTGCGCTCTACGGCCGCGACCGCGTTAGCACGGTTTGCGGTGTGAGACGAGTGGCCGTGGTCATCCTCGCGCAATCCACACTACAAGCTTCAGAAAGCTAGCAGCCTCCAATCCCATCAGTGCGGCCGCGGTCTGCGCTGGGGCGTCAGAAAGTATAAATACACGGGATTTTTAGTTATTTCTCACTTTTCAAAAACCCAAAACCTAATAGGAGATTTTGTAAGCAATTCTTCTTCTTCAAAACGATTGGTATGTAATTTCTAACTCATTTTCTTCACTCCTTAACACCTTTAACATAATTTCAACACAAAATCGAAGATTTTAATGGAAACATTTGGATATATTGGGTAGGACCTAGGGTTTTGCTAACATTGGGGGTTGGACCTCAATCCGAGGTCCGATTTCCAAACTAATAGTATAATTGGATTCGTGGGGGAATGAGTAACTGGATTTTAGTTCGAACTTCGGGTTTTGGCCACATTAGCCCGAGCGACATTTGGTAATTTTATAAAAAATGCATCTTAACATTAAATTAAGAAGTAGTATCATTTGCTTGAGATGTTATTTATGAGATGTAATTGAAATGAATAGATTTGGACCATTTGGATGTCGGATATGCATGGCAAGAATGTGGTTGCTAGTTGATTTTTAGCCGGTTTGAGGTAAGTATCTGGCTTAACCTTATGTGGGGGGACTTCCCCTTAGGATTTGAGTCGCTCTTGCTGCTTGTAATTCCTTGTACGTGAGGTGACAAGTTCGAGCTCGTATTTATTAATGAACAATTTGCCCCTATTAGGCTCTTAGATCCTTGTAATCACCGAATATAAAGTTGTCCTTGATACGATTGAGTTCCTTGTTGTTGGTCTCACCTCCACATGTCTTACTTGGAAACATATTTGCCCCATTTTTGGTTTGTTCTTGTTGCCTAATCGACTTTTTACTTGATTAACTGTGGACTCCTACCCTTCTATAGTCACCTTATAATTCCTAACTAATCTTAATTATTTGGAAAGCATTATTTTTGTCTCTCGTGTAATTAATTGGTATCAATTGGAAAGAAGTTAGATATTCTATGTTTTGTTGATATTTCCTTAATTGTAATTGTTTGGTTCATGTTGACTTCCTTGTTGTTGAACTGAGTATTATGGAATTGTTGTTCTTATCATTATTCCTTGTTGAGTCGTTCTTGTTGCGCTTAGTATTTTCTCTGTTACAGTTATTCCTTGTGAGTTAGTTGTACTGCCTTTTGGTAAACAGAAATACCTAAGTGATTCTCTTGCTTGGCTCCTATATATATTGTATTTGTTGTTGTGCTACTTGATATAGTGATGCACGAGGTTCCTGCCATGTTACTGTTGATATTGTGGTGCACGAGGTTTTTGCCATGCTACCATTGTTGTTGTGATGCACGAGGTTTTTGTCGTGCGGTTGTTAATATCGTGATGCACGAGGTTTCTGCCGTGCGGCTAATGGCACGGTGACACACGAGGTCTCTACCGTGCGGTTGTTGTTAAGGGGTTGCACGAGGTCTTTGTTGTGCTATTGTTGTTATTGGTGTTTTGCACATGCAGCGTAATAAGGCGGGATATGTTATATGGTTATATGTGGGTTGCGCATGTGGTAGAATAAGGTGGGAACATTGTGATGCACTTGTGGTGAAATAAGGTGGTATTCATTATATTAATATTGCACACATGGCGAAATAAGGTGCGCCATGTCAGGGGTTGATTGTAATGCATTGTGATGGCTTGTAGAGGCATTCCTATTTGTTATTATTGTGATTGTGGGCTTCTTACCTGTATGAGCTTTATCGCTAGGATTTGTGAGGAACCATCGTAAGTGATTCCTCCTATTCATGTTTACTAGTTGGTAGAATTCTTGTTAGAACGCTTATACAAATATACACATAGTTGAGTACTCATGTTAGAGGTAAATTGCGCCTGTTTTACTTAGGAAGGAGGTGCGCCCTTGTTCATCCATTGTATATGAGAGAGTGGCCATAGTTAGCCGGTTAGTGGTCAGCATGACTCAGTGACTGTTGGGGCACAGGATGCCAAGTGTTAGATTTTAGATGCTAGTTTTTCTGAGTTGTACGAGACTTGGTGAAATTGTGGAAAGTGTGAATAAGACCTTATGTCAATATCCTTGTAGGAAGTGAGTTATGGACTTGCTTTTCCCTTGCTATGCTGTGACCTCTGGATTTGGATTGTGCTTTGTTGTCGTTATGCATCATCATTTATTATTTTCTTGTTGTTACCTGCTATTCATTTTCCCTTATTGTGAATTGTAGAGTTATTGGTCATCTCGCAGTCATTGCATATCTATATCGCATTCCGTTGTTCCTGTGATTATACTGTTTATTGACCTGTAGGTGTCTTGACTGTTCCTCGTTACTACTCCACCGAGGTTGGTCTTGATACTTAGTGGGCACCTCCCTAGTGTGCCCATGCTACTCTTCTGCATATTTTGTTGTGCGGATACAGGTACTCCCACCCAGTTCTGTCAGCCTTGGAAGGAGGCGTATCGGTAGAGACTTCAAGGTATATCTGTTATATCCGCAGATCGAGGAGTCCCTTTCCAGCTTTCTATAATAAGTATAGCTCTTTCAATATTTCCCTTTGTATAGATATTCTTGAGTCAGAGCCTCATATATTTCCCTTAGCTTATAATTTGTGAGATTCCGGGTTTTGGGAATTGTTGTTTGCTTCGAGAGTTGTGATTGTATGTGCTAAGTTGAACCTTAAATACATGTTTTATTTTGCTAGTTCAGCTTTAATTATTTCTTCTGAAATTTGGTTTATATTCCACATTGTTAGGCTTACCTAGCCGTAGGGACTAGGTGGCATCACGACATATTTATGGAGGGCGAACTGGGGTTGTAATAAGTTAGTATCAGAGCTCTAGATTCATAGGAGTCACATATCACAAGCCATTTTATTAAAGTCTCGTGGATCAGTACTAGGACATCTGTACTTATCTGCGAGAGGCTATGTAACCGTTAGGAAAAATTTACTTCATTTGATTTCCATGTCGTGCGAGATTTGACATTCACAATCCTAAGCCTCTGTCTTCTACTTTCTCATAGATGGTGAGGACACGTACTACCCGAGGTGATTAGACACCTGTGCCCCTCTGCTGCAGCCGTCGGAGGTCAAGGCCGGGGTAGAGTTCAAGGAAGCGCACGTGGTGCAATGAGAGCAGCTATGTGAGCTGCCGCTGAAGCACCACCAGCAGATCTAGCCGGAGCCCAGGAACCGACACGCCTACTCTACTATTACTCTACCTGTTCAAGAGACTTTGGCACATTTCATGAGTATGTAAACACCACTTTGGCTCAGGCAAGATTGCTTCCCCTTGCTGCAGCCACATCCCAGGCCGGGGGAGGAGCATTGACTCCCACCACCCACATTCCTGAGCGGCGAGCGCATGTTGAGTAGGGCTTAGAGATTATTCGTGTGTCGCCTGCGGCACCAGTTCAGCCCGAGGGCATGGCAGCGGCTTCCGAGCAGGAGCAGATGAGACTAAAGAGGTTCAAGAAGTATGATCTTTTGGTATTTAGTGGATTAGCATCAGACTATGCCTTGGGTTTCTTGATGAGTGTTACTGGATTCTTCGTACTATGGGTATCTCTAGATCGAGTGGGGTTTCTTTCACTACTTTCCAACTTCGAGGGGCCGCCTATGATTGGTGGCGTACCTATGAGTTAGACATCGCAGACGAGGTAGTTTCACTGACTTGGAACTAGTTTTCAAATATGTTCCTGAGAGAGTTTGTTCCTCACAGCCTCAGGGATGCATGGTGCGCTAAGTTTGAGCATTTGCACCAGGGTGTTATGACTGTCTCATAGTATGTTGTCTGTTACACCAGTTTGGCTAGACATGCCCTAGCCTTGGTTTCTATGTTCGTGATAAGGTTCGCTGGTTCATTGAGGGGCTTACTCCCAGCACCAGGTCCAGTATGGCTCGTGATTTAGAGATGGATATTCCATATCAGCAGGCGGTAAACTTTGCAAGGAGGACAGAGGGTATGCATGCTAGAGAGAGAGAAAGCAGGCAAGGTCACGAGGGAGAAAGTAGATGAGGTCACGAGAGAGAGTTTGAGGAGGCGAGGAGGCCTCGTAGACTAGGGAGATACGCTAGTCCTTATATTTTGGAGGTAGGGTGCGTCATGGTAGAGGTTTTGCGCATTAGCTAGTTCAGTTTGCGCTTTCGGCTATGTATGGGGATTCAGGTGTTCAGGGTTCTCGGAGCACCCGTATCGCACAATTCCCACCGCCCCGTCAGCATAGAGGGTGCTTCGAGTGCGGAGATACTAGCCACATGGTGAGAGATTGTCCCAGACTTCGGACCGATATGTCACAACGAGGTATTTAGGCTGTTAGAGGGCACCTAAGAAGGGGAGGCCCAACCAGCTAATGTGTTTCATATAGTGGGCTTAAAGCAGCTATTCTGGGTGATGTCATTCAGGTATGCCCCAGTTTGTTATAAAGGAGCATCATCTGTAGATCATTATAGCCCTGCTTAGAGGGATGTATTCCTCTATTTGTTGTTCTATTTATGGGTACGTTTTACGATTTGCGCTCTGTCTATGTGATTATCCTGTTGGGAGGTTCTATGAGTGATACCGTGTCTATCATCTGTTTCTAGTCGTTTTCAAGGGTTATGAGAAAAAAAAAGGCTAACAGTAAATTCCTGCTATCTGTTTCGGTAAGTTTGATGTGATTTTTGAGTATTCTTTGTTCCATGCTGTGATTTCTATGCTCCAGCGATGTGGGAGCCAATCTGTGTTGTAAATTATAGGCTGAATTGATATTGTATGAGTCTCTAGATGAGTTGATGTGTGCCCTGCTTGTGATTCAGTGTTGAGGGCGAGACCCTCGTGATTTCAGGTGATTTGATATGTTGAGACCAGGCTGTGTACTGCGGTGCGAGTTATATTAGTATAAGATCCTTGTGAGCCTTTTATATTCTTTCATTGTTTCCTATTAGATGCTTTTGTCAATTTGTGTTTTAGAGGAATTCGTGCTAGTTTAATTTGTTTGTTAGTTCCCTTATGTGTTTCCTTTCTTATATTCAGTCATTTTTTTATATTAAACTTGCTTTTCCATTGATCTCAAAAAAGATGTACAATATTCCTATCCAGCAGCATTTGGACTAGCTACTGATCTATACTCAATGCTAACAGTGTAACTATACAATTCTACTCTCATTACATACATGTATCCTATCATTAAGCAGTAACTAACAAGCTAAGGATAGTAATTGAGCTGTCGCAGCCCATCCTGCCATTGTCTGCAATTTCTTCCACAAAGATGTGCCAATAATGCAATCTCCTTATATATCAACTCTTCCACAAAATTAGCACCTTCAAACCTCATGTGATTCCTTATTCTCCAAATCAATGCAACAGTAGTGATAAATGCAGATGCAGTGATTGCATTTCTCCACTGGTTGCTGTTAGCTTTGCTGCATATCCACATGAGTTCATCATCCCAGCAGCCTATAGTTTTAGAGTATCCCAGCCAAACACAAATTCTGGACCATATTCTTTTTGTGACACTACATTCAAAGAACATATGGTTAAAACTTTCAATATTCTGCTGACAGAAAACACAAGTAACTGGAAGTTGCAGTCCCATTGCCTGCAATCTGTCAACTGTGGGTAGCCTATGGTGTGCAGCAAGCCAGGCAGTAAACTTATGTCTAGGAAGCACATTTTTAACCAGTAACAGCTTTTTCCATGTAACCTTAGTGAAACTGGGCATCAAAGAGAGGTAAAGCTTCTGTATATTAAACCTGTTCTGCTTACATACACTGTGTAGTCGACCATGCAAATCCCCTTGAAGCTGAGTGCTCTCCATTATACTTGTTCTACTCTCCAGTATATTTCGAACCACCCAAGAAGCAGCCTTTGGTATGGTAAGAGTAGAAAGATTTCCTTGCTTTATGTAATAAGTATGCACCCAACGAACCCATAAGCAATTTTTTCCTAGCCAAATCCCATAACATTTTAGTGACACCTGCCTTGTTCCACACATATAAGTTTAAGATGTTGAGACCTCCAGCAGAAATAGGTGTGCATACTGTCTCCCAAGCCACCAATGCTCTTCTGGATATATCAGTTTTACCAGTCCAGAGAAATGTTCTACATATAGAATCAATGACTTTCAAAACCTTTTGTGGAATGATGAATATCTAAGCCCAATAAGACTGCATCCCAAAAACCACTGCTTTGATCAACTGACACCTGCCTGCTTATGACAAGAACTTAGCAGACCAACAAGTTACTTTGTTTGTGATCTTCTCAATTAAAGGCAGATAATGGTGTATAGCCAACTTCTTGGAATCCAAAGGGATCCCTAAGTATCTAAAAGGCAAAGTTCCTACACTGAACCCCAAGGTATCAAGAATTTCCTCCTGTATTGTGGTTGCACACCAGCCAGATAAACAACACTTTTACTGGTATTAGCCTGTAATCCAGAAGCTCTAGAGAATTGAAGAAAAGCCTTATGCAGTAACTGAATTGATACCACATCAGCTCTACAGAACATGAGAAGGTCATTGGCAAAACATATATGAGAGATATTCAGTTTCCTACACTTAGGATGAAAATTGAAGTTTCCATCCTTATAGATCTGTTGTAGAATTCTGTTTAGATATTCCATAGCCAAAACAAATAGGTAGGGAGACATGGGATCTCCTTGTCTTATGCCTCTATTAGCAATAAATGGTTTGGTTAAACCACCATTTATTATTAAGGAGTAAGAGACAGTTCCTACACAAGCCATAATCCACTGAGTGAATTTTGCTGGAAATCCCAAGTCAGTTAGAATCTGTCTCAAATAACACCACTCCAAAGTATCATATGCTTTCCTCAAGTCTATTTTTAGTACACATCTAGGAGACACTCCCTTCCTAGAGTATCCCTTGAAAATTTCTTGTCTTAGCAAAATGTTGTCAATAATGCTTCGACCTTTAATAAAAGCTGACTGAGCAGGTCCCACCAATTCCCCAATGACACCTTTCATTCTTCTGGTAAGCACTTTGGAAATGATTTTATAGATTATTGTACAACAAGCAATAGGTCTATAATCCTTTACTGTGATAGGAGCCTTTACTATTGGAACAAGGGCTATGGCTGTAGTGTTGATATTATAAGGCAGTTGGCAAGTATTAAAGAAGTCTTTGGCAGCAGATAGAATATCTCCCTTTACCAGATCCCAGTATTTAGTAAACAACTCAACTGGAAACCCATCCACACCAGGAGCTTTATCAGTAGGCATTTCCTTCACTGCTTCAGTGATCTCTTCCAAAGTTACCTCCCTTATGAGTTGTTTTTGCTGATCAATTGTAAGACACTTTCCTTCCTTGATAATCTGAGTGTTTGCACATGGTAGTTCGGATGCACATTCCCCCATTAAAGATTTGAAAACTCTCAGGAACTCTTGCTCCACTGCTAGGGGATCAGTGAGCTTTAAGCCAGTATCAGTATAAATGGATATAATGTTGTTTTGCCCAGTTCTAATCTTCCATTGAGCATGAAAGTATTTAGTGTTAGCATCTCCACATTCAATCCAGCATGCTTTAGACTTCTGTCTCATTATTTGCTCTTCTATACAATTCCATTTCTCAAGTTCTTCAATTGTTGTTTTCTCCTCAGTAATTAATTCCTGACTGAATGGATGATTCTGCATTTGACATTGAATAATATCTAAAGCTTCCCTTGCCTGCACAATTTTCTGTTTGTAACTTGTTACATAGGCATTAAGGCCTTTTAACTGCTTCTTCAGTTCCTTCAGTTTTTGCCAGATCAAGTGCATATGTGAGCCTGAATAGTTTTGCCTCCATACTTGTTGTACAATGGTATGGAATTGAGGATGTTCCATTACAACATTGTAAAGTCTGAATGGTCTAGGATGTAGTAGCTTATGATCTCCAAATTTGATCAGGATGGGAGAATGATCAGATATAGAATGATTCAAATAATCTGCTTCCAAATGCCCATACTGCTGTAGCCATTTTTAATTCCCAGTGCCCAATCGATTTTACTGTACACTCTATGATCTGCATCTTGTTTGTTTGTCCAAGTGAAATGACAGCCTTTAACTCTAAGAGCAGTGAGTTGTAAGTCAGAAACAGTCTCTTTAAACTCCTTAACTTCAGCTTCAGTTACTGGAGAACCAATTCAGTCCTCAGAGCTTAGAACACAGTTAAAGTCACCACAAATAAGCCATGCATCTTGTTGAGGAATAGGAATTGATTTGAGATCCCTCCACAGCTGTGTCCTAAGCAGTGCAGTATTTTGTGCATATATAACACTGAATTGAAACTTGGCTAGACTTCTTGTATCCTCTATCAGACAGTGAATAAACTGATCAGAGAGATTTGCTATTTGAATATGTACATGAGTCTTCCATAATAACCATATTCTCCCATTAATAGCCTTTGCATATTACACTGCAACATCCAACCCTTTGCAACTTTGTCAAATATCTTCTTGACTTTATGTTCCTTAACTCTGGTTTCAAGGATACCTATTACATCCACTTTATTAACAGCAAGGAATTGTTTCAACTCCTTCTACTTATGAGGCTGGTTAAGCCCCCTAATGTTCCATGTGGCAACAATCATGGATCAGTAGGAGTTAAGCTGTAAGAGGGTCCCGGATCAAACTGTTGCACCCTGCTCTCCATATCATTCATGATTGCTTCCCCTCTATTACCTGTGTCAACCACCTGTTCACTATTACTGGTGATAGCAATAGTTACTTCACTGAATTGCTCTTCTGGATTCTTTAGTTCATTTTGCTGCAAGGGACTAGTTACTTGACCCTCATTAACCATGTTTGAATCCTGAACTACCTGCACTACAAGCCCTGGTGATCTACAGAAACCTCTTGTTGATTTTGAACTTCATCATTAGTTACATTCTTCTTTACAATCCATTCTTTCTTCAGTTGTTTCCCCTGCTGTTTAACTCTAACTTTCAGATTCCTTATGTCCACCTGTTCCTCCTTTTCCTTTTCTGAATTGTCAGCAGAGTACCAAAAATCAAGTGAATCATGACCAAACTTGAGGCAATGGTTACAAAAGGTAGGTTTCCAGTCATACTCGACTGTCTGAATCTTAGGTCCATAAGGAGTGTCAATCTCCAGCTCATCAGGGAGAGTGTAAGCAGCATCAACTTCAACAAGCACTCTAGCAAATGAAATTTTATCATAATGAGCAGTAAATTTATCAGTATACAATGGTTTTCCAATAGCACTTGCCAACTTGCTCAATACCTCTGCAGACCAATATCCTACTGAAAGCCCTGGAATCTAATCCAAATAGGAACAGTGCTGAGTACACTACTCTGAACATTAAAATCGACTTGCCATGGCCTCAACACCATTGGCTTACCCCTAAAAGTATAGGGACCTGATTGCATGACTGAATCCCTGTCCTCAGCACTATTAAATCTAAAAATACAGTAACCTTCAGCATGAATCAGTACCCGAGGTTTGGTGACAAAATTCCATACATGAATAACAAAATTCTCCATATTCTGCTCACTAGGTCGATCTCCAATTATGAAACCAATCAACGCATTTTGCCAATAATCCAGTTGTGGTTTTAAATCCTCTTCACTGATCTTAACAACTTTTTTACCATCTCGCACAGTAGGGGGAACAAATGAAAGATGTTTGCCCATCTGAGTATTGCAATTACCTCGCACCACATTCGCAGCAGTCGGATTGGTTTTCTCCCAAGCTATGAGATTAGTGAATTGTAAACGCCTAGCAGCAATTTCTGAGACTGCTTCAGTCTTCTTCTCTGGTGATTTACAAGTATCAACCTCTGCATGCATCACTATTGGAGATTGAAGTTTCTGAGGCAGAAAGTTTCCGAAAGTTAATGGTTCAAGTTCCTGGATTGTGCCATTTGCAGGTGTGATGAGTTGAGTAGTAGTAGATGGAAGGTTACGCTGGCGGCGAGCCATATTCTGACGACGATTGCGATCTTGCTATCGTGCGCCAGTAGGCTACTGCTCTATTACTGGGCTAAAATGCGCCGAGAGCATTTTCGTTCTATGCTTCTTGAGTTTTATCTTGTGGGGGTGTGTATCCATTGGTATTGGCTGAGATTTGGTTATACGAGTGTTCTGTTATGCAATTTTCGTGGTTATTGTATCATCGCCAGTGTTGTGGAGGGCTGGAGTTCCTACTAAATGTGAGGCCTATATGGTAGATGGTGTCGATCTCCGATTGGATGGTTTGAGCTGGGGAGGCTCAGTTGTTAGGTACGGATTTGGTTCAGGAGGCCTTGGACAAGGTCAAGATCATTTAGGATAGGCTTCGTTCAGCTCACTCTAGAGAGAAACGTTATGAATACCGCAAGGTTTGAGATATAGCATTTATGGATGATGAGCGGGTATTGCTCTGAGCATCGCCTATGAAAGGCGTGATGAGATTTGGGAAGAAGGGCAAGATTATCCCTAGGTACATTGGTCCATTTGAGATTCTTGATCGTGCGGGAGAGGTGGCGTATAGACTCGCATTGCTGCCTAGCTTATCAGCTGTGCATCCAGTCTTTCATGTATCCATGCTTCGGAGGTATCACGGCGATCCAGCCCACGTGTTAGGTTTCAGCACTGTCCAGTTGGATAAGAACTTTTCCTATGAGGAGGTGCCGGTAGCCATTCTAGATCGCAGGTTCGTTTGTTGACGTCCAAAAGATTTCCTTCTATTAGTGTCCAATGGAGAGCTCATCTTCCTAAGACATCGACCTGGGAGTCCCAGTCTGACATGTGGAGCGGTTATCCTTACCTTTTCCCTGACTCAGGTACTTCTTTCTTTTGTCTGTTCGAGGATGAACGGTTATTTCAATGGTGGAGGATATGACGACCCAATGGGGTCATCACTTAAATATGAATTCTGTGAGAAAAATACTAAATTGAATAAATTTTACTTCAGTTAACATGTGTGGTAAACAGACCCGGACACATGATTTGCTGGACCTGGAGGGTCCGAGGGAAAATATGGGACTTGAGCGTATGCCCGGAATCAAATTCCGAGGCCCAAAGTCCGAGAAATGAATTTTTATGTGAAATTGTTTTCTGGAAATAATAAAGGGAAATAGAAAAAAAATTGATGAAAAGACAAGGGTATCGGGCCTGAAGTTTTGATTCTGGAACCCGATACAAGTTTTATATATAATTAGGCCCTTCTGAAACGTTTGGTTGAGAATGGACATCGTTGACGTGTTTCGGACTCAAAATGGGAATTTTATGTCTTATGAATAGTTTGAGAAGGATCATGAGCTTTGAGGCTTGATTTGGCGTATATCATATTATTTGGCGATTTCATCGCGCAGATGAGTTCGTAGGGTGTCCTCGAGGTTATGTGTACGTTTGGTTTGGAGCCCTGAGGTCTCGAATGAGTTTCGAGTAGGTTCCGTGAGGTCTTAGACTTAGAAACATCAGATATTGCAGGTCATGGAAAAGCTGCAGGTTTCAGCACGCCCGCGATCGCCTTAGTGCAGTCTGCAGTGTACGCTGCGTGGCCGCGGCCACCTTAGCGTGGTCCGTGGTGTGAGCCGCGCGGCCGCGGTCGTCCTCAGGCGGTCCACGTCTGCAAGCTTCAGAAAGCCAGCAGCCTTCAGTCCCACTAGCGTGGCCACGATCCTTTTTGCGTGGTCCGCGCTGGGGCGTCAGAAAGTATAAATACATGGGATTTTCAATTATTTCTCAATTTTCAAAAACCCAAAACCTAATAGGCGATTTTCTAAGCAATTCTTCTTCTTCAAAACGATTAGTATGTGATTTCTAACTAATTTTCTTCACTCCTTACACTTTTTAACATAATTTCAACACCAAATCAAAGATTTTAATGGGAAAACTTGGGTATATTGGGTAGGACCTAGGGTTTTGCTAAAATTGGGGGTTAGACCTCAATCCGAGGTCCAATTTGAAAACTAATCATATAATTGGATTCGTAGGGGAATGGGTAACTAGATTTTAGTTTGAATTTCGGGTTTTGACCACGTTGGCCCGAGGGACGTTTTGGTTATTTTATCAAAAAATGCATCTTAACTTTAAATTGAATAGTAGGATCAGTTACTTGGATATTCGTGGAAAGAACGTTGTTGTTAATTGATTTTTAGCCGGTTCGAGGTAACTATCTGGTCTAACCTTGGGTGGAGGACTTCCCCTTAGGATATGAGTCTTTTTTGCTGCTTATAATTCCTTGTATGCAAGGTGATGAGTGCGTGCTCGGATTAATTTGTGAACAATTAGCCCCTTTTAGGCTCTTAGATCCTTGTAATCACCAAACATAAAGTTGTCCTTGATACGATTGAGTTCCTTGTTGTTGGTGTCACCTCTACATGTCTTACTTAGAAACTTATTTGCCCCTTTTTGGTTTGTTCTTGTTGCCTAATCGACTTTTTACTTGACTAACTGTGGACTCTTATCCTTCTATAGTCACCTTATCATTCCTATCTGCTTGTCCTTATTTGGAAAGCATTATTTCCTTCTCTCGTGTATTTAATTGGTCTTAATTTGTAAGAAGTTAGATATTCTATGTTTAGTTGATATTTCTTTAAATCTAATTGTCTAGTTCATGTTAACTTCCTTGTTGTTGAATTGAGTATTATGGAATCGTTGTTCTTATCATTATTCCTTGCTTAGTCGTCCTTTTTGCGCTTAGTATTTTCTTTGTTACAGTTATTCCTTATGAGTTAATTGTACATCCTTTCGGTAAACAGAAATACCTGAGTGATTCTCTTGCTTGGCTCATGTATATATTGTATTTGTTGATGTGGTACTTGATATGGTGATGCACAAAGTTCCTGCCGTGCTACTGTTGATATTGTGGTGCACGAGGTATTTGTCATGCTACCATTGTTATTGTGAGGCACGAGGTTTTTGTCGTGCGATTGTTAATATCGTGATGCACGAGGTTTCTGCCGTGCGGCTATTGGTACGGTGACACACGAGGTCTCTACCGTGCGGTAGTTGTTAAGGGGTTGCACGAGGTCTTTGTTGTGCTATTGTTGTTATTGGTGTTTTGCACATGCGGTGTAATAAGGCGGGATATGTTATATGCTTATATGTGGGTTGCGCATGTGGTAGAATAAGGTGGACGTTGTGATGCACGTGTGGTGAAATAAGGCGGTACTCATTATATTATTATTGCACACGTGGCGAAATAAGGTGGGCTATGCCAAGGGTTGATTGTAATTCGTTGTGATGGCTTGTGGAGGCATTCCTATTTGTTATTATTGTGATTGTAGGATTCTTACCTGTAAGAGCTTTATCGCTCGGAAGTTGTGATGAAGCATCATAAGTCCGTCCTTCTATTCATGTTTACTAGTTGGTAGAATTCTTGTTAGAACACTTATACAAACATATACGTAGTTGAGTACTCCCGTTAGAGGTAAATTGCTTCTAATTTTCTAAAGAGGGAGGTGCGCCCTCGTTCATCCATTATATATGTGAGAGTGGCCATAGTTATTGGTTAGTGGTCAGCATGACTGAGTGGCTGATGGGGCACAGGATGCCAAGTGTTAGATTTCAGATGCTGGTTTTCGTGAGTTGTCCGTGACTTGGTGAAATTGTGGAAAGAGTGAATAAGACCTTATGTGAACATTCTTGTAGTGTATGAGTTATGGACTTGCTTTTCCTTGCTATGCTGTGACCTATGGATTTGGATTGTGATTTTCCGTCGTTATGCATCATCTTTTATTATTTTCTTGTTGTTACTTGTTGTTCCTTTTCCCTTATTGTGAATTGTAGCATTAATGGTCATCTCGTGTAGTCATTGCATATATATGTATCTTATTCCGTTGTTCCTATGATTATACTATTTATTGACCTGTAGGTGTCTTGACTGTTCGTCGTTACTACTCCAACGAGGTTAGTTTTGATACTTACTGGACACCGCCGTGGTGTGGTCATGCTACTCTTCTGCACATTTTGTTGTGCAGATATAGGTACTCCCACTTAGTTCTGTCAGCCTTTGAAGGAGGCGTATCGGTAGAGACTTCGAGGTATAATAAGTATAGCTCCTTCAATATTTCTCTGTGTATAGATATTCTTGAGTCAGAGCCTCATATGTATCCCTTAGCTTTTGATTTGTGAGATTCCGTGTTTTAGGAATTATTGTTACCTTCGAGAGTTTTGATTGTATGTGCCGAGTGGCACCTTAAATACAACTTTTATTTTGCTAGTTCAGCTTTAATTATTTTCTTCCGCAATTTGGTTTATATTCTGCATTGTTAGGCTTACTTAGTCGTAGGGACTAGGTGCCGTCACAACATGTCCACGGACGGCTAACTGGGGTCATGACTATCCTAATCCCTCAAGCTAAGGTTAGACCAAACACTTACCTCGATTCCACGAACACAATTAAAGCTTCAACTACCAGTTGACCTCTTGTTTCCACCATCAATTTCGCTTATATCTAGCCACAATTTACTTAACGATGTAAATAAATGCTAAATAAATCAATTCTGATGCATGAAAATAGGCTTTCTAAAGTTTTACCAAAAAAGTATAAAATCGACCCCGGACCCACATGCTATTCATTCACCCACAAATCCAAATATATAATTTATTTTAACATCAGATCTCAAATTGAGGTCGAAATCCCCAAAATTCAAAAATTCAAAGTTCTACCCAAAATACCCAATTGCCCCTATGAAAACCTTTGATTTTGAGTTGAAATGACTTACAAAATGATTTGGAAGAGTAGTTGTCTTTGAAAAATTGCCCAAATGTGTTTAGGTTTTTAAAAGGTTGTAAAAATGGTTGAAATCCCATCAAAAATTCATTTGAGCAGGTCTCTGCTGTCGCAATTGCGATCAGGGTTCGCAATAGCGAACCCTTAAGAAACACGTTCTCTTCGCATTTGTGATGGGATGTTCGCAATTGCGACAACTGGAACATAATGAAGACTTCGCATTTGAAAGTTGTACCTCGCATTTGCGAGGTACTGCTGGCCCTGGGCTCTTTGCATTTGCGACATAATTCTCGCATTTTCCTGCCAAGCATCGCTTTTGCGAAGTCTGCAGGCCTGCAATATACCAGCAATTTCCTATGTCAAAATTTCACTTCGTGGACTATCCAAAACTCACCCAAGCCCCCGGGGCTCCAAACCAAACATGCACACTAGTCCAATAATATCATACGGACTTGCTCGTGCGATCAAATCATCAAAATAGCATCAATAACTATAAATTTAGCATCAAAATCAAAGAAAAACCTCATGAACTGGTAAGTTCAAATTTTAATAATCGAAGGTCTGATTCACATCATTTCAAGTCCATTTCCTACAAAATTTTACAGGCTCAACCTAAATTACATATAAGATACGGGCCCGATACATCAAATTCAATTACATTCAAATTTTCCAAATAACTCTACAATTTATGACAAACAATTTTCTTAAAAAATTCATTTATCAGGCTTGGGACCTCGGAATTCAGCTCCGCCATATGCCCAAGTCCCATATTTTCCTACGGACCCTCCATGACCATCAAATCATGGGTCCGGGTTCGTTGACCCAAAATATTGACCGAAGTTAACCTAAATTCATTTTAAAAGAAAATTTATTATTTTTCACAGATTTTCACATAATGGCTTTCCGGATACACGCCCAGACTTCGCACGCAAATTGAGGTGAGACAAAAAGGAGGTTTTTAGGCCTCGGAACACATAATTTACTTCTAAATAAAGTGATGACCCAAAAGGGTCATAACATTCTGCACCTCTAAAACAAGTGTTCGTCCTCGAACGGACACAAGAAGGAATTAGCTGAGTCGGAGAAAAGATGGGGATAAAGGCTCGACATATCATACTCGGACTCCGAGGTCGATGTCTCAATAGGCTGACCTCTCCACCAAACACGAATAGAAGGGAAACTCTTTGATCTCAACTGACAAACCTGCCAGTCTAGAATAGCTACCAGCTCCTCCTCATAGGACAAGTCCTTGTCCAACTGGATAGTGCTCAAGTCTAACACGTGGTATGGATCACCGGGATACTTCCGAAGCATAGACACATGAAACATTGGATGCATGGCTGATAAAATCGGCAGCAACGCAAGTCTGTAAGCCACCTCTCCCTCGATCAAGAATCTTAAACGGGCCAATGAACCTTGAGCTAAGTTTGCCCTTGTTTCCAAATCTCATTACGCCTTTCATCGGCGACACCCAAAGCCACATGAATGAAATGCATTGACTTGGTCAGCCTATCAACAATAGCCCACACTACATCAAACTTTCTCTGAGTCCGTGGGAGTCCTACAACAAAAAATCTGTAGTGATACACTCTTATTTCCACTCGGGAAGCTCAATCATTTGAAAAAAGCCACCAAATATCTGATGCTCGTACCTTACCTGCTGACAATTCAAACACCGAGCAATATACGCAAAAATATACTTCTTTATCCTCATCAACAAATAATGTTGCCAAAAATCCTAATACATCTTAACGGTTCCCGAATGAAAAGAGTATCGGGAACTATTGGCCTCCTCTAGAATCTACTCTTAGAGTCCATCCGTATTAGGCACACAAATACGACCCTACATCCTCAAAACTCCATCATCCCCAATTGTGAACTGTTTGGCACCACCGTGCTGCACCATGTCCTTTAGGACACACAAATAGGGATCACCATACTGCCGATCTCGCATATGCTTCAATAATGAAGAACTAGCGACTGTGCAAGCTAACATATGGCTGACCTCACAAATTGGGTAGCCAAATCCTGAATATCCAAAGCAAGCGGTCTCTCACCGGCCGAAATATATGCAAGACTGGCCATACTGGCTGACTACCTACTCAAAGCATCGGCCACCTCATTGGCCTTTCCGAGGTAGTATAAGATGGTGATATCATAGTCTTTCAATAGCTCCAACCACCTTCTCTACCTCAAATTTAGCTCCTTCTGCTTGAACAAATACTGTAGACTCTTGTGATCCATGAACACCTCACATGCCATGCCATACAGATAATGCCTCCAAATATTCAATGCGTGAACAATGGTTATTAGATCCAAGTCATGAACCAAATAGTTCTTCTCATAAATCTTCAACTGACGTGAAACATAAGCAATGATCTTGCCATCCTGCATCAACACCGCACTAAGTCCAATACGAGATGCATCATAATAAAGTGTATATGGCCCTGAACCTATGGGCAAAAGAAACACTGTTACCGTGGTCAAAGCTATCTTGAGCTTCTGAAGCTCACCTCACACTCATCCGACCACCTGAACTGGGCACCTTTCTGGGTCAACCTGGTCATTGGGGCTGCAATAGATGAGAAATCTTCCACAAACCGATGGCTATAACCCGCTAAACCCAAGAAACTCCGGATCTCTATAGGTGATGCGGGTGTAGGCTAGTCCTTGAAAGCCTTTATCTTCTTTGGTCCACCTATACACCCTCTGTTGATACAACATGACCCAAGAAAGCAACCGATCCCAACCAAACTCGTACTTCGAAAACTTGGCATATAACTGACTATCTCTTAACGTCTGAAGAACAACTCTCAGATGTTGCTCATGCTCCTCCCGGCTATGGGAATAAATATAAATATCATCAATGAAGACTATCATGAATAAATCCAAGTAAGTCTTGAACACTCGATTCATCAAATCCATAAAAGTCTGGCATCCTCCCATATAATTCTCAGTTTCTATCCCATTACACACCAAAAATCTAAATTATTACATATAAATTTTTGAACCATTAGACCATTTTCGAGAGTCATCCATTCTGCTCAAATCTCAGTTAAACTGACCAAACAGACTGAACGACATGTGTCCCATTAGCATTCTAACACCCAAAGAAGTAACCCATTCTTCTAAGCCTTCGAGAAATTTTTCGTACTCCATACACAGTAAATTACACACAAACAACAACTAAATAGTCCAATGTTCCTCATATACCCATAAAAAATAACACAACCCTTATCCGAAATCTTCTCTACTCAAGTCATTCGCAATCTCAACCTCTATAAGCTATAACTGATTCACTAGCATGCCCCAAATTGGAACCAACGCAACACATAAGCGCATAATCAACTGATCAATAGCAGACTCCCCCACTTGGCTCAAAGCGATGGATCAAAAAACACAAAACTCATAATGCCCATACGCTATTACTCTCATAATACCATAGTGAGACTCAGATAAACCCATCGTAAGCTCGTGCAACACAAACCATTTAGTATCATCTACAATAATCTCACATTCACCCTCGTAGTAGTCAAGACAACTCTCTTACGCGATCCAAACTCAAACTGCAGCATGTATAATTACTGGTAAAAGAGGACTCCAATCCAACAACATAAAGATCACACAAACCTCAGAACACCTCGCAGGGGACAACCCGCCTGCTTTGCCTTAAACTAACAACTCTTTATACCCTTCCACCGCCATAAACATCATGCAATCACTTAATCTTCCTGAGTCTGAACTCATATCATGACATGAAATCTACTTCATTCCCCAACTATAAAACATGGAAAGATCCTTTAACACACCCATAACTCAAGGCTACATATAAAATCAAGATGGAATTCAAGTACCAAATAGTTGTTTCTACCCTCAAGCAAACTCTTCTAATCACATCCAAATCATATGAACACATCTCGCAGTCACATCACGCTCATCACGTAGTCATCCAGCCATCACTTCCACTAATAGGGACAATACTGAACATATAAATCCAAAAATACGTGCTCACACAATCAATGCCTTAGTGCATAAACTCAAGCAAAATCCGGCCTCAAGTCCTCCAAACTAACCCTTCATCAACATGCCAGGATCACATCTCACTCCTCAACCAGAAAATCACAATCTGTTGGTACATAGCTAATACTGAGCGTTCATGTGCACATACGAATGCGTCAAAGGAATATAAGGAGTTTACATTTCACGTTCAATCAATGATGCACGATCATAATTCTCAATGATGCACGATCATAATTCAAGAATGTGAATTATGTAGCCTAGGCTCTGATCCCAACTTATTATGGCCCTAAAATCATCCCTGTCGTGATGCCGCCTATTGTGAAGCTAGGCCAACCGACACAATTCTTGAATTAACTATTTTTTAATAAAAGTCATTTTTAAGCCTTTAAGTAATCAAATATCTCATAATATAAGTCTAAATGAATAGTGAAGAATAAATATACAAGCTCGACATCGAGGCGTCAGAAGGCACTAACATCTATTAAGGTTTGAATACAGTGAAGTATGAAAATAAACTAAAAACAATCTATGAAAGACAAGAGGGAGAAAAGCAGGGTTGCGAACATCAGCCAGCTTCCTTACTAACTCCGATGACTCTGCCACTAAGTAATCAACACCCGCTACCGCGCTCAAAAATGCCTAAATCTGCACACAAGGTGCAGGAAGTAATGTGAGTATGCCAACTCAGTAAGTAATAAAAGTAAATGAAAGATGAGCAGTAAAAAAATACGTAAACCAAATCATAACGCTACAACAAATGCAATACATTTCCAAAATAGTACACAATTCATTTACTTCATAAATGCTCAATTTTAGTAAAAGCTTTGAAAACAAGTTTCAATAGTTTCAAACGAGTGATAAAACAGTGAGTAAAAATGATAAAAACGTAAATAGCCCCTCAGGAAAAACATGTATCATAAACCGCCCATCAGGCATAATATCAGCAGAAGCAGCCCCTCGGGCTACCTCACAATCACTCGTAAATAGCTCCTCGGGCATAACATAAAGCAAGAACAGCCCCTCAGGTAACAATATGAAATAAAAATAGCCTGTCGGGCTATATCGCATCACTCACACTGGTTACTCGCGCTCACAATAGCCAAAGCTCTATAACAAGTCATCTCGTGGCATAATCAAATAGGCCCTCTGTCTTATAACAAGCCACCTCGTGGTGTAACAAATCAGACACTCGGCCTCGTAATCATAAATCAGTAATAACCAGCGTGTAGCCCAATCCTAAAATATCCTCACAACACAGACCCTCGGCCTCACTCAGTCAGAAATCTCTTGAGCAACTCGGGAAACAGTAAAACATGATGCTCAGCCTAAATATCATTTAAAATATCAAAACGGATTAATCACGGTTGAGTTATGAAACAGTAAAGCATAGCATGACTAAGTAAAGATATTAAGTCAAAATATTGAGGAACGATTGTAAAAAAGCTTCTAAGGGTGAAAAACAGTTGGCACAAGGCCCAAATATGGCATTCAGCCCAAAACATGGAAATACTTTCCAAAACGCAATGAAATCAAGCAGTTCTCAATCAAATACGCGACTTAACAATCGTATGGGGCGGATCAAGCCACAATCCCTAATGGTGCATGATCCCACGCGCGTCATCTAGTTTGTGCATCACCTCAAAGTAGCACAACAATGTGAAATCAGGGGTTTCATACCCTCGGGACAACATTTACAATCATACTTACCTCAATCCAAACGAAATTCTACTCCGCAAAGCTCTCGCCGCTCGACTCAGCCTCCAAATGCTCTGAACCTAGCCAAAATTAGTATATTATCCTCAATATATTCTAATGGAATGAATTTCGTATGAAAATTATCCATTAGACCAAAAATCCTGAATTTGGCTCAAATCCGGCCCCCGAGCCCAAAGTTATGAATCCAACAAAACTCCCATTATCCGACAACCCATTCAACCATGAGTCTAACAATACAAAAATTATTAAATTTAGATAACAATTCAGCCTCTGAATCTTCAAATCTTATTTCGAATCCCTAGGTTCCAATCCCCAATTTACACCTTAAAACATGTAATCTAGTTGGATTATTTGATGATAATTCAATATTATGGAGTAGAAATGATCCAAAGTGACTTATCTCAAGATTTTCCATGATTTCTTTCTCAAAAATCGCCCTAAGCCATGTTCTTTACAAAAAAAAAAATCAAAATGAGCTAAAAAAATAACAGCATTAATAAACCCAATTCTAATCGCTAAAAGCCAATTGCCATTGCTAATAGTGGTCCAATATGGCCGCTAAAGGTGCACGCCAGATCTGATGCACTAGCAGCCTTTAATTTCACTAAATAGGCTCTAACTCCATCATATGAACTCATAATTCGATGATTCTTGTTCCTATTAGTCATAAATAATAATACAAACATAGTCCTCCAATCGAAACTCAATTCGAAGCGCATTTGCTCAGTGCGATGCCCATTTTGCTCGTTAAACAATTAACTCATGATTCACGTCAAAACCCAATCGCGAATTGATAAAATTATACCAAACTTTCGAGATCACTCCTATAATTCATTATTAAAACTTCAGAAGTCTCAAAATCAAATTTCAATCTTTAGAACTAAAAATGGTCCTTTGGATCATTGCATGTTTATGCTCAAAACACCAAAATCATCCAAAAACTTTTCCAAAGCTTATCTGAGCCTTATGGGACCCCGACCAAACATGCCAACACACCCCATAAGATCATTCAAACTTGTTTCAACCTTTGGAATGCTCAAAACAACATCAAAACATCGAATTAACCTCGGATTTAAGTCTAGGATTTCAAGACTTCCGATTCCAAACTCGATCAAAAAGTCTATCAAACCTCGTCCGAATGACTTGAAAGTTTTTACACATATCACAAATGACACAATGGACCTACTCCAATTTCTAAAATTCCATTCCGACCCCGATATCAAAATTTTCAGTGCTGACCGAAAAATGCCAAATTTTCTATTTTGCCAGTTCGAGCCAAAATCTATCACTGACCTCCAAAACACATTTCGGACACACTCCCATGTCCCAAATCACCTAACGAAGCTAACCAAATCACAAAAATCTAAATCCAAGATCGAATACTAAAAAGTCAAAACTTGGTCAAACATTTCAAATTTAAAGCTTCAAATTGAGAATTATTCTTCCAAATCTATTCTGATTATCCTGAAAAACAAAACAGACGATTTACATAAGTGATAATACATCACACGGAGCTAGTCATACCGTAAAATTGGTGAACAAAGTATAAAATCTCAAAATGACCAGTCGGGTTGTTACATTAGGCTGATCAAAATTTGTTGAGTTAATAAAGACAGGTCAATAACTTGTGGCTAAGATGAGCTGGGTCAAAACGTGCTAAAATTTGGATCACATCCCAACCGTCCAACTCTTATTAAGTTCTAATTAATATGTATTATTTTTTGATGAATTATTTCATTATTTAAATAAGGTTTTTTCCTTTTATTATTGATCATATATAATATATCAAACGAAAAAAATTATTTTTAAAATATTTTAGTAATTTTACTCATGGATCAATTTGGTCTAATAATCAACCCAACTTTATATGGGCTGAAATGTGTTGGGTCAAAATGGATCTAGTTTAACAAAGTATGAGTCAATAACCAGCCTAATCTTGATAAAATTATTACTGTCTACAGCTGTTATTATCTTATTGATATTATAGCTTCACTGTACCTATTAAATTATAGCTTAAGGTAAACAATTTTTAAAGTATAAGCTTATGAGCAGGTGAAGTTGTGTGGTATAAACTCAAGAATGGATACTATTATTTCGTCCCATTATGTGATAATATTCTAATTTCGATAGTCAAAAAGAATTTTTTTGTGATCCGACATGACCGCGGATGGATGGGGTAAGATTATGTGATATATGTGTTGAAGGAAATAGAGGAGTTTGTGTTAGAGTTAAGGGATTTTGGTATCTAATATATTCTTACTTCTGACTGCATTTCTGGAGTCGGATGTGGACCAGTAGACAGATAGTAGATAGAAAGCATACGTATAGTTAAAATTTTCATAACTACGACATGTAGAAAATCAAATTTTACATTATATATATATATATATATATATATATATATATATATATATATATATATATATATATAGATATAGATATAGATATAATGTAAAATTTGATTTTCTACATGTTATATATTAAAGCAAGAAAAGTACAATCTATAATTGACATTATGGTTAATCTAAGTAGATGTGTGGGTCAAAACTAGATAAGATAAATTCGGCATTCGGAGCCAATAAGGCCGAGGTCGGCTAAACATCAATAAGGCCGAGGTTGGGCAGGCCGAAGTCGGGTAATCATCAATAAGGTCGAGGTCGATCAGGCCGAGGTTGGGCAGTCATCAATAAGGTCGAGGTCGGGAAGTCATCAATAAGGTCGAGGTCAGGAAGTCATCAATAAGGCCAAGGTCGGACAAGCCGAGGTTGGGCAGTCATCTATAAGGTCGAGGTTGGGCAGTGATGAAACAATTAGTTTACTTTGGAATCCTCAAAGGGAATATTTTACTGAATATTCCCTCTACCTCTTATAAATAGGGGGAGGACTTCCCAAAAGAGGGGCTCTTGCCCCCTCCATCTCTCTAGAAAATATGTAACCATACCTCTCTAAAGATATTAGAGGATCTATGATCACATACCTTCATCAGATCCAAGATGGATCCTAAGCTTCTTGTATTTATCTATTATTCATCTTTATCAAATGAAAAAGGATCCGTCTCACCGAGATTGGGTGAATATTTTTCTTTATTTACATTTTATTGCCATTTATTGTTACTTAATGCATCCCTCTTTATGTTATTAAATCTAGCAATAATCACTGCCAGTATTTATACTCTGTTATATTTTTCTATTCAGATTAGTCATCTCGGATCTATAATTAATTATCCTTAACTAAGAATTACCATCCATCTTATTATTTATAACCAAAAAGGTCTCATACTTTTTTTGCTCAAACAATTTGGCACCGTCTGTGGGGATTTCTTTAGTCAAGATTTTAGTTTTATCTAGATCATAAAAAGGGATAGTCACCTCTTCCTAGATTTGCATAAATTAACAATGGCAGAAAAATGAGATACAAGGTTAAATGTAATAGCAGGTGTCACAACCAAATTCCTGAACACCATCAACAAAGATGGCAGGAAAGATAAAGAAAACGTTACACCAAACACTACACCTAGGGGAGATGCTCGCCTCCCCCACATGAAAGTGTAGTTGCTTTGCGAGAGAAGGAAGTCTCCATGTCTACAACAGGAGAGGCACCACCGGTGGTAAAAAGACTACTAGAAGAGTGGCTGACAAACACTCTGAACAACATACTTGACAAACCTACTCAATGGGAGAATAGAGACTTTACACACATAGATGTGGCAACAATCGCCGGTGAACTAGATGCCCCCGCACTGGTAACACTCATAATATTGTTGACACAAGTAATGCCGCACTCGTAGCCATCCTATTGAAAATAGAGGAAATGGAAAATGAGAATAAGGCACTCTCTAACCAGATGAAGGAGCATCAACAAAACAGTTGGAAAAATACCACGTGCCCCAAAGTTGTTACCAAAATGGGACGTTGGCCAATTTATCGAGCAACCATACAATGAGGAAGCATTTCCCCACGCCATTCCAAAAACCTTTAAAATGCCACTGTAGTTGAAGATATATTAGACCTAGAAGATCATATCATCCACTACGTCATAACATAAAAGGCAACGATCTTTTCAAAAGAACAAGTACCATCGGTGCTGCTGAAAAAATTTGACGAAACCCTAACAGGAGGAGCCTTAACTTGGTGCTCACAACTACTAGCACGGTCAATAGAAACGTTTGAATAAATTGTGGACAATTTTGTCATCTCTCATGCATGAGCAAAAAGGCGGAAGCTAGGGTAAACAACATATTCACTGTTAGGCAGATGCATGGTGAGGGACTCAGGGACTTCCTAGCCCGATTCAACAGGGTTAGAATGAGCCTACCAAATATGTTAGAGGGGATAGCGGTAGCAACCTTCCCAAACGGGTTAAGCAGAAGTGGGTCGAGAGCGACCAGAAAGCTGTTAAGCAGGATCATGCAATACCTTCCCACCACTTGGGAAGAAATCCACAATGCTTATTACGCTGAGATAAGGGCCGACGAGGACGACCTCAATGGTCCAATCCAATGGCTGACATCCGTTCAAGCTGAAGCAAGGAAAGATCGTTGTACTGATGGTCGAAGGGATTAGTTACCCTGTCTCAGCTAAGAAAGACATCAGCCTTACATTAGGACATCCATTCCACCTCCTCCGCAGCATACAAATGTCCCCTCTTGACATACCATGCCACAACAAAACGAAAGAGGTATGCCTCCTCTCTTACCTGCTCACAATTTTGTGTTTGTCCTTGAGAAATAGCGTATGCACTAGAGAAGCTTGGCCCAAAGTTGCAATGGCCACAAAAGATGAAATCCAATATTAGCACCTAAAATTCGAATGTTCTTTTCAAATTCCACCAGTAAAGGGGTCACAAAATCGAGGATTACAAAGGCTTGCGATAGGAGGTAGTAAGAATGCTAAATCCAAGACACCTGAAAGAACTACTGAGCATCCGAGGACGAGCTAACTTTTCTCGCAGACGCAAACAACCCTAGGGATCCCTAAAACTGCCTTCTCTCACTCGTACCATACATGTGATCATCGGTGGAGGCGATGACACAACAATCAACCAAGTAAAGTTCACCACTACGCACAAACTCGAATGGTCAATCACTCATGAACGGTATGATAACCTCAAAGATAGTATCATCTTCGATAAATTAGATACCAACGGTTTGTCTTTCCCTTACTACAATGCTCTTGTTATCACTTTACATATTATAGATACTGATGTAAAAAGAATAATGGGTGGATGGCGGAAGAGGCGCATGTATTATCCGTCCTTGAGTCCTCATACAGATGAGACTCGATGATATAATAATATTGCATTGCATACCACTAACAGGTTTAAATAATGTAGTCAAACAAACTTCTGGAGAGATAGTGTTGCCCGTTCTAGCCGGAGGAGTCACCCTGGAAATGACGTTTCACGTCATGGATCAAGATATGACTTACAACACTATCGCAAGTCGCCCATGGATACACACCATGTGAGAAGTCCTGTTAAGTCTCTATCAATTAATCAAGTTTCTTGGTCATGGAGGATATTCAGCATCCAATGCGAACAATGCACTGCACAAGAATGTTATCGCATCACCCAGGATTACGAACATACCTAACAACTAAAAGGAGCAAACACGGAAGCATAGCAATCAGCGATGTCAGGAACCAAACTCGATGCGCAGATAGACGCTCTCAAGGACCCTAACATCGTGGAAGCCTCTGAGTCGACTATAGAAGATCTCAATCCCGTCCAACTGGACAACAATGACAGCACAAAAAAGGCTTATATCGAGCACAATCTCTTAGAACTGGGTAATTTCCATAAATTCTTAACTAACAGTGCCGATTTGTTTGTCTTTACCCATTCATATATGCCAGGCATCCCCAAAGATATCGCCACGCACAAACCAAATGTTGACCCCCTCTATCCACCTGTTCGGAAAATGAGGAGAAAGTTCAACGCTGAAACCAATAATGCAGTCAGCGTAGAAGTTGATAAGCTGCTCGTCAATGGATCCATCCGAGAGTGAAAGTATCCCCAGTTGGTTACCAATGTGGTAATGGTGAAGAAGAAAAATGAAAAGTGGTGAATGTGCGTTGATTTCAAAAACCTAAACAACGCATACTGGAAAGATCTTTCCACAACCACACATCGACCAGCTCATCGACGCAATAGCGGGACACGAGTTGCAAAGCTTCTTAGATGCCTACTTGGGTTACAACCAGATCTTATTGGAAGAAGATAACCAAGAGAAAACTACTTTTATCACTCACCAGAGAACATACTGCTACAGAGTCATGCCGTTCGAACTAAATAATGCGAGTGAGACATACCAAAGGTTAGTCACCAAGATGTTCAAAAATCAACTCGGCAAAACAATTAAGGTCTACATTGATGACATGTTGGTCAAGTCAAAAAGGAAAGAAGATAACATCGATCATCTGAAAGAAGCCTTCAACATACTGAGATAGTACGGCATGAAACTAAACCCCGAAAAATGCACTTTCGGTGTAACCTCGAGCAAATTTCTCTATTTCATGGTATCACAAAGAGGCATCGAGGTAAATCTAGATTAGATTAAGGCCATTGAAGGAATACTGGAAGCATTAACTAGCAAAAAATATGTACAAAAATTGACTGGTCAGATAGTCACCATGTCCAGGTTCATCTCAATGTCATCGGATAGATGCCATAAATTTTTTTATGTGTTAAAGAAAGACAATAGGCTCTAGTAGAATTCAAAATGTGGGTGCCCTAAGAAAACTAAAAGCAAACTTGTCCTCACCGCCATTACTCACCACGGCAGATGGAGACGAGTGCCTCCTTATCTACTTAGCTGTCTCCGAAGTCGCGGTAGGCACATTTCTAGTCCTCGTAAACAAAGGTACAAAATCTCCAATTTATTATATCATCAAAACCTTAATTGATGCCGAAGAGGTATCCCCGCCTTGAAAAACTGGATCTAGCATTAGTCTTAGCTTTATGGAAGCTCAGACAATATTTTCAAAGTCACCCATAAATGTGGTGACTACTTTTCCTCTCAAGAGCATACTGCACAAACTCAAACTATTGGGTATATTGGTCAAATGGGCCATAGAATTGAGTGACCATGATATCACATATCAACTGCAAACAATAATAAATTCGCAAGTGCACGCCGATTTTATCACCGACTTCAGTGCAGAAATATTGCCCGAGGTCGAGCAAGAAGCGCATCGCACCTCCCTTGGTAAACCCAACCTCTGGGTACTCTACCCAAACAACGCATCTAATTCATCATGGCTTGGACTGGGACTCGTACTTTAAGTCCCTATAGGCAAAGTAATTTGCTGATCCATATGGTCTCTTAAAACGACTAACCATAGGGCCGAGTATGAGTCCATAATTGCAAGATTGAAATTAGCTCTCAAGTATGGTGCACGACGATCATCCTTCTCTACAACTCTTACCTCGTTGTAAATCAAGCTACTGGTACTTTCCAAATCAAGGAGCAGAAAGTTCAAAAATACGAGATAGAAATCTATAAACTACTACCAAAACTCGACGAATGCCGACTAGACAAGATACCCCGGGAGCAAAATCGAAGCAGATGGCCTCGCCAAACTGGGTGCAGCAACCAAAAATATCACCAGGGAAAATTGATCACCCTCCTCCACTCATTAATAGACCAGTTCCAGGTACATTCTATTAAGTTAACTTGGGAATGGAGAAACCGCCTTATAATATATTTTAAAGAAGGAACACTCCCACAAGAGAAAAAAGCAGCTAAAAATCTGTGAATACAGGCAACCAGGTACAACCTCATAAATCATGACCTTTACGAAAGGAAATTTGACGGCCCTTTAGCCAATTGCCATGGATCGAATCAAACAATGTGTGTGCTAGAAGAAGTACACGAGGTCCAATGTGGTGCCCATACAGGCAACCGAGACATCTTCAAATGCCTTATTTGCGTAGGATACTACTTGCCCACTCTGAAAAAGGAAGCCATAGATTAAGCCAAGAAATGTGAGCAATGCCAAAAGTACGCCCCTATGATACACCAAGCAGGCAAACTCCTGCATTCTATCACGTCACGTTTGACATTTATAAAATGGAGAATGGATATCATCGGACCCCTCCCAACAGGCCAAGGTAAGATACCTTTCCTTTGGTTTTAGCTTATTATTTTTCCAAGTAGGTGGAAGTAGGTGCGTTCATCCAAATATGCGAGCAGAAAGTCATCGCATTCTTATGGGAAAACATAATATGCCACTTCGGCATCCCCAAAGAAATCACTTGTGACAATGGACCTCAGTTTATCGGGGAAAAGACGAACGAGTTCTTCAAAAAATGGCGCATTAAGTAGATGCTCTCCACGCCATTTCATCCCGCGGGTAATGGTCAAGTTGAATCCTCCAACATAACAATATTGAATATACTAAAGAAAAATTTAGAGGACGCCAATGGGTTATGGTCGGAACTGCTACTAGAGATGTTGTGGGCTTACCGCATCATGCCAAAAACCAACACAGGCAAAACGTTATATTCATTAATCTATGGGACCAGACAAAAAGATAGAAGAACACTTTGTAAAAGATTCATCTGAGATTGAATACAAAAGAACTCTTGTTCATTGATTGCACAACAAAAATTTCACATCATTACATGATATAGAGAAGATCCAAAGATTCCACAATCATCTCACATTTATTCCTTTCCTACACCGATTGCATCTACTAAGATTGATTGTGAATTTAATTATTCACGTTTATGAGCACTTATTTGATTCCAACGTATTAGTTACATCAATCATCTTGCTTACTTCTTCCATCGCTTGATCTAGATTTCATTATGCTTGACTAAGATTGACCTCATCATTATCATTAATTTATTTAATCAAAATGGCTTTCATATCTTTTGGTCAAATAGTTGCAAGCTAATAAATATCAATACAATATGGTAACCTTATTCTATTTTTGAATATATATATATATATATATATATATATATATATATATACAGAATTTGAATTAAAGATAATTTTAAATTTATAGATAAAATTCTAACATTCAAATATAAATTAAATATAAAATTTATCTTTTTTATCGTGTTATCATACTTAATTTTGTTAATGATCATATGCAATCATGTTAGGAATTTTTGTTATTTTTTTATTATTTAAATACTATGTCACCTCTAGAAAAAACATTACTCCATATAATAATAAAACTCTTCAAATTTAAATTTGTTTACCTCGAAAATACAAGTAACATTAAATTTAATTTGTGGTTTTAAAGATACGTGACTTAGTTCAATACCATTTAATGATCTAGAAGTATGAAGTATAAATGAAAGAGATAAGTGAATCAAAACAGTGTTACTCAACAGCAGTGACCTCGAGCTTGGTGACCTCGAGGTAGGCTTGGAATAATAAAAACGGTTAAATACTAAAATAAAAGTAAGAACAATAAAGCTAAAGAACAATACTGATGGACAGTAGGCGAAAAGGTAGAGAGTATATTCTTTGCTTAGTGATAAGATAGTCTTACAAATGATTGGGGTCCTCTTTATATAAAAGGGGAATCCTAAATAAGAAATATTTTTATTTATAGTAGGGAATATTCTTGATAGCTATCTAACCGCCTAGTACGAAATCGTACAATCTTATTCCGGAATTTATGCCACGATTATGGGGACGTTGCAGGAATGTAGTAAATTCTATTATAAATTCCTAACGACACAATTTCGGGGTAAAGTATCAGGCCTGGTATTCCTCGTAATCTTATCTCCGGGCATTACGCTCTATCTTCGAGCTTGCCTTTGGTCTACCTTGCCTAAACTTGCGCCCATGACGGATCCTTGATCCTGTAAATTGGAGGCCTCTGATTTTGATCGTATATGGATAGTCCCGGCATTTCTTAGAATAAGATGATAAGAAACGATTAGAGCTTCAATTTTTAGAGTCCATCATGATGATATCATCCTTATGATGCAGGCGCATGAAGTGAATGAAATGTCCTGACAGTTTGCATCCCCAAAACATTAAATGCATGCCATCACTGGTCCGCCACTAAAGCCGTTGAACCGCCACCGCTCTTCTATAAATATGAGGCTACATCCCTGAGTAAAGAACTTTAATCTTTCATTATATCTTTCCCTTCCTCATCTATTTCTCCAATCATCTATTTCTACAACCTCCTTAAGCACCGGAAAATTGCTAGGTCCTTGTAAAAACACTACGTTCTGACACATTCTGTATCTTTTGTTTGAAATCATGTCTAAAACTTCCAAAATGGTCCCCAAAAAAGATAAAGCACTGACCTCTTCTACGTCTCAGTTGGGAAAATTGATGGTGCCGCCGACTCTTGAAGGAATCACCACGGGCCCTTGCATGATTAAGAAGGACTTTATCATTGAAAATCCCCGATGTCCAAGGCCGAGGCAAGCACGCATATCGATATATTAGTTTGATATTAGAGAAGCATCTTAAAGATGTGAAGAGGGACTGTGGTTGGGGAGACGAGGTCGTGATTCAGATCCCAAGCCCCAAGGAAAGCATTACTACCCATGTGGTGGGATTTTTAAGTCTTAACACTTACCCTTTCACACTGGGTCCCCTCGATCCGGGGGTAATCGACATCTGCAAAACATACGGAGTCAGCCTTATCTAGATTCACCCTTTTTGACCACATAGTAATCATGTTACGCTACTTTTTCGAAAATATTAAGGGGTTCGAATTCACCATCAGTCACCTGATTTGATGGTATCGGCCACAGCTATTTCGAGGGCTTACCAACATGCAACATCGAATAATGAAAACCTTCTTTGCCAATACTGATGAAACCAAAGATCGAGGTTAGATGAGCTAGTAAGCCAGAGAAAGAACTTCGGATGTCATTCTTAGGGATAAAATGTCATTCTCGGAGATAGATGGAACTTTAATTGTAAGTGGAGTTCTTTTTCCCGGTATCTATTCATATTATGCTTTCATATTTCATAATGACTTTACCCTTCTTTTGGCAGCCACTGCCTGGCCACCCCAAGTAGTGCCAGACCTTGAGGATTGGGTCGGAAGGTTAGCTGTCACCTCCTCCCACAATGAGCACAAGTGGCGTGAATTATCGGAAGGCCAGTGTGAGGCCCAGAATCACGGTAAGTTCTTTTCCTACGTTAAAGTACTTTTCATATATTAGTGGTGTCAACTCATTCATGTTTGCTTGTGCAGGCCTTGGAGGTGCATCCGAGTTGAGGCCAACTCCTATCGGGAAAATACCAAGCCTTCTATTACAAAATTAGGGAAGGACGACAAAAGGAAGATGACCTCAAATCCTGAAGACCCTCAAGATAATAAAACCACACCTCGAAGGCTATAGAAGAGATTAGCTCATGCGGACAAAGATTCGGCCCATGATTCCCCGGATGATGAAGAAAATGATAGCAAATAGTCAGCGTTGGTGCCTCGAACTAGGAAAGTGATCAAGGCCCCCAAGCCCTCTGAACTAGAGACCTCATTCTGAGGTGAAGGAACCCTAAAGAAAGATGCGGGCAAGGCCCCCATGTCCCCGGAGGTTGAGATCGTTCCTCCGCCTTCAACTAATATGCTAGAAGGAGTAAATGCGGAGACCCCCAAAGCTAATGAGGATTCCCCAAGTGATGAGTTCGGGGCCATGACAACAGGTCACTCCCTTTCTTTGCCAACTTATTTCAAGGATACAATAGAAGAAGCTAACCCTCTGCTTATGCTCAATCCTAGCAAGGTCCTCGAAGAAGATACCTTTCAAAGTTGTTTTGTTGGGTTCGATGATACCGCCAACCTTAATGACGCATCCACCTTCTTCGAAGAGGCCCAGCATATACTCTCTCGGGTAAATACATACATTCATTTTTGTTATTTTCTCTTTCTTTCTTTTCCTTTGACTGATATATCTTTATTTCATGTATAGACCATTGTAGAGTTTTGAGCTAAGCTAATCAAATGTGAGGTCGAGCTCAAAAAAGTTCCAGAAAAAGAGAAGGCCATGAGGCTCCTTTGTACCCAAAAGGAGGAGAATCTTAGGATCTTCGGTCTGAATTGGCCAAAGCCAAAAAAAACAAGGTCGAGCTAGATGAGTAGGTAACTATGATATTAACAGGGTATGGTCTTCTTGGTCATACTTTGGAGGCTAACACTTTGCAATCTCAGCTACAATAAAAGTTTGAAATTATTGGGCAGCTCTGGAGAGGGGTTGATCAAGTTAAAGTTGATTGCATAGGTGGATGAAGAACATGGATCGAGTCGCTACCGACAAGGAAGCTGCAACATTGCAACTGGACTCGGTTGAAACTCAGCTCCAATGCATTAAAGCGAAAGTTCTAGCTCACGCCAAGAAGATTGAGGAGTTAGAGGCAGAGCTTGCTAGAGCCCAAACCGAAGCTGTACAGGCTAAGGATGAAGCTGAGAAGACAAAGGTTGTGGCTAATAACTCCATTATATACTTAAGGGACATTGCGTCCATTCAAGCTAAGTTGAGGGAGACCTCCGACCAGGAAAAATGGAGCAATGAGTTTGCCAAATGCCAGGCCCAGAGGTAGATCCTTGAAGAAATCCATGCCCGAGGGTTCAACCTTGACGAGGTGATAGTCGAGGCAAAGGCGGGAACTTGATGCCAGGTTTCTTGCCTCTTCTCCAGGTAGAGGAGGCTGCTGAAGATAGAGCTACCAAAGGTGCAGTTTCTGATAATGGGGCTCCCGGGGATATGACCCCAAAAATAGAATAGTTTCTCTTTTTCTTTTCTGTGCAAGGGGCATTGTAAATATGTTTTGTAAAAAACCCATCATTAAAATAAAGTAACTTTTTTCTCTATCCTCAACTTGTGTTTAATTTTATTTTGTTTTCATTTGCGAAAGATTTCGGTAACTCAAACAATCAGTTCGAGTATTGATTCGAATTCGTAACATAATAAACACTTAGGTCTTTATCAATAATAATCCGCGAGCTAAGTTTAAATCGATCCAATGTGAGCTTGGGATATCATGACTCTTGAGTCTAGTGTGAGTGAGAAAGAAGTCTCAAACTATTATTTTTGGACCTTAAGCCTTTTGAAGTTAGCCCTTAGGCTCTTTAAATTGGCCATTAGGCTCTTATGTTGGGCCAATTCAGCCTCTAGATTGGCAATATAATTTTTTCTCTTATTTCGGCTAAAAGACTTAGTGAAAATTAAGTTATTCCTTAGCATGTATTTTTTGTACCCGTTGGGTTTTCCAAAGGTTCGACGTATTGGGACCTTTCTTGTGTACTGATAATCGAATACCTCTTGAGGTTTCATTGAGGGCTGATGTTATCAAAGGCTTTAAATTATTCGAGGGCTAATTTATGGAAGCCCATTAAATTGTTTGGTGGCTGAATTTATCGAAGCCTATTAAACGATTTGGGGGCTGAATTTATCGAAGCCCATTATATATTGCTTTTGCCGAGGGTAGCTTTATTTAACCAGGTTTTTCAAAGTGTTTGAAAGCCTTTGATTTATAGCGGAAGTCGGACGTCTCCGAGCCGCATTATTTAGGCCGTATCCTTTTTATATAACTATTGTCCTTAATATAGTTGTAGCCTTTGGGTATGCTACTTGGACTTGTTTCCCAATAACTTTTCGAACTTTTTTGAAAAGTTAGTCCCCGAGTATATTGTCCATGGCCTTTGTTTCGATGGGATGCCTCTTTGAGGTCTTATGAGTCTGAATTATTAGTGACTCAAATGTATCGACTATCGATGACAGTCCCCGAGTATTCGAGATGCTTTTACGTTTTGGCTCTTGAGCCATTTCCCGTAGGATTATGAGTGTAGAGCTCATAGCATTATAGACTTTTTTTGAGACACAAACTGTTTTTGATATAAACAAAATTCTTCTTCAAGTACTTTGATACATGCGTACATGCTTTGCCGTTGGGCTCCACTATTCTATATAGACACAGTTCATTTGACTGTTTGGCTCATTATAATGTTTTCCTATCAAGGCCCCTTTAGGTGTGAAGTATTCTCCTTGAAATTATAATCTCCGAGGGTGATGCCCCCCATTATTCCGGGTTGATTGAAAAGAAGCCTTGGATAGTGCTGAGTTCTCCTTAAGTAGCACATAATTGTTGCCTCATTTAAAACCTTGCCAGTAAACCCCATTTGGGACAAAATCTAATCTAATGGAAAAAGTGTACAGCGAATGCTTTGAAACCTAAGGCCTTCGTGCAAAAAGGGTGTCTTCAAGATCGCGTACCTTCGATAACGTTGATCGAAAATTTGTAATAAGTTAAATTTAAACTCGAATGGACAAAGGATAAAGTTGTACCTCAATAGTAGTATTGTTTGAGTAACGATCTGTTCCAGTTGTTTAACAGTCGTTCATCTTCCAATATGCTAAGTTTGTAAGATCCCTTACCGACGAATCCAGTCCTTCCCAATTCGAGCCTAGTTTCCCCTTATTAGGGTCTCGAGTGTTGAGGGTGACCTTTCGTAGAACTAAGTCCCTAATTTCGTAGTGTTGAAGGTTGGTCCTTATATTGTAGTATCTTTCGATCCTTTTCTTTTGCGCAGCAATTAGAACAAGTGTTTGCTTCTCGTGTTTCATCTAGTAACTCGAGACTAACATTCATGGCTTCGTGATTCGACTCTTCTGATGCATGTCGAAACCTAGTGCTGGATTCCCAAACTTCGACGAGAATGAGAGCTTCGGAGCCATAGACTAAAGAGAACGAAGTGGCCCCTGTACTAGACTTTGATGTTGTCCGATATGCCCAAAGGACCTCCAGCAAAACTTCCCTCCATTTTCCCTTTCTAACTTTTTCTTCAGGTTTTGAATGATAGTTTTGTTTGTTGATTCGACCTGTTTATTTCCAGTTGAGTGGCACAGTGTTGATAAAATCCTCTTTATTTTATATGTTGAGTAAGTCTGTTATATTGCTGCTGATGAACTGCTTTCAATTATCCCATACAATTTTTGTAGGTATCCTGAATTGGCATATGATGTGATCCCAGCTAAAGTCAATAACTTCTTTTTGTCGGATCTTCTCAAAGGCATGTGCTTCTACCCACTTAGAAAAATAATCAGTTATAAAAAAATTAGCTTTACCTGGGGTTGTTGGTAGGGGTTCGACTATATTCATTCTCCATTTCATGAAAGGCCATGGAGATATGACCGAATAAAGTTTTTCTCCGGGCTGACGGATCATCTGTGTAAATCGGTGACACTTATCACATTTTTTAACAAATTCCTTAGTATCTTTTTCCATGTTAGCCCAGTAGTAACCTGCTCTAACAATTTTGCGGACCAAATACTCAGCACCGGAGTGGTTCCCACAATTGCCTTGATAGATTTCTCGTAGAACATAATCGGTGTCCCCTGGCCCCAAGCATACCTCCAATGGTCCATCGAATGTTCTTTGGTACAATGTTTCATCTTTATCTAATATAAACCTAGCAGCCTTGGCTCGTAGGCCCCCCGATTCTTTGTAGTCCGATAGGAGTTTTCCACCATTCAAGTAATCAATATATTTATTCTTCTAGTCCCATGTTAAACTCGTTGAATTTATCTCGGAATGACCCTCTTCCACCACAAACCTCGATAATTGGACAACAATCCCTGGGAAGATATCATCTTCTTTGACCGAGGATCCCAAATTAGCAAGTGCATCTGCCTTGCTATTTTGCTCCCTAGGCATATGATCTAGATTCCAATACTTGAAGCGATACAAATTCACCTGTAGCTTATCCAAGTACTGTTGCATTCTATCATCTCGAACCTTGAAACTTTTGTTTACTTGGTTCACCACTAATCATGGCCTCATACTCAGCCTCATTGTTATTTAATCTAGAAGTGTTGATAGATTACCTAATGGTATTAACCGTGGGCAGGTTCAATATAATGCCAAGCCCGGACCCCTTTGCATTTGAGGCACCATTTGTAAAAAGGGTCTTACCCCTGATGATGTTGTACCCGAGCTTAACATGATTTCTTTCTCCACTTCTACTACGAGGGTTGGCATAAAATCATCTACAAAATCTTCTAGGATTGGAGACTTGATGGTTGTTCGGGGTTGATATTTGATATCGTACCCACTAAGTTCAATAGACCGTTTGGCTTATCGGCCCGATAGCTCGGGTTTATGCAAAACATTGAGAAGGGGGTAGATGGTTAATAGAAATATAGGATGACTTTGAAAATATGATTTTAACTTTCGAGATGCGCGTACCAATGCAAGTGTTGATTTTTCTAAGTGATGATACCTGGTTTCAGCATTTCCTAGAGTTCGGCTTACGTAATAAATAGGAAATTGCGTACCTTGCTCTTCTCAAACTAGTACCCCACTTACCACTATCTTGGAAACTACCAAGTATATGTAAAGTTTTTCATCTAACTTTGGGGAATGAAGCAAAGGCGGGCTCGACAAATCTCGCTTTAATTCTTCTAAGGCTTGCTGACATTCCAGGGTCCACGTGAAGTGCTTTTTCTTTTTGATCAAGGAGAAGAATCGATGACTCCTATCCAATGACCTCGATATAAATCGGTCTAAGCAGTTATTTGCCTTGTTCGTCTTTGCATGACCTTCACACTATCCACGATCGTAATATCCTCGATAGCCTTGATCTTATTGGGGTTGATTTCGATACCCCAATTTGATACCATGAAGTCGAGAAACTTACCCAATCCAACTCCGAAGGCACATTTCTCCGGGTTAAGCTTCGCGTTGTGTTTCCTCAAGATTGCAATTACTTCCTACAAATGAACTAAGTGTTTCTCTACAAGAGGCACTTAACCAATATATCATCAATACAGACTTCCATTGTTTTACCTATTTTTTCTTCGAACATTTTGTTAACTGGGCGTTGGTATGTATCTCCTACATCTTTTTGCCTTAAGGACATTATGTTGTAACAATAAGTTCCAAATTTAATAATAAACGAAGCCTTTTCCTGGTCCTTCGAGTTCATCTGAATTTGATTATCAAAAGTGGGCATCGAGAAAAGTTAGGGTCGCATTGCCAACCGTGGCATCGATCATTTGATCGATGTTTGAAAATGGAAAAGAATCTTTCGGATGAACCTTGTTCAAGTCCTTATAGTCCTCACACATTCTAACCTTATTTCCTTTTTTAGGAACTACAACTACGTTGGCTAACCATTCGGGATACTTTACCTCCCAAATGAATCCTATTTTAAGAAGTTTGGTTACCTCGTCTTTTATAAAGGCATGTTTTACCTCGGACTGAGGCCTCCTCATCTACTTTAATGGCTTGAACCTAGGATCGGCGCTCAACCGATGCGTGGTGATTTTTAATGGGATCACTGTCATATGTAAGTGGTACTAAGCAAAGCAATACATATTATCAATGAGAAATTGAATAAGTTTTTTCCTGAGTTCGGGGGTCAATCCCATTACGAGGTATACCTTTCTCTCGACCATGTATTCAATAAGTATGAAATGCTCCAATTCCTCGACAGTTTCTTAGTTGCATCAAACTCTTCGGAAATGATGAAGGTTCGAGGAGTAAAGAAGTCCTCTTCTTCACCTTCACTTACCTATTATTCTGACTCCATCGAGGCTGGGAGCTATTATTGCTATTTAGCCTCCTGCTTTCCTTTGGTGCTTGATTTCTCCGGAGTCAATGGCTTTGGTATCGGCACCACTTCGTCGATTGTAAACATTTCTTTTGCAGCATGCTGCTCTCCAAATATTGTTTTCATTTCTTCCTCTGTTGGGAATTTCATCTTTTGGTGAAGATTTGAAGGCACTACCCTCATGTTGTGTATCCATGGTCTCTTGAGGAGTGCATTATGCCTCATGTCACCTTTGATGACATGGAATCTAGTATCTTGTATGGTCCGGGCTACGTTTACTGGCAAGATAATATCTCCCTTTACTGTTTCGCTTGCCATGTTGAAGCCATTCAGGACCTGAGATACAGGTACAATCTAATCTTGTAGGCCGATGTCACGACCCCAACCGATGGGCCGCGACGGGTGCCTGAGTATTACCTGTCAAACACTCCTAAGCATGTGTGTAAGATATAAACTTGAATAATATATGCTGAATTACGAGAATAATATACATGAAGAAAACCTGCCCCAAAGGCGTACATACAAATATGTGCAACATACATAGGGCGAGCCAATAGGCTGCTCTAGACAACTATACTTCTCAAGACTTGAAGTCGGCAAGGCCACATACTACCCAACTAGACATATTATCTATAGACCTCTAACGAAACATAACTGCACAAAGACGGGACAATGCCACGTAATAACCATATATATATATATATATATATATATATATATATATATATATATATATATATATATATAAGCATATTGTACCTAAATCAAAGCAGCTCCTGATCAAGTTGAGCACACCAACTTAGGTTTATCAAGGATCCTAAGAAGGGGATCGTCAGCTTGCCTACCTGCATCTGCGGGCTTGAAACGCAGCCCCATACAGTATGAAAAAATATACTCGGTATGTAAGGCATGAAAATTAGTACGTAAAAGACATAGGTGAAACATGGAATATAGAAACACGTCTTTAAATCTACATAACTTTGTAAATTCTAAAATATTTCAATTTCATGCACGTGTATATAAATGGCATGCCATGCATAGGTGAGGGTGTGCATTATATCATCAAGCCACTGAGGGCATCCATCTTATTGTCTCGGCTACTGTGGAAAACATCATTAACATATACCAGCTGATCTGGTTGTAGTGCGCATATAGCACTGTAACATTTTCTCATATCCCATATACATATATTTACATGTACATGTGTATATAACGTCATCTGGTCACGGGTCAATGCACATGCATAAATGGGTGAAATGCATGAAAATACGTAAAACTCTCAATATTCCTTCTAGATAAACTTTTTTTCCAACTGCATATTATTCTGAGATCCATGAACAGAAGATAATAATAATTCTTATGGGGCATCAAGAATATATACACCCCTAGTATCTTTATGAATAGAATAATTTACGAAAATTGTGTGTTCACTCGTTTCTTCATATAATTTGGACCATGCCAAAAAGAAAGAAAGGATGGCTTTAACATACCTGAAGTAGAGAAAACTCTGTATAATATTCTTGGCTAAGATTGCACCATACTCTTTTGTAATCGCAAGATTTTACGTTGCTAAAGCTTTAATAATTTTCATTGGATTGGTTGAAGAATTTTTTTTTTTTGAAAGGTAAAGGATAATTATATTACTAATAATAATAATACTAAATATCCCATAGGGCCATCATGGTTACATACTTGTTCCATGCCCCCCAGGGCATTGTCGTTTCCAAGTGATGCCAAAATATTACATACCAACACAGTACATTCCCTAACATTATTCCTACCCTCCTTATCCTTGAAGTACATATTTTCCACAAAATTAGGAGGTTCCCCAAGAAAACTAGTTCTATTATAAGTAGGTTGAAGTAAAGCTTCCTTGGCCAAGAGGTGTGTCACCTTGTTTCCTTCACGAAAATTGTGCTTCATTCTAGTCTCCCCCCTCTCCATTATCTTCTCTATTAAGTACATGCATTCATCAAGCAAACTCTTGTAAGTAGGGTAGTTTTCTTCTAGGAAACGTATTACCTCCATAGCATCTTTCTCTATTTCACGTGGTATGAAATTTCCATGCATGGTTATGTGCAAAGCTTGCCGAAAAGCTAGTTTCTCTGAATGTATTAGTGAAGTACTTTCACACTTTGCATTGAACCCCAGTATCCAAGCTCCATTATTATTTCGTTTGACACCACTAATGCCACCCTGATTTCTTCATTGAAAGCACCATCAATGTTAATTTTGTACGAATCCTTAGGAGGTGGATGCCATTTTATCTTTACTTTGATAGAGGAGTTAACATTAGTTTTCGTAGTGGCTAATAAATGGTATTTCCACTGCTAGCTTAAAAATTTTGCTAGTGTTTATTTTGTTAGTAGTGTTGTTGGTATAATTTTCACTCCTAATATTCCATATAGACCATAAAAGACGGAAAGGAGACTTTCCAGCTGGTAAGGTTGTTTTGAACTTTATGGGATTTGTCCCTTAAGAAATCTACCCAATGTTCTTGAGGCCGAGAGAGTTCAAAGGAACTCCTATAGATGCCCAAAATATTTTTTTCCACTTTGCATTCCCAAAATATGTGTAGTAGGAATTCATTGGTTTTACAAATAGGGCAACTTGTATCAATGTTGACACATATTTTCCCTAGGTATTCTATTACCTAGCCTGGAGTGACTACATTTTCATACAAAAAATTTAATTTTTCTAGGGCACTCTAACTTCCATATCCAATCAAAATTGTATCCCATGTTATTGTGCTTTTCAGAAATATTATTATCAATAAGTTTATAACAAGAAGAGGTTGTGAATATATCACTAGTGTTTATAGACCAAACAATTATGCTATTTTGATTGTTGGATGTGGTTAGAGAGTGGATGTTATTAAGGATATTGATTGGGAGATTAAAAGAAAATTTGAGATATATCCCATGCATTTTGGTTCTTTATGTCTTTGAGAGTAAGCTCACTTTACTTTTTATTGAGGGAGCCTATAACATTCTTCCTTAGTGATCCAAACATAGGGATCCAGTTTGTGTCCCAAATGGACATGTTGGGATTTTTATCCACTGACCATCTAATGCCCTCTCTATAATAGTTCCAACCTTTTAAGAGGCTTTTCCAAGTGTGAGAGGCCTTTTTTGTCGATTTTATTTGATTATAACAACTGCTAATAACACGTACCCAAGTAGAAGAGTGGTTATGAAGAGCCTCCACACTAGACTTGTTAGTAGGGATAGGTTCTTGTTCTTAGCTTTTCTAATTCCCTATCCCCTCATCTCTTTTGGCATTATTACCGTATCCCAATTTATTAAGTGAATCTTCTTTTTTCAGTAGTAGTACCCTATAGGAAAACCCTTTGAATTTTGTCAATTTCTTGGAGGGTTCTACTAGGGATTGTGTTAAGAGTGGATCTAATAAGGGTACACCTTCCTGCTATATTGAGCCAATTTGCATTCCAAACGTTTAGCCTGGCCCTCATTTTCTCTATTAGAGGTAAATAGTCCTTATGCTTAGGAGGGGTGCCACTCATTGGGAGACCTAGGTAGCTACCACAGTCCTTGCTGACCTTAATCTCTAACAAGGAAGTGATCTAATTAGACATTGTTCAATTCTTAGATAGAAGTAATTTTGGACTTTTCTTTGTTGATGTTTAGGCCAGATAAATGGCAAAAGATATCCAGGTTCTTTTTCATGGTAGTAATTGTATTCTTTTTAGCTATACCCATTAATGTTAGATCATCAGCAAAAAATAAATGGGATAGGAGGGGGCTTTGCCTATTTAATAGTATTGGACCCCATCAGAGAGTGTCAACTTGATGTTCAATATTTTCGGATAGCATGTCCATACATAAAATAAAAATGTAGGGTGACATTGGGTTTCCTTGCCTGATACCCTTTGAAGCGCAGAAATTCTTAGTCTTATTGCTATTAACAAGGATTGAGATAGACGTAGAAGAAATACAAGTTAGAATAAGAGATGAAATATTAGGAGGAAAATTGTGGAACCTTAAAGCTTGATAAACAAATGACCATTCCAATTTATTGAAAGCCTTTTTTAGGTCCAGCTTAGGAGCCAATTTCCTTTCCTTGTTTATTTATTAAAATGTTTGAGGACCTCCTTAATAATGGTAGCATTATCACTAGGTCGTCTATGTTTCATAAAGCTAGTTTGGTGTCCACTAACCATTCTACTTAGTAAAGGCTTAAGCCTATTAGCAATTATTTTGGTAATTACTTTATAAAGGGTGTTACAAAGACAGATAGGTCTAAATTTTTGCAGTTTGTTAGCAGTGTTGAATTTTGGTATTAAACAAGCATATGTCTTGTTAAGTTCACTCGGGATTTTTCTCGAACTGAAAATCCCTTGACATAGTTTAACAACTTTATGACCTAGAGTAGGCCAGAATTTTTTGAAAATGAAAGGGGTGTAGCTGGGCCAGGTGCCTTGGTGGGGTTGAAAGAGAATATAGCTCTTCTCACCTCATAATTTCTAAGGGGTTTGTCAAGGCAAGATAAGTCTAATTTGCTAAAATTAAAACTAAAAACATTTAACTAGTTCCAACTAGTGACTTCATGGGAAGTAGTAAAGATGTTTTGAAAATAATTGGTCACATGATCCATGATAGCCTTTTCGTTTTCAATCCAGCAACTATTCTTATCTTTAAAGAAAATAATATTGTTCTTTCTTCTCCAGTTTGTGGCTTGTATATGAAAATATTTCGTATTAGCAACTCCTTTATTTACCCAATTTACCCTAGAACGAAGTTTCCAATAATCCTCCTCTATTTTAAGAATAGAGTCATAATCATTAATGAGAGTAATTTGTAGGTCCCTAAGAAATTGACTATATTGGTATTTAGGAGAGTTTTGTATTCCTGTTATACGTTTTAAAAGGTTTCTTTTTTTTGCAAAAATATTCCCAAATGTCTCCTTTTTCTATTCCAAGACATTTATTTGGAAGTGCACTGTACCTTCTAAAATATCCTTATTAGCCCAACTTTCTACAACTAACCTGGGGAAATCAGGATGAGAGCACCAATAGGTTTCTATTCTAAAAGGTCTAGAGTTATTGTTGTTCATATTGTATTAATATTAACAAGTATAGGATTATGATCAAAGTGTAATTTAGGAAGGTGGGTGATAGTAACTTTATTGAACTCTTGTAACCAATTGTGATTAGCATAAACCCTATTTAATCTTTCCATAATCAGGCCCCTATTTTTTCTACGGTGATTAGACCAAGTATATTTACAACCCTTTTAACCAAGGTCCATTAGGTGATAGTGTTCAATGCATTCCATGAGTGAACTAGCTCTTTTTGGATTGATAGGTCTCCCCCAAATTTGTCCATTGAGTTTGTAATTTCATTAAAGTACCCGTTACTAGCCATGGCCCCTTATATTTATTATATATGTATTTAAAATACTCCCATAATAACAATCTATTATCAATATTGTTACTAGCATAAACAGTAGAAAAAAGCCAAGTCAGTTTTTTAGGCTTTACCTCTATCATTGCATGGATGGATTGGCCATTTCTTGTGAAGTTGTACACCTTCACTATAGCCGTGTTCCAGAGGAGCACCATTCCACCAGAATTTCCCTTAGCTAGGACCTCTACCATTTCATTAAAATTGTAACCCTCCAAGATAAGAAAAATGGCTATCCATTTTAGTTTCTAGCAAGGCAACTACACTGGGTCGATGAGTATCCATTATTTTACAAAAATGCCTTTCGAAATTGTCATTGTTCCCGCCACTGACATTCCAAACATTTATATTGCTAGGATGACTCATTGGACTCATTATGGGGGGGATGTAGTTTCGATTCCTCCTCAAGGAAGGGATTAAGATTACCACATTCTTGCCTACTGTGGGATTATGGGAAGGACAGATGTCCAATAAGCACTTATAGAATGTCGTTGGTTAACTGAAGATACACTTCCTTTCTAGAACTTCCTTAAATATGAGTATTTTTACCTCGTTAAGGTTTGGAAAGGCCACTGATGACTCCAACTGTATTTCTAGGTCGTCTTCCTCCTCCTCTTCTTTCCCTTGAGCCCCTCGCTAACCCTATATGTTTGGCACTGGAGGTTGCACCTCCATTGGCTCTGGTTGTGGACCTAGTGGTTGGTCTTGCCTGTGCTTCTATGGTGTCCATTGTGTGAAATGGGGTTCAACATCATTTGATCCTCCGGGGCAACGAATGGTAGGCTGATCGGAGGATTTTGTGGAAGTTATTTGTTGGCATTGGGTGGTATGTGCCACATCTCCTGCTTGTTTTGCACTAGATGTTGGTTCATTGATGGTGCAAGGGGTTGGAGAATATTGCTCATACACATTTTATTGATATAGTTGTTCATGGATTGGGTCATTCCTTCCGAGATTAGTTGTGCAAGAAAATGTATGTTTTGGATGATGAGTATGGAGTCTTGGCCGTTGATCTCCATATTGAAGGAGATGGCATGCCCCTGAAGTCCTAGTTCCACTCAAGATTGAGGTACATGGTTGGAGGGTTTGGTGGTTGGGCGTAGATTACTGGTTGAGGTTGTACTTGGGGTGGGTGTGGTGGAAGATTGTTCATTGTTGGGTTCCTTGATAGGTGAAAAAGCTGGAGTAGTCGGTATCTTCTCCTCACTGTGAGTGGAGCCCTTGCCATTATCAGACCTTGGGGGTAATACAGATGGGGGAGGGAGTATTTGGGTAGTAGGATTGGTAGTTATGTGATGTTGAGTGATAGAAGAATGAATATCTTGTGTGTGGTTTATATTAAATTTTGCAAGATCTTGCATGGATATGCTAATGTCTGTTTGGCAAGTTTCTTCTTCCAAGTGTTGTATGAATGATTGGTCTAAGTGTAGGTAGTTTTTCATGTCGTTAATAAGATGATTATGGTGATTTTTGTGTAATTGGGTGCTAGTGCTGCCAAGTTGGCTAGGGGTAGAAGTATTTGTATTTTTATCTTTTAACATGTTAATTAGCCTGTTAGTAACTTGTTTGTCTACTTTGTTGGTAAAGAGATTTGGATCATTATTATGAGATTGCTTTGTAACACGTATGGGCCACTTGTTGAGATGGTGAAATTAGTGCCATGCAAAATATTGTTTTTGTTTATAATATTTTTGTTAGGAAAATTATGCAAAATCGTGGTCTCTTGTGGTTTTTTGCTAAAACCGCTAACACTAGTGCAATGTGATTTTTTAGTGGATTTAGAAAGTTCAAAGGTTGTTTCTTCACCTCTTTCAGATTGTGTATCAACATAGGTATTGTTGGAAACACGTTCTCAAGGCATTATACTAAACGTGTGTTCATATTTGTAGGTTTTGATGAATGACAAACTATGCGCAAATTGACATATGATGCGGTCCAAGCACAAGCGCGAAATTGATATATAACAAGATTCAAGCACAAGACAAAGATCGAGATAAGTTTTATATGAGTCGGTATTTAATTGTGATCTTGATCCGACAACTTAAACTCAAGACTTGGCTTCTCTCGTAAAAATACTTTTAACAAATCATGCATATTTAATTTAGAGCAAAATGATTTAAAATAATGCATATTTACTTTTGTCAAAATGATTTTTAAACACGCCTCTAAAATCTGGACTAAGATAATCGATTATGTACTTATGATAATCAATTATGTTTAAGTCAGCTGCTTGACAATCGATTGTGAACTAATGACAATCGATTGTGTTAAGGCAGTGAGCATCAGATTTTTCAAATTTGCATGACAATCGATTGTGAACCTTATGACAATCGATTGTGATGAGGCAGTGTCCATCAAAGTTTTTCAAAGCTCAAAATAATCGATTGTGAAGCTAATGACAATCGATTGTGAAGAGACAGTGTCCATCAGATTTTTCAAAGTCACAAAATAATCGATTGTGAACTTATGACAATCGATTGTGTTGAGGCAGTGTATTCCAGACTTTTTCAAAGTTATTAAATAATCAATTGTGAACTTATGACAATCGTTTGTCAAGAGGCAGTGTCTAAATTGATTTTTCAAGACTGATATATAATCGATTGTTAACTTAGTATAATTCATTGTATAACTGACCGTTGCCAAAATATTTTCAAATACCGTCAGGTAATCGATTATTGATTTCCTATAATCAATTGTTTTAATTAAAATCTGGAAAGGATTTTTTGAACGTTGCTGAGTAATCGATTGTAGATTGTTGACAATCGATTGTTTTACGTAAAATCTGGAAAGGATTTTTTGAACGTTGCCAGTAATCGATTATTGATATTATATAATCGATTGTTATGCGTAAAATCTGGGATTAATTTTTGGAAGAACTAGCAAACAATCGATTGTGGTAACTTGCCAATCGATTGTCACTGAGTAATTTCAGCAACTCTTAATTGGCAATTAGGCAACGGTAATACAAGGTTTTCAACTATAAATACAGCTTCAATTCAGTCTTTTAAGTACAACAACATACAACAACTGATCATACAATTGCTAAAGCTTGCATACTTTATTGCTTATCATTTTATATTCATTACATAAGCTTTTGAGAGCCAAATTCTTGTCAAAAGTTGTTGCGATCTTGAGTGTATTCTTTTTACTCATATCTACTCTTAAAGGAGTGTCTTGTTTGAGTGCTAAGTGTTTTTTGTACGCTTGAAGGGAAGTGTTAGTCCCTTGTGTTGTAAGAAGGAACTTGTGTTTCCTTGGTTGAAGTCTTGGAGTGTTGTATCTCCGAGCAAAGGTTGTTGAGGCTTGTGTCCTCAAGTTGTAACGGTTTGTTAAGCACCCGTAAGCTTAACAAGTTAGTGGAAATCTCGAGAGAGTCTCTCGGGGACTGGACTAGCCACGGGTTGTGGTGAACCAGGATATATCGGTGCGTTTGTTCTAATTTATTTACTTATCGCACTTATTTATTTCCTGCAATTTTTAAATTCCGCAAGTTTACGCTAATTTTATTAAAACGCTATTCACTCCCCCTCTAGCGTTAAGCGTATTATCTAACAATTGGTATCAAAGCCCAACTCTCTGAAGACTTAACCGTTTGAGAGAAACATCCATGGCTTCTACTCGTGATTCTTTTGCAGGAATAGGTAAAGGACAATGCTCCACCCGACCACCGTTATTCGATGGTACAAATTATACATACTGGAAGGAGAGGATGAGAATATTTGTACAATGAAATAGTTTTCATCTTTGGAAGGTCATAATGAATGGAGAACAAATTCCAACCAACAAGGTCAAAAATGAATGGGTCCCAAAGTCCGAAGATGAATACGATGCAGATGATATCCGAAAGGTGCAAAATAATGCAAAAGCTATTAATTTATTATATTGTGCTGTAAATGCTGATGATTACAGGAAGATATCTTATTGCACAACGGCGAAGCAAATGTGGGACAAGCTGGAAATTACGTACGAAGGTACGGACCAGGTAAGGGAAGCTAAAATTGATTTCCTAACCCATGCATATGAATTGTTTCACATGAAGGAAGGCGAAAAGGTCGATGAGATGTTTGAACGCTTTCAAAAATCGTAAATGATTTACATGCTCTTAAGAAGACCTTCACGGATAAGGAACTTGTCCGAAAAATTCTCCGAAGCCTCACTCCGGAATGGCGATCCAAGTCCGACACGATTCAAGAATCCATTGGCATTACAAATGTCACCATCGACGCATTAAGAGGTAATCTTAAAACTTATGAATCTACTATACTTAACCCTCTTGTTGATGATCAAAGGAAGCAAAGAATTGCTCTCAAGGCAAGCACAAGCCAACCTCAAAATAATGAGGACGGAGACAACGAGTTCGGACTCGTTATCAAGAGATTTCAAAAGTTCATGCGAAAAGAGTATGAACGAAAGGGCAAAAAGCAAGGAGATCAAATAAAGTGCTATGAGTGCGGAGAAACCGGGCACATTAAATCAAATTGCCCAAATGCTAAAAAGGAGAAGAACCCCTTCAAGAAGCAAAGAGCATACATATCTTGGGGAGGCGACTCCCGTGACGAGTCAAGTGAGGAAGAAGAAGACGAAGCCGTAAATCTTTGTCTTATGGCACAAGAAGACAACAAAGAAGAGTTATGTCAAATTTCTTCCAAAAATTTCTTTTCCCTTGAAGAAATGCAAAATGCTTTTGATGAGTTGTATAGCGAATTTATTAGAGCTTCAAAAACTGTTAAGAGTATAAAAGAAAATGCTTCTTTAAAAGAAAAAGATTTTCAAAAACAACTCTCTCTTAAAGAAAAGGAATTGGAAAAACTGATTTTAGAAAATGAGAAGTTGAAAGAGGAAAACAAATTTTTTGGCAAGAGAAGCGCCGACAAGCCTGAAAGTTCTAGAAATTGTACTTCTTGCATGCATCTCAAAAATGAAGTAGAAAGGCTTAAGGGCACCTTAGATAAGTTCAACTCTTCTCATAAAAATTTGAATGAAGTGCTTGTTAATTTGAAGTCGACCAAGCATGGCATAGGTTTTAGAAATGAGCCTAAAGAAAAAGTTGAAGCCAACCCCCAACCACCTAAGGCTCAACCTAGGATAAATAAAACAAATGCTCATCCTAGATACAACAAACCTAGAAATGGTTTTCATCAATCGCAACCTAGAAATAATCATGCTAGAAATAATGCACATTCTAGGCCAAACATTAGAAAGAGTTTTGAACCTTTTAGAACACCTAGAAATGACTTCCAACCTAGAAACAACTATTCTAGAAATGATGCATATCCTAGAACAAATGGTAGGAGAAATGTTTTTCATGATTTGCGCAATAGTTATATTGTCAAGAATAGAGCAAATGAATTTCGTCCGTCCAATTACTATCAACCTAGAAGGATGAATAAACCTAACGTGACTTGTCATTATTGTAGACGAATTGGACATATTGCTCTTGCTTGTTTTACACGACATAGACATAATACTCAATCACATCACTATGATTTGCCTAACCCCCAAGGACCCAAAATGGCATGGGTACCTAAAACTCATTAATTTGTTTTGTAGGTATGTTTGAAGGGATCAAGTGTACTGTGGTACCTTGATAGTGGATGCTCCAAGCACATGACGGGAGACGAATCCAAATTCCTTCAACTAGAACACAAGGAAGGGGGAAGTGCTATTTTTGGTGATAACAACAAAGGAAAGATTATCGGCATCGGATCGGTCGGTAAGGATGAAATTTCTTCCATTAAGCATATATTACTTGTGAAAGGTTTAAAACATAATCTCTTGAGCATAAGTCAATTATGTGACAAGGGAAATCTTGTTTTATTTGATTCGGATGAATGCTTAGTTTTTAGACGTAGCGATTTTAAAATTATCCTTCGTGGTTTTAGAATGGATAACATTTATATGATTGATCTTGCAAATTCTTCACCCGAATATGTAAATTGTTTAATGAGCAAAGAGGATGATTCTTGGTTATGGCATCGTAGAGTAGCTCACATCAACATGCATCTTTTGAACAAATTGGTTTCACAAAATTTAGTCGTTGGTCTTCCAAATTTGAAATTTGAGAATGACTCTATTTGTGATTCTTGTCAAAAAGGGAAGCAAACAAAAGCATCTTTTAAATCGAAAAACATTGTTTCAACTACTAGACCATTGCAATTGCTTCACATGGATTTGTTTGGACCATCTCGCATTGAAAGTCTTGGTAGAAATCGTTATGCCTTTGTTATTGTTGATGATTATTCCAGATTTACTTGGACTTTATTTCTTTCCCATAAAAGTGATGCTTTTCAGAATTTTAAATATTTTCTTAAACGTATTCAAAACGAAAAGGAAACAACCATCACTTCAATTAGAAGTGATCATGGGGGAGAGTTTGATCACAATCTCTTTGCGGACTTTTGTGACGAACTCGGTATCGAGCATACCTTTTCCGCTCCACGAACACCACAACAAAATGGGGTGGTGGAAAGGAAAAATAGGTGTCTCGAAGAGATGGCTAGAACCATGCTCGAAGAGGCTAAGATTCCCAAACATTTTTGGGCGGATGCCGTGAGTACCGCATGCTACATGTTAAATAGAGTAGTCATAAGGCCAATACTCATGAAAACCCCTTATGAACTCTACAAGGGAAGGAAACCAAATATCTCCCATTTTAGAGTATTCGGTTGTAAATGTTTTATTCATAACAATGGAAAAGATCAATTGGGAAAATTTGATGTCAAATCCGATGAGGGAATTTTTATTGGGTATTCTTCACATAGCAAAGCATATAGGGTATTTAATAATAGAACCCAAACTGTGGAGGAATCCCCTCATATTGTGTTTTCCGAAAGTAATGCTCGCTTGGCGACAGAGGATTCTTGTTCTGATCTTGCTAGTATTTTAAATAGTTTAAAAGACAAAGTACAAGAAGAAACTCCTAAGGAAATTCAAGATGAAATCTTGGAACAATCAACGGAGGAAACGCCACAATTGGAGAAAGAAACGAAAATGCCTAACGAGTGGAGGACAATCAAAGATCACCCTCTCGAACAAGTAATTGGCGACGTCGGAGAAAAGGTAAGTACCCGAAACTCCCTTAAAGACACCTTAGGACATACTGCTTTTGTTTCTCAAAGTGAACCAACAACCATCTCCGAAGCAATTGGGGAGGAATTTTGGACTTTGGCAATGCAAGAGGAGCTTAACCAATTCAAACGGAATGACGTATGGGATTTGGTGCCAAGACCCGAAAATCATACCATAATTGGTACGAAATAAGTTTTTCGAAACAAACTAGATGAAAATGGTGTAATCACTAGAAACAAAGCTAGGCTTGTAGCAAAAGGCTATAATCAAGAAGAGGGTATTGACTATGAAGAAACATATGCTCCCGTAGCTAGATTAGAAGCTATTCGTTTATTGCTTGCTTTTGCCTCTTCTATGAATTTCAATTTATATCAACTGGATGTGAAAAGTGCTTTTCTAAATGGTGTTATTCAAGAAGAAGTTTATGTTGAATAACCCCCCGGCTTTGAAGATTTTAAATCTCCCGATCATGTTTTCAAACTCAAAAAGGCTCTTTATGGTTTAAAACAAGCTCCCCGAGCTTGGTATGAAAGATTGAGTAAATTTCTATTGGAAAATGATTTCATTAGGGGGAAAGTTGACACCACTCTTTTTGTTAAGCATAAAAATAATGATATTTTATTAGTTCAAATCTATGTGGATGATATTATATTTGGTGCTACTAACAATATTTTGTGCAAGGAATTTTCCGATTTAATGACAGGCGAATTTGAGATGTCTATGATGGGTGAGTTAACATTCTTTTTGGGATTACAAGTAAAGCAAATGAAAGAAGGTACGTTCATTTGCCAAGCGAAATATTGCAAAGAATTGCTGAAACGATTTGAAATGACCAATGCAAAAGCAATGGCAACCCCCATGAGCACATCCGATCACCTAGACAAAGATGAGAAAGGTAAGAAAGTCGACATCAAAAAGTATCGAGGTATGATTGGCTCTCTCCTTTATCTTACTGCTAGTCGTCCGGACATCATGTTTAGCGTGTGCTTATGCGCTCGTTATCAATCGTGTCCGAAGGAGTCTCAGCTAACTGCGGTGAAACGGATATTGAAGTATCTTGTTGGTACTGTAAATGTGGGCCTATGGTACCCCAAAGGTTCTTCATGCCAACTTGTTGGCTATTCCGACTCCGATTTTGCTGGATGCAATTGGACCGCAAGAGCACAAGTGGCACTTGCCATTTGCTCGGTAGCTCTCTCGTTTCTTGGTTTAGCAAGAAACAAGTAAGTGTTGCGTTGTCCACAACCAAGGTTGAATATGTAGCCGCGGGGAGTTGTTGCGCTCAAATCCTTTGGATGAAACAACAACTCTTGGACTATGGCCTAAGTCTTGATCATATCCCTCTTAGATGTGATAATACTAGTGCCATATGCTTGACGAAGAACCCCGTTCTTCATTCGCGAACAAAACACATTGAAATTAGACATCATTTTATAAGAGATCACGTTCTCAAGGGCGATGTCGAAATTGAATTTGTTGAAACCAAAGATCAATTGGCCGACATCTTTACAAAGCCCTTAGAGAAAGAGTCCTTCTTCCGAATTCGTAGTGAACTCGGGATTCTTGACTCCACGTTGATCTAAGTCATGCATTGCATTTTCCCTCTCACATGTTTTTCTAACTTGAGCATCGGAGACGTCAAACGTATTTTTGCAGGTATCGCCCTAAAGGCAGGGGGAATTATAAAGCTTGACGTAGAGAACAATCGATTTCTCTTTTATATAATCGATTATCCAGTATCAATAATCGATTGTCTTGACAATATTTGCATTATTATTGCCATTTTTTTAAAATAAACAAGTTTTTTGATTATTCTATATTTTTTTGCTAATGGCAAAAGGGGGAAGATAACGGGTATGCACTCTCACTCATTACTTATCGGCATAAATTGAGGGGGAATTCATATATTGAGGGGGAACAAATTGCATATCTATATACTTGTTGCATATCTTTACTTGTCTTGAATCGTCATTATGAATTGCCTAATATGCATATCCTGCTTAAAGTTTGCCATTATCAAAAAGGGGGAAATTGTTGGAAACACGTTCTCAAGGCATTATACTAAACGTGTGTTCATATTTGTAGGTTTTGATGAATGACAAACTATGCGCAAATTGACATATGATGAGGTCCAAGCACAAGCGCGAAATTGATATATAACAAGATTCAAGCACAAGACAAAGATCGAGATTAAGTTTTATATGAGTCGGTATTTAATTGTGATCTTGATCCGACAACTTAATCTCAAGACTTGGCTTCTCTCGTAAAAATACTTTTAACAAATCATGCATATTTAATTTAGAGCAAAATGATTTAAAATAATGCATATTTACTTTTGTCAAAATGATTTTTAAACACGCCTCTAAAATCTGGACTAAGATAATCGATTATGTACTTATGATAATCGATTATGTTTAAGTCAGCTGCTTGACAATCGATTGTGAACTAATGACAATCGATTGTGTTAAGGCAGTGAGCATCAGATTTTTCAAATCTGCATGACAATCGATTGTGAACCTTATGACAATCGATTGTGATGAGGCAGTGTCCATCAAAGTTTTTCAAAGCTCAAAATAATCGATTGTGAAGCTAATGACAATCGATTGTGAAGAGACAGTGTCCATCAGATTTTTCAAAGTCACAAAATAATCGATTGTGAACTTATGACAATCGATTGTGTTGAGGCAGTGTCTTCCAGACTTTTTCAAAGTTATTAAATAATCGATTGTGAACTTATGACAATCGATTGTCAAGAGGCAGTGTCTAAATTGATTTTTCAAGACTGATATATAATCGATTGTTAACTTAGTATAATCGATTGTATAACTGACCGTTGCCAAAATATTTTCAAATACCGTCAGGTAATCGATTATTGATTTCCTATAATCGATTGTTTTAATTAAAATCTGGAAAGGATTTTTTGAACGTTGCTGAGTAATCGATTGTAGATTGTTGACAATCGATTGTTTTAAGTAAAATCTGGAAAGGATTTTTTGAACGTTGCCAGTAATCGATTATTGATCTTATATAATCGATTGTTATGCGTAAAATCTGGGATTGATATTTGGAAGAACTGGCAAACAATCGACTGTGGTAACTTGACAATCGATTGTCACTGAGTAATTTCAGCAACTCTTAATTGGCAATTAGGCAATGGTAATACAAGGTTTTTCAACTATAAATACAGCTTCAATTCAGTCTTTTAAGTACAACAACATACAACAACTGATCATACAATTTCTAAAGCTTGCATACTTTATTGCTTATCATTTTATATTCATTACATAAGCTTTTGAGAGCCAAATTCTTGTCAAAAGTTGTTGCGATCTTGAGCGTATTCTTTTTACTCATATCTACTCTTAAAGGAGTGTCTTGTTTGAGTGCTAAGTATTTTTGTACACTTGAAGGGAAGTGTTAGTCCCTTGTGTTGTAAGAAGGAACTTGTGTTTCCTTGGTTGAAGTCTTGGAGTGTTGTATCTCCGAGCAAAGGTTGTTGAGGCTTGTGTCCTCAAGTTGTAACGGTTTGTTAAGCACCCGTAAGCTTAACAAGTTAGTGGAAATCTCGAGAGAGTCTCTCGGGGACTGGACTAGCCACGGGTTGTGGTGAACCAGAATATATCGGTGCGTTTGTTCTAATTTATTTACTTATCGCACTTATATTTTTCCTGCAATTTTTAAATTCCGCAAGTTTACACTAATTTTATTAAAACGCTATTCACCCCCCCCCCCTAGCGTTAAGCGTATTATCTAACAGGTATTAGTAGATACTGATTTTGAAGTAGAAGCTATTTGTGCAGAGAAGTTTGAGAAATCCATACCTGGAAGTTGAGGGACTTACCTGGCCTATGTGCCAAAACTTGTGCACTACTACTTGATGCTTTTAGGATGATTGCCTTCCCTTGTTGGTTATTTATTGGTCTGTCGTTCCCCCTCCTTGGAAAATACACTATTTTCCATTCGTTTATGTCTTCATCTTCAGGGATTGCTCCTTCCTCATTGGTCCTTCCTTGATTTTGTCTATTTCGTGCAATTTAATATTGGCATTTAGTGGTTGCATGCCCCAACCGTCCACAATTCTTGCGTAGGAAGCCCTCACCTTCATATAGGATAGGTTGATTATGTTGGCTAATTAGAATGGAGGTTTGAACTAGGTGATTTAGTGGAAACTCCACACAAAGGCGAGCATATCTGCCTCTCAAAGCGGCAGACGTGCATGCATCCACCTTTAGATGCTTACTAATGCAATTTCTAATTTTTGTAAGGATAATCCCATAGTAGAATTTCGTAGGTAATTAGGGTATCTAATCCAAATTGATGTGTAACTTTGGGATGCCTTATTTGCCACAAATTGTGGGATCCATTTTTGGACTGATAAAAAGTGGCCATTGATGAATCATGGACCGTTATGAAGGATCTTGATCATATTCTCTTCCTTCATTAGCTTCACAGTGTAGTAGTCTTCCCCTAAGTCAATTGGCGGGTAATTTTCATCAATTTTCCAAAGGTCTTGTATTTTCTTTTTGAGGTATTGATGCATTATTCTTTTGTCCAATAGCTTAATAATTAATGAGTACCTCCAAGGATTGTACATTCTTTTTTTATCTTCGTCACTTAGGGTGATTTGTTTCAAATTCTTGCATATAGCTTCCAATGGAGGATGTTCATTTTCATAAACTTGGCTTTCCATTGGTGTACATTGTACCCCTTCGTATGAAACTTGTTTCATAGAGAATAGTTCCCTTTGGGATAATTTATACTTATAGGAAACATTTATGTTAGAATACACTATTTCATTGGGTGATAAATTATGTGTTTGAATTAGTTTTGTCGGGTGGATTAGGAGGAATTAAGGTGGAATTTTCCAACGGAATTTATAGTGAGAAGTTGGACATTTTCTTTCTAGAGTGGAGTGAGTCCTTGGTAGAAGAATTTCGTTAATTAAGGAAGTATTCAGTTTCTGGTTAAAAATGTTGGAAGGTGAAAAGGTTAACACTTTCTAAGAAATGGAAAATGACATAAATGGCTAACATTCATATTCCTTTGATTATAGAATCTTTGAAAGAAATATTGACTTGATTATTTCATAACTACTGTACTATAAAAGGTGTCTTCAACATAAGGCATTAGGTTGCCATCTCTCAAATGACTTTAAGAGTCATTGTCTTGGCAGGGAGGGCTGCCACGTGAGAGATAGGCAATATTATCTTAAAATATTAAATTAATTAATTAGGTAATATTTTGCTATCCGATAATTAATCAATTATCCACGTAATTAAAAATTGTTTCAAATTATTTAAAATTTTACTTATTTTTAACACACTTTATATATCCTATTATCATGGTCATATGGTACCTTATATGATACTAGTGCATAATTATCAGGTATTATTGCTCGACCCGTATTTTATTCCAAAATGGCTACTTTAAACTATATTTGTTTTCTTTAATTCGTGTACCCTTTATCCTTCATGACACTAATTTCTTTCTTGTTATAGTTAGCGTAAATATGTTAACGTCAAGATGATCCCATCCCCGAGTCTACGTCAATTAACTAAAGATGAAACTTTTAACTTACGAACCCTTAGAAACATCCGTCCTTAAATGTTTAACTCTGTGGGATTTATATAACCTTGGTAGAGTCACCTTTGTAATATTACTACTACCAAATCTTTCTGGAGAAATCTAATAAATTAATTCCACATAGGACCACAATCATTAATAACAATGATGGCCTCGCACGACCAATAACAATAGCTAACATAATAATTCGTACATGCACCTTGAGGTTATGACGTCTCAGTATGACCTTTCTCCTAAGGAGAAAAAAAGTAGGGATATGTAGAATTCATGTCTTCCTCGGCTTCCCAAGTTATTTCTTCCACATTGTTGTTCCTCCAAACTACTTTCACGGAGGCTACCTCCTTATTCTGTAGCTTGCAGATTTGTCAGTCTAGAATGGAAATCGAAACTTCCTCGCATAACAAGTCCTCTATTATATGTACATCATCCGCAGGAACCACTCGGGTAGGAGAGCACATGCACTTCAGCAACATAGATACGTGGAAAGCTGAATGGAAAGACTCCAACTCCGAGGGTAATTCTAACTCATAAGCTACTTGGCTCACTCTCTGAATAATCCTATAGTGCCCATTATATCGTGGGCTAAGTTTGCCTTTCTTGCCAAACCTCATCACACCCTTCATAGGTGACACCATTAAGAATACCTATTCATTAACCCCGAGTCCTAAATCTCATCGTTGCACGTCAGAATATGAGTTCTAACGACTCTAAGTTGTCAATAGTCGATCCCGGATATGCTTTACTTTTTCTATGACTTGGTGAACCAGGTCTGGCCTATGTAATTCAGATTCTCCAACATCGAACCACCCTATAGGAAACCTACACTTCTGTCCGTAAAGAGCTTCACATGGAACCACATGAATGCTGTAATGGTAGTTATATACACGAACTCAATAAGCGGCAGATGATCATCCTAGCTACTTTTGAAGTCTATCACATAAGCTCGTAATATATCCTCCAGTGTTTGAATAGTACGCTCAGCATGTCCATCTTTCTGGGATGAAATATTGTACTAACACTTACTTGAGTCCCTAATAATTTTTGGAAGGACCTCCATAAGTTAGCTGTAAATTGAGCTCCTCTATCCGAGATAACAGATACAGGGACACCACAGTCGTACTGTTTCCTTAATATAAAAGCCTTGCATAATCTGTTGAGGAATATGTAGTCCTAATGGGCAAAAAATGGGGTGACTTTGTAAGCCTATCAACAATCACCATATTGAATCGAAGTTACTCTTGGTACGAGGTAAGCATACGATGAAGTCCATATTGATTACTTCCCTTTTCCAAGTCAGAATCTCCATAGCTTGCAATAACCCATCGGGTTTTTGTTGCTCAATCTTAACATGCTGACAACATTGTGCAATAAACTTCTCTGATATCATAGTTCATCTTAATTGCTCCTAGATGGATAGAATAACGAGAATAGTGAGTTTCTCACATAACCTGCCGACGCAGCTCTACAACATTAGGCACACATAATCGCCCTTGATATCTGAGGACTCCATCTTCTGTAATTTCAAATAGTGTCTTCTCCTTCTAAAGAGCAGTATCCATATAATGAACTAACACAAGATCCTTTTACTAGAGTTTCTTTTTTTCAGTTTCTAAATAGCATGTTGTTGTATCTTGAATAGTAATTCCAATATTACCTGAGTCTAGTAACCGAACTCCAAGACTAGTAAGCTGATGAACCTCATGGCTATCCCTTTTTTCTAGTTGTAAATACGACAGGCTACGGGCATCAGCTACTACGTTCGCCTTTACCGGATGGTATAAGAAATCAATGTCATAGTCTTTAAGTATCTCCAAGATGTAGATTCAATTCCTTTTGCTTGAAAATGTACTCGAGGCTCTTATAATCCATATAGATGTCAACATGAATGTCACACAACCAGTGCCTCCACATCGTTAGTGCATGAATCACCGCGGCTAACTCTAAATCATGGGTTTGGTAGTTCTTCTCGTGCTTTCTTAGTTGTCTAGAAGGATAAGCCACAACCTTACCATGCTGCATCAACACATAACCCAACCCAACGCCAAAAGAGTCACAATAGATATGTAACCATCGATCCCTTCTAGAAGCGTTACAACCGATGCTGATATTAATCTGTCTTTTAATGCCTGGAAACTTCGTTTGCGAGCATCAGTCCATTGAAACTTTGCTCCCTTCTAAGTCAACTTTGTCAAAGGTGCTGAAAGGGAAGAAAATCCCTCTACAAATCTCCTGTAATAACCTGTCAACCCAAGAAAGCTATGAACCTTCATCGGTGTTGTGGGTCTAGGACAAGTCTTTGCTGCCTCAATTTTTTGTGTATCCACCCATATGCCTTTACCCAAAACGAAATGCCAAGGAAATCTATTGAGTTTAACAAGAATTCACATATAGAGAATTTTGCATAGAACTTGAGCACAGTACGCACATGATCTGCATGCTCAACCTCTGAACGAGAACACACCAATATATCATCGATAAATACAATTACGAACATATCTAAAAAGGGCCTGAATACATGGTTCATCAAACATGAACATTGATGGGGTATTGGTCAGACCGAATGACATAACATGAAACTCAAAGTGCCTGTCTCTAGTCTTGAATGTTGTCTTTGGAATATCTTCATCCTTAACCCTTACTTGATGGTACCCGAACCTCAAGTCAATCTTTGAAAAATACTTGGCACCTTACAACCGATCAAATAAATTGCCAATCCTTGGGAGCGAGTACTTATTCTTGATCGTCATCTTATTCAACTGTCGATAATCAAAATACACATCCGTAAGGAACCATCTTTCTTCCTTACAAATAACTCATGTGCACCCCACAAGGATATACTAGGTCAGATAAAGACTTTTTCAAGCAAGTCCCTTAGCTATTATTTTAAATCTTTCAGCTCTGGGGGGCATCATATAGGAGGAATAGATATTGGTTGAGTATCTGGTGGTAGGTCAATGACAAACTCAATTTCTTGTCCTAGCGGAAGACTCGGAAGTTCACCAGGAAAAACGTAGGGAAACTCATTAACCACTGAAATGGACTGAATGGTTGGTAATTTTACTTCCATATCCTAAACTTGAACTAAGTAATAAATACAACCCTTATTGATCATATTCCTTTCTTTCAGATAGGAAATAAATCTACCTCTCGGCAATGCCATATTACCTTTCCACTCCAAAATAGGCTCCTATGGAAATTAAAATCGGACTATCTTTGATCTAGAATCAGAATTGGCATGATAAGAAGTCGACCAATCCATACCTATTATAACATCAAATTACACCATATCCAACTCGATTAGGTCCGCTACGGTAGATCGACTATGAACTGCTACTATACAACCCCGATATACTCGTTTAGGTATCACTGTGTCCCTAACAGGTATTTAGACCTTAAAAGGTTTAATCAATTAAGGTTTTATTCCAAACTTACTAGCATCTAACGAAGTAATGTATGATAAATTGGAACCTGGGTTAGTCGGTGCATATACATCATATAACAAGACTATTAATGTACCTATAACAATCGCAGGCAATGACTTCTGGTCCTATCATTTTGCTAATGCATAACTACGATTCTGAGGATTGCTCAAACTAGATGCTCCACCTCTTCCTCTACCACGACTCATTGGTCCATGTAGACCTTTCGTAGCGGGCGTACTGATGATGAGGAACCAACTACAAATCCTGCTGCTGAGCTATGCTTGCATCACCTCTCATTGGATAACTGCTCATAACGTGGCCCGAATAACCACAAATATAACAAACACCTAATCCCATACGGTGCTGCCCAGTATGTTGAATACCACATTGAGCACACCGTGGCAAGAGAAGCCTCGTCTGATTTGACTCACCTCTATGCTGCAAACCTGAGGCTCTGAAATTCTGACCAGACCCTAAATATGAGGAACGATCAAATCTCTTACCGCTAAACTGAGGGGGCGCACTAGCCAATGGTTGGGCTAGACACCACGGGTATTGCTACCTTGGACCACCTCGAGACTCACCAGAAGGACCGGAAGACCTTGCTCCCTTATTTTGGGCCCTATCATACTCATGATACTCCATTTGTTTTTGTTTATGCTCCTCTACACCTTGAGCGTATGCCTGAATACGAGAAATATCCACGTCTAGCTGAAGTTACACCAATATACAATCGTTAAGCAAGTGAAGCTCTAGTCCCATCATAAAACCGTGAACCTGATCCTCCATCTTAGATAAAATAGTGGGAGCATACCAAGCCAACAAATCAAACTGAAGACTGTACTCCCGAATACTCATGTTACCTTGCCGAAGGGTCAAGAACCTATCAATTGTGGCCCATCTAAGCTCTAGGGTAGATAATAACGAAGAAAATCCTCTATAAACTCCTGTCAACTGCTGGAGGGAATCCTTACCACTGGACAATTCAAGACTTGTACCAACTAACTACAACATCTCGGAGTCTATAGGAAGCTGGCTTAACCAAATTAGTCGTAGTGGCCTTCATTACCCTTAACGTCCTATGCATTATATCAATAAATACATAAGGGTTCTCATTTGGATCTGCTCCAATGAATACTGGAGGGTCTAAATTAATGAAGTTACGAACCCTCACACTAATGAACCTATCTGCATGACCAATATCTATTTCCTAACGTTGAGCCTGCGGACTACTAATCGGGTTAATAGCTGAATAGCATCTCTCATCTCCTAATCCGGTGCATCTGGTTGAGATGTTGAATGTACAGGGATGGGCGCTGGAGTTGGTGTCCCTTGGAGCTCTTCTAGAAAGGGCGGGGTATGTGAAGTTTGAGATGAAACCTCACCATGAGACTCTCCTTGAGCCCTGGTAACTCGTGGCGCTCGACTAGTAGTCTCACCAGCCACGGACTTCCCCTTCTAGGCAACTGTAGTCTTTGGAGGCATCAATGAAAATATCACATATCGTTAGGAACATGAATTTCTTATATTGCCCCATCTAGGATAAGAAAAGAGGATAAAATCCTATATGTCTTATAGCCTTATGTGTATAAATGTGGTACACAAACACCCATAAATAAGACTCTACTAGACACGGTCTATAGACAACCCTAGGATAGAACTGCTCTGATACCACTTTTATCATGACCCAAACCAATGGACCACGACGGGTGCCCCAGTCTTAACTATCACACACTCCTACGCATACGTCTAAGATATAAACATGAATAACATCTGCTAAATTACGAGAACAATATGCATGACGAAAATCTTCCTCGAAAGTCATACATACATATACGTGCACATATGTAGGCCGAGCTGACAAGGCTTATATAGACAACTATGCATCTCAAAACTAGAAGCTGGCAAGGCCACATACTACCCAACTAGACATACTGTCTACAGACCTCTAATAGAAACATAACTGTACAAATATGAGACTCAGCCACGTCATACCTATATATATATATATATATATATATATATATATGTGTGTGTGTGTGTGTGTGTGTGTGTGTGTGTGTGTATACTTATATATGTGTGTGTGTGTGTATGTGTGTGTAAATATATATAATATATATATATATACATGTGTGTATATATATATAAACATATATATATATACATATATATATAAACATAACGAACCAAAATCAAAAACAGCTCCGGATCAAGTGGAGCACGTCAACTCTAGCTGATCAGGGATCCTAAGAAGGGCAGTTGTCAACTTGCCTACCTGCATCTGCGGGCATGAAATGTAGGCTCCGTAAAATAGGGCATCCGAAAAGAAATTTATTGAGTATGTAAGGCATGAAAATTAGAACGTAAAAGACATATGTGAAATATGGAATATAGAAACACGTCTTTAAATCTGAATAACTTTGTAAATTCTAAAACATTTATAATGTCATGCACGTACGTATAAATATCGAGTCATGCATAGGTATGGGTGTACATATATCATCAAGCCACTGAGGGTAACTCATCATATCGTCTCGGCCACTGTGGGCAACATTATCAACATATACCAGCTGATCAGGTGGTTGTGCGTATATTATACTATAACCTTTTTCCGCATACCATACACACACACACATATATTTATATATATATATATATATATATATATATATATATATATTTATATATATATATATATATGTAAATATATATATATATAATATATATATATATATATAATTAATATATATATATATGCGTATGAAACGACATCACTTCATGGGTCAATGCACATGCATAAAATGGGTGAAATGCATGAAAATACGTAACAATCTTAATATTCCTTTTGGATAAATTTTTATTTCAACTGCATATTATTCTGAGAACCATGAACAGAAGATAATAATAATTCCATTTGACCAATTTGGAGATCGGGGGAGGCGATTTTCGGGAGACTTTTAGAGAGAACAACGGGGTAAGTGTTCTTAACTTAATTTTGGTTAGATTACCCGTATCTATTACTAGTTTTGGCTTTAAATCTGTGAATTTAGTTGGAAGAGATTCAAAAACCCTCTCGGATAGATTTGAGGGTCAAAATGTTATGGGATTTAGATAACTTTGATATGGTTAGACTCGTGAGAGTATGAGGACTCTGAAGTGTAAATTTTACCCAATTCCGCGACGTGGGCTCGAGGGGCATTTTGGTCATTTTACCTAATTCCGCGTATTAGCTTAGAATTTAATTGTAGAATCAGTTACTTGAAGTGTTATTTGCATTATGCAATTTAATTGAATTGAATTGGGACACTTGGAGTCAGATACTCGAGGTAAGAATGTGGTTTCGGGTTTATTATTGAGCCGGTTCGAGGAAATTGGCTTGTCTAACCTTGTGGAGGGGACTCTCCCTTTAGGATTGGTATTGTGATAATTGAAATGTCTTGTATGTGAGGTGACAAGTGTGTACTTGTGCTAACTGTTGAAAATCATGTCTTCATTAAGATAGCCTTAATTGTATTTTTCCTTTCTTGCTTACACTACTTGGAATTTAAGCCTGCTGTTAGCCTAGAGAAGCATGTCTAATTGACCAAATTGCTATATTGTTTTAACTGCCTTGATTGTATTACGTAAAGCATGCTAGGTTAAAAAAATCTATTTTGCTTTGGTATGAAGTTGAGCATAATTCAGTATTCTTTTTGCTATTGTTGTGTGTTTTATTTGGGACTACGGGAAAGGCATCCCAGGAGATCCCTTGAACAAATTTATGATTAATCTGATGTACGGGATAACGAGAGATCCTTGGCACCTATATTGAGCATACAAGAGATCCTTGGGATACCAAGAGATACCTAGCATATATTGAGGATACTAAGAGATCCCTAGCATATATTGAGGATACTAAGAGATCCTCGGGATACCACGAGATCCCTAGTATAGATGGAAGATACTAAGAGATCCCCAGGATACTGCGAGATCCCCGGATATTGAGGATACTAAGAGATCCTCGGGTTACCAAGAAATCCCTAGCCTATATTAAGGATACCAAGAGATCCTCGGGGTACCAAGAGATCGCTAGTACATATTAAGGATACTAATAGATCCTTGGGATACTGAGAGATCCATTATTATTATTATCCTTGTGTTCGTTTTTGCCTCTCTTTCGATTATTACGTTCCTTACATTCTCATACTAAATTCTTGTTAAGGATACTGAGAGACCCTTGGGATACCAAGGGATCCCTAGTATAGATTGAGGATACTAAGAGATTCCCGAAATATTGAGATATCCCTGGTTATTATCCTTGTGTTCGTTTTAGCCTATGTTTCGGTTATTGTGTTCCTTACTTTCTCATATTAAATCCTTGTTGTTGGCTTTAAACTATATTGCTTATCTTATTATGTCATACCTTATATTTTTATATTATCTCAATAGGGCCCTGACCTTTCTCATCACTACCCGACCGAGGTTAGACTTGGCACTTACTGAGTACCGTTGTGGTGTACTCATGCCCTTTCTGCGCACGTGTTTTCATGTACAGATCCAAGTACCTTGACTCAGGCTTACCACCATTTAGGCAAGGTGATCCTTCAAAGACTTCGAGGTATGTCTGCCGCGTCCGCAGACCGATGAGTCTCTCTCCATTCTCTCTTATAGTGACAGCCCTTCTATATTTACTGTTGATGTAGACATTCCGAAGTAAGAGCATTTCACTGTATTCTTAGCTTGTGATTCATGGGTTTTTGGGTTTTGGGAAGTATTGTTAGTTTGAGAAGTTGTATTGTGTACGTCGTGAAGCATTTTTAATATCGCTTCATTCTATTAGTTGGTTTTTGTTTATTTTCCGCATTGCTAGGCTTACCTAGTCGTAGAGACTAGGTACCATCACGATAGTTCACAGAGGGCGAACTGAGGTCATGACAGAAACCTTTTAGGAATAGGCATCGGAGCCACACTTTGGGGGAATTGTTTTTGTATGAACTTTTTGGAATCCAACCCTTTCAGAACTGGAGGTGCCCTCCCCTTCCCCTCCCCCCCCCCCCCTCCGTATCTAGTCTACACGGGAGTTATAAATCTACACCTTCTTATCATTTTCTTCAATTTTCTTTTTACGGACTCGATCCTCTTAGTGAGCTATTTCAGCATCTTCATAATTGTGGGATTAGCCCCTGAGCCGTTTCCATTTGACCTTTCTAGCGTTGGCTTAGCACGTTGATTGTTTTCTTGTTCTGCTACGCTCAGAGTTTTATTTTTACTTTGAAGTTGAGCGATGGCGATTTGCTGAGCCTGCAGCATCTTAAATATCACTTGGAGGCTGATTCCCCCATCTCATACTCATGGTGTTCCTTGATCTCTTGGTCGGGCTTCCCTGTGTGTATTCCCTACGGGGTCTGTGCTTGAATCTGGCATTATGTGAACTGATATCAACTGGCTCTATATTTGGTACTTCCTCAAGATTATTCATGGCACACCGGCACCTATACTATTGTTTTCTCCAAGACCTTCGTTGTTATGAACATGCGCCTTTTTTTATGCTAGACATGTTTCAACCTGAAAATCAAAAGATCTTGACAAATAAAAATAGTGTGTAAAGAGAATAAGTAAAGAAATAATCACTATTATCTTGAGCCTCACGGTGGACGCCAAACTGTTAACCTAAAAAATACGAGTAACAATTAAATTTGATTTGTGGTTTTAAAGATACGTGATTTAGTTCAATGTTGATCTTGAAGTATGAAGTAAAAATGAAAGAGACAAGTGAAGTAAACCAAAGTTACTCAACAGCAGTGACTTCAGGCTCGGCGACCTCGAGGTAGGCTTGGAATAATAAGAGTAGTTAAATAATAAAAGTAAAGCAAGAATAATAGATCTAAAGGACAGTGCTGGTGAACAATAGGCGAAAAGGTAGAGAGTATAGTCTTTGCTCAGTGATAAGATAGTCTTACAAATAATTGGAGTCCCCTTTATATAACAGGGGAACACAAAATAAGGAATATTTCTATTTACAGTAAGGAATATTCTTGTTGTTGTTGTCTAACCGCCTAGTACGGAATCGTACAATCTTATTCTGGGAGTTGTGCCACGATTATGAGGACATGTAAGGAATCTAGCTCATTCTGTTATGAATTTCAAACGGTAATATTCAAGGGTCGAGTATACTCGAGCCTGGTATCCTGGTTCTCCTATCTCTGGGCATTATGCTCGGAGTCAATTGCATAAATGGACATCAAACAAATAACAAAATTTTAGCTATACAATTGCTATCATAAATTTTAATTTAGACATTCAAGGAATTGAACTGTAGTCAAGGCAATATTGCAAGGATATAATATTTTTTTCGTTGAAGAATATTAGTTTGAAATCATTAGATTATGTGAAAGGAATTTTTTCAAACTCAACAAGAAATAAATTGGTTTTTAATTGATATTTTTTATAGCGACTTTTAAGTGTGACAAAGAGTATATATAAAAAAATATTAGCATGACGTGAAATATTTTTTAAAATGTAAGCAAATTATTTCGAAAAAACTCTTTACTTTTAAAATTTTAAAGATAATGAAAAGATAAGATATTTTTGAATATTAGTAGAGAGTTTTAAAATTATTATAATAGAAGCTATAACATGGATAAACTCAAAAAACTAAAATTTTATGGAATATTTACATGATATCCGGTCATATTTATTGTTTACTTTCTATAGCTAAAATAAATAAATGATATACCGATAACACCACTATTATACACATATTAGATATGGATTATACATAAGTTACACATCATTTAATTTTTTAATTTAAGTGGTTGGGTGAGCACACCTATTTAGGCTGATTAGATAAAGCCAAAAAAAATATAAAATAATTTTAATCAAATACTAAAAATATGATTAAAGTTCATGTGTAGATAATTTTATTAAAAATTATCCTTTTATTGTGAAATAAATTAATTTTTTATAACAAAAGAAATAATGACATAAAAATAAGATGAAAGAAATTAAATATTGGGAAAAAATTTTAGAAGGATCTAAAAACGAAAAATAAAAGATGACAACAAAATTTCTCCTTATGTTTCATCTTTGTTGAGAATAAAAAATTTGAAGGTTAATCTCATCGATTGCAAATATGTTTCTTTCAGCTCAAATACATAGATTAAAATATAAGAATATCTTCGAGTATTTTTTAAATTTATATTATGTGTCATTTTTAAAATATTACTATTACAAACAAACTGATATGATATTCTAATTTGAATTAGAATGCAACTGAGTAGTTTGCATTGAGGTTAAGCCAAGTATGGTATCAAAAACTAAATTATTTGATAATTTTAAGACAATATATGCAATATTTTATAATAATAATCAACTATTTAAACATTTAATGATCCAAAGAATACATTTTTTGTATATATGGGATATTTAAAATTCAATTTATGGACTACAGATATCGATAAACTTAAGGTGAAGTCATACTGAAATAAATCCGGCCAAAGAATCATTTCAATTTTTAAATAGCCGATTAAACAACAACAACAACAACAACTACCCAGTATATTCCCACCAGGTGGGGTCTGGGGAGGGTAATATGTAGACGAGCCTTACCCCTGCCCGAAAGGGCAGAGAGGCTGTTTCCAATCGACCCTCGGCGTATAGGATAAAAAAGGAAAAGCTGCATTAAGAAAACAAAGGTAAAATTAGAAACACAAGCAAGACAAAACAAAATAATAAAGCATAAGTACTCCCGCAAAATAACGTAAATAATTGTGAAAGCATAAGCAACATAAATACAGTCGCATGCAATAATAACAAGCAGTAACTACCATACTAAAACACTAATCACCTATGAGCCCCTAGCCTACAATCTTGATTCTAGACCTCCAGACTCCCCTATCAAGGGTCATGTCCTCGGTAACCTGCATTCTGGTCATGTCCTGCCTAATCACCTCTCCCCAATGCTTCTTAGGCCTCCCTCTCCCTCGCCGACCACCAACAATCTCCAGCACCGGGGCATCAGGGCCCCTCCTCCGAACATGCCCGAACCACCTCAGCGTCGGTTCCCGCATCTTCTCGTCCACCGGGGCCACCCCTACCTTCTGTCGAATAACTTCATTCTTGATCTTATCCAGCCTGGTGTGCCCACACATCCACCTAAGCATCCTCATTTCCGCAACCTTCATTCTCTGAACATGCGAGTTCTTCACTTGCATTATTATAATTAAGAATAATATCTTCACTTGTATTATTATAAAGATAATCATTATTATACTATAAGTTTTAGAATTTAAAATTTAAACATAGAAATATTTTTGGAAAGATAAAATCATACCAAATAAGAGTTCAAGTCGTAGAATAAGAGTCACGTCGTAATCAAATAATCATTCGTATCGTGTCAACCTTTGTGCTTTGCCATAAATATGAGTTATTATTTTACTTTATAGCTATTTTTAAATTTTAATGACACCTATGAGAATAGTGCAAAAATAAAAATACCACAATGAGAATTGAGAAAATATTAATCTTTTTTCATGTAGTGTTTCTTAATTAATATCTGAAAATTATCTATAATTATTTAGAAAATTTAAATATTAAGGTTATTTATCATATAATTCAAATAACTTAGATATTTAGTATGTGTCAAATATCAAGATGGAGTAAAAAAGATTCACTAGGTAGAGAATTGTTTATATTTTTAGATAGTAAACTAAAATGAGTTTCGAATTAAGAATAATAATTTTCAGTTATATGTTTGGTTGAATTTTTATCCGAAGAGTTATTCATTGACTCAACATTTGATTGTTTTGCCATAAATGCTTCCTGACTATTTTTAGGATCCAGTGACACCGGCAAGAATGATATCAAAAAAGAAAATAAAAGATATAGTTAATTTTTTTCATATAGTTAATACCCAATGATTATCTATATTTACTGAGAAAGTGTAAATTTTAAGATATTTACATACAATTTAAATACCTTAAATATGTAACATGATTAGTGTTTGCGCATTCGATCGGGTACTAATGCTAGCTAATTATTACGGTGAAAGGTTAGAGGTCGTTTGATTGGTGGGATAAGTAATAATAAATTTGAGATTAAATGTGTTTGGTTGAATTTTTATATTCGGAAATAGAAATCTTGGAGTTAATTTTAAATACAATTGTGCTATTATTTTTATCTCACATTGAAGGTGAAACAAAAATTTCAGGATTACTTAATGTGAAGATAAAATACTATAATGGCAAAGACGATCTTTTCCAAAGCTCTTATCCTATTTGACATTAAGCTTTCGCTATGTAAGAGATTCGGGAAGAGTCAAATCATAAGGATCTATGGTATGCAATTTTATTTTGTAATTTTATAAAAAATTATTTTTACGGTTTGAACTTGTGAGTTTCTGGTCACATGGCAGTAACTTTACCAAATATGTCAAGACTCCCCTTCCAAAGCTCTTATCCTAAAGTCCTTAAAAAATCCAAGACTAAAATTGAAAATAGCACCACACATATATTTTATATTATACCCCATATAAAATATTTTTATCCCAAAGAATTAAATATTTATTAATAAAAATATTTATTAACTAATTTAATTATTGTTTAACTCATGTATTATAATCTTGTCATTATGATTATGGGATAACTTAATTCCCCTGCCAAATGACCCCTAACAATAACAAAAATTCCCAAACAAAAGTTATAGCACGGTACTGTAAATAATCCTATTTATATAAATCTTGTAAATGGATCCATTCACCTGCAATAATGGATGTTTTCCATGATAGGTTTTGGATTGGTTACATATTCATTATTGGTTTTAAATTGGTTATGTATTCATAACAAGTTTTAAATTGGTTATGTATTCATAACAGGTTTTAGATTGGTTATGTATTCATAACAGCTTTTGAATTGGTTTTGTAAAAATGAAATATTTCTATAAATAAGTTCGCTGATGAACCTATTACATACTCTACAACGAAAAAATAAATCATCTCTTCTAATATTGTCATACTCTTCTATTATTAGTCCTAGTTAATTACATAGTTCTTGCTATACTGTTTTTATTTTATAACAATTCTCTTCTATTATTAGTCCTAGTTAATTACATAGTTTTTGTTATATTGTTTTTACGAGGCTTTAATCTTTTTCACTACCATTTTAAGGTTTATTTTTATATATCCTTCAGGTATGTCTTAATACATGTTACATATTTTTTATTAATTCAAGTTCTTATAGTAGTTGTTATGTCGTCACAAAAAAATTTAGTAGACATAAAATAATTATATAGTAATTCATTATTCACATGTATATCAGAAAGCATTTGGTTAGAGATACTGTAAAAATTTGCCATGATTTTTAATTAGTGAAAATACTCGTTAATTCCTCTTAAGTGAAGATGACCTCAGTAATTTTATTTAACCAATTTCTTTTAGATCTATTCTATAAGAAGGGATATATTTATGATCAAGTGTTTTGATTCATTCAAAAAGTATTGCACATGCATATTTTTTTCACTTGTCATGGAAATCTAACTTGGCTACTAATATATTGTGAACACACTTAGAGTTTTCCAACAAAATTGTGTTTATGTGTTCTATAATATTTGTTCAGATACCATCATAATTTATTGCAAGTTATTTGCTGCATTTAAATCCTATAAATACACCAATAATTTTGAAGATGGCTCTCTCATTTAAAGAAGAGAATTTTAAGATTTATTTTAGAAGATGATAGGATAAATAGTAGCTAGCAGATGTGAATACGTAGTTATGCGATTTATTTGTCAATGACTTATAATGATCTCGTAATAAATTGCCGCATGGTTGTTACTACTTTGCTACTGGTTTATCGGTACCTAAAATTTTATCAACCAATAGTTAATTATTTGTATTAGAAGATATACTTGAACAATATTCAGTTTTATGATGTATATGTCTAGAGAAGTGATTATATTCTTATAACTAAATTTGTTTTTGCTTATGACCACAAGAGTGATAATTGATATTTTTATAAATGCGCGGGACTAAGTCCCAAGACACTCTGAGAATAATGCATCAAGTTTATGTGCACCGCAATAATAAGATGTTGGGTGCGAGTCCGGATGATTTAGGCATAATACGCATTTATAAAGTTAAGAATTAGGTTCATGTCCCAATGCACCATATTGATGATAATTTTGAAAAAAATAATATAATTATTGTGGCCATGTGAAATAGAGTGGTCGTGGCAAGAAACGAAATAATAACTGTCATCATGATAGTAATTATAAAAGGAAGAACAATAAGGGTTCTCAATATATCTTTCAAAAGGTGAAGGAAATGTTTACCATCAAATTGGTAAGAAAAAATAATAAATCACATCTTAATGATTATACTCCATTCCTTGAAGAGAATATGACTTCTGATAAACATTTAGAATGCAGACTCATTTCTGAAGGCAAATGTGTGTAACGAACAAAAACGTGTTGAATACATACTACAACTCACTTTCAAGGGAGGTTTAAAAGAAAGAAAGATAATAATTATTACGGTGTTATTTCATGAATATGTCAATGATCGCGTATATGTGGTACGTCAAAAATATTTTGACATGCCTTATAAAAGGTTATTAAGGCAAAATTCAAGCCTTATGATGACTTTGACCATAATAATTTATTATAATATAATTTTCTTTGTGAAATAAACATTCACCATATGAATGGTGTGACAAAAATATTTTACAGTACAAAATCAATTAAAAGCTCCAGAAGAACTAATTTATTATTACCCGGATGGATAAAATTATTCATGATATTGATATTATAGTTGACACACCCAACTTCGGGAGGCATGATCGGCACTCAATCGAGTGAACCCAACTGAGAAAACCTTATCAAGCACTTCATACCCGACTCAATATGAACAGGGAAACCATGATTTCATTTATTTGGACAAGTGCAGATAATACATTCAACAGTGATAGCTCGTTCTAAATTACAAACTTAAACCGTAGTTATAGTTAGTTTTCGAAATTTTCACAAAGTAATAATTATAACATAGTTCATGCACCCCTCAATACCCGTACATAACCCTCACATGCGTCTACGGACCTCTAAGGATACAAAAATATAAGTATGACGATGCCGGCAACAAGGCCCAACTATATCTCAAAAGTGGAAGTCCATAACAATAAATGATATCCAATACAACCCTTTGAAAGAGAAAGGGGCTCACCAAGACTTGAGAATACGGTAATCCGCTATGCACGGCGGCACTACCTGCAACAGAGCCACCTACATTCATTAGAAAATGTAGTGCGCCCGATAAAAAGGACGTTAGTACCATGGAATAGTATTAGTATGTATAACTAAACGCCATTTTACAAGAAAGAGCTATCAAGTATGAACAAGGAAGTCACAAGAATAAATCAAAGGTTTTAACCGCACACCGCAAATAAACGAACCATATAATCTTTCACATAATTTTCATAGCTAGGTTTGGGGCATTTCTTTCATATAATCATCATTGTCCTTAATACTACCGCTATCTTGAGCAGAGTCCAATCATGATCCGATCGGTTAGGTCGCCTCATTTGAGGCATGTATCTCAATCACCATTTTATTTTTATTTTTCCGGAATTCAATGTTAGCACATTACCACTATGTGTGCGGCATGGTTTCCGATCACTGCCCGATCGGCTAGGCCACGTTACTTAGGCGTTATTTCTTTCTCATTGATCATCTCATTTGAATCTTTGTTTCACATAGCTCATATCAATTCATTGGCACTTAGGGCCACAGTTATCACATTATTCCATTTTAATATCCATCTTGCAATCCCAAGGTCATAGGAACACACAAGCAATTCAAGTTGCAAGCACAGGTAAGTTTTCACATAGTTAGCATGACGATCTGAGTTTTAATCTTGGCTTATAGCCTAAGCATTTCAACACATGTTCATATTTTTCATATTTCTCTATATATCAAGAATAGTATATTACTCACATTGAGGAACATCCTTCGTGCATATATGTATATAATTGCAAATCAATTAATGTGAAATCAACACATCAACCAATTCTAATCTTACCACACCTACGAAAATGCCAACGGACCTCAATTTTTAATAAATGGGTGTTTTAGATACATACCTCAATATAGCCGAGGTCCATCGCCAAAAGAGAAGAGTTCGGCCTCGTTTGAACCATAACGGGTTAATATTTTGACAATAGCTCGAAATAACATCCATACGGCCTAAGATCATCGCTAAAGAGAAGAGTTCGACCTCATTCGAACAGTGACGGGTTAATATTTCGACATTAGCTCAAAATAACACCCCTACGGCCCAGGGCCATCACCATTAAAGAAGAATTTGACCTTGCTCGAATTGTAGGGGCTAACATCCCGGCCTTAATCTCAATAACGCCTTTGCATCCACCGGTCGTCATCAGATATTTTTGTTTTTACTAAGAAATTGATTTCGTTACAAACCCCAAGTGAGGCATCGCCTGAATACATATGAAAAAGTGGCTTTCCCTAAATCAACAATAGTTCAATCCCCGTCAAATGACTCAAGTCAAGACTAACTCCATCCAAAACAACGAATCCGAATACAACCTTGTTTGAGTCAAAGACGAATCTTCTTAAAGCAACAAGTCAAAAGCCAAATCCCGCCCAAATATGCGAATCTAAAAAGACTCCATTCGGACTAGCGCGATGAAATCCTACTCGACCCGGCTAAAATTGGCTTCCCTAAAAAGTCAGGAATTCACCGTACAAAATCTGAAAGTCTACTCCAAAGCAAAAAAAAATTGTAAAGCAAGAGGAAGGGAGAAAAATACAAAGGACATACAACGACGAAAATCCCTTTTATTTAGATAATTGCGCCAATGGTTGCAAATTATACATAGCCAAAACCAGCCCAGTACAAGAAACAGAAAAAGAGAAAAAAATAGATTAAGGTAACAAGTTTTCACTCGGCAATTAATGGAAGCTATTCACAAGAGTAGCATTCTTGAGGAGAAACTTCGTGCGAAGGACGGGGAGCTTGAGTTGGGAAAATGGGAAAATACCTTCAGGAAAAGCTAAGGTCGATGCAGTGTGAGATGGATCAGAATCTCATCAGGGTCGAGGCGATAAGCGCGGAATGGACGGGAAAATTGGTTTAGCTGGAAAGGAAGGTTGCCGGGTTGGAGGGCATTGAGAGTGCCCGGCATCGGCTTTGGCATGGGAGGTAGCTCTGGAGCACACTATCCTTTCCTTCAATCTGAACATGAGTCAGAGAGAGAAACGACCCCACTAAGGGAGGCTAGGCTCGTGGAACGCATTGGCGAGATTGACCAGGAAGCGTCGAGCTTAGGCGGCCGGGATGCTACTCTTTAGGCTATAAAGGAACAGTTGTTGGCTCAAGTTGGCTCTTTCTCCGCCGTTGTTCCCCTTCATTTGCACGAGTTTTGGGTTCATGATAAGGCCCAGTGGGATATATATAAGAGTTTGTGGAAGGCAGGCAATTTTGCTGAGGCCGCATATGAAGAGGCACGGACGAAGGCACGAGAGGCTTGTGGTAATAGTGGATATGAATCCGCATTGTTGAAAGCTAATGTGGGCACAGATGATGAGGGAGGATTTCCTGGAGATGATGCTGAGTGAAAGGATTGATGTCTTAATCTTTTTTTTGTTTCTTATTGTTCTCTTTGTTCTTTGGACTTTGTTGGTTTTAGCCGCATGTAGTCTGTGGCTGTTTGTGCAGTAGCTTTGTATACAGAAGGATTTTACATTATTATATGCCTTTTGTACTTCTATTCCTCTTTTGCTCTTCACAACTTTGGTACAAGGAAGTAGATTTCCATATGATGACTTCCATATTCTCAGGGAACTGGATGTCACATGGGTTGAGTAGAGCCTTGATGAGTGCTTTAGCCGATATGACGGTGCTTTTCACCTTGTGCCGGCGTGCTAACCCATCAAAGTAAAGTGGTATCAAATGCTTTTTCAAATAGCAACCTTAGCCGTAGGGATGTTACTTTCAAGCTATATCAAAGTATTATCCCGTAGCGAGTCCCAGTTTTCTTCAGAGATGACCTTTCGCCTTAAGGATATTATTTCACACTTTCATCGAAATGTTAACCCATTATTGTTCGATCGAGGTCATGTTTTTTCTTTTTGACGAAGGCCATTGGCCTTCAGGGTGTTGTTTCAAAATTTTGTCAAAATATTAACCCGTCTTTATTCAATCGAGATCGAGATCGAACTCTCATTTTTGGTGAAGGCGCTTAGCCATAAGGGTGTCATTTCAAGCTTTTGTCGAAATATTAACTTGCCATTGTTCGATCGAGGTGGAACTCTTCTTTTTTGGCGAAGGCCCTTGGCCTTAAGGGTGTTATTTAGAACTTTCATCGAAATATTAACTCGTCGTTGTTCGATCAAGGTCGAACTCTTCTTTTTTGTTTTTGCAAAGGTCCTTGGCCTTATGGGTGTTATTTTGGACTTTCATCAAAATATTAACCCGCCGTTGTTTGATCAAGGTCGAATTCTTCTTTTTTGGAAAAGGCCCTTGGCCTTAAAGGTGTTATTTCGAACTTTCGTAGAAATATTATCTCGTTGTTGTTCGATCGAGGTCGAACTCTTCTTTTTTGGCGAAGGCCCTTTTCCTTAAGAATGTTGTTTCGAACTTTCGTCGAAATATTATCCCGCCGTCATCAGATCGAGGTCAAACGCTTCTTTTTCGGTGAAGGACCTTGGACTTAAGGGTGTTATTTCGAACGTTCGTCAAAATATTATCCCGTCGTTGTTTGATAGAGGCCGAAATTCTTTTTTTGGGGAAGGCATTTGGCCTTAAGGATGTTATTTCAAAGTTTTGTCGAAATATTGTCATGTCGTTGTTCGGTTGAGGTCGAACTCTTATTTTTTGGTGAAGGACCTTGGCCTTAAGGGTGTTATTTCGAACTTTCGTCAAAATGTTAACTCGTCATTGTTCGATCGAGGTTGAACTCTTGTTTTCAATCAAAGGACCTTGGACTTAAGGGTGTTATTTCAAACTTTCATCTAAATATTATCCCGTCGTTGTTCGATCGAGGTCGAACTCTTCTTTTTTGGCAAAGGCCCTTGGCCTTAAGGGTGCTATTTTGAAATTTCGTCGAAATATTAGCCCGTTATTGTTCATCAAGGTCGAACTCTTCTTTTTTGGCGAAGGCTCATGGCCTTAATGATGTTTTTTCAAACTTTAATTGAAATATTAACCCGTTGTTGTTCGATCGAGGTCGAGCTCTTATTTTTTGGCGAAGGCCTTTGGCCTTATGGGTGTTATTTCAAACTTTCATCGAAATATCATCCTGTCGTTATTCGATCGAGGTCGAACTCTTCTTTTTTTAGAAAAGGCCCTTGGCCTTAAGGGTGTTATTCCAAACTTTTGTCAAAATATTAATACGTCATTATTCGATCGAGATGGAACTCTTCTTATTTGATGAAGGACCTTGGCTTAAGGGTTTTATTTTGAACTTTCGTCGAAATATTATCCAGTCATTATTCGATCGAGGTCTAACTCTTCTTTTTTGGCGAAGGTCCTTGGTCTTATGGATGTTATTTCAAACTTTCATCGAAATATTAACTCGTCATTGTTCGATCGAGGTCGAACTCTTCTTTATGGCGAAGTGTTGAAACACGTTCTCAAGTCGCTAAAACTAAACGTGTGTTCATTTCTGTAGGTTTTGATAAATGACAAACCGACGCGCATGGAACATCGACATATGCCAAAGTCCAAGAACATGAGAAACAAAGAGCAAGATCAAGAATATCAACAAAGTTATAAATGAGTCACTTTATAGTGTGATCTTGATCCGACAACTTATTCAAGTCTTGGCTTCTCTCGTAAAATCATTTTCATGCATCATTGATTTAAACCAAAATGATTTTCAAACATTTTCATTTTAGCCAAAATGATTTTCAAACATGTTTTACATATCTGGACATAAATAATCGATTATGTATTTCTTGTAATCGACTATGTTAAGACAGTGTTAACCGAAATTTTCAAGACAGCAATATAATCGATTATGTCTCTTCTAATAATTGATTATGTTGAGGCAGTGTATAACCAGATTTTCAAAACAACGAAATAATCGATTATGTCTCTTCTAATAATCAATTATGTTGAGGCGGTGTATAACCGGATTTTCAAAACAACGAAATAATCGATTATGTTGAGGCAGTGTGTAACCGGATTTTCAAAACAACGAAATAATCGATTATGTCTTTCAGGTAATCGATTATGTTAAGACCGTTGCCAAAGTATTTTTAAAACGCTGAAATATAATCGATTATACACAAGGCTATAATCGATTATGCTTGCACAGAATCTGTCTCCGATTTTTTAACGTTAACTGATAATCGATTATGTAACTTGAATAATCGATTATATGCTTAATATCCACATATGATTTTTGAACGATCTGCAGATAATCGATTATGCAGATCATATAATTGATTATGCAAGCACAAAATCAGCAATTAGTGATTGGCAATTAAGCAACAGTCTTGGTGACTTTGAGCACTATAAATACACCTCAAAATCACTCTTTTAAGTACAACAACTGATTACATTCTTGCTTAAGCTTACATACTCTCATATCAATCATTTTATATTCATTTCATAGCTTTTTGAGAGCCAAACTCTTGACTAAGTTGTTGCGTTCTTGAGCGTATTGTTTTTACTCATATCTACTCTATAAAGAGAGTCTTGTCTTGAGTGCTAAGTGTTTGTACACACATGAAGGGATAGTCTAATCCCTTGTTGTAAGAAGGAAAGGTAGATCCTTGGTTTGAAGTCTTGAGGTGCGGTATCCTCGAGCAGGTTGAAGTCTTGTAGAGTGTATATCTACGAGCAAGTGTAACGGTTTGTTAGGCACCCGTAAGCTTAACGAAGTTAGTGTAAAACTCGAGAGAGTCTCTCGGGGACTGGACTAACCACACGTTTTGGTGAACCAGGATAAACTTGGTGTGTTCTCTCCTTACTTCTTTATTTACCGCACTTATTTTACTCCTGCAATTTTAATTCCGCAAATTTACATTGTTTTTTATTATAACGTTATTCACCCCCCCCCCTCTAGCGTTAAGCGTATATTCTAACAATTGGTATCAGAGCCATACTCTCTGAAAGACTTAACAGTTTGAGAGAAACTTTCCATGGCTTCTACTCATAGTGTTTATGCAGGACTAGGTGAAGGACAATGCTTCACAAGGCCACCACTATTCGATGGCACAAACTATACTTATTGGAAGGAAAGGATGAGAATATTTATTCAATCAAATAATTTTCAACTATGGAAAATTATCAAGAATGGAGAGCAGATTCCAACCAAAAAGGTAGAAAATGAAATGGTGCCAAAATCGGAAGATGAGTATGACGCATACGATATTAGAAAGGTGGAGAAAAACGCAAAAGCGATCAACATGATGTACTGTGCTGTAAATCCCGATGACTATCAGAAAATCTCATGTTGCACCACGGCTAAGCAAATGTGGGATAAATTGAAAATTACCTACGAAGGTACGGACCAGGTAAGAGAAGCTAAAATAGATTTTCTAACCCATGAATATGAACTTTTTCATATTAAGGAAAACGAGAAGATAGATGATATGTTCGAACGATTTTCAAAAATCGTTAATGATCTTCATGCTCTTAAGAAGACTTTCATGGATAGGGAACTTGTTCGTAAAATTCTTCGAAGTCTCACTCCGGAATGGCGCTCCAAAGCCGACGCTATTCAAGAGTCAATCGGCATTACAAATGTCACAATCGACGAGCTTAGAGGTAATCTTCAAAACCTATGAATCTACTATTCTTAACCCTCCTTTGGATGATCAAAGGAAACGAAGAATCGCCCTTAAAGCAAGCACGGCTCAACCTCAAAATAATGAGGATTCAAGCGACGACGATAACGAGTTCGGACTCGTTATTAAGAAATTTCACAAGTTCATGCAAAAGAAGTATGAACGAAAAGGTAAGCAACAAGGAGACCAATTGAAGTGCTATGGATGCGGAGAAATCGGGCATATCAAATCAAATTGTCCAAATATCAAAAAGGAGAAGAAACCATTCAAGAAACAAAGAGCATACATCTCTTGGGGAGGCGACTCCTGAGACGAATCAAGTGATGGAGAAGGAAACGAGACCGCAAACTTGTGTCTTATGGCACACGAAGAAACTCAAAATGAGGTATGTACTTCTTCTAAGAACTATTTCACTCTAGAAGAAATGCAAGATGCATTTGATGAGTTGTATAAAGAGTTTATTAGCGCTTCTAAATCTATAAAAGATTTAAGAAAACAATTTTCTTCAAAAGAAAAGGATTTTGAAAAACTTACTCTTGAAAATGAGAAATTAAAAGAGGAAAACAAGTTTTATGGCAAAAGAAGCGCCGATAAACCCGAAAGCTCAAATAAGGATTGTACTTCTTGCAAATCTCTAAAGGAAGAAGTAGAAAGTCTTAGAAGCACTTTGCACAAATTCAATTCTTCACACAAAAATCTCAATGAAGTGCTTGTAAATTTGAAATCCACTAAGCACGGTATAGGCTTTAAACACGAGCCAAAAGAAAAAGTTGAGTCCATTCCTAAACCACCTAAGACTCAACATAGGCAAAATAAAATAAATGTCAACACTCAACCTAGAAATTTTGATCCTAGAATTGCAACTCATCCTAGAACAAATGCTAGAAGAAATAGTGGCATGTATAGACCACCTAGACAAGATTTTTGAAAAACACATCAAAACAATATTCCTAACAATAGAGTAAATACTTAGAAGAAATATTGGCATGTATAGACCACCTAGACAAGATTTTCGAAAACTACATCAAAACTATATTCCTAAAAATAGAGTGAATAAATTTAGACCTCTAAATTATTATCATCCTAGAAGAATGCACAATCCGAATGTCATTTGTCATTATTGCAATAAAATTGGACATATTGCTCCCGCATGCTTCACTAGACATAGACATTTCACTGCAGGACAATCACACCAATATGTTGCACCTAACGCACAAGGACCCAAAATGGCTTGGGTACCAAAATCTCATTAATTTGTTTTGTAGGTGTGTTTGAAGGGATCAAGTGTACTTTGGTACCTTGATAGTGGATGCTCCAAACATATGACCGGGGATGCATCAAAATTCCTTCAACTAAAACCCACGGAAGGAGGAAATGTCATTTTTGAAGACAATAACAAAGGAAAGATTATCGGTATTGGATCGGTCGGTAAGGATGAATCCTCCTCCATTAAGCATATTTTTCTAGTTAAAGGTCTTAAACATAATCTCTTGAGCATAAGTCAATTATGTGACAAGGGAAATCTTGTATTGTTTGACTCCGAAGAATGCTTAGTTATCCGTCGTAGTGATTTTAAAATTATTCTTCGTGGTATTAGAATGGATAATATCTATATGGTTGATCTTGAAAATTCTTCATCAAGTTATGTGAATTGTCTTTTGAGTAAAGAAGACGACATATGGTTATGGCATCGTAGAGTAGCTCATGTAAATATGAATCTTTTAAACAAACTAGTTTCACAAGATTTAGTAATTGGTCATCCAAACATGAAATTTGAAAAAGATTCTACTTGTGATTCATGTCAAAAAGGGAAACAAACAAAAGGCTCTTTTAAATCCAAAAATGTTGTTTCAACCACTAGACCTTTACAACTTCTTCACATGGATCTTTTGGACCATCTCGTGTTGAAAGTCTTGGTGGAAATCTTTATGCTTTTGTAATTGTTGATGACTACTCTAGATTCACATGGACGTTATTTCTTGCTCATAAAAGTGATGCCTTTCATGCTTTTAAAAGTTTTCTTAAACGTGTTCAAAATGAAAAGAACACAACCATCACTTCCATAAGAAGTGATCATGGGGGAGAGTTCGATCACAATCTCTTCGCGGATTTTTGTGACGAACTCGGTATTGAACATACCTTTTCGGCTCCACGTACACCACAACAAAATGGAGTGGTGGAATGTAAAAATCGATGTCTCGAAGAGATGGCTAGAACCATGCTCGATGAGGCTAAGATTTCCAAAAAGTTTTGGGCGGATGCGGTGAGTACCGCAAGCTATGTTTTAAACAGAGCTGTCATAAGACCGATACTCATAAAAACTCTCTATGAACTCTATAAGGGAAGGAAACCAAATCTTTCCCATCTTAGAGTCTTCGGTTGTAAATGTTTTATTCACAACAACAGAAAAGATAATTTGGGAAAATTTGACGAGAAATCTGATGAAGGAATTTTTCTTGGTTACTCATCGCGTAGCAAAGCATATAGAGTTTTCAATAATCGAACCAAAACTGTTGAGGAATCTCCTCATTTAGTATTTTGTGAAAATGATGCTTGCTTGGCGAGAAAGGATTCTTGTGTTGATCTTGCAGATGCTTTAATAAAAATCAATCTTCAAGACGAGGTACAAAAGGAGGATCCAAAGGAAGTTCAATATGAAGTCATGGAACAACCTTCGGAAGAAGTACCACCACAAGAAGAAGAATCGATGATGCCTAAGGCTTGGAGGACGTCTAAAGACCATCCTCTTGACAAGGTAGTTGGCAACATCGAGAAAGGGGTAAGTACACGAAATCTTTTTAAAGACACCGTAGGACATATGGCTTTTGTTTCACAAATAGAACCTAAAACCATTTCTGAAGCAATTGGGGATGAGCATTGGACCTTGGCAATGCAAGAGGAGCTTAACCAATTCAAACGTAATGATGTTTGGGAATTGGTGCCAAGACCCGATAATCACACCATAATTAGTACGAAATGGGTTTTTCGGAATTAATTAGATGAAAATGGTATAATCACTAGAAACAAAGCTAGGCTAGTTGCTAAGGGATATAATCAAGAAGAAGGCATTGATTATGAAGAAACCTATGCACCCGTTGCACGCCTAGAAGCCATTTGTTTATTACTTGCTTTTCCATCATCTATGAATTTCAAATTATTTCAAATGGATGTCAAAAGTGCCTTCCTCAATGGGTTTATCCAAGAGGAAGTGTATGTTGACCAACCCCCGGGGTTTGAAGATTTTACATCTCCCGACCATGTCTTCAAGCTTAAGAAAGCTTTATATGGTCTTAAACAAGCTCCTCGAGCTTGGTATGAACGTCTAAGTAAATTTCTTTTAGACAATGAGTTTGAAAGGGGGAAAGTTGACACTACACTGTTTATCAAAAATAAAAACAATGACATTCTATTAGTTCAAATTTATGTCGATGACATTATTTTTGGTGCTACTAATGATTTTTTATGCGAGGAATTTTCTAAGTTAATGACTAGCGAATTTGAAATGTCAATGATGGGTGAGCTAAACTTCTTCTTGGGGCTGCAAGTGAAACAAATGAAAGAGGGAACTTTCATTTGCCAATCCAAATATTGCAAGGAGTTGCTAAATCGTTTTGAAATGAGCAACGCCAAAGCAATGGCCACCCCAATGAGTACATCCGACCATCTTGACAAAGATGAGAAAGGTAAGGAAGTAGACACCAAGAAGTATCGAGGTATGATCGGATCTCTTCTCTATCTTACTGCTAGTAGACCGGACATCATGTTTAGCGTATGTTTATGCGCTCGATATCAATCATGTCCAAAGGAGTCGCACCTAACTGCGGTAAAACGGATAATGAAGTATCTTATTGGAAATTTAAATGTGGGACTATGGTATCCCAAAGGTTCTTCTTGCCAACTTGTTGGCTATTCCGATTCCGATTTTGCGGGTTGCAAATTGGACCGCAAGAGCACTAGTGGCACTTGCCATTTGCTCGGTAGCTCTCTAGTTTCTTGGTTTAGCAGGAAACAAGTAAGTGTTGCGTTATCCACAACCGAGGCTAAATATGTAGCCGCGGGGAGTTGTTGTGCTCAAATCCTTTGGATGAAGCAACAACTCTCGGATTATGGTCTTAGTATTGATCATGTTCCTCTTCGATGTTACAATACTAGCGCCATAAGCTTGACGAAGAATCCTATTCTTCACTCAAGAACGAAACACATAGAAATTAGACATCACTTTATAAGAGATCACGTTCTCAAGGGCGATGTCGAAATTGAATTTGTTGAAACCAAAAATCAATTGGCCGACATCTTCACAAAGCCTTTAGAGAAAGAGTCCTTTTTCCGCATTCGTAGTGAACTCGGAATTCTTGACTCCACGATGATCTAATTCATGCATTGCATTTGTTTTAAATAATTACTAACTTGAGCGTCGGAGGCGCCTAATTCTTTTTTGCAGGTATCGCCCCAAAGACAGGGGTAATTTTCAGGCACTGGTAACATATAATCGATTATTGACTAAGAACAATCGATTATTTCTAACATTTCAGTATGCAAGAATTTGGAAATAATCGATTATCATATATTACTAATTGATTAAGTTGAGATTCAGTGTTACAGGTTTTATAATAATCGATTATTTAGTACTGCATAATCGATTATCTTTTACCGTCTCGGCTTTTCGTCACTTCACTGGACTGAAATAATCGATTATCATATTATCCAAAATCGATTATTCCCCGAGCCCGGATCCTCATAATACTTACTGTTTTCCACTAATCGATTATCTCCTGTCAACTAATCGATTTCTTCTCTGACCACAATTCAAAATATTGAAAATAATCGATTATTCAGCCTCCATAATCGATTACCAACGGTCAGTATTCAAATTTTTTACCATTCATGACCGTTTGGCTTAATGAATCTGAAGCTTTTTGCTCCATAAATGCCTCACTTCTTCAATTCTATAAATAGATGTTTTCATCCTTCCAATTTCTCACTTCACACTTCACTCTTAGCTTCAAACAATCTTCCAAAGCCTTCAAACTTTTGAAACAACTCCTATTTCTTCATACTAATGGTAAGCAAGCACTCTAAACGCTCTCGTTCCGGCAAACAAATTGCCTCCTCTTTCGCCGCTCCTCCACCCGTTTTCAACTATAAAGACGGCTCTTATTTGCGTTTTAATACTCAACCCGAACTTCTTCGATTTATTGAAAAATTTGAGAATCGAGAAATCCTTCCGCCTCATTTTTCAACTACTCGATATCTTCGAGATAGCGCACCCCCATCAACAGAAAATATTCTTATACAAAGCCAACTCATTGACTTTCTATATCTTCAAACTTCTTACATTCACCCTGCTCTAATCCGTGCCTTCTATTCAAATCTACAGAAGGACGAAGATGGTGACCTTGTCTCTAACATCAATGGAGTTCCAATTTTTGTAAATGAGGAAAACTTGCAACTCCTCACTAACCTTCCCCGAAATGGTGAAGACATCTCTCTCTACACTAGAGAAGCAGGTGTTTTATTTGATGAACAACTTCTTTTCCACCAAATTGGTATTAGCGACTGTCCGGAGAATCGTCGCTCAACTATTACGCACATGCGCCCAGAATATCGTCTAATATTTTATTTCATCACCCGAGTTCTCAAACCCCGAAAATTCAATCATACAACCCTCTCTCATGAGGATTCAAAACTCTTACATGCAATTATCACCGGGGCTCGCATCAATTGGTGCAAGTTCGTCATGACTCATATGTATGATGCAATTGGGACGATAGGCCACTCCCATATGCCTCTCTCATAATGGCTATTTTTGAAGCCTCCAGTATCGACACCTCCGTCGGTCCACACAAAAAGGCAACAAAGCATTGGGAAATTCAAGAATCTTCATTTCCCAATATTGGTGATCATCCTCCTCCTCCTCCTACTCAAATACGTCGTCCTCAAGCTCCTACTCTTCAAACATTTTGGACCAACTTGCTTCTTTGTCAACCTCAGTGGCTCGTATTGATCAAAACGTCACTCGTTTGACTTATGAGCTTCATGGGTACTTTGATCATATCAACTATTCATATGCCCAAATTGTTATTCCGGATGGAGTGCCGGATGCCGAGCCGGATATTAATGATGACAATGAATAAAAAATTTTATGTATCGTTTGAATTATATTCTGTCTATTTATTGCTTTCTCATGTATGTTTAATATTTTTTTAATGATAGTTCATTATTTTTGCTAATGTCAAAAGGGGGAAGAATAAAGGGCTATGCACACTAATATATATTGGCATAAATTGAGGGGGAACTCATAAATTGAGGGGGAAGTTATACTTATCTTATGCATATCCCGATATTGGTTTGCCATTATCAAAAAGGGAAAAATTGTTGAAACACGTTCTCAAGTCGCTAAAACTAAACGTGTGTTCATTTCTGTAGGTTTTGGTAAATGACAAACCGACGCGCATGGAACATCGACATATGCCAAAGTCCAAGAACATGAGAAACAAAGAGCAAGATCATGAATATCAACAAAGTTATAAATGAGTCACTTTATAGTGTGATCTTGATCCGATAACTTATTCAAGTCTTGGCTTCTCTCGTAAAATCATATTCATGCATCATTGATTTAAACCAAAATGATTTTCAAACATTTTCATTTTAGCCAAAATGATTTTCAAACATGTTTTACAAATCTGGACATAAATAATCGATTATGTATTTCTTATAATCGATTATGTTAAGACAGTGTTAACCGAAATTTTCAAGACAGCAATATAATCGATTATGTCTCTTCTAATAATAGATTATGTTCAGGCAGTGTATAACCGGATTTTCAAAACAACGAAATAATCGATTATGTCTCTTCTAATAATCGATTATGTTGAGGCAGTGTATAACCGGATTTTCAAAACAACGAAATAATCGATTATGTCTCTTCTAATAATCGATTATGTTGAGGCAGTGTGTAACCGGATTTTCAAAACAACGAAATAATCGATTATGCCTTTTAGGTAATCGATTATGTTAAGGCCGTTGCCAAAGTATTTTTAAAACGCTGAAATATAATCGATTATACACAAGGCTATAATCGATTATGCTTGCACAGAATCTGTTTCCAATTTTTTAACGTTAATTGATAATCGATTATGTAACTTGAATAATCGATTATTATGCTTAAAATCCGCATATGATTTTTGAACGATCTGCAGATAATCGATTATGCAGATCACATAATCAATTATGCAAGCACAAAATCAGCAATTAGTGATTGGCAATTAAGCAACGGTCTTGGTGACTTTGAGTACTATAAATACACCTCAAAATCACTCTTTTAAGTACAACAACTGATTACATTCTTGCTTAAACTTACATACTCTCATATCAATCATTTTATATTCATTTCATAGCTTTTTGAGAGCCAAACTCTTGACTAAGTTGTTGTGTTCTTGAGCGTATTGTTTTTACTCATATCTACTCTATAAAGAGAGTCTTGTCTTGAGTGCTAAGTGTTTGTACACACTTGAAGGGATAGTCTAATCCCTTGTTGTAAGAAGGAAAGGTAGTTCCTTGGTTTGAAGTCTTGAGGTGCGGTATCCTCGAGCAGGTTGAAGTCTTGTAGAGTGTATATCTACGAGCAAGTGTAACGGTTTGTTAGGCACCCGTAAGCTTAACGAAGTTAGTGTAAAACTCGAGAGAGTCTCTCGGGGACTGGACTAACCACACGTTGTGGTGAACCAGGATAAACTTGGTGTGTTCTCTCCTTACTTCTTTATTTACTGCACTTATTTTACTCCTGCAATTTTAATTCCGCAAATTTACATTGTTTTTTATTATAACGCTATTCACCCCCCCCCCCCCTCTAGCGTTAAGCGTATATTCTAACACGAAGGCCCTTGGCTCTATAGGTGTTATTTCAAAATTTTATCAAAATATTAGCCCGTTGTTGTTCGATTGAGAATGAACTCTCATTTTTGGCGAATGCCCTTGGCCTTAAGGGTGTTATTTCATACTTTCGTCGAAATATTAACCCGTCTTCATTCGATCAAAGTTGATCGCTTCTTTTTTAGCGATGACCCTTGGCCTTATGGGTGTTATTTCGATCTTTCATCAAAATATTAACCTGTCGTTATTTAATCGAGGTCGAACTCTTCTTCTTTGGCAAAGGCCCTTGGCCTTATGGTTATTAATATTAACCTGTTGTTGTTCGATCGAGGTCAAACTCTTCTTTTTCGGCTAAGGACCTTGGCCTTATAGGTGTTATTTCAAACTTTCATCGAAATATTGGCCCGTCGTTTTTCGATCGAGGTCGAACTCTTTTTTTTGGCGGAGGCCCTTGGCATTAAGGGTTTTATTTTAATATTTCGTCGAAATATTAACTCGTCGTCGTTCGATCGAGGTCCAACTCTTCTTTTTTTGGTGAAAACCCTTGGTCTTATGGGTTTCATTTCGAACTTTCTTCGAAATTTTAGCTCGATGTTGTTCGATCGAGGTCGAACTATTCTTTTTTTGGCGAAGTCTCTTGAACTTAAGCGTATTATTTTGAACTTTCGTTGAAATATTAACCCATCGTTAGTCCCGATTTTACGGAGAGTCGGGTATCTTCTGGGGTTGTTGAAGAGCTGGAAATGTTCTGCTTTGCTCTTGCTTGTTTCACGCACCTATTGGGGTTTCCTCTTTTCGGATCGGTCTTTGAGTCCCCTGGAGGGCTATATTAGGATACTTCTCGGTGAGGGAGAAGGGGTATCGCTCAAGGGGTATCATTTCCTAGGAGTTGTGTTTGTCTTGTGGACGATACTTCAATCATTTTGCAGTAACTCTCTGTTCTTAAGTTGGGATATTTTTTTGCTCGCTCGCCCACGCGACGCTTGCATTCTTGTTTGAGCAAACAGCAGATAGTGGATCTGTAGCATTGCTCGCTTTGCTTGAAATTTCAATGGTTGATGGGGATGATTTTTTTGAATTCGGTGACCATATTCAGCTCTCTTTCTCTTCCCTTTTTTGTGCCTTTTTCATGTGCGGGCTAGGCACGTTTTGGCTAGCTCATGGGATGTTCGGCATATGGGGTTGGTTACGGATTTATCTTGTACATAGCATTATGATCTAGGTGAGTGTGTGAGGTTTACTTACGGTTTTGTTTCGACAGGTGATCGTATTTCCCCATTTTGATCTGGATGAGACTAGGAAGCTTTCACTAAGAAATCCCGACAAATGACGCCAAATTATTTGACCAAAAGTTATTAAAACTTTTTTGGTTAAATCAATTAAAAAAGACGAAGAGGTAAATCTTAATCAAACATAAACTCCAGAGCTATAGGCAAATCGAAAAATAATGCATAAGATGAAATCGAAGCGAACAATCTTATTTGAACCTTTTCATCTCTACGTTCATTAATAGAGAGATAACCTTTTACAAATTCCATGCAGGATTGCTTTATCTTCTTTTTCATAAGAAGCATACAACGAAATGGGAAGAGAAAGAAAAAAGCTCCCCTCTTAGAAGGTTTCCTTAGAAGGTTTCCTTATATATAGAATTATGGAATTTTTACTGTTTTTGTGTCATACACTTTATGCCACGTCGCTTTCGTTATTTTCTGAGTGTTTATTCAACTTGTCGGGTATTGTGAAACCATGTCATTTTCCACTATCTTATTGCTTAGATGGAATCTCAATTGGGTCAACCATTGTGATCAGATTTTGACCAATATATTAATAGCTTGACTCAAGCAAGAGCGCAAACACCTTATATCAAGCGGTCTCACATGATACCATTCGTTAAATTTTTTTTGCCAATATATATATGGGAAATATAATATTTGGTTAAAATGCAACAAATAACACCTTATATGTTTATAATTTATTTATTTATTTATTCACATATCGACACCACTTATAAAAAAAACTATACGCCCTTAGGAAAACGGCAACTTAGAATCTCTACTTAAAAGAAAATATTAATTATTTTCTAATTGACAGCGCCCATGCCATACACACCTGCCTTTTTTTTTCCATTACTCGCCTTAAATATAGCGTAATTGTTTTTGTCGGCTTCACAGCTTAGTTGGCAGTAAACGTAAATTATGACGCAGCCGTTTCATTTTCCTCGGTGGGTCCCGCTTACCACTATCCGAATATCGGTGTGTAACTGTCTGTTTTATACCAACATGTCACCTCTGTTCACGCCCATTTGCTGTTTTACTGCAAAAGAATATTTTACTTTTGCTTATTGGTATAGTATACAGTGAATTTATTTCCTTTTTATCGGTTTAAAATGAATTTAATATTTTTAAATTTAAAAATAATTTAATATAAACTTTTAATTTTACACTTAATGAAAAATATTTATAACTTCATAAATATTTTAAATTAATTATTTACTTGTTTAAAACTAAAAATTCAAAAAGTTTTTATTTTTTTTTAAATATGCGTTCAGTCAAAATATTCACATAAATTAAAATAAAAAAATAATAAATGTTACTCTCTCCGGTCCAAAATAAGTAATTTTTTGACCTTTTTCTTGTGGTCCAAAATAAGTAAACTTTTCAAATTTCTAGAATAAATTAATTTTTTTTTTATATTGTCCTAGGAGTAAATAGTGTTGGAATATGTGTATGGAGTGTTTATGTGAAATAGTAAAGGTTAATATGCTTAATTCTTTTGTTAATTAATGCTAAAAATTAAATTTTTTAATATGTGTGAAAACATCTAAAAAAATTATTTATTTTAGAGCGGAGGGAGTAAGAGATTAAGAAAAGAAAGGAAAGTGGTCTTTCCTTATCATAAATATCTTATATTTCCTATGCCACATTTTATTTAACTTATTAGATGGAGAATGAAATTGGACCGGCAATAACCGATGACCCTCAAGATCTCTTATAGATAGAGTTATTTGGCATTTCTATGCCGCATTATCACATCGTGAAGAAACTTATATAAACTAAGTACATATTATTTTCAATTACTTTAATCGATTTTTTATTTTTTAAGATTAATATGATTAGTTTTATTGTTATATAATTTTAAAAAGTAGATTTCTAAATTGTATGAAAATGGTTAAAAAATCAATTAAAGTGTACAGACGAAAGTATAAAATACTAAAATTACTCTGTTAAAGGACTGATGGCGAAAATTGGATATGTCATTTCACTTCCAGCCTTTTATATTTTTTTATAATATAGAATGAACTTTTATAATAAGGGGTCCAACAAGAGATGTTCTTAGTAGGCGTTTGGACATAGGAATTGTAAAATTCTAAAATATTGTAAATGTTTTTTAAGAGAAAATAGTATTTGAAATTTAGACTTGTGTTTGAACATAAATTTTAGTTTGGATTGTTATTGAAGTTTTGTGAGTGATTTGACTGAAAACTTTGAAAAATAATTTTTTGGTAATTTTTTAAATTTTCAAAAGTGCATCTTCAAGTAAAAATTAGAAATTTTATGAACAAACACTGTTTTAAAAAGAAGAAAAAAAACTTTTTTAGAAAACTCTTCCACCAATTTTTATGTCGAAACGGGCACTTAGTATAGAATGTTTTTAAAACAAATAGTTCATTTTTTTATATTACATAGTAACATAAATGGATCGTAACATAAATGTGTTAGAAACTACGCTTAACGCTAGAGGGGGTGTGAATAGCGTTTTAATGAAATTTAGCGTTTTCTTGCGGAATTTAAATTTTACAGGAAGTAAATAAGTGCAATAAAAATAACTTACACAAGGATATATCCTGGTTGGCCACAACAGTGGTTAGTCCAGTCCCCGAGAGACTCTCTCGAGATTTTCTACTAACTTGTTAAGCTTACGGGTGCTTAACAAACCTTTACAGTTGCTCGGAGATACAATCTCAAAGACTTCACTTGCTCGGAGGTTCCTCACCTCAAAGACTTCACTTGCTCGGGGATACAATCCCAGAGACTTCACTTGCTCGGGGATACAATCCCAAAGACTTCACTTGCTCGGGGATACAATCCCAAAGACTTCACTTGCTCGGGGATACAATCCCAAAGACTTCAACAGAGGAAGCACAAGTTCCTCAACACAAGAGAATCAAAATTCTCTTACAAGTATTTGAAATACTTGAACACTCACTTAAAAGGTACTCCTTGATGAGTAGATATGAGTAAAATAATACGCTCAAGATCACAACAACTTTGAACAATAATATGGCTCTCAAAAGCTTTATGAAATGAGTAGAAAATGATGAACAATTGAATGAAAGCTTAAAGCAATGTAATGATCAGTTAGTGTATGTTGTTGTGTTTAAAACACTGAGTTGAAGCTGTATTTATAGGTGCAAAACTTGGTCTTACTGTTGTCTAATTGCCAATTAAGAATTGCTGAATTTACTCAGTGACAATCGATTGTCAAGACCAAACAATCGATTATCTGCCAATCAGATCAAAAATCAATCCCAGATTTTACGCTTAATAATCGATTACTTACAATCCATAATCGATTACTGGCAAAATTCAAATTCAGATAATCGATTATACCAAATCCATAATCGATTACTTCAGCAACGTTCAAAAAATCATTTACAGATTTTAATCAAAAACATCGATTATAGAAAATCAATAATCGATTACCTCATTAACGTTTTAAAAATTATTTCCGGATTTTGAGCAAAACATCGATTACAGAAAACCAATAATCGATTACTTTGAGGTATTTGAAAATCATTTGACAACGGTCAGCTTCAACAATCGATTGTCCCTTGCAACAATTGATTACTTGTCATTTTCTGAAAATCTCAAATCACACTGTTTCAAGCCAAAGTTTTTGCGACTAAGTATAAACTTTGACAATCGATTGTTGGACATAGACAATCGATTGTTAAACCCAATTAACTCAACATAATCGATTACTATTAGTTACTAATCGATTACTTAAGTAATTTTAAAATCACTGGGAGACATCAACTCAACATAATCGATTACCATTAGTTCATAATCGATTATTCTGAGTATTGGAAAACTTTACCTCATCAATAATCGATTGTCATTAGTTCACAATCGATTATCTTGCAGATTTGGAAAAACCTGATGTTAACTGTCTTATTCACAATCGATTATCATTAGTTCATAATCGATTGTCATGCAGTCTTGGCTTATAAACAATCGATTATCATAAGTTCATAATCGATTATTCTTAGCCCAGATTTCTGAGGTATGTTTAGAAAACATTTTGTCTAATGTAAATATGCATCATTTGAAATCATTTGATACAGAAATAAGTATGCATGATTTTGGAAAATAGTTTTATGAGAGAAGCCATGTTATGGAGTCAAGTTATAGGATCAAGATCACATTTAAGAATAACTCAATAATAACAATTAAAAACAACGTCTTGGGCTTCAATCTCAACATTTGTGCTCTTGTACTTGAACTCCGTCATATATCAATTTGTGCTTTGCTTGTCATTCATCAAAACCTACAAAAGAATACACGTTTAGTATATCGCATTGAGAACGTGTTTCCAACAATTTCCCCCTTTTTGATAATGGCAAACATTAAGCGGGATATGCAATTTTGACAAATAATATTGACGATTCAAGACAAGTAACAAGTATGCATATTTGTTCTTGTTCCCCCTCAATTTAAGAATTCCCCCTCAATTTAAGCTTATAAGCAATTAAGCAATGTAGAGGTGGTGCATAGGTGGTGCATACCCGTTATCCCGTTATCTTCCCCCTTTTGCCATTAGCAAAAAATAGTAAGGAAAGATACACAAAGACGAAATAAAACAAGGTTTATTTATTGAAAATTTAAAAGGTGACATTCGATTATTGATACGGGATAATCGATTATATGTTCGATGATTTGCGGTTTGCCCAAATAAAATTTTCTTTTTCTGTAGGGCGATACCTGCAAAAAGAAATGTGTAGGAGAAGAAATGCAATGCATGACTTAGATCAATGTGGAGTCAAGGATCCCGAGTTCATTGCGAATTCGGAAGAAGGACTCTTTATCCAAAGGCTTTGTAAAGATGTCTGCCAATTGGCTTTTAGTTTCAACAAATTCAATTTCGACATCGCCTTTGAGAACGAGATCTCTAATAAAATGATGTCTAACTTCAATGTGTTTTTTTCGCGAATGAAGAACGGGGTTCTTCGTCAAGCATATGGCACTAGTGTTATCACATCTAAGAGGAATGTGATCAAGTCTTAGGCCATAGTCCAAGAGTTGTTGTTTCATCCATAGGATTTGAGCGCAACAACTCCCCGCGGCTACATATTCAGCCTCGGTTGTGGACAACGCAACACTTACTTGTTTCTTGCTAAACCAAGAAACGAGAGAGCTACCGAGCAAATGGCAAGTGCCACTAGTGCTCTTGCGGTCCAATTTGCATCCAGCAAAATCAGAATCGGAATAGCCAATGAGTTGGCATGAAGAGCCTTTGGGGTACCATAGACCCACATTTGAGGTACCAACAAGATACCGTAAAATTCGTTTTACCGCCGAAAGGTGAGACTCCTTCGGACATGATTGATAACGAGCGCATAAGCACACGCTAAACATGATGTCCGGACGACTAGCAGTAAGATAAAGTAGAGAGCCAATCATACCTCGATATTTTTTGGTGTCGACTTCCTTACCTTTTTCATCTTTGTCTAGATGATCGGATGTGCTCATGGGAGTTGCCATTTCTTTTGCATTGTTCATATCAAAGCGTTTAAGCAATTCTTTGCAATATTTGGCTTGGAAAATGAATGTACCTTCCTTCATTTGTTTTACTTGTAGTCCCAAAAAGAAGGTTAATTCGCCCATCATAGACATCTCAAATTCGCTAGTCATTAGATTGGAAAATTCCTTGCATAAAGCATTGTTAGTGGCACCAAATATAATGTCATCTACATATATTTGAACTAATAAAATATCATTATTTTTGTGTTTGACAAAGAGAGTTGTGTCAACTTTTCCCCTAATGAAATCATTTTTCAAAAGAAATTTACTCAACCTATCATACCAAGCTCGGGGAGCTTGTTTTAAACCATAGAGAGCCTTTTTGAGTTTGAAAACATGATCGGGATATTTAAAGTTTTCAAAACCAGGGGGTTGTTTGACATAAACTTCTTCTTCAATAAAACCATTTAAAAACGCACTTTTCACATCCATTTGATATAAGACAAAATTCATAGAGGAAGCGAAAGCAAGCAATAAGCGAATAGCTTCTAATCTAGCTACTGGAGCATAAGTCTCCTCATAATCAATACCGTCTTCTTGATTGTAGCCTTGAGCCACAAGCCTAGCTTTGTTTCTAGTGATTATACCATTTTCATCTAGTTTGTTGCGAAAAACCCATTTCGTGCTAACTATGGTATGATCTTCGGGTCTTGGCACCAAATCCCAAACGTCATTTCGTTCGAATTGGTTAAGCTCCTCTTGCATTGCCAAGGTCCAAAATTCATCCCCAATTGCTTCAGAGATGGTTTTGGGTTCAATTTGAGAAACAAAAGCAGTAAGTTCTAAGGTGTTTTTAAGGGAGTTTCGAGTACCTACCTTTCCTCCAACATCGCCGATTACTTGATCAAGAGGGTGATCTTTGATCGTCCCCCATTCCTTTTGTTCTTTTGTTTCACTTTCCAATTGTGGAGCTTCTTCCGTTGATTGTTCTATAATTTCATCATTGTTTTCCTTTGGCGGTTCTTCATGTATTTTGTTTTTCAAATTACTCAAGATATCTGCAAGATCAAAACCACAATCCTTTCTCGCCAAGCGAGCATTATCTTCGGAAAACACAACATGTGGGGATTCCTCCACAATTTGGGTTCTTTTGTTAAAGACCCTATATGCTTTACTACGTGAGGAATAACCAATGAAAATAGCTTCATCCGATTTTGCATCAAATTTACCTAATTGGTCTTTGCCGTTATTATGAACAAAACATTTACAACCAAAAATACGTAAGTGGGAAATATTGGGTTTTCTACCCTTATACAGTTCATATGGGGTTTTCAAGAGTATCGGCCGAATTGCTACTCTATTTAAAACATAGCAAGCGGTACTCACGGCGTCCGCCCAAAAGTGTTTGGGAATCTTAGCTTCGTCGAGCATGGTTCTTGCCATCTCTTCGAGACACCTATTTTTCCTTTCCACCACCCCATTTTGTTGTGGTGTACGTGGAGCGGAAAAGGTATGCTCGATTCCGAGTTCGTCACAAAAATCCGCAAAGAGATTGTGATCAAACTCTCCCCCATGATCACTTCTAATTGAAGTGACGGTAGATTCCTTTTCGTTTTGAACACGTTTAAGAAAATACTTGAAATTTTGAAAAGCATCGCTTTTATTTGCAAGAAATAGCGTCCATGTAAATCTAGAAAAGTCATCAACAATTACAAAAGCATATTTATTTCTACCTAGACTTTCAATACGAGAAGGTCCAAGTAAATCCATATGAAGTAATTGTAAAGGTCTAGAAGTTGAAACAATATTTTTGGATTTAAAAGATGCTTTGGTTTGCTTCCCTTTTTGACAAGAATCACACATAGAATCATTTTCAAACTTTAAATTGGGAAGACCAACTACTAAGTTTTGAGAAAGCAATTTATTTAAAAGATGCATGTTCATGTGTGCTAATCTACGATGCCACAACCAAGTATTATCCTCTTTGCTCATTAAGCAATCAACATATTCGGGAGAGGAGTTTGCAAGATCAACCATATAGATATTATCAATTCTAAAACCACGAAGTATGATCTTGAAGTCACTACGTCTAAACACAAGACATTCATTCGAATCAAATAGAGCAAGATTTCCCTTGTCACATAATTGGCTTATGCTCAAGAGATTATGCTTCAACCCTTTCACAAGCAATATATGTTTAATAGAGGAGTTTTCGTCCTTACCAACCGATCCGATGCCGATTATTTTTCCTTTATTGTTGTCGCCGAAAATGACGTTTCCTCCTTCTTTGTGCTCTAGTTGAAGGAATTTGGATTCATCTCCCGTCATATGTTTGGAGCATCCACTATCAAGGTACCATAGTACACTTGATCCCTTCAAGCACACCTACAAAACAATTTAATATTCTTTAGGTACCCATGCCATCTTGGGTCCTTGGGGGTTAGACAAATAATGATTATAGTCATACGAGAAGTCTCTATGCTTTGCGAAACACATCGCTGCAATGTGACCTATACGATTGCAGTAATGACATGTTGCGTTCGGATTGTGCCTGTGTCTAGGTGGAGCAAAATACGTTCTGGGTGATCTATAGTCATTCCTAGATGCGTTGAAATTTCTAGAATCATTTCTAGGTTGTCTAGGGTGATTTATCCTAGATTCGTTAACAATCATCCTAGAATTCTTTCTAGGTGATCTAAAGTGGTTGATTCTAGACTCATTGTACCAATTTCTAGAATTGTATCTAGGTGTTCTAGAATTATTAACCCTAGACTTGTTTTCATACATCCTAGCGTAGTGTCTAGGTGGTCTAAAGGAATTTGTCCTAGACTCGTTTACAGCCCTAGAGTTATTTCTAGGTGGAGCAGTAGGATTTCTAGTGTAATTTCTGTTTTTATGCCATTGATTATTCTTAGACGTTTCCTTTTCTTCAATAACCTTAGGGACGTCTACACTATGTGATTCTAAGGTTTTCCTAAGTTCTGCGTTTTCTAACTTCAAAGAGTCGCAGGAAGTACAAGTAGAGCATTTATCAATATAAGAAGCTTCATGCATAGTCTTAATGACTTGTCTAAGCTCTACACTATCATTTTGAAAAAATTGATTTTCTTTTACAAGATTCTCGTTATCACGAGACAGATTTTCAAAATCCTTTTGTTTTAAAGAGAATTGATTTTCGAAATCTTTTTCTTTCAATAAAAAGCGTTCTTCAAAATCCTTTTCTTTTAAAGAGAGATTTTTCTGGAAATCTATTTCTTGCTGGGAAAGTGATTTCTTCAAATCTCTAATCATTTTAACAGCATTTTCATATTTACCAAATATATCTTCATAGGCATTTTGAAGTTCTTCAAACGAGAGAGAGTTAGAAGTGCTTACCTCTTTTTCTTTGTCGTCGGCCATCAGGCACCTGATATTTGATTCATCATTTGAGCATTTTTCCACTTGAGATGTTCTTTCATGAATTTCATCAAGCTTATCCCACATTTCCTTAGCAGTTTTGTAGTGGGAGATTTTTCGCCAGATTTCCTTGTTCAAGGATTTATACAACATATTTATCGCATTAGTGTTGTATTCACTTACCTTGGCTTTCCCAACTTTTGTAGTCATTTGATTTCCATGCTTGATGATTTGCCATAGATAGAGGTCGTTTGCTATCGTAAAAACTCTCATTCGATCTTTCCAAACTGAGTAGTTGTTTTCACCCAATTTTGGAGGCGACGTGTTGCATTCACCTTCACCTATTCCTGCAAAAAAGTCACGAGTAGAAGCCATGGATGGTTCTCTCAAACTGTTAAGTTTTTCAGAGAGTTGGGCTCTGATACCAATTGTTAGAAACTACGCTTAACGCTAGAGGGGGGGTGAATAGCGTTTTAATGAAATTTAGCATTTTCTTGCGGAATTTAAATTTTACAGGAAGTAAATAAGTGCAATAAAAATAACTTACACAAGGATATATCCTGGTTGGCCACAACAGTGGTTAGTCCAGTCCCCGAGAGACTCTCTCGAGATTTTCTACTAACTTGTTAAGCTTACGGGTGCTTAACAAACCTTTACAGTTGCTCGGAGATACAATCTCAAAGACTTCACTTGCTCGGAGGTTCCTCACCTCAAAGACTTCACTTGCTCGGGGATACAATCCCAGAGACTTCACTTGCTCGGGGATACAATCCCAAAGACTTCACTTGCTTGGGGATACAATCCCAAAGACTTCACTTGCTCGGGGATACAATCCCAAAGACTTCAACAGAGGAAGCACAAGTTCCTCAACACAAGAGAATCAAAATTCTCTTACAAGTATTTGAAATACTTGAACACTCACTTAACAAAGGTACTCCTTGATGAGTAGATATGAGTAAAATAATACGCTCAAGATCACAACAACTTTGAACAATAATATGGCTCTCAAAAGCTTTATGAAATGAGTAGAAAATGATGAACAATTGAATGAAAGCTTAAAGCAATGTAATGATCAGTTAGTGTATGTTGTTGTGTTTAAAACACTGAGTTGAAGCTGTATTTATAGGTGCAAAACTTGGTCTTACCGTTGTCTAATTGCCAATTAAGAATTGCTGAATTTACTCAGTGACAATCGATTGTCAAGACCAAACAATCGATTATCTGCCAATCAGATCAAAAATCAATCCCAGATTTTACGCTTAATAATCGATTACTTACAATCCATAATCGATTACTGGCAAAATTCAAATTCAGATAATCGATTATACCAAATCCATAATCGATTACTTCAGCAACGTTCAAAAAATCATTTACAGATTTTAATCAAAAACATCGATTATAGCAAATCAATAATCGATTACCTCATTAACGTTTTAAAAATTATTTCCGGATTTTGAGCAAAACATCGATTACAGAAAACCAATAATCGATTACTTTGAGGTATTTGAAAATCATTTGACAACGGTCAGCTTCAACAATCGATTGTCCCTTGCAACAATCGATTACTTGTCATTTTCTGAAAATCTCAAATCACACTGTTTCAAGCCGAAGTTTTTGCGACTAAGTATAAACTTTGACAATCGATTGTTGGACATAGACAATCGATTGTTAAACCCAGTTAACTCAACATAATCGATTACTATTAGTTACTAATCGATTACTTAAGTAATTTTAAAATCACTGGGAGACATCAACTCAACATAATCGATTACCATTAGTTCATAATCGATTATTCTGAGTATTGGAAAACTTTACCTCATCAATAATCGATTGTCATTAGTTCACAATCGATTATCTTGCAGATTTGGAAAAACCTGATGTTAACTGTCTTATTCACAATCGATTATCATTAGTTCATAATCGATTGTCATGCAGTCTTGGCTTATAAACAATCGATTATCATAAGTTCATAATCGATTATTCTTAGCCCAGATTTCTGAGGTATGTTTAGAAAACATTTTGTCTAATGTAAATATGCATCATTTGAAATCATTTGATACAGAAATAAGTATGCATGATTTTGGAAAATAGTTTTATGAGAGAAGCCATGTTATGGAGTCAAGTTATAGGATCAAGATCACATTTAAGAATAACTCAATAATAACAATTAAAAACAACGTCTTGGGCTTCAATCTCAACATTTGTGCTCTTGTACTTGAACTCCGTCATATATCAATTTGTGCTTTGTTTGTCATTCATCAAAACCTACAAAAGAATACACGTTTAGTATATCGCATTGAGAATGTGTTTCCAACAAAATGGGAACGACACCAAATGAAGAGTCTTGAAAAATGTGGGTTTTTTGGACTCAAAATATTTTTTACATGAAAAAATTATCATTTTATACAAAATGCGGTTATAAACTGTGTTTTACCTTAACTGTCGTGCTTTACCTTAACGTCTTATCAGCTTTCAGGTAAAGCGTGATTTACTACTGCATTTTATATAAAATGTAGAAAGAAATCGCGTTTTACATATTTTGTGGGCCACCAATAACTCTTCTATGCTTAACTGCATAACAATAATTCAAATATGTAAAACGCCTTTTTAAATAGCATTTTACTTTCAAAAATTTGACCCTTTCCCCCTCCCCAGATTGGGCATTGCCTTATATAAAGGCGTTAAGGGTTTTGAGAAAAATCATTCCGAAATACTCCAACTTTATGATAAATTTTTCTTGTTGTTAAATTCTCAAGCTTTTTTCATAATATCTGAAGAGCGAAAAGTAAGGATTTTATTATATTGGGTAGGGGGAGTGGGGAGTGAGGTTGTGGTGGCGAATAACTCAGTGAGCTATAGTTTATCTCTATAGAGTCATGTTAAGTTGCCGCTTACAATGGGGTACAATAGACAGGTATCGTTATTATACAATAAAATGAGGTTGATCAAACGTTCTATGAATCTTAAAATAACCAGAAGATATTCGTATTATGTGGCTCCGCAATGGGTTTCTTGTTACACTGAGTTTAACATCAGGGATGATGAAACTCTGAGAGATTTTTTGGGGACTCCAGATGAATACCCGGAACCTATTTTGATAAAAATGATAGAAATGTACGTGAATGTTGAAGATGTTTGCAATAATGATGTTGCGTAAAGCAGGGATAACTCTCAATCATCGGATATTTATTCTGGAGCAGTTTTAGCCCAACAGGTTCCGGCTAAAAGAGGTTGACCAGATCTAAATTTACCTCCACGGGTGAACAAGGAGCGACAAAAAAATTTCTCTCCTACTTTACATAATCCATAAGACGGCTGGTAAACTTCAATTTTCTTTTATGTTACGATATTTATTTTTGTTGTATTGAATTTGTATTAACACTCATATATTCCATAAGGGGTACCATCCATATATGAATTTTACAAGTTATGACTCCACGCCAATTGGAATATGCATAGTTTTGGTGTGTTGGATCATGGTGGTCCATCCGGGAGTCATCACCAACGGGATAATGTCTATCATGGAATGTCAACATATTACAACTTGTAAGTGAAGTGATATAGCTATATGTAAAGCATTTATCAATTTGAGTAGCTTATCATTTTGTTGTTTGTGTAGTAAACGAGCAACTTGATAGTCCTAACCTCACTCAGTTGCCCGTAGATGATGTATTTACTCGGGATTTGGCAGATGCATAGAGTCAGAAAAATAATGGTGACTATGACAACAATGCTAATAAGTGCGGAGATGACAAACCCTTCCCTAACGAGGGTGATGATGAGGAGGAAGTGAATGTCGAACCTGAGCTGACGACGGAGCATGATCCACCCTATTAAACCAAAGAGTGTACGAGTCCCACGTGACGATTCATTCAAGGCGTATTCTCTACCTTGATAATTTGCCAAGTATGCCGGATGTGGATGCCCTCATAAGGGATCTTGATGAAATTCGATCAGAAATGTGGGGTGAGTCTAGACCAATGGTACTAGCAAAGGGCATGTATTTTTCCAATAAAGATCGCATATCCATGGCTTGTAAAATGTACAGCGTAAGAGAGTGTCCTGACATGATGGTAGGGGAGTCAAGTTCGGAAGTATAACAAGGTCGTTTACCATAGATGATTTACGGGTTGTCACCGGAAGCTGCATGCGACCAAAAAAGAAATAGGGTTGTGGAAAGTGCATAAATATGTTGGCACTCATGTCTGTGAAATGGACACATTCAACTGGAATCACTTCAACTTGGATGTTGACTTGATTTCTCTTGTCTTGATTTCACACTTGGAAGTTTTCATTAGGTACAAGATCAAAGAGTATATTTGTAGACATATAAACTTTATTGGGTCTAATTCATATAAAATTTGAATTAAATTCACTTAGATTAAATAATTATTTTGGAATTTACAAATTAAATTAGCCCATTTTATCAATTTTAAGCCCAAGGTCCATTTCATCTTAAGGCCAAGCTTATGCCATGTGTCAAGTGATATGGCATGTCCAGTTAGTTCAAAGCCAACAAGATGATGTTATATGGTAAATAGTGTGGCAATCCAAGTCAAAACGCAAGAAGCAACCACAAGTCGCCAAGTGGCTAAAATGACATGGGCCAATCAGAATCAAGAAAGAGAGTTCTAATGTAGCTTAATTGTCCATCATCTATAACTATAAATAGAGGGGCTATATAACTCTCAAGAGACATTCAGAGTTGGAGGAGATCATTTCGCAATTGGTGAAGGCATCCACAAACAGAGATATCAATCATCAAGTGCAAAGTTCTTCTAAAAAGGAGTGATCAACGGAGTTCCTGGAGATCAAACCGAAACAACAAAGTATTGCTCGGCGTTCTTGGCGATTAAATACGCCACAAGGAGGTCTGCATCATCCTGCATTCGAGAAAGATGCTTCTCAAGCTCTCGAATCACGGAGAATTTTAGAGAGGAGAGTCAATGGATACATAGAATTGTACTCACAAATATTTTTCAATAAAATATCTTTTTCTTTATATAATTTTTGTTGCAATTTATTTCCCACACTACGAAAATTTGTTGCAAAGAAATTTTGGCACGCTAGTGGGACCAATTCTGCTCTTCATCTCTCCTTCTTGCAAGTTGAAAACTACAAATTTTAGATCTATTGCTACAATGGCCTTCTGCAAGTGTGATGTTTCATGCAAAGATGCTAGTACTGCTGCATTTGCTGAGCTCAGTCATGTTGGCCCAATCACTCAAAGAAAGTTCAAGGCTAGTTGCTTGGATGTGACCGAATACCTCGCCTCCTTGAAGAAGAGCAGATCTCACACGACATCTGTAACCATGATCTTTAGGGGCAATACCTCGTTCTTGTTGTTTGATGAATTTTGTCAAATAGCCTCCAACCTTGGGAATATTAGGATTTGGTGGATTTTCCTATTTCAACGAAAGTCAACGCCTTAATGATTGACGCAACTAACGTGGATGAGAAGTTTGCCAAGATGGAAAACACTATTGAAGTCTTGAAGAAATCTATTGAAGACGAAGACCTTTAAATTTCTCAAATCATGAACAAATTGGAGGCCTACGCACTAGAAGAGTCCAAGCCACTTCCTTCCGCGTTCACCTGTCTTCACCTCACCAAAGACGTCTATTGAGGAATCACTTTCCAAGTTCAACATTCAAAAGGAAAATCAAGCCACTTCAGTTGCAGCGTTATCTATCCAATAATTGCAAGACATGATAACAAACACCATTAGAGCTCAATATGACAGACCATCACAAAGTTCGTTGTACTACTCTAAACCTTATACTAAGAGGATTGATTGTCTAACCATGCACACCAATTATCAACCACCAAAGTTTTCATCAATTTTATGGCAAAGGGAACCCAAGGCAACATATTGTCCATTTTGTCGAGACTTGTAACAATGCTGGAACGCATGGTGACCTTTTGGTAAAACAATTTGTTCGCTCTCTGAAAGGGAATGCATTTGACTGGTGTATTAACTTGGAGTCCGAGTCCATTAATTGCTGGGAGCAACTTGAGAAGATATTCCTTAATCGTTTTTACAGTACCCGGAGAACTATAAGCATGATAAAGTTGACAGGCACCAAGCAAAGTAAGGACGAGCCCGTGGTGGATTACAGTAATCGTTGGAGGGTGTTAAGTTTGGACAGCAAGGATCGCCTTTCAGAAATATCTGATGTGGAGATGTGCATTCAAGGAATGCAGTGGGGCCTTTTGTACATCCTACAAGGGATCAAACCGTGAACTTTTGAAGAACTTACAACGCGGGCGTACGACGTTGAGTTAAGCATCGAAAGTCATGGAAAGGCATCTCCATTTGCTGATCAGAAGGAGTTTAAGAAAATGTTGCATCAAAGCACCAAACCAAAGAATCTATGGCAGCAAAAGAAACTTCCGTGAAAGTCACAACCAAGTAAAAGGTGAAGGAGGAAAAGACCCAAGTCAATATCCCAAAGAAGAGAAACGTCGTCCCACCTTGAAGGAATTAGAGGCGAAGGTTTATCCATTTCCAGATTCAGATGTACACGCAATCCTTGATGAATTGCTTGCCAAGAAAGTCATTGATCTCCCTGAATCAAAAAAGCCAAAGGAAATTGGTAAAGTTGGCGATCCAAAATACTGCAAGTTTCATTGTGTCCTTAGCCACCCTACATAGAAATGCTTCGTATTGTGAGAGGAAATCATGACTCTTGTAAGTAAAGGAAAAATCAGCATAGACATGGATGAAATAGCAGAAGCAAATCATGCAAGAATCGCTCTCAAAGAAAAGGAGTGTTCAAGGTTGCAGAACGCGTCAAGCACTACCTTCTTACAATTTGGAAAATTCGAGTCCGTTGAAGTTGATCTTCCAAGGAAAACTCTTGAAGATTAACCAGAGCTGGACACCCGGTCCAAAGACAAAGACAAATAGGGTTGGACTCTAGTCACTCACAAGAAATGAAGACATCAGGAAGTTCTAAGTGTTAGAAAATACGCTTAACGCTAGAGGGGGGGTGAATAGCGTTATAATAAAATTTAGCGTAAACTTGCGGAAATTAAAATTTGCAGGAAATAAATAAGTGCGTTAAATAAAAAAAAGGAAAGAACGCACCGATATATTCTGGTTCACCACAACACGTGGCTAGTCCAGTCCCCGAGAGACTCTCTCGAGATTTTTCACTAACTTGTTAAGCTTACGGGTGCTCAACAAACCTTTACAACTTAAGGACACAATCCTTAACACCTTTGCTCGGAGATACAACACTCCAAGACTTCAACCAAGGAAACACAAGTTCCTTACAACAAGAGAATCACAATTCTCTTACAAGTGTATAAAACACTAAGCACTCAAACAAAATACTCCTTAATGAGTAGATATGAGTAAAAGAAGTAAGCTCTAGATCACAACAACTTTGGACAAGAATATGGCTCTCAAAAGCTTTATGAAATTGAATATAAAATGATAAACAAAAGTATGCAAGCTTATAGCAATGTAATGATCAGTTGTAGTATGTTGTTGTGTTTAAAACACTGAAATGAAGCTGTATTTATAGTTGAAAAACTTGGCATTACCGTTGCCTAATTGCCAATTAAGAGTTGCTGATTTTACTCACTGACAATCGATTGTCAAACCCCAACAATCGATTGTCTGCCAGTCAGATCAAAATTCAATCCCAGATTTTACGCTTGATAATCGATTACTTACAATCCATAATCGATTACTGGCAACGTTCAAAAAATCCTTTCCAGATTTTACCATAAACAATCGATTGTCCAGAATTAACAATCGATTACTCAGCAACGTTCAAAAAATCTTTTCCGGATTTTAATCAAAACAATCGATTATACAAAATCAATAATCGATTACCCAATAACGTTCAAAAAATCTTTTCCGGATTTTAATCAAAACAATCGATTATACAGAATCAATAATCGATTACCTGACGGTATTTGAAAACTTTACGACAACGGTCAGCTTCACAATCGATTGCACAAAGCCAACAATCGATTACTTATCAGTTTTTGAAAAACATTTTAGACACTGTCTCTTTGACAATCGATTGTCCAATGTAACAATCGATTATTTAATAAATTTGAAAATCACTGGAAGACACTCTCTCAACATAATCGATTACCATTAGTTCATAATCGATTATTCTGAGTTTTGAGAAACTTTGATGGACACTGTCTCAGTCACAATCGATTGTCATTAGTTCACAATCGATTGTCATGCAGGTTTGAAAAACCTGATGCTCACTGTCTTACTCACAATCGATTGTCATTAGTTCACAATCAATTGTCATGCAGTCTTGGCTTAAAACAATCGATTATCATAAGTACATAATCGATTATCTTAGTCCAGATTTTTAAGGCATGTCTAAAAATTATTTTGACTACTGTAAATATGCATGATTTAAAATTATTTGACATTAAATTAAATATGCATGATTTTGGAAATAGTTTTATGAGAGAAGCCATGTTATGAGTCAAGTTGTAGGATCAAGATCACAATTAAGAATGACTCAATTAAACTATAAAACTTTGTCTTGAGCTTGAATCTCGTTGTATATCAATTGTGCGCTTGTTTCTTGAACTTCGTCATATATCAATTTTCGCTTCGTTTGTCATTCATCAAAACCTATACAAAAGAACACACGTTTTAGTATATTGCATTGAGAACGTGTTTCCAACAATTTTCCCCTTTTTGATAATGGCAAACATTAAGCGGGATATGCAAGACAAGCAATTTATAATGACGATTCAAGACAAGTATATACATGCAACAAGTATGCAATTTGTTCCCCCTCAATTTAAGCTTATAACTTGAGAGTGCATCATACCCGTTATCAAAAATAATAATAAGATGCCAAAGATGAAATAAACCTTGTTTATTTATTGGAAAGAAGGTGTGATTATTTAAAGAGAGTATAATAGCTCAAATGATAGCATTACAATTGATTATTGATACGAGATAATCGATTATTAGATGAGGGAAACAGATTTTACTGAAGAAGACTCGATTCTTGCGCGTCATGCTTTATAATTCCCCCTACTTTTAGGGCGATACCTGCAAAAAAGAATTAGACGTCTCCGACGCTCAAGTTAGAAATCATGTAGAAAAATGCAATGCATGACTTAGATCAACGTGGAGTCAAGGATCCCGAGTTCACTGCGAATTCGGAAGAGGGACTCTTTCTCTAAAGGCTTTGTAAAGATGTCTGCCAAACAAATTCAATTTCGACATCGCCTTTGAGAACGTGATCTCTAATAAAATGATGTCTAATTTCAATGTGTTTCGTTCGCGAATGAAGAACGGGGTTCTTCGTCAAGCATATGGCACTAGTATTATCACATCTAAGAGGGATTTGATTAAGACTTAGGCCATAGCCCAAGAGTTGTTGTTTCATCCATAGGATTTGAGCGCAACAACTCCCCGCGGCTACATATTCAGCCTCGGTTGTGGACAACGCAACACTTACTTGTTTCTTGCTAAACCAAGAAACGAGAGAGCTAGCAAGCAAATGGCAAGTGCCACTAGTGGTCTTGCAGTCCAATTTGCATCCAGCAAAATCAGAATCGGAATAGCCAACAAGTTGGCATGAAGAGCCTTTGGGGTACCATAGACCCACATTTGTAGTACCAACAAGATACCTTAAAATCCGTTTTACCGCAGTAAGGTGAGACTCCTTCGGACACGATTGATAACGAGCGCATAAGCACACGCTAAACATGATGTCCGGACGACTAGCAGTAAGATAAAGAAGAGAGCGAATCATACCTCGATACTTTTTGGTGTCGACTTCCTTACCTTTCTCATCTTTGTCTAGATGATCGGATGTGCTCATGGGAGTTGCCATTTCTTTTGCATTGTTCATCTCAAATCGTTTCAGCAATTCTTTGCAATATTTGGTTTGACAAATGAATGTACCTTCTTTCATTTGCTTTACTTGTAATCCCAAAAAGAATGTTAACTCACCCATCATAGACATCTCAAATTCGCTTGTCATTAAATCGAAAAATTCCTTGCATAAAACATTGTTAGTAGCACCAAATATAATATCATCTACATATATTTGAACTAACAAAATATCATTGTTTTTATGCTTAACAAAGAGAGTTGTGTCAACTTTCCCCCTAATGAAATCATTTTCCAAAAGAAACTTACTCAATCTTTCATACCAAGCTCGGGGAGCTTGTTTTAAACCATAAAGAGCGTTTTTGAGTTTGAAAACATGATCGGGAGATTTAAAATCTTCAAAACCGGGGGGTTGTTCAACATAAACTTCTTCTTGAATAAAACCGTTTAGAAAAGCACTTTTCACATCCATTTGATATAAATTGAAATTCATAGAAGAGGCAAATGCAAGCAATAAGCGAATAGCTTCTAATCTAGCTACGGGAGCATATGTTTCCTCATAGTCAATACCCTCTTCTTGATTATAGCCTTTTGCTACAAGCCTAGCTTTGTTTCTAGTGATTATACCATTTCATCTAGTTTATTGCGAAAAACCCATTTCGTACCAATTATGGTATGACTTTCGGGTCTTGGCACCAAATCCCAAACGTCATTGCGTTCGAATTGATTAAGCTCCTCTTGCATTGCCAAGGTCCAAAATTCATCCCCAATTGCTTCTGAGATGGTTTTGGGTTCAATTTGAGAAACAAAAGCAGTATGTTCTAAGGTATTTTTGAGAGAGTTCGGGTACTTACATTGTCTCCAACGTTGCCAATTACCTGTTCAAGAGGGTGATCTTTGATCGTCCTCCTCTCATTTGGCACTTTTGTTTCTTTTTCCAATTGTGGCGCTTCTTCTGTTGGTTGTTCCTCAGTTTCATCTTTATTTTCCTTGGGTGGTTCCTCTTGTATTTTGTCTTTCAAGCTATCTAAGATACCTGCAAGATCAAAACCGGAATCCTTTCTCGCAAGCGAGCATTATTTTCGAAAAATACAACATGAGGGGATTTCACCACAATTTGGGTTCTTTTATTAAAGACCCTATATGCTTTACTACGTGAGGAATATCCAATGAAAATACCTTCATCCGACTTAGCATCAAATTTACCCAATTGGTCTTTGCCATTGTTATGAACAAAACATTTGCAACCAAAAACTCTAAAATAGGAAATATTTGGTTTTCTACCCTTATAAAATTCATAGGGGGTTTTCATGAGTATCGGCCGAATTACTACTCTATTTAGAACATAGCAAGCGGTACTTACGGCGTCCGCCCAAAAATGTTTGGGTATCTTAGCCTCGTCGAGCATGGTTCTAGCCATCTCTTCGAGACACCTATTTTTCCTTTCCACCACCCCATTTTGTTGTGGTATACGTGGAGCGGAAAAGGTATGCTCGATTCCGAGTTCGTCACAAAAGTCCGCAAAGAGATTGTGATCAAACTCTCCCCCATGATCACTTCTAATTGAAGTGACGGTTGTTTCTTTCTCATTTTTAACACGCTTAAGAAAATATTTAAAATTTTGAAAAGCATCACTTTTATTGGCAAGAAATAAGGTCCAAGTAAATCTCGAGTAATCATCAACAATCACAAAAGCATATTTATTTCTTCCTAGACTTTCAATGCGAGAGGGACCAAATAAATCCATATGAAGCAATTGCAATGGTCTAGAAGTTGAAACAATGTTTTTAGATTTGAAAGAAACATTTGTTTGCTTCCCCTTTTGACACGAGTCACAAATAGAGTCATTTTCAAATTTTAAATTGGGAAGACCAACAACTAAGTTTTGAGAAATCAATTTGTTCAAAAGATGCATATTGATATGTGCTACTCTACGATGCCATAGCCAAGTATCATCCTCTTTACTCATTAGACAATCAACATAATCGGGTGAGGAATTAGCAAGATCAACCATATAAATATTTTCCACTCTAAAACCACGGAGGATAATTTTGAAATCACTACGTCTGAACACTAAGCATTCATCCGAATCAAATAAAGCAAGTCCCTTGTCACACAATTGGCTTATGCTCAAGAGATTATGCTTTAATCCTTTAACAAGTAATATATGCTTAATAGAGGAATTTTCATCCTTACCGACCGAGCCGATGCCGATGATCTTTCCTTTATTGTTATCACTGAAGATAACACTTCCTCCTTCTTTGTGCTCTAATTGAAGGAATTTGGATTCATCTCCCGTCATATGCTTGGAGCATCCACTATCAAGGTACCATAGTACACTTGATCCCTTCAAGCACACCTACAAAACAAATTAATGTTCTTTAGGTACCCATGCCATCTTGGGTCCTTGGGGGTTAGGCATATTATAATGATGCGATTGAGTAATATGTCTATGACGTGTAAAGCATGCAGGAGCAATATGACCAATACGTCTACAATAATGACAAGTCACATTTGGATTATGCATCCTTCTAGGTTCATAGTAACTAGACGGATGAAAATTTCTTACTCTATTTTGAACACTATGACTATTTCGCATTTCATGAGAATTATTTCTCCTACTATGAGCTCTAGGATGGGCAGCATTTCTAGAGTGATTGTTTCTCGGTTGAAGGCCATTTCTAGGTCTTCTCAAAGGTTCAACATTTGGCCTAAAATATGCATCATTTCTAGGGTAACTATTTCTAGGTGGTAAGTCATTTCTAGGTCTCCTAAAATGTTCAACATTTTGTCTAGCATGCATATTGGTTCTAGGATTGCTATTTCTAGGATAAGCATTTGTTTTATTAGTCCTAGGTTGAGCCTTAGGTGGTTGGGGTTTGGCTTCAACCTTTTCTTTAACCTCATTCTTAAATCCTATGCCATGCTTGGTTGATTTCAAATTTACAAGGACCTCATTCAAATTCTTGTGGGAAGAATTAAACTTATCTAACGTACCTTTGAGTCTATCTACCTCATTTTTGAGATGCAAGCAAGAAGAACAATTTTTAGCAGAATTTTCGGGCTTATCGGCGCTTCTTTTTCCAAAAAAACTTGTTTTCCTCTTTCAGCTTTTCATTTTCTAAAACCAGTTTTTCTAAATCCTTTTCTTTCAAAGAAAGCTATTTTTGAAAATCTTTTTCTTTTAATGAAGCATTTTCTTATATGCCCTTAACAGTTTTTGAAGCCTTAATAAACTCAGCATATAATTCATCAAAAGCAGTTCGCATTTCTTCAAGAGTAAAGAAGTTTTTAGACGAGATTTGACATACCTCATCTTTGTTGTCTTCTTGTGCCATAAGGCAGAGATTTGCTGCTTCGTCTTCTACTCCTTCGCTTGACTCATCTCCGGAGTCGCCTCCCAAGAAATGTATGCACATTGCTTTTTAAAAGGTTTCTTCTCCTTTTTGATGTTTGGGCAATTTGATTTGATGTGCCCGGTTTCACCACATTCATAGCACTTGATTTGTTCGCCTTTTTTTTTCCCTTGCATTCATACTCCTTGCGCATGAACTTTTGAAATCTTTTGATAACGAGTCCAAACTCGTTGTCTCCTTCCTCATCAATTTGTGGTTGGCTTGTGCTCGCCTTTAGAGCTATTCTTTGCCTCCTTTGATCATCAACAAAAGGGTTAAGAATAGTAGATAGGTCTTAAGGTTACCTCTTAGTGCGTCGATGGTGACGTTTGAAACGCCAATGGATTCTTGAATTGCATCGGCCTTTGATCTCCATGCCGGTGTGAGACTTCTAAGAATTTTTCGAACGAGCTCTCTATCCGTGAATGTTTTCTTGAGAGCATGTAGGTCATTTACGATTATTGAAAATCGCTCAAACATTTCGTCCACCTTTTCTCCTTCCTTCATGTGAAATAATTCATAAGAATGGGTTAGGAAATCAATTTTTGCTTCCCTTACCTGGTCCGTACCTTCATATGTAACTTCTAGCTTGTCCCACATCTCCTTTGCCGTTGTGCAACACAATATTTTCCTGTAATCGTCAGCATTAACAGCACAATATAATAAATTAATTGCTTTAGCATTATTTTGAACCTTTCGGATGTCATCCACGTCATACTCATCCTCGGACTTGGGAACCCATTCGTTTTCCACCTTCTTTGTTGGAATTTGGTTTCCCTTCATTATCACCTTCCAAAGGTGAAAGCTGGTGGACTGAACGAAGATCTTCATCCTCTCCTTCCAATACGTGTAATTTGTACCGTTGAATAGAGGTGGTCGTGTGGAGCACTGTCCTTCATCAATTCCTGCAAAAGAGTCACGAGTAGAAGCCATGGATGGTTCTCTCAAACTGTTAAGTCTTCAGAGAGTATGGCTCTGATACCAATTGTTAGAAAATACGCTTAACGCTAGAGGGGGGTGAATAGCGTTATAATAAAATTTAGCGTAAACTTGCGAAAATTAAAATTTGCAGGAAATAAATAAGTGCGTTAAATAAACAAAAAGGAAAGAACGCACCGATATATTCTGGTTCACCACAACACGTGGCTACTCCAGTCCCCGAGAGACTCTCTCGAGATTTTCCACTAACTTGTTAAACTTACGGGTGCTCAACAAACCTTTACAACTTAAGGACACAAGCCTTAACACCTTTGCTCGGAGATACAACACTCCAAGACTTCAACCAAGGAAACACAAGTTCCTTACAACAAGAGAATCACAATTCTCTTACAAGTGTATAAAACACTAAACACTCAAACAAAATACTCCTTAATGAGTAGATACGAGTAAAAGAAGTAAGCTCTAGATCACAACAACTTTGGACAAGAATATGGCTCTCAAAAGCTTTATGAAATTGAATATAAAATGATAAACAAAAGTATGCAAGCTTATAGCAATGTAATGATCAGTTGTAGTATGTTGTTGTGTTTAAAACACTGAAATGAAGCTGTATTTATAGTTGAAAAACTTGGCATTACCGTTGCCTAATTGCCAATTAAGAGTTGCTGATTTTACTCACTGACAATCGATTGTCAAACCCCAACAATCGATTGTCTGCCAGTCAGATCAAAATTCAATCCCAGATTTTACGCTTGATAATCGATTACTTACAATCCATAATCGATTACTGGCAACGTTCAAAAAATTCTTTCCAGATTTTACCACAAACAATCGATTGTCCAGAATCAACAATCGATTACTCAGCAACGTTCAAAAAATCTTTTCGGATTTTAATCAAAACAATCGATTATACAAAATCAATAATCGATTACCCAATAACGTTCAAAAAATCTTTTCCGGATTTTAATCAAAACAATCGATTATACAGAATCAATAATCGATTACCTGACGGTATTTGAAAACTTTACGACAACGGTCAGCTTCACAATCGATTGCACAAAGTCAACAATCGATTACTTATCAGTTTTTGAAAAACATTTTAGACACTGTCTCTTTGACAATCGATTGTCCAATGTAACAATCGATTATTTAATAAATTTGAAAATCACTGGAAGACACTCTCTCAACATAATCGATTACCATTAGTTCATAATCGATTATTCTGAGTTTTGAAAAACTTTGATGGACACTGCCTCAGTCACAATCGATTGTCATTAGTTCACAATCGATTGTCATGCAGGTTTGAAAAACCTGATGCTCACTGTCTTACTCACAATCGATTGTCATTAGTTCACAATCGATTGTCATGCAGTCTTGGCTTAAAACAATCGATTATCATAAGTACATAATCGATTATCTTAGTCCAGATTTTTAAGGCATGTCTAAAAATTATTTTGACTACTGTAAATATGCATGATTTAAAATCATTTGACATTAAATTAAATATGCATGATTTGGAAAATAGTTTTATGAGAGAAGCCATGTTACGAGTCAAGTTGTAGGATCAAGATCACAATTAAGAATGACTCAATTAAACTATAAAACTTTGTCTTGAGCTTGAATCTCGTTGTATATCAATTGTGCGCTTGTTTCTTGAACTTCGTCATATATCAATTTTCGCTTCGTTTGTCATTCATCAAAACCTATACAAAAGAACACACGTTTTAGTATATTGCATTGAGAACGTGTTTCCAACACTAAGGCTACCACTTCCTAAGCCAAGAGCAAAAATAAACGATGTGGATAGGCTACAACCACCAAGAATTATCAAATCTTCCATTAGCAAGAAGATTAATGGGGCGTTATCGCCGAAGTTCCGAAATCCCATCACATTGCATGAATTATTTCCTGGAAAGTTCCTTCATGGAGGTCATGTTAGTGCAACTCATGTAGTTTCTGGTACTGATGAAACAAAGGAAATCAACAATGAGCTTTCTTCAATGATAACACAAGAACATTATGATGACAAAAAAGTTGTCACATGTTGTGCAACAATTTCCTTTATGGATGATGACTTATTGTTGGGGTCTAAGCCACATAACAGACCTTTGTTTGTTGTGGGGTCCATTCGGGAACAACATCTCAATTGTATACTTGTCGATGATGGTTCAGCTGTCAACATCATGCCGAAGATGGAGCTAAAAAGCTTAGTATATCTATCGATGAGCTATCCAAAAGTAACCTAACAATCCAAGGTTTCAACCAAGAAGGACAACGAGCCATAGGTATGATCCGCATAGGATTATCCATTGGTTAGATGAATTCAAACACCTGATTCACGTTATAGATGCTAAAACATCATACGACTTGTTGCTTGGACATCCTTGCATTCATTAGAATGGGGTGGTATCATCTACTTTGCATCATTATCTGAAGTACAGAAGAGATGGTGAGATAGTCAAAATTGATGCAGACATCAAGCTTTTCACTGAGACGGAGTCATACTTTGCAGAAGCAAAATTCTACCTAGATTCTTGTAAACTGAAAATGAAGAAACCATCATCAGATGAAGAAGTTAATGTCAAGTCAGAAAAGAAAAATGAGGCTCAATGGACTACTACCAAGCTGCCTAAGAAGGGAACACAAGAAGTCCCCATTAAGATATCATCATCTGAATGTGACATACAGACAAAGACTGATGAACATCTGGCTTTCCATTATGTTCTACATGAGCATCGAAAGAAAGGTCAATCTTTGCTACAGGAATGTAGTCTAAAGAAGAAAATGTACTCTAAAGAAGAAAATGAGTCACATAGCTATATAAGATTTGAAGGAGCATATGACTGTCCCAATTGCATAAATCCCATCTGTAAATTGCGAGTCTGCTGCATGCAATCTCCAGGCTGATAAGATAAAAGGGTAATTTGATCCTAATGCCTTCATACTACTTGGAAAGTCTGGTTACGACTTCCCCAATCCATCAATAGTTGGAGAATTCAAATACGAGGTCATTGGTGAAAAGATACATGAGCTTAATGGGTCCCAAATAATGTTGAGAAAGCAAGGGCACTACGTCGCCACTCTAACGAATGGGTTGGGATTCAGTTTGAGAGATCCTCTTCAAATTTCATCTAAGAGAAGAAAATCGATAGCTTCATCATAATACACCTCGGTAGAGGAGATGAAGGAAGTTAAGGGCAAGAAAATAAAACAACAGATTTTAGTGTTCGATCACATTGGAGGCTCAAACCCTCGGGTCTTGGTGTTTGAAAGGCTAAGTCACAAAGGTGAACATGTATATTCCAAACATCTAAAGGAAGTTTTCACTACCTCAAAGACCTCCGTCTTTTGTCGCTTGGGCACTATAAGGAAGTCACCATCTAGAAAGATACTGGCAAAACATAAGGATCAAGTCCATGAGGAGCGGGATCATTTTGAAGTTGTTGCTAACAAAGATATCTGTCGTGCTTTCCCATCACGTATGAAGAGGAAGTCTATTTTGTCAATTTCCACAGATGGTCCACTGAGAGTGCAAAGGAGAACCATTGTTTACACTTGCCAGGCTCATAAAGAAGCAGAGAAAGAGAAAGAACCCATCCCGACTATCCAAGGAAGTCAAACAGAAAAGTCATACTTTGTGAAAACATCCTATCACATAACAGTAGAAGATAGCCCATGCCTCCCTCTCAACTATAAGATTGAAGACAATCAATGGTGATGAGCTTAAGGAACTAAATTTAGGCACTTCGGAAGATTCATTACCCACCTTCATTAGTGTGCTTCTTATGCATCAAGAGGAGGAGGAATACTCCGAGTTATTGACTGAGTACAAAGATGTCTTCGCTTGGTCGTATAAAGAAATGCCTGGTCTTAGTCCTAAGTCGTTCATCGTTTGGGGATCAAGAATGGAACACTCCCTATGAAGCAGTCACAATGCATGTTCCGACCTGAGCTAGTACCAAAAATTAAAGTCAAAGTCAACAAGCTTATCGAGGCGGGATTTATTCAGAGGTGAAATATTCATTATGCAAATCGAATATTGTAACTTTCAAGAAGAAGAATGGTAAAATAAGTGTTTGTGTTGACTTTAGAGACCTAAACAAGGCATGTCTGAAAGATGACTTTTCGCTACCAATTATTGAACTCATGGTCGGCACTAAAATAGTCCATGAAGCTATGTCATTCATGGATGGGTCCTCCGGATACAATCAAATCAGAATGTCCCCAAAAGATGAAGAGTGTACCGCTTTTCGAACTCCAAAAGGAATATATATTGCTATAAGGTAATGCCCTTCGGTCTTTGGAATTCTGGTTCCACCTACCAACATGCGATGCAAAACATCTTTGGTGACATACTTCATAAGAGGGTTGAATACTACGTCGATGACATGGTGGTGAAGACGAAGAGTATGAGTTACCACCTTGAAGACCTTCGAAATGTTTTCGAAAGGTTAAGAAAATTCGACCTAAAGATGAATCCACTCAAGTGTGCATTTTGGAGTTACTCAGGAAATTTTCTTGGCTTCATTGTGCATTATCATGGAATTGAAGTTGATCCTACAAAGATTGACACCATCAAGAAAATGCCCAAGCCAAAGAACTTGAGGGCGCTTCGAAATCTCCAAGAAAACTTTGCATTCGTCCGAAGGTTCATCTATAATCTAGCCGGACGGTGTCAACCCTCCAATCCCCTATTGAGGAAGGATATCCCTTTTTGTTGGAATCAGTCATGTCAAAATGCTTTTGAAAGCATCAAAAAATACTTTCTGAATCCACCTGTGTTAGGGGCTCCAATGCTTGGGAAGCCATTGATACTCTACATCGCGGCACAAGAACGTTCACTTTGAGCACTACTTGCTCAAGAGAATGAGGATGGAAAGGACAAGACATGTACTACCTTAGTCGAAATCTGATAGGGGTTGAGTTGAACTATACGCATGTTGAGAAAATATGCTTAGCATTACTTTATGCGATAAAGGGCTAAGGCATTATTTTGAAGTATATACCATCAAACTCATCTCTCGAGCAGATCCCATGAAGTTCGTGATGACTTGACCTGTTTTTTTCTAGACGCCAAGCAAGATGGTCCATATAATTTAACTAATAGGAAATCACATACACACCTCAAAAGGCTGTGAAAGGACAAGCACTAGCTAATTTTCTATCCGATCACCCTCTTCCAGCAAAATGGGAGCTTTCGGATGAGTTTCCAGATGAAGATGTTTTGTTCATTGAAGAACTACCACCATTCTCCAGAAAGGCAAGTATTACCATTCTCCTTTGTTTTAGGTGAAACATGCTCCAACAATGTTGCAGAGTATCAATCTTTGATCTTCGGTCTCGAAATGGAGTAATGCATGAAGATTCTACAGTTTGAGATCTACGGCGACTCTAAGTTGATCATCAACCAATGTTTGGGGAGTTATGAGGTAAAAAGGGAAGATTTCTTGCCATATCATCTGTCACACCTCCGTTTTACACACCCGAGGGTAATATAAGGAAGTTTTTCCACATTAGGTAATATTATTCGAAATAAGATTATTTATTTAATCAGAGTCGCTACTTGGGATAGTTTATTTGGTGTCTCAAGTCACCGATTTATTTTTAAATCCCAAATCGAGGAAATTCAAATTTCCTTTTAAAGTTTGAGAACCAGAAATTCTAAGTAAGGAATTTTGTTAACCCGAGAGAAGGTATCAGACATTTTCGGGTTCCGTAGTTCTTGCATGGTCACTTAAACTATTATAAATCGCCTAATATATGATTTATTATATATTTTAGCCTATGGTGTATTTTAACATATTAATCATTTTTACTTATTTTTAGGAAGCTTCAACGTTATTTAAAATACGTCTTGAACCACGCCACATGAAATGTACCCCCAGGTCTACAACATATTTTATTTAACGTTGTTGAGAATTAGAGTTGGGTCATCACATGAAATGCACATCCTAAATTAGATAAAAAAAGGAAATTAATTTAACAATAGTGCGCCTAAAGAAACTATGCACTTTCAAGTTAATAACGAAGTTTGCGAGGGCCATGGAAGATTCAACTAGTGGCACACCTCGATTCTAATTTCAAAGGATGCTCGAACTACTTTTGAGAGCCATAAACTATACCTTACTTAATATAGCACGCCTCAAATCTAATTGTTCAAATGATTTCTTATTTAAAATTATGAGGGCCATACACTATTGATGTTTTTTGTATGGCATGCCGCACTCTAAAGAAACAAATTATTTTTAAACACCGTAACTAAGAGCTATTGATTTCACAGTTACTAGTCATAGGGAAACATTGGGCTTTTAGATTTTTTGAAATAGGCCTGTTATGGACAAAGCTTTCAACAGCAATTGGGTTCGGAAAAGCCGGCCAAAACATAATAAGGCCTGGAACTCCTATTTTCAAAAGGATTTTTACATATATATACCATATAGCAAACCTTATTACCTCCCATGTTTAAGGTTTGTGTTTATTACAATTAAGCATACCAAATTTCAATTTATGTACTATAATTCAAATTAAGAGTATAATTATTGCTTCATTTATTCTAGGCATGATTTTAGGAGCATATATTCCTTTTTCCTTTTTTTCCTCTTCTCTTTCCTAGTGTTTTGTTTGATTGCATATCTTTCACCAAGTTCCTATCAAATCTTTTATTTTTTTCACAACTTTCGTCAGTTAGAAATTTGGCAGAGCATGTGCCCAAGTGTATTATCTTCCTTTCCACCACTTATTGATCCATGTACATAACAACCAAGGGAAAACTTTTTTTGCACTAACAAAGTTGGTGTCCCAAAACAGATAACACTGCCGCATTTATTCCCATCGTAGGAAAGACATTCCTATTTGTTTAATGCCTGACTTGGACAAATATGTCTACACTTTAAGTTCAATATACATTAACCAATATCCTGGTGGGAGTATACTGGGTAGTTGTTATTGTTGTTGTTATACATTAACCAATATATGTTAATTATGGTTGATATGTTTGTTTAGATTACGAGGACTTCATTTTCTTTCTCTTAATTATTTTATATTGAAAATGTGTGCTTCAATTGTATATTCTGGGTCGCACCATTTGAATATCTACAAATTGTCTACAATTCTACAATTGAACTACTATTTAACTACAATTTCTGAAAAAATATGTCTTCTTCTTAGTTTCAATATGAAATTCAGTCAAAACCAAGTCTAATCTTCATCAAAACCCCTCAAAATTGAGATATAAACTCCTAAGCATATCTTCCCATTCTACAAGTTATCTACAGCTTATCTAGAATTTATCTATATTTTATCTACAATTTAACTACAATTGAACTATAATTTGGCATACCACTGTCTTGATGCCTGCCGAAGACCATAAAGAGACTTATGTAATTTGCACATTAGAAGAGCGGAAGAAGGACAACCAGAAATTGAAAGACCATGAGGTAATTTCATATAGATCTCCTTATCTAAATCACCATGGAGGAAAGCATTATTAACATCTAATTGAAACAAGGGACAATGTCTTTTAACAGCAAATGCTATTAAACACTTTATGCTGGACAACTTCACAACCGGGGAAAAAGTCTTAGTAAAATCAACACCTTCCACTTGTGTATCACCCCTAATTACAAGTTTGGATTTATACCTTTCTACACTACCATCAGCCTTGTATTTCACCTTATAGACCCATTTACATCCAATATGCTTCTTTCCTTTAGGTAACTCTATAATATCCCAAGTGTGATTAGCTTCTAAAGCTTCAAACTCCTTTCACGTGGCATCCTTCCAAGCTAGAATAGAGGCTGCCTGAGAATAGGTACTAGGTTCAAATTCAGCATGCTTAAGAATAGAAGTGGAACAAGAAAGAGATGAAGGGAAAGCACATTAATAATATTTCAACTATGCAGGAGGAATACGATCCCTAGTATACCTCCTCGGAGATAAAGAGGAAGCAGAATGAGTATTAAAACTAGCAGGAGAAGGCAAAGAAGATGGAGTAGAAGGAGGCATAGGAGAACTTACAGTAGTACTCAAAGAAGAGGAAGCAGGGGACTGAATAGGAGAACTAGTAGGAGAAAGTGGATAAGGACTATGAAGAAAAACAGGATCAATAGTAACAGATGAAGGAAAAGCAAAGAAGGATCAGAAGACAACACAAAAGATGGAGATGGAGAAGGAGAGAAAACAGGAACATTAAGTGACTTGGAAAAAGGAAAATAATTTTCATGGAATATGACATCCCTTGAAACAAAAAACTTCTTAGTGGCCAGGTTGTATCACTTGTATCCTTTCTTAGCAAAAGGATATCCAGGAAAAGCACAAGGAACAGCCCTTAGTTTAAATTTATCTCTATGAGGTATAGGGATTGTGGCATAACATAAATAACCAAAAGACCACAAATGAAAGTAAATAGGCACCTTACCATACAACATTTCAAAAGGGAATTTATCATTTAAAAGTTTAGAGGGTAACCGGTTAATGATATAAGTGGTTGTTAACAAGCAATCAACCCAAAAGTACATACGTACTTTGGATTGGAACATTAATGCTCTAGAAGCTTCAAGAAGGGAACTATGTTTTCTTTCAACCACCCCATTTTGTTGATAGGTGTAGGGGAAACTTGTTTGATGTAGGACTCCATGTTCTGAAAAAAATAATGATGCAAAAGAACTAGACCCTAATTCTAGAGCATTATCACTTCTAATTGTTTGAATGGCATTGTGAAAGTGAGTTTTGACCATTGCAACAAAAGCTTTTATTAAGGGAAATGCATTACTTTTGGATCCCATGAGGTGTGTTCCATGAGGTGTGTCCCATGAGGTGTATCCAAGTGGCTCGGGTATAATCATCAACGATAGTAAGAAAGTATCTAGCCCCAGAATAAGTTGCAGTATGGTAAGGACCCCCAGTATCAATGTGAATAAGTTGAAAGGGAGATTTGGTACTTATAGTACTATCTGGAAAAGACAATCTAGTTTTCCTAGACATAGGACAAACATTACAAATGAAAGACTTTTTGGATAACAAAGAATCAAACAAACCGGAGATGAGTTTCATTCTAACAAAAGTAACATGTGCAAGCCTTTGATGCCAAACCACATAAATTTTATTCATGTTAGTAGTACCACAATTAAAAGGAATATCAGAAACATCAAGCAGAATAGAACCAGAATTACAAGTAGAAGAAGGAACACAAGATGAAACAGCATTAGTTATGGGAGAAGCAGGGTGAACCCGAGATGAGACAATATTATTTGTGGAATCTAAATTGGTTAAAAGCTAAGAATGGGAGGAAGGCATTTTCCACACAAGCTTGTACAGGCCACTATCCAGTTTACCCAGATATAGAGGCTTCTTCAGAGAAGAGCCTTATGGTGTAAGTAAACAAGATTCATAAGCAAATAGAATAAAACATTTGAATTGTTGTATACTCCTATGTACAGAGATCAGATTATGTTGGAAAGGGAGAATATAGAGAACATTGTGAAGAATGAAATAAGGACTTAAAACAAAAGAACTAGTGCAAGTCACTTTTACTTTATAGCCATTAGGAAGTGATACAAGATAAGGCACGGGTAAAGGAGCAAGGTTCGATAGAAAATCTTTATTAGATGTCATATGGTAGGTAACACCAGAGTCAACCATCCAGGTTAAATCTATTGATTGTAAAAGCATGCAAGAACTAGAACTAGAATCATTCAGCAGAGCATCAGTTACTAGAGTACAACAAAATTGGCATAAGCCATCAGATTAGACAGAGGATTAGAATCTACTTAGTGGGAATGTTGCAGTAAAAGCATCAACTGATTGTACTGCTGCATACTCAGACCATGAATAACGGACTTTGCTCAGGAGAATTGGAAATGCAAGAATGAGAAGAACCAACAACGTTATAATGTCCACTATCAAAAGACTCAGGTTCAGCAGTACCATTTGTTGCAGTTTTTCTACTGTTAGTGAATTTTAAATTAGAGGGAAAACCATGAACTTTATAATATTTGTCAATCAAATGTACAGGTTTTTTGTAGTATATGCACAATAAAAATACCTCTAGTCTAATCAACATGCATCTTCTGGTCAAAAGCTACCATTTGGTTGTATTGTTGTTTTGGTGGTGGAAGAAGAGGCTTAGGAAAGTGACAAGCATTTGAATTAAAGGAGGCTGACTTTGAATTGAATTGAGGAGTAGAATTCACATGTCTCTAACTCTCATCTTAGAGTAAGATATTATAAACAATATCAAGTGAAGGAAGTGGTTGCATCATAAGAAGATTACCCCTAATACTAACATAAGATTCATTGCGCCCCATTAAAAATTGAAATACCTTGACTTCCTCTAACTCCTGTTGTAAACCAGATTTAGCAACACAACTACACGAACTCACACGATTCTTTCGGAAGAAAGCTAACTCATTCCACAACTTCTTTGATTTGTTAAAGTATGATGCTATATTAATAGACCCTTGACAAGTAGAGGCTAACTCTTTTTTAATCTCAAAGACTTTGGTTCAATTTGCAGTTCCATATCGTTTTTCAAGTTGGTTCCAAATGCTTTCGGCTGTTTTGGAATATTGAACACTCTCGGCAATTTCAGGCGATAGGGAGCTGGTAACCAAGATATCACCATATTATTACATCTATTCCAAAGTCATAATTCAGAAGCATCATCAGCAGGCTTAGAACATGTTCCATTTATAAAAGCTATCTTATTTTTTTCTGACAATGCCACTATCATATTTCTCTTCCAACCCCAAACCTGATTCCAGAAAATAGAACTTGCACCAGACAAGTAACCCAAACATCAAAGGGATGTATGAATAAAGGACTAGAAGGATCTGGAATATATATAGAGCTAGAAGGTGTAGAGCTAGTTACAGTCATATTTGACTCAATGGAGAACAAAAATTACACATGCAATGAGGCAATTGAGGCTTAAAATCACTGAAGAAGAAGAAGAATTGCTTAGAAAATCGCTCTTATGTTTTGGTTTTTGAAAAGTGAGAAATAACTGAAAAATCTCGTATATTTATACTCTCTGATGCCCTAGTGCGGATCACGCGAAAAGGACCGCGGTCGCACTGGGAAACTGGAAAACCCGCTACTCTCTGAAACCCTCAGCGCAGACCGCGCAAAAAGGACCGCGACCGCACTGGTGGAACTGAAGACTGCTGTTTCTCTAAAGTTTTCCACGCGGACCGCGCAAGGATGAACACGGCCGCGCAGCACGTACCGCAGACCGTGCTAAGGCGACCGCAGGAGTGCTGGAGCTTGCAACTTTTCCTGACCTGCAATATCTAGTGTTTTTTGTAAGTCTAAGACCACCCAGAACCTACTCGAAACTCACCTGAGCCAGCCCTCGGAGCTCCAAACCAAACGTATGTACAACCTCGAGTACACCCTACGAACTCATTCGCGCGAACAAATCACAAAATAATATCATATAAATCGAAGCAAGCCTCAAAACTCATGATAGTCTTCTGATCGAATTTCGTTTTTATTTTCCTTAATTATTTCTAGAAAATAATTTCACATAAAAATTTATTTCTCGAATTTGGGACCTCGGTATTCGATTCCGGACATATGCTCAAATCTCATTTTTTCCCACGGACCCTCCAGGACCACCGATCACGGGGCCGGATCTGCTCACCAAAAATATTGACCGAAGCCAAATTATTCAATTTAGTATTAAAATTTAGCATATTTTTTCTCACAAAATTCATATTTAAGTTTTTCAGTTACATGCCCGGACTGTGCACGCGAATCGAGGCAACTCGAGAGGAGGATTTAAGGCCTCGAAAGTACAGAACGAAAAGTAAATAAGTGATGACCCCATTGGGTCGTCATAAGATGAGATTTTAGGTTTTTCGCATATGTTTTTGTGTTTTGCAGTAGTGATAGGTATGTATAAATTTGAAGATATATAAAAAAGTTTAAAAAAATAAAGAAGTATTGATTATGAAAAAAAGTACGAATATGTATGGACTAAATAGGAACTAATTCTTTTTCTTCAGATTTGTTTGCTTATAATTCTTTTTCATTAATAAAGTAAATATTTATGGATAAGAAATAAGTAGAGAGTTACAATATAAATAGATAAAAATAAATAAATCTGTTATAACTAAAGTAAATGAAAAAAGAAAAGATCTTATAGGATTACATATTCATAAATTTATAACTAAACTAAAATCATGCGAGATCAATTTGTAGATTGCATCGTTATGTAATTTTGTCCCTGTAATAATGCAAGGGATATCTACTCTAGCTGAATTAGATGACCAAAACTATTGGGACCCACGAAAAGCGGCAGCCGCGTTTTCACTCCAGTTCGGTCGCTCAGGTCCACGTGGGCTCTTCCTTTTGTCTCCTCAACTACTGTTTGAATAAAATAAAATTGTGAGATCAGACTGCAGATAGCAACACGTGCCACGTGCCACTCGCTCGAATCTATCAACACTTCAGTTGATTGCTTTTAGGATTGTTCACTGGGCGGATTGAGCGGCTTTTTACTTTTAACGGTTTGGCTTAACGGTTATCCGCTTTTAAATATATTCATCCGTTAGCCACCCGATAAGATATTGGGCGGATTGGTATCGGGTTAACTCTTATCGGGCGGTTACCGGACGGTTTATCGGTTTAATACCTAAGGGCTCAAATGTATTCTGTCCGCACAGTACACACTACATTTTCCGATATCCAGTTTCATTTTTACTTCTTTTCCTATTTCAATTACATGAAAAACAGTAAAACACTGAAAGATCAAGATCAATAAAACACTTCGTGTTAGTTATCCCATCAAGTTACCTAATGCCTTAGATTATAGCTCCTCCGAAATGTACTAGGTAAGATCAAGCATATGAAGCCTGTTGACAATGTAGTTTTGCTTGTAGCTGGAATTAAGCATTATGGCAGTAAAGTTTCGTTAGCTCGAGTTGAGCTTCATGTCACGTCCTCAGAGAAGGGGCATAGTAAAGCGTGCGGATTGGCATCAAACTGCCTTGGAGAGGGGAGGCGTCTCTAGCCATTAAGGCGCTCTGCCCTAGTTGCGTATTGGCTTGGCCGAGTTAGGCATGCCGACCCGATTAAGTTTGGGGAGCATGTCGCTTGTCTTGGACATGACTATGAAGGGAGCCGAAGCATACGAGGGGCACAGCTGGTCGGGAGCTATTGCCGCTTCCCTGATGAGCCCATGGCAGGGCGAAACCAGTCTGCGTGCACAGGCAGGACGGGCGTGTCCGGGGCGGTATGGGACGCCTCGGGCGCCGAGCGCCGCGGTCCGTGTCATTTGGTATCAGAGCAAACATGCTCTTCAACTTCTGTGGCGAGGTGTCAAGCTCATGAATGCACAAAGCTAGCGGAAGGCACAAGTGCAAAGATGGGGGCGCTGAGTTACAGAGTGGGGCATGACGGTCCTTGGGGCAAACATACTACTTCTCCGCCAAAGTAAAGTGGGCTTGAGCAAATGAAATTGTTGCGAACTCTAGATGAAACCACGAAGTGGACGCGCCGACGAAGTGTGAAGCTCTCCATGGTTTCGTGCCTAAGTCCGAGGTAGGCAGCACGAGGAGGTATTGCTAGCATGATGGGTGCAATGTTCCGAGTGGAAGACGAAAGGAGTAGCAGCGAAAGTAATGCGTCGGGTCGCCGCATCAGCCAGGTGGGGGAGGGTTGCCACGTCCTCAGAGAAGGGGCAAAGTAAAGCGTGCGGATTGGCATCAAACTGCCTTGGAGAGGGGAGGCGTCTCTAGCCATTAAGGCGCTCTGCCCTAGTTGCGTATTGGCTTGGCCGAGTTAGGCATGCCGACCCGATTAAGTTTGGGGAGCATGTCGCTTGTCTTGGACATGATTATGAAGGGAGCCGAAGCATACGAGGGGCACAGCTGGTCGGGAGCTATTGCCGCTTCCCTGATGAGCCCATGGCAGGGCGAAACCAGTCTGCGCGCACAGGCAGGACGGGCGTGTCCGGGGCGGTATGGGACGCCTCGGGCGCCGAGCGCCGCGGTCCGTGTCATTTGGTATCAGAGCAAACATGCTCTTCAACTTCTGTGGCGAGGTGTCAAGCTCATGAATGCACAAAGCTAGCGGAAGGCACAAGTGCAAAGATGGGGGCGCTGAGTTACAGAGTGGGGCATGACGGTCCTTGGGGCAAACATACTACTTCTCCGCCAAAGTAAAGTGGGCTTGAGCAAATGAAATTGTTGCGAACTCTAGATGAAACCACGAAGTGGACGCGCCGACGAAGTGTGAAGCTCTCCATGGTTTCGTGCCTAAGTCCGAGGTAGGCAGCACGAGGAGGTATTGCTTGCATGATGGGTGCAATGTTCCGAGTGGAAGACGAAAGGAGTAGCAGCGAAAGTAATGCGTCGGGTCGCCGCATCAGCCAGGTGGGGGAGGGTTGTCACGTCCTCAGAGAAGGGGCAAAGTAAAGCGTGCGGATTGGCATCAAACTGCCTTGGAGAGGGGAGGCGTCTCTAGCCATTAAGGCGCTCTGCCCTAGTTGTTTATTGGCTTGGCCGAGTTAGGCATGCCGACCCGATTAAGTTTGGGGAGCATGTCGCTTGTCTTGGACATGACTATGAAGGGAGCCGAAGCATACGGGGGGCACAGCTGGTCGGGAGCTATTGCCGCTTCCCTGATGAGCCCATGGCAGGGCGAAACCAGTCTGCGCGCACAGGCAGGACGGGCGTGTCCGGGGCGGTATGGGACGCCTCGGGCGCCGAGCGCCGCGGTCCGTGTCATTCAGCTGTGCTAAAATAGTAGCTTTTAATGCATTAATTGAAGTGCACACATATGTTGTTGTTATTGAACCCACACTTCTACATTCTAATTGCTTCTATTCTGCAGTATAATTCATTTTTTATATCATATTCGCTGAAGAGATGGCTTGATGTCCTTCTCACACGGGTTTTTAGACTCATGAAGTGATTTCTGAACTTGGTAAAAACTGTTTTAAAGTTCAGATTGAAGAAATTGAGGCTTTTCCCTGACCAAAGAGAACACAGTCGTCGATATTGGAGTCCTATCCAGTGGGTATTTGCACTAGCTAGTACAATATCATATAATCTCAACTTATCTATATTGAAGCATACCAGAATGCATAAGAGCTCCATCCGATATTTAACTTGATATTTATTTGCCTTCACATTTATTTCTTATAATGATTATCATGTGAAAAAATTATTTCCAGAGAGTAAATTACTCCATTTTAACTATAACTCTGCAATTACTCCATTATACACTTATACTTATTCATTTTTAAGGTTTTTAGTTTTTATATTTAATATATATAATTATGTAAGTAAAAATATATTTTATATATATATATATATATATATATATATATATTCTTAACGGGTTAACGGATTATCTGTTAAGAAAATTGAATAATCCGCCCCCAAAACCGATAAGCCGTTAATAAAAAAAATTCAATCTGTTCTCCGCCCGTCAAGCCGTTACCATTAAGCTATTACACTTCGATTCGATTCGTTATTTTCGATTTTGGATCAGTTTTGAACACCCCTAATTGCTTTCGATCTACCCCTATTTATTATCAAACCACCACGCTCGTCATTCTCCACTCGGATAGGAGCGAGAACATTACGCGCTGAATTTATCCTCGATCTCATAAAGAATCTTTTTTAATTTTTATTTTTAAGTTACAACTTTTAAACTTTTATTTCAAATTAAAAATTCAAATATATTTGAAAATTTGTGATTCAAAAGGCAGAAATTTCTTTGACTCTCTAGTGATAGAATGGAAATTTTCAAATAACCATAAAGTTAATTTTGTATAATTTAAAAAATCTCCAATCTTGTCCTTATCCTTTATAATGGAAGTAATTTTTGGGAAAAAATTATTCCAATCCTCTTCCATTTCATTCTCAAAATGGGGATGAATAGTATTTCCTGAAAAATAGAGGTACATTATTCATCTCCCCCATTATTATTCATCACTTTTCTATTATTATTTTATTATTTAATCTTTTATTTTATCTTTTTATATACACTTAATTATGTTTATGCAATTTTTTTATTATATTAATATTATATCTTAACTTTGGTGTATAATTTTGATAAACTAAATTTTCTAGCATTTATTATTTTATGTAAAATTATAAGTTAATTATAAGTTATAATTGTACAACAATAATATAATTATATCAAAAAATTAATGGTGCAAATATAAAATATTAGGTATTGCTAAAACTGAAAAGTGGAGATTGAAAATACATTAAATGAAAGTTCATTAAAATTGAAAATACATGACAACTGAAAATACTTTAAATTAACAATTGCTTACAAATTATATTATTTAAAATTTTATGAAATTATTTTAATTATGAAAATTACAAATTAATAAAAATAAAAGATGGATTTTTTTAATTGAAATTAAAATGAATTGAAATGAAAGATAATAATATAATATAGAAGAGAGAGAAAAGTTTGGAGAAAAAATGGATGAATGGTTGAGTAAGTTATCCCCAAAATGGAGAAATTTTCATTTCGGGAACAAAAATAGGATAAAAGTTAGAGATGACCTTATAAGTTACAAGTTCGGACCGTAAAAATAATCACTAATAATTATATTATAATAGACTATTACATCAGATTTTTGATATGATTCTTCTCTAAATTTTATATAACTACAAAATACTTTGTGTACGAGTTCTTTCGACCTTAAAAAGCAATGATATGATATGAAATACAATGAAAATCTTCTAATCTACTCGTTCTTCTTCACTTAAACGTACTGGACAAGAGTTGGCTTAAAATATTGCTTATTTAATTTTAGTATGTATTAAAGTTGTTTTGAGGTTAAACAGATTAAGCTAGCGTTTGAATATAGGTTTAACTGAAATTTGAAAAAATAATTTTTGAAGTACTTTTGAAAAATAATTTTTTGAAGTTGAAATTATGTTTGAATATGTATTTTTGTTTGAATTTTTTTTGAAGTTTTGTAAGTAAAAGAACAAATTTCACCCAAAATCTATCCTAAACTAAATTTTGGGAATTTGAAAAATATTTTTAAATTTTTTTCAAAAATAGATCATTAATTAATAAACAAATAATGTTTTCAAAAAAGATTTAAAAAATATTGCAAAAATGTATGCCCAAACGGGCCTATGTGTTGCGTTCTTAATTGTTGTTTGCAGATTCCTTATTTTGCAACCTGCGGCTGGCGAGGGTTAAGAGTTTGTTTGGTTATAAAAAGAAAATTAATTAGGGATTAATATTTGGCTTCTTATCACTTATAGTAGTAATTTTTACTTATGTTTCTTGATTTTGGTGGATTAACTTAATCAATGTGATAGCTCTAGAATTATTCTACCCTTTACTTCAGCTCACCTCACTGTACCCACATGTTTACATTCTCCGGTTTATTAAGTAACTTTTTGCTTTTTTTTTATGGTCCATAATATTTAGTTTTTTAAAATTATTAAAAAGGAATAAACTTTTTTTTCTCCAAAATTATCTTTGGAATGAAGAGCCTAAAAGTAACTTGTTATATTTTTATTGAGCAAATTAATATTAGTATGACCAATTTTATTATTAGTTAATGTTAAAAAGTGAATTCTAAACATGTGTGAAAAAAGTTTTAAAAGATTATTTAATTGGACCGAAGTGAGTATTCTTTATTCGTTAATAATGTCATTTATTCATTATCCTTTAAATGCACTAAATATTTGTGACAAACTAGATTGCTCTTTCTTTAAAAGGAATATTGTAATTCCTTGAATTCTAGATTATGGATTCTAAGATATGTAAGTACTTATATTATGATAGAGTGTATCATATCACTTAAGTGCCGCTTATTTTCGTGTTTTGCTTGAACGCGAGATACTTTATAGATCGAATTACCCTTTAATGTAATTCCTTCAACAACCTTATGAGAATAAAAATTTAGAAAATTTTATTGAGAAATTACTGAAGAAGTTCTCTTATAAAAAAAGGTGTTTAATCGCCCTCCGAGCTTTAGTTTAGTGGGTAAGTGGTGTAGATAATGTGTGAATCAGACATATATTATATTTCGAACTTTATTGCAACAAAAACTTAAGTATTTGAGTAAAAATAAAAATAAAAACCCGAGTCGATTATCCATTCAATTTCAAACATACCGTTGTGCGCCATTGGTCCTAGTGATTTCTTGTTTATAAAAACTCAAAATGAAGTAAGTGTCCAACTAATTCTATGTGACAACCCAGTCACTTGTTTATGAGTTACTGTTTCGTTTCTTCTATTTCTTCTTCTTTATCCATCGTCATCTGTATTTCGTAGTACCGAATTGGTCGAATCGAGTTCGGTATGATTTTTGATAAGGTTTGAGACACCTAGTCTCTTTTAAGAAGGTTTGAGTTGGAAAAGTCAAACAGATGTTGACTTATATGTTAGAGGGGTCGGATGTGAGTTCCGATGGTTCGGTTAGATTCGGGAGGTGATTTGTAATTTAGGAGGATCGGAATGGGTTTTGGGGGTCCGGAGTAGAATTAGGCTGGAATTGGCGAAGTTGATATTTTGGCGATTTCCTGTTGGTCGGTGAGATTTTGATCCAGGAGTCGGAATGGAATTCCAAAAGTTGCAATAGCTTCCCTGTGTCATTTGGATGTGTGTGCAAAATTTCAGGCCATTCGGACGTGGTTTGGTTAGATTTTTTATCGAAAAAAGTATTTAGGAAGTTTGAATAATTGGAGGAAGTTTGAATAAGGTATTAAGATGTGTTGGTGACTTAGGTTGAGGTCCCGGGGTCCTCGGGTGATTTTCAGATGGTCGATCGGAGTATTTTTGGAGTTTGGAAGTCGCAGAAAATTAAGGTTCAATGTTGCAAAGGTTATCTCTTCGCGATCGCGAAGAAGGAATTGAAGAAGGTCAAGATTTGGCCTTCGCATTCGCGAGATGGGCTTTGCGTTCGCGGAAGGCTGTGATGCAGTGCATCGCGTTCACGAGAGGGAACTCGCGATCGTATAGAGTGATTTGGGGATTTGGAGGGTTAATTGGGGTCGGATTTGACAACTTTTGGTATGTATGAACTCATGGGGAGATAAGAAACCTGAATTTCGAGAAGTAGGCTCGGGGCTCGAGTTTTGCTAATTTCGGTATTTTTGGTATTTTTTAATTTTTTTTGTTTGAGCTTTGTTCCCTTAGCATATGGTGACGTATTCGTTTTGATTTTTGATATATTTGATGCGCGTGGAGACCGATTCGAGGGGCGAAGGTGCGCAAGCTAGAGATTTAGCCGGTTCATGGTGAGTAATAGTTGTAAATGATGCTCGGAGGGTTTGAATCCCTGTATTTGCACATTATATTGCTATATTGAGGTGAGACACACGCTTGTTAACGAGCGCGGGGTCGTTTACTATTGGAAATTATGACTTGGTCCATCCTGATTGATAATTTTATCGTGTATTTGATGAGACTTCTTTGTTATCATCATGATTTGGGCTGATTACCATATTTGGATTTTGTGCCAACTATTTGAACCCTTCGGGGATTTTTATCATTATTTCCTCACTGTTTTAGACTTATTACTTAAACTCAGTCATGTTATTTTTCACTATTTTACTACTCAACCATTTATTTAGTTTTGAGACTTAAATGTTATTTTAAATGATGTTTTGGGCTGAGAAATACTGTTATCAATGCCCAAGGGACTTATGATAATTTTTCGGACTGAGTAAGGCCAAGGGCCTATATTATGAGAAACACTAATACTGATTTGAGGTCGAGGGCCTGAGTTACATATACACCACGAGGTGAGTTGATTTATATGAGGCCAAGGGCCTAGATTTGATGCCACGAGGTGGCTTGTGATTGCGTTTGGGCAATAAGGGAACCCTCCCGGAGTCTGTACACCCTCAGTGAGCGCGAATACCCATTGTGATGTGAGATTGAGCCCGAGGGACTGGTATTATTCTGAGATTAAGCCCGAGGGACTGATACTGTTATGAGATATTGCCCGAGTGACATATTTGTGGATATTGAGCCCGAGTGGCGAACTTCTACCTATTTACTTTTCATTATTTGACTATTTTTCCTATTGAAAGGAGACCTTACTTGATTTTTTCAATGATTTACTGTTTTCAAATAATGTTTTAATGCTTCATTTTAGAATGCTTTGTGCTTTATGTGATTTCTTACCTTAAGTCATTATTTATATTTATTACTCAGCGGGTCAGAGTACTCACATTATTTCATACACCGTGTGTGTAGATTCAGGCAACGCAGGTTCCGCTCCTGAGTGCTGATTTCTCCAGTTCCAGGCGGTGTTCAGAGACTACGAGGTAGCTGTTGGCATCCGCAGCCCCGTGTCTCTATTATCTTTTCATTTCTATGTTCTACAAATATTTATACTGGATATTGGATTTAGCATACTTGTATCGTGGTCCAGAGATGCTCGTGACTTGTGATACCCTGGTTAGGACTGTGTCAAGTTAGATTTTCGTATTTTGTTATCTGTATTTCCGCTATTTCATATTATTATTATCTATGTTTAGATTATTATCATGCAATTTAACTGTTTAAAATTGATAATTGATTTATTTAGCTGGCCTTATTTTTACGAAAGACGCTATTTTGATCGAATTTAGGGTTAGGGTCGTGACATTCTCTAAAATAACATTTCTCTAAAATAATTCAGTTTTTTTATAAAAGGGAATTTATAGAAAGAAAGTAGGCTACTTTGTCATAAGCCGTCTTTCAATACGTACGTGTTGATAGTACTTTGTATTATATGTAGTATATTTTGTATACGTATTTATTACCTTAACAGTCTATAAAATGGGGGCAATAATAATTCACGCGGCGGCACATCCATGATTGTCAAGAGCCAATCTTTCTCGCTGGCAGTAGTTAGGAATTCCGTTAAAAATATTCAAACTTTAAACAAATTAATAACTTTTTTTTAATCGATAAATGATGTACTAAACTTTTTAGTTTAAACTACATAATATTTAACTAAATAATAAAATAAATTTTAATAGAACTATAATTTTATAAATCAAAATTAAAATAACAAAAAGATAATATTAAAAAATTAGTAATAAAATTAAGCATACAACTAAAGAAAACAGAGAATAGAAAGAATTTATAATTTGTGGAGAGCTTAATTTTTAAATTATAAAATTTATTTAAGAAATAAGATTTGGTTTAAAAATTATATGATTAGTTGTTTATTTCTACACAAATTTTAAATTGTAAGAGTTATTTATTAGGAAATTTTTGGATTGAAAAAGAATCAAAAAGACCATATATGGGAGTTTCCATTTAGTTTTGGCAAATAAAATGGTTAGAACTTTGAACGCGTGAACAACACATCATTTTGAACACCCTAAACTGCTGGACCGTATACTCAACTATGTTAAGGGTGTTCAAAATATAATATATAACAATAAAAAGTAATATTTAATTTAAAAATATAATATAATTTTTCAGTAAAGGGTTTGCATTTGAACACTCTTAGCATAGGGTGGCTACGCCACTGCTCACCATATGCGGATGTAATATTCTACAAATTGGTTCAAGTAAACTCATATTTTTTAATGCTGAATAAAAATTTATATATAAAAATTTATTAAAATTATAAAAATAATAAATATGAATTCATAATTTTAAAAATATAATAAATTCAATATCATAAATCTTAGAAGTTAAATTCATAAAGCTAGAATCTTGAATCTACCTATGTTTCTCAGATTGTATGTGCGTGCCATGTCTGTACTATCAAGCCGTGCCAAAATCTCTTTCCCATTTCCAGAGGAATTTATGTTCTATGGCACAAAGAAAATGTATAACTAATCTTGTTTAATCAAAAATAAGAATTTTGGTCAAGGTTTATTTTTAAAAAAATTCGAATTACTAATAATTAAGTAGAAATAGAAATAATTGTTGATGTAAATAATAGCTGAATAGAAAGTAAAGTAAATCAGTATATTTGAATAGTATTTTGTGTCCTTACAAATGGCTATTCCTCACCTTTTATAGCTATTTCTAAGTAATACTCCATTCGGTCCAAAATAAGTAATTTTTAGTTTTTTTCGTGGTTCAAAATAAGTGATCTTTCCATATTTCAAGAATGAATTAATTATTTTTTTCCTACATTATTCTTGGAGTAAATTGTGTTGGAGTTTGTGTTAGGAGTGTTTATGTGAGATAGTAAAGGTTAATATGGTCAGTTTCATTGTTCATTAATGTTAAAAGGTAGATTTTTCAATCTGTGTTAAAACATCCAAAATATTATTTATTTTGGACCGAAAGGAGTACGTTTTTCTCCTTTCATAATAGAGTTATTATGGATAATTAATGGCATTTAATGTAACTTTATAATTGGCAATCATAATCGTTTTAATACAGATTCTATAACGTTTTTCGTAATTAATGCCCATCAATTGTCAATCTTCTGATGCCTCTTCAGAATATCAAGAAGTTCGAGCACCTATTTGTTCTGGCTTTCTTGGATCTTTGTCTGTGCCTACTAAAGCTCATGTCTCTTTAACTATGCTTCGCCAACTGTCATTCCTTTACCAATTCACGTGTCATGACATGTCACAATATAATTAATTCGATATATTAACTTGATTTTTCCCAGTACAGATAATACCCCCACTTGCCATTTATTCATCAATAGAATATTTGGGAAGTGAATCTCATTTAAAGCAGGAATTTTTGCCGGCATTATCCATTCTCCGGAACTGACACTTCATATGTCACTTCCACTTAATGCTCGTGACGCGTGGCATCTTCATATTGGTTCTGCAACTTTTTAGCGTCTTTTATGGTTTTTTTACGACTTCATCAATTATGAAGCGATATTTTCCATCATGACATTTTCATCAGTACATATTTTTCTTTGGCGGTTACTTCTGAGTATAGATATAGTTTCTTGCCTTTGTCTTTCTCATAAAAACTTTCATATTTTAGAATATTCACTCTTTTTTTCTTTTTCCTCGTACTGCTAGGTCTTCTTCAAATCATAATCATCAAAGAATTCCCATTGTTGATCATCTTCCTCTTGCTCCTATTAGAAGCAGAAGAGGAGGAAGATTACATAGTTTAGGGTATTGGTGTTTATCAGGCGGGCTGAGATGGGCTGAATGGGAAAAACCCCAGCCTGTTCGTTAGCGGGCAGGCTGTTAGCGGGCTGGGGATAGCGGGCTCTTAGCGGGTTGGGTTTTTACGGGCCCGTACGCGTTCGGGCTTAAACGAGCTCGGGCTCGCCGGACTCCAATTATTTTTTTAATTAAATTTTATTTTTCTTATTCAATATTTTTGATAGTTAAGTGTTTTCAACCTTTTAAGGGTTAGAATTAATCTTTGATGTTTAAAGTTTAAAGTTTTAAATTTAAAATTTGTATTTTAAAATTATAAAATTAAAAATTTGAAATTAGAAACTTAGAAAGTAAGTGGCTACAAAAATTATTTAACAAGACCAATAGGCAAGTTCAAATTATATTCTTCATACTTCAAATTAATTTGCAAGTTATTTTTTGATTTTATTTTTATATTTGAACTTGCAAATTAAAAGTTTACAAAAAATATAAAAATAAGAAATAGTATATCACATATTTTGCATCATTTTACTAAGTTCTTCCATGTCAACATGTTATTCTAGATTTCTGGCATTGGTTGAATCAGATCCATAAACTATTATATCTCCAATTTCTTGGTCCTTCTCTTCGTCTACCTTGACACGCCCTTGATTTCGCCATTCTGATCTTATCCAATCTCTGAAGCACACTAGAATTTTCAAAGCGTTGCTTCCTAATGAACGACGGGTATCGCATAGCTGCTACCTTGCTTGGCTAAATGCGCTCTTTGATGCGACTGTTGAAATTGGCACTGTGACGATCCAAAGGGTCATCACTTATTTTTAACTAATTCTGTATTTCTGAGGCCTTAAAAACCTCATTTAGAGTCACCTCGATTTTCATGCGCAGTCCGAACGCAATGCCGGAAAACTCAAATATGAAATTATGTAAAAAAAAAATGCTAACTTTTGATATTAAAATAAATAAATTTGACATTGATCAGATTTTTGGGTAAACGGTCCCGGACCCGTGATTTGATAGTCCCGTAAGATTCGTAGGAAAATATGGGACTCAGGAGTATGACCGGAATCGAATTCCGAGGTCCCGAGCCCGAGAAATAAATTTTTAAAAGAAATTGTTTTCTAATATTGTTAAGGAAAAGTTTAAATGATATTTGATTGGAACATGTTGGTATCGGGCCCGTGTTTTAATTTCGGTGCCTAGTACCAGTCTGATATGTGAATTAAGATATTCCCGTGTAGTTTGGTTAAAATCAGATGTCATTTGACGTATTTCGGACTTAAAGTTCTAAATTTGAAAGTTGATGAAGTTTGAGGGAACTTCTTGATTTTGAGGTTATTTAGGTGATTTGATCGCACGGATAAGTTCGTATGTTGTTGTTGAGTGGGTACATGTGTTTGGTTAGGAGCCCCGAGGGCTCGGGAGTGTTTCAGACTAGTTTTTGACTTAGAAAAATTTCAGATTTTTCTTTAGATGTTGCAGACCCCATTCCTTCTTCGCGTTAGCGTTGACATCTTCCGCGTTCGTGAAGCTTTAATTTTTCCTCTATTTGCGTTCGCATCCCAGCTCTGCGTTTGCGTAGTGTTATTTGATGATGAGGGCTGAGTCTCCTTTTCTTCATCTCGTTCGCGTGCATCTAGTCGGGTTTGCGTAACGTTGCAGGATTTCCTTTTCGCGTTCACTTGTTGGCCCACGCATTCGTTATAGAACAATTTCCGAGCCACACCACTTTTACTCTTGGCGTTCGCGTTTCCCTTCCCATGATCATGATAGCTTGTTAAGTATTACTCATTGCAAACGCAGTCAGCGTGTCTCGAACGCGATGAGTAATTTCGCCCAGTTAAATTTTAAAATTCCAAAACAGTAGCCATTCGGGATTTTCATAAAGCTTCTCGAACTTCTTCTTCTCCAAGGTTCTAGGGCGACTTTTGAAGCATCTTTTCACCATTAACTTGTGGGTTTATAATCTTTAACTAGTTTCCTTCATTTTTTATCAACATCTATTAAAATTCTAGGCCTAAAACATGTAATTAAGGGTAGAAATTAGAGAATTGGGTAGAGTTAGGTCTTTTTTATTTTTCTTGATTTAGACCTCATTTTTGGGTCAAATTTGAAAACAAATTATATATTCGGGCTCGTGGGTGAATGGATGATTTGATTTTGGTTCGAACCTCGTGTTTTGACCAAGTGGGCCCGGGGTCGATTTTTGAGGTTTTGGAAAAAATGATAGAAAAGCTATAATTAGGCATAGGGTTCGTGTTGTTTAGCATTTATTGATGTATTGAAATCATTATTGTATAGATACAATTTATTTGGAGCCGAATTCGAGAGGAAAGGCTGTTATTGAGGATTGAATTGGCCGTGGAAGTTTGATGTAAGTGTTTGGTATAACCTTAGCTGGAGGGAATAGGAGTTGAGTCTTATTTGCTACTTGCTAATTGTCGATTAAAACGTATAGGCATAGTGACGAGTATCTATACGATGGTGTCTAGAATAACCGTGAGTCTTTAATTCTGATTTTATTGTACCTTTTATGCCTTAATGATGATTTCTATATGTTGTAAAGAACATGTGAAAGAAATTGTGATTTTTGAACTTCGAGGAGTATTGGCTCGAGTTATGATACGAATGGTAAAAGTATATGAGATAATTGAACCCTTTGGAGCATTGGCTCAAGTGGTAAAGTGAGATATGAAGTAAAAGTAAAAGAAGAGAAAGAGTATTTAAATTGTTCCCTTGCCGGGATATTGCTGCTTACTGATTATTTTTCCTTGCCGGGACATTGAGATTATTGATGTTGTGCCCTTGCCGGGATCTCTATTATTGTTTGTTTACTCCCGTGCCCCTTATTTGTGACTGTTATTTGGGGTGAGGAAGAGTATTAAAGCACGAAGGGTGATGTCATGTATTGTTTACTATTGTGAGGAGAAAATGTTAAAGTACAAAGGGTGATGTTGTGCCGCACGATGTACCATTCCGTGTCGATTCTATTGATTATATGTGAGGGAAGAGAGTAAAATCACAAAGGGTGATGCCGTGCACGTTTTATTATATCATTGCTTGGTGAGGATGAGAGTAAAAGCACAAGAGGTGATGGCGTGCACGTTTTATTATATCATTGCTTGATGAGGATGAGAGTAAAAGCACGAAGGGTGGTGCCATGCACTTATTGCTTTCTGTTTATTTATTAATGTCTGAGTTGTGTTGTTTCCTTCATTACCGGATGACTTTTACTTGAAATTGTTACTTCCCCCATAGTATGCTCCCTTTCCCATATTTATTACTTGTCTTTGTATTTCGATTCCGCTGTATATGTATAAATAATTGCACGGGTTTATGTGGTAGTCCGGACTAGCCTCGTCACTACTTAGCCGGGGTTAGGCTAGGCACTTACCAGCACATGGGGTCGGTTGTGTTGATTCTACACTCTATGTTCTTTTGCATAGATCTAGGTGTCGGAGCAGCTTACGGTGTGTAGTAGTATTCAGAGAGCTGACCTTCAGTCCACGAGACTCCGAGGTAGCCTTGCTGGCGTCCGAAGGACCGACGTCTCTTCTTTCAGTTTCCATGTTTTGTTGACATTTGTATTCGAGACAAACTATGTCATTTATTTCAAACTCTTATTTGTAGTAAATCTTAGACAGTCCCTGTATTGTTGTGACACCAGGTGCTGGGTAGAGACTTGTATTGGTTTTCTAGATGCTGTTTCTATATTTAGTTCAAGCTTTCGCTAAATTTTACTTTCCGTTGATTTTAATTGTTTATTCATTGATAATTTAATTGTTTAACCATATATAAAATGAGATGGGTTAATGTTTGTAAAGGTTCTTGGCTTGCCTAGCTTCCACGAGTAGGCGCCATCAGGACCCCCGAGGGTGGAAAACCCGGGTCGTGACAGGCACATTTAGCACGTCTCGAGCCATGTCCGAAAGAACTGTAAAATTGATTGAGTTGTTCTTCCACCAACCCAACGGTTAAAGATCTTTTGTAAGAGGCTCTAGTGACTTTTGTAAGTAGAATTATAGTTCATCAATATTCCTGCTACTGGTTTGTTGATGCTCTCCTAGTGTAGACCGAATCTAATAATCATGAGCACAATCGTCATCATCCATTCTTGTTCAAGATGTTGAAGATTAGTTGAAGGAATATTTGCATCTACAACCAAAAGAAGCATCAATAATGTTAGCATAATAATTATATAAAATTTTTAAATGTGTGTGTAGCTCAGAAATACAAGTGTCAATATCAGGAGTTTCAGTTAATCCAATATCTATATAAGTATATAAAACTCTAATTAATTAGCGACACTTTATCATTTGACAGTTGGATTTAAAATAGCACCAACTAGGTAAATGTAGGTAATTGGGTAGAAATACTTGTTAAACTTATCTAGCATAGATTCAACAACAGTAGCATATCCTTTTTTCTGCTTCAAATTATGTAGTAAAAGAGAAATTTTAGTAATATAAACTAAACCATTTGAAATGATAGGGTAATAAGTTCCAGAAAACTCAAGTGTAGCCACAAAATATTTTGTAAAAACTGTACAACATCATAAATGACATCCCAAGTTCTAGATGTTAATAAATGGTTATGATCGGTATAATGAAAGTTAGCAACTTCAATTATAGGCATTCTATATTTATAACAATATCTTAAAAACAAATAAGTATAACTCCACCTAATAACTATTTTTTCAGGCATGAGCCTTAGTTTTAGTCTATAATTTACACATTTTTCCTTAAATGCATTTAATCTAGCACTTCTATTATTTCCTTGAATTACACCAACAGCTCTCCTAACTAGTAATTTCATCTCTAAATAATTCAAGGCCACTGTTCAAAATCAAGTTATAAATATGACACGCACATCCGACATGAAATATTTTAGGAAGTGATGGGTGTAGATGCAATTTTAATATTGTAACAGTAGCATTGTTGTTAGAAGTATTATTAAATGACATACACAAATTTTTTTATGCAAGATTATAATATAACAACTTCATGTATAATATTACTTATAAATGCATCAGTATGACTTTGATCTTCATCATATTTAAAAGCAATCATACGTTTTTGCATACAAAAATTATCATCTATTCAATGGCATGTAACACACAAATAATTATTTTTGTTTACAGCACGACCAATATCAGAAGTAAGAGAAACTTTACAAGGAAGACTTGCGAACAAATAACATATATATGTCTGATATTGTCCAAAATTCCTAAAGATATCAGCTCTACAAGTACTTCTAGGAATACCTTTAAACATAGGATTATAAATTCTTTAAATATAAGTAAAACTAAAAGGTAAACAATCTAAAACAATCATTTTAGCTAATTCTTCATGATCTTTCTTAATATCGTATTTCCCAAATAATCTCCCAGTACTCGGGTTAAGTTTTTGTTGCTCAGATGATTCATCTACTCCCCAATCAAGAGGGTGTTTCTCTTCCATATGCTTACGAAGTTGACCCATTCGCCCACACTTACCGGGCTCATGCTTATAAAGTTCACTACAAATTTTACAGTTTACATAATTTTTGTGATCTTCTAGTCTTTCAAAAAAACATCCAACACTTACTTCTTAATCGTTGATTCTTCTTAATAGGGAGAGGAGGCCTACTTGTTGCACCCCTAACATTTTGAGTTTGACTAGCATTACCAGGTGTAGGTGGTGGTGTTTCAAGATTATTGGGTGATTGAACATCATCTAATAATCATCTAAATCATCATCTACACCATAATTTTCTTGCATTCGCTCATAATCTATATTTTAATTTCCAGGTGAACTTTAAGAAATATGTGTAAAGCTACTAGAAGAACCAACACCACCTCTTGTTTTATTAAAGTATTTTTACTACCACCTCTACTAATGCATGCTTTTTTGGCAACTCTAAGTAAATTCATTACATAAATTAAAGTAAGAAATTAAATTAAAAAATTAAAGTAAGAAATAAAATTAAGAAACTTAATTAATAATTCTAAATAATAAAATTAGTGTACACCAAATAAGAGAAAGAGATAGAACGAGTGTACCGAGATTCTAGATGGTGAATTAATTTGGAATTTTTTATATCAAAAATCAAATTTCAATTGATATACCGAAACTTGATAGTTGATACTTTATTCTTGAATACTTGATACCACACTTCACTTGAGTAATTGATATTTGATAATAATAATTTTGTAATGACTAAACTAAATAATTGATTAAACTTGAAATAATAAATAATTGAGAATTTGAGATTTGAGAATTTAACAACTATAGTATCAAGAGAGAATTGAGACTTGAGAGAGTAGTAAGAGAGTAAATTGTGAGAAAAAAATAAAGAAGAAGGGGGGCTATTTATAGATTTTAAAAGGATAAAAATATAATTTTTTAGTTATTAGGGGTGGGAGGCCTATATTTTTAATTGGAGGGGGGAGGGAAAGGGGGAGGGTCGAAATGGTCATTTTTGCAAAATCTGGCCATTCCCCAACGGCCATTTCTCAATTTTGACCGTTGGGAATGGTCTAATTAATTTTTCTAAAAATAATTCCAATGGTAATCGGGTTGCAGCATGTGTTCAACCCGTTAAGTGATATCAGGTTAATGGGGTTAGGTGCATCGTTAGGCTAATCGGTAACGTCCATAACCTGCCCCCTAACCAACCTTTCCCAACCCTCCCAAACAATAGCGGGTTAAACCAAGTTGACCTGGGTTGAAGCGGGCTGAAAACGGATCAGCCCGGCCGATTAACATGTTTAGTTTAGGGTCTTAATCTATACAGGGCATTTCTTCACCTCCAGCGAGTTCTACTCCTCCTTCTAGAACTAGGGGCTCTTTCTCCCATAGAACTTCATATATAAGTAAAGATTCTAATGAACCTGTTCGTGAGCCTTTAGTAGATGAAATTATCCTTGTTGAAGTATCTTTTTGCACTGATAGAGAATTGATTAGGAACCAAGTTTCTTCAATGTCTTCTTTAGATCGTGCTGATATTTATCCTTCTCAAATCACCATGGCCTGGTCTCTGTTGTTCGTAGGGATTGCCATTGGAGACCCGATTTCCTTATTATAATTCCGAAGGCGAACCAAAGAATTACATTCTACTTGACTGGGTTTTCTTTTGTGTATACATATCCCTTTATGCTGAATTTTAAATCCCCCATTGATCCTGTTATCATTGAATACTATCATTTTTTTTATGTTTGTCTAGGACAGATTGACCCCATTGTGTGGAAGACTATTGACTGTTTAAGGCATTTAACAAGGTTGGCTAACTTGCCTTTTACTTTTTTCCATTTGATTCATCTCTACTCCCCTAAGCTTTTACTTCATGGGATTTTTGCTTTGGTGGCGAGAAGTAAGAGAGTGTTAGTTAGCCCAAAGGATGATAAAGACCATGGCTGGTATGCCAGATTTGTTGTTGCCCAGGTTTAGTGGGCGAAGATAATATTTCATTTCCTGAAAAGTGAAATTTTGAACGCAAGTTTTTCTTTTATAACTTTCTCTATATTTTCCCTCTATTTTTCCCGCTACTATTTAACTCTTTCTTTTTTCCAGCAATATGGGAACTCTTGATGAGATTCTCAATTTTCATGGTTGGGTAGAAAAGTTATTGAAAGTTGCTCCAACGGAAGGTATATGTTGGAAAAATATTTCGCGTAGGTTTGGTTGGAAGGTTAAAACTCATGGTAAATACTTTACTCATCTCCTTTTTCATATTTTCATCCACCTTTCCCTTAGAATTTGTTTTGGACCTTCTATTTATTAGGATTTCCCATTCGTAGTGTAAGTGCTGATGCAGTCGTGGATTCCAGAGTTTCTTTAGAAAGAGCTCAAGAGATAGTCTTGAGTTCTTCATAAAAAAGGAAGGCTGATACAACCTAGGATTCTGAAGAGAAAGAGGAACAAGATGGAGGTTCCTTGATTAAAAGGTCGTGGGCCAGAAGACGCGTCTTTTCAGATGATGGAGCGACTCCTCCCCATTTTTTTCCCATAACTGAGCCTGTTGAAGCCACCTGGGTGAGCTCTGATGATGATACTCCTGCGGCACCTTGTGACTCTGATGATCAACTTTTTCCTCGTGGGTTTGATAACAAAAATTCAGATTTAGTTTCTGATGAAGTACCCCTTGCCTCTTTTACCATGCATGTCCCTATGACGTGTTCTTTGCCAGTTGTGACTGCTACCATTTGTTGCTTCGCCCCAAACTGTTATGGCTTCTTCCAGAGTTCTCCCTACTACCATTCCTCGTACTGAGGTTGGTTCCTCGAGTGGAAATGGAACGATGAAGCAGATTATCATTGAGGTCCCTGTCGATGGTAATCGTTTGAAAAAGTCAGGTCGGGCTGATGTATGGTTGAAACCTCTGATCGGTCTAGTTGATAAATCCAAGCTTGAGAGTCATATCTCTTTAACTTGGATGAATGACATAGTGCAATCATCATTAAAGGTATTTGCTTTTTTTCTACGCTTTATTCCATCATTGTTTTATTAAGGTTCTTACCCTTTTCTTCTATTTTAGATTAATCTTATCGGAACAGAGATGATTAGAGTGTTTCTCATATTGAGCAGTTAATGCATGATTATCAAATTGAAGAAGATAACTGGAAAGAACAATATGAAAGCCTTCAACTTGATATGAAAGTGTTAGAAAATGCAAGTGCGCCTTAGAGCATCAGTTGAAGGTTTTGACTTAGCAGTTGAGAACGCTTCCTCAAATCAAGCTGACAAGGACAACATTCCAATTTGAAGGTAGAATCTTATCATCCAATATTTCAAGCTGGTGTGTTCCTTTTCCTGCGATTCCATGAATCTTATAAGGTCCTTCCTGGGTTAGACTTAACTTTCCTGCATTAGCTGCACTCGTGGATTGGAAAATTTTCTTAAGTATGAAGTCCCTAACGTTGAAGTATTTAAGACAAGCTTTACGGTTATAGTATCGTTCCATAACTTGTTTTTGTGCTGCCATCCTTACTAACGTAGCTTCCCTCCTTTCTTCAAAAATCCATGTTTACTTGAATCTCTTCTTCATTTGATTCCCCAGTAGCTTGTCTATATCTCGTTCTTGGTTCCCCTATCTTAACTAGAATTAAAGCTTCAACTCTATATAAAGTGAGAATGGTGTTTTCCCCGTACTTGTTTTTGTGCTTGTTCGATAAACCCACAAGACCACAGGCAACACCTCTGGCCATTTGCCTTTAGATTACTCCAACCTTTTCTTCAAGTTAATGATAATAAATTTATTTATTGATTCAGCTTGCCCATTACCCACCGGATGGTAAGGTGCTGAAGTAATCCTTTTAATTTGCCAACTTTGCAAAAATTTTGTGATTTGTGTTCCTATAAATTTCGGGCCATTATCACATACTATTTCCTTTGGTACCCAAATTGGCATATGATGTTTCACCAAATGAAATCTCTAACCTCTTTTTTCTCATACCTTTTTAAAAGCTCCTGATTCTACCCACTTAGTAAAGTAATTAGTGAGTACTAGCAAAAATCTTACCTTGCCTTTGGCTTGCAGTAGTGGACCCACGATATCCGTCCCCTATTTTATAAAAGGCCACGGTGCAATGACTGGGTGTAATAATTCAGCAGGTCTATGCATGTTGTTACCGTATCTTTGGCACTTGTCACATTTAGCCACAAAATATTCAGCGTCTTCTTTCATTTTTGGCTAATAATAACCGGCTCTAATAATAGTTTTTAATAAACATCTTCCTCCCGTGTGATTTCCATAATGACCATCATGTATTTCTCTCATCAGATACTCTGTTTGAGAAGACCCGAGGTATCTTGTTAGAGGACCACCAAACATTTTACAATAAAGATTGCCTTGCTTTAAACAGTATCGAGCAGCGTTTTTTGCGAAGTTCTTGAGCCTTTTTCTTATCTTTGGGTAAAATTCCATACTACAAAAAGTGACAATCTCATTCCTCCAATTCCAAGTTAATTTATTAAAATTTACCTCATTTTTGTTTGATCAAGTTCTGAATGAAATAAATGAATTATAGAAGCATATTCGTCATTTGTTACTTCTACAATAGATGCAAGATTATCTAAGGCATCTGCCTCGGTGTTTTTCTCTGTTGGTATCTACACAACTTTCCAGGTTTAGAATTGTCTAACTAGATCACGTACCTTTTCCAGGTATTGCTGAATTCTTGTCTGTCGGGCTTTATAAGTCCTCAGCATTTGATTAACCATGAGCTGTGAATCGCTTTTAATTACAACACGTTCTATGCCAAAATCTCGTGTCAATTCTAAATCTGCAATCACAACTTCATATCTCTCTCATTTTCAATAATAGGGTGGCATTTATGGTTTATCATATGATTTCTTCCGTATGTGGTACCAAAACAATACTTAGACCTGCCCCTTTTATATTTGATGAACCCTTCAGTAAATAAAGTCCAAGTTCCTGGATTAGACTTATTGAATACATGTAGTTCTTTTCTATTTCTAGTTGTATCCTTTGGCTAAAATTTGCCACAAAATCTACTAATATCTGTGACTTTATTGCGGTTCTAGGTTGATACGTAATGTCATATTCACTTAGTTCTATGGACCACTTGGCTAATCTACCTAATAACTCTTGTTTATGTAATATATTATGTAGGGGGTATGCAGTTATTACAAAGATGGGATGGCATTAAAAATAAGATCTTAATTTTCTAGATGCCATAATTAGTGCAAGTACAAGTTTTTCTAGATGAGGATATCGAGTCTCAGCATCTTATAATGACTTGCTAACATAATAAATTAGAGATTGTTTACCTTGGTCTTCATGAACTAAATCAGCATTGACCGCTATTTCTAAAACAACAAGGTAGATGAGTAGTTTCTCCCATCTTTTGGTTTCACAAGCAACAGTGGATTTGACAAATATAGTTTAAATTTTATAAGTGCTCGTTGATATTCCTCAGACCATTCAAACTGATCCTGCTTTTTTAGAGCTGAAAGAACTTGAATCATTTTTCTGATGATTTGGAAATAAATCTTTCCAAGGATGCTATTCTTCCCGTCAGTCTATGCACTTAATTTTTACTTGTAAGTGTATTAGAAATTTCCTCAATATCTTTAATCTGCACGGAATTTACTTCAATACCACGGTTAGGCACAAGAAACCCAAAAACATACCTGATGAAACTCCAAATGCATATTTCTCGGGGTGTAGCTTCATGTTAAATTTACGAAAAATCTAGAATGTAACAGAGTGTTGGATATAATCCCTGCTTGTTGTGAATTGACCAACATATCATCTATATAGACCTCTATGGTTTTACCTAAATGTTCTTGAAACATTCTGGCCACCAAACTTTGATATGTGGCTCCAATATTCTTAAGACCAAATAGCATCACTTTGTAATAGTAAGTCCCTCATTCTGTTATAAATGATATTTTTTCCTCATCTATAGGATCCATTTTTATCTGGTTATACCCTGAATATGCATCTAAAAAACTTAACGATTCATGTCCTACAGTAGCATCAATTAGTTGATTTGTATGCGGTAACGGAAAACAATCTTTAGGGCAAGCTTTATTTAGGTTAGTATAATATACACAGACTCATCACTTGCCATTCTATTTTTGTACTACCATAGTATTAACTAACCAATTTGGATATTTTATTTCACGGATTGACCCAATTTTTAAAAGTTTTTATACCTCATCTTGAATCACCTGATTTTTGAAAAATTCTTGCTTTCTTTTCTTTTGTTTGAATGGTGGATATGATAGATCTTCATTTAACTTGTAGGTTATCACTTCTGGAGGTATCCCTGTCATATCATAATGGGACCAAGCAAAACAATTCACGTTAGTTTTAAAAAATGCAGTCAACTTACCTTTCATTTCCTGGCAGAGGTTGGCCCCAAGGTAGACTTTCCTTTCAGGCCAAGATGCAAATGGTACTACTACTTCCAATTCCTCAATCGTAGTTTTGATATTCTCATTTTACTCTGGCTCTTGGATGGTATTGGGCCTTGAGTATACATCTGTCGCCCGTGCTTAGTTGAGGTTTGTGTTGCATCATCCTCAGCTAAATTCTGTGATTGATATTTTTCTTCCTTTTTTGCGCTTGAATCTGCTATGGAATTAATACTCCTAGACGTTTGCTGGTCATCACGTATTTGTTGTATTCTCCATTGTGAAGAAAATTTAATAACTTGATACAAGGTAGATGGAACAACGGTCATTTTGTGAATCTATGGTCTACTGAGAATCATATTATAAGCCATATCTATTTCTACCACTTGGAATTTGATGTCTTTGACTACTCCTTCAGTAAATATGGTGAGTGTTATCTCGCCTATTGTTACGATGCTCAACTTGTCAAAACTGGATAATGTTTGAGTCTTGGGTATTAACTGATCTTCAGCTTGCATCTCATTTACTACTCTTAATTGAATGATATTCACGGAACTACCTAGATCAATCAAAACTTGTTTCACATTAGTATCATCTATAAGTAAATAAATTACCAGTTCATCATTGTGCGGGGTTAGCATGCCATCCGCATCTGTATCATCAAACATAATATTATCTTCTTCCACAATTTGTCAAACTTGCTTCCTATATGCAACTATTATTTTTGACACCTTCCTTGTTGTTGTCCCGTCATTGATCTCCTCACCTCCACTAATGAGATTAACCGTCCTTTTTAGTGAAAGGGGTTTTGGCAGGTCCTATCTGTTTTTCATATATGCCTGCTTTCCTCACTAAATAATTCAGTTAGATACCTTTGTTTCAATAAATGTACAACTTCACCTTGCAGCAATTTACAATCCGCCATTTTGTGACTGTGATCATGGTGAAACTCGCACCAAAATCAGGATTTTGCCTATTTGGATTTGATCTCATTTCTTTTGCCAGCGTACCTTGTCGCCCATGCTCCTTAAAACAGCCACTAATTCGGATGTGCTTAAATTAAAATTGTAACTGCCGATCTTCGCCTTAGAGCTTCTGTCATCACCACGTGTCTTTCGTGTGTTTCATTCTTTCCCTAATCTTGATGATGTTCCCGACTCCCTATTTCTTGATCTATGATCATATCTGGGGTTATCCTTTTTTGATCGTGAGTTTCTTTCTGCTGGTCCCATGTAAGGTTCATACTTGTTTTTACCGAACCTTTTTCAATTTCCGCTTGCCTTGAACTCACGTTTTCATCTTTTTGAGATTGGATGAGGGTATCCTTCTATTCGAAGCTTCGTGTTATATCTGTTATAAACATCATTCCAAGTAGTAGCTGGAAATTCTCGTAGACTTTCCTTGAGTCTCCTCGTGGTTTCTGAATTTTTTTCATTTAGATTGATAGCAAATGCCATAGCTGCCCAGTTATATGGTACACGTGGCAACATCATCCTTTCATGTTGGAACCTGTCTACGAATTTGCTGAGTAGCTTCGTATCTCCTTGCTTTATATTAAAAATGTCCTCCATTTTTTTCTCGGCTTTTTGAGCTCCAGAGTTTGCTTGGATGAATGAATCTACAAGTTTAGCAAAAGAATCTATAAAATTTTTGGGTAAAAGAGAGTACTATATTAATCCTCTTTTAATGAGTGTTTCTCCAAATTTTTTGACCAAAACTGATTCAATTTCTTGCTTGGTCAAGTCGTTGCCTTTTACATCGGTTGTGAATGCAGTTGCGTGATCACATAGATCAGTTGTACCATCGTATTTTGAAATATCTGGCATCTTAAAGTTCTTCGGAATTAGTAAAGGAGCAGCACTTGGGTTCAAAGATTGTTGCGAGTATTTGTCCATATCTATCCCTTTGATTACATGCGGTACTCCAGGTATTTGCTATATGCGATTGCTTTGTTCTTTGAGCTGTTTTTGCCAAGTTAGTACTAAATTTTGTAAATTAGAATTAATTGGTTTACCTGACCCTCTGTCACGAGATTCGCTAGGAGTTCCTCCACTGCACGAATTAGTGCGTCCTGAGCGAGGATTTTCTAAAGTGTTGTTGTTTGGAGTTAATGTTGATGGTACAACTGATAACTGGTTAGCGAAAGCTTAAAGAGCTTTGCTGACCTGTTGAGCGATTAATTTTTGCGAAGCTTCGCTAATAGCCTCATCATTTTCAAGCTGATCATTCACATTTGATTGAGATCCATCAGGAGTTCCTTTTCGAGATTGTCGAGGGGAATTTCATGGAGAAGGGACCGGGGTTGTATCAAAAATACGGATTTCGGTCAAAGCTTATTTTTAGAAGAACTCGGGTTACTGATAATCAAATAGAAATAGAAAAAAATAATGTAAATGATAGCTAAATAGAAAGCAAAGTAAATCAGTATATTCTAATAGTATTTCGTGTCCCTATGAATGCTAATTCCTTACATTTTATAGCTATTTCTTAGTAATACGTTTTTTCTACTTTCATAATGGTATCATTATGGACAACTAATGGCTTTCCGTGATTAATGCCTATTAGTTATCAATAATACGCATCTATACCTCTTTGCTATTTAGGTTCATTCTTCCGATGCCTCTTCAGAATATCAAGAGGTTCGAACACCTATCTCTTCTGGATTTCTGGATCTTTGTCCATACCTGCTAAAGCTCGTGCCTCTTTAATTAATCTTCACCAACTGACATTCCCTTATCACTCTTTTGACTTTCTTGGATCTTTGCACATGCTTGCTAAAGCTCGTATTTCTTTAACTATTTTTCACCAACTGTTATTCCTTTACCAATCCACGTATATTATGACATATCACTATATAATTAATTTGATATATTAACTTAATTTTTTGCAATACTAATCTAAGTTAAAAATTTATTGATAGCAAAAAGAATTTTCACTATCAATCAATGGACATAAACTTAAATGCAATAGGGAATAATTATGCAAATAACTGAAATAACAAACAAGAAAACTTTTTCTGAAAGATCAGATCTTAGATATTCACAGAAATACGGTGATAATTCAAACGCATAATAAAACGTCGCCGGCTACTCTCACCATTAATTACCCATAATATTAGACTATGTTTCTCTATTAATTTTGTTCCCCTTCCTACAATTTCTGAAAATTAAAAGGGAGATTACAAATTAAATAAGATTAAAACTAATTGAACAAAAGTTAAAAATCATGTAAAACAGAGAGTTTTACAAGTTTTCTGGCGGAAGAAGATTAAGGTCGAGATTAATGGGCCTGGTAGTGGGCTTTAGATCGTGGCCCCTAATATCAATCACCGACGATGGATCGGACTTGCCGGAGGCACCACTACTAACACCGGCGATAAACTCCGCCGTCTTCCGGCAACTTTTTTGATATGAAGAAATCACTTGCTCTCGTTGCAGAGCTTCCAAATAGTACATATTATTCACCGGCGTCATACCTCCGGCTACCGGAGAACCGTGAAATAGATGGTTCTGTAACAAAAACCTACCCACACCGTTGCTAAATAAACTACCGGATCCACCGACGCTGAAATTCAACGGCGAAGCGTCCAACATGACTGCCGGCGGCAAGCTATCCGGCATAACCGGCGGCGCGTTTTCAACGGTACTGCTCTGGCTCGGACTACGATTTCCATTAGCTAACTTTACAATCTCCGGCTCTAACATCGGAAAATTCGTCTTCGCTTTAGCTCCGCGAAATTCTCTCGCCGCCGCATCATAAGCTCTGGCGGCGTCCTCCGCTGTATCAAAGGTGCCAAGCCAAACACGGCTTTTTTTCCCTGGATCTCTAATTTCCGCTGCATATCTCCCCCACGGCCTTTTCCGTACACCTCTATAATGCACCTCCTTTGAAACGCCGTTCACTTTCCCTATCGCCGTCACCGTCGCCATCGCCGCCGTACCTTTTTCTTTCGGCGCCATCTACGTACAATCCGCCACTTTCTGTACGTGTATATATCACTTCTAATTTGTACATAAGAAAATGTACATGAAATTTGAATGAGTCATGCGTAGAGAATTAGGGCACGGCTGAGAGGAAATATAGGGTGAAAAGAGCTGCTTAAATAGGAAACTGGCTAAGGGGAGCATAGTCAATGGAATCTTTGACTGATGAAATGTGGGGACCACAATATTACGTGGCATTTTTGAATTTTGTATGGTAAATTGGGATACGTGGGATGTACGTATACAATTTTGTATCTATACATATCTGCTGCTATAAATGGAATTGAGAGTAGGGGTGTGCATTTTAATCGGTTTATCGATAAATCGAATCGATTATTTGTTATCGAAATCGAAATTGAGAAAATCAAAATTTTATTGAAACGATAACGATAAGCATATGTACAAATCGATAATCGATAAATAATTATCGATAAATGTCAAAATTGAATCGATAAATCGAACGCACACTCCTAGACTGTAGACACTTGTTAAATTAATATAACATACAGAACGTATATATATTCCGCTACTATTTTGAAAGCGGCTATACAAAATTATTTTCTCTAATCTATACCCTTTCCTTTACCCTAAGCCCCTTACTCTATTATTTCGTCTACCACATTTAAGGAATGATCATATTTAAAGATCAAGGGAATGAAGTTCGAATTAATGGAAAACAGAATTAGCCGTGATGATGTATTTTTTTTTTTATACCGTTGGAGTGTTAGGGACATACATTTGAACCCTTATTTTAGTTTTGTTGCATGTGCTTGTTGACACAATTTTTATATTATAAATTGTGTTCGTCTTATTTTAGCTTCTTTTAACCATATTAGTTAGGCTCATTTATAGCAATATACTTTCCGTGGAATTCCGCAAATTTTCTTATTGGTGTAATCGATAAACGAATCGATAAGCCCCCAAAACTGATTAATCGAAATCAAAAAAATCGAAACATTATTGAAACGATAACAATAAGCCTACGTACAAATCGATAATCGATAAATAATTATCGATAAGGGTCAAAATCGAATCGATAAATCGAATGCACACTCCCAATTGAGAGGTGCATGGGCTATTTGTCTGTATTTTATTACAAGATGCCACGTTTCAGAATAGGAACAAGAAATGGAAGAAAAGAAATAAATCATTTTTTGAATTTGGGCATTCTTATTTACCCAATAATAATAATAATAATAATAATAATAATAATAATAATAATAATAATAATAATAATAATAATAATAATAATAATAATAATAATAATAGTTTAAGCATTCTTTTTCGGCTCAAGAAATGTGGAGGAGAAATTATTTTCTTTTGAAATTTAAAGGAAAACACGAAATCATGTTGAAGACCTGCTTCTTTTTCTATCGTGGATATAAGTGTTTAAAAGGATTAATTTTGTCGAAATGAAATAAATAGTTTTGTCCTTTAGTTTACGCAAGAAGATCACGTAGAATATACCATTATATTAAATTAATTTATTTACTTTTAAAAAATATTAAGTACTTCTTAACGTTTTCGATTCTGCAATCAATATAGCATAACTTTTATTTGACTAAAAGATGTCGAAATATTTTTTAGTAAATCATTTATAAATATGAAAAGGTAAATCGTAGCAAAGCGTAATAAAATCTAGATCACCAATAAAAATATTAGTATAATCCCATAAATTGGGTCTGAGGGAGGTAATATATACGCAGACCTTACCTCTAACCCGAGGGGCAGAGAGGCTGTTTCCAGGAGACCTTCGGCTCAAGATAGCAACAAGAGACAATATATTAGTACTATCACTAGACTCATACTAAAATAACATAAAATAACATAAAACACATAACATAACATAAAATAACAGAATAACAGCAATATAAGAAATATAAGAAATACAAAAAAGATGGAAGATATACTAATATCCAACAGATAAATCCCTGCATCAGTAGCTGATCAGTAGCCTCCTAAGATTAACTCCTAACTGGTTAGTCTCGCTCTAGCGCGCTGTAGAAATATCCACAACTTCCCCCTAACCTACAACTTTAATGCTCGACCTCCACAATTCCCTGTCAAGGGCCAGGTCCTCAGTAATCCTAAGACACGCCATGTCCTGCCTACCTCTCCCCAATACTTCTTAGGTCTCCATCTACCTCTCCTCGTGCCCACCACAACAAGTCGCTCACACCTTCTCTCCGGTGCATCAGTGCTCCTCCTCTAAATGTGCACGAACCATCTGAGTCTTGCTTTCCTCATTTTGTCCTCCATGGGGGCCACACCTAACTTCTCTCGAGTATCTCCATTCCTAATCTTATCCATCCTTGTATGCCCGCACATCCACCTCAACATCTTCATTTCTGCTACTTTTATCTTCTGAATATGTGAGTTCTTAATCGGCCAACACTCGGTCTCATACAACATGGCAGGCCTAACCACTGATATATAAAACTTACTTTTAGTAACGGTATCACTTTCTTGTCACACAGAACTTTCGTCACTAACCTAACCTAGATCTCGTAATAAAATCCAAATCAAGGGATGAAAAAAATGAATAAGATGAATGATGCTTCCTAGTATATTGTGATCAAATAAATGCTAGTAAATGCAATAACTTTAAATGAGCAATCAAACTTAATAAATGCGATTGACTTAGAAAAGAAATAAGGATGAGATGATTGTAGGATCCTGAATCCTTCACATTTATTGAACAAAGATACTAATTTTTAGATGTGCAATCAATGAACAAGGTTGCTTTTGTATTCCCTCTCAGATGATTCTTTTACACAGTGTTCTTTTGTGTTTTTTTGCCCAGTCCTCCCCTTTTCTTCAATGACTCTCCCTATTTATAAGGGACAATCCCCTCTGAAATCCTAAAAAGATACAACATAAAGAATATTTGAAAAACATATCCTTATTGTGTCCTGTTAAGCTTACATTATCGCAGGCATTGTTCATTAACTAACCGCCCTTGGTCTGCCTTTTACCACGACAACCTTCGGTTGCCATACCATGATAACCTCGTTCCTCGTAGTACACAGTAGTGTTCATGGTTCCAAATTTGGACCCATACAGTAAGTCCCTCCACTTGTCAAGGTCGTCGCCTCGTGCGTCCCTGATAAGCGAACATCGCCTATATCTGCGGAGAAATTTGGCTGATGAATTATGACGGTTTGATCAATAACGAAAGAGCAGTGCACTCCATAGTATCCTTGATGGTGTAGCCTATCGGGAAATGACATCACTCCCACGTACATCATCATTACGCACTTCCTAAGATAGACTGATGGCTTGTCGCTTTGGTTTTGGTGCCATTGGTAGTCTTTTTCTTCGATTTTGGCGCCACCCAACCCTATAAATAGGCGAAGGTTTTATTTTTTCAAGCACTTTTAGTTATTTCCTCTCTAGTGTGTGTATCACTTTCCTTGGTTATCTCTTCGTGTGTCTTCAACTTTGCTTTCATGATCTTTCATTTCTTCTCATTCGCTCATCGTTCTTGGTTCTTACGTTTTATCAACATATCTTCTACCATAGAGATGCCTATAACACACCGATCACACGAAGATATTTCTGACATCACCCCATTATCCATGACACTTCTTTCTAGTGGTGAGATATGGTGATAGAGGAAGGGGACAATTTTCCCACAGTGGAAGAGATATTACCGAGAAACCCCATGTCTTAGAATGATTTGCTTAAAGAACCTATCTCTTCTCCCGCTTCGCTGGTATTTGAGATTGAGCAGGCTCATATAGATGACCTTCGAACTATGCATAATGTCCCCCCTCATATCGATATGGTTATGGCTAGGAGGGACCTCGTGGAGGTCCATAGACCGGTGTATTGTGCTTTTTACAAATATCCCTTCATGATCGACCACTCCCTCCCCTTCTTCTGTTAGCGAAGAAATTCTGCCAGTTTTATGTGGTCTGCCCGGCGCAACTATCTCCGTATACGTACAAGATATTTCTGGTATTGACGAAGTACGCGAAGTTGGCAGGGTGCAAAGTTGGCCTTCACCACTTTTTACATTTCTTTTCCCCTAGTTTTCACAGGGGCACTATGATACACTTGAGATATCGTGGGACCAGGGGGCTGGTGGTCGGAACAGTCGACCGAGCAAGCCACAAATTTTGACATAAATACTTCTTCGTTAGAATCAAGCACTTTGTGCCGGACCCTATTGGATTCCCGGAGCTGTGGAATCATAATCGTAGGTATTGATACTTGTTATTTTCTTTTATTTTTTTCAACTTAGTATTCATTTATAACTTTCCCTTGCAGATGTAAGGCGTACACCCCATCCCATCGTCGGTATAGAGGACTGGGTAGACCGTTTACTCCCTTATGCGGTAGAGATTCGAGATTGGCCCGCTTTCAAAAAACTCTTTGGGCCGAAGGTTCCATCCGGTAAATATTTTCCTCTTTTTTGACCTTTGGCTATTTGCCGTTGTTTATTGATATGACTCCTTGTGATGACATGTCGTAGGGCTTCTAGGAAGAGGGCCCCAGTCCTTGTATTTTGCCAGGCCATCACATTGGCAAGGATGCAATTTGCCTTGGCTGAGTCCGTCTGAGGGAGTCGTGCTCAACTGGTACAGGCTAGAGACTCCTCCTATGACATGATTGTAAGGGATGGGATCTCCTCCTGAACAATTTATCACTTTATGGATGAGCCCTCCAATAGGTACGAATCTTTGTCGAGGAAAATGAGGAGGGTAGATCTCGGAAAGGCCGTTGTCGCTGGTGTTGGAAATAGTTAAACTGGTGCATCAGAGACGACACGTGTGCCCATGTCTATGGCGGACGCTAATTCGGCAGGGAGGTCCCCCTGAACTGAAGGAATATACTAAGGAGGGGGGCTGTGCGCTCCGCCGAAGGTGGCTCATCATCTACCATTGGATGAGGCGTACATGCCGAGGCTGACGGTTAGGGTTCTAACATCAACCCAGGAGATGTACGGGAGTTCTTAGAGCGTTATACTCGTGTAGAAGTAAGGACAAAGGGTTCTGATAGACACATTGTCGTCCCCGAGATTACGACTTATTGTCAAACTTTGAGCACGTGGCGTCAGTGTTTGCCCCTTTGTGCGTTGCTCCTGAGAGCGAGACACTTAAGGCGATGAGCTATGCAGAGTTGTCACAGAGAATTTCCTACATGGTTCTATGGATTAATGCTTCTCTCTTTTCTATCGTTTTTGGATATGTTTTGTATCCTTAGCCCAGTTTTTGCTTTAACTTTGCTTTTTATACTAGACCCTCATCATGGAGATTGAGCGAGAACGTATGGAAAGGTGGAGGACGATTATTTTTTGGAAGGTGTCCTACAAATATAAGGATTACGGAGCCAAACATCGTGAGTTGGCCGACCTCTTTACTCAGAACAACGACTTTCAGCTGTTTCGTGACAGGCTTAAGCAAAAAGAGGATCAATTGGCAAAAGGGGACAAAGAGCTGAAATAACGAGATGAGGACCTGATGAAGGCCATTGCCGTTGTAGTGAACTCGAGGTGTTATGGGCGACATTTGAGTAATTTTGTAGAAGTTTTCTGTCATGACCCAAACTGAAGTGCAGCGACGGGTACCCGAGGCCTTACTCAACCGAGTACCAATCGTAACATATCTTCCTTACCATACTATCATGAGTAAATGAGCCAAAAAAACCTATCATGACATAACAAGAATAAAACATAAGGAATACTCAATATATGATGACCCCTCATGATAAACAAACTTATACATATGACATACAAGCCTATAAGGCCGACATGACCATTTGTATACTCAAAACATAGGCTGACAAAGTCATACAAGTATCCATACATTGGACATCTTCTACAAGCCTCTAAAATTACATAAAATTGTAAAGGTCGGGACAAGGCACCAGCATATCAACCAATACATATCCAAAGCATACTGACCAAATAGGTAACTCCGAAGCAAGTGGAGTGTGCCAACACCTTCACTGAGCTGATAGCCTAATAGGAGGATTGTCAACCTATCAATCGGGACTGCAAGCATGAAATGCAGCATCCCCAAGCAAAATGGGCGTTAGTACGAATAAAGAACCGAGTATGTAAGGTAGGAAAGCATAAACAAGAACAATGTAAAAAGAGACAAAGGAGATACAACCTGTAACATCTGAGTGCCTATGGGGCTACTAACATGAAATGCATAATACATATATATACATGAACATTTTAAAAATATGCCTCTGTAGGCATCATCATCATCATATCATACCCAGCCTAAAAGAGGACTCAGTAAAAACATACCTAGCCATCATAGGGCTCGGTAGGATCGTACCCGGCCATATGGAACTCCGTAAACCCAACTAATTAGTGGTTGCAAAATAGGTGTCGTACCCGGCCGACTATAGTGTGGCTCGGTAGAGTAAAGTAGATACGTATATATAATGCATGCTCGAATCATAGTATCACGTTCTAACCCTTTCTTAGAGATATAAGGTTATTGCACCTTCGATTAACATTATGGACATCCCTATCATCAATGTGAAGCTTAGTAGGATTTAAAGATCATACACACTATAACTTTATAAGGAAACAACAACATGGACAATCTTAGTTTTTAAGAGTAGATCCGTTATAAATTAGCGTACCGTTAATGTTCATGTCACATTAGATCATGCCAAAAGAAAGAAGTAAGCACCTTAGCATACCTTAATCATGTTGAGTCCTTAATACCTTCCAAGAAACTCTTCAAACAAGTCAACCCAATCTACCACAGTATGAGAAAATTCAAAATCAATGATGAGCAAAGGCTAAGTCTGTAACATAAGCTAGTAGCTCATTTACGTAAATTCAGGCAACATCTCCCCTATAACAAGGGCATCATCCAATACCATATACCAAAAACAACAACCATAAAAATCCATCAATATATAAATATCAATAACGAGACACTATATAACAATAATAAGTTACAACTACTTCACGAGGAGCGGCAAGCTCCGATATTAATCCATATACCCCATTTCGCCCATTATAGACTTCTTACATTTACTTAATAACATCATTAACATGATAATGAATTTTTTCATCAATGCTTTCACCCTTATACCATATATTTATAACAAAGGAAACAATCAACAACTCCAACTAGAAAATTATTCACTAGTTCATCTATACTCCAACCATTTAACTTAATTAACATCAAGATAACCTTCAAAACGTGCAAGAGCACAATAGACATACCTCCTACAGTATCTTCAAATATAAATCCAAGCTATATTTAGCTTAACACATCCCTCAATGGCAATACAACACATAGAAGTGACTTAAGCTAATCCAAGTATTATCTTGTAGTTTATTATACTAACAACTTAACCTACACACAAGCAATCTTAAGCGCAATTAGTAGGGTGGTAAATCACTTTATCCAGTATCAAAAACTTTAATTTAAGCACAAAATATCCCACAACTATCGTTAATGACAACACAACCTCAAAGAGGTGTTATTCTTCACTTTTGATGTTGAAACATGGTGTAATCCATTTGAAAGAGTTGAAATAATCTAGGGTTGATATAACAACGATGAGAGAGTATTTTAAAGAATATAAAATACTTAAAACAACCTCCCACATGAGCTGAAACCATCCAAAAATCAGCAACAACAAGAAGAACAAGAAACTTACTAGCGCGACGGGATTCCTGACACTTGATTTGTGTTGTTTGCCCTTTGTTTGAGTCTTGGATCATGAGAGGACCTTGAGAGTGTTTGTAGGGTTCTAAGTTCTGAATATACTAAAAATATTGACTTAAAACAGGGGTGAGGCATCTTATATATATCCACGTGTCTTAAACCGCCTATGTGGGCCCCATAGAGAGTTTCTTCGCGCAGTCTTGTGAAAACACAAATATCTCTCTAGTCCAATATCGTATTGATAAACGGTTTAATGAGTTAGAAACTAGACTCGTAGATATTTAATTTGATATATACATACATATATATATATATATATATATATATATATATATATATATATATATATATATATTATCTATTGATTCTAAGTATATTGGGAGAAAAGTGCATCTACATTTGACCTAAATTTCAGCACATAATAAATGCAACTTGTGATGACCTTTGCCAACTTTTGTACCACAACTCGCTTGACTTAGAAACATAACACACAACTATCATATGAATTGAATAACACATAACTCAACTCATTTATCATGTTAATTACCCTAGTCTCGCCCCAAAAGTATATGTTATAACATTTCAAACTTTTCGACTTTCGATGAAACTTATTTTCTTTAGTTCATTTAACGTCTAAGCTTTCTAACCCCTTTGGTACTTGTTGTTCATGATCTTAAAGATTTATAAACTCCAAGATAAAATTATGAACATACGTTGTGTACTTTCAAAAGCCATCTCATTCTGATCTTATATCAATTGGCTTACGATGTATTCTCATGTACAAAAATATGGGATGTAACATTATTCCCCCCTTTGGAACATTCTTCCTCGAATGTTGACTGATGCATTTATCAGTCTCATAACTTATTGCTCTTATGAATACTTTAATATTGTCCTTGATATCTAGGAAACTATTCTGTAGATAAAACCAAGGGCCAGGGTATTCCCCCCTTTAGGCCTCTTTCTCATACCACGACCTATGGTCGTAATTCTTCAAATATCGTAATTGTTGTTACCTTCTGTCATGCATCATGTACAACCTCGTATTTGTATATGTGCCTATGAGACTCTTCTCCCTTTTTTTTCCTCCGGTATTTAGCCAATCTCTAGGCCTCACTTTTTGAACATATACAAAACTATGACAACATGTCCCTCTAGGCATCTATAGGTGTACTAACGTTCTTCGCTTGATACTTTGTCGAACCTACGACTATTGATATACCATGCTTCATAGGCTCGGTTATCTATGCTTATGGTTTTACTACATCTAGGTAGTTTAATACTATATCCTAACTGTTACTTCGGTTTATTATTACCGAGGTTTGCCACCTAGCTCCTGGTTACACTTTCGCTACTTGTCCTATATGTATAAATCTAAGTCCCTTAATGCTTTCTCATTATTTTTCATCTTAAGAATGACAACCTAATCTTCTGTCATACTTTTTAACTTGTATCCATCGATCGTTGATCCAATCTTAATGTTGATCTTAATCTACCACTCATAACTTGAAACCTCTTACGTAATACATTGTCATTGAGGCCCATGTTTCATCAGGGAACATCTTATGTGATTTGCTTAATCCACATAGGGACGATATTGTGAGCGCGTGATTTTTTCCCTACATGAAAATAACTCCTAAAAATGTACCAAAATAATTTTAATTGATTATTAGGTGTTTTTCTTTATTTAGTTGCATTTCATGCATTTTTAAGAAAATGCCCCTACCGTTAAAAATGTGGCATATTTGTGCCCCTAAGTCTAACAACTGACTATACTTATATTTAAAACGGTAGGGGCATTTTTTTCAAAATAGGTTAACGGTAGGTGCATCTTTAAACTGGAGTCAATATGTTAGGGGCACAAATATGCTAGAATTTTAACGGCAGGGGCATTTTCTTCAAAATAGGTTAACGGATGGCATTTTTAACCTGATGTCAATACATTAGGGGCAGTTCTGACCCTTTTCCGTATTTTTAAAAATCATAGAAAAATCATTAAAGTGTCACATTGTAATTTTATGCCATCTTAGATTCAATTTACATTTAGAAATTAATTACACTGAGTTAATTGTGTTTAATAATCATAAAAAGGTTAAGTTTGCACTTTTAATTTTAATCTTTGAATTTCGGTAGTTTTCCGTTTAATTTGGTTTAATTAGTTGCAGTAAGTATTAATTGTAGTAATTAGTTTAATTTGAAAATAATTTGACTAGGAATTAATTTAGGTGTTATTTTTAGTTTTAATTTAAAAAAAGGGAAAATATGAAACCAAAGAGATGAATTATATTTTTGGGCTGATATCTACTTCTATTTTAAGCCCAATGCAATTTCCCTTTTTAAAACCCAACCCAAATTAGCCCCTACCTAACCCCAAACCGGGTCGACCCGATCCGACCAAACAACTAAACCCATTTCCCCACCTAAATACCTAATACACATTACAAACATACACCTATACACGATACAATACACGCCTGGAAGAGGCGCGGTTGCGCAGAGGACAAACAAAGGACGGACCCCCCTGGTGTCGTCTTCTCCAGCGGTTCTCCCATCTTCTCCAAACGACCCACCCCTCTCTTCAGTGTCCTCTCCTCCATTAACCTCCCAGCTCACCGGAATCCAACAAACACACACATACACCCTCGCCGGAAAACGAGTCACACCGCAACAACATACACCCACGACGAGCTCTCACCTCTCTTCTGGACTGAAGCGAAACAAAATAGCAGGGGTTGGGAAATCGACAGTAAACACACCATTGGACCTTCCTCTTCCTACCAATTTTCAGTCGCACACACACATACAGAGAGTCAAAAATAACAGTTTCTGGTTTTGATTTTCATTCATGGATTTTGTGTGAAGCTTTGTTGGTGTAGCTTGGTTCAGCTGTGTTGCTCGAGGACGAGGTTCGTGGTTTCGCGTCCGATTTGTTGTCGTCTTTGTTCAGATTGTCTCCATTTGAGGTCCGTTCGTTATTTCGATTTCAGCTCTAAATGTTGATATCTGTTTAATACATTCAAGCTGAGATGAGTAGAATATAATTCTGGTAATCGCGCGATTTTCGTGGATCTGGGCCAATTATTGGACCATACTGTTTTGTTAAATATTCTGTCACATGGTTGGAGCCCAGTTGAAGCTACTTCACCATTTCTTTGTTGAAAGTGTGATGTTGTGCGTTTCGAATTTTTTGATATCCGATTTGAATTAACCGATTAAGCATACACATAGAGTTAATTGCCAACTATTTCATGGAAAGTTTGTTTGATGAAAGGTGTTTCATGTAGTATCTTTGTATTTTTTTCTTTAGTAATATTAAGTGGCGTCATTTTGAGTGTTAGTTAGCAATTGTTTTAGTTTATTCATTGTGACGTGACTGTGATTTGTTAGATTTTGGAAAATTTTTAATTACGATTAAATCAGTTTGAGGCTTACCCGTATGTCACAATTAATCTCCATAACTCTTCGTGATAATATCAAATTTAGAAAAAATAATAGTTGTGGTTTTCAAAATAAATTGAGGTGTGCCGTACCGAACAAAAATCTCAAATGCATGGCCCTCATTTGAATTAATAATGTTTATCCTTAGATTTTGAGGCGTGTCATTTAGCAAATTCCATGGCACTCGCAAAGTTAATAATGCGTAGCTGCTCTAGGTGCGTGCTTAATAACATTACTTTCCTAAATTTGGGTGCACATTTATGTGACCAAAATCCAAATCCCGACGAAGTTGAAATGTGTTAAGAATTACGGGTGCATTTATGTGGCGTGACTCGAGACAAGTTTTAACGACGTTGCAATTCTCTCTAAAAATGATATTAATAAAAGTGGTTAAAAGATTTAAAATGCACATAGGTTCATAATTGTATAAAAACAGATAATTCAAGCCAAATATAGCAGTTGAGCGACTGTGCTAGAACCACGGAATCTGGGAATGCCTGACACCTTCTCCTAGGCTAAGAGAATTCCTTACCCGATTTCTGGTTCATGGACTGTTAAATAGAGTCATTCTTTCCTCGATTCGGGATTCTAAACGGTGACTTGGGACACTATAAATCTCCCCAAGTGGTGACTCTGAATTCTTTTAAATAATTAAATCCCGTTTCAATTGTCCTTTAATTAGAAAAAGTCCCTTATCTACGCCTTTCGCCATGTTGTAGTGGCCAAAAGAAGGTGTGACAGTTCTGGCATCTCTGTTGGGGAGGATATTTATCTCTGGTTGAGGGTTCAAGAATTCGAGCTTTAAATAATTGCTGTATTTGGCTTTGTTTATATGATTTTATTGCATGATGTGCTAAAAGTTGTCTTTACCGCTTTTATATTATTTGGACTGTATATTAATTGCCGCGAAACTCTTCTCTTCTCACCTCGGGGGATGTGCTTGCTGGTTGAGAGTCCCTATTCTGTTAGTGTTATACCTGAAAATAAGAAAGAGGCTCGGACAAGTTACAAAGCCGGATGGCCTTTTGGTTCCGGTACGTAGCCCCCAACTCGACCCGAGTTGTCTGCTCGGGTGCCGTCTAGAACATATACCCAGGTTTTGAATGTAGAATAACAAAACCTCATACCGGATCCATTGTAGGAACGCTTATCTGCATCATGCATTTGACTTAGGGGACTCAATACAGGAGTTGAGTCCGTCTAGGACAGGTGTACCCAATTTAAAAGACCATCCTGATGCATTTTATATGCCACATATTGTATTTTTTCAAGGGTGAAAGGGTCACTTGGCGGACCAATGATAGCTGAGGGTAAATGAAAAAAAAAATAAATGAAAAGAAAAGTGGGTGAAGTGTGAAAATAAAGCAATTAGGATTTAGTTATGTTTTTGTTATATTTTTGTTAAAAAAAAGAGACAAAGGATATGTGAAAAATTCAAAAACAATATTGCACTTTTTATTATTTCCTGAAAATCAAAAAAAAAAAGAAAAAAATTCCAAAAAGAGTTTACATGTTTCATTTTTTTTAAAAAAAAAACAAAAGAAAATGTGTTCTTTAAAAATTAGTTGTTCTTTTTATTCTTGTATGTATCCAATTTTTTCGAACTATGCAAACCTGATTCTCGTCTTTCGGGGCATGATACGTAGACAACCCGCATAGGGTCCGGTCTTCCTAGTAAATCTTAGGTTCTTGGCTTTGCGGGGTCATAGCCAAAATTTACACTTCTAGCCACTTTTAGCCACATAGATTAGTTTTCGAATTCAGAAGCTGCTTGTTGAGAATTGTGTGAATTGAGTTGTGTCAATGGACTCTACTATTGAAATTTTAGAGTTCAAGTTGGAATTCTCTTGTCAAACTTCTTTTATGCTGACGAAAGTTCTATTGAGATCAGTCTTTATTTTTTGGAGCATTTTTGTGATTTTATCTCAATCTACAAATTGTTGGTGGGGCCATGATTGAAAGTAAATCATGCATTGTACACTTTGTGCTATGACAGTATGACTGCGAAGATTTGAAGCTTGTTTGTTGAAATTTTGCCACTATTTGTGAAGTTTTGGAGTAAATTGATAGCTGAAATTCTCCTAGTTTGAACTTGTTACCACTGGTTTCTAATAGTTGTTATTATTGTTGAGTTTAATAGAGTGGATTCAGTGGGACTAGAGATTAAGCATGCTTGAACTGTGATTTGGTTGAACATACAGTAAACGAAATTTGTCGGAAATTTATGTTAGTTGAGATTGTGCTCGAGTTTAGCAGTGATAGTTTGAAATTTGGGTTTTATTTCTAAAATGTTCTCCTTGTTGAATTGAGTTCCCTTGTTACATAAACTATTGTCCATTTGGTTAGAATCTGTTGACAGAAGTTGCATGTTTGCTGGAAAATAATTTACTGCTTGTTTTCTGTTGCTGTAAAGGGTTTCGTACTTGCTGTCCACAGCCCTGCATTGTTCATTTTTCGCTCAACAATGAAGATTTCAACATTTATTTAAGTGATTGTGTTACTATAGTTTTTCTTAACAGTTGAGGGAATTTTGCAAAAGTTTTAGCTTCAGTTGACTCAACTGCATTGCTTCAGTTTATATGCCAACAATACACTGTTGAAATATAAGTTTTAAGCTGTTCTTTTTTGAAAGCAGATCCTGCACTATTCAGATGTACTCTGTGGTTATTCTGACTCAATATTGCTGTGATTCTAATGCATTATTTCTACAGTTGAGGTCGTCATTCTGAGCTGAAAATTTCTGTGCCTACTGTTGCTGAATTTAGTGCTCAAGGTGTTGCCGAAGTTCTGAGTTTTGAGAAGCAATTGAACAGCGAACCTGCCAACTTGTTTGAGTCTTAGAATTTTGCATTTAAATGAAATCTGTTGATCTAATACAAGTTTTACAAGCATTATTTGTATTTTTCTACAATATTTTATAAACTTGAAACTGGGTGTGGACACTAGAGCTTGTTTGAAGAATTTTGAACTCAAATAAGAGAGTTTTGGACTGCTATTGAAAGTTATTGAAACAACCTTGAAAATTTGCACTTTTTACACAAGTTATCTAGTGAGTGCAAGCTGATTTTTCTGCACAGTTGAATTCAGTTGATTACAAATATTTTGGTGAATAAGTTAACAGGGAATTACAAGCTGAAAAATATTGCTTAAAGTTACCTTGTTTGTTGCTGCTAGTTTAGCTTGGTGTCAGTTGGTCCTGCATGCTATAAATGTAAATCTGTAGAGTTGTCTGTAGCACAATTTTCTACTTGGTTCTAAGTTTTAATTACATTTTGAGTTTGATCCTGCATAGTTTCTGAGTTTCAATTAGCAGCCAAGTTACAACCATGTTATTGAGATTTTCACTCACTTTTTAGCATGTAAATATATTTATTAATTTTAATCTCGATATTTTAGTCTTTATTTCACTTTGTAGTTGGTTTATTAACAATGTTTTTTTAAAAAAAAAACTACAAAAAAAGTTATATTTTTAGAGTATTAATTTTATTTTCATGTATAAAGTAAGTAGAGTTTCCAAAATATAGTTTTATCTAGAATAGTGATTTTTTTTCTTTAGTGGTAGGCTTTAGGAAATACGTGGTAATAGTAGTCGTTAATTTTTTTTAATATGGTGACTATATTTTTCTGTTTGATTTTTGCTATTTTAATTTAGTATGTTTTTAATTTTTATTTTTGTTACTTTGAATTGTCCTTAAAACAAATTAAAAATGATGAATAAGAAGAAGAGAAAGCAGAAAGTAAAGAATGAAAACAAAAAGATTTTTTTTTGGGATTACTACTTTTTTTTTTTGGTGATTTGTTGAGGTTTGCAAATGTTTATGGAAATTGTTTGAAGTGTATTGAGACTGCAAAGTTGTTTGGTTGAATTACCATTCCTTCAGTTGTTCAAGAACATGGCTCGGGAGATTACCATTAGGCTGCAACTTTGCTAGTTATTGTGAGGCTGTCCAGAATTACAAAATTGACTAATTTTTAAATAGGTAACCATCATTTATAAATGATTTGGCCGTCAGTTAGTAGCTTATCTTAAAAAAAAGGGGGTCAAGAGTTAGATAAAATTCCATTTGTATCTTTGTTGCTTAGTATCAGATGGTTTTGGTGGTATTGAAATAGTTTCAAGTTGATTTTCAAAAAAATGGAAAAAAGTATTTTTTTTGTTTCTTAGAGCTTTCATGATTTGAGTTATATAAAAATAAACAAAAACTAAATTAGTTTATTTGCTCCATTTTCGATCTTCTAAAACTACGCAAAGATTTAATTCATGTGGGGTCATGATACGTAGGCAACCTACATAAGGTTCGATCGAATTATTTTATTTTATAAAAATAAAAGAGATAAAGATAAAAAATCAAAAAAAAGAGAAAGGAAAAAAAGAAAAAAATGGTGTAATTATGGGACATGAAAATTAGAGGAAAGAAAAGAGTGATAAATAGAAAAATAGGAAGGAAACTGATCAAGCAAGTGCTAGAAAAACAAAGAAAGAGAGAGGTTGAAATGAACAAATTGGGATGATGCCATATGACCTTCATACCCTCGAAGTCATGTTAGAACCGGTAACTGGGACTAGGTGCACTGCACGCAATATGATATTTTAGTTGTTTAATGCCCTAACGCGAACATGATGGCTTCATTTTGTTGTACTCATAACAGAAGGGCGGTTGGTTTTTGGTTTTTAAAGTAGTAACTCTCCTTTACAACACAAAGTCAAAGGCAATGACAGACAACAACAAAACTGGGTTGGTCGATACCAAGGCCCAAAAGCAGTTGGTTGACCAGAACAGTGGGTTAATTGAAGAGGTACAAAGGTTGAGACAACACATGGCAGAAATGTATCAGGCTTGGATGAATGGGACAGCACCAACGCCGCCACCAGCCAACTGCTTAAATGCTACCCTTATCCAAACTTCGATCACGGTTTCGAACGATCCTCCATACTCTCCAGATGCACCCGCTTACTACAGTTTTCCCAACCACCCCAGTAGCTCTGTCACTTGCCCTCCAACTATCCCCAACAATGAATATTTACTCAGAGCTCATGATATCCAATAATATCCCGCAGAGGTGGCCCACAAGGTTCCTGACTCGTACAAGCAGAGCCCGCAGGATGAGCCTCATGTTGAGAATGAAAAGTTCACAGGAAAAGAAGGGCGGAATGGAATACTCCAGAGGCGGGAAGGTATAAGACAGTCCTTGAAGAACAAGCAAGGAATGTGAGACCGGGGTAATATGGCTTGCGAAGAACTGTTTGTATCCCCTGATGTTCGCCTACCCACAGGGTTCAAAGTGCCAAAATTTAACTTGTACGATAGGTGTGGAGATACGGTATCCCACCTGAGGGTTTATTGGAGTGAAATGAGAGGCATTGGAGAGAAAGATGATCTGTTGATAGCATATTCAGCAAAAGCCTGACTGGGGAAGCATTGGACTAATATACTCGTCAAGATTTTGATAAGTGGCCTACATTGGGTGACATGACTCAAGATTTTGTTCAATACTTTCAATGCAAATCCAGTGTTACCCCAGACCGCGCTTCCCTATCTAAAATGAAAAAGAAGCCAGAGGAGAGCTGTAGGGAGTTTGGGCTCAGATGGAGGGAGCAAGCTACTCAAGTCAGTACCCCGATTGGTGAAAAAGAAATGGTTGAGCTTTTCCTACAAGCCTAGGAGCCCACATGCTTCAGTTATTTGGTCCCGGCCTTGGCAGAACCTTTCAATGATGTGTTAAAAATGGGGGAGCAAGTAGAAAAGGGGATCGAGTCAGGAAAATCATGAGTGATTCGAAATACATTCAGAACATCCAAGTAAGCTTCGGTGGAAGAAAGAGAAATAGAAAAGATGATCTGATGGGCTTTCCTGATCAATATTTCCAGCCTCAACATCGTCCTCGTGGATATCCTCATGTACCAGATGATCCTCCCCAACACTGCTTCGCTCCACAGAGTTCCTAAAATCATACATCACTTTCCCCATACCCAGCTCCATAGAATGCCCATCCACCCCCACGAGCATACCGAAAACCTCCTGGATTAGGTTTCCAGCCCAGCCAAGCATGTAAGAATGAGAGGCTACTGAAAAAGAAAAGGCTTTCATCCCTATCGGAGTATCATATGCCAGTTTGTTCCAAAGGTTGAAGCAATTGGACATGTTGAAGCCGATTCAGATAAAAATGTCAAACCCTCTGTCAATGAAGTTTGATGTTTCTCAAAGGTGTGCATATTGCTCAGATGCCCCGGGGCATGACACAGAGAAGTGCTGGAGTCTAAAGAAGGAAATTGAGAATCTTATTGATGCAGGTGACATTGTCATGCAAAATCTGGATGCAACAGACACCAGAAAAAGTACATCACTTATGCATAATGAGATGCACATGTTGGAATGTGAGAGTTCTTCGGGAGCCTCGGAGGCACGAGTGCTGCTAAGCTTTCAGCGCTATTAGAGGTTGATCTTCAGAAAGAGCTGGCGAAAGGAACCCAAAAGCAAACTATTAAGAACAATGTGATGAAGGCTTGTCAAGTACCTAGTGTTATTGATGTGGAACCCAGTGGATAATATGTCTTGATGGGTAATTGGAGAGACGCTCCATTTCTTGGTCATCTAGAGAGGAGTTTGGTGGTTTATTTTATTGTCATTTCTGTTGTCCGGGTTATTTAGGGTTGTAATCCGGATATTGTCTTGTGATTCGAACCCTTCTATCATTTTATTTTTCCTAGTTTTGTTTAGTGTCGTCTAGGTTCGTTCCAGGGTTTTAACCCCAGTCTTTTTACTTGTTTTGTTGTCCAAGCTCTTTCACCATCTGTCTAATGCAATTTTCTACTTCCCATTATCTCTAGTCATTTGGTTTAGTTTTCTTTTCTTTTTCCAATTCTTTCTCTGTTGGCTTTAATGACATGACATGCATGCATAACCCCAGGCTTGGTCTTAAAAGATTACTCATAACACTTGCGGGAAATAAGAAAAGATTAGGACCCTTTGAGATCTTTTGAAGCCCGAAACACGAGCAGATAAAACATGAAGAAATCCTAAAAGCAAGTTTACCAAACTAGCAGGGACTATTTGATGTAGTCGGAGTGTTGTCCAATGGTGCATTATATTTGACAGACGAGAAAAGAAATTGTGTCGAAATGGCTATGACTTTTGATGCAGTCAAGAGATACATCTATGATTGCTTTGTCTGATTGTACTTGCTTGTCTTGGCATATTTTGAAGATTGGAATGACAAAGACATTTTGTTCTGCTACCCAAATACTTTATCCTTTGCTAACCCTTTTGAGCTTTAATTATTTTCTTTCATACCCCTCTTTCCGAATCAGTAACAAAAGTTAGAAATGCAAGTGTGAGAAGGCAGTAAAAGGAAAGGACAGGGAAGAATGAAAAGAATGAAAAAATATAATAATAATAAAAAAGAAGGAAAAAAAGAAAAAAAAAGAAGAAAAAAAGGAAAGGAAAAACAAGAAAAGAAAAGAGAAAAAGAAAAGGAAAAAGAAAGAAAGAAAAAGAAAACAAAAGAAAAGAAAAAAAGAGAAAAGGGGAAAACAGACAAACAACAACAAAAACAAGGAATCGGTATGAACTACGTTTGACCTTATTCCTTTTAAGGATACGTAGGCAGCCTCACAGTTCGGTCTCATCAAAATAAAAATCCAAAGTCTCCAAGCAAGAAACTGGGCAGAAATGAGGTTGTTGTAAAATCTGATTCCGAAAGTTGTATTTTTAAACCCATTTGAACTGTTTCGAACCTTTGATACTCTCTCTTTCTAACCCTATCCAAAATCCCACGTTACTGTCCAAAGAAAGACCTTCTAATCAGGCTTCAAGAGATGCCAAGTTGAGCAAGTAAAGGTGATTCATGTCAAAGGGCGACACTCCGTTCCAAGCGGGAAAGATAATAAAAATGAGAGAGTCTGATTGGTGAAATCTCACAGGCATCGTAAGGCGGCGAGAGCTGAGAGAAATAATAAAAATAAAATTAGAGAGTCTTATTGGTGAAAACTTTCATGGGCACCTTGAGGCAACTGTAAGTTGAGAGAAAAGAACAAAATGAGAGAGGCTTGATGGTGAAAACCCTTTTGGACATCACAAGTCAAATAAGGATTGTGAATCAGATTGGATAATCGGAGCATTGAAGCCCAGCTTAACGATCTGGGGGGTATAACAAGAGTTGAACATCATATTTTCTTAACAGAATAGCCTGCAGGTACATGCCATGGTCATTAGAGTTGGTATCCGCATTTTATAGGTTTTCTACTTTTAGTTTTTTTAGGAATCATCCCCTTTTATTGTCCTCTACTATGTTCCTTTCGTCTTGTTTATTCCCTCTTTTTTGAATCTGTTGGGTCAAAACAAGTGGGAAATGACTTCAAAATCGGCCACCATCTTTCCAATTGCACAAAACAGGATCTGTTTGTCACATCAAAGCAACATAAGTTAGGAAAGAACAACATACACACTGAGTTGGTAACAATCAACATGCTTTGGATTCGTTTGAAATACAAAGGCTTGGTATATATCAGATCATAGACAATGCAACAGAATGAGGGCTAGGGTGAACAGATCAAAAGTGTTCCAAGAAGAAATCGAAGTTATCATGGCTAGCGATGGAGCAGGAGACCTCAAGGTCAGAGCCAGTGATTTGGGTCAGGAAAGAACACCATATACAATGTGGTTGGTAAATATGATTTGGGGATCAAGTGAAACACAAGGGTTTGGCTGATGTCTGTTCAGGAACAATGCAACAGACGAAAGGTATTGGGTTCGAATGAGAAGAGTTATTTTTTGGGTTAAGGTTTACAAAGAAAGCAGTTAGTCAAGGGGCAAACAGGGTCTTCAAATAAAAATCAATCATCATGACAAGTGAAGGAGCAACAAACCTCAAGGTCAAGGCTAGTTGTTTAAGTCAATAAAAATAGCATACGCACGAAGTGTGGGGCGATGGAGGAGATTTGGGGGCTCACGTGAAACACAAAGGATGGGAAGATGTCAGTTCATAAGCAATACAATGAATAGAGAATATGGAGAATTAGTATTTTCTACGATAAGGGTGACAAAGAAATTGGTTAGCCAATAAGCAAGCAATGTCTTTCAAGGTGAAATCAAAGTTATCATGGCAAGTGAAGGAGCACAACACAAAGATGGGAAATGCCACAAAGGTTAGCCAAGCATAGTAAACTGACTCAGCAATCTTAGGAAAGATGTAAGAGTTCTGGCAAAGGGTCAGAAATGCAACACAAAGATGGGAAGCGGAGTAAAGCCGCAAGGCTCAAGGGACGATCGAGCATAACGCACTGACCGGGCAATCTCAGAAGGGATTCAAGGATTATGGCGAAAGATTCAAAAGCGCAACACGAAGTAGGAAAGGCCACAAGGATTAACCAAGCATAATACGTTGACTCAGCAACCTCAGGAAAGGATGTAAGGGTTCTAGCAAGAGGGCCGAAAGTGCAACACAAGGATGGGGAGTAGAGTAAAGCCACAAGGGTCAGAGGGTCAGCCAAGCATAATACATTGACTTGGTAATCTCGGGAAAGGTGCAAGAATTTTGGCAAAGGGCTAGGAATGTAACACAGTAATGGGCGAGCAAAGTAAAGCAATAATGGTGGGGGGGGGGGGGTCAACCAACCAACTTAGGCAACTCATCATCAACATGGAAATTGGAATACAATGAAACACGACAGTGAGGAGGCCGCTTCTAAGAGAATGCCGCAAGCTAACCACCACTTTTCAAGCTGATAAGTTTTCTTTGATTGACACATGGGTAGGAAAATTCTAGAAGATCCTAAGGGAGGCCATCCACAGGGGAAGGCAGGCATATGGCAGGTATGACCAAAATATCAGGGCACATAGTCCGTCATAAATGTTCTCCCTAGCAAGAGTATATTGGGACAAACTTTAATTAGCAAACCCCAACAGAAACAACTGAGAGTTAAAAGGGCTACGAAAGTTAAAATGGGACTCAGTTTAAAACTCAGACATGCGCCGGTAACATGGGCAGACACAACACCTCCCCCAGTAAGAGTCGCAGAAACCCTCCTGGACAGTAATCACTAGCATAATAAACCAGAAATTAGAATTGACATTTAAGTTGGAACCCCCAGGACCCTCCTGGAAAATGGGACTCATTTTAAGGTTAGGGGTAATCATTGATAAAAAATGGCATAAAATGACTTGCATGTAGAAATAGGATTAAGTTAAGAGTTGTCAGGACCCTCCTGAAAAATGGGACTTAACCTAGAACACAAACAGTCGGGTGCATGGTCAGCCAAAATACTTCCCCAACAAGAGTCATCACGATCCACCTGGATAATGGGATTTAATCGTAGAAGTTATTAGGAACCTTATGGATAATGGAACATAGCTCTAAATACTAACCCACATAAGACACAGTTGGTCATCTAATTAAGAGTTGTCAGGACCCGCCTGGATAATGAGAAGTAGTTTTAATCACCAGTCACTAGCAGATCCCCAACATATATAACTCATAACAAGACATAGTGGAAAATAATACCTTTTGAGAAACATAACATAGTCCTAAAGTTGTCATCAGTTAAGAATTGTCAGGACCCTCCTGGATAATGAGACTTAGCTTATATTTAGAGGTATATACTCACAGATCCGCCCAGCACCAAACTGGGGCAAAAAGAATTTCTTGTGTTTTGTTTGTTTTGTTGTGATCAAGTACACATGCAGCAGTCTCAGGAAATATTTTTCAAAGGTTCAAGTTTGGTAATCAGGCGCCCACCTGTTAGAATAAGGGAATACTTTTCAAGATTCAAGATCTGGTAATCAGGCGCCCACCTGTTAGAACAAGAGAATACTTTTCAAGATTCAAGTTTGGTAATCAGGCACCCACCTGTAGAACAAGGGAATACTTTTCAAGATTCAGATCTGGTAATCAAGCGCCCACCTGTAGAATAAGAGAATACTTTTCAAGATTCAAGATCTGATAATCAGGCGCCCACCTGTAGAACAAGGGAATACTTTTCAAGATTCAAGATCTGGTAATCAGGCGCCCACCTGTTAGAACAAGGGAATACTTTTCCAATTTCAAGTCTTGGTAATCAGGCGCCCACCTGGAGAACAAGGGAATATTTTTATAAATTGCAAGTTTTTGTAGGCACCTGGAGAACAAGGGAATATTTTTCATAATTTCAAGTTTGGTAGGGAATATCTTTCAAATTTCAAAGTTTTGGCAATCAGGTGTCCACCTAGAGAACAAGGGAATACAATTCAAGTTTTTGGCAATCAGGCGCCAAACTGGAGAACAAGGGATACAATTCAAGTTTGTTGGCAATCAGGCGCCTACCTGGAGAACAAGGGAATACATATCATGTGTTTGGCAATCAGGCGCCCACCTGGAGAGAACAAGGGAATATAGTTCAAATTTTTGGCAACCAAGTGCCAACCTGGAGAAAAAGGGAATACAGTTCAAGTCTTGGCAATCAGGCGCCTACCTAGAGAACAAGGGAATATAGTTCAAATTTTTGGCAATCAGGCGCCCAATGGGAGAACAAGGGAATATGGTTCAAGTCCTAGAAATCAGGCGCCCACTTTGAAAACAAGGGAATACAGTTCAAGTCCTGGTAATTAGGGGGCCACTTGGAAAATAAGGGAAAACAATTCAAGTCTTGAAAATCAGGCGCCCACCTGGAGGACAAAGGAACACAGTTCAAGTTTTTGAAAATAAGGTGCCCATGTGGAGAACAAAGGAATACAATTAAAGTTTTTGGCAATCAGGCGCCCACTTGGAGAACAAGGGAATACAATTTAATTTTTGGTAATCAGGCACCCACCTGGAGAACAAGGGAATACAATTCAACTTTTGGTGATCAGGTGCCCACCTGGAGAACATGGGGACAGTTCAAATTTTGGCAATTAGGCACTCACCTGGAGAGCAAGGCATACATTTCAAGTTTTGGTAATCAGGCACCCACCTAGAGAACAAGGGAATATAGTTCAAGTTTCTGGAAATCAGGCGTCCACCTGGAGAACGCGGGAATACAGTTCAAGTTTTTGGCAATCAGGCGCCCAACTGGAGAACAAGGGATACAATTCAAGTTTGTTGGCAATCAGGCGCCTACCTGGAGAACAAGGGAATACAATTCATGTGTTTGGCAATCAGGCGCCCACCTGGAGAGAACAAGGGAATATAGTTCAAATTTTTGGCAACCAAGTGCCAACCTGGAGAACAAGGGTATATAGTTCAAGTCTTGGCAATCAGGCGCCTACCTAGAGAACAAGGGAATATAGTTCAAATTTTTGGCAATCAGGCGCCCAATGGGAGAACAAGGGAATATGGTTCAAGTCCTAGAAATCAGGCGCCCACTTGGAGAACAAGGGAATACAGTTCAAGTTCTGGTAATCAGGGGGCCACTTGGAAAAGAAGGGAACACAGTTCAAGTCTTGAAAATCAGGCGCCCACCTGGAGGACAAAGGAACACAGTTCAAGTTTTTGAAAATAAGGTGCCCATGTGGAGAACAAAGGATTACAATTAAAGTTTTTGGCAATCAGGCGCCCACTTGGAGAACAAGGGAATACAATTCAATTTTTGGTAATCAGGCACCCACCTGGAGAACAAGGGAATACAATTCAACTTTTGGTGATCAGGTGCCCACCTGGAGAACAAGGGAATACAATTCAACTTTTGGTGATCAGGTGCCCACCTGGAGAACATGGGGACAGTTCAAATTTTGGCAATCAGGCGCTCACCTGGAGAGCAAGGCATACATTTCAAGTTTTGGTAATCAGGCACCCACCTAGAGAACAAGGGAATATAGTTCAAGTTTCTGGAAATCAGGCGCCCACCTGGAGAACGCGAGAATACAGTTCAAGTTTTTGGCAATCAGGCGCCCGCCTGGAAGAACAAGGGAATACAATTCAAATGTTGTTAATCAGGCGCCACCTGGAGAATAAGGGAATTCACTTCAGAATACAATTCAAGTCAGCAAGAAAACAAGCTCGTGGAAAGAATGCAAGTCAACAGTCCGAGGTGATCAATTGAAGTTAGTCACAATAAAGAAAAAAAAAGTAAGGCAAGAAGTTAATCTAAATGCAGAAGTTGATGGAAGATGTGAGCTTCTCAAGACATGTCCGAGGTCACAAGCACTGCATGCATGGTCTTAATCCGAAAAGTTTAAATAGGATGAACTAGCACCTGCAACTAGCAAGTGTCAAGGTTTAAATTTAAAGTCCACATGAAGAACTATTCAAGACTTAAGATCAAGCTTTAGAAGGCTTATAGATAGGAATCTTGTAACTCATAGTTGACATTCTTAGTTAGACTTTTTAATCTTTTTATTTGGATGTAATAACATGACCGCCAACTGGAACCTCGGCAAAACGGCACCTCGACTAGCTCTCCACCTCGGCATACTCTATCATCTCACTCATTCCTGAACTACACCGACCTGATTCCTTTATAGCCAAGGATATGTAGACAACCTCAGAAGCATGGTGCGTTCAATGTTTTTTCAAAATGCTTCCCACGGAGTATTAAAACGGGCAAAAATTGCTCGTATTTGCTCACTTATCTTTGCACGAAAACTCTTCGTATTTCCGCGCAAAGCGGGGCAGTTGTGAGCACGTAATTTTTTCCCTACATGAAAATAACTCCTAAAAATAGACCAAAATAATTTTAATTGATTTTTAGGTATTTTGTTTTATTTAGTTGCATTTCATGCATTTTTAATATTTTTAAAAATCATAGAAAAACCATAAAAGTATCACATTGTAATTTTATGCCACCTTAGGTTCAATTTGCAATTAAAAATTAATCACACTGAGTTAATTGTGTTTAAAAATCATAAAAAATGGTTAGTTTTGCACATTTAAGTTTTATCTTTGAATTTCGGTAGTTTTTCGTTTAATTTAGTTTTAATTAGTTGCAGCAAGTATTAGTTGTAGTAATTAGTTTAATTTGAAAATAATTTGACTAGGAATTAAATAAGGTGTTATTTTTAGTTTTTATTTTAAAAGAAATTGGGACAATTATGAAAATAAAGATGTGAATCATATTTTTGGGCTGATATCTACTTCTATTTTAAGCCCAATGCAATTTTTCTTTTTAAAACGCAACCCAAATTAGCCCTTACCCAACCCCAAACCGGGTCAACCCGATCCAACCCGATAACCAGACACATTTCTCCACCTAAAATCCTAATACACATTACAAACACACGCCTATACACGATACAATACACGCCCGGAAGAGGCGCAACTGTGCAGAGGACAAACAAAGGACGGACCCCCTGGTGTCGTCTTCTCTAATGGTTCTCCCATCTTCTCCGAATGACCCACCCCTCTCTTCAGTGTCTTCTCCTCCATTAACCTCCCAGCTCGCCGGAATCCAACAAACACACACACATACACCCTCGCCGGAAAACGAGTCACACAGCAACAAACATACACCCACGACGAGCTCTCACCTCTCTTCTGGACTGAAGCGAAACAAAATAGCAGGGGTTGGGAAATCGACAGTAAACACACCATTGGACCTTCCTCTTCCTACCAATTTTCAGTCGCACACACACATACAGAGAGTCAAAAATAACAGTTTCTGGTTTTGATTTTCATTCATGGATTTTGTGTGAAGCTTTGTTGGTGTAGCTTGGTTCAGCTGTGTTGCTCGAGGACGAGGTTCGTGGTTTCGCGTCCGATTTGCTGTCGTCTTTGTTCAGATTGTCTCCATTTAAGGTCCGTTCGTTATTTCGATTTCCGCTCTAAATGTTGATATCTGTTTAATACATTCAAACTGTGATGAGTAGAATATAATTCTGGTAATCGCGCGATTTTCGTGGATCTGGGCCAATTATTGGACCATACTGTTTTGTTAAATATTCTGTCACATGGTTGGAGCCCGTTGAAGCTACTTCACCATTTCTTTGTTGAAAGTGTGATGTTGTGCGTTTCAAATTTTTTGATATTCGATTTGAATTATCCGATTAAGTATACACATGGAGTTAATTGCCAACTATTTCATGGAAAGTTTGTTTGATGAAAGGTGTTTCATGTAGTATTTTTGTATTCTTTTCTTTTGTAATATTAAGTGGCGTCATTTTGAGTGTTAGTTAGCATTTGTTTCTAGTTTATTCATTGTGATGTGACTGTGAAAATGTTTAATTACGATTAAATCAGTTTGAGGCTTACCCGTATGTTACAATTACTCTCCATAACTCTTCGTGATAATATCAAATTTAGAAAACATTATAGTTATGGTTTTCAAAATAAATTGATGTGTGCCGCGTCGAATAAAAATTTCAAATGCACGGCCTTTTATTTAAATTAATCTTGTTTATCCTTAGATTCGAGACGTAAATTCCATGACCCTCACAAAGTTAATAATGCGTAGCTGCTCTAGGTGCGTGCTTAATAACTACTTTCCTAAATTCAGGTGCACATTTATGTGACCCAAATCCAAATCCCAACGAAGTTGAAATGTGTCAAGAACCATGGGTGCATTTATGTGACGTGACTCGAGACATGTTTTAACGACATTGCAATTCTCTCTAAAAGTTATAATAATAAAAATGGTTAAAAGATTTAAAATGCACAGAGGTTCATAATTGTTTAAAATCAGATAATTCAAGCCAAATATAACAGTTGAGCGACTGTGCTAGATACACAGATTCCGGGAATGCCTAACACCTTCTCCCGGGTTAATAGAATTCCTTACCTGGATTTCTTGTTCGTGGACTGTTAAACAGAGTCATTCTTTCCTTGATTCCGGATTCTAAACGGTGACTTGGGACACCATAAATCTGAAATCCCTTAAATAATTTAATCTCGTTTCCATTGTCCTTTAATTGGAAAAACTCCCTTATCTACACCTTTCGCCGGGTTGTCGTGGAAAAAAAGGAGGTGTGACAGATACAATACTGCAATAACCATATTTCATTGTATCCCAACATGATTCATCTTTCGGAAGTATTCAAATCCCGTGCAATTTATGAAATCCATTCTCTTTCAATCATTACCCAATAAAAGGCCTAAACGTTACTCTCTTATCATTTATCACAATTACGCCCTTATTCTACTACCAGTGCAACATTCCACCTCTTCTAAATACACCTAGTCTTTGATTCCTCTGAGTTCATTCAGGATGTAGCGATCTTTCAGTAAGTTATAAAAGCTATCAACTCTCTAGTTCTGATGGGTTTAATCCCGAGGACTCACCTATTCTTGTCACCTTCTCACTTGTTTTTTCTTAACCTTTGCCCTATCTACCTAAAACCTTGTTTCTCTTCAATACTTTACCTTATAACTTACACCTATCAATTTATACTACTCGCAACCTTCCTTAAAATTGCTAGCACCATAAATTTCCTTTTGTGTCTTCTCAGTTGTCCTTAAATTTAAGCAACTACGTTTCTTGGTCGTTCTATCACTTATTGCATGAATACTTGGCTTGTCTTATTGCCAACGAATACTGTAATTTCCTGTACCTCATATAATCTCAAACATCACCTTTGATTTTTTGTCTTCCCATTCACTAGCCACGATAGATGCCACTTTCTTATGGAGTGTGTACAATATTGTAGTGAAACTGTTGTTACAAGATCATTTACTCTTTAGCTCACTATTCTTAGGTGAAAACTTTCTCCCTTACTTCCTTAGCTAGTCTTTCGTTGCAGTTTTTAGGGAGACCTTCTGTGTCTTGTAAAGTTGCAAGCTTGTTATATCGTGCACCCGAAGGAAATTTTCGTTGTTCTTACTTGCCAATTATATTCCATAGTTACATAACTTCGTGTCCTTGTGCTCATAGTGTTACTTCTAGGCTCAAATTTTGATTGTCTCCTTAGTCGCACTCTCTCTTATTTTCATAAAACTTAAATGATACCTTTAACTGCCTCAAATCCTATTTAATTTTTTTTTTTATAATTGCGATCTCATATCTACGAGAGTGAATTCCCTATATTGTGGTTCACTACATTTATCTTGGATGATCTATCGATTTATCTTTGACCTCTTGTCTAGCCATAAGTGGGCTCTTCCTGAATCAACTATTAAAACTCGGAGTTCCATTCTCATATATATATTCTGCATAATTTCTCATGGGATATATCTTTGTCTTAACTTACCTCTAGCCACTAGTTCATGATGTATCAAGTGTCCATTCACACTTATTTATCAATAATATCCTAGCCGAAAACCTTTACTGCCTCTCCCAAGTGTTGGGCTTGCAAAATGTTCTGGAGTCGCAACATATTTGTAGGAATTGAATAAATGCAACATCATCCCTCTCTCCTTTTTACCATATTCCTCCTTTACCATTTCTATAATTACCTGAACTGCTTAACTCCGACTTAATACCATATCACACCATATTCCCCCCTTTAGGGGAGTACCAAGATTTAGTACTACGATAATCTACCTATAGATGTTTTACCTCTTCATCTTTGGTGTCTTTTCACATCATCAATGAATCTTAATTGCATGATAGTAACCTTATATACCAGGGATAACTAAATTGCTTATGCACAAAGGTGACCTAGTGTACCTAGCACACTTAGTCCCTTATGAGTAACTCTGCTCACAGTGCTTGCTCTAGGGAAGCATCTTGCTGAATGACCTTTAAAGGTTATTCTTTTGTTGTACATTCTATTATCGTCGGAACGAAATTTCTAAAATTCTAATCATGGTGACTATTATCAAATCATTCGATTCCTAATTCATGTTCAGTTTATCTTGTTCACCAGCCCATACTTTTTTCTATTACTCTGGGGTCTACCTTTTCCTTCTGGTAATCACGTCGGAGTCATAAACTCATTTCTCAAAATAGGGATGTGGCTTTATGGCTTATACACTTTATTTCATCATGGCATGTCACCTTTTGTCTTTCCCTTCACTTGACTGTAGACTCTGTCATCCTTTCATACCATTTATCACACCTTACTCATAATATTTCATTAACTCTCTTCATATTCTCCGGCTAATAGTTTTATCTATTTCTTTATTCTGGAAACTTCAACAAAACATTCTTTAACTTTTATCTCCTCTTGCTTCATCTTACTAGCTCTTCGGGATGCCTAAAACTCTCTCTCTCTCTCTCTTTCTCTCTTTCTCTCTCTCTCTCTCTCTAGGGGCGGGAGTCATACTAAGGTAAATATTTATCCCTTTTAGGATTTCGTTGCCTATCTTCTGGAATTTCTGAATATTCTAGTATTCATATATGATTGCACTACTCTAGAGTTCACAATCTGGGTGTCTCACAAGGAGATCTATTACCACATTTGCACTACCCTTCGGAAATATTAGCTAATGATAATAATCTAACCACAATTTTTTTGTTATTCTAACCCCAACTTGATCCTGATATTAAATCATTCTCTTATACTATATTTGTCAGTTCCCATAAGGAATAATTGAGATAGGTGTGATCAATTGTATATAACTCTGTTACTGTTGAAAGTAACTCAGAATGCTTTTATTTCTCTACTTGAATTGCAAATACTAATAATCTTCATTATCTAGATACCTCGTACTTCTTTTTTTAATGTTATTTCTTTCATTTATTGAAACATACATCCACCTCCTAATTCTCTTGTTTCTCTTTACCATATGGGTGGATAGATATTCATGCCTTGGGGCTCCTTATCAAGTAGCTCACACATCTTAGTACATATATGATCTGTCGAAGACCTAACATTTACGCATCATAAGCATGATACAAAATCAAGTTCCTCTGATAAACTCTTCCACATCGACATTCAATCTCTTACTAACTATCTTTCTGGATGTAGGCATCGTCGTATCACGAATAAAATAGATTTTAGGATGAGTTCTTACGACTGAGCTCTACCACATGATCTAACATAAGAAGAAATAGTGAAAGTCCTAAATGTTGTGTAGCCTCGTGTTTATAAGTGTGGTGCACAACACACCCATAAACAAGACTCTACTAGACGCGGCTTGTAGACTCCCTAGGACAGAACTGCTCTGATACCACTTTCGCCACGACCCAAACTGAAGGGCGACGACGGGCACCCGTGGCCTTACTCAACCGAGTACCAATCGTAAAATATCTTCCTTATCATACTTTCATGAGTAAATGAGCCAAAAAACCCATCATGACATAACAAGAATACAACTTAAAGAAATACTCAATATATGAGGACTCAACATGATATACAAACTTATACATATGACATACGAGCCTATTAGGCCGACATGACCATTTGTAATCTCAAAACGTAGGCCGACAAGGCCATACAAATATCCATACACCGGACATCTGTCTACAAGCTTCAAGATTACATAAAATCATTAAGGTCGGGACAGGGCATCGCCATACCAAACAATACATATCCAAAGCATACTGACTAAATAGGCAACTCCGAAGCAAGTGGAGTGTGCCAACACCTTCACGGAGCTGATAGCCTAATAGGAGGACTGTCAACCTATCAATTAGGACGTGCATACATGAAATGCAGTGTCCCCAGGAAAAAAGGGCGTCAGTATAAATAATGTACCGAGTATATAAGGCAGGAAAGCATAAATAAGAACAATAATGTAAAGAGATGCAGAGAAGATACAACCTATAATATTTGAGTGCCTCTGGGGGCTACTGGGATGAAATGAATAATACATATATATACATAAGCTTTTAAAAACATACGCCTATGTAGGCATCATCATCATCATTATCATATCGTATCCGACCTCAAATATGACTCGATAAAAACGTACCCAGCCATCAGAATGCTCGGTAGAATCGTACCCGCCACGTGGAGCCCAGTACACCCAACTAATCAGTAGTTACACAATAGGTGTTGTACCCTGTCGATTATAGTACTGCTCAGTAGAGTAAAATAGACACATATATGTAATGCATGCTTGACTCATGGAATCACGTTCTAACCCTTTCGGAGTGATATAAGGTCATTTCACCTTCGATTAACATTATGGACATCCCTATCATCAATATTAACCTTAATAGGATTTAAAGATCATACACACTTATTTACAATAACTTTATAAGGAAAGAACAACATGGAAAACCTTAGTTTTTAGGAGTAGATCCGTTATGAATTGGCGTACTATTCATGTTCATGGCACATTAGATCATGCCAAAAGAAAGAAGTAAGTGCCTTAATATACCTTAAACATGTTGAGTCCTTAATACCTTCCAAGAAACTTTTCAAATAAGTCAACCCAATCTATCATAGTATGAGGAAATTCAAAATCAATGCTGAGCAAAGGCTAAGTCTGTAACATAAGCTAGTAGCTCATTTACGTAAATTCGGGCAGCATCACCCCTGTAACAAGGGCCTCCGCCAATACCATATACCTACAAAAACAACCATAGAAATCCATCAACATATAAATATCAATAACAAGACACTATATAACAATAATAAGTCACAACTCTTCACGATGAGTGGCAAGCTCCGATTGGACACCGTATATCCCATCTCTTCCATTATAAACTTCTTACATTAACTTAATAACATCATTAACATGATAGTGAATTTTTTCATAAATGCTTCTACCCATATACCATATATTTATAACAAAGGAAACAATCCACAACTCCAACTATCTTCAATTAGAAAATTTATTCACTAGTTCATCTCTAGTCCAACCATTTAACTTATCAACATCAAGATAACCTTAAGCACCTGCAAGAACATAATAGACGACGAAATCGGCGAGCACTTGCGACTTTATTGCAGTTCGTGATTTACATGTTTTATCGTTATTGATCAATTCTATGGCCCATTTGGCCAATCTACCAGATTGTTCGGGTTTGTGTATGATGCTCCTAAGAGGAAAAGTTGTCACCGCATTTATGGGGTAACATTGAAAATATGGTCTAAGCTTTCATGAAGCTATGACTAATGCTAGAGTCTGCATCAATTAAGGTTTTGATTATATAGTAAATTGGAGATTGCGTACCTTTATTTTTACGGACTAGAAATGAGCTTGCCACAACTCGGAGACAGCTAGGAAGACTAGGAGACACTCGTCTGGATCCGCCTTGGCGAGTAATGGTGGTGAGGACAAGTATGCTTTCAATTTTCTTACGGTGTCGACACATTTTGAATTCCGCTAAAGTCCATTATCTTTCTTTAACACATTGAAAATTTTATGGCATCTATCTGATGACCGTGAGATGAACCTTGATAAAGCGGCTATTCGACCCGTCAATTTTTCTACCTTAATTTTGCTGGTCGATGTTTTCAGTATTTCTTTGATGGATTTAATCTGATTTGGATTGACCTTGATGCCTCTTTGTGATACTAGGAAGCCGAGGAATTTGCCCGAGGTTACGCCGAAGGCGCATTTTTTGGTATTTAGTTTCATGCTATGCTGCCTTAGTATGTCGAAGGCTTCCTTCAGATGATCGATGTGATCTTCTTTCCTTTCTGACTTGACCAGCATGTCAGCGATATAGACGTTTATTGTTTTACCGGATTTGTTTTGAACATCTTGGTGACTAACCTCTAGTATGTTGACCCTGCATTCTTAAGACTTAATGGTATGACTCTATAGTAGTATGTTACTTGGTGAGTGATAAAGTAGTTTTCTCTTGGTCCTCTTCTTCCATTAAGATCTAGTTGTAATCCGAGTAGGCATCTAAGAAGCTTAGCAACTCGTGTCCCGTTGTTGCCTCGATGATCTGGTCGATATGCGGTAATAGAAAGGAATCTTTCGGGCATGCCTTATTTAGGCGCACATCCCACTTCCCATTTTTCTTCTTCACCATGACCACTTTAGCGACCCACTAAGGATACTTGGACTCTCGGATGGAGCCACTGACGAGCAACTTATCAACTTCTTTGTTGACTGCCTCATTAAACTTTCTCCTGAATTTTAGCACATGTGGTAAAGGTGGTCAACATTTAGTTTGTGCATGGAGATATTTTTTGTGATGCCCGGCATATCTGAATGGGAGAAGGCAAACAAATCGACACTGCCAATTAAGACTTTATGGAACTTACATGGTTCTACGATATTATACCCGATAAAAGCCTTTTGTTTTGTTGTCGCTGTCATCCAGGTGGACAGGATCGAGGTCTTCTATGGTCCACTCATAGGCATCTACGATGTCGGGGTCTTTGATAGTGTCTATCTGTACATCGCATTTGGTCCCCAACATCGCTGATTGTTCTGCTTCCGTGCGCTTGCTCCTTCTAGTTATTGGGTATATGCTTAATCCTGGGCGATGCAATAACACTTTTGTGCCGCTGGGTTGTTTACCCCGGATGCTGAATATCCCTTATGAAGTGCGAAACCTGATTACTCTATAGAGACTTGACGAGACTACTTGCATGGCGTGTATCCATGGGTGCCCTATGATGGTGTTGTAGGTATTATCTTGGTCCATGACATGAAACGTCATTTCTAGGGTGACTCTTCCGTCTAGAATAGGCAATAGTATCTCTCTAGAAGTTCGTTCGACTACATTATTAAAACCCGTTAGTGTTATGCAACACGGTATTATTTTCTCATCGAATCTCATTTGCACAAGGACTCAATGATGGATAATACACATGCCACTTTCGTCATCCACCATTATTCTTTTTACGTCAGTATCTGCAATATGTAAAGTGATAACAAGAGCATCATAATGAGGGAAAGAAAAATCATCGTTATTTGATTTATTAAAGATGATACTGTCTTTGAGGTCATAATACCATTTATTGGTGATCGACCATTTGAGTTTGTGTATAGTAATGAACTTTACGTAGTATATTTTTATGTCATTACCTCCATCAATGATCATTTATATGGTACAACGAGGAAAGGCAATCTTAAGGGTCCAAAGGGTTGTTCGTGTTTGCGAGCAAAGTTAGTTCATCCTCGGTCGCTCAGTAGTTCTTTCATGTGTCCCTGGTTTAACCCGCAGGCCTATGCAATCATCAGTTTTATGACCCTTTTCCTGGTGGAATGCACAAAGAACATTCGACTTCCAGGTGCTCAGATCATATTATCTTTTGCGGACATTTTACCTTTAAGCCGAGCTTCTCTAGTGCATACACTATTTCTGAAGGAGAAACACAAAAAATTGTGAGCAGATAAGAGTGGAGGCATACCTCTTTCGTTTTGCTGTAGCGCCGTGTAGGAGGTGGGATGGATGTTCTGATGTAGGGCTGATGCCTTTCTCGACTGAGGTGGGGTAGCTAATCCCTTCAGCAATCATTACGACAATCTTTCCTTGCTTCAATTTGAACTGACGTCACCCGTTGGATCAGACCATTGAGGTCTTTCTCGTCTTCCCTAACCTCGGTGCTATAGGCGTTGTGGATTTCTTTCCAGGTAGTGGGAGGTAATTTCATGAGCCTGCTTAACAGCTTTCTGATCGCTCTTGACCTACTCCTTCTTAACGCTTTCCGAAAGGCTGCTACTGCCATCCCCTCTAACACATTTAGTAGGCTAATTCTCACTCTGTTTAATTGGGCTGGGAAGTCGCTAAGTCCTTCGTCGAGCATTTTCCTAACGACGAATATGTCAGTTACCCTAGCTTCCGCCTTTTTACCTCCTGCATGAGCGATGACAAACTTATCTTCCATTTCTTTGAATGTTGTTGTTGGCCGTGCTTGTAGTTGCGAGTACCACGTTAGGCCCCCCCCTATTAGGGTTTCCCTGAACTTTTTCAGCATCACCTATGGTACTTGTCCTATTGAAAGATCGTTGCCATTTACGGCTGTGACGTAATGGATGATATGATCTTCTAGGTCTATAACACAATCGTATATTTTCATGTATGAAAGTATTTTGGAGATTTTTAGAATGGCGTGGGGGGCTTCTTCTTCATTGTATGATTTCTCGATAAATCTTCCGATGTCCCATTTTGGTAACAACTTTAGGACGCCTGGTATTTTGTCGACCCTTTCTTGATGCTCATTCATCTGGTCACAGAACACCTTATTCTCATTTTTCATTTCCTCCATTTTCTTTAGGATTAATGCAAGTGCGTCATTACCTCTATCAACAATAATATGATTGTTACCTGTATGGGGAAAGGAGGGGGTATCTAGTTTGCCGGCAATTATTACGACATCTGTATATGTGTAATGTCTCTATTCTCCCATTGAGCGGGTTTATCAAGTATGTTGTTCAGAGTGTTTGTCCGTCACTCTTCCAATAGTCTTTTTACGCCTGTGGTGCCTCTCATGTTATAGATGTGGAGGCTTCCTTCTTGCATGAAGCAATTACGCTTTCATGCGGGGGAGGTGAAGTGTCTCTCCTAGGTATAGTGTTTGGTATCACGTTTTTATTATCATCCCTTCCATCTTCGTTGATAGTGTTCAGGATATTGGTTGTGACACATGCTATTGCTTTTAACATTGTATCTCCGTTTCCTTCCATTGTTAGTTTATGCAAAGTTAGGAAAGAGGTGACTATCCCTTTTTATGATCTAGATAAAACTAAATCTTGACTAAAGAAATTCCTACAGACGATGCCAAATGACCAAAAGATATCGCAACTTTTTTGATTAAATCAATTAATAAAGATAAAGAGGTAAATCTTAGCCAAGCGTAATATAATCTAGATCAAGGATGAAAGAAATTAACAAGATGAATGATGCTTCCTAGTATGTTGAAATCAAATGAATGCTCATAAATACGCAATCAAGCTTAATAAATGCGATTGGCTTAGAAAATAAATAAGGATGAGATGATTGTAGGATCCTGAATCCTTCTTAATATCGAACAAAGATTTTAATTTCCAAATGTGCAATCAACGAACAAGGTTGCTTTTGTATTCACCTTCAGATGATTTTTTTACAAAGTGTTCTTTTATCTTTTTTGTCCGGACCCCCCATTTTCTTCACCGACTGTCCTTATTTATAATGGACAATACTCCCCTAAAACCCTAAAAAAGTACAACATAAAAAATATTCGAAAAGCATATACGTACTGTCTCCTACTAAGCTTACACCATCGTAGATGTCGTTCATTAACTAACTGCCCTTGGTCACTGCCTTTTACAACGACAACCATCGGACGCCGCACCATGATAATCTCGTTCTTCGTCGTACTCAGTATTGGTCGTGATCGTTAAATTTGGACCTATACAACTTAGAAGATATAAACGCTTTTAGAAAAAAATTAAGCAAATGACAAATCTTCAATTAATGTAACTAAAATTGCCATATATATTTCTTAGTTTAATGTAATTCAAATTATGATAAAAAGAAGTTTTAATGACACAATTAGAGGTGCTTAATGAAATGCAATATAATTACACCAAAGTTTACAAAAAAATAATTCACTTTTACTTGGTACATTTTATTTTTCACGCTTCTTAAGAAATAATAAGTAAAGTGCATAATTTATCATGATGTGATTTTAATTGATACATATTTTATTAGATTTTACAAAATAATTTGAAATGAGTAATAGTGTGGGTATAGCAGAAATTATTCTTTATCTTTTCTTGATATGCATAAAGTAACAAATAAAAGTAAAAATAAATTTTTTTAGTATATACGCCAAGTAAAAGTAAATGAATAGAGTAAAATATAACCAAGGTACAATTTTAAAAAAGAAACTTGGTATTATTTGATATTTATGAGAATACAACTTTAATTTCGTTGAAATTCATTATTTCCAACAAAAAGTTACTAAAAAATAGTATTAACTATACACGTGAAAGATAGGGAACTAAATGGAACCGGACATTATTGGTGAAGACGAGTTGTCGGCGGTGGTCCGATAAATCGCCGCACGATATGGATCCGTTATAGACGTTGACGGCGGGTCTTTTTGTTTCCTCAGGGTAATGCATATGTGGTGGGGCCAAAATTGATCGACTCGCCGCCCCATTCGGCGGGCCAATTAAAGACAAGACACGTCTATGTACGCGTGTTTTCATTAAACTTTTGGATACTATAACTTACCCAAAAGCCGGCATGTCCGCCCAAGGTTATGTACAAAACCAGCAGGTTTTTTTATTTACATGACTATAGCAATTTATTCCTTCTTAGGGTCCCAGACCCTCACGCTTCACATTCGCGCGTGGTTTCACGTAGAATTTTACTACCTTGTTTACGGTGATTGGTAGCACAGCTCCATTTAGGAGTGATTTCCTGTTTGGTTGGTTTGCATCTCTGACAATTTAATAAAGTTTGACCGGAGGTTTTACTGCATTTATTTTCGGATTTTAGGAAACCCCATTTATTTTGTGTATCTATGTTAGGTGGGGGGAGGATTACATAAAATTTCAAGGGGTTGTTTGGCAAGGAACAAATTATTATAGTAACAGAATTATAATGTAAACATTAAATACTTATTTTTCTTTCTTATTTGACTATATTTTTCATTTTTTCGTGTATGCTATTTCTGTTTGGAGTTATTTTAATTTTTAGTGTAGTTTTTGTTTTGCTTAGTTAATCCAGTGTTTAGTTTTTATTTTTCATTGTTTAGTTTAGTTAATTTGATTGTTTCTCTCTTTATTTTCAATGTTCTTAGAATTAATGGCAATACCGTTGATTCATATTTTTGTGTATCACATGACATGAATTTTACATTAGTTTCAACTTATACTTGTTAGTTAATTGTTAATCTATTATTTTTAAACTTAGGGCACTAATGTTTTACTAAGTTCAAAGTTTAGTTTGATTAATTAGGCTGATTAGTTTAATCGTTAGGATTTTTGTTAGTTGTTTGGACATAGCTGAAAATTTCTAGCCTTTATAAGTAGTTAACCATGGTCATTTGACCAATCTTAAGGGGCTGAGGTAACTTTTAACCTAGGTTAGCGATTTTAGGTAGTTTCAAGGGTAATTGGGGTAATTTACCTAGAGAATCCTGCAGATAACTGAATTGAAACTCCCTGGAACACTCTAGATTAGGTTCTAACTTGGAATTCAGAAAATTAAGTGCAGTAACTTGGCCAACAAGGCATAAAATGGAGGATTAACTAAGTAAAACTAAAAAATAAAAGAGGTACTTAGAGCTAAAAATAAAAATCTAAAAAGAGCCTTAGTTTTGCTTATAAAAGGGCATGATTCTGCCTTCCTTCATAAGTTTGGAACATCTGAAAATTTGAATATTAAATTCAAAAGCCAAAAACTGAAAGTTGAGAGTAGAAAGTTCTTCTAGATCTTAAATTTTATAAAAAAAACCAAAAACAATATAGCAGAAAACTTCTACAAAACTGCTGTTACATTAAATCCGCCCAGTTTTTCATCTTCCAAACATTCGTAGATTCAAATATGGTTTAATTCTGTCTAGCTGGTCCCTAATCGTGGTATTTGCTTCTATGGTTTTGAAAGTATTCAGTTTACTGGGTTTTGGTTGAGTTCCTGGTTGGCTGTCGAGATTCAATTGTTGTTGATAATTCCCTGCTGAATACACCTGCTGATTTCTTTTGCTACTGCTGATTCCTTCTTTATTTATCATAATTCGATTCCAGGTACATTTCCTTGACTCAGGTGATCTGGAAATTAGAAACAATATGTATGACCCACCTTTGGAATCAAATGATGAGAAGTATTTGGTGTTTCACCTGAATTTTCCTATAGTCATTACTAGCTTTAATATTTAGTTGTAACATTCATTTGAACGAGTACCTAATGGTATTAACCAGGATTATTTGAATAATTAGGACTGTTTGGACTATTTTAGATTGCTTTGGATTGTTTTGAATTTCAGTATGACGAAGTGTAGTGTTTTAGTGATAGTATATTTATTAGTTAAGGTTGATTGTTTAAGTCTTTATGTTTTTAATTAGATAAGAGATATAATGTGAGCATGCATAATCATAATTCATATAGATACGTCTGTTAGTTTAGATGTTAGGTTTAAACCCGAGTTTCAGCATGTTGACTCAAAGAAATAATGAGAAAATCACATTTCAATAAAATAGGATCCCTGAATTTGATATTAAGAATTTTAGTTCTTGTCTTTAAAATTCGAGGTGTATATTCATCCTTTGGACATGTTTGAACGTTCAACTAGCAAAATAGGTTTCACCAAAACTATTTTTTAATGGCTGTAGCCTTGCAATTTATTGAATTCAATCTTTGGTCTATAATCAGCCTTACACGGTTTAGTCTAAATCTGCATTTAGCTTTGGATTTTGTTTCTGGGATCAAACTCAACTGTTGACTTAATAGGAGTTCAAGCCCCTTTGGATTAAGTCAAATGTGGCCTTAAATAAAAAACTAGTGGTCCAAATAATCTCAGTTATTCAGTTTGCTATTCAACTAGCCTCACTATACTGTAGATGGACTAAAGTCTAAAATTTTTGTGCTTATATTGGGTTCATGATTGAGTCCAAGCTGTGACGTAGTTGCACAAATAAAACTGAGATGGCCTGACATTTCTTGGTTAACTTTGAAACTAAAAAACGCTGAAGGCTCGAATTCATGTTAAGGTTGTGGGATTAATTTTGTAATATGGGTCTTAGGCCTCCCCGGTTAAGTAGCACACTTGAATTAAGAGGTTCTCCTTTGTTAATTAACAATATTAACCAGCTAAGGCCCTTTTAGAGATAATTTTTAAATAGAGAATTATAGTTCTTCTGGGGTGGCCTTTAAACTAAACGAGGTGTGCCGCGCCAAATAAAATTCATAAATAGCGTGGCCTTTTAATTATTTCTATAAAAATATTTAGAATTCAGGACGTGCCATTTAATGAATTTTCATGGGCTCCCGCAAAGTTAACAATGCGTTAGATGCTTTAGGCACGCCCTTTAATAATCTTACATTCCTAAATTCGGGTGTGCATTTCATGTGACCTAAATCCAAATCCCAAAATGTTGGATAAAATGTGACGAGGATCCGAGTGCATTTCATGTGACGTGAACCAAAAACATATTTTAAACGACGTTCAATTTCATAAAAATAATTAATTTAAAGCGGGCAAATAATTCTAAAAATTGCACTATAGGATGACATACATAAAAATCAGATTTTTAGCTAATTGTATGAGTTTAAGCGACCGTGCTAGAACCACGGGATGCGAGGGTGCCTATCATATTCCCTCGGGTCAACGGAATTCCTTACTCAAGAATTTCTGGTTCGCAGACTCCATTGGGGAAGTCGAAAATTTCCTCGATTTGGGATTCAAAACAAACCGGTGACTTGGGACATCAAAAGCCAAAGCCTATCCCAAGTGGCTACTTTAAATAAATAAATAATCCCATTTTATATAATGTCACTTTAAATGGAAAAACTCCCTTACACATTTATTTTTCGGGGTGGTGTGTAAAAAAGGAGGTGTGACAACCGGGCTCGTCTACCGTATAGTAGATCGAGCTCGGAACATGAGGGATTAAAGATGGACCCTCGATCCCGCGGGCCAGAACTCGAGATCAAAATGTCCGTCCACAAGAGCAATGGGTCTGGGACCTCGGATTCGATCAGACGCCAAACGAGCTCGAGGAAATATTATCAATGGAAGAACAAAATAATAGAAGGCTGAAATACTCGCGATCATCTGGATATTATGGTGGGAATCTCGGCGCATATCAATAAGGAATCAGTAAATCATAAAATAAGGAGATCTTTACCTTTAATAGAGTTGTACCTAATATAGGATTTTCCTACTATATAAAACGGGTCTAATTACTTGTAAAAGAGTAACATGCTTTCCAAAGCAATATATTATTAATTTCTTTCTTTAAGCTCTTGTTCTTCTATGTCTTGATATTGATTAAATTATATCCAATTCAAATGTAACTAACTATCCAAAACTGTAACTGTTTAAGTTGTGCAATTTAAATTTACTTTATTATGTTTCATTTCAATTGCAATTCTACTTTACACTTTATATCAATTTAATTTAAATATTCTTAAAATTACTTACAAATTCAATTATTGTCACATTTTGAGGGTAAACAACCCCTAAGGTTATAAAGACTTCCAAAGATTATGCCTATTGCCTTCTTTTAATTAAAGATAAAAGGTAACAAGTACCGAACTACTACAATTTTAATGGCAGACTGTTAACTATTCTTATTGTCCCAAGAATATTTCGGCACCATTGCTGCTGTTAATTTTGTTTCACCTCTAAAAGCTTCATTTTAAAGAAACGAAATTAATTATGCGAAAGTCCTTTTAAGTAAGGGCGTGCAAAATTTGCTCTATATATACATATATACATATATATATATATATATATACACACACACATATATATATATATATATATGTGTGTGTATATATATATATATATATATGTATATATGTACCAGTATGTTATTGGTGTAGTAATTTAAGAAATTGAATATCAAAAACACTAAACTGAAATAGTTAAAAACTATGCTAAACTGATCGATGAACACCCCTATCTTTAAGGGTTCGGTTAGTTGGGAAACAAGTTATCCCATAATTAATTATTTCGGAATTAGTTATTTCGAGATTGTTATCGGAAAATAGTCAAAACTATCCCTATTATTTACTAAATGGTTTACAGTTGTCCTCCGTCCACCTATTCGTCCAAAAAAACACACGACTTTAATTCTATTAATGAAATTACTCCCGCAACTGACGACATAACCTGTGGAACTTCTATTTAGCGAGGTAGCATATTTTTATCGTGCCACGTGGCATTCTGGGCCAGTCAACACGTATGGATTTAGTATCCGTCCCATAAACCGAACCTGCCCTAATTCTTTTTACAATCATGTAAAAAGAAACTTTCTGGCTTCTTGTTCCTCTTCTGTTTTACCTTCCATGACTCATATGGTCTACCCTTTTCCTCATTGGTATCTTTTCTTCTCCGCCACTTTCAAGATCCTCGCGAACAAATTGTAGTACAAAAGATGAGGGCATAAAGCACTTAAATTAGAAGTTTAATTTGATACTTGAAGATCTTTGAGTTATATAAGTAGACATATGGATTAATCAGCGTGATTTGTGTCTAGAAAAATCAATCAGATGCTGTTCTTCTGTCATATTTGAAATAATATATCTTTCTCTCTTTAAAATCTTTTTTCTATCTCTACAAATCTAAATGGTTAACCCATCGAAGGACTCCTCGAATTTTCTTTAACTAGAATCCAAATCTCTTATAAACTATGACTAAAGGTTTTATTTAGTTTCTTAATGATGAAATCCCACATCCCTGTTTTGACCCATTTCTCATGCAACTATTTGTTTATATTTATCAACATAAAAGTAAAATAAACAAAATAAAGAATTGAATTCTATGATTTTGTTTTCCCGAATTAATTTTTAGATTTGGGTTTTATCCAATTCAGCTGAACCCGAATTTGAATCCATCAAATAATGAAAATATTGAAACAATTGATGCTAATTTTTTTAGTTTTACTCATATTTGTTTTTGGATAAGAGTGTCACATGTCCCAGTAAAAAAGATGCCAACATATTAATTTGAAGGTCCAATTGAACCGCCGTTAAACGTAGGGGTATTTTAATTAATAAAACTAACATAGTATGTACTTTTGGACTAATAGATGGACAGAATATATATTTTTTGATTGATAAATGGATGGGGGCTATAAGTAAACCATTTATCAAATAATGATGGATCTAAAACTCGGGTTAGGATAGTGGGAGGTGACTGAGAGCCTTTTTCAGTGGTTGTGGAATTACACCAAGAATCTGCGCTCAGACCGTTCTTATTTTCCCTGGCGATGGACATACTGACACACCATTTTCAAAGGGAGGTGCCTTGGTGTATGGTGTATGCTGTTCGCTGATGATATAATTATTATTGATGAGACGCGCGGCGGCGTTTACTTGATACTGTAGGAATGAAGGCAGGTCCTGGAGTCTAATGGTTTCAAGTTAAGTAATACCAAGACGGATTATTTGGAGTGTAAGATTAGAGACGTTTTGGGGGAAGCATATGTGGAAGTGAGGCTTAACTCATAAGTTATCCTTTAGAAAGAGAGTTTCAAGTACCTAGGGTCTACTGTCCAAGGAGATGGAAAATAGACGAGGATGTCACGCACCGTATCGGGGTGGGATGGATGAAATGGAGATTAGCGTCTGGAGTCCTATGCGACAAGAATGTATCACCAAAACTTAAGGGTAAGTTCTACAGAGCGGTGGTTAGACCGACCATGTTGTATGGGGCTGAGTGTTGGCCAGTCAACATTTCACATATCTAGAAGACGAAAGTAGTAGAAATGAGGATGTTGAGATAGATGTGTGGGAACACTCGGATGGATAAGATTATGAATGAGGTTATTTGGAGAGGTTGAGTGTGGCTCCTGTGGATAACAAGATGCGTGAAACGAGCCTTAGGTGGTTCAGGCACATGCAGAGGAAGAGCCCAGATGCTCCATCCAGGAGATGTGAGTGTTTGGTTCTGGCAGTTAAGAGAAGAGGTAGAGAATGGCCTAAGAAATATTAGGGCGAGGTGATCAGGCAATGCATGGTGCATCTTCAAATTTCTAAAGACATGGCATTTGATAGGAAGGTGTGGAGGTCGAACATTGGGGTTGTAGGTTAGAGGATACTCGAGAATCTCTCCTTGCTGCACTAGCTAGTTTGATAGTGTTTTATCTAGGAATGCTAGCAATTTTTGTTGTGTTTGATAATTTTTATCTTATTATTTTATTACTCTAATAGCGATTTTTATTTTTTTTGTGTTTCATATTTTGGCCTTTCTATCTATTAGTTGTATTTTACGATGCTGATTCTATTTTTCTGGTTTCTGTTGTGGTTACAGATCTATTATTGTCCCTAGGCTGAGGGTCTCCCAAAAATAGCCTCTCTATCCCTTCGGAATAGGGGTCTATGTACATTCTACCCTCTTCAAACCCCACTAGTGGGATTCTACTGGATGGTTGTTATTGTTCTTGTATTCCACTTTTTCGTAGAAATAAAAATAACATTACAATCTCAAGATATCTAATTTCGGGATTAGTTACATTGCAATTCTATTTTGTAAGATAAATTCATCTCAAATTTAATTTCGCGATTAATTATCTCTTATCCCGCATGCCAAAAGAGCCCGTCACTACCCCAATCCTAACCCGTCGTGATAGAGCCTATCTTGGTACTAGGAAAGCCGACATTTTCAAAATACTTTGAATATTTAGCAGAAATAAGTTAAGGAATTTTTAAATAACTGGAATTTCCATTAAAAAGGGTAAAACCCAAACACAAATGCAAAAAATAACTCCCAAATCAAGGTGTCACTGAGCTCATGAGCATCTATCCAATCAGTCTAGAAAGAAATGCCTACAAGAGTCTGTATCAAAGTACAAATAAATAAAGATAAGGAAGGAGAAACAATGACTGCGAACACCAGGCTATTACCTCGTAAATCTCCGAAGATCAACCATGCACGATATTAACAACCACTATGTCTGGAAATACCTGGATCTGCACACGAAGTGTCGGAGTGTATCGTGAGTCAACTAACTCAGTAAGTAACAATAATAAATAAGGAACAGAAAGATAGTGACAAGCTACATAGTTATAGTTTTCAGTGATCTCAACAATAAAGTAAGCATGCTTTCAAATCCAGCAATTTAAGTCAAATTAGTTTATACATGCCAAGTTCAAGTAAAAACCGAATATAAAATCTCTCAGTATTTTTCAAAACAGTGACATATAGCAGCTATGTGCAACAACAAGGAAAGCAGATACAACCTCTCAGGAAAATAGTCACCCAGTCTTTCTCAATAGCTCATCACTCGGCTCTCAGCCCTCAATACTCACACTCAGTAGGTATCTGCATCACTGGGGGTGTAAAGACTTCGAAGGGACTCCTACAACTCAAGTGCTATGATCCGCACGGACAACTTAAGTGATGCACGTACAACTCACGTGCTATAATATCATATTAAGATTAGATCTTCACGAACAACTCACGTGCTGCAGTATCAATATCTCACCATCAGGCCCTCGGCCTTAACCAGTCATCAACCTCTCTAGTCTCACGGGCTCATAGTAATTATGGAAATCAGCCCAAGACATAAATGATGTAACATATAAACTAGGAATGATAGATAATGAGTTAAAATGTGCATGTAAAATTACGATTGAATACAAATATAAATTAGCAAGTAATTCAACATGTATTACGGCCTCCGTGGGTCCATACAGTACCAACATATAACCTAAATATGATTTCTAACCTGACTTACAGTCAAACTTCTATAACACACGGAGAGCATATAGCTAGAAACAAGTTATTTAACTTTACAGTCTCACGGAATGGACCAAGTCACAATTTTCAAGGTGCACGCAAACATGCCTATTTAGGTCAGAATCTAACCAAGGATATACATCACAAAGAGCCATTGTCAGAAGTAATTTGGACGAGTTCAACCAGTGATTAATAGAACTAACTGCTGAGCAGCTAATCACGGCCGAGGTTAAAGGCCAATGAACAACAATAACGACTAGTTTTGTAATAGGATCTTTAGGAGAATATTCATTGAATCTCTACACTTGAACTTTTAGGTTTAACTAGATGCATGTTCCATTGAATAGGAGATAAGGAGGCATGTATTATTGATTATGGTAAGAACTCCCTTGAAAAGCAAACTCTCTAGAAAAATAAAAACACCTTCTTTCTACAGAGATTCATTTTGTTAATTATTCTACACTCTTTTACATCAGATCCACGAAAGTCTCTAACATTCTCATAGTTATTTGTCATACATGATTGTTAGAAAAAAAAATCATCCATCTCATTCAATATTGGGTGAATCGTTCTCCTTGTTTACATTTAGTGCCATTTATTATTATTTAATGCTTGTTATTCACATCTTATCAGTGACTTTGAACATTTAATACTCATTGAATTAAATATGTTCCAACAACATCCTACATAATCCACGTAGGCAATTTTAGATCTAAAGTTATTATCTTTAATTAGGATTAACCCCTTATCTTTTAATTAATTAGTTTAACCAAAGGTTCATATTTTTTGGTCAAAAAATTTGGCACCGTCTGTGGGGATATTCGAGTTAAAGTTTTAGTTTCTTCCAGATATACAACTAACCAAAGAGAAAGAGAGATGCAAAACCCTACACTTTCTTGTGCACATAAATGTAACATGGCAGGTAACAGAGAAGAAAGGATGAAGACGGTAGTCGACCTCATCGTCAACCTCATGTGCACCATCAACGAGGTCTTTTAAATAGAGGGTGAGGATAGAACACCAAATTCCTCCCACAGGAAAAGTGACCTACCCCTTTTTCATGGTAGTATCACAACGTGCCATGGTAAAGGAGCCTCCACATCCATAATGGAAGAGGCGCCACCAGCAGTGAAGAAACTGATCGAAGCTTGGCTGACGAATGCATTAACCAACATTCTCGACAAACTCGTGGAGAGAGTGTAGGGACCTGTATTGCACCAATAACAGCCGAGCAACACTACCCTCTACCTCCCATAGAAAGTATCACTCAAAACGTTAATAATGTTGGTGATGACACCCTCACAACCATTTTTAAGACGATGGAAGAGATGAAAAATGAAAACAAAATGCTCCAAGACCAAATGAAAGAGCATTAGGAAAGGGCAGACAAAATATCGGGCACCCCAAAACTCTTACCAAAAAGAGACGGCAACCGATTTGTTGAGCAGCTATACAGTGATGAAGCTGCACCATATGCCATACCTAAGGCCTTCAAAATGCCACCGTACCTAATAATATACGATGGTACTTTAGACCATGAGAGTCATATGACTGACTATGTCATAGCAGTAAAAGGCAATGACCTCGCAAAAAGAGCAAGTATCCTCCATCTTATTGAAGAAGTTTGGCAAAACCCTCTCTGGGGGGCACATTAACTTGGTATTCAAAGCTGCCTGCGTGCTCCATTGAAACATTAGAATAGATGGCCGACAAATTGGTAACAACCCATGTTAGGGCCAAGAAGGTAGATGCGAGGATGAATGACATATTTGCTATCAAACAATTACCTGGAGAAAGACTGAGGGACTTCCTCGCTTTTTTCAACCATGTAAGGATGTCCATGCTGAATATACCGGAAGGAATGATTGTAGCAACTTTCCATAATGGGTTGAACCGAAGCGGTTTAAGGGCAACCAAAAAGCTGCTGGGTCGACTCATGAAATATTCCCCATTCCACTTGGGATGAAATACATAATGCCTACTACGCCAAGGTTCGAGCCGACGAAGATGACCTAAATGAATCAAACCAACGACTGACCTCAGTACAAGCCGAGTCGAGAAAGGATCGAAGAAATGAAAACAGAAGGTATCTAGCAGGCCTACGACCCAATCGAGAAAGACATCAACCATATATGTTGGCCGCTATCATGTCGCCTCCCCGACACTATGAAGGCCCATGTAGGTCAAGAATACAGACTCATCAAAACGAGAGAGCAATTCCTCCCTTACTATCTGCTCACATATTTGTATTTCACTCTTAGAAATGGTATACGCATTGGAGAAACTCGGCCCAAAAGTGAGTGTCCACAATAGATGAGTTCTGACCCGAACACCAGGAAGTCAAATTTCCTTTGTGAATTCCACCAGGAATGAGGTCATAAAACCGAGGACTGTATCAGTCTAAGATAATAGGTCGTGAACATGCTTTACCAAGGGCACTCGAAAGAGCTGTTAAGCGATCGAGGAAGGACCAACTTCGCTCTGGGACTTGAACAGCACCAGAGCCCACCAAAACCACCTTCTCTAACTCGAACCATTCAAATGATCATTGAATGGGGAGATGCCACATCAATCAATAACTTGAAATTCACTACCACCCACAAACTCAAATGGTTAATCACTCATGAACGGTACTCCAAATTCGAAGAAAGTATCATCTTCGGTAAGTCAGATACCCACAGTTTGGTATTTCCTTACTATGATGCTCTTTTGATCACTATATACATATTAGATACGAACGCGAGACGAATTATGGTGACGATGGGAGCGGTGCGTGCATTATCCACCCTCGAGTACTTGCATATATGAAACTCGAGGATAAGGTAGTGCCACGCTGCATCATACTAACCAATTTTAGCAATGCAGTTGAACTAACATCTGGAGAAATCACACTCCCCGTCTCGATTGGCGGCGTCCCTCTAGAAACCACGTTCCACATTATGGATCAAGACATGTCATACAATGCTATAATAGGTCGGCCTTGGATACATGGGATGAAGGCCATCCCCTCCAACTTTCATGAAGTAATCAATTTACCACTCTATGGAGAATATACAACAACCGAGGAGAACAACACACTTCTCAAGAATGCTATCGCATCGCCCATGATTGTACATACACCCAACAAATAAAGGTCAAAGCCAAATAAGCATAATAATCAACAGGGTCGAGGTCAAGCGGTGATAAAATAAAGGACTTAATCAAAGAAGCCAAAATCTTAGAAGCCACAAGATCAATCGTAAAAGATCTTGACCCCGTCCAACTTGACTACATCGGCCACAGGCTTCCGGAACCAGGTAATTTTGTCATTTCTTAACTAACGAGGGCGACTTGTTTTCCTTTTCCCATGTAGACATGACATATATCCCAAAGTAGATAGCAAAACACAAGATGAACATCGACATATTTTACCCATAGTAAGACAAATTAGGCAAAAGTTCAATTCTGCAATAAATGATACAGTCTGCGAGGAGGTTGAAAAGCTGCTGGAAAATGGCTCCATCAGGGAGTCAAAATACCTCCAATGGGTCACCAACATGGTCATAGTGAAAATGAAGAATGGAAAATAGCGAATGTGCGTGGAATTCACATATTTGAACAAAGCCTGCCAAAAGACTCATTTCCGCTACCCTATATCGACCAGCTCACTGACGCAACGATCAAGCACGAGCTTCTAAGCTGACTAGGTACATACTTGGGCTATAGCCAGATCGTTATGGAGGAGGAAGACCAGGAGAATACCACCTTCATCACACTAAGGAACGTATTGCTATAGAGTGATGCCTTTTGGATTGAAAAATGCCGGGGTGACGTATCAAAAGTTGGTGGAAAAGATGTTCAAAGACCAACTTGACAAAACCATCAAGGTCTACATAGACGATATGCTGGTCAAGTCCAAGAGGAAATAGGATCACATCGATCACCTGAAGGAAGCCTTCGACATACTCAGGCGATACAGAATGAAACTGAATCCTGAAAAGCTTGCATTCGACATCAACTCAGGGAAATTCCTGGTCGTCTTAGTATCACAACAAGGCATCGAGTCCAACCCAACCAAATCAAAGCTATAGAGGGATATCGGAGAACCTAACCAATACAAAACATGTTCAAAGGCCGACCGGCCATATATCCATCCTATTGAGATTCATCTCATGGTCATCTGAGAAATGCCACAAGTTCTTTGGCATAATCAAGAAAGATAACGGCCTTTAATGCACTTCCGAGTACATCGATTCCCTGAAGAAGCTAAAAGTCCTACCTATCATTGCCCCACTCCTATCTAAAGGAGAACCTGGAGAATGCCTCCTCGTCTACCTAGCCGTATCCGAATTGGTGGTGAGTGCAGTCCTAGTCTGAGAAAATAAAGGTGCACAATCTCCCATCTATTATATTAGCAGAGCCTTAGTCGATGCCTAGACGAGGTACCCCATCTCAAAAAATTGGCCCCCGCCTTAGTCGTAGCTTTACGAAAACTTAGACCCTACTTCCAGTGCCACCCCATCTCGATAGTTATGACTATCCCTTAAGAAGCATTTTTTATAAGCTCGAGCTACCAGGCTGATTGGCCAAATAGGCCATAGGATTAAGCGAACATGATATCACATATTAACCGAGAACGATGATAAAATCACATGTATTCCAACTTCATCGCCGACTTCATTGCAAAAATAATGCTTGAAGTCTAAAGAGAAGCTGCCAACACTACTTCTCTTTTATCTATGGATTTTTTATACTGATAACGCCTCTAATGTATCACGGCGTGGACTGGGACTCATACTCGAGGTCCCAATAGGTGCAATAATTCAAAAGACCATAAGGTGGCCTAACATAACTAACAATGAGGCTGAGTATGAGATCGTGATTGTAGGATTAAGGCTGGCAATCAAGTACGGAGAAGAGGCGAGTCATCCTACATTGCGACTCTCAACTCGTCGTCAACCAAGTCTCAAGGACTTTCCAAATCAAGGAGCAAAGGTTACAAAAATATCAGGCAAAGATCTACGAGCTTTAGCCCAAATTTGATGAATGACAACTCGATCAGATCCCTCAAGTGCAAATTATCTAAGCAGGCTGCCTCGCCAAATTAATGACAACAACTAAAAGCATAACCGGAGAAGGAAACGTAGTCACCCTCCTACAGACATCGATCGATCAAATTGAGGCAAGGACTATCAAATAACTTGGGACTGGAGCAACCATATTGTTACATACTTGCAGGAGGGTATGCTCCCAGATGATAAGAAAGAAGCCAAAAACTTCGAATGCAAGCTGCCAGGTACCACTTCATAGACAACTACCTATACAAAAAAGGACGTATGGAACCCCTCTAGCCAAATGTTAGGCCCAAATCAGATGCGACACGTTCTAGAAGAAGTCCATGAATGCAACTACAGAGCTCATTTCGGAAATTGGTCTCTGGTTAGAAGTCTCATACGGGCAAGCTATTAGTAGCCTATCATGAAATAAGAGGTCACTAAATTCGTGAGAAAATGCAAGCAATGCCAAAATATGCCCCTATGATCCACCAAGCAGGAAAGAACCTCCAATTGGTCACCTCACCATAGCCTTTCATCAAGTAGGGTATGGACATCGTCGGCCCCCTCCTAGCGGGGCGAGGTAACGTACGATTTCTTTTGGTTTTAACTCACTGTTTTTCTAGGTGGGTAGAAGTAGGAACATTCACCCAGATATGGGAGCAAGAAGTAATCGCCTTCATATGAAGAAAATTGTGTCTCGCTTCAGCCTCAAAGAAATTAGTTGAGACAATGGACCCCAATTCACCAGGAAAAAGATAATTGAGTTCTTCGAGAAATATCATATCAAAAGAATACTCTCCAATCCATACCTTCCCACGGGAAATGAGCAAGAAATGTTCTCTAATAAATCAATAGTGAAAAACATGAAGAAAAATCTCGAGAACGCCAAGGGACTATGGCCGGAACTGCTGTCAGAAGTGCTATGGGCATACTGCAGAAAGCCAAAACAAGCAGCAGAGAGACGCCCTACTCATTAGTCTATGGGACTGATGCAGTAATACTAGTCGAGGTCGCAGAGCCAAGTCTAAGACACTCCTATGAAAGCGGATTGAGGAATAATGAAAGCAGAATGCAAGACCTCGAAGAATGGAAAGATATAGCCAACATAAGGATGATCTCCCAAAAACAACAAGCAGAATGCTACTATAACAAAAATGTCAAGGTTAGAACACTCAATGTCGGGGACTACATACTCAAGGCACAAAACATAGGCAGGCAAATCTTTGCGAGAGGGAGAGGTGGGAATGAATTGGGATGAGCCATACAAAATTGCAGCAGCATCATACAAAGGGTCAAAATTACTTCCAAACAACTGGAACATCATCCATCTGAAGTACTTTAATTTCTAAAGAAAAATGCTGCACTCTTTTTCCCTCACTTAAGTTTTGTCCCAATTGGGTTTTCTCGAGAAGGTTTTTAATGAGGTGAGAAGGAGGATATTTCAAGCTAAAGTATGAATGGATGAGGACGTAAATTTATCAATTCATTGCCCAACCTCTCAATATTTCTCCAAGCCAACCAATAATGGGACTATATAGACTGGGACTGGAATGCCAGCCCGAAAAACATGTAAAACTCTCCAATTTATATAAGCAAAGCATACAAATACATGAAATTCGCCCATATTTTTTCCAAAACAATGTTGCATCAATTAATTAATGTGACATTCGACCTCATTCGAATTAACTCACATTCGACCTTGCTCGAATTAACCCCCATTAGACCTCGTTTGAATTAATTAAAGTGACATTCGACCTCGCTCAAATTAACTCACATTTGACCTTGTTCGAATTAATTAAAGTGACATTCGACCTTGCTTAAATTAACTTGTATTCAACCTCATTATAATTTATTAAAGTGACACTCAAGCTCGCTCGAATTAACACATATGCAACGTCGTTTGAATTAATCAATGTGACGTTTGACCTCATTCGAATTAAATCACATTAGACCTCATCCAAATTAATTAAAAAGTGACCTTCTACCTCGTTCGAATTAATCCATACTCAACCCTGTTCGAGTTAACATCTACCAACCTGGCCATACTAAATCCAAAGTTCTCATAATCAAGGCGACCAAACGATAAAAGCATACAGAACCAACAGAGAAGATTAAGAAAGCATTCCACATTCAAAAATATTTTTTATAAGGGGCTGAACAGACGCCCCAAAAAGGGAACACAAAAATTACAAAGGCATTGATATTTAGCAACACCATCTCCACCATCGCCCTCACAATCAGAGTGTACGTTCTCGTACCAGGCACCCTATTCAATCCTGCCCATATCCTCTTCAACATCATTGGGCCCCGACGTAGAAGGATCGTAACCACATGAGACCCTAGCTATATGCACCTTAGCATGAGCATCCTTGAAATCAACCTCAGGAACTCTACCCCCATCATCAAATTCTTGAATATGTATAGCTAGGCCTCGACATGGATCCACTTCTCATAAAAATTTCATAGAACATCAGGGTAAGCAGAAGTGTGAGAGGAGGACAGCTAAGCCAACAATTGCATCTTATCGGCCTCGAGAGCGGCAATTTGATCACCAAGGTTCGAGACCTCTTTCTCCATTCCCCAATCCGTTTATCAAGTCATGCCTCCCTGAGTATGGCTGTCTCCATATCATTCACCCGTTCAAATCGGAGGACACGAATTGCATCCTCCAATGCCGCCACCTTATCACTTTGTTATTCAAAGTATCACCCCTGGTCGAACATTTCTGAAGCTCAGCTCGCAGAGATGCCACTTGGATCTGAAGATCCACACACTCAAACTCAAGTCCCTTGCTCACTTCGAGCTTTTATTGTTTATCCCCGAGCGCCCCCTCAAGCTCGCTGCACTTATTAGTGACCTTCACAAGTTCATCATCTTTCTACTTTAGCTCATCTCTAATAGATTAACATTACCAAACTGTCTACAGATCTCTCGGTGCTTGTTGTGGTACTTGCAGTACTCTCTTTCCATCTTTTTAAAAGTAGCCCTACGGCTCTCCTCTCGGCGAGCACTCTCAATATCCAAGATAATCTTTTATTAAAAGAGAGAAAAAGAGATAAAGTCAGTTAAAAGAGAGAAAAAGATACAAGGTACATATATTAGGAAGATAAGAAAAACTCTCTCAAGGCGAGGACGACTATGCCGGAAAACAAGGCAGCATCACTGAACGTCTCTAGAGTCCAGCCCTATGCATTAGAATAGAGAGGACCCAAGGAGGGTACCATGTCCTCCGTGTTCACCAACAGATCACGATGGTATGAGAAGACCCTTCCAACCTCGCCTCCACCCGAGTGAATCTTTCATTAAACCTCCGCACCTCCTCGGGGTAACATTATAATCAGTTTCATAACTGTCCTTGACAATGCCCTTTTCTCTCTCCTCGACTGACGAAAGAACGTAGACCGGCTATGAGGACGATTGTTCATTCATTAGCAAGGCGTCCGCAGCCTCAGATGGCCTTCCAACTTCAACTGCGACCTCGGGCATAGGAGCATCTTCTATGATCCCGGTAGACATCAAAGTTGAAGCTGGTAGATCCACATTACCCTCCGACGCAGTAGCGGACAACTTATAGTCATCCCTTGTAGATTTCGCAGCTCTAACTACCCCATCGCAGACATCCATCCTACTCATCTTGAGCAGAATCAAGACCTCCTCACTTAGTACCGACTCATTTATCAAATGTAGAACGTCCAGGATTGGAGTCTCTATTGTTGGGGCCGCTGACAGTCGACTAGGTCCGCACAATAACGGAAGCTGAGAAGAAGTGGTCGCCTGAGCAGACTGATCCGCAGTTGTAGCATGTGAAGATCCCACCGTGACACTCGCTTGACGAAATATGGGAGTAGGAGCGGTCTTCCTTCTCGATACTCTTTGACCTAATGACAATAGCAAGATTAAATCAAACCCTATGGTACAAAAAAGGATGACCTAAATGCCGAAGCAAAAAAAAAAGCAAGCAACTCACCAGTCGTAGAGGGATTGGGTTGAAATTTCTTATGGAAAGCCGGCTATTAATGGATCCCCACCATATGGGGCAAGACCTGACTGACCCAGTCATGAATATCTGCAACCAATGGAGGGGGCTCTTTTTCCGCTAAACCAAAAATAGAATAGAAAATAGAACGATTATGCTACTATCAATATAAGTAAAATGAATATTTGGCAGAGCTACTTACGAGCATAGTTCCACGCTTCGAGAAATCCAATAGTATTTGTCACTACGTCCTCGGTCTTGACATAGAAAAAGTTAAACATAAGCGATAATTGGCCTTATAGTCCATCTTCACCACCAATTTCCTGCCTCCACGGTAACAAAGGTGTAACATCGTCCCCCTATGGAAACTATGTTGTGTAGAAATGCAATAGATGACAAATAAAGATCCCGTAGCTAGTCAACTCTATATACTTTGTCAACATGAGGATAAAACTGTATATGCAATGGGAAAACTGGGATGGGCTTAAGTAATAATAGTAGAATTCCTCTGCCAATGAGGGAAGGCGAAGAGAATAGCCCATAAGGAACGGATACATGTACAATGTGCAATATCTAGAGCGGTGAACCTGTAGTACATCACAACCGACTGGGATCAAGTCAATATGGGCCGGGATTGTAAACTTGGACCTAAATCCATCAAGGATAGCCACGCCCAATTTAGATTCTACGGGCTCAGGATCGTCCTTGGGCCGCTTCGAGAAGTCCGACCCAACCTTTTCTTTGCGAGGGATTATTTCATCTACTGCAGCGTAGCCCCATCGTCCTGAGGGGGGATGTTCACTGACAACGGAAATGGGTCAGAGGTCTCTCAAGGGTTGGAAGATGCACTAGCCATCTTTTATTGTGTATATGCGAAGGAATTAAAAACACAGAGGAGGTAAGAATGGAAAAAATTTCTGAAATCAGGAAAAACGAGGATGCAAGAAAACTGAGAAGAAGAAAGAAAGTTCTAGAGTTTCAAATGCTTGAAAATACAAAAGGTCAAATAGAGGGTTTCTATACCTATTTATAAGAAACCCAGGCACTTTAATCGAGAACATAAAGCATCGATGCACAAATATCGAAATGGCAGCGGCACGGGAAATGACATAACGCATAGGGAAAATGTGTAAGAATGACGCATGATGTTATTCTGAACCGATGTAACGGTAAGGATGGCACGCAAAGAAGAAACCCAGGCACTTTAATCGAGAACATAAAGCATCGATGCGCAAATATCGAAATGGCAGCGGCACGGGAAATGACATAACGCATAGGGAAAATGTGTAAGAATGACGCACGATGTCATTCTGAACCGATGTAACGGTAAGGATGGCTCACAAAGCACCACGTTATTACCTCACTTGAGTGTTACTACTCGACCTGCACACCTAAATCTCTCAACTACGACTAGCGAAGTCCGCCCATCGAGGCCGTCCGAAAGACGACCTTGATAAGGGGAGGGACTAATTGTATGGATCAAAATCTGACCAAGGATATTCTGTTGGACAATACGCTTTACGCTAGAGGGGGGGGGGTGAATAGCGTTTTAAAAATATTAAGCGTTTTAGTGCGGAATTTAAAAACTTTGCAGAAATTAAAACAAGTGCAGTAGAATAAACTTACACAATGATGTATCCTGGTTGGCCACAAACGTGGTTAGTCCAGTCCCCGAGAGACTCTCTCGAGATTTCCACTAAACTTGTCAAGCTTACGGGTGCTTAACAAACCGTTACAGCTGAGGACACAAGCCTCACCTAGGTGCTCGGGGATCACAATCCCAAAGACTTCAATTGCTCGGGGATACCAATCCCAAAGACTTCAATTGCTCGGGGATAACAATCCCAAAGACTTCAATTGCTCGGGGATAACAATCCCAAAGACTTCAACCGAGGAATCACAAGTTCCTCAACAAACGAGAATCGCAATTCTCTTACAAACACAAAACACACTCACTTTACAAAGCACTCCTTAATGAGTAGATATGAGTAGAAATAGTACGCTCAAGATCACAACAACTTAGCTCAATAGAATGGCTCTTCAAAAAGCTTTATGGATGAATGGAAAATGATGATCAATGTAAGAAAGCTTTTAGCAATGAAAATACTCAAAGTGTATATGTTGTTGTTGTGAAAACACTGAGTTGAAGCTGTATTTATAGGTGAAAAACTCAGTCTTACCGTTGTCTAATTGCCATTTAAGGATTGCTGAAATTACTCAGTGACAATCGATTGTCAAGACTAAACAATCGATTGTTTGCCTATCAGATTAAAAATTCAATCCCAGATTTTACGTTAACAATCGATTACTTCAAATCAATAATCGATTATTTATAACGTTAATAAATCCTTTCCAATTTTTGGCATAAAACATCGATTGTCCGGAAATCAACGATCGATTATTTTAACAACGTTCAGAAAATCTTTTCCAGATTTTAAGCAAAACATCGATTGTTAAATATCAACAATCGATTACCTGAAGGTAATTGAAAATATATGACAACGGTCAGCTTCAACAATCGATTATCAAATGGAATAATCGATTATTAATTAATTTCAAAACTCTCTGTCTCATATATAATCGATTATCAAAAGCCACAATCGATTATCATTTTATTTAAAATCACTGGGAGACATTTTTCTCATTCTAATCGATTACCATTAGTTCATAATCGATTTTTATGAGTTTTGAAAACTTTGCCTCAGTTAACAATCGATTATCATAAGTACACAATCGATTGTTATGCAGTTTGCAAAAACCTGATGTTAACTGACTTACTCACAATCGATTATCATTAATTCACAATCGATTGTCATGCAGTCTTGGCTTAGAGATACTCGATTATCATAAGTACATAATCGATTATCTTAGCCCAGATTTTTGAGGCATGCTTGGAAAACATTTTAACAAATGTAAATATGCATAGTTTAAAATCATTTGACACTTAATTTAAATATGCATGATTTTGGAAAAATAATTTTAGTAGAGAAGCCATGTTATGAGCCAAGTTGAGGAATCAAGATCACAATTAATATTGACTCAATTATAACATTTCTAAACTTTGTCTTGAGCTTCTTGTAATGCATCCATTTTGTGCTTGTCCTTGAGTACTGCTATATATCGCTTTTTGCTTTGTTTGACATTCATCAAAACCTACAAAAGAACACACGTTTAGTATATTGCATTTAAAACGTGTTTCCAACAATTTTCCCCTTTTTGATAATGGCAAACATAAGCGGGATATATGCAATAATTATTTTGATAATCCAAGACAAGTGTAAAGTATGCAATTTGATGTTCCCCCTCAATTCATGTTCCCCCTCACTTTAAGCATGAATGAAGTTGAGAGTGATATAGCATACTTCTTGATATCCCGTTTCTTCCCCCTTTTGCCATTAGCAAAAATATATACAAGGGAAGAATATGCAAAAAAAACATATGAAATAAACAAAAGTTTATTTATTGGAAAATAACATTACATGGGTGGAGCCAAACACAATAAAACGAACAACAACTAACCAACCAAGGAAAAACAAATCAAAAACAACAATTTCACATCATCAAAAACAACAATTTCATCATTCATCACCCCCATCCCCTTCATCATCATTGGGAGGCGCTTGATATGGCACCACCTGAGCATAGGCATAATGCACGTGATCAAAGTAACCAAGGACCTCACGGGTTAATTGAGTAATTTGGTCAGAGATCGTCCGGAGGGTAGGCTCCTGAGGAGGATGAGCACGACGGGCTTGTCGATTTTGAGGAGGAGCGGGAGCATGATCACCATCATGATGAAAGGAAGACTCCGAAATTTCCCAGATTTTGGTGCTCTTTTTGAGAGGACCATTAGCAATATTGACCCCGTAAGCTTCAAGAAATTTCATTATTAAGAGGGCATAGGGGAGAGGTATGTCATCTCTGGTGGCATTGAACATATGAGATTGAATAAGCTTGCACCAATTGATTTTAACACCGGTGATAATGGCATGAAGAAATTTGGCATCCTCTTGGGAAATGGTGGTGTGATTGAGTTTACGGGGTTTGAGAACATGAGTGATGAAATAGAGAATGAAACGATAATTCGGGTCCATACCCTTTATGGTGGGACGACGGGAAGAAGACTCATCATAGGCGACTCCGGCTTGGCGGAAGAGATTAGCTTCATCAATCATGTCCCCGGCATCATTTATGTACTGGTAGATGTCTTCACCATCATGCGGAATGCCGGCAATGAGGTGGAGGTTATCTTCAGAAATTAGAATGGAAATGCCGTTAACATTGGTAACGAGTTCACCCTCATCATCTTTGTGAAGGTTGGAGTAAAAAGCTTCAACCAAAGTAATGTTGTAGTAGGGGTGAGTAAGGAGTAGGAAATTGAAAAGTTGGCACTCTCTTAGCATATTCGCGGCTGGAATGAATGGTGCAACAAGAGCGTTTGTTGAAAAGCGAGGAGGGAGAATAAGGCGTTTCTCAAATTTGGTTAAGAAACGGGTGAGCTCTTCATCGGATTCAAAGAATAGAACCGATCCATCTTGATATGGATGGCGAGAAGAAGAAGCACCTTGTTTGGAACGAGCACGTTTGGAGTTGCGGCTTGACATTTTTGAAAAAGATGTGCTAGGATTTTTCAAAGATAACAAGATAATTTGATGCTTGGGAGGCTTGAGTGAGTATACAAGAGCATATGTGCAGCCTATATATAGAGAAGGAATGAATCTTACACTTATTTGAAAAGATTTGAAGAGATTTGAAGAGCTTTGAAGTCTGAAACGGTAAAAATAAATTCACTGACCGTTCAATAATCGATTGTTTGAATAGAATAATCGATTGTCATTAATGAAAATGATCTGACAGGAATCGATTGTAGAGCCAAAACGGTAACATAAGTTTAAAACAGATAATCGATTGTCAATATATAGTAATCGATTATTTCACTCACAAAGAGTTTGGATTTTGGCAAATAATCGATTGGCAGAACAAATAATCGATTGTTTGGAAGGGGGATGCTAAAATGATGAGACTTAATTCTATCAAGCAATGTAAACATTCAACAAGATTTCATGACAAAAAAAAAATGAATCAACAAATAATCGATTATTGATACTGATAATCGATTGTAAGCATAAATAATCGATTATGATCGATTTTTCTTGTATCAAGACAATTTATACTTTCCTCTTACCTTTTGGGGGATACCTGCAAAATAGAATTAAACATCTCCGACGCACAAGTCAGTAATCTATAAATGAAATAATAACTTTGAAACTAGTGTAGTCGGGTGAAAAACGTGAACTCTTAAGAATTTTGTCCTAGGATGTTCTTAAGAGGGTTTAGGGTACTTACCTTCCCTTCGACTTTGCCAATTACCTGATTTTGAACATCCTCCGTTCATTTTGGTCTTTTGGCTCATTCTTCAATTTAAGAAGCTTCTTCCACAATTTTGCCTTTGTCTTCCTTGTATTTTGTCTTTTAAATTTTTCGAAAATACTTCCGATTTTGAAAAAAATACCTAAATCGACTTTTCCGTCTCTTCCTCCTTCTTTGTGCTTTAATTGAAGGAATTTTGAATTCGTCTCCCGTCAAGTGTTTGGAGTATCCACTACACTTGATTCCTTCAAGCACCTGCAAAACAAATCAATGCTCTTTTGGTACCCATGCCATTTTGGGTCCTTGAGGGTTATGCATACTATAATGATATGTTTGAGTAGCATGTCTATGTCTAGTAAAGCATGCGGGAGCAATATGACCAATTCGTCTACAATAATGACATGTCACATTTGGATTATGCATGCGTCTAGGCTCATAGTAGCTAGAATAATGCACATTGTTTACTCTATTTTCATTTCTCCTAATTTGAGCACCATAATCATTTCTAGGTTGAACATTTCGGGATCTTCTAGCATGATCACTGTTGTGCCTAAAATATGCATCATGTCTATGGTGACGATTGCTATGCGGAAGGTCATGTCTAGGTCTCCTAATATTTTGTCTAGCATGCATGTTTGTTTTAGGAAAGGCATTTTTGTTATTAATCCTAGATTGAGCTCTAGGTGGTTGGGTTTTTGCATCAACCTCTTCTTCATTTATGAAGCCTATTCCATGCTTGGTTGATTTCAAGTTATCAAGCACCACATTCAAGTTTTTATGAGAGGAGTTGAATTTATCTAGTGTGCCTTTTAATCTACCTATTTCATTCTTAAGGTCTACACAAGAAGCACAATTTTTTGTAGAACTCTCGGGCTTGTCAGAACTTCTTTTCCCATAAAACTTGTTTTGTTCTAGTAGCTTCTCATTTTCCAAAACCAATTTTTCTAATTCTTTTTCTTTTAATGAAAACTGTTTTTGAAAATCTTGTTCTTTTAGAGAAGCACTTTCTCTTAAACTAGTGACGGTTTTTGTAACTTTGAGAAATTCAGCATACAATTCATCAAAGGCATTTCTCATGTCATCAAGAGTATAAAAATTTTGAGAAGAGATTTGACTTACCTCACTTTGATTTTCTTCCTGTGCCATGAGGCAGAGATTTGCCGCTTCTTCATTTTCTTCTTCACTGGATTCGTCTCCGGAATCTCCTCCCCAAGATATGTATGCTCGTTGCTTTTTGAAGGGTTTCTTCTCCTTTTTAAGATTTGGGCAGTTTGTTTTGATATGCCCTGTTTCACCACATTCATAACATTTAACTTGCTCACCTTGCTTTTTCCCTTTGTGGTCATATTCTTTTCGCATGAATTTTTGGAACTTTTTGATGATGAGTCCGAATTCGCTATCTCCATCCTCTTCAATTGGTGATTGACTTGTGCTCGCCTTTAGAGCAATCTTTTGCCTTCTTTGTTCATCAATAACAGGGTTAAGAATAGTGGATTCATAAGTCTTAAGATTACCTCTAAGAGCGTCTATGGTGACGTTCGTGATTCCAATTGACTCTTGAATCGCATCGGCCTTTGATCGCCATGCCGGTGTTAGACTCCTAAGGATTTTTCGAACTAGTTCTTTGTCTGTGAACGTCTTCTTGAGCGCGTGGAGATCATTCACTATTGATGAGAACCGCTCAAACATCTCGTCTACCTTTTCGCCTTCCTTTATATGGAACAATTCGTAAGCATGAGTTAAAAAGTCAATTTTAGCTTCTCTTACCTGGTCAGTCCCTTCGTAAGTGACCTCAAGCTTGTCCCACATTTCTTTCGCTGTTTTGCAGCAGGAGATTTTCCTGTAATCATTAGCATTAACAGCACAAAGTAATAAATTAATAGCTTTAAAATTATTTTGGACCATTCGATTATCCTCGGCGTTGAATTCCTCTTCTGATTTTGGCACCCATTCTCCTTCCACCTTTTTGACAGGAACCTCATTTCCTTTGGTGTACACCTTCCACAAGTAAGGGCTGTTTGATCTGACGAATATCTGCATCCTTTCTTTCCAATATGAATAATTAGTCCCGTTAAACAAAGGAGGTCTTGTGGGGCACTGTCCTTCATCAATACCTGCAAAAGAGCCTAGAGTAGAAGCCATGGAAAGATTCTCTCAAACGGTTAAGTCTTTCAGAGAGTATGGCTCTGATACCAATTGTTGGACAATACGCTTTACGCTAGAGGGGGGGGGGGTGAATAGCGTTTTAAAAATATTAAGCGTTTTAGTGCGGAATTTAAAAACTTTGCAGAAATTAAAACAAGTGCAGTAGAATAAACTTACACAATGATGTATCCTGGTTGGCCACAAACGTGGTTAGTCCAGTCCCCGAGAGACTCTCTCGAGATTTCCACTAAACTTGTCAAGCTTACGGGTGCTTAACAAACCGTTACAGCTGAGGACACAAGCCTCACCTAGGTGCTCGGGGATCACAATCCCAAAGACTTCAATTGCTCGGGGATACCAATCCCAAAGACTTCAATTGCTCGGGGATAACAATCCCAAAGACTTCAATTGCTCGGGGATAACAATCCCAAAGACTTCAACCGAGGAATCACAAGTTCCTCAACAAACGAGAATCGCAATTCTCTTACAAACACAAAACACACTCACTTTACAAAGCACTCCTTAATGAGTAGATATGAGTAGAAATAGTACGCTCAAGATCACAACAACTTAGCTCAATAGAATGGCTCTTCAAAAAGCTTTATGGATGAATGGAAAATGATGATCAATGTAAGAAAGCTTTTAGCAATGAAAATACTCAAAGTGTATATGTTGTTGTTGTGAAAACACTGAGTTGAAGCTGTATTTATAGGTGAAAAACTCAGTCTTACCGTTGTCTAATTGCCATTTAAGGATTGCTGAAATTACTCAGTGACAATCGATTGTCAAGACTAAACAATCGATTGTTTGCCTATCAGATTAAAAATTCAATCCCAGATTTTACGTTAACAATCGATTACTTCAAATCAATAATCGATTATTTATAACGTTAAGAAATCCTTTCCAATTTTTGGCATAAAACATCGATTGTCCGGAAATCAACGATCGATTATTTTAACAACGTTCAGAAAATCTTTTCCAGATTTTAAGCAAAACATCGATTGTTAAATATCAACAATCGATTACCTGAAGGTAATTGAAAATATATGACAACGGTCAGCTTCAACAATCGATTATCAAATGGAATAATCGATTATTAATTAATTTCAAAACTCTCTGTCTCATATATAATCGATTATCAAAAGCCACAATCGATTATCATTTTATTTAAAATCACTGGGAGACATTTTTCTCATTCTAATCGATTACCATTAGTTCATAATCGATTTTTATGAGTTTTGAAAACTTTGCCTCAGTTAACAATCGATTATCATAAGTACACAATCGATTGTTATGCAGTTTGCAAAAACCTGATGTTAACTGACTTACTCACAATCGATTATCATTAATTCACAATCGATTGTCATGCAGTCTTGGCTTAGAGATACTCGATTATCATAAGTACATAATCGATTATCTTAGCCCAGATTTTTGAGGCATGCTTGGAAAACATTTTAACAAATGTAAATATGCATAGTTTAAAATCATTTGACACTTAATTTAAATATGCATGATTTTGGAAAAATAATTTTAGTAGAGAAGCCATGTTATGAGCCAAGTTGAGGAATCAAGATCACAATTAATATTGACTCAATTATAACATTTCTAAACTTTGTCTTGAGCTTCTTGTAATGCATCCATTTTGTGCTTGTCCTTGAGTACTGCTATATATCGCTTTTTGCTTTGTTTGACATTCATCAAAACCTACAAAAGAACACACGTTTAGTATATTGCATTTGAAACGTGTTTCCAACATATTCAACATAAAAAGGCAATATCAGAAGTAATTTGGCCAAGGTCGACCAATGATTATTGGAACTTACCGTCGAGCAACTAATCACTGTCGAGTTTAAAGGCCAAAGAACAATAGTAACCGCTAGCTTTGTAATAGGATCTTTAGGAGAATATTTCATTAAATATTCTCTATACTTGTACTTTTAGGGTTGACTAGGTTCATGTTCCATATAAATAGAAAAGGATATAAGGAGAAAGGCATGTATTATTGATTCTGAAAAGAACTTTATTGAAAAGAAAGCTCTCTAGAAAAATACTGATGATTGAGTATAATTACGTATTATAGTTTCTTATTACACTCTAACTTACTGCACTTTAATTGAGTTTGAGCTTTATTCACTAGTACTTTGCACTAAATGTGTGTTTTATGTCTTGTAGGAGTGATTCTGATCTATATAGATGTTATGAAATGAGTTCAAGCTATTTTGAAGCTTTGAAGTCTGATTAAAAACCCAAGGATTAATTTGGGATTGTGTTCGGGGATCAACAAATGATAGTACACTTTAAGAACGAAACAAATAATCGAGCAGGCATACTGCACATCGTCCAATAAAATGCATATAAGTTTTTGTTCAGAAGTCTATTTGGTCTCCATAATATATCCTTGGAAAGCTATTTAAAAGGGATACAAGTTTCATGTTTTATATTTTTCACAATTTCCATAGCCGCGTCAGGCGCCGCGTAGCGTGCCACAACTGTGTAAATTGTTGGTGCCCTCAAATTGCATTCTCTCTGACGTTCCCCACAAGCATACCGCGTGGAGCGTCGTCCTATGCGGTGCGCTCTGTGTAATTATTTACAGATTTATTTTCTTATTTCTTGTAGGAAAAGGTTTTTTTTGTCTGGGCCCGACCCTACTTAGTATAAATACATGTAAAAATGTTATTTTTGCAACTTTGGATAAACTTTTGACCTAGGGAGAGCACAGAGCCTCCGTGGAGGCTGGGTTTCATCTTTTCTTATACCAAGCTTAGTAATTTTTATGTTTCTTTGTATGATTTATTATTTTGCTACCATGTATATGTAGATCTAAATTTCATGTTCTAGGGTTGTTGTTCTTTCATGACTATTGTTATTCGAATATTGGTTTTTCTTTCTTGATTTATCATATTGTTTATTCAATATTGCACTTAATTATTTGATTGCTTGATCACAAATTGAATACTATTTACGTTTAATAGTTGAATTTTAATGTGAGAATGCTAGATTGCACGTAGGATTGAGTAGATCATGTTCTTGAACCTGGGCATCGGGGAACAGAGTTGTGGTTAGGATAGACATAACCTAATTGCTTTGCTTGTTTGTTTTATAGGAATTATAAATGAATTCTTGTTGATTCTAATTCCATAGGCATATAGGTATTAGGTTATCTTGAATAGACAAGTAAGAACTCGATATAATTATAAGAGCTCTATTAACCTTGTCAACTAATAAACTAGATTAGTTAATTAGTCAAATCAATTGAAAAATACAGTAGGATTTTTACATAGCCCATAACCCGATATCGTTTTCATCACATTTGTTACAATCCATATTCACATACGAAAGTTCATGCCGTAACGCAGTCTACGTAAATCAATAAAGAGATTATATTTAAGATGATAAGAAGTTAATCCTATTAGTCTTAAAGGATACAAGAGTGTATAAGGGTGATTAACAAGCATTAGAAGTTAAGCGAATCAAAGATGTTGTAACCCATACTTTTAGGTAAACTTATAGGTGCTTAATATACTCATAAGGTCGTGTTTTTAAGTAATTTGAATCAAGTAATATCCGTATCATATGTCTTGAAATTAACAAAAGTCGATGAAAGTTCTCGCAACTTGGGTTCATAGTTTTACTTAAACTTTAGGTCAAATGTTACTAAGCTTTTCTCCCAATTTACTTAGAATTATGGGGTGATATAACACCACGTTGAAGATATATGAGTCTAGTCTCCAACACATTAAACATTTTTTTGATAATATCTCGGAGTAGAGAGATATTCGTATTTTTGGGAGACTACGCCAAGTAGCTCTCTATGGGGTCGACATAGGCAGTTCAAGACATATGGGTATATATATAAGATGCTTCAAACCCATTTTATCTCATTATGTTTCTGTTTATTCAGACCTTAGAACCCTAAAAATATTCTCTCAAGTTTCTCTCATGATCCAAGACCCAAACAAGGGGCAAACAACACAAATCAAGTCTAGAAATCCTGTGGCGCTAGTAAGTTTCTTGTTTTTTTTACTCATTTTTGTGTTGTTTCATATCGTGTGGGAGGTTTTTTTAAGTGGTTTATGTTCTTTCAATAATCCCTCAAGCTTTTAATATCAACTGTAGGTGATTTCAAGTCTTCTAAAGTGATTCTAGTGCCGAAGAACCCTAATTGATTGATAGCTTCACTTCCTTGTTCTTGTGGCAGACTTGGAGGGATATTTCATGGACAATTAAGGTAAAGTTGGAGTTTTCTTTCTATTTAAAGGTAGGGAACCTCTTACTCTACATGTATTTAAGATTATCCAAGTTGTGGCTAAGTCATTGAAGCTAGAACTTGTGAAATATATATTGAAAGTCTTGGTAGTAGTGTTGTTAGTCAGTGGACTGTTTTGAGAGGATCAATATGATTATTAATGATTTTGCTTTTGGTAGTTTGGTGATTTTTTTGACTTGTTCATATAAATAGGGTAGGTGTTGCATGATTCATCGTAAAATAGGTTGCGGTCTATACATAATAGTTAGGACTCTTAAACGGTAACGATAGTGTCATTTCTCTTATTGTAGACTAAGGAGTCATGACATTTGCATAGATTGAGGTTGGGCAGTATATACAAGGTATGTGAGGCTATCCCTTTCCTTATTTTTCACGACTCCGATTGTACATAATGTAATGAACGACCTTCTAAAGATACTATACTCTTAGAAGCTAATAGTAGTTACATTGTTTCCCTTCTTATAAAGCGATTGATGTTGATGTTGCTTCTCTTATTCTTATGTATCAATGTTTTTGGTACTTCATGATTCTTATAACATTCATGATGAAGAGTTAGTCCTTATAACGTGTATAGAGGATACTAACCTTACATCACTCTGAAAGGTTCAAAATTTATCTTAATGAGTCCAACAAGCATTGTATATATGTATCTATTTTAGACAGCTGGGTACGACACCTAATAACTCTATGTTGCTAGTCTTAATAACTCTACTGATCCGCTCTATAGATGGTTGGGTACGACACCTATTGTGAAACCACTAATTAGCTGGGTTTTACTGAGCTCCACGTGGTTGGGTGTGATTCTACCAAGCCTTATGATGGTCGGGTAGGTTTTTACCGAGCCTATTATGATCGAGATGATATGATGATGATGAGGCCCACAGAGGCGCATATTTTAAAAGTGTATGTATATATATATGCCTGTATCATGCATTTCATGTCAGTAGCCCTCAAAGGTACCCAGATGTTATAGGTTTTATATTCTCTATCCCTATTTACATTAGTGTTCATACTTATGCTTTCCTGCCTTGCATACTCAGTACTTTATTTGTACCGATGTCCTTTTTATTTGTGGACGCTTCATGTCATGCTGCAAGTCCTAATAGAAGGGTAGACGCATGTCTCCCACCACAGTAGGCTACCTAGTTCAGCGGTTATTGGCGAGATCCCTTCTCTAGACTTGCCGTGGTCTTGGTATACATTTTTATTATAGGCATTATGGGTATATTGGGACCTTGTTTTGGTGATTTTTCAGAACTTATGTTCCTTTAGAGGCTCATAGATAGCTTTCAACTCATGTATAGTTTTATATGCATTGTTGGGTGATTTTTGTTGTATAGTCTTTCATGGCAGCATGGTAGCTCGTACCTTATATATAGTTTCTTGATTGTTTGGTCATTACATGTTATATATGTTCATGCCATTTTCTCTCATTGTTGGTTGTTCATGATCCATGTCTACTATTTATATTGATTTCGTGAGTGGTTAAAGATAATAAGGAAGGTTAGATAAAATGTACGTTGGTGCTCGTAAACTATGGCATGGGCACTAGTCATGACCCTCCAGTTTGGCTCGTGACGAACTTGGTGTCAGAGCAAGTCTGTCCTAGGGGTTGTCTATGAGCCGTGTCTAGTAAAGTCTTGATTATTGATATTTAGCATGCCACATTTATAATCAAGAGGCTACATGACATCTAGGGTTGTTACCTTCTTCATGAATCTAGATCGTGCATAGAGTTTTGTAAGTGCTTATCTCTAATATCCACCTTGTTTTATTTTAGTGATGCCTACGACTAGGAAGCAAGCGATTAGTAGACGACTAGATACAGCTGTAGGAGAGGGTAACAGTCAGGTTTCCCAAACCAGAGCAGGCCAAAATGAGGCTTAGAGTGAGATGTCGTCTCATGCCTCATATACTCCATCTTCTTTAGACGATATTAGGAGGCACCCAGCACCACCAGTTCCTCTGTCTAGCACTACAAAATAGGATATGCAGAGTGCGGTGGAGTTGTTGACTAGTTTTATAGCTACTTAGGCTTAGAGGCAGAATACCGGTGTTGTTGATAAATCGGTTAGTATTATAGTTTGTGCTTTTATTAATCTTGACCCTCTAATAGGATCAGACCTCAATGAGGACCTACAGACTTTTATTGATCAGGTTCATCATACACTACAGGTAATTCATGCTAGTGATACAAAGGTAGTAGAGTTGGCTTCTTAGCGGTTACATGATTTAGCAGTTTTCTAGTATGATAGTTGGGCAAGATCCAGGGAACTATCCTCCAACTATAAGGAAGGAATTTTCTGACGCCTTTCTTCGTCATACTTGCTAGTTGAGATACGACGAGCTAGATCTGATAAGTTATTTAACCTTTGACTAGGTAATATGAGTGTGCGATAGTATAATATGCAGTTTGATTCATTATCAAGGTATGCTCCCCATATGGTGGCCGATATGAGATGATAGAGTGCATCTGTTCGTGAACGGGTTGGGAGCACATCTGGTAAATGAGTGCACGATAGCCTCATTAGTGGAGGGCATGTATATTTCCCATATTCAGGCTTATGCCAGACCGTAGAGGATTGTAAGCGCTAGCAAAGTACAGATAAGGAACATGATAGGGGACAACATAAGAGGGAAATATTTGTAGGGTATTCAGATGACTTCAGAGGTAGTGTCAGGCCCAGTCGTTGAGGAGTTCGGCGCCACTTGTAGCTAGTGCTCCTCAACAGTTTCAGAGGCCTCAATATGATCGATTTACCTATTCTGGTCTAGGTCAGAGTTTGCGGGTAGCAAGCTTGCAATATCACACGGATACTAGTCATACGAGAGCCCCAACACCATGTTGTGATTAGTGTGGCAAGACCCACTTTGGACTGTGCTGTCGAGGTTCTGATGCGTTCTATTCTTGCGGAAAACCTAGCCATATGATGCAGGATTGTACTAACAGAGGAGGTGGTGGTATGGCTCAGTCAACTAGACCCGTGTCTAATTCTTCCACATCAATTCGACCTCCAGCATGGGGTTTTTCAGCAGTCCACAAGTCATGGTAGAGGTAGAGGTGCAGCACCAAGTTTCAGTGGTGCTCAAAATCAAACCTATGCTCTAGGAGGCCGACAAGATCTCGAATCGTCTCCGGATGTTATTAAAGATATATTGTCTGTGTTTTCTTAAAATGTATATGGGCTGATTATTCAAGATCTACATTATTATATGTTACACCTTTTGTGGCTAACAAGTTGGCATTGAACTTGAATTGATAACTAAACCAATTGTGGTATGTACTCAGATAGGAGATTCTGGGATTTCTAGAAGGTATATAGAGGTTGCATAGTGATGATTTGTAGTCTTCAAACTGCATAAAATTTATTTGAGTTAGAAATGGTTGATTTCGATGTAATAATGGGAATGGACTGGTTGACCTCATTCTATGCAAATGTTGACTGAAAGGTAGGTTTCAGTTTCCTAGTGAACCCGTCATTGAATGGAAGGGGAACATTGCTACGCTGAAAGGTAGGTTTATTTCCTATCTTAAGGCAAGGAAGATGATCTCAAATGGTTACATTTATCATCTTGTTTGCGTTAGGATTCCGGAGGCAAAGCTGCCTACTTTATAATTAATCCCCATGGTCAATGAATTTCTGGATGTTTTTCAAAATGAACTCCCAGACCTTCTTCCTAAAAGGGAGATTGAGTTTGGCATTGATGTGTTGCCTAACAATCAACCCATATCGATTCCTCCATACAAGATGGCCCCGACAGAGTTGTGAGATTTGAAGGTGCAATTGAAAGACTTACTGGATAAGGGCTTCATTAGGCATAACACTTTACCTTGGTGTGCGCTAGTTGTGTTCGTGCAAAAGAAAGAAGGGTCGCTAAGGATGTGTATCGATTATCGCCAGTTAAATAAATTTACTACAATGAACAAGTATCAACTTCCAAGGATTGACGACCTGTTTGACCAAATCCAGGTGCCAAGTATTTCTCCAAGATTGACTTATGTTCAGGGTATCTTCAGGTGAGGGGTTAAGGAGAAGGATATTCCAATGATGGCCTTTTGGAAAAGATATGGGCACTTTGAGTTCTTGGTGATGTAGTTCGGGCTAACAAGTGCCCCAACAGCTTTTGTGGATCTCAGGAAGATTGTATTCGGGCCCTATCTGATGTGTTCGTAATTGTATTTATTAATGACATTCTAGTGTATCCTCGTTCATAGGCGTAACATGCGGGCCACTTATAGATAGTATTATAGATGCTTTAGGATCGTAAGTTATATACTAAGCTCTCCAAATATGAATTCTGGCTGAACACAATAGCATTTCTTGGGCATGTGATATCTAACAAGGGTATTAGTGTCAACACTTGGAAGATCGATGCAATAAAGAATTGGCAGAGACCTATACCACTATTAGAAGCTCGCATCTTCCTGGGTCTAGCAGGATATTATAGGCGATTTGTAGAAGGGTTTTCCTATATATTAACACCATTGACTAAGTAAACACAGAAAGCTACCAAGTTCCAGTGGTCTGGCGCTGTGAATGAGGTTTGCAGGAGCTAAAGAATCGATTGACATCCGTGCTAGTACTCACTCTCCTAGAAGGAACATAAGGTTATGTGGTATATTGTGATTCCTTAGGTATAAGTTTGGGGTGTATATTGATGCAACGTGGGAACCTGATTTCTTATGCATCAAGACAATTGAATAAACATGGAAAGAATTACATGACCTATAATTTAGAATTTTCTGTAGTAACATATTCTTTGAAGATATGACATCACTACTTATACGGCGTCCATATTGACATCTACACAGATCATAATAGTTTAAACAATACATCTTCAAGTAGAAGGAGTTGAATTTGAGGCAGCGTATTACTAAAAGAATATGATGTCGAGATATTGTACCATCCTAGTAAAGCCAATATTATCGCAAATGCTCTCAGTCATAAGTCAATGGGAAGTTTAGTCATTGAGGCAGGTAGACAAGGGTTGACTAAAGAGCTTCATCAGCTAGCGAATATGAGAATCAGATTGTTAGATTCTAAGATGGAGGTGTTACTGTACAAAATACAACAGAATCATCTTTGGTAGTTGTGGTAAAAGCAAGACAATATGAAGATCCTACCTTAGTAAGATTGAGAGAGAGAATTCAGTAGTGTAAAGTTATGGCTTTTGAGATTGGAGGAGATAGGACACTGAGATACAGGGCCGATTATGTGTGCCTAATGTAGCAAGGTTGTGAGAGAAGATTATGATTGAGATTCATCAATCCAATATTCCATCCATCTCGGTTCAACAAAGATATATCCTTAAGGGGAAATATTGGTGGGAAAACATGAAGAAGTCTATTGTAGAATTTGTAGCCCAGCGTCGTAACTATAAACAAGTAAAGATCGAGCATCAGAAACCTGATAGATTGATTCAAAATATAGAGATTCTGACCTGAAAATGAGAGGTGATTAATATGGACCTCATTATTGGACTACCTCGCATTTATCATAAGTTTGACTCCATATGGGTGATAGTTAAGACTTACAAGGCCGAAGATTATGCAAAGTTGTATATCAAGGAGATTTTTAGGCTTCATAGTGTGCCGATATATATTATATCTGACCGGGGAGATCAATTTACGGCTATCTTTTGGAGGTCTTTTCAGAAGGGTTTAGGCACACAAGTGAATCTCAGCACTGCATTCCATCCACAAGCTGATGGACAGGCTGAACCTACTATTCAGACACCTGAAGATATGCTATGAGCATATGTTCTAGATTTCAAGGGGAATTGGGTTGAGCATATACCACTCATAGAATTTGCCTACAATCTACCATTCCAGTATTAAAATGGCTCTGTAGGCACTGTATGCGAGAAGATGTAGATCACCCGTTGGATGGTTTGAAGTCGGTGAAGTAGAATTACATGGGCCAGATTTGATTCACCAAGCCATTGAGAAGGTGAAAGTAATACAAGAGTGACTGAGGATTGTGCAAAGTAGGAAAAGTCTTATTCCAATGTATGACGTCGCAATTTGGAGTTTGAGGTTGGTGATTCGGTTTTCCTGAGGATCTCACTGATAAAATGTATTATGCATTTTTGGAAGAAGGGTAAGCTGAATCCGTAGTATATCAGTATATATAAAATTCTTCAACGAATTGGACATGTTGCTTATGAGTTAAAATTTTCATCCGAATTAGAATTTGTCCACCCGGTATTCCATGTATCTATATTGAGGAAATATATTGGAGACCCTTCTCGAGTCATCCCTATCATAGAGTATCTATCATATGAAGAAATGCTAGTGGCTATATTAGACTGACAAGTCCGCAAGCTGAGAATAAAAGACGTAGCTTCCGTCAAAGTATTGTGGAGGAATAAGAATATAGAAGAAATGAAATGGGAATCCGAAGAGAAGATGAAGTCTAAATACCCTTACATGTTCTAGAATGAAGATAACGAGGATGTCAGGGAATGCAAGATGCATTAGAATGTGAAACAGCTCTATGAGGTAAGCAATATCATGAGAATACTCTTCCTTAATACAAAATGGTGATATGCAGATAATATACAGATCAATAATGCTTTGTGTAGCCTTGTGAGGAAATACGTTGGGTTGACTGCATGTATGTTTGGATAGTGTCTTATTATAGAGGAAACTCGGCCAAAAATTGTTGTTAGAATCCACGATGATTTAGAATCCTCATAAACCCTTACATTTGACGACAATTTCCTAAGGAGGGAAGGGTGTTACAACGTATATTCACGTACGTTAGTTCATGCCCTAAGGTAGTTGGCATAAATCCATGAAGAGATTATCTTAATGATGATATAAATTTAACCCTATTGATCTTAAAGGATAAAAGGGTGTATAAGGGTAGTGTACAAGGGTAGTTAACAAGTATTAGAAGTTAAATGAATTATGGATGTCATAACCCGTATTTTCAACTAAACCTAGTGATATTCGGCCAAAAATGTATATATTTACCAATTGTTGCGTCATGTTTTAGTAATTTTAATCGTCTTTTGAGTATTAATTATATTTCTTTATGCTTAATGTAATATTTTAACTATGTAGATATAAGCTGTGTTACGATGAATAAATTTGAAGCAAAATTGAATAAAATACAGAAGAAAAAAATTAAATTAATTAAAAAGAGTGGAAAAGGGGGGGGGGGGGGGGTGACACCCTTTGGGTTTTGTTCCCCCCCAACCAAAGTGTAGGACAATGAAAAGGGGAAATACAATTAATAGGGGAGAAGGACTTTGAAACGTGAAAGTAGAAAAATGTACTGCTTTTAACGCTACTGCTTTTAGTGCTAAGGCCAGCGCGTAGGGGAGAAGGACTTTGAAACGTGAAAGTAGAAAAATGTACTGCTTTTAACGCTACTGCTTTTAGTGCTAAGGCCAGTGCGACGCGCTGGCCAGGACCCTACATCGCATGATTTTCCTATTTTGTGCAGAACAAGGTTATTTCGGTCCTACACGGTACCAACTTATATCAAAGGGTTCTAAACTTATTTTGAGGGGAGAGGACGTTTTGGAGGAATTTTTGACCAAGGGAGAGCCCAGTGCCGTCGTGGAGGCCGGATTTCATTTTTTCTTCCGCCAAACTTAGTAATTTTTATGTTTCTATGTGTGATTTTTTGTTTTGCTAGCATGTCTATATGGAGCTAAACTTCTCGTTCTAGGGTTGTGGTTTTTTAATGAATATTGCTATTCTGATAATGATATTGATTTCTTGATTTATCATATTAGTTTATTAATTCAATCATGCACTTAATTATTTAATTGTTTGATCACTAATGTAATTCTATTTACGAATCTATAACTAAACTCAAAAGTGGGAATTCTAGATTGCTCATAAGATTGAGCAGAGCAAGTTCTTGCACTTGGGCATCGAGGAACAGATTCGCGGTTAGAATAGAGATATACCTAATGGCCTTGCTTGGTTGAAATATAGGAATTGTAAATGCATTCTTGTTAATCATAATTCCATAGACATATAGGCATTAAGTTAGCCTGAATAGGCGAGTAAGAATGCGACAGATTCTTATGAGAAATAATAACATTGCTAACCAATAAACTAGATAAATTAGCTAGTCAATTCAATTGAAGAATACAATAGGAAAGTTAGATAGCCCATAACCCGAGATCGTTTTCATCACATTGATAATACGAACTCTGCTCTTCCTCTATTTAAAGTTCATTTGTTATTTTCTTCTTAGTTTAATTACTTTAGCATCACTTCTTTTGGGTTTAATCCTTGTTTAGATAATCATGACAGTCTAATTTAGTTAATAGTTAATCAGAAGTCCTCGTAGGTTCGACATCCTACTTTTAGTCACTTTATTACTTGACGATCGTGTATACTTGCATGTGAGTTTGGATCACACAAACGGTGTTTGAATCATATAATATCCATATAATAAGTCTTGAAGTCAAACAAGTTATGAAATAACAGTCGACAAAAGTTATCACAACTTAGGTTCATAGTTTTACTTAAACATTAGGTCAAATATTACTAAGATTTTCTTCCAATTTACTGGGAGTTATGGAGTTATCTACCCACTAAATAAAATAACTATGAGTCTAATTTCCAACGCATTAAGTCATTTGTCGATATGATCTCAGAATAGAGAAATATTCGTATTTTTGCGAGACTGCACCAAGTAGCTCTTTATGGGGTCCACATAGGAGATTTAAGACATATGGGTATATATAAGATTCCTCAAACCCATTTTAAGTCATTATGCTTCGATGTAATTAGACCTTAGAAACCGAAAAGTATACTTTCAAGTCATTCTCATGATCCAAGACCCAAATCAGGGGCAAACAACACAAATCAAGCATTAGAAATACCTTGATGCTAGTAAGTTTCTTGTTCTTCTTGTTGTTGCTCATTTTTGTGTTGTTCCAGATCGTGTGGGAGGTTTTTTTAAGTGCTTTATGTTCTGTAAATATTCCCTCAAGTTTTTAACATCAACCATAGGCGAATTCAAGTCTTCTAAAGTGATTCTAGTACCGAAAAACCCTAATTGATTGATAGTTTCGCTTCCTTATTTTTGTGGCAGCATTGGAGGGACATTTCATGGAAACTTAAGGTAAAATTGGAGTTTTCATTTCTACTTAAAGGTAAGAAACCTCTTACTTTACATGTATTTAAAATTATCCAAGTTGCAGCTAAGTCATTGAAGTTAGAACTTGTGAAATATATATCCAAAGGCTTGGTAGTAATGTTGTTGGTTGGTGGACTGTTTTGAGAGGATCAATATAATTATATTTGATGTTATTTTTGGTAATTTGGTTATTGTTTTGACTTGTGGGAAGTCATATAAATAGGGGAGGTTTTGTCCGATTCATCGTAAAATAGATTGCGGTCTATACATTATACTTATGATGCTTAAACAGTAACGATAGTATCATTTCTCCTATTGTAGAATAAGGAGTCATGACATTTGCATCGATTGAGGTTGGGCAGTATATACAAGGTATGTGAGTCTATCCCTTTCCTTCTTTTGCACGAATTTGATTGTACATAATATAATGAACGAGCTTCTAAAGATACTCTACTCTTAGAAGCTAATAGTACTTACATTGTTTCCCATCTTATAAAGCAATTGATGTTGATATTGCTTCTCTTATTCTTATATTATCAATTTTGTTGGTACTTTCTGATTCTAATAGGATTCATGATGAAGAGTTAGTCCTAATAACGTGTACAGAGTATACCGACCTTTCATCACTCTGATAGGCTTACAATATTTCCACGATAAGTCTAGCATGCTTTACATATATATATATATATATATATATATATATATATATATATATATATATATACACATATATATATACATATATATATATATATATATGTATGTCTATGTATATATATATATATGTATATATATATATATATATATGTATGTATATATATATATATATCTATGTATGTATGTATATATATATATATATATGTATTTATGTATCTATATATGTATGTATGTATCTATATATGTATGTATGTATCTATTTTACTCTATCGAGCCGCGCTATAGATTGCTGGGTATAGTACCTATTGTGAAACCACTGATCAACTATGTTTTACCGAGCTTCATGTCGCCGGGTAGGATTCTATCGAGCCTTATAATGGCTGGGTATGTTTTTACCCAGCCTATTATAGCGTACTATATGATGATAATGATGCCTACAGAGGTGTGTGTGTATATATATATATATATGTGTGTGTGTGTGTGTGTGTGTATGTGTGTGTGTGTGTATATATCATGCATTTTATGTCAGTAGCCTTCAGAGGTACCCAAATGTTACAGGTTGCATATTCTCTATCCTTGCTTACATTACTATTCGTACTTATGGTTCCTTGCCTTACATACTCATTCCTTTTTTGTACTAGCATCCTTTCATTTGTGGATGGTGCATGTCGTGCTGCAAGTCTTGATAGACGGGTAGATGCAGTTCCCCCACCATGGTAGGCTGCCCAATTTTGTAGTTATTAGCGAGATCCCTTCTCCGGACTTGACGTGATCTTGGTATGCATTTTTGTTATTGACATTATGGGCATGTTGGGGTCCTGTTCCATTAATACTACAACACTTATGTTCCTTTATAGGCTCATAGAAAGTTGTCGACTCATGTATAGTTTGGTATGTCTTTTTGGTTGATTTTTATTGTATAGTCTTTTATGGTAGCGTGGTAGCTCGTACCTTATATATAGTTTCTTGACTACTTAGTCATAGCATGTTATGTATGTTCAGGCCATTATCTTTCATTATTGGTTGTTCATGATCCATGTGTACCATTTATGTTGATCTCGTCGGCCCTTAAAGATAACAAGGAGGGTTAGATAAAATGTACATTGGTGCTCGGCAAATATGGCCTGGGTGCTAGTCATGGCGCTCCAGTTTGAGTCCTGACAACATTGATAACATAGAAATATGCTGTTCTTTCGTTCAGAGTTCAATATTAGTTTTTTTTATTTTAATTAGATTAGAATCAAATGCTTCTAGGTTTAATTTTTTTTTAGATAATTAGGATAATCTAATTTAGTTAATTAATCACAAGTACTCGTGATTTCGACATTCGACTTTTAGTCATTTTATTACTTGACGAATGCATGTTCTTTTTGTCGCAACATATACAAAAACCACTTTTCTAAAAAGATTCATTTTTTTTGATTATCTACGCTCTTTCACATTAGATCTAAGAAAGTCTCCAATATTCTCATAGTTATTTGTTATGCATCATTGTCAAAAAGAAGAATCATCTACCTAATTCAATATTGGGCAAATTATTCTCATTGTTTATAGTTAGTGCCATTTACTGTTATTTAATGCTTGTTGTTCCCATCTCATTATTGACCTTGAACATTTAATACTCATTGCATTAAATCTGTTCCGACATTATCTTATATAATCCACGTAGGCCGATTATAGATTTGAAGTTATTATCTTTAACTAGGATTAGTGCTTTATCTTTTTAATTAATTAGTTTGACCAAAGGTTAATATTTTTTTGTCAAATAATGCATGTCACCAAGCATGTGCGTCACCTCCGAAACAATCATATACGCATAAATTTGGGGTTTTATACCATTGGAACTAGATTTAAAATTGTTACTTACCTCAATCCGAGCCAAGACTCTACTCCAATATGCTTTTTGCCTCGCAAGTCGGCCTCTAAAAGTCCGGAATCTAGCCACAAGCAGTACAATACAATCAATATAGGCTAAATGAGTCAATTTCACGAGAAAAATACGAATTTATAACAAAAATCCGAAATCAGCTCAAACCTCGCCGCATGGCCCATAACTCGAAATCCGGAAAAAGTAACAAATTAAAAGCCCATTCACTCACGAGTCTAACCATACCAAATTTACAAAAATCCGAGACAAGTGGTCATTAAAATACCCAAAATTCACTCTCCAAATCCTTAGCCTCAAATCCCCAGATTTCACCTAAAAAACACGCCAACTAGGTGGAAAATCAGTTGGAAAATATAACTATTAAAGAAAAATGAACACAAGTAAGCTTACATTGAGAATCCCTCTTGATAATCCTCTTAAAACCTCCAAAATATAAGCTCAAAATGATAGAAATGGTGAAAATTCTCGGAACCCTCGTATTTATCGTTTTTGCCCAGGCGTTCCACACCTGCGGCAACTTAGTCGCTTTAGAAATCTCGCAGGTGCGCCTCAGAGCTTGCTTCTGCGACTAACTCTGCACCTGCATCCAAATTTCCGCTCTTGCAAACTCGCTTCTGCAAGATAATTCTCTGCTCTTGCTAAGTGAAGCTAGGAGGCCAAATTCGCTTTTGCGGTCCTTTTGCCGCATCTACGGTCACACAGATGTAGGGAAACCATCGCACTTGCGACCTTCTGCTGCCTCACTTCCTTGGTTGCTTCTGCGGTTTGCTTCCCGCCTGCGGTTTCCACTCCGCATATGCAATTACACTAGTAGTGGAAAACCTTCATCAAGCTTAAACCTTCAAAACTTGATACGTTAATCACCCGAAATCAACCCTAGGTCCCCGGGACCTCAACAAAACATACCAACAAGTCTTAAAACATAATACGAACTTAGTCTCTTCTGCCCGCCTTATTCCGTCACCCGAGATCCAAGTCAGCACAGGCAAAGATCTCTTGATTCTTCGCGGCCGGACCACCTCAAACAACATAAAAAATACGAATCACACACGATCAAGCCTAATGAATCTTGAAATTTCCAAACTCTACAGATGACATCGTAACCCATTGGCTTCAAATTTTCCACACAAATCATAAATGATACCACTAACATACTTCAACTTCTGGACCACTAACATACTTCAACTTCTGGAAATCCAATCCGACCCCAATATCAGAAAGTCGACCCGCGGTAAAATTTTTTTAAATTTCAACTTTCACTATTTCAAGCATAATTCTACTGCGAACCTCCAAATCACAACTCTGATACGCTCCTAAGTCCAAGAATTACCTAATGGAGCTAATGGAGCCATCAAACTTCAAATCGAGGTTGTTTACAGACAAGTCAATATCCAGTCAATTTTTCCATCGTAAGCTTTCAGTTAAGAGACTAAGTGTCTCAATTCACTCTAGAATCTTTCTGGATCCGAATCTACCAACCTGATAAGTCATATAACAGTTGTAGAGCATAAAAGAAGAAAAAACGGGTAAAAAGGACTACAATTCTTAAAACGACCGACCGGATCGTTATGAAGCCCCTAATTGGTAATTCAAATTCTGCATGTGTGTGAGTCCGTTATTTGTTAAACTCAGGGGTGACTCAAAGGTCAACCCAGCTAAGGCCTCATTAATTCCTTGCTTGTAAATGACATACATTTTAGATAATTTAGATCCTCACATTATTGGGCTATAATGTATAACTCAAATCCTATTCTTCTTTTTTCCCTTTCGTATAAAGAAGACTTGTACTTTCTATACTCTTTTCTTTAATAAGTACTTCATATTCTTTTCTCTAAAATGAGGGTTGAAAGACAGTGAATTAATTAAGAGCCCGGTTTAGATATAAATTTTTTCTCCACTTTTTTTCCAAATTGTTTTTAATTTTTTTTTGAAATCAGCTTTTTTTTTTTCATAAAATTTTCAATTTTCACTTGAATATGCATTTTGAAAATTTTCAAAAATTTATAAAACTCCAAAAAGCTACTTTTCAAAATATTTATTCAAATTACTCACAGAACTTCGAAAACAATTCAAACTGAAATTTATGTCCAAACACAACTCTGAATTTCAAATACAATTTTCATTTGAAAATGTTTTTCACTATTTTTTGGAATTTTACCATTCTTATGACCAAACGCCAACTAAATTGCATATTCTGTTAATTTTGTTTTGATAACGACTACATATATAAAATATATTCTTTTACATTCTTAAAAAAGTAAAACTTAATGCCCCTCATTAGAATATACGTCGCTTAGATCGAATTCCTTGTTGCTGTTATAATAATGTCAAATCAATTTTTCAGATAATAAAAGAACTGTCGTTCTCATTATTAGAAGAGCATAACTTTCTACTTACTATATTCTCAAATCTCAACATCATCACGTTGGCTGCTGCTTTAATCAAAGTTGCTAAACTAATGTAATATTTCAATCTTGCAGCATTCGTATGTGGGACCCTTAATTGTAGTTCGTAAGCGTGTTATATTTTTTTCTTTTTGACTAATGCATTATCTTTATCCCAATTATTTTGCAGACATCACTTCTTGTTAATACTCATTATCGTAATTTATTTTTAGTTACATGCATGATTTGTGTAGGTTATTCTATTATGAGTTTAAGCCGTAGAAATAATTTTTTTACAGAAATATAAAATAAGATAGCGTACGATATATTCTTGTGATCCGACTTTTTTCAAACTTTATGCATAACGGGAACTTAGTACACCGGACTACCTTTTTTGTTTATTTATTCTATTATGGCATTATAGCTGTCATTTTTGCCGATCTACCATATTATTGTAGATATTTATTAGTAGTGACCTTATAAATTACCTAAATGTATACAAAATTTTTACACAATGCAATCTATATAATCTGCTCTATTATCTTGTCAATTTAGCATTTCTTCGAGTTGGTATTTACCTACGGGATTTGACAATAGTATTCTTGTGATTCGATAATAGATTGTACTAGGAATCAACTCTTAGCCTGATATTATTTACTTTGGTAATAGATAAATTAACACGACATATTCAAAGGGAGATATCATGGTGTATGTTATTTCTAGATAATATTATACTCATTAGTGGGGCATGAAATAACGTTAACACTATATTGAGGTTTGGAGACAGAGCCTAAAACCTAAGGGTTTCAAGTTGAATAGGATTCAGAGTACTTGAAATACAAATTTAGTGATGTAACTCATGAAGCTGGAATAAAAGTGATACATACATGAATCATCCCGAAGAGTGGAAGTTTCAAGTACCTCGGGTCAATGATCATGTTGGGTTTTTGTTATTAATAACAAAGATGTGTGAATGAAAAATGATCGAAAAAGAAATGGAGGGAACTGAATTTTGAATAAGTTCACTTTACAAATTCACTTTGTCCCTCATTGAAAGAAGGATCTTTGTGCATATATATATATATATATAAGCTTATCTTCTAGCTCTTAAAGAGTTAAGAAGTACTGGTGCCTCGTGATGTCGTCATCGTCGCTTGGCTCGGCTTCGGTTTCGGCTTTGGCTTCGGATATGATTGATTGAATTTTTTTTGGGATTTATTTCCTTTTCCATCATTTAATTAGCCTCATTTTCTACCACCAATAAATCTGAAATCTCTCCTCTCGAACTTCTGCATTCTGCATTATTTTAAAAAAAAATAAGTCGTAAGCATTTTATGTGATTTACTTTGCAATTTGAGTTCGCCGAAATTTTGTGACTTGAAGTGCCGCTATCACAGAATAGTTATTCATTTCTATCATGAGAGGAATTAATCCGCAACATTAGACATTGTGACGGGGTTAAATTCCTTAAGGAAACACAAGAAACATGTGGGCTCATAATTTTTCTGCTTTGGTTTTTTATAATAACGTTTCTTGATTTACTGATTTTGGATACAGATTTCTAACATGCTTAAGAATTTATCTTTATCTGTATTCAATCTTACTTTCTGCTTTGGGAGACTAAAATCTTGTTGATTTTCTATTTCCATTTTGGAGATTAAAATCTTCGAATTTTTTACTCCTATTTGAGATTAAAGTATTTGTGACTTTCTGCTTAATCCGAGATATAAAAATTTGGTTGTTCGTATTCGGTTTGAAGATATAAAACTTATCCAAGATATTAATTCTGTTTGTCAATTTCTTCACAGAAAAATGATAATGAGCACAGAGTAACAGAATTGTTCTGCCAGGACTACTGTTGCAACGATAACTGCGTCTTCAAGTCCCACAACTCCTGCACCGGTGATGTCACCGAAAGCAGAACTTGAAAAGTTTTATGGTGTGAAATTTAAGTATTTGGTAGTAGAAAATATTCTTCTACCAGACCACACTCAATTTTGCAGCGCTTTATTAGCGAAGACTTTCTAGTTCTAGGAGAAGAAACTCCTGAAAATAAGCGATTTGTGGTCACTAGCATAGAAGAATTCTGACTTCTTATGCAAAAGTTATATTTTAAGTTGCTTGGAAGACTTCTTATACAATATTTATAGAGTCATGAAAACATCAAGAAAATTGTGGAATGCTCTTGAAAAGAAGTACAAGACTGAAGATGCTGAACTAAAGAAGTTTATGGCCACCAAATTTTGTTGATTTCAAAATGGTTGACAATAAACCTGTCATAACGTAAGTCCAAGAATTGCAAGTTATTGTTCATGAAGTCCTTGCCGAAGGTATTAACCGAGTCAATACTTTTATTTAAGATATTGATCATTTTACAAATTTTAAATTTTTTATTGAAGGTATGGTCATAAATGAAGCGTTTGAAGTTGCGGAATTTATTGAAAAGCTGCCTCCGTTGTGGACGGAATTTAAAAATTACATATAATATAAGCACAAGGAGATGATGCTTGTAGACCTTTTTGTTCATCTACAGATTGAAGAGGACAACAAGGCGGCTGAGAAGAAACCTCATGAATATTTAACAATAATGAGTGCAAATATTATTGAGGAAGCTTCAACAAGTAAAAAGAGAAAGAAACCATCTAGACCAAAGAATTACCCAATCAAGAAGAAATTCAAAGGTAATTGTCACAACTGTTGAAAGGTTGGACACAAGGCTTCTGAATGTCATGCACCAAAGAAGGAAAAGAAGAAAAGTTAAGCAAACATGATTGAGAAGAATGATGAAATATGCGATTTATGTGCAATGCTTTAAGAATGCAACCTAGTCGAAAATTCTAGAGAATGGTGGATTTATCGTGAGTAACTCGACATGTTTGTGCTAACAAGGGGTTGTTTACTTCTTATGCTCCCGCTGGACCCAACGACACAATTTTTATGTCAAATTCCGCCACTGCAAAAATTGAAGGAACGAGCAAGATATCCTTGAAGATGACTTCTGTCAAGATTGTAACTTTAAATGATTTTCTTCATGTTCTTGAAATGTGGAAGAATTTAGTCTCGACATCACTTCTAGTCAAGAATGACTTTAAGTGTGTTACCTTACTGAGGGCCTTTTCAAACTCAATGTAATTGTCATTGATATGAATAAAATGAGCTTCTTCTTACTTGTTTGAGTCAAATAATTTATGGCATGAATATTTAGGACACATCAACGTTTAGGACACGTCAACTTCAAAACTTTGCCAAAAATAATTAATTTAGAAGTGTAGCCTAAGCTTGAATGCAATAACTCAAAATGTCAAATATGTGTAAAATCAAAGTATGTTAAGCATCCTTATAAGTCAGTTGAAAGGAATTCAAATTCTTTAGACCTAATTCACACATATATTTGCCACATGAAGTCAATACCATCTCGCGGAGAGAAAAAATATCTCATTACTTTTATTGATAACAGTACTAGATATTACTATATTTACTTACATAATAATAAAGATGAAGCAATTAATGCATTCAAGCAATACAAAATGAAGTTGAAACGCCACTAAACAAAAAGATCAAAATGATAAAAAGTGATAGGGGCGACAAATATGAATCTCCTTTTGAAGAAATATGTTTGGAAAATAGCATTATTCACCAAACAACTGCCCCTTACTCACCGAAATCTAATGGAATTGTGGAAAGAAAGAATAGTACATTAAAAGAGATGATGAATGCCTTGTTAATAAGTTCTGGTTTACCTCAGAACTTGGGGGAGGGGGGAAGCTATTCTTACAGCTAATCAAGTACTGAATCGATTTCCCCATAGGAAAATGCAATCCATTCCATATGAAAAATGGAAAGGAAGGAAATTCAACTTAAAATATTTTAAAGTGTGTGGAGTGTTTGGCTAAAGTACAAGTTTCTAAATCCAAAAGGGTAAAGATTGGAACAAGAACCGTTCATTGCGTTTTCATAGGATACGTCATAAATAGTAAACCAAATCATTTTCTAGGTCATAAATAAGAAAGCCTCGACATTCATATTAATATGGTAATTGAATCAGATAATGTTGAATTATTTGAGAATATTTATCCGTATTGTAATGACACGACCAGTCATTTTGAGCTCTAGCACACCGTTCAACAATTTGAGGCCATGAGCAACTTCACTTCAAGTATTTTGACTTGTGCGTACGGTCGGAATTGAATTCCGCAAAATTCAGAGTTGATTTGGAAAATGAATTCTCATTTCGGAAGCTTTAAGTTGAAAGAATTTACTAAGATTAGGTTCTTGGGTAAACTATCTCTGAATTGGGATTCGAAGGTTCCAACATGTTTGTATGATGATTTCGGACTTGGGAGTATGCTCAGATCGGGTTTTGGGTGACCTGGGAGCATTTGGAGTCTATTGTGGAAGTTGGCATTTTGGAAGGATTTGATAAGTTTGGGTTGAAGTTTTTTTTTCCGGCAAAACCACTAGGTGAAGCCTAGGGTTGAAATTTTATTAATAACAGAAAATTAAATATACAAAATACAACATAAAAAAACATGATCATGCCAACTGACTTGACACGACTAACATTTTATGATCATCACAAAGTTTATAACTACTCTGTGATGAGATTACAAAAGAGGATACCAATAAAGTGGTAAAATAGTATGTAGTATTCAGTTGAATGTTGTCCCTTGTTATCCAATCTTGTAAAACCATCAGGTTGAATTTCTGTTTCGTTTACCTCTAACTTGTTGAAAAAGAAATCAAACATCATCTTTTATTTTTTGACCGGTTGATTTTGATGACGAAGTTGTAGCAGCCTGCTTTTGTTTGGCCGCTCTCATTTGAATTTGCCTAACATTTGGTTTCTTGTCGGACCATGTTGCATTTTTCATCAAGATAGCACCTGACTTACTTGTTCCAATGTGGCCATCCACAGTGTTTGGTGGTGTATCTAGGAAATGAATGCATGTGCAAAAAAGAGGCTTACTTGGAATAAAATCTGGAGCCTCCCACTTGGTCTTAACTTTCCAGTTAAATTGTTTTCAATAGATGGAGTTTGAATTGCATTCTTGATTACTCTTTATACTCGCTGATTTTCAAAATGAAAGCGTTGTTTAAGCATATTTTCCTGCTCTCTTTTCAAATTTGCGCAAAACTATCTTTAATCTTTCCACAACTCCGAGTTAGTTAAGACAACATTAGAGACATCGACGGCCGCTATACCTTTAGAAGTAGCCACACTGTGTTGTGTTTTTACCATATGAGGCTTTGGTGTTGTTTGAAACATTTCAATCTCATTATCCTGGAAATTACATCCAGTTACATCCTCAGGACTCCTAGCAGCATTTCTCTGCCCAGGCAATGCATTGTTTTCCTTCAAATTAATGATTGGAGAAATGTGATTGTTGGTCAAGAGCAGGTTCTGTCCAGTGCATCTTCCATGAGTAGCTGGCCTCAAATCTACACAGTGAGCATTGTTTTTGAGTTTTGGAATTGAGTTTCTGTTGGGCTTCAAAGAGCAGTTATTTGCAAAATGATGAGAATTTTCGGAAGTTTGTTGAGTAGCTTGAATATCCAACCCTCGTTGAGTTACTGCTTCATTAGAGCTTAGCTACTGCTGCTCGATCATCTTCTCTTTAGTGGAATTTGCATTGTCATTTTCTGGCATAACAGATGTATCTGTAGGATTTTGAATTGATACTATCTTTTCATTTCCCACAATGGCAGAGACATTTAAATCCCCCTTTGGCTATGGAAGATCATTTGCAGATGTAGCCTTTGTAACTGAATCATAAATGATGCACATTGCAACTGTGCTGCTGTTCATCAAGTTGAAATACATATCCAGCCTGTACAATAGAAGTAATGTGATGTGCATAGGAATGCATTGTGCATGCAGTAACCCATTTGGTACCATGTTTTCACCTACAACCTTCAATCTTGTCCCAGCAGTATTAACATTTGATACCAAATTCTCTTTTACAATCTTTAATGGAACAATGTTATGCATTTGACTAAACTGAGCAGGATCACCCTTTGGCTTTGGAAGAGTTTTTGCAGATTTGTCATTTGAATTAGAATGACTTTTTTGATTTCCTAACTGCTGCACATTGCAGCTATGGTGCTGTCCAACAATATCAACCATCTGCCTAGCCTCCTCCATCACAGGGACTGCTACTGGACCATCAACCACAGCAGTCATAGGCAGAAATTGATGATATGCATCCCTCCTATCATTCACTGCAGGTTGTCGTTTATCCAAATTCACTACCTCCTGCATAGACGCTGCTTGAGGAGATACAACATCAATTGGTCAACAACTTCCTGCATGACTGTATTATTTTCCAAATTCTGTCCTTCTGCACTTTGGACAACATTCATTGTTTCAGCAGAAATTGCATTATGCAGTACCAATTTTGATGATTCTGCTCCTACAGTATCAGCTGTTTCTTGTAGATCAGAAGCTCGATTTTCAGCACGTTTACCATTTAAATAGTCCCTTGCATCTCCTCGTAATTTAACAACTTCATTCCTATCATTACGAGTTAGATTTTTAGCCATATTTTCATCTATTACATCAGCTGTTTCATCCTTTACTTTTCTGATTCTGCATGCTTTTACATCGTGTCCTTGATGTTTATAGAAAATATAGTACTTCGGCAAACTGTCAGAAACAATTTGTTGATTGAATTCGACTGATTTACCTGAATCAACATCTGAAAACCGCAGAATGACATTATCTGGATGTTTTTTCATAAGATCCACTATCACCTTAACTTTTGCCACGCTCGGTCTCGTTCTGTCTTGCTTCGCTTAGTCAACAACAACTGGTTTTCCCACAGCTGAAGCTATAGACATTAGCAATCTCTTAACAGAAAGATTTGGAGGTAGGCCTGGCATTGATATCCACACGACTGCCATTGAAGTCTCTTCCCTCGGATTGAAATCTAAAGTCCATGGAAATGATCTGAAGAATAATTCTTCTCTTTTGGACCTAAGATATCCAGTCGTATTCGAAAGGATGCGAACGTAGTCGTCATACAAATCAAATCTGATTAACAGATGCCTATATTCCAACAGCCCAATATTACATCGACCTTGAATATTGAATTGCGACGAGAAGATCTTTCGTACTTCCGCTAAGTCCGGTCTGCCATACGAGAATTTCAATACGACAGCCTGATGTAGACCTTCTTCCTTAGTGAAAATGTTAACTTCTTCCATTGTAAGGTGAATAATAGGTTCACGATTTTCATATATTACTGGATACAGGCCAATTTTTGTCGGAGCCAGCTGACTTTGCTTGAAACTTTCGTTTGGATCAGATTTTGTTGCGATTTTGTCAGCCTCTCCCACAACCAAAGGCTGGGGAGAGGACCTCGCAGACATGGCTGCCCAATTCAAAATACAATGACACGACTCGATCAAGATTCATCCATCCTTCAAATCAGCCGATAAAATGAAGAAATTTGGAATTTCATCGAGCTACAGTGATTTTTGTTCAAATTTGGAGAATTGAGTATAGATTTGGAAATGAAAAAAGTTGGAGGATGATCACAATACGAATGGGGTTGTGTTGATATAAATATTTCTATTATCCACCGCCGGATTCCGAAGAAGTAGCCGATGAATAGTGTCGAAATCACTGTTCATGTAACTGTAGCACTGTTCTGCCCCAATTCGGGGTTGGGTTGAAGTTCATTTCAGTGTTGTCAACATCTCTTTGGGATTTTGAGTCTCGGAATCGCTTCGTATTGTGATTCTGGTATAGGGAGCACGATCGAAAGTAAATTCGGAGGTTCGTGGGCCATTTTGGAGTCATTTGGCTATAGATAGAAATTTGAAGGTTTTTGAGAAAATTGACTGGAAGTGAACTTTTTGATATCAGGGTTGGATTTTGATTCTAGAAGTTGGAGTAGGTTTGTAATGTCGAATATGACTTGTATTCAAAGTTTGAGGTCAATCGGACGAGATTTGGTAGGTTTCGACATCGAATGTGGACGTTTGAAATTCAAGAGTTCATTAAGCTTTGATTGAAGGTCGATTCAGGATTTTAGCGTTGTTTGATATGATTTGAGGCCTCGATCAAGTTCGTAATATGTTTTGGGACTGGTTAATATGATTGGACGGTGTCCGGGGGGCCTCGGGTGGATTCTGAATGGTTAACGATCAATTTTAGAAATTTGGAAGAGGAAGTGAAGCAACTGTCTTCTGGTATAACCGCACCTGCGAGGCTTGGGCCGCAAGTGCGGAGCCGCAGAAGTGGCTAGGAGAGACGCAGATGCAGATGCGATTTTGGGATAGAAGTGTAAGGACCGCAGATGTGGTCATCTCGCCGCAGAAGCAGGACCGCACCTGTAGGAGTTGAGGCGCAGAAGCGAAAAGGGGAGCTCTGAGAGAAACCACATGAGTGGTAGAGGGACCGCACCTACGGAGTTGCAGAAGCGGTAGTGTGATCATAGGTGTGGAATTACTGGAGGCAGTAAGGTTCTTTGAAATAAGGGGTCTTGGCCATTTTACTCTTGTTTAGGGGATTTTTGTAGAGCTTCAACCGAGGGATTTCTTCATCAAGCATGATGTAAGTTAATTTCACCCTTTGTGAGTTAAATACATGGTTTAGTTACGGATTTGAGAATGAAAATTGGTAGAAACTTGGGATTTGAGTAAAAACCTAAAAAATTAATATTCTTAGAATTTGACCATGATTTTGTGTATGAAGTTGAGAGTACATTATATATTTGAGTTTGTGAGGTTGTGGATAAACTTTATCTTCAAAAATTTTTGGAATTCGAGTACATGTGTCTGGAAACAATTTTGTCAATTTTTCGATCGGGGTTAGGAATTGTTATAAATTGGATTGTAATTGAACATATATTAATGGATTTGCATAATTATTAACTAGTTTTGGAGCATTTAGCATTAATTGAGTCTTCGGAAGGGCGTGGAATGCTGACTATGGGTTTTTCATAGCGAGGTGAGTCTCCTTTCTAATCTTGTAAGATGGAATTGTCCCTATAGGTGAGTTAATTGGTTATGTGCTCCTATTTGTAGGGGTACGTATGCACAAGGTGACGAGAGTCCGTGCGTAGCTACTATTACGCTTAAGTCCGGGTAGTCTAGGGCCCAAAAAGCATGCTCTCTTGTAAGGATTGCAACCTTGTTGGCAAACTTAAAATGCTTAAAAAATATCGAACGTGTAAATGAATTTCTAAAAAAAGCAAGATATCATTTCTTGACTTTTAAAAGAGAAACTTGCCTCTTCCTAAATATTCGCTCCTCGATGAATTATTGATTTGATTGTTTGAATGTGTTTATCTATTGTGGAACGGTCTGAACGCCTAGGTAGATTAAATAGATGCATCTGTGGTTCGCGCCATAAGACCCTCTGGCAGGGCACATCTTAAATATTGTTGGATCGGGCCGTACAACCTCGGCATGATTTGCGCATACTTGTATTGCTTGCCTTGAACCTTATTGAAGTTGTTATGTCCTCTTCCCGGCTTGAGAATATATGTGTAAATGATGAAAAAGGAATTTTTGGGAATTTTACATAAAAGAAAAAATTGTTTACATGTTTCACTCTATTGAATTACAATCCTGTTTATATATGTCACGACCCTAGTTAGCCCTCCGTGAACCGTCGTGATGGCACCTAGTCTCTACGACTAGCTAAGCCTAAATTACAAAATAAAAACCACTTTTGCGGAAGTAAAATAGCTTAAAATAGAAATAAAGTAATAAAAATGTTTACATGTGCCGCTTGGCAAACACCGTATACAATTCTCCAAAACTAATATCCAAATCCAAGATTCGTAAACCCACAAATCACAAGCTAAGAAAATGGAGAAATACTACATAGATCTAACTCTGATATTTGTCTAATAACAACAGAAAGTAAAGAAGGGCTAAATACTAAAAAGGCAAAAATAGAAAGGGACTTCCCGGTCTGCGGATGCGGCAAATATACCTTAAAATCTCTAAGTAGTCACCTTCCTCAAGGATAGTAGACCTGAGAAGTTTCATTTGGATCTGCACATGAAAAATATGCGTAGAAGAGGCATGAGTTCACCACAACGGTACTCAGTAAGTGCCAATCATAACATCGGTCAGGTAGTGACGAGGAAGGTCAAGGCCCTACTGAGACAAAATAAGATAATAGGGTTAACAGTGTAACTAATACAATATAAATGGGTGCAGTAGTAGGAAATAACATAGAATTTGCAAGAATAGCAATAGTTAGAATAGAGACAACAAACAACGGAAAGGAATATAGCTCAACACTGAGATAACAACCGAGGCCACTTCCAGAACACCATCCTGTAGTCCCAATCACAACTATCCAGTGGATCTCCCGGGATACCGTCTCGTAGTACATTATATATATGTCCGAAAGATCTCCCGGGATACCGTCCTGTAGTCCATATATCAGTATGCGGAGGATCTACCAGAAATCTTGATCTGTAGTCCCCAAATATAAATAACAAGTACTGGGGGAATCTACCTGGTGTATTCCAGTAGTTCCATATAACTGTGTAGGGGGACCTATCGAGAATCTAACATGCAGTCCAAAAGTAAAAGTGTTGGGGGATTGTATTGGGAATCTAACATGCAATCCCAAAGTAAATGTGCATGGGGATCTATCAGAAATCTAAATCTCCAACCCAATGTAAACAGATTAGAGGGAGCTACCGGAATCCCACATCCGTAGTCCCAATATAAATACACAGCAGCAGCAAGAAAATATTCATTGAAGGGAAATTTCATATTAAGGCAGCAAATAATTCTAGCCTAGCATGCTACACAGAGTTCAGGTAAACATACTGAACAGTTAAGGCAATTAAATCACTTAGACATGCTTTCCTAAGCTAACACAAGCTTGAATAGTACAAGTAATAAAAGAAGGATAAGGAACATACTAATAAGTGCTTAAATAAAATTGGATTTCCAACAAATTTCACAAGTACGTACTTGTCACCTCACGTACATGGCATTACAATTACTAAATATATCCATCCTAAGGGGAAGGTCCCCCACACAAGGTTAGACAAGTCACTTACCTCAAGTCGGCTAAAAAATCAACTTGAAACCACACTTTTGCCACGAGTATCTGACTCCAAATGGCACAAATCTATTCAATTCAATTGCATATTGTAAATAACACTTCAAGAAAATGACTCTACAGTTAAATTCCTAGCTAATACACGAAATCATGTAAAATGACCAAAACTCTCCTCAAGGAAGTGTCTCAGACTCGGGTGAATTTATATTTTTAGAAACCTCATACTCTCACGAGTCTATGAATAACAAGAATACAAAAATCAGATTCCAAATGACCCGTCAAATCCTCATTTAATGGCCTCATAAACTCAAGCCCTAATTACCCATTTTTCCAAATTTCTCACCACTAATTAGGTATTTAATCACATAGAAACGAGTTATGAAGTCAAGAATTTCACCTCCAAGTGATTCACCTTGAGTCCCTCTTTGATCTCCACCAAGAAGTTCTCAAAATGATAAACTATTGGGTGAAATTAGACCTAAAATCGCAGATGAAATGAATTAAAACATCTTGCCCAGGTCTGTTTTTCCTTCATCGTGATCGCGGCACTACCTTCGCGATTGGGAAGAAAAAATATTCAAGTCCCCAAAACTACTCTACCGAATGCGACATGCAAGTCGTGAACGCGATGCCTTTTGCTCCTATAACTTCGCGTATGCGAAGACACTTACGCGAATGCGATGCACGATTTCCCAGCCTTCCGCGAGCGCGAAGCCTCTCATGCGAACGCGAAGGCTTAACTCATGCCTTCCTCAAATCCCTTCTAAGCGATAGCGATACACCCTACGCGATTGCGAAGGGAAATCTTTGCAACACCTAGAACTTCAAAACCTGCAATCTTTTAAGGCACAAAATTGTCCGATTGACCATCCGAAACTCACCCGAGGCCCCCGAGACCTCAACCAAAGTCACCAGCACATTCTAATACCTTATTCAAACTTTTTACAATCATCAAAGCACCTCAAACAACATCAAATCACTCAAAACACATCATATTTAAGCCTAAGTTTCTAAAATCTTCTAAAATACACTTTTGATAAAAAACCCAAGCAAACAATCCGAATGACCTGAAATTTTGCACACATCTGCCAAATGACATAACAAAGCTACTGTAACTCTTAAAATTCCATTCAGACCCCCCGATCAAAATGTCACCTACCAACAGGAAAAATTGCCAAGATATCAACTTCGCCAATTTAAGCCTAATTCTACTCCGGACCTCCAAAACTCATTCCGATCACACTCTTAAGTCATAAATCACATCCTGAAGCTAACCAAACCATCAGAGCTCCATTCTGAGGCCATTTTCACAATGTTCCGACTATGGTCAATTTTCCAACATTTAAGCTCTCATTTAGGGACTAAGTGTCCCAAAACTCTCTGAAAACTCAAAACTGAACAACCCGACAATCACATTGGAAGAAATAAATTTAGGAGAAGGAGTTGATAGGGGATAGGGTAAATAATTTTTAAGATGACCGGCCGGATTATCACATCCTCCTACACTTAAATATTCGTTCGTCCTCTAACAAGCATAGGGACATACGTGTCTGTCCAATAGAGCAATTGGCTCATCAATGTAAGATAGATCCTTCTGTAACTGGACTTAAATAAAACACGTGTGACAGATCACCATGATACCTCTAGAGCATCGAAACATGAAATATTGAGTGAACTTTTGTCAGGCTGGGAGGTAAGGCACGCTCAAAAGCAACCTCCCCAACTTGCCTCAATATCTCAAAAGGGAAAATAAACCTCAGACTCAACTTCCCTTTCTTCCCAAATCTCATAACGCCTTTGATAGGAAAAACCCGAAGCAGTACTTGATCTCTAACCATACAGGTGAAACATAAAACTTCCGGTCCGCATATCTCTTCTGTGTGGACTGGGCTGTACGAATCCTATTATCACCTTAACCTTCTCTAGGGCATCCTAAAGAAAATAGATGCCCAATAACCTAGCCTCACTCGGCACGAACCAACCCATCGGAGATCTATACCGTCTACCATACAAAGCCTCATAGGGTGCCATATGAATGCTGGACTGATAATTGTTGTTGGAAGAAAACTTCGCTAACGGCAAGAACTAATCCCAAGAACCAAAAAACTCCATCACATACGCACCGAGCATATCCTCAAAAATATGAATAGTGCGCTCGGACTGTCCGTCTGTTTGAGGGTGAAATGACGTGCTCAACTCAACCCAAGTACCTAACTCCTACTGCACAGCTCTCTAGAACCACGATGTGAACTAAGTACCCCTATCCAAAATGATGGAAACTAGAATACCATGTAGACGAACAATCTCACGTATGTAAATCTCCGCCAAACGCTTCGAAGAATAAATAGTACACACATGAATGAAATAAGTGGACTTGGTAAAGACGATCCACAATAACCCAAATGGCATTGAACTTCTTTGAAGTCCATAGGAATCCAGATACATAGTCCATGGTGATACTCTCCTGCTTCCACTCCGGTTTCTTTATCTGCTGGAGCAATCCATCCGGCCTTTGCTGCTCATACTTCACTTGTTGACAGTTGAGGCACCGAGCTACAAACAAAACTATATTTTTCTTAATCCGCCTCCACCATTAGTGCTGCCACAAGTTGTGATTCATCTTTGCGGCACCCGGATGAGTTGAATAACGCGAACTGTGGGCCTCCTCTAGAATGAACTCTCTCAGCCCATCAATATTGGGTGAAAATCCCGACCCTGCATCCTCAATACTCCGCCTTTGCAACTGGTCTCATCTCTTGCATCACTATGCTGAACCTTTTCCCTTAGGACAAGAAAATGGGGATCATCATACTTCCGCTCCCTAATACGATCAAATAAGGAAAACCGAGAAACCACAAGCTAGAACCCGACTAGTCTCCGAAAGATCCAGTCTCACAAACTGGCTGCTAAGGCCTGAACATCTACCGCGATAGGCCTCTCTGATGCTGGTAAGTATGCCAAACTCCCCAAACTCTCCACCCGGTGACTCAAGGCATCAGCCACTATATTGGCATTGGCATTGGCCTTGCCCGGGTGATATAAAATAGTGATGTCATAATTCTTCAACAACTCTAACCACCTCCTTTGGCGCAAATTTAGATCCTTCTGCTTGAACAAGCTCTACAAGGTCCGATGGACAGTATAAATCTCACAAGGCACACCGTATAGATAATGGCACAAAATCTTCAGGGCGTGAACAATGTCAGCTAGCTCAATATCTTGGACATGATAATTCTTCCCACGTATTTTCAACTTCCTGGATGCGTAGGAAATCACCCTACTGTCCTAAATCAATACCGCTCCAAGGCCAATTGTCGAGGCATCACAATAGAATAAGACCCCGAACAAGTAGGCAATATTAAAACTGAGGTTGTAGTCTAAGCTATCTTGAGCTTCTAAAAGCTTGCCTCATACTCCTATGTCAACTGAAATAGAGCACCTTTCTGGGTCAATCAGGTTATTGGGGCTACAATCCATGAAACCCCTCCACAAAATGACGGTAGTAGCCTGGCAAGCCAAAGAAACTACGAATCTCTGTAGCCGAGGATGATGTGGGCCAACTCTGCACAACATTTTCCTTCTTCAGATCCACCCGAATACCGTCACTCGACAATACGTGGCCTAAGAATGCCCTGAATCTAACCAAAACTCATATTTCAAGAAATTAGCATATAACTTCTTCTCTCACAAAGTCTGGAACATTGTCCCCAGGTGCTGTTCATGATCTTCCCGATTCTGGGAGTACACCAGAATATCATCAATAAAACAATGACAAACGAGTAAAGATACGGCCGAAACACACTGTGCATCAAATGCATAAAGGCTTCTGGGGCATTGGTCAGCCCCAAATGACATGACAAGGAACTCGTAATGACCATGGTGAGTTCTGAAGGTAGTCTTCGGGATATCTGGTTCCCGAATCTTCAACTGATGGTAACCTGAGTGCAAATAAATCTTAGAAAACACCAGTGCGCCCTGAAGCTGGTCAAACAGATCATCAATACGAGGCAAAGGATAATGGTTCTTCAATATAACCTTGTTCAACTAGAAATAATCAATACAGATACGCCTAGAGCCATAATTTTTCTTCATAAACAAGACAAGAGCACCCCAAGGTGAAATACTGGGCCGAATAAAACCCTTATCAATCAATTCATGTTAATGTTCCTTTAACTCCTTCAACTTAGGAGGAGCCATATGATACGGAGGAATGGAAATTGGCTGAGTGCCCGGCAACAGATCAATGCTAAAATAAATATCTCTATCAAGCGGCATGCACGGAAGATCATATGGAAACACATAAGGAAAATGCCATACCACATGGACCAAATAAACAGAAAGGGTATCAAACTGACATGTCCCGCATAAGCTAAATACGTATCACACACCTCCTCAACCATACACTGAGCCTTAAGAAAATAAGTAACTCTACTAGGGGTGTGATCTAAAGTATCCCTGCGCTCAACATGTGGTACACCTGGCATAGCAATCGTCGCAGTTTTGGCATGAAAATCAAGAATAGAATAATAGGGCGACAACCAGTCCATGCCCAAGACAATATCAAAGTCAACCATGCTGAGTAACAATAAGTCATCTCTGGTCTCAAAACCACTAAGAGCAACCAAACATGACCGATAAACATGGTTTACAGCAAGAGGATCTCCCACCGGAGTAGACACATAAATGGGAAACTCAAAAATCCCGAGGTACACACAAATGTAGAGCAAAATAAGAAAAAACATTAGAGTAAGTGGAGTCTAGATTGAATAGAATCAATGAATCTCTATGAAAAATCTTGATAATACCTGTGATGGCAGAATCAGAGGCAATAGCCTCGGTACGAGTAGGTGGGGTAGCAATTGGGGCTATAACAATAGCCTGGGAACTCTACGAGGTACACTGTGACTGTAGAGGTGCACTCCTCCCAAGTCTAGGGAAATACCTCACCACATGGCATATGTCACCACACTCAAAGAAAGCTGACGGCTGGGTGGTAGTGGAAACTGCATGGTATGGGTACCCCCAGACCCTTGAACACCTGGAACCCTATGTGAAATTTGAGATGCAAACTGAGCTAGTGTTGATACCCAATTTTTTCTTTTCGTATACGCAATATACTTTCTAAATAACATAAATATGCTTATATAAGCATGCCCAAGTATTTTAGTATGTTTTTCAATTTTTAAAATCAATATTTTGTCCATTTTTAGTAGTACAAAGTCAATAATTATTCTCAAAATCATCCATTTTGGTGAACATTTTATTTTAGTCTCTTATTTATACTAAAATATAGTTAAGGTAATGTTTTGTATATTTTTACAAATTCATTTGGCATTTTAATAGCTAAGTGCACATAATTGCAATTTTAGCCTTTTCAAGATTAATAGCATTTTTATAATTCTGAAATGGTTCTAGTATTTTTAATTTAATATTTATATATTATTACTGAATCAATACCTTAAATTTAATTTCAAAATCATTTTTGTACTCTTTTTGTAAAATAAAGAGGGAAAACTGCCTATTTAACATATAGCCCCAATTCATTTCAATTGTAGACACATTATATTTCAATTTTAACCCCTAATTAGACCGGCCCAATTTTATTTTTTAAATCCAACCCCTTAATGAGTTTATTGGAACCGCCTATTTTCTTTTGATCCAGGCCAATGATCCTTTTGATCAACAACCACGATTGCCAATTCCTGTTTTAATTCCCCCAACCCTACCCTAATCCCCTCATTTCAATCAGCCAGCCGCCTTTGAATGCTCTCCTTCTCCAAACTCTCTAGAAGGTTCCTCAAAATCCTAGCCTCTCTCATCCTCTCCCATCATAACCTCGACGGAATTCATAGTTTCTCAGGCCATGGATGGCCTGTACTCACCCCCTCCACCATTAAACCCTGGTTGTTTGAAGTTTGTATGTCTGACCTCAATGGTTTACTTTTAAAGCTTCTCAGATTCATGGCTTTGAGGCCTCTCCAGCCTCGCTATGGCGTATGCTAGTATCGTGAGCCTATTTCTAACCTCACCGACCCAAGATCGGACTTTCTTCCAAGCCTTTCTCATTTCTAGGATTTCGATGAGATTCTAAGCTATTCGAGGGTTTTCTCTGGTTGTTTTCTTAAATTATGCTATATCTGTATTATGTTGGAGTTTTAAAACATTTTTCAAAATCTTTTCTTTCAAAATTTATTTCTCTTCGATTTAGGGTTTCTGAAATTTTTTTGAAATGGTTTTCCGACTCTTCTTCTCCTTTTCTTTGTGTGAATCCATATATGCTATGTTTTATGTTCTCTTTTCTGCCTCTTATGTCCTTCTCCTATGTTCTTATGTTTGCCTTATTATGCATATTCTTCTATTGTGCTCTGCTCTTCCTTCTACGGGTTTCTTTCACACGTTTATTTTATGTGTTCGTTTACCCTTATATTTCTTTACCTTATTTTCTACAAAGCTCTTAGTTCTTTATTTTGTATTCTTCTGGACTTTGTTTGAGTTCTTTCTAGACGTGTTTAATCAACTGTCTTTTTAAGTTTATACTACCTCTTTGTCCTCTGAACTTGTTTAAGTTTTAAGCTGTATTAAAACATGTTCTTTATTCTTCAAATTAGCCTTTACACTATGTTTGTTTCGAACCTGCTATTTTACCTGCTTGTTTTCTCATGAGTCTCTGAAAGAGACCTCTGAGCCTGTTTTAGTTATTTGTCTTCTCATCTCTGCATGTGATTCGAGTTGAAAACCATAGAATTTTGGGGTTTCTTGGCGAGTTTTATCTTGTGTTTTGACTAGGGTTCTATTATGGAACCATGGGTTCAACCTATGTTTGAGCCTATGTACCGAATCTAAGCCTCTTTGTTTGTGACTCTAATCTTTTCTATACTAGATTCGTTCTAATTAGCTTGATAATTCTTTCTTGTTTGACCTGTCTGTATGTTTTATATATGAGAAATTATTCATTCAAAAAGGGTTTTGTAGATTTGTGATTGATTTAGAATTCCTTTTAATAAGGTTTGATTGATTGTTACTGATTTCGTTTAATTAAACCTTTCCTCGCCTTTTTTTAGTTAGATTCATTCATACCAATACTTAATTTCTGATTTTTAATGGCAGTTGATTGACTGCCTTTCCTTATTTTCACAAACCGTGTTGCTATCAAACTCTTCCCTTAAATAGTTTCTGTATATTTCCCTTTCTTGTACTACTTCGGGAAAGATTTTTATCAAATTCTTTCCTTATTTATTCTGCCCGTTTGATATCAGAATCTATTAATTAAAGGGAGACCTTATGTAAATTATTTCAAAACTCTTTTCTTACCTGTTTCTTACTTGCTTTCTACACTATAAATGGAACGATCTTTCAGCACTTTAAGACATCCGGAGTCTAATACTCTAACACTTATTGAACTCTTTCAATTTCAATACTCACCCTCACTCTCTTATGAAATCTTCTGGCTGTGTGTTTTCAATTTGGCTTCACTACTACTCTTCTTCTCTTTGTTTTCCTGAAACTGGTATGTTCTAATTTCATTTTCAGCCTCATCCTTATGTGTTTGCATTACAATTTCAACAATCTTGTCATTTTTTTTCTTATGTTCAGTAGTGAATATGTTGTTCTCTTTGCATCTGTTGCTATTATGAATTCCCCTATACCCTTATTCCCTTCTATGTTTTTGAGTTAAACTTCAGGCTTGCAGCATCCCTATTATTTCTCATATCTGGACTTGATCCTTTAGTGGAACCTAACTCCCCAAAAATATGGCAAACAGGCTTTTTGGGGTTTGCCAACACTTCTAATTACTGGGTATGACCACCAGCCTATCATGGCTTTTTTCCCAAATATCCCCTCTATGCACTTGCACTCTCTCTTTGAATCTAAGTCATGCCCCAGCCTTATGAGCCTTTCTTTGGGACCTTGAGCTCTCTCTGAACTTGGACATTTGAGGGCTGGCCTTTCCACACTGCACTATTATATAATTCTATAGTATATTTGGGTGTAAGCACTGCCTGAAGTCCACTAAAGACTCTTAGGGAACTCTGACACATCCCAATTAAGAGAAAAGCTTTGGAATCTGATCTTTGGAGTTGGTTTACTTTATGCTTTCAACAGAAGTCTGAATCAAGTCCTCTTTGGCTTGGATTTTAGCTTTCTAATTTCTTTCTTTTCTGTGTTCATTCTGAGATATAATAATTTTTAATAACTCATGAGGTTTATAGTGAAAACGAGGGGGGGGAGGGAGGTTACTTATTGTATACATAAGGGTAGACAAAGTGGAGGAGGACATGAACCTTACCTCCACCAGTAAGATGAATATGCATTTGGTCACCATATAAGGTAACCAAATGACACCTAAATATAAAGAAAGGTCAGACCTATAAAGAAAGTTCCAATGTCTATCCAACAATGATAGACAATTGGAGTTACAAAATACAAGTGTAGTAAGCCTAGGTCAGCTATACAAGATTGCACAAAATATCTTAATAATACTATGTAATAAAGTTGGAAGATATACTTCCATATACAACAAAATCTACATCTATTGAGCATGTAGAAATGTCCTATAAAGAAATGATTCTGCCAAAACAATCGTGAAGACTATCTTCCACTTTGCTTTGACATTGAAGACATGGAAAGCCAAATGGAAGATAGTCGTCAAAAAGATGTCATGAGGAGTTTCCTTGCTTTGCTGTTGTCTACTGAACTTGACCAAATAAAGTAAGCAAACTGGCTGGCCAAATTCTATTTCAATTTTCCAGAAGATGAATTCAGATATGGCTGTGATAACCTTAGTATCTGTGGTTCTTAGATGAACTGACATGTTAGAAAACAGGGGCTCAGTCTAAGTACAAGTGGGAAAATATGACCCTTGATTTACGGGGAATGACTGAGTGCAGGTTCTTGTACGAGATGCAAATAGTAAGGTGGGAGTAGGATAAAATGGTGCTGCAGTTAGAGGTTTCTCCAGTATCTGCAGCTGTAATCGTTCCTCTCCTGATGATTAAACTGGGGATTTGGTTGAACAACTGAGTGGTAATGTTGCTGGCTTGATGATCCTTGACTGTCTCATGATATGTCTCCAAGAGAATGAATACCATAGATGCTAATACCACTCTTGGAAGGCATTTTACTGGATAGGCTAGGGAAGAAGGAGTTAAACCTGCAAAATAAAACAACGTTAGATGAAAACCTATTGGAATTTGCTTCCTGCTGACCTCTGCTCTCAAGGTGGATCTATTTGTATTTGGAAGCCTATTGGAATGGGATGTCTTTTTGTGGGGTTGTGTGTATGTGAGGGTTGTTGGCTTGGACCAAAGGAGGGTCATAGGTACTGAATGGGGTTCAAGTAAGGGGGAGATCCTAAGGATATGTATTTCTGCATAGCATATTTCCTCAATACCTCTATAATCTACTTCTAGTCTCTTTGTGCTGAAATCCTATTTTAGGTTCTGCACTTCTGTATATTATTTAGGAAACAGTGTCGAAGAACTTCTGCACTTTTGCATCTTAGAAATCCTGCCTATATGTTTTGCAATTCATACATAATATGTCATGTTAGGTGCTTCTGCATTTCTGCATCTCATATAGAGGACCTGTCTATAGGATGTTACATTCTTGCCTATATATAGAAAGCATGTCTACAGGGCTTCTTAAATTCTGCACACGTATCTATCACTAGGAAAATAATATATATGTTTAAATAATAAAAAATCAATATGCTAAACAACATACCTATAGGGTTTTCTGTAAAGATTAAAATCAGTGACACGTAGAGAGTATGCCTATAGGAGTAATCAGCCAATCTAAATCCCTCAACTCGTTTATAAGTTTAAAATTGGTAGCAAAAATGCTTAAATGCTTGCAGAACTTATGTTCCTACCGTTAATAAATCTACTTATGAAATCAGTAGCCTCCTCTCGTATTTAGATACCATGCCTATAGGATTCACACAGGCAAACGATAAGGTAAATTAGTTAATAGAATCAAGACTCTATTAATTCCAGCCAGCAGGCGAGTCTGATTCCGGTTTCTTATCTGAAATATGTAGTAAATCAATCTGCCTTCTTAACGTTTAAGTTGAATTCAGACCACAACCATTATTTGCAAGACATGCTAAACAATTTTTCCTTAAGTGAGGAGGTCTATATGAGCCTTTTAAATTGTTACGTGTTTCCCATAATCTGCTTTATATGTTTTTATTTGTCGATTTAGAATTTTGTCCTTTTACACCATAAAAAACCCAAATTACCCTCCTATTTAGGAATAGTAGTCCCAAACTCCTCCAGGACTGATTGGATCAGGGCGAGTATTAGTATGCAATAAGTAACGAAACCATTCTGCATTTAATACCTCAACGGGGTGGAAAATGATAGATGTGATTATGATGACCGGTATGTTAATGCCACGTGTAGCAACTCTTTTGATGAGTAATTACAGGGTATTGGAATGATGTGATCCATATTATTTGTAAACCTAGGATACCCTTCTCTTTTCCTTTTATTTGATTATCGCTTTTTAGAATTTTCGAACCATTTCCACAAAATTTCAGCTTTTGTTGTTCCCATTTAAACTTTAAATAATTTGCAGCAATTATGTGACAACCTCTCATATTTGAAATCCTTGTTTGCTTATTTTTTACTTGTACTTGAAGTCACAATTTAACATGGCTGGGAACCACACTAGTGGATCTTGAGGGGTGCCTAACACCTTCCCTTTGTGATAATTTCTAGCCCTTACCTGAATCTCTGGTTTCTAAGTAAAATCTTCTTTGTGTCCTAATACACATAATCATTTGGTGGCGACTCTTCAATTCAAAACCCAATTCCCAAAAGGGAATGAGTTATCTTCCTAAACATCATTAACCCGATTTCACAAGAAGAAGGGGGCATCGACAACATGGTGACTCTGCCGGGGACATCTTTAAAGGCTTTTACCATTTCATGTTGTTTGTGACCTTATTACTCTTTTCATTCTTTATTTATTTTCTCTCTTACCTCGAAAGCTGACTTGGCTCTTTATTTCTTTTCTTTAATGCTTTCTATTACCGCTTTCCTTTAATACTGTTGTAGTCATGAGCAATTATTATAATTATTACTTTATGAACATGCAAATACATGAAAACTTGTTCAATTATTATAACTGCATATTTAACATCATCTTCCAGTGGTGCCAAATAAAATACCATAGCAACGCTTATAATGAGTGGTTGTGCCCTTTCGACATTATAACCCCTAAAATTGTCAAAGGCGTATTTGCGGTAAAACCACTCGATCAACGGTGTAGTTGACGGTTCCGTGTCTTTCCCTCGTGAGTTGTCTGCTCAAGGGTGCCTGCCTAATACCCCATAGAAACCTTGCTTTGTTTAATGGTGCATGCATCACTTCCAAAACCTAGCCGAGTTAGTTATATTGTCCACATAACAAATCTTTAAGATAGCCTTGTCCAAGTCCACTAGGTTTCCTTGGAACCCAAATGGACACTACCACGTTTTGTGCATTTATTTTGAGAACTAAATGCTGCCTATGCCAATTATTGATATTTAAGGGCCTAATATTTTTGTTTTCCTGAAATGAGGCACAAAATTCCCAGATTCGGCATGGTCACCAACAGCTACCCGAAATTGCTAAATTGGTAGGAAGATCTTCATTCTAGTGATTGGACCCTCACCCGAAAATACTTGGGGAATTTACCTTATCTCATGGAAATCCAAACCAGCAACAAAATTATTGATGCTGCCACCCTATTTTGGGATTGCGATAGTTCGTTATTTTGCTTCAGGAAGATCGAGATGACACCCATACTAGAGGAAATAAGAGGACTGGATGGTATACCATGGGAAACTCCGGGTCTGCTAATGCTAGAGAACTGCAAGGTTTAAGGTTTTCTCAAGATGATAGGGCTAAAGAAGAATTTGGATTTAACTTGTCTGAAGGAGTTGTACATTTCCTTTGATTATTCGTACAAAAGGTACGGCCACAAAAAGTCTTACCGTACTTATCCTGATAAGTTCGCCCTCACCTTATTAGGACATATCCATCGGAGGATCTTTGTCTCTATGTTATGCTTCTTGGGGATGATAGTGTTTCCCATGAAGAAATCAAGGATTCATACCCGACTGGCCATGGTCACAAAACATTAATGGAGGGAATTGGTGGGCAACTATTCAACATAGTCCCCATGATTATTGCAGAAATATACCGAGCCTTGGAGAAGTGTCAATAGGAAACCAAACACTTCAAGGGTTGCAACTTGCTACTCCAACTATGGCTCATGGAGCACCTCCAAAAGGGTGAGTATCAACTAGAGATTCAACGTAGGGACTGGGACGATCATATAGCCTTCCATCAGCCAAGACGAATGAACTATATGCCCAACATGTTTGCTCAGTTGGAGGATGACAAAGGATGTGTAGAACTATTTGAAAATCTCAAATAGGACCAAGTTTAATGGATGTTCGAATGGTACCCTATTGAAGAGTTCATTGCCTGATCTCGGGATGCACCGTTTTTAATACTTATTGGTTTGAGGGGAACTTATTCTTATGTCCCTCTTCGAGTCATGAGATAGGCTGGTAGGAAGCAAGTTATACAAAGGGTTGACAAGATGAGTCACTTCCGGGCCGACTTTTAGGACGATAACAACCCATACAAGTGCCAAGCCCAACACATGTGGCACTGAAAAATCGTCATGGGAAGGGACACTATTGAACCAGACATGTACCGCACCGGTTATAATCCATACTATCCCAGCTGGTTAGAAGACAATCATAATGGTTTGGGTCAACCCGGGTTTGTTCGTGGTCACAGGATCGTCGATGAAAAGGCTGAAGCACATGTCAAATACAACCAATTGCATAAGAGGATTCGGGAATGCGAAAATGAGCACTGTGAAATTCAAGAAGCCAATAAAAAGCTGATTCAAGAATAGAAGACATGGCTGTCAGCGCCAGCAAGCGTCTGGGATGCCTACAGCAAGGTTTAGTGGAGCTAGACAGGAAATTCATCACTGGGGTCAAAGAAAGCCAGAATGCTAAAGGAAGTAAAGGGGGACACTTGGCTAGAGCCTACTTGCTGCTAGGACTTCATGAGCTAGTGAAGCTGTTCGATGGAGCTAAATATGCCGAGTCTAGGGAAGGTCTCTCTGGGACCAAGTAGTTAGGTTTCCTTTTTCTTTTTCATTAGATGTAATAAGGCCGATGGCCATCAGTGACATTTTATATTCTGCTACTTTTAGTGTCATTTTGGGATTTGTCTTATTTTTATAATTAAATGAGGCATTTAGCATTATGAGTTCTCCAAAATCAATTTGTCGCTAGGCCTACCTTGGGCACAACGAGGCTCCCAAATTAGGACATGATTTACATTCTCGCACTATGTGTTTAAATATTCCAATATGTTTTTATAATCCGCACTAACTTTCTACCTTTTTGTTTTTACTTTTGTTTTACTCCCCTCCCCAAAGGTTAGTTTGTGCACTACGGCACCATCATCATACTCTACAAGATCCAAGGGCCCTCCACCCACTCCTCCTCGTAGTCCTATCAGAAACAGGAACAAGGGAGAAATGGAAGATTTGAGCAACACTAAGAAGGAGAACTCAGTCGAAGGGGTAGAGGTTACTCAAGGTTTTCAGGTTTCCATGGAGCGTGCCTCCCAACTCAAGCAGAAGTTGTTGAAAATTCAAGAAGAACTAGACCAAGTTCGAAACTTGGCAAGCTTGTCGTTTTCCCTCACCACCCCAAATGTCAACTTTCTTAACACTCAAAACCCCATACCTCCACAAAACAATCCCGAACCTCACCACCACTATAACACTTGCCACATATCAAATGATACTCCACTACTCATCCCGGAACTTGCGAACTCCATAAATGACCATTTTTATCCTCACCATAACACCCCCATCTATGTGTAAACTGTGCCACACCCTACTCAACCCATTGCAAACACACCCAAGTCTGATGATAAAGACTCGCTTATATGGAATCTGGCAGAAGAACTCTAGAGGCTTACTAGTAGAATTCAGGGCGTCGAGAGAAATAAGGGGATTGAAGGGCTAAATTACGAAGACTTTTGAATACATCCAGATATCTAACTGTTCGAGGGATACAAATCTCCTATGTTCGAGATGTTTGACGGTACAGGGGATCCAAGAGTTCATCTGAGAACATACTTCAACAAGTTGGTCGGATTAGGAAAGGACGAAAAGATTCACATGAAGCTTTTTATGAGAAGTCTTAAAGAGGATGTTGTGTCTTGGTACTTCAGCCAAAACCTAAAGAAGTGGTCAAATTGGGTGAGTATGGCATCCGATTTCATAGAAAAGTTCAGATTCAATAAAGAAAATGCACAAGACGTGTTCTACATTCAGAACCTAAAAGAGAAACCTATAGAGATATTCCGTGAGTATGCTACTCGTTGGAGATCAGGAGCTCCTAAGGTCAGACTGGATTTGGAAGAAGAACAAATGAATAAGTTTTCGTTCGAGCTCAGGACCCATAATATTATGAAAGGTTGATGCTAATTGAAAGCCAGAAATTTTCCAACATCATCAAGCTAAAGGAGAGGATCGAGGAAGGAATCAAAAATGGTATGATCACCAACTTTGAAGCTTTGCAGGATACCAACAAGGCTTTACAACTTGGTGGCACGTCCAAGAAAAGGCACGTGAGTGCCGTTATGATTCCATAGAGAACCAAGTCCCCAGTAAAATACCAAACCTACCCAATACCTCCACTCACGTATCAACCTATCCCAAATTACCAATCACCTCCACCATCCATATACTCCCAATCCGCAAATGTCAACCAAGCTTGCAATACTCAACCATCTCACTATCAATCACCTCCCACTTGTAAAAACATTCCTAGACCTCGACCAAATTTCAACCACAGACCTCCCAAATAATATACCACCATTTCTGAACCAATTGACCAGCTGCTTTAAGTCTTTCATACAGCTGCTATCCCCTTAAAACCCTTCCCAATAGGTAAATCCAAATAAAACTTGTGCACACCATTCTGGCATGAAAAGGCATGCCATTGATGAATGTCGCTCCCTGAAGGATAAGATCTAGGCATTGATTGACAACAAGGTCATCGTGGCAAAGGAGCCTACTCCGAATGTCCGCAATAACCATGTACTAGTCCATAAGGGAGGAGGCAGATAGAGGATGATTGGGACCCAAAGGATCGATCAGATTAATTATAAAAGATAACGAGCCAAAGAAACCAACAATGACCCTTAACCCGATTGTAGTCCAGATCCAGCTTTCTGGGGATACCGAGGTGAATATGTCCATACCACTTGAGTTTGAAGCGCCTTCTTTAGAAAAGATGAAAACACCTATTGAGGTCGAGTTTGGGTCTCAAAAGGTGCCCGTGCCATTTGAGGTTGTTGTGCTACCTTCCAAGGCAAGGGTACCCATTCCAGTAGAAATGTCAACCATAGCAGGCAATCCCTTGGGATTATACAGTCGAGGCAAGGAGGAAAGGAAAGGTCAAGTTCGGGGAAGCCGTTGCGGTGCAAGGCATGACCAGGATTGGCAAGGTTTACACTCCAGAACACTTAACTGAGTCGAGTAAGCAGACCTTTGGTCGAAAAACAATCATCAAATTTGGGCCTGATGATCTCTAGATAAAGATACAAACGAAGGAATACTCAGTCATTGATCAGCTGAACAAAACAGCAACATAGATTTCTATCATTGCTTTGTTACAGAGTTCCGATGAACACAAGAATTCCTTGTTAAAATATATGATTAAAGCATATATACCAAGCAACATCACTAGAGGAGAAATGGCAAACATGGTAGGGCAGGTATTGGAGAGTCACAAGATCACTTTCCATGAAGATAAGTAACCACTAGAGGGATTGAGTCATAACAAGGCATTGCACATCACTGTGCAGTGCGAGGATTATTTTGTCACCCGGATCCTGGTCGATTGGGGGTCCAGTCTCAACATCTTTCCACTGCTGACACTCAGGACCTTGGGGAAAGTGCTGCATGAAATCAAGGGTGGGGCCATCAACGTTAAGGCTTTCGACGGGTCTTAGAGGTCCACTATTGGGGAATTAGCTTATGTCTGCAAATGGAGCCTACTTGGTTTGATGTTGATTTTCAAGTGATAGACGTACTCACATCTTACAAATTACTTCTGGGACGACCATGGATTCATGCCGCTGGGGCAGTACATTAACCCTACATCAAGCAGTCAAGTTTGAATGGAATCATCAAGAGGTGATTATTCACAATGACGGTAGAAATCCTATATACAGTCGCCAGACCGTCCCATCGATCAGAGGAAGAAGGAAGATAGGTGAGAAAACCTAGCATCTCATCAAGCAAGTCAATACCGTTAATAAAAACAAGTGGTGGGCCAACAAAATTAAAAGCAAACTAAGCTGAAGTGGATATGAACCTGGCAAGGGACTTGGCAAAAACCTCCAACAAATTGCCAAACCAGTCCAGCTTAAGAAATATGGTACCACTTTAGGTCTAGGATATAAGTATACTTGGAAAGACTTTAATTAATGGTCACCACCATAGTGCGGACCTTATTATTCACTAGAGTAGTCGATACCTTTCTTGGAGCAAATTTTTCAGATAGCCGATGCTATATATGGGTCGGAAGAAGAGGAAGCACTGACAGTGATGAGGAGTTACGTTTTGGAAGAGAATGACATGGACTGTTGTGTCATTTTCAAAGAGGAGGGGGAGGAAGGCCCTTCTATACATGCTATGAGATGAGGAGCGTGCCTCAATACTTGGACCGTCAGAACCACAAAAATCCGAAAAGCTTCGGGTAGTGAGGCTGAACAAAGCACCATACATTATCTGTTATTTTTTTCACTAGTTGATTTCTTTTTGCATTTTAAAATTCAATAAGAGCTCCAATTTTTAAAACCGTTATGAGATCTATCAAAGCACTTCAGTTTCTTTTAAATCATATTCTTATTACTGTCTCTCATTTACTTTATTTACACATCATTACTATTACTTATTTTGATGAGCCAATTACTGTGACATGCAATGAAACAACACAACAAACAGATATAAATTCAGTGGATGATGAAATAGAAGAAGAGGTTGTTGAAAAGGTTGAAGTTTTTAAGAATATACCTAAGTCCAACAAGGACGAGACTGAGGTTGTTAACCTGGGAGATGTAGAAAATGTCATAGAAATATGCATCCATTTTCATTTGTCACCATAAAAAAAAGGAAGAGTACATAGAATTTCTAAGGGAATATAATGACATATTCGCCTGGTCGTATGAAGACATGACTGGTTTGAGTACATCAATTATGGCACACAAACTGCCAACAGATCCGACATGTCCACCGGTAAAGCATATGCTCAGAAAGTTCAAGCATGACATGAGTGTGAAAATCAAGGAAGAAGTCAACAAGCAAGTCAAAGCTAAGGTTCTCAAAGTAGTAGAGTATCCAACATTGCTAGCTAATATTGTGCAAATGCCGAAGAAGGACGGGAAGTCAGAGTTTGTGTTGACTATCGGGACCTCAACTAGGCTAGTCCAAAAGACGACTTCCCCTTGACAAATATACACATCTTGATTGATAACTGCACCAAGCATGAGTGGCAATCATTATTGATTGATTTGCTAGGTATCATCAGATATGGATGAATGAGGAAGGCGTTGAGAGAGCGGTTATCATTACAATGCGGGGGATGTATTATTACAAATGATACCATTTGCTTAAAGAATGCTGGGGCCACCTATATGAGGGCAATGACTACCATTTTCCATGATATGGTACATAAAGAGATCGAAGTATATGTAGATGATGTTATCATGAAGTCCAAGAAAGCTACAAATCGCATGGAAGATTTGAAGAAGTTCTTCAACAGACTGAGAAGGTACAACTTGAAGCTGAATCCCACAAAATGTGCATTCGAATTTCTTGCCAGAAAACTACTTGGGTTTATAGTAAGCTACCAAGAGATAGAGCTGGATCCCTTAAAGGTCAAAGATATTCAAGAATTGCCACTGCCAAAGAACAAGAAGGACTTTATGAGTTTCTTAGGGAGACTTAACTACATCAGCCGCTTTATAGCACAATCCACTCTCATCTGTGAGCCAATCTTTAAGATGCTGAAGAAGGATGCCACTACCAAATGGATTGATGATTGTCAGAAAGCCTTCGACGGAATCAAGGAGTACCTGTCAACACCAAGTCTTGGTCCCGCTCGAACCACGTATACCCTTATTACTCTACCTTGCAGTGTTGGATGGAGAGTAAGGTTGCGTTCTGGGGCAACATAATGAAACAGGGAGGAAGAAGAAAGCTATCTTTTATCTTACCAAGAAATTCACCTCGTACGAGGCCTGGTATTCTCTGTTGAAGCGCACCTATTGTGGTCTAACTTGGGTAGCTCAGAATTTGAGGCACTATTTCTGTGCCTACACTACATATCTCACATCAAGAATGGATCCGCTGAAGTATATCTTTCAAAAGCCCATGCCCACTGGCAAGCTAGCTAAGTGGCAAATCCTGTTAAGTGAATTCGACATTGTCTACGTAGCCCAGAAAGCATCAAAGGACATGAATTGGCATCATCTTGCTGAAAATCCCGTGGATGGAGAATACAAACCCTTAAAGATGCATTTTCCTAATGAAGAGATATCCTTCATAGGATAAGATACTGTAGAATCCTATGACGGTTGGAGCATGTTTTTTGGCGGAGCCGCAAACTTCAAATGAGTTGGCATAGGAGCAGTCTTAGTATCAGAAACGGTCCAGCATTATCCAGTGTCTGCTAAACTCAGGTTCATGTGCACCAACAATATGGCCGAGTACGAGTCCTGTATCTTTAGGCTCAAGATTGCCATTGACATGAACATCCAAGAATTACTAGTGATTGGAGATTCAGACATGCCTATACATCAGGTTCGGGAAGAGTGGGTGGCCAAGAACTTTAAGATACTCCCTTACCTTCATCACGTAAATGAATTGAGAAAGAGGTTTACAAAGATAGAATTCTGGCATGTTCCTAGAGCTCAAAATCAGTTTGCCGATACATTGGCCACCTTGTCATCCATGATACAACATCCAAATATGAACTTCATTGATCTTATCCTGGTGAAAATCCATGATCAACCGGCTTACTGTGCTCATGTCAAAGAAGAAGCAGAAGGAAAACCTTGGTTTCATGATATCAAGGAATACATTGCAAAATGAGAATACCCAGAGCTTGCAAATCCCACTCTGAAGTGCACACTTCGGAGGTTATCTAATAATTTCTTTCACATTGGAGGAATCCTGTACAGGAGGACTCCAGATTTGGGATTGCTAAGATGTGTCGATGCAAGGGAAGCATCTTAACTGCTAGAAGAAATTCATGTAGGAACCTGCGTTCCACATATGAATGGTTTTGTCTTAGCTAAGAAGACACTCATGGCGGGTTATTTCTGGATGGCTATGGAAACAGACTGCATCCAGTACGTTTGCAAGTGCCATCGCTGTTAGATACATGCAGGCATGATAAAGGTGCCTCCAAACGAGCTTAATGCAACAAGCTCATCATGGCTGTTTGCCGCTTGGGGAATAGATGTTATCGGACCAATCGAGCCCCCTGCTTCCAACGGGCATAGGTTTATTTTAGTGAAAATTGATTATTTCACCAAATGGGTTGAAGTAGCATCCTACAAGGAAGTGACTAAGAAAGTCATGACAGAATTTTTCTAGTACCGTATTGTATGTCGATTCGGCATTCCAGAATCAATCATGATTGATAATGATTCCAATATCAACAGTGACCTTACGAAGGCCATGTGTGAAAACTTCAAGATCAAACACAAGAATTTTACAGCCTATAGACCTCAAATGAATGGAGTCATAGAAGCCGCCAATAAGAATATCAAGAAGATGCTGAGGAAAATGATAGAAAAACATAAGCAGTGGCATGAGAATTTAGCATTTTCTTTGTTGGGGTAACGTACCACAGTTTGCAAATCGATTGGGAAACCTCCTACATGATGTTATATGGTACAGAAGCAGTCATTCCTGCTGAAGTAGAAATCCCTTCCTTGAGGACCATACAAGAAGCTGAGCTCGATGGAACATAATGGGTAAACAATCGCTACGAGTAGCTAGCTCTTATAGATGGAAAGAGATTGAACGTAATTTGCCACGTTCAACTTCATCAGAATACAATATCCAGAGCCTTCAACAAAAGAGTCAAGCCAAGACGGTTCACACCGGGGCAGCTGATGTAAAAGAAAATCTTCCCACACCAAGATGAAGCCAAAGGTAAGTTCTCTCCCAACTAGCAGGGTCCGTACATGGTTCACCGGGTTCTAACAGGAGAAGCCCTAATATTTGCAGAAATGGATGGAGAAGTTTGGCCAAAGCCAATCAGTTCAAATGCAGTAAAGAAATACTATGTGTATTCTTTATGCTTTCATATATGATGTAATCTGAACTACGTCTGACTTGATTCCCATTTAACAGGGGATACATAGGCAGCCTTATGGGTTCGGTCACAATTCAATAAAATTTTCATTTCCCATATGGTTCGAAACTGGGGTAGAATTTTGAGGAGGACCCTTAAAATTCCGAAGCTGATTTCAGCCAGTTATCACACGCAGCCGTCAGAAGCCGCAACCCAATAAACTGGTGTAGAATTTTGAGGAAGACCCTCAAAATTCTAAGGCAAGAGAGGTTGCAATGTCTTGAACTGCGTCGCAACCATCGGTTCATCTGGAGAAAACTATTTTCGGTTATAATTATGTCGTATTTTCCACTAAATCATGCATGTCTATTATCAAAATCGCTTTGTTTTCCAACGCTACCCCCAGGAAAACATACAGTATCACCCAAAGCTGATCCAAGCGATCCAAGCAAAAGTAGAAGGGATACGAATTGAACCTCGCACTTTACAAAACTCACAATTTTTCTTTGGATGATGGTACCCGAGTAACAAATTACTGAATACATTTATACACCCATACTTTTCAATAGTACGAGTCTTAGAACCGTCACTTATCTATAATCGTAATACATGCGCAATGTCCCCAACGGCTGCAATATCGCAACCAGCTATCATCTATCAGCTAAGAAATCTTATTCTTACTCACCTTTCGTTTTCTGCATTGCATAAGGCTACTATTCTGCCTTTCGAGACTAAGCACTGCCTCCATCTGCATTTCCTGAATTGTATAAGGCTATCATTATGCCTTCCGAGACTAAGCTCTGTCTCTATCTGAATTTCCTGCATTGCATAAGGCTACCATTCTACCTTCCAAGACTGAGCTTTTTCTCCATCTGCATTTCCTGCATTGCATAAGGCTACCTTCTGCCTTCCGAGACTAAGCTCTATCTGCATTTCCCGCATTGCGTAAGGTTTCCATTATGCCTTCCGAGACTAAGCTCCGTCTCTATCTTGTATGGTTGAAGTATCGCCACCTTTTATCTTTACGTCCTGCATCGGCTGAAATATCGCTACTTATTTACCTTGCATTCGACTGAAAGATCACCACCCTTATTCGCATCTTGCATTGGCTGAAATATCGCAACCTTTATTTACGTCTTGTGTGGCTAAAATATCGCCACTTCATCCTACATCAGCTGAAATATCACCATTTCACCAACTGTATTTCATCGGTTTAAATATCGCCGCTTTTATTTATATTTGCATCGACTGAAATATCGCCACTTATTTACGTTAAATTGGCTGAAAAATAACCGCTTATTGCATTGCATGGGCTAAAATTTCGCGACCTTTTGCATCTCATGGGCTAAAAGATCGCCTAATTTTTTGAAGGCGTCATTTGTTCGGAGGCACCATTTTCATAGCTCGAGAACGCCATGCCTTGGCCTGAGAACCCCACTTTATCTCTTGTATATTATTATTCAAGGTCATCATGGTTCGGAGGCATGATTCTCATAGCCAAAGGACATCATTTTATAGCTTGCGAACTCTTTATTATATGCTTCATGGCGAAGAACTTCATGGTCTGATAACGTCATCCTAACCGTCTAAAGACAACATTCATGGTCCAATGGGAACTTGAATCATGTTTAAATTTTACAGCATATACATTTGTATTGTTCATTTGCAGGTAAATCGGTTATCAACAGTCGTTTCAGCAGGAGCAATCTCCCTCCAGTTCCCGTATCCCTGAGTATACCTTAACTATTGACCTGAATACCGCGTTCGTTCCTCAGAAGCCTCCATTAGCATATTCTGCCGATGGATCCCGAACTACATATAGCAATATTCCTGTAAGACTAGGGATATGTAGGCAGCTCAAGAACCTCAGCACGGTCAAACTTTTCAAACCATTTCATTCAGTCAAATTGGCTGCCATGTCTTTACCCGACAACTCTTTCATTCTTTCCAGGTAAAGAGGGGCAGCTGTTGATACCCAATTTTTCCCTGTATATTTTCATATATGCAAAATGCTTTCAAAACAACATATATATGCATATATAAGCATGCCCAAGGGTATTAGTATTATTTCCAATTTTAAAAAAATTTTAATATCAATATTTTATCCATTTTTAGTAGTACAAAGTCAATAATTATTCTCAAAATCATCCATTTTTGTGAACAGTTTATTTTAGTCCCTGTTTATACTAAAATATAGTTAAGGTAATTTTTTATTTATTTTTACAAATTCATTTGGCATTTTAAATGCTAAGTGCACATAATTTCTATTTTAGCCTATATTAAGATTAATAATATTTTTATAATTATGAAATTGGTTCAAGTATTATTAAATTAATATTTATATATTAGTTACTGATTCAATGCCTTAAATTTTATTTCAAAATAATTTTTTTTACTATTTTTATGTAATGAAAAAGGAAAAATTGCTATTTAATATATATTCCCAATTTATTTCAATTGTAGACGCATTACATTTAAATTTTAACACCCAATTAGATCGGACAAATTTATTTTTTAAACCCAACCACTTAACCCATTTATCCGACCCGCCCGTGTTCTTTTGATCCAGGCCGTTGATCCTTTTGATCAATGGCCACGATTACCCATTCCTTTTTAAATTCCCCAACCCTAACCTAATCCCCTCATTTTAATCAGCCAGCCGCCTTTGAATGCTCTCCTTCTCCCAAACTCTCTCGAAGGTTCCTTAAAACCCTAGCCTCTCTCATCCTCTGTGACCATGACCTCGCCGGAATCCATGTCTTCTCAGGCCATGGATGGCCTATACTCACCCCCCTCCACCATTAAACCCTGGTCTTTCGAAAATTAGAGGTCTGATCTCAATGCTGTTCTTTCAAAGCTTCTCAGAGTCATGGCTTTGAGGCCTCTCCGGCCTCGCTTCGGCGTATCCTAGCATTATGAGCCTATTTCCCAAGATCATACTTTCTTCCAAGCCTTTCTCATTTCTAGAATTTCTATGAGACCCTAAGCTATTAGAGGTTTTACTCTGGTTGTTTTCTTAAATCTATGCTATATCTGTGTTATGCTGGAGTTTTATATTGTTTTTCAAAATCTTTTCTTTCAAAATTGTTTTCTCTTCGAATTAGGGTTTCTGAAAAAAATTTGAATTGCTTCTCCAACTCTTCTTCTCCTTTTCTTTGTGTGAATCTATCTATGCTATGTTCTATGTTCTCTTTTCTGCCTTGCATGTCCTTCTCCCGTGCTCTTATGTTTTCCTTATTATGCATATTTTTCTATTGTGCTCTGTTCTTCCTTCTACCGGTTTCTGTATCATGCTTTCACACGTTTATCATATGTGTTTGTTTACCCGTGTTTTTCTTTACCGTATTTGCTACTAAGTTCTTAGTTATTTATTTTGTCTTCTTCTGGACTTTGTTTGAGTTCTTTCTAGACGTTTTTATCTACTGTCTCCTTAAGTTTATACTTCCTCTTTGTCCTTTGACTTGTTTAAGTTCCAAGCTTTCTTAAAACATGTTCCTTATGCTTAAAATCAGCTTTTACACTTCGTTTGTTTCGAACATGCTATTTTAATTATTTGTTTTATCATGAGTCTCTGAAAGAGACCTCTGACTCTTATTGAGTTATTTGTCTTCTTGTCTCTATATCTAATTCGAGTTGAAAACTCTAGGATTTGGGGGTTTCTTGGCGAGTTTGATCTTGTGTTTGGACTAGGGTTCTATTATGGAATCCTAGATTCTCTCAAACTATGTCTGAGCCTATGTACTGAATCTAAGCCACTTTGTTTGTGACTTTGAACTTTTCTATACTAGATTCTTTCTAATTAGCTTGACAGTTCTTTCTTGTTTGATATGTCTGTATGCTTTATTTATGAGGAATTCTTCCTTCAATAAGGATTTTGCCAATTTTTTATTGATTCAGAATTCCATTTAATAAGGTTCGGTTACTTGTTGTTGATTTTATTTAATTAAACCTTTCCTTACCTTTTCTGGTTAGATTCATTCATACCAAAACTCAATTTCTGATTTTTACTGGCTGTTGATTGATTGCCTTTCCTTATTTGCACAAACCATGTTTTTATTAAACTCTTCCTTTATATAGTTTATGTGTATTTTCCCTTCCTGTTCTACTTTGGAAAAGATTTTGATCAAATTCGTTCCTTATTTATTTTGCTCGTTTGAAATCAGAATTCCTCAGTTAAAGGGATACCTTATGTAATTGATTTCAAAACTCTTTTCTTACCTGTTTCTTACTTGATTTCTATGCTATAAAGGGCACAATCTTTCAACATTTTAAGACATCCGGAGTCTAATACTCTAACACTTATTGAACACTTTCAATTTCAATACTCCTGCACCCTCACTCTCTTCTGATATCTTCTGGCTGTGTATTTGCAGTCTGGCTTCACTACTGCTCTTCTTCTATTTGTTTTCCTAAAACTGGTATGTTCTAATTATATTTTAAGCCTCATCCCTATGTGTTTGGTTTACGATTTCTGCAGTCTTGTCACTTTGGTTGCCTATGTTCAGTAGTGAATATGTTATTCTCTTTGCATTTGTTGCTTTTTTGAATTCCCCTAAACCTTTATTCCCTTCTATGTTTTTGAGTTAAGGTTCAGGCTTGGCAGCATCCCAATTATTGCTCATGTCTGGACTTGATCCTTTAGTGGATTCTAACTCCCAAACAATGTGGCTAACTTGCTAGTTGGGGTGTGCCAGCACTCCTAATTGCTGGGTATGACCACTAGTTTGCCATGAATTTTTTCCCAAAAATACCCGCTATACACTTGCACTCTCTCTTAGGTTCAAAGTCCTGCCCCCCTCCTTTGAGCCTTGCTTTAGGACCTTGAGCTCCCTCTGAACTTGGACATTTAAGGGTTGGCACTTCCACATTGCAATATAATATTATTCTGCTATATATTTGGGTGTAAGCACCGCCTGGAGTCCACTAGAGACTCATATGGAACTCTAACACATCCCAAATAAGAGAAAGCCTTTGGACTCTGATCTTCGGAGTTGGTTTACTTCATGCTTTAGACAGAAGTCTGAATCAAGCTTTCCTTGGCTGGGATTTTAGCTTTCTGATGTATTTTCTTTTTTGTATTCATTCTGGGTTGTAAAAATTTGTAATAACTCAAGAGGTTTAAAGTGGGGGGGGGGGGTTTACTTATTGTATACATAGGGGTAGATATCATGTTCATTAGGTATTTACTTCAGTACTTTCATAAAAAATCCTATTTAAGGTTGTGCATTTTTCAAATAGAAAAAATACAAGTGTAGTAAGCCTAGGTCTGCTATACAAGATTGCACAAAATATCCTAAGACTACTATGCAATAAAGTTGGATGATATACTTCTATATACAACACAATCTACATCTATTAAGCATGTAGAAATGTCCTACTAGAGAAGGGATTATGCCAAAACAATGGTGAAGACTATCTTCCACTTTGCTATGACCATGAAGATAGGGAAAGCCAAATGGAAGATAGTTGTCAAAAAGATGTCATGAGGAGTTGCCTTGCTTTGCTGTCGTCTACTGAAATTGACAGAAGAAAGTAAGCAAACTAGATAGCTCAATTCTATTTCAATTTACCAGAAGATGAAATCATATATGGGTGTGATAACCTTAGTGTCTGTGGTTCTTGTCAGCTTCTAATCCTCTAACTGCTTCTGATGACTTGCCTAAATGTGGAGGCAATTATTTGAGATTGGTGCTTTACAGAAAGGCAGTAGAAGGGATGTTGCTGGCTGAATGTGGGTGACAACCTATGAATGGGGTGCTGTTGAGTTTGAATGTTGGTGGAGAGGCAGACTCGGTTGATTTGGTTCACCTTCAACAGAATGAGCAATTGTATTACTGATACCACTAACTGAAGGTTCCACCATTGGTCTAGTCTAGTCCATTTACCTAAAAGATGAACAAACATGTTAGAACAGGGGGCTCAGATTCCAGGTTCTTGTATGAACTGGATCTAAGTCTAAGGACAAGTGGGAATATATGACCCTTGATTTATGGGGAATGACTGAGTGCAGGTTCTTGTGTGAGATGCAAACAGTAAGGTGAGAGTAGGATAAAATGGTGCTGCAGTTAGAGGTTTCTACAGTATCTGCAGCTGTAATCGTTGCTCTCCTGATGATTAAACTGGGGATTTGGTTGAAAAACTGAGTGGTAATGTTGTTGGCTTGATGATCCTTGACTGTCTCATGATATGTCTCCAAGAGAATGAACACCATAGACGCTAATACCACTCTTGGAAGGCATTTCACTGGATAGTCTAGGGAAGAAGGAGTTAAACCTGCAAAATAAAACAACGTTAGATGAAAACAGAGCATTGCTGCTCAGTTTTTGAAATCTGTCACTTGTGAGAGGTTCACTGGTATTGGTATGGAGTTGATTTGGATTCCAGAAATTCACTCATAGGTTCTTGCGGGTTCTAGGGGTTCTAAGAGGGAGGAAAAGTAAGAGGGGAAGGGATAAGATTGCCAGGGTGGGTTGCATTTGCTTCCTGCCGACCTCTGCTCTCAAGGTGGATCTTTTTACGTTTGGAAGCCTATTGGAATGGGATATATTTTTGTGGGGTTGTGTGTGCATAAGGGGTGTTGCCTTGGACCAAAGAAGGGTCATAACTTTGTTTTTTGTGCTAAGGATATGTATTTTTGTGCCTTGGACCAAATTGGGTTCAAGTAAGGGGGAGATCCTAAGGATATGTATTTCTGCATAACATGTTTCCTCAATACCTCTATAATCTACTTCTAGTCTTTTTGTGCTGAAATCCTATTTTAGGTTCTGCACTTATGTATATTATTTAGGAAACCATGTCGACGAACTTCTACACTTTTGTATCTTAGAAATCCCGCCTATTAGTTTTGCAACTCATACATAATATGTCATATTAGTTGCCTCTGCATTTCTGCATCTCATATATATGACATGTCTATAGGATGTTACATTCTTACCTATTATATAGAAAGCATGTCTATAGGGCTTCCTAAATTCTGCACATGTATCTATCACTAAGCAAATGATATATAGGTTTAAATAATAATAAACAACATGCTAAACACCATGCCTATAGGTTTTTCTGTAAATATTAAAATCAGTGACACGTAGAGAGCATGCTTATAGGAGTAATCAACCAATCTAAATCCCTCAACTCGTTTTTAATTTTAAAATTGGTAACAACATTGCTTAAATGCTTGCAGAACTTATGTTACTACCGTTAATAAATCTACTTCTGGAAATAGTAGCCTCCTCTCCTATTTAGATACCATGTCTATAGGATTCACACAGGCAAACGATAAGGTAAATTAGTTAATAGAATCAAGACTCTATTAATTCCAGCTAGCAGGGGGATCTAATTCCGGTTTTTTATCTGAAATGTGTAGTAAATCAGTCTGCCTTTTTGACTTTTAAGTTTAATTCAGACCACAACCACTATTTACAAGACATGCTAAACAATTTGTCTTTAAGTGAGGAGGTCTATCTGAGACTTTTAAATTGCTATGTGTTTCCTATAATCTCCTTTACCTTTTTTTGTTTGCCGTTTTAGAATTTTGTCCTTTTAAACAATAAAAACCCCTAATTTCCCTCCCTTTTAAGACTAGTTGTGCCAAATGCCTTGCGGATTGAAACTATCGGGGCAGGGGGGGGGTATTAGCATGCAATAAGTAATGAAACCATTCCACGTTTAATGCCTCAACGGATGGGAAATGGTAGATTTGGATATGATGACTAGTGCGCTAATACCATGTGTAGCCCCTCTTTTAAGGAGTGATTACTAGGTATTGCACTGACGAGATCCATATTATTTGTAAAGCTAGGACCCCCCCTTTTCCTTTTATTTGATTATCGTTTTTTTGAATTTTCGAACCTTTTCCACAAAATTTTAGCTTTCTCTGTTCCCCTACAAGCTTTAACTCATTCGCAGCCATTATGTGACAACCCCTCATATTTTAAATCCTTGTTTGCTTATTTGTTACTTGTACTAAATTCACAATTTAATATGGCTGGGAACCACACTAGTTGATCTTGAGAGGTGCGTAACACCTTTCCCTCGAGATAATTTTTAGCCCTTACCCAAATCTCTAGTTTCTAAATAAAAATCTTCTTAGTGTCCTAATGCACTAAATCATTAGGTTGCGACTCTTCAATTCAAAATCGAATTCCCGAAAGGGAATGAGTTGTCTTCCTAAATGTCATAAACCCAATTTTGAGAGAAAAGGGGGCATCGACAGCTGGCTGACCCATAAAACCTCTACCATGCCGTACTCTTCCACCAAAAGAAGGACCAATGGGCCTCTCCAATCTATGAGGTCTACTCACTCCTCTATACTCTCCCTCCTTGCCTCGTCAGTCCTCTCTCTCCTAGACCTACCTGACCCCTACTCGACGAGATATCCTCACCACCCACTGAACTGGGACCACATGTTGTGTTGCTATGACACCTATGACCTAACTAATGGGAACTCGTTGCCCTTGAGTGGGGGCATCGAGAGTATGGGTCCATCCCCCGACATGTGAAGTAGTTAGTACAACATGGATCAATCATGCCTGAATTAATGTACCAAACATACTGAGGAACTATGCTAATGTCTCCTGAAGTGCTGGAGTAGCAGTAGCAGTAGGTGTAACCAATGCCTGGGCTCTCACTGGAATTGCTGGTGACTCTTTGGTGGCAGCTTGCATTGGTGCTCTAGCTATACCACGTGCCCGTCCTTGGCCTCTACCCCGGCCCCACCTCTGACGGCTTTCGTAATGGACGCGGGTGTCTGATCATCTTTGATAGCACATGTTTTTACCATCTGTGAGAGAAGGGAGGGCAAAGGTTTAGAATTGTGACGCCAAAAATCTCGCACAACAAGGAATCAAATGAAATGGAAATTTTGTTTCCTAACGGTTACATAGCCCCACGTAGATAAGTACATATGCCTCTGTACGGATCAGCAAGACTCTAACAAACCGGCTTGTGAATTATGACATTTATGAACCTAGAGCCTGATACCAACTTGTCACAACCCTAGTTCGCCCTTCGTGAACTGTTGTGATGGCACCTAGTCTCTACGACTAGGTAAGCTTAAATTAGAAAATAAAACCCACTTTTGCGGAAGTAAAACACCTTAATACGGAAATAAACTAATAACAATGTTTAAATTGTCACTCGGCATACACCATGTACAATTCTCCAAAAACCAATATCCAAATACAAGCCCGGAAACTCATGAATCACAAGCTAAGAAAAAGGTGAATTACTACATTGCTCTAATTGTGGAATTTTTCTAATAACATCAAAAAGTATAGAAGGGCTAAATACTAAAAAAGGCTGAAATATAAAGAGACTTCTCGGTTTGCGGACGTGGCAGATATACCTCGAAACCTGTAAGTAGTTGCTTTCCTCAAGGATAGTAGACGTGAGAAGTTGCATCTGGATCTGCACATGAAAAACATGCGCATAAGGGGCACAAGTACACCACAACAGTAGTCAGTAAGTGCCAAGCCTAACCTCGATCGGGTACTGACGGGGAAGGTCAGGGCTCTACTGAGATCAAATAAGATAAAATGGTTAACTGTGTAACTAAAACAATATAAATTAGTACAATAGTAGGAAGTAACATAGAATTTGCAAGAACAACAATAGCTAGAACAGAGACAACAAACAATAGAAAGAAATATAGCTCAACACAGAGATAACAATCAGGGCCTCTTCTAGGATACCTTCCTGTAGTCCCAATCACAACTATCCAGTGGATCTCAGGGTACCGTCCCGTAGTCCATCATATAAATGTATGAAGGATCTCTCAGGATACAGATTTGTAGTCTAACTATCAATATGTGGGGGATCTATTGGAAATCTTGATCTGTAGTCCGTAAATATGAATACCCAGTACTGGGGGATCTATCGGGAATCAAACCCGTAGTCCCAAAGTAAACAGACAAGGGGGAGCTACCGGAACCCCACATCCGTAGTCCCAATGTAAATACACAGCAGCAACATGAAAATATTCAAAGAAGGGAAATTTCATATTAAGGCAGCAAATAACTCTACTAGCATGTTGCATAGAGTTCAAGTAAATAGATTGAACAATTAAGGCAATTAAACCACTTAGACATGCTTTCCTAAGCTAACACATGCTTAAATAGTACAAGTAATAAAAGTGGGATAAGGAACATACTAATAAGTGCTTAAAGAAAACCGAATTTCCCATAATTTTCACAAGTGAGCACTTGTCACCTCATGCACAGGGCATTACAATTACCAAATATATCAATCTCAAGGGGAAGGTCACCCACACAAGGTTAGATGAGCCACTTACCTCGAACCGGCTCAAAAATCAACTTGAGACCACACTTTTGACATGAGTATCCAACTCAAAATGGCTCAAATCTATTAAATTCAATTGTATATTATGAATAACTCTTCGAGAAACTGATTCTACAATTAAATTATAATCTAATACGTGAAGTCATGTAAAATAACAAAAATGCCCCTCAAACCAATATCTCAGAATCAGATGAAATTTATATTTTCGGAAACCTGATATACTCACGAATCTATGCATAACATGAACCCAAAAACTGCAGTCCAAATGGTCCCTTAGATTCACATTTAAAGGCCTCTTAAACATAAGCCTTTGTTACCCATTTTTCCCAAATTTCTCACCACTAATTAGGTATTTAATCACACAGTAATAAGATATAAAGTCAAAAATGTTACCTCCAAGTGATTCCACTCAAATCGCTCTTCAATATCCACCAAGAAGCTCTCAAAAAGATAAATGATTAGGTGAAAATAGACCCAAAATCGCGGATGAAATGACCTAAAGCATTCTGTCCGGGCCTATTTTTCCTTCATCGCGATTGTGGCACTTCCTCGCGATTGTGAAGAACAAGTATGTAAGTCCCCAGAACTACTCTATGCGAATGCGACATTTAAGTCGCGAACAAGAAGACATTTACAGGAACGTGATGCACGATTTCCTAGCCTTCCATGGATGTGAAGACTTATCTCAAGCCCTCCTAAAATCCCTTCTACGCAATTGTGATACACCTTACATGATCGCGAAGGGAAAATCTCTGCAACACCTGAAAACGTCAAAATCTACAATCGTTTAAGGCACAAAATGGTCCGATTGACCATTCGAAACTCACCCGAGGCCCTCGAACCTCAGCCAAAGGCCCCAACACATCCTAAAACCTTATTCAAACTTGTATCAATCATCAAAACTCCTCAAACAACAGCAAATCACTCAAAGCACATCGAATTAAAGCCTAAGTTTCTAAAAGCTTTAGAAACACGCTTTTGATAAAAAACCCAACCAAACCCTATTCGAATAACCTGAAATTTTGCACACACCTCCCAAATAACATAACGAAGCGACTACAGCTCTCTGAACCCCATTCTGACCCCAGAATCAAAATCTAACCTACCCACAAATTGCCAAAAATCAATTTCGCCAATTCAAGCCTAATTTTGTTCTGGACCTCTAAAACCCATTCCGATCACACTCCTAAGTCACAAATCAGCTACCGAAGCTAACCAAACTATCAGATTTAACTCCAAGGACATTTTTACATTGTTCTCACGATTGTTAATTGTCCAACACTTTAGCTCTTATTTAGGGACCATTTGTCCTTATTTCAACAAAAGAAGCAAGTGTCTCAAAATTCTCCCAAAACTCAAAACTGAACATCCCGACAATCACATTGGCAGAAATAAACTTGTGGGAAGCAGTTGATAGGGGATAAGGGTGTTTATTCTTTTGACGACCGACCGGGTCTTCACAATATAAATCCTCTATTCATTAAATTATGGACGTATCATTATTGGACCACTAGTAAGTATCGAAGTCACCTCTCGTCTCTACTTCTTAGAGGTTAGACTAGATACTCATTAGTTATACATTGTTTTCGTATTTATACTACACTTGCTGTGCATTTTTGTTACACAGGAACATGCATTACTAGTGGCCTGGTGGGCGTAGCAGCGTGGTTGATGTAGAGACTTAGGTGAGCTGCATTTCTCAAGATGACCTGCACCCAACAGAGTTTCCTCAAGTTTATTGTATTTATCTTCTCTCTGATATTTACCCCAAACGATTGTGGTATTGTATTGCTTCCTAGAAATAGCTCATGCATTTGTGACACCGGGTTTTGAGATCGTTATGGGGTGTTTTGTATTGACTTCTTGACATATTTATTTTATTTGAACCGAGTATCTTTTACTAGTAAAAATTGAAAAAAAATTAGAGTTTTCACAATTGTTTAAATAAGAATTTAATAAGTATTTATAGTTGGCTTTCCTGACAGCGATGTCTGGCATCATCACGACCCTTAGTGGATTTTGGTCATGACAACATAGTATCAGAGCACTAGATTCCCTTAGGTCTCACGAGTTTTGAGAGAGTCTAGTTGAGTCTTGAGGATCGGAATAGAGACATATGTACTTATCTTTGAGAGGCTACATGGTAGTTAGGAGCACTTTCCTTCTTGATTTCTCATCGAGTGATTTAATTCCTTGTGATTTATGCCTTTATTTACTTCCTATTCAATCTTACGCAACGCAAACCGCTTGTTATAAATCGAGAATTAGAGAATTTTAATGGTACTATAGAGATGGTGAGGGGTTTTCTCCCGGTATAGTAGATCTGGGACATTGTTGTCACCTTGCGGAAGGCTATCTTGTCATTTTAGCTCAGTAATAATATTCTCAAGAACTTTGAGTCTATGCATAGCTTTCTATGAGTTCTCATGATCGGTTGTAGCACAGTATGGGCTTGTTGGTAAAGTTCTTGCCTATATGTTAGGGCAGTGAAACATTTGGAAGGGAGTTCTCTTAGTTCATGATTATGAGATTTGGTATTTCATTATCGGTGGGGAAAATGCAAATGGGCTATGAATGTCCAGATTTGGATCAATGGAGTAACGAGACTTGGTGTTTTCAAGTATGGGGGATTTTTCCTCTGCAATGTGGTATCATCATCCTCGATTGAATATGTTAAGTTCGCCGGTGTTATGGTCTTCTGCAATTCGCATTTGGGGTAAGATATTGTGAAATAATATTGGGGAAGCGACTGTTAAATATCGCGAGGTGCGATGGATTAGGATTGGATCAGTGTTTCAAATGTTGACGGCTCGAGAACGATGATCTTCATAAAGGTTTAAAGTTAGTAGAGATTGGCGGGTTCAAGTGTTACGAATATAGATGTTATTTTAGGCAATAACTGAGCAAAAAAGGATGAGGAAGGACATGTGGGGAGTGTCAAGCGGTGGTTAAAATATCTAGAAGGCCATGTATAAGAAGCAAGTGTCGAATAGCCGATTAAAAGGGTAAGTTCCACAAAAGTGGGAGAGTGGTAGAGCTATATATAAGCTTTGTGGTAGGATGACTACGCACCTTAAGGAGAGTTTGGAATGATTTGGGAATTTTACTGATCGATGATTGGGGTTTGCGGATTTAATCTGAAGAATAGGCTATTATGTGGCAGGAGATTTGACATAACGAAAGGAGTTGCTTGAAATGAAAAAAGGTACAACATAACTTTGAATTAGAAGGATGTTTCCGCACATCTAATTGATGTCCACGAGGGGTGAATGGACTTGTGCAGCTAGAGAGAGAGCTCGAACTCAGGTGGGTTAGCATCTGTGAGCGGATCAGCGGTCGCATAGTTGGCGATACTTATGCAAAGAGTCCTACTGCCTACCTAGTAAGAAATAGAACATGTGAATGTTCTGAGAGATTCAGGGTGTTCAATAAAAAGTAAAGAATCTTGGTGGGTTCCACAGTTGTGTAGTAGTAGCTCCAAGCTAACTGGGAGAGCCCCACTGCCTATGATTGGATTGCATGGTTAAATACTTGCAAGGCTTGTTGTTAGTAGTATATTGATGGGTTATTTCAGCTACGGGAAAGGAACATATGTGGTAATTTGAGAAAAAGAATTTTTAATGGTGTGCTATGGTTGGCCTTATTGGCTCATGTTCAGACTTGGGGAAAGATTCAACATATATTCCTTGTATAGATGCGGGTTTCATGGGAAGTGATTCTGTCGGGTGTTTCGCCGAGAGGGTATTCATGTACTAGAAGATTCATAGAGTTGATTATATTCGGGACCAAGTCAGAGCAGGTGGCTCTCAACAACGGTCCTAGTGCATTGAAAAGGGTAAAGTATGATGCCTAATGATTTCGAGCTTATAGGTACGGTGAAGAATCAAGATTTTGTAGCAGCTTACGAGAAGAGGCCTAGAATATTTTATCATATTTTGACTTGAAGTGTATCATTTGGGAGGTATGCAGTGGTGGGTGGGATTTGAGATAGCAGGGTCTCATGATTCAAGGTCACTCGAGATGAGTGCAGATTGAGTTCACTATGTGTTGAATGGAACTATTATTATTTCTAAGACAACTAAGGATAAGTTATAAGAAGTAGATTTTTTAACCATGGCTGAAGTTCCATGATGATAGCAGTGACTAGTTCCTTTAGTGTTATTAAGTTATGCAAGTGATTTGTTATGGTACGGGTGAGGTTAGTCGGCCGCCATAATTGCTGTTATTTAGAAGTATTCCGCTGTTATGGCCTTTTACGTATATGCTACTCCCAAAAGGGATATGGTGGCTTAGACCACTACTTAGAGATTGCATATTCTACAATTATGAGAATTCACCCGTGTGTTGCTATGGTTCTCCTGAAGTGAGTTAAGTGAAAAGTTTTATATGATGAAGTCTTAATTTATTTGTGGTTCCGGAATTATGATAAAAATCATGTTCTATTGTATTGGTGTGTTGGGTGCAGTGAGTGGTATGGAATTTGAAGTGAGGATCAAGGTTGCAGTTTGGTGTTGAAAAGGATATCATGAGCTCGGATGAGTAGTAAAATAGTTTCTATGTTTAAAGTAAGTAGGTATTATCCTCAGTGTTACCTGAGATCGGTGTTTTATAAAAAAGGCCTTGCATCCTGGTTATAGATTCTTGAACGCTTCCTCAGAGTTAGTGCGGCTGGTGGAATGGTTACGCATACTTGTTGTTTGTTATAGAAGGTCATGAGAGTATGCCCCACAGAAATATTGTATAAGTGTGGCATGTAGTCACTCAATTTATTGAAGATTTAAACCAAGTATGAAGACACTATGATATCATTAATTTGAGAATTTATGCTTGGAGGGCACTCGACTTATTGGGTTATGGACCGTGGAGGATTGCCCCGCTTATGATGGTAGTTCAGAGAAAAAGGGAGTTATTATGGACCTTTGAAAGGTTATTAGCCTAGTTCAGTGTGATCAAAATCAACTTGAGGTCTGTGGATGGATCGAAATGTGAATATGGGCTTTATATCATGTCAGATGTGTTCATTACAGCAATGCGCTTCTTATGGAAAAGTTTTCGGGTAACTATTTTGTCATAAACTATTTTGTGAATTGATATATTGCACTTTATGAGTCTTGAGACAGCTTGGTGAATTTCTTATGTGTTGAGGTTCTGCGTAGAGATGATTTTATAAAAGTAGGATGGCTCTCAAGATTCATATCGTATATCGCACCTCAGTTGCGCTTGAGTTTTGTAGCCTATGGCGCTATATGTCTCCCTAGGGAGGTATTATGCACTTAGTGTGCTTGTGACCAGAATTTGATATTTTGTTGTAGTGCGTAATTTTGCTCGATATACATCTCCTTATGTGAATTCTATATATGGATCGGGTGGCACGCCGCAATGGGTAAGTTATTTGGATCTGGTTGCACGCCGCAATAGTGTAATGTTGAGTACAGTTTTCTATATGCCATTTTTGTATGCCTTGTTTCCTATTTTCTAAGGAAAGTCCATATTAGTGTGTGAGTTGAGTAGCTCCTTCCAGAGTTTGTTTTCCTTTTGTCATGTTCGAGTTTATAGCCAATTGGCACATTTTGGCATCATACAAGACTTTTGATCATGTTCGAAGTGGCTTATTGCCTGAGTAGTTCATACTGGTTGAGAAGAGATCATTGGATTTAAGATTAGTGCAATCTGATTATATTAACTATATTAAAGAGCTAAGACCATTACTTGGTTTTGAATGAGGTGATTGTTTTTGTCAGAAGTATAGACCCAACGATTTGCTGATTGAACAGTTGGTTATGAATTTCTACACACCTCTTCCTTTTTGGTGCTATTGTAAGAGTTAGAGAAAGACCTATGTAGGTCATGAGGTGCAATGGGAGCATCAAATTCGTGGAATTTCGACTAATTTGATCAAAGAGTGTTGTTGTGGGCCTATAAGTAAAGTGGTGCAAGGTGTGAATTCTGTTAGAATATACGCTTAACGCTGGGGGGGGGGGGGTGAATAGCGTTATGATAAAAAACAATGTAAACTTGCGGAATTCAGAATTGCAGGATTGAAATAAGTGCGGAAAATAAATAACAAGGAAAGAACGCACCGAATTTATCCTGGTTCACCACAACTTGTGGCTAGTCCAGTCCCCGAGAGACTCTCTCGAGGTTCCACTAACTCCGTTAAGCTTACGGGGGCTTAACAAACCGTTATAAACTGAGAACTTGAGTCACACAAGCCTCAACAACCTTTGCTCGAACATACCACACTTCAAGACTTCAATAGAAGGAATGAAAACGTTCCTTCTTACAAACACAAGGGGTTAATATTTCCCTTCAAGTGTATACAAAAACTTAGCACTCAAGACAAGACTCTCTTTAAGGGTTGATATGAGTAAAATAAATACGCTCAAGAACACAACAACTTTCGTCAAGAGTTTGGCTCTCAAAAACTTATGAAATGAATAGAAAATGATTGATATGAGAGTATGTAAGCTTTAGCAAGAATGTGATCAGTTGTTGTGCTTAGAAGACTGATTTTGAGTTGTATTTATAGTGTACAAAACATCCAAAACCGTTGCTTAATTGCCAATCATGAATTGCTGATTTTGTGCTGAGATAATCGATTATCTGATTTGCATAATCGATTATCTTCCAATCGTTCAAAAATCATTCCCAGATTTTAAGCGGAATAATCGATTATCCAAATCGTATAATCGATTACCTGACAACGTTCAAAAAATCATATTCAGATTTTTACTTAGCATAATCGATTATCAGATTGTGTATAATCGATTATCTTTCAGAGTTTAAAAATACTTTGGCAACTGTCACTTACATAATCGATTATGCTATAAGGATAATCGATTATCTTTGATGTTTTGAAAACTTCGGACTACACTGTCTTAACATAATCGATTATCATAATGTACATAATCCATTATTTTATAGTCTTGAAAAATCTGATAGACACTGCCTCAACATAATCGATTATCATAAGGTGCATAATAGATTATCTTATAGCTTTTAAAAATCTGATGGACACTGCCTCAACATAATCGATTATCATGAGGTACATAATCGATTGTCTTGTAGCTTTGAAAAATCTAATGTACACTGCCTTAACATAATCGATTATCATAAGGTACATAATCGATTATTGTTCAGCTTTGTAAATCTGGAGTACATTGTCTTAACATAATCGATTATCATAAAGTACATAATCGATTATCTTTGTCCAGATTTGAGAGGCATGTTTAAAAATCATTTTGGCTAAAATAAAATGTTTGAAAATCATTTTGCTTTAAGTTAAATATGCATGATTTGATAAAATTGATTTTATAAGAGAAGCCAAGTCTTGAGTCAATTGTCGGATCAAGATCACAATTAAAGAACGGCTCATGTATAGCTTTGTTTCTTTGCTTAAACTTGATCTTTGTTCGTCTTGTGCTTGAACCTCGTTATGTGTCAATTGCGCGCTTGTGCTTGGACCTCGTCATATGTCAATTGTGCGTCGTTTGTCATTTATCAAAACCTACAAATATGAACACACGTTTAGTTTAGTGCCTTGAGAACGTGTTTCAACAATTTCCCCCTTTTTGATAATGGCAAACCAATATCGGGATATGCCTATTAGATAATTCATAATGACGATCCAAGACAAGTATATAGAGATGCAATTAGTTCCCCCTCAACATATGAATTCCCCCTCAATTTATGCCAATGAATATTAAGTGCATAGCCCTTATTCTTCCCCCTTTTGACATTAGCAAAAAATAAGTAAATAACTAGTTTAATGATTAACCAATATTGCAATTACATAAAAGTGACAATAAAACAAATAATGTCAACATAATCGATTAGTGATACTTGATAATCGATTATGTACTTAAGAGAAATCGATTATTCTTAAGAGAAATCGATTATTCTGTACCAGTGCTTTATAATTCCCCCTGCCTTTAGGGCGATACCTGCAAAAGAGAATTAGGCGCCTCCGACGCTCAAGTTAGTAATTATGTGAAAGGAAAAATGAAATGCATGACTTAGATCAACGTGGAGTCAAGAATCCCGAGTTCACTACGAATTCGGAAAAAAGGACTCTTTCTCTAAAGGCTTAGTGAAGATGTCGGCCAATTGATATTTGGTTTCAACAAACTCAATTTCGACATCACCTTTGAGAACGTGATCTCTTATGAAGTGGTGCCTAATTTCAATGTGTTTTGTTCTTGAATGAAGAACGGGGTTCTTCGTCAAGCTTATGGCGCTAGTATTATCATATCTAAGAGGGATATGATCGATACTAAGTCCATAATCCAAGAGTTGTTGTTTCATCCAAAGGATTTGAGCACAACAACTCCCCGCGGCTACATATTCAGCCTCGGTTGTGGATAACGCAACACTTACCTGTTTCTTACTAAACCAAGAGACGAGAGAGCTACCGAGCAAATGGCAAGTGCCACTAGTGCTCTTGCGGTCCAATTTGCAACCCGCAAAATCGGAGTCGGAATAGCCAACAAGTTGGCATGAAGAACCTTTGGGATACCATAGTCCCACATTTGTAGTACCAACAAGATACTTCATTATCCGCTTTACCGCAGTTAGGTGCGACTCCTTCGGACATGATTGATATCGAGCGCATAAACATACGCTAAACATGATGTCCGGTCTACTAGCAGTAAGATAAAGAAGGGATCCGATCATACCTCGATACTTCTTTGTGTCGACTTCCTTACCTTTCTCATCTTTGTCAAGATGGTCGGATGTGCTCATTGGAGTGGCCATTGCTTTGGGGTTGCTCATTTCAAATCGTTTTAGCAACTCTTTGCAATATTTAGATTGACAAATGAAAGTTCCTTCTTTCATTTGTTTCACTTGCAACCCCAAGAAGAAGGTTAGCTCACCCATCATTGACATCTCAAATTCGCTTGTCATTAGATCAGAAAATTCCTTGCACAAAGCATTGTTAGTAGCACCAAAAATAATATCATCCACATAGATTTGAATTAATAAAATATTATTGTTTTTATGCTTAATAAATAGTGTGGTGTCAACTTTCCCCCTAATGAACTCATTGTCCAAAAGAAATTTTCTCAATCGTTCATACCAAGCTCGGGGAGCTTGCTTAAGACCATAAAGGGCTTTCTTAAGTTTGAAAACATGATCGGGAGATTTAAAATCTTCGAAGCCCGGGGGTTGTTCAACATAAACTTCTTCTTGAATAAAACAATTTAGAAAAGCACTCTTTACATCCATTTGATGTAAATTGAAATTCATAGAAGAGGCAAAAGCAAGTAATAAACGAATAGCTTCTAACCTTGCTACGGGTGCATACGTTTCTTCATAGTCAATTCTTTCTTCTTGATTGTAACCTTTTGCTACAAGCCTAGCTTTTTTTCTAGTGATTACACCATTTTCATCTAATTTATTTCGAAAAACCCATTTCGTACAAATTATGGTATGATTGTCGGGTCTTGGCACCAATTCCCAAACGTCATTTCGTTTGAATTGGTTAAGCTCCTCTTGCATTGCCAAGGTCCAATGCTCATCCCCAATTGCTTCGGGAATGGTTGAGGGTTCAATTTGAGAAACGAAAGCAGTATGTCCTAAGGTGTTCTTAAGATTGTTTCGAGTACTTACCATTTGTTCAATGTCGCCAATTACCTTGTCGAGAGGATGGTCTTTGATTGTCCTCCACGCGTTGGGCAGTTTCGTTTCTTTCTCCAGTGGTGGCGCTTCCTCCGATGATTGTTCCAAGATTTCATCTTGAATTTCCTTTGGATTTTCCTCTTGTACATTGTCTTGAGGACTTATTTTGTTTAAAATACCTGCAAGATCAAAACCAGAATCCTTTCTCGCCAAGCGAGCATTATTTTCAGAAAACACAATATGAGGGGATTCCTCAACAGTTTCGGTTCTATTATTGAATACTCTATATGCTTTGCTACGTGATGAATAACCAAGAAAAATTCCTTCATCCGATTTGGCACCAAATTTTCCCAAGTTATCTTTTCCGTTGTTATGAATAAAGCATTTACAACCGAAGACTCTAAGATGGGATAGGTTAGGTTTCCTTCCCTTGTAGAGTTCATAGGGAGTTTTCATGAGTATTGGTCTAATGACTACTCTGTTCAAAACATAGCATGCGGTAATTGTTTGGGAATCTTAGCCTCATCGAGCATCGTTCTAGCCATCTCTTCGAGACACCTATTTTTCCATTCCACCACTCCATTTTGTTGTGGTGTACGTGGATCAGAGAAGGTGTGCTCAATACCGAGTTCGTCACAAAAGTCCGCGAAGAGATTGTGATCGAACTCTCCCCCATGATCACTTCTTATGGAAGTGACGGTTGTGTTCTTTTAATTTTGAACACGTTTAAGAAAACTTTTAAAATTATGAAAGGCCTCACTTTTGTGAGCAAGAAATAGTGTCCATGTGAATCTAGAATAATCATCAACAATAACAAAAGCATAGCGATTTCTACCAAGACTTTCAATGAGAGATGGTCCAAAAAGATCCATGTGAAGAAGTTGCAAAGGTCCAGTAGTTGAAACAATATTTTTCGATTTAAAAGATGCTTTTGTTTGTTTCCCTTTTTGACAAGAATCACAAATAGTGTCATTTTCAAATTTCAAAGTTGGAAGACCAATAACTAAATTTTGTGAAACCAATTTGTTTAAAAGATGCATGTTGATATGAGCTATTCTACGATGCCATAACCACATATCATCTTCTTTACTCATAAAACAATTCACATACTTTGATGAAGAATTTTCGAGATGAACCATATAGATGTTATCAATTCTAATACCACGAAGAATAATTTTAAAATCACTACGACGAAAAACTAAGCATTCTTCCGAATCAAACAAGATTTCCCTTGTCACATAATTGACTTATGCTCAAGGATTATGTTTTAGACCTTTAACTAGCAATATATGCTTAATGGAAGAAGATTCATCCTTACCGACCGATCCAATGCCGATAATTTTTCCTTTGTTATTATCTCCAAAAATAATGTTTCCTCCTTCCTTGTGTTTTAGTTGAAGGAATTTTGATGCGTCTCCGGTCATATGTTTGGAACATCCACTATCAAGGTACCAAAATACACTTGATTCCTTCAAACACACCTACAAGGCAAATTAATGAGTTTTTGGTACCCAAGCTGTTTTGGGTCCTTGTGAGTTAGGTGTAACGTTATGGTGTGGTTGACATGCGGTGAAGTGTCTGTGTCTAGTAAAACAAGCAGGAGCAATATGTCCTATTCGACTACAATAATGACAAATGACATTGGGATTATGCATTCTTCTGGGTTGGTAGTAGTTGGAGGTACGAAAATCGTTTGCTCTATTTTTGACAATATGGCTATTGCGCAATTCTTGAAAATCATTTCTCCTACTGTTTGTTCTAGGATATGCAGCGTTTCTAGAATAATTATTTCTAGGTCGAGTGTGTCTAGGTTGCGATTGTTGAAAGCCATTTCTAGGTGTTCTAAATTGTTCAACGTTTCTTCTAGTGTTTGGTCTAGCATGCATGTTGATTCTAGGATTGTTATATCTAGGTTGAACGTTTACTTTATTTATCCTAGGTTGAGCCTTAGGTTGTTGGGGGATGGCTTCAACTTTTTCTTTAGGCTCGTTTTTGAAACCTATGCCATGTTTGGTCGATTTCAAATTGACAAGAACATCATTCAAATTTTTATGAGAAGAATTGAACTTATCTAGGGTGCCCTTAAGTCTTTCTACTTCATCTTTTAGATGCATGCAAGAAATACAATTTTTACTAGAACTCTCAGGTTTGTCGGCGCTTCTCTTTCCGAAAAACTTGTTTTCTTCTTTCAACTTCTCATTTTCCAAAATCAATTTTACCAAATCCTTTTCTTTCAAAGAGAGTTGTTTTTCAAAATCTTTTTCTTTCAAAGAAGAATTTTTCTTTACGTCTCTAACAGTTTCGGAAGCTCTAATGAATTCACTATACAATTCATCAAAAGCATTTTGCATTTCCTCAAGAGAAAAGAAATTTTTAGAAGAAATTTGACATACCTCTTCTTGATTGTCTTCGTGTGCAATGAGACATAGATTTGCGGTTTCGTCTTCTTCATCGTCGCTTGATTCGTCTTCGGAGTCGCCTCCCCAAGATATGTATGCTCGTTGTTTCTTGAAAGGTTTCTTTTCCTTTTTGACATTTGGGCAATTTGATTTAATGTGCCCGATTTCTCCGCATCCATAGCACTTTACTTGATCTCCTTGTTGTTTGCCTTTTCGTTCATACTCTTTTCGCATGAACTTTTGAAACCTCTTAATAACGAGTCCGAACTTGTTATCTCCGTTGTTTGAGTCCTCATCATTTAGAGGTTGAGCCGTGCTTGCCTTGAGGGCGATTCTTTGTTTCCTTTGATCATTAAAAGGAGGGTTAAGTATAGTAGATTCATAGGTTTTAAGATTACCTCTTAGTCCGTCGATGGTGACATTTGAAATGCCGATAGACTCTTGAATCGCGTCGGCCTTGGAGCGCCATTCCGGAGTGAGATTTCGGAGAATTTTTCGGACAAGTTCCTTATCCGTGAAGGTCTTCTTAAGAGCATGTAGGTCATTGACGATTTTTGAAAATCGTTCGAACATGTCATCGATCCTCTCGCTTTCCTTCATGTGAAACAGTTCATATGCATGGGTTAGAAAATCAATTTTAGCTTCTCTTACCTGGTCCGTACCTTCGTACGTGATTTCTAGCTTATCCCACATTTGCTTAGCCGTTGTGCAACATGATATTTTTCTGAAATCATCAACATTTACAGCACAATACAATAAGTTGATGGCTCTAGCGTTGTTCTGCACTTTTCGGATATCATCCACATCGTATTCGTCTTCGGATTTTGGAACCCATTCATTTTCAACCCTTTTGGTTGGAATTTGTTCTCCCTTCGTTATAACCTTCCATAGATGAAAATTATTCGATTGGATGAATATTCTCATCCTCTCCTTCCAGTACGTATAGTTTGTGCCATCGAATAGTGGTGGTCTGGTGGAGCATTGTCCTTCACCTATTCCTGCATTAAAGTCACGAGTAGAAGCCATGGATTGTTTCTCTCAAACGGTTAAGTCTTTCAGAGACTTGGGCTCTGATACCAATTGTCAGAATATACGCTTAACGCTAGAGGGGGGGGGGGGTGAATAGCGTTATGATAAAAAACAATGTAAACTTGCGGAATTAAAAATTGCAGGATTGAAATAAGTGTGGAAAATAAATAACAAGGAAAGAACGCACCAAATTTATCCTGGTTCACCACAACTTGTGGCTAGTCCAGTCCCCGAGAGACTCTCTCGAGATTCCACTAACTCCGTTAAGCTTACGGGTGCTTAACAAACCGTTATAAACTGAGAACTTAAGTCACACAATCCTCAACAACCTTTGCTCGAAGATACCACACTTCAAGACTTCAACAGAAGGAATGAAAACATTCCTTCTTACAAACACAAGGGATTAACACTTCCCTTCAAGTGTATACAAACACTTAGCACTCAAGACAAGACTCTCTTTAAGGGTAGATATGAGTAAAATAAATACGCTCAAGAACACAACAACTTTCGTCAAGAGTTTGGCTCTCAAAAACTTATGAAATGAATAGACAATGATTGATATGAGAGTATGTATGCCTTAGCAAGAATGTGATAAGTTGTTGTGCTTAGAAGACTGATTATGAGTTGTATTTACAGTGTACAAAACATCCAAAACCGTTGCTTAATTGCCAATCTTGAGTTGCTGATTTTGTGCTGAGATAATCGATTATCTGATTTGCATAATCGATTAACTTCCAATCGTTCAAAAATCATTCCCATATTTTAAGCAGAATAATCGATTATCCAAATCGTATAATCGATTTCCTGACAACGTTCAAAAAATCATATTCAGATTTTTACTTAGCATAATCGATAATCAAATTGTGTATAATCGATTATCTTTCAGAGTTTAAAAATACTTTGGCAACGGTCATTTACATAATCGATTATGCTATAAGGATAATCGATTATCTTTGATGTTTTGAAAACTTCGGACTACACTGTCTTAACATAATCAATTATCATAATGTACATAATCTATTATTTTACAGTATTGAAAAATCTGATAGACACTGCCTTCAACATAATCGATTATCTTACAGCTTTGAAAAATCTGATGGACACTGCCTCAACATAATCGATTATCATAAGGTACATAATCGATTATCTTGTAGCTTTGAAAAATCTAATGTACACTGCCTTAACATAATCGATTATCATAAGGTACATAATCGATTATTGTTCAGCTTTGTAAATCTGGTGTACATTGTCTTAACATAATCGATTATCATAAAGTACATAATCGATTATCTTTGTCTAGATTTGAGAGGCATGTTTAAAAATCATTTTGGCTAAAATAAAATGTTTGAAAATCATTTTGCTTTAAGTTAAATATGCATGATTTGATAAAAATGATTTTACGAGAGAAGCCAAGTCTTGAGTCAATTGTCGGATCAAGATCACAATTAAAGAACGACTCATGTATAACTTTGTTTCTTTGCTTAAACTTGATCTTTGTTCGTCTTGTGCTTGAACCTCGTTATGTGTCAATTGCGCGCTTGTGCTTGGACCTCGTCATATGTCAATTGCGCGTCGTTTGTCATTTATCAAAACCTACAAATATGAACACACGTTTAGTTTAGTGCCTTGAGAACGTGTTTCAACAAATTCAGCTAAGGTATGCAGTCATGTTTTGGTGTTGCGGGTAGTTATTGATACAGTGGGAGTATGATGGAACAAGCATGGCAGAGAATTCCAGATGTTGGAATTTGGCTTTAAGGCTTATTTGCTTAAGTAAAAAAGGATATCTTCAGATTGATCGAGCGAGGGTGCCCAATTGAGTTGTGGTAGCATGAGTAGGTGATTAAGGTATTAAACAGTGATTCCGGAAAACTCCAGCTCAGTTTGTAACACGTTCGAGGACAAACGTATGTTTAAGTAAAAGAGAATGTAATGACCCGATCGGTCGTTTTGACTTATAGTGCGTATTCAGCAGTTCAGGGGCATGAGCAACTTCACTTCAGGTATTATGAATTGTACTCATGGTCTGAATTGAATTCAGGAGAATTCGGAGTTGATTTGGAAAGGGAATTCTTATTTCGGAAGCTTTAAGATAAAAGAAATGACTAAGATTCGATTTTTGAGTAAATGACCTCAGAATTTGATTCAAAGGTTCAAGCAGGTTTGTGTGATGATTTCGAACTTGGGCGTATGCTCGGATAGGGTTTTGGGTTACCCGAGAGCATTTTGGTGCCTATTGGGGAAGTTGGCATTTTGGAAGGATTTCATAAGTTTGGGTTGAAGTGTATTTCAGTGTTATAATTGTCCGTTTGGGATTCCGAGTATAGGAATAGCTCTGTATGGTGATTTTGGTGTTGGGAGAGCAATCGGAAGTGAACTCAGAGGTTCGTGGGTCATTTTGGAGTCATTTGGCTAAAGATAGAAATTTGAAGGTTTTTGACAAGTTTGACCAGAAGTGAACTTTTTGATATCGGGGACGGATTTGATTCCAAAAGAAGGAGTAGGTTCGTAATGCCAAATATGACTTATGTGCAAAATTTGAGGGTAATTGGAAGAGATTTTGCAGATTTTGACATTTAATGTGGAAGTTTGAAATTCTAATGTTCATTATACTTGGATTGGAGGTCGATTCATGATTTTAGCCTTGTTTGATATAATTCAAGACCTCGAGCAAGTCCGAATGTATTTTGGGATTAGTTGGTGTGATATGACGGGGTCCGGGGGGCCTCGGGTGGATTACATATCAATTTTGGAAATTTGGAAGAGGAAGTGAAGCGGGTGTCTTCTGGTATAACCGCACCTGGGAGGCTTAGGCCATAGGTGCGGAGCCGCAGAAGCGGTTAGGAGATCCGGAGATGCAATTTTGGGCTGGAAGTGTAAGGACTGGAGATATGGTCATCTCGTTGTAGAAGTGGACCGCACCTGCAGGAGTTTATGTGCAGAAGCGGAAAAGGGAGCCCGGAGAGAAATTGCAGGAGCGGTAGAGGGGCCTCACATACGGAAACACAGAAGCAGTTGTGTGTTTGCAAGTGCAAAATTGCTGGAGGCAGTAAGGTTCTTTAAAATCTTGGGTTTTGGCTATTTTACTCTTATTTGGGCGATTTTTGGAGAGCTTAAAGAGAGGGATTTCTTTATCGAGCATGAAGTAAGTTATTTTCACCCCTTTGTGAATTAAATACATGGTCTTATTAAGGATTTGAGCATGAAAATTGGTAAAAATTTGGGGTTCCAGGAAAAACCTTGAAATTTGATGTTCTTGGAATTTGACCACGATTTTGGGTATGAAGTTCAGAATAAATTATGCATTTGAGTTCGTGAGGTTGTGGGTAAACTTTATCATCAAAAAATTTTTGAATCCGAGTACGTGGTCCCGAAAGCAATTTTGTTGACTTTTCAATTGAGGTTAGGAATTCTTATAAATTGGATTGTAATGAGTAATTGAACATATATTAATGGATTTTCATAATTATTGGCTTGTTTTGGAGCATTTAGCATCTATTCGAATCTTCGAAAGGGCGTGGAATGCCGGTTATAGGTCTTCGGAGCAAGGTGGGCTCCTTTCTAACCTTGTAAGAGTAAATTGTCCCCATAGGTGAATTAATTGGTTATGTGCCCAAAAAGCATGCTCTCTTGTATCACTTGCAACCTTTATGACAAACTTAAAATACATAAAACATATCGAACATGTAAATGAATTTCTAAAAGCTAGATATCATTTCTTGACTTTTAAAAGAGAAAATTGCCTCTTCCTAAATATTTTCTCCTTGATGAATTATTGATTTGATTGTTTGAATATGTTTATCTATTTTCGAACGGGATGAATGCCTCATTATATTTGATAGATGCATCTACGGTTCGCGCCATTCGAACCTGTGGCAGTGCACGATTTAAATATTGTTGGATCGGGCTGTATGACCTCGACATGATATGCGCATGCTTCTATTGCTTGCGTTGAAACTTATTGAAGTTGTTATTTCCTCTTCACAGCTTGAGAATATATGCATAAATAATGAAAAAGGAAATTTTGGGAATTTCACATAAAAGAAAGAATTGTTTACATGTTTCACTTTGAATTAAAATCCTATTTATATAAATCCTCGACTCATTATATTACAGACATATCATTATCGGACCATAGTAAGTATTGAAGTCGACCTCTGGTCTCTACTTGTTCAATATTAGGCATTATACTCATTCGGTACATGTGGTTTTCTTACTCATACTACACTTGTTGTGCATTTTTTTTCCACATGCATATGCATCACTAATGGCCTAGTAGGCATAGCGGTTCGTTGATGCGAAGACTTAGGTGAGTGCACTTCTTGAGACGACCCCCATCAAGAAGAGTCTCTTCCTGATTGTTGTATTTGTCTTCTATCCAATTTGTATGTTACAAGAATCCATGTGGCTTCGAGACACCATATACCGGTCTTACTCACGCAGGAAACCAAGACAACCGGGAAGCTTGGAGAGGATTGGCTTTTATAATAACATTCTTGGGTGTTTTGGTTTTCCCCAGAAAATACAAAAATATAGAGTTGGGACTCGTAGGGATGGCTGAATTCATGATGAAAAAGGCTAATGGCACCATAGTGCCGATGATCATGACAGAAATTTACCGAGCTCTGACCCATTGCCGAGAAGAAAGAAAGTTTTTTGAAGGGTGCAATATGTTGTTACAACTGTGGATAGAAGAACACCTTTGCCATCACCCGAGGTATCTGAATTGTGGTATGGCTGGTCCCGAATGCATCAAAAAATATTAAAAATGGGTAGAGTGTTATGAGTTTCCTGAGAGTACACATGCATGGCATGCCGACTTACGATCCTTGACTGCAAACAAAATCAAATTGGCATTCTGGTGGCTTTCGGTGGATGAAGTAATCTATATGTCGGCTGAAGAGTGTTTTGTGCTATTGATGGGTCTTCGGAGTATCCAGCCTTATGCTCCTCACAGAGTCCGACACCAGCTAGGGCAATATTAGACCATCCCACACGATGAGGATTTGAGTCAGCAAGTCATTGAGATAGAACCAAAATCTGCCTTTCCAGAAGAAAGAGTGCGTCAGATTTAGCATCAGTGTAGATTCTTAGAACCCAAAACCTAAGTACGAGATCTATCTAAAGGAGAGTTAGAGCCCGACTACCTTATTGGTATGGTAAAAGATCCCGAATTCATCAGGATCCCGAGAGGCTCGCATAGAAACCCCATGTCCAATAGTTTACGGATGGAGCACAAGTGCAATGGGCCTGGTTGGCCTAGGAAAATAAATACCGGGCCACAATAGGGAAAATGGAAAAACAAGTCAATGACCTTCAATTTGAGATGGTTTGCAAGCCACGACAAACAAGGGGGAAAAGAAAAGACTAGCCAAAGAAAATGAAGCCTTGCGAGCCCTAATTCAGAAAATGAAAATAGCTGAAGAGAATCCCACCAGAAGTGTGAAGAATGAGAAGCTCATAGACAACCTGAGGCAGAAAGTAGGGGAGCGGTTTTGACCTAAGCAAAGCAGAGGGTGAGCTATCTAAGCCGCAAAAGCAGTTGGCCAAAAATGCAGAAGAACGAGCACGCATGATTGAACAGTTGAAAGAAAAATACGACAATGAGGTGGTGGGGTTGAAGAGAGGATCATCATGGTTGAAATCAAAATGGTTAAGTAGGAAAAAGACTTCAAGGCTGAAAGAGAGCACTGTTACACAGCAAAGCACAAGCTAGAGTTTGTATTTTCTTTTATCTGAGTCATTAGTTGTTGTTGAGTCTGTTGTTTTCCTTTTTCTGTCAGAGTCTGTTGGTTTTGTTCTAAGTTGGAGTCTGTAGTTTCTTTTCTTAGGTCCGTTAAGTTTTGTAGTTGTAATAAAAAATGTTTTATTTTATGGAAATTGAAATTCCCAAAATATTTTATTTTTGTACCTATCTTCCAGAACTACGCATGGTCTGATTAATTCGGGGTCATGATACAGAAGATATCGCCATAGGATTCGACCGTAGCCAAAAAAAGAGAAGAAAAAGAAAAGAGGGAAAACCGTGAGAGAGAAACAACGAATGAGTAAAGGATAGAATGATAAAACTAAAGAAAGGAGTAAAAACAATCTGAACAAAAGAAAAGAAAGCAAGAAGAAAAAGAAAATGAAAGAGAAAAATGGCATAGGATAAAAATCGAATGACGCAAGAAGCCGATCTAATGCATAATAGAAATCAATAACTGCTTAAGTGCATTCATCTCCGAATATGTGGTTGCCCATATGTTAAAACCTAACCGCTAACAATGTTTCGATGTTGTCTATCCAATCCAGATAGGTGGCTAATTTTGCGGCATTCTGGCAACCCACCATAAAAATACTCGTTCAAAAACAAACTGACTAGGATTAATCAAGAACCTGATGCAATGATCATTGATCCCTCAAAAGGGGAGGAAGAGTTGGATGTCAACGCAATGAAAGAAGAGATGTACAAATTGAAGCAGCAGATAGATGAAATGTATCAAGCATGGGTTAGAGAGCAACTAACACCATCTATCCTGCCAACTCGGCCTTCATAACACCACTAGCTCAATCGCATGATCACCCTGTCACTGATCCACCCCCAAGCTTCCATGTCTACCAACAATACCAAGGCATAACCTCCCAGACATCCCTGGGTGTACCACCCAAAGTTGTACCACATCTTCCTCCACCAATTGCTCCTATCTTTGTAGCACCTCCACCTGCTACACTCCGCAGATCATCCAGAGAACCTTTGTTCCAAACTCATGATAATCAGTATTACCCTCCAGAACCCACTTTCAAAGCTCTGAAACCCTACTCATACACTTCTCATTTTGAAATCCATGCAGAGGCTAAAAAACCAGCAAAAAATCCCGAGCAAGAGAAGATGATCAGAAAAGTCAAAAGTCTAGAGCAGTCATTCAAAGATATGCAAGGGCTGGAAGGCCAAATGAGTGTCGCATACAAAGACCTCAGGTTGTTCCTAGATGTACAATTTTTGCAAGGCTTTAAAATGCCCATGTTCGACTTGCATGACAGGCATGGTGACCCTGTGGCACACCATCGGGGTTTTGCAGCAAGATAAGAGGAGCGGGCGGGAGAGATGAATTACTAATTGCGTACTTTTGTCAAAGTTTAAGTGGATCAGCTTTTGAGTAGTACAACTGACAAGATCATGGTCGATGGTGAACATGGAATGATCTAGCCTAAGCGTTTGCATGCCATTTTTAGTACAATCTTAAAATTATTCCGGATCGCTTGTCCTTGACTAAACCAGAAAAGAAGAATAATGAGATATTTAGAGAGTATGTCTTCAATTTAGGCAGCAAGTAGCAAGGGTTTACCTCCATATGAAGGAAAACAAAATGGTAGATCACTTTTTGTAACCCTTCGAGCCTTCGTATTATGGTCACATGGCATCGACAGTTAGCAAGTTCTTTAATGAGGTAGTAAAAATGGGGAGCATAGTATAGGAGGGACTCAAATCTAAAGAGATGATGAGTTATTCAGCAATCAAAACACCACCCAGGCTATACAAAGCGGGACCGGGGGAGCTATAAGAAAGAAGAAGAAGGAAGAGGTAGCAACAATTGACTCAGGAACTTGGTTCGGGCCCAGGGGTTCACAACATTACAACCAGCCTCAACCGCATCACCAAACCTATCCCCACATTCATTATAGTCCACCATAACACTATTACCCACCCCATAACCCCCTCCTTTCTGTCCATCATGCACAAACATATACTCAACCTCCCGCCCATGCACAATTGCGTGCAACAACTTCACAAAATAATTACCCAGCTCTACAAAATACCCATCCACCTCCGACAGCCTACCAAAACTGCCCGAGACCAGCTTTTCAGGCCAACTAGGCTTTTAAGAATGAGAGTTTGCAGAAGAAGAAAACTTTCACTCCATTGGGAGAATTCTATACCAGCTTATTCCAAAGGTTAAGACAGTAAGATATGCCGAGGCCAATTGAAGCAAAATTTCCGAATCCTCCCTCGAGAAATCTGGATTATTCTGTCAGTTGTAGTATTATTCTGGTGCCCCGGGGCTTGACATAGAGAAATTTTGGTATCTGAAGAATGCTATCCAACAGCTCATTGATTCGTATCGGATTGAGGTTCAAGCTCCGAAAGCACCCAATATTAACCAGAACTCGTTGCCTTCCAGTGAAGAAACGAACATGATTGAGATAATGCACAAAGAGGGAAAGCTCAGAAAGCCTTCACAAACTGTCATGATGATCCGAGCTAGTGAGCGGAAGCCAGTTGAAAAACTATCAAGCAAGATGTCAACGCTCAAATTGAGTGAAACCGGTAGTGAGCCTTTCGTTGTAGTCAAGAATGGATCCATAGAAGATGGGATAGTGAAACAAGGAGAAACAAAAGTGGTGGTATCAGGAGCAACAAGCAAGCCTGTTGTGGTCGTGGAGAGTGCTCGCGTAGAGCCCGTTATTATGAAATCCATAACTAAGCGACCAATAATCAATGGCAAGGCCGTCCCTTGAAATTATGACCGAGTAACAGTGACTTACAAAGGAAAGAGGTTAGAGAAGAAGTTTGTGAGACCCATGGATTTACCCGATCAAGGAGGTGCTTTGCCCCGAGGAATTGAGAAAAACCAAACCGACTAAGGACAACTCAGTACTGGTGAAGAAACTGTGATGGAAGAGGAAGCGAAAGAGTTTCTGAAAAAGATAAAAGTGCAAGATTATTCTATTGTGGAACAATTGAGGAAAACGACTGCTCAAGTATCACTGTTATCATTGTTGATTCATTCGGACGAGAACCGTCAGGCACTAATGAAGATCCTAAACGAGCCCCACGTTCCTGATAAAATCTCACTTAATCACTTGGAAAGATAGCAACAAGATTTTAGAGGTAAGCATAGTCATTTTTCTAATGATGAATTCCCATAGAGGGTACTGAGCACAATAGGGCCCTTTACTTTACGGTGAAGTGCGAGAATTCTGTGGTCACTAGAGTGCTGGTTGACAACGATTCAAGTGCGAATATTTGCTCACTTTCCACTTTGAAAAAGTTGAAGGTTGATGATGAAAGACCTCACAAAAACACTATTTGTGTACGAGGGTTCGACGGCGGGAGAAAAGATTCGGTCGGTGACATAGTACTCAAGCTAACAATCAGACCAGTTGATTTTACGATTGTATTCCAGGTGTTAGATGTGGTTGTCTCCTATAATATTCTGCTGGGGCGACCCTGGATCCATGCCACTAAAGTGATCTCCTATACCTTGTATCAAATGGTGAAATTTCAATGGGACAGACAAGAAATAGTTTTGCATGGAGAGGACAATTTGTATGATCATAGTGATGCTATTGTACCATTCATTGAGGCGGATGATGACAAGGGGCCTTGGGTATATCTGGTTCATGACATGGTGTCAGTGAAGAAAATTCCAGAAGGGGAGTATGTTCCAATGCCGAAGATAGTTGCTGCATCAGTCATGGTAGCTGTTGAAATGTTGAGAAATGGGTTTGTTCCAGGAAAGCGTTTGGGAGCGTCACTTCAAGGTATGATACAACTAGTGTCTCTCCCCAAAAACATGGACACCTTTGTTTTGGGGTTCAAGCCCACTATTGCAGAGACAAAGAGCGCCAGAAAATGAAACAGAAAGCATGGGTCCTTCCCAAGCCCGTGCCGTGTCTTGTCAGATCATTTGTACGGCCCAACACCAAAAAGTGTCTGACAACAAAAAATCCCAGTCTGGCAGTTGGTCCTGATAAGGAATTGCTTGAAAGGTTCAAAAGGTTGTTTGAAGATATGAATGTGGTAGAAGGAGGAGGGCTCTAGTAAGGCAGATGTGCAATTTGTTGGGCCCTGTGTGAAAGTCAACAATTGGAAAGCTACTCCTCTCCTGACCAGGAAGGTGTTTTCGTAGTTTGCTCTGATTTTTCTTTCAATTTCTCTGGATTATATTTGGGTTGTAGTTCAGAGTCTATGTTACTTCCGTTTGGATGAATAAACCTTGTTATCTTTTAACTTAAATGAAATGCAATTTTCTTTCTCATCAGTTCTGATAGTTTTTGTTTTTCTTTGCTTTTCTTTCCTTCTTGTACAGTTCTTTTTATGAGGGCTCCAATGATATAACATACGTAAGGAATGTTCGGCCTAGTCTTGAAAGCCGGTCTAATTAAAAAATAATAATTCAAGAGATAAAATGTAAGGATGAGGTAGAGTATGATGAGAAAAGGGCGTTTGAAGAAATTAGTAAAGAATTAAGCCATATTGAGGAAAAACCCAAGCCAAACCTGAGCGATACAGAAGCAATCACTCTAGGGGACCAGATAGTATTAGAGAAACTAAAATAAGTGTCAATCTTGAGTTGCAGCTTATGGAAGATATAATCGAAGCATTTCTTGAATATAAAGACATTTTTGCAAGGTCTTACGACGACATGGCAGGGCTGAGAACTGACTTGGTGGTTCACAAATTGCCCACTGACCCGGTATGCCCTCCTGTCAAACAAAAGTTGAGGAAGTTTAAAACATGAATGAGCCTAAAGATGAAAGAGGAAGTTACGTAGCAGTTTGAGGCAAAGGTCATCTGAGTCACGTGGTATCCCACTTGGTTAGCCAACGTTGTGCCGGTGCCAAATAAGGATTGAAAAACAAAGGTGTGTGTTGATTATTGTGACCTCAACAAGGCGTGTCTAAAAGACAACTTCCCATTACCAAACATCTACATATTGATTGAAAATTGTGCAAAACATTGAGATTGGTTCTTTCGTGGATTGTTACGCGGACTATCACCAAATGTTGATGCATGAAAAGGATGCGGAGAAGACATCATTTATCACGCAGTGGGGGACATACTGCTACAGGGTCATACCTTTAGGGCTAAAGAATGTTAGGGAAACTTACATGAGGGCAATGACAACCATATTCCACGACATGATACATAAGGAGATTGAGGTCTACGTGGATGATGTAATTGTGAAATCCAGTAAGCAGCCTGACTACATTAGAGATATGAGAAAATTCTTCCAGAGACTCCGCAGGTACAACCTCAAGCTCAATCCTGCAAATTGTGCCGTGGGGGAAGTATTCATAATCAGCCGCCAAGGCATTGAGATAGATCCATCAAAGATCAAAGACATACAAGAATTTCCGCCCCGAGAAACAAAACATAGGTGATGAGTTTGTTAGGGAGATTGAATTATATCAGTAGATTTATTGCTCAGCTTATGACAACTTGTGAGCCTTTCCTTAAGCTGTTGAAAAAGTATGTTACGGTCAAGTGGATGGATGAATGCCAGGAGCTACGGAGGCCATTGATTATGTATTGACGGTCCTGGATAACTCATTCGGGTGTGTTTTGGGTCAGCACGATGTCAGTGGAACGAAGGAGCAGGCCATATCGTGCTCATATAGTTTGACATCATCTATGTGACTCAGACTGCAATAAAAGCATATGCATTGGTTGGTCATCTGGCCAAGAAACCGGTGGATGACGAATATGAACATCTAAAGACATATTTCTCGGATGAGGAGGTGATGCATATTGATAAACTGGAACAGGGCGAGAAGCCAGGGTGGAAACTATTCTTCGATGTGGCCGCCGACATGAAAGAAATTAGGATAGGAGCAGTACTTATTTGTGAAATGGGGCATCACTACTCGGTTACAGCTGAACTCCGCTTCTATTGCACTAACAATATGGCAGAATATAAGGCATGCATTTTGAACTGAGGTTAGTTGCAGACATGGTTATCCAGGAAGTCTTTGTCTTGGGGGACTCGGACCTTCTGGTACACCAAATTTAAGGGGAATGGAAAACAAGAGATTTGAAGCTCATACCATAATGGCAATGTCTATATTATCTTTGTCAATGATTCCGGTTAGTAGAGTTCAAGCATATCCCAAGATGCACAACGAGGTTGTTGATGCCTCGGCTATTTTAGCATCGATGTTACATCAACTAGATAAGGCTTATGTTGACCCATTGCATATCCAATTCCATGATCAACATGCTTACTATAATGTGGTGGAATAGGAGCTTGATGGTGAACCTTGGTTTCACGATATCAAAGAATATATCAAGATAGGTGTGTACCCAGTACAAGCCACAAGTGATCAAAAGAGAGCAATTCATTGCTTATCAAGTGGGTTTTTCTTTAGTGGAGGGGTATTGTACAAAAGATGCCAGACCTTGGTTTATTGATATGCATAGATGATAGACATGCCACGGGCATCATGATCGAGTTACATTCCTGAGTTTGCGGACCTCATATGAGTGGGTATGTTTTGGCGAAGAAGATTCTCTGAGCAGGTTATTATTGTGTCACTATTGAGAGAAATTGTATCACTTTCGTGCACCAATGTCAGGTGCAAGGAGATTTGATTCACTCCCCGCCATCTGAATTAAATACAATATCCGCACCGTGGCCCTTCCTTGCTTGGGGCATAGATGTCATCGGACTCATCGAGCCAGCATCAACGAATGGGCACATGTTCATCCTGGTGGCTATTGATTATTTCACAAGTTGGTTGAAGCCAAAACTTTCAGGTATGTGACCAAGAAGGGCGTGGTCGACTTTGTGCATTCAAATATCATTTGCCGGTTGGGGATCCCGAAGGTATTCATCACTGATAATAGAGCAAATCTCAACTGTCATTTGATGAACAAGGTATGTCAGCAGTTTAAGAATACACATTGTAATTCCACTCCATATCTCCCTAAGACAAATGGAACAGTTGAGGAAGCCAACAAGAACATAAAGAAGATACTCCAGAAGATTGTAGAGGGTCCCAAGAAATGGCACGAGAAACTGCCCTTCGCATTGTTGGGTTATCGCACCACTGCTCGCACTTCAGTAGGGGTAACCGTGTATTGGTGTATGAAACAGATGTATGATAACGGTTAAGGTCAAAATTCTATCCATTCGGATTATCGCTGAGGCCGAAGTTAACAACGATGAGTGGGTCAAAACCCGCCTGGAGCAACTGAGTTTGATTCATGAGAAAATATTAGCAGCAGTGTGTCACGGCCAGTTATTTCAACAGAGACTGGCTAGAGCATATATCAAGAAGGTACACCCAAGGAGGTTTGAAGTGGGTCAGGTCGTATTGAAGCATATCCTCCCTCATCAGGCGGAGGCAAAAGGCAAGTTCTCCCCAAATTGGCAGGGGCGTTCATCGTGTTGAGAGTGTTGTCCAATAGAGCCTTGTATTTAACAGATGTAGAAGGCAAGCGTGTAGAAATGGCCATCAATTCCGATGCAGTTAAGAGATACTATGTATGATTTTCTTTGGTTAAATCGTATCCGTTTGTACTTGGCATGTATTGGAGATTGGAATGATGGAGGCATTTTGTTCTTCTATTTAAACACTTCATTCTTTGTTACTTCTTTTCAGCTTTAATTATTTTCTTTCGTACCCCTCTTTTGGAATCAGTAGCAAAATCAGAAATGCAAGCGTGAGAGATGAGTAAGGGGAAGAGAAAAGGAAAGAACGAGAATGAAACAAGAAGGAAATAAAAAATAAAAAGAGAAAAGAAAAAAAGGAAAGAAAAGAAAAGAAAAGAAAAAAAGAAAAAAAAAAGAAAACAACAACAAAAGAAAGGGAAGAAAGAAACAAAAGAAGAAAAGAAAGGAGGAAGAGAAAGAAATATCACAACAACAAAGCAATTTCTATCATGAACTACGTTAGACCTGATTTCTTTATAGGATACATAGGCAGCCTCACTGCTCGGTCCCATCAAAATGAAAGTCATAAGTTCCCAAGCAAAAAACTGGGGAAGAAGTTGTGGTTATTCTATAAATCTGATTCGGAAAATTGTAATTTTGAACCCATTTGAATTGCTTTGAGCTTTTGATACCCTTTCTTTCGAGCAAGTAGAGGTGATTCATGGAAAGGGCAACACTTCGGTCAAAACAAATAAAATAAAAATGATAGAGTCTTGCCATTTCAAATCATAACGGGCACCATAAGGGAAACGGATTTGAGAGAAAATCAAAATGAGAGAGTCTTACTGGTGAACCCGTCAGGCGACGGGAGCTGAGAGAGATGAAAAATGAGAGAGTCTTATTAGTGAAAACCCTCATGGGCACCTTGATGCAAAAGTAAGTTGATAGATGAATAATTGAAAGAGGTCTGTTGGTGAACATCTATTCAGAACATTGCAGGATGAGCAAGGTCAAGGTTTGGTTAAAGAAATTGGGTTACGAAAATCAGGGGCAACAAAGCATAGTGACTGAAAGACGACCGTTTGGACAGACATGGACGACTAAGCTGATGTCCATGTCATGATCATTGGTACCAGTTTTGCCCACATATAAGTCTCTTTTCTTTTCCCCTTCAGTACTCATCCAATTTTGGATTCTTTTATCCCAAAAAGAACTCAGAGTCATTGCATTTCATTTTTTTCGGGTTTCCACTTCTCTAAGATGTTTCCAAGGACAATTTTATATAAGCAAGCAAGAGAGAAGTTTCAATGCTTACTACCAGCTTCCAAATGGAAAATCACATTGCAACTAGAACATACCAAAGAGAACACGATGTAGAGTGGGATATAAAGAATTACTGAAAGTTTCCTCAGTGGGATGATTTTGTAAGTTCAGGAAAGATTCAAATATTCCGATAAAAGGGTCAAGAATGTAACACAACTGTTTGGGCACAGAACACTCGATTCATCTAAAGCCATAGGGTTCAAGGTTCAGCTAGAAAATCAAGCGGTTCATAGTCAATGCGGGAAAGCTAGCCAGAACAAAGGATAACAGCAGGGAGGCCAATTTCAGCAAGAATGCCGCAAGCTAACCACCACATTTTAAACTGACAAGATTTTTCTTTAATTGAAATAGGGGCAAGAAATTCTGGATGTCTCAGACAAACCTTCCGTAGGGGAAAAGCAAGCACCGAGTAGGTACGACTGTAAATTTCAGGAACCGCCTGGATAATGGGACGTAGCTTTAATACTTTCTTAGATAACAAGATTTTGCGGAAGTAACCTTTAGAAGATATAGTTAGGTTTAAAACCATTATTTAATTAGGAGCTTTCAGGACCCTCCTGAATATTGGGACATAGCTTTAAGATTTTAATTAGATAACAATATCTACCGTAAGTTCTGCTGTAGGGTAGTATAACTCAGCCGTAAAGAGTTTTCACTCTTAGGATGAAATTTTACTTTGGATTGTTATGACCCACATGGATAATGGCACGTTGCTTTTATATTTTCTTAGATAACAAGATGTGGTGAAAGTTGTACCATTAGAAGATATAGCTTAGTGTTTCCCCGGAAGAATGAAAGTCAACAAGGCAACAAGGACGAGGAACAAGTTTGAAAAAATAGATATATTTTTTTAATGTATAGATCATAGCCTAGTCTAGCTTCTTTTTATTTTGACATGTTATAATAAGGGGGTTCAATAAGAAGTGGCAGTAATAGCGACAGTGAAATCACAGCTGCATAATAGTCAAGGATATGTAGGCAACCTCGAAAGAAGGGTGCGGTCAAATCTTCAAAAAATACTTCCCACAGAGTATCCGAGCAAAAATCACTCGTATCTGCTCACTTTATCTTTTCACGAAAACTCTTCGTATTTCCAATAAAAGAGGGGCAGTTGTGAGCACGTGATTTTTGCCCTATATGAATTACTCCATAATTTCAAAGAAAAATAAAAAAAAATTCACTATTTGCAATTTTATGGATTTTCGTAGCATTTTCTGTTAATTATTTACATTTGTCCGTGCATGTTTATTTTACTAATGAAAAAATAAAATAATATGTGCATTTCCATTTAGGATTTAATTTCGCGTTTTACGAGTTAATTAGTAATTAAGTTACTTTATAATAAGGAAAAATCACAAAAATAGTCCAATTTGTACTTTTAATGTTAACTTTTTGTGTTGAGTAGTTTCTTTAAATTTGTTGTCATAGTTATCATTTAGGATTAATTAGTGTTTTGGCCAAATAGATTCTAGGGTTTAATTCATATTTTTATTTAATTTTGGAAAAAATATAAAAAAAAGAAATTAATTTTGAAAAGAAATTAGGACAACAAATTTTGGGCCAAACCTACTCCTAAACTTGTGCCACTCCATTCAAAAACCTCCAGCCAAGTTAAATTATCATTTAGGTCCAGGCCCACGCTCTAAACCAAATATGACCTGACGTGTTCGCAAATACACACAAATAAGAGCACACGAAGACTCCCAGAGCCCTAGATCCCAAACGAACTGTTCAATCGTTGTTCTGACTCGAACCCAAGCCCCAATTCAGTCACAATTCAGGTGAGTGAATACCAAATTCTTAACCCACACATCCCTCTTTCTCTCATCTTACCGTTGCTAACAGTTTTTGACGCAAGATCTCCCTCCCCTCTCACTCGCTCAAATACGAGTTTTGTCTCAGGTTGGAAGGTTTTGGAGACGATATGCTGGATGAGTGTGAGGAGTTGGATTAATTTCACTCAATCCGAGCCCCACATTCATCAAGGAGTCGTCATCAAAAGAAGCCATATCCGATTTTGTGAAGGGGGGCTCAGCTTACAAAAATTCAAAGAAAAAGGTTGAAAGTTTTTTGGAACAAATGGTTTTTGGGTTTACTTTTCTTCTTTGACAATTCTTAAAAAGTTTAAGAGAAACATATATACAATTTTTTTTGAATCCAGGTTTGAGTTCCAAGGAGATACAAATTGAATTTTGAGCTTGGTTTTCTACTATCGTCTCAGTGATTTGATTGGTTGTGAGCAATAGCAGAGAAAAAGAGAATTCAGAGAGTTTTGGTTGTGAGCAGTGTGTGTTGTTGTTTTCAAAAGAGAAAAGTGAGTAGTATTTATAGTATTTAAACGAGTAAATAAATAAGGTATCAGTTCATATTTAAGGAACTGATATCAATCATAATCACACAAGCATAGGGACTCCCCTTTAATTAAGAAGTAATAGGCAAATGGTAATAAACAATCCATTAAAAAGGAAAGGAATCACAAAGTATGGCCTGGCCACATAAGGAAACAAAGAATAGCATAATGCATATATTGCAGACTAGGTGCAAGATACATCAGTAGGGAAATATGTCAAGCAAGTAAATCAGCATATTTGTGCACACAGATAAGGAAATACATCACTTTAATTCTGGAAATAATTTCGAAATTGAAAACTTGGGAAATCAGTTATCTAATTGGGGAATGTATCCCCCTGATTGAGGAAGGAAATTAGAAATCCATACAAAGACTTTAAGAAAGATACACAAATCACAATATAAGGCTAGTAATCACAGCCCTACAGAGATTACTTAGTGAGATGATTTGGTAATTTCAGGAAAGATGCGAGGATTCCGATAAAAGGGTCAGGAATGTAACACAGAGGTTTGGGCACAAAACATTCGGTTCAGCTAAAGCCAATTTCAGCAAGAATGCCTTAAGCTAACCAGGGAATATATTTCGATATTCACAATCATGAGCCCACTTGGAGAACAAGGAAATACGATTCAAGTTAGCAGTTAGGAGCCCAACAAGAGAACAAGGGAATACAATTAAAGTTTTGGCAATCAGGCTCCCACTTAGAGAACAAGTTAATACAGTTCAAGTTTTTAGCAATCACGAGCCCATCTGGAGAACAAGGGAATACAATTCTTGTTTTGGCAAATCAGGTTCCCACCTGGAGAACAAAGGAATATGGTTCGAGTTTTTAAGTAATCAGGCGCCCACCTGGAGAACAAAGGGATACAGTTCGAGTTTCAGTAATCAGGCGCCTACCTGGAGAACAAGGGAATACAGTTCAATTTTTTAGCAATCAGGAGCCCGCCTGGAGAACAGGGGAATATAATTTAAGTTTTGGCAAGCAGGCTCCCACCTGGAGAGCAAGGGAATAAGGTTCAAGTATTCAGCAATCAGGCGCCCACCTGGAGAACAAGGGAATACAATTCATGTTTGGTAATCAGGAGCCTACCTGAAGAACGAAGGAATACATCGCAAGTCTCAATAGTTAGGAGCCTGCCTAGAGAACAAGGGAACATAGGTCCAAGTTCTGTTAAACAAAAGTCCACCTGAATGACAAAGGAGCACAATTAAAAGTTTTAGTAATCAGGAGTACACATGGAGAACAAGGGAACATAATTTAACGCTTCGGCAGTCAAGCTCCCTTCTGGAGAACAAAGGAGTACAGTTCAAGTTTCGATATCAGAAGCCCACCTTAAGTTTCGGTAGTCAGGCTCCTGCCTGGATAACAAGGGAGTACAGTTCAATTCGAGTCCATCCATCAAGCATCCACCTGGAGAAAAGAAATCATAGAAGATTACAATTTAAGTCGGCAACAAGGAGTTTCACAGGAGGAATACAATTTAACAAGGAAACAAGGATCAGGAGCAAGTTTGAAGACATAGATAGGTGTTTGTATTGTCTATATCAAAGCCTAGTCTACCTTCTTTTTATTTATATATGTTGTAATACGGGGGTTTAGTAAGCAGTGGCAGCAACCGCAATAGTGAAGTCACAGCTTCATAGTAGTCCCAGCTACCAAACACTCTGAACTACACTGACCCTGTTCCTTTTTGGCCAACGATATTTAAACAACCTCGAAAGTAGGGTGCGATCAAATGTTAAAAAAATTCTTCCCATAGGGTATTCAAACTTGCAAAAATCGCTCGTATCCGCTCACTTTATCTTTGGACGAAAACTATTCGTGTATCCGAGCAAAGAGGGCAGTTGTGAGCACGTGATTTTTGTCCTATTTGAATTACTCCTAGAATTTAAAAGCAAGATAAATTTCTTTTCACAATTTTAAATTTTATGGATTTTCGTGGCATTTTATGTTAATTATTTATATTTATCTGTGCATGTTTATTTTATTGATGAAAAATATAAAATAATATGTCAATTTGCATTTCGGGTTTAATTTGGCATTTTAAGAGTTAATTACTAATTAAGTTACTATATAATAAGAAAAATTCACAAAAATAGTCCAATTTGCACATTTAATGTTAACTTTTGTTTTGAGTAGTTTCTTTAAATTTGTTGTCATAGTTATCATTTAGGATTAATTAGTGTTTTGGTCACATAGATTCTAGGGTTTAATTTATATTTTAATTTAATTTTAGAAAAAAAGAGAAAGAAAAGGAATTAATTTTGAAAAGAAATAAGGACAACAAAATTTGGGCCAAACCCAACCCTAAACTTGTCCCACACCATTCAAAAAACCCCAGCCAAGATAAATTATCGTTCAGGCCCAGACCCACGCCCTAAACCAAATATGACCCCACTTGTTCGCAAATACATACGCAAATACAATCATACGAAGACTCCTAGAGCCTTAGATCCCAATCGAACTGTTCAATCGCTGTTCTCACTCGAACCCAAGCCCCAATCCAAATTCGGGTGTGTGAATCCCAAATCCTTAACAACACGTCCCTCTTTCTCTCATCTTACTGTTGGTAATGGTTTTTGACGCAAGATTTCCCTCCCATCTCACTTGCTCGAATTCGAGTTTTGTCTCATGATTGGAAGGTTTTGGAGACGATATGCTGGATAAGTGTGAAGTTTTGGATTGATTTAACTCAATCCTTGCCCCACATTCATCAAGGATTTATTTTTAAAAGAAGCTATATCCTATTTTGTGAAGGGGGACTCAGCTTACAAAAATTCAGAGAAAAAGGTTGAAAGGTTTTTAGAACTGATGGTTTTCTGGGTTTATTATTCTTCTTTGACGAATTCTTTTAAAGTTTAAGAGAAACATATATACAATATTTTTTTGAATCCGGATTTGAGTTCCAAGGAGATACAAATTTAGGTTATGATTGGTTTTCTACTGTCGTCTCGCTTATTTTCTGCTGAAGTTTGATAGGATTTGGTGTTGAGAGTCGTATTTTCGAGTAGATAATTGTTATATAGGAGATTTGCAACTTCATGTCCAATTTTTCTCTCTTTTATTTTCTGGGACTTTTTTTTTGTTTTAGTGTTTTTAGCTATGAGATTCAGAGTAGAGTTCTCTGTTTTGTGTTGTGATCGAATTTCTTGTTGAATAAATCTATTCTTAGTGGTGTGATGTATTTAAGTATGTTTAGTTAGTAAAAGTTGAGTCTGAAGGTTCGTTCTCTGTGTTCATTTATTTTAAATGTTATTATGGTGTCAAGTTTTTCTAAGTTAAGATTTGATTGCAATATGTTCTGATATACATGATGGTTTGCTTGAGCCTTCCATCCTGATTTCAACATGTTAAACATAATTTACTGAAGAGTTCCCTTTTGTATGATCTCATAATCATTGTAGCATGTATTGTTAGTTTAAATATGTTGAAGTTCCCTATTGATCATATTTGCTCTTTGAGGCTCATTATGTTGGAAGATCAGTTGTTGTTCCTGTTTGTTTTCAGCATGAAAAGTCTGCACCTAAACTCTTTAAGCAAAACATTCTTTCAAGCTTGTGTAATAGTATGGATTTGTCTCCTTTGAGATCATTTTGTATTTTCTAGTCAAGCTATGAACCTTAGCCCATTCATCTTGCACAAGCTGCCTCTCCTGCAGTAACTAAGCTATTTTCTTTTTGTATTGGTCCCCGGTTATTTTAGAATGTTATTTTTCTACATCTGAGTATATTTTGGAGCCATGAGTGTTGAATAGGATATATTTAGTGAAAATTGGAATATTATCTTCTCTACTTTCAAAGGCTGCTGCTATGCAATCTAGTTTAGCTGTGATCATTAGGATTTTACTGCTGAAAACCTGCTCAATTTTTGTACTATGTAGAAAACAAAGCTATACAGTTTTAAGTACAAAATTTTGCACGGTTGGTTTGCAAAATTGTCAAGCTTCTAGATAATCTATTTTCTAATTAAGTTTTGCTTAGCTTTGTGGTTGTTAATATGTCAAGGAAATGAGCAGGGGTGAGTTTGTTTTGATAAGTTCTTCTACAGACACCTTCAATTGGTTTGTTTGTTAATAAGTCAATGACAATGTCCATTTGCCATTGCGCTTACATGTGTTTGTTTGGGCTTGTTACTGCTTATTTGACAAGAAGGTTTGGAATACTTTGTTAGGAATTTGGTTCTTTTTAGAACTGGGATAACAGTAGCTTGGGTGTAGCTAAGACCAAAGTTTTGGCCGTCGGATTAATTTAAATAACTAATGCACTGTATGGCTAATGATTTTATATTTCAAATGGATCAAGGTTGGGCCATTGGTTGGTTTTTGAATTATAGTATTTGGACTATTTCTGGGTGTTTTAGTGTTGGATGCTGCCTAATCCTTATTCAGAAAGAAAGTTGTCCTTCTTGTCTAGCCTATAGATTTCGATCAATTTTTCTTCTTCTCGATTGCCTAGTTTGTTGGTAAATACACTATTATTGATCTATTCCCTCTACTAGAGTTAAGGGTGATGATATGTGTTAGGTGTGGTTGTCAAAAGTCATGTGGAATCGAATAATATGGGCCATGGATAGTTCAACTTTGCAGACATTTTACGTATTGGGAAAGAGTCTTGAAGTGATTCAGTGCGCTAGCGGCAGCACATGCACTTGATCTTGCTTCTTTTGTTTACTATACAGTTCCTATCGTTGGGATTATTAGCATATTGAATTTTATTAAATCACCAGAAGCATTGGACAAGTTAAAGGAGGTATCGTTTTCGGCGGACGTCGTGACAAACAAAAATGACAATTGCACGGCCCTCGCTTAGATAACCTTGTATGAATCCTTAGAAATTGAGGCATGCCATTTAGCAAATTTTTCATGGCCCTCACAAAGTTACAAACGCGTAGTTGCTTAGGCGCGTATTTTAATAATATTACCTTCCTAAACTCGTGTGCATATTTATGTGACCCAAATCCAAATCCTAACAACGTTGAATAAAATATATCGTGGATCTTGAGTGCATTTCATGTGGCGCGATCCAAAGACGTGCTTTGTATAACGTTGAAATCTTCTTAAAATGAATAAAAGTGACTTAAGAGTAAAAAGCACTTAGGTTCAAAACATTCTAAAATCAGATAATTATCCCAATAATATCAGTTGAGCGACTGTGCTAGAACCACAAAAATCGGAAATGCCTAACACCTTCTCCCGGGTTAATAGAATTCCCTACCCGGGTTTCTGGTTCGCGGACAGTAATACAGAGTCAATTTTTTTCCCGATTCGGGATTTGAATCGCTGACTTGGGACACTATTAATTATTCCAAGGTGCAACTCTGAATCTTTAATTAATTAAATCTTGTATTGGTTGTCCTTTAATTGGAAAAAATCCCTTTATTATACCCTTTACGGGGGTGTAGTGCAAAAAGGAGATGCAACTACAAGTTCTAGGCCAGTGGCTCGGGACATGGACTTGCAATTGTAATTATTCACCACACAAGCTAAGGGATTGCTAAAGACATAGAGTCGGGGGCCCATATTGACCTTAGATACGATTTTAGCACACCATGGTCCCGAAAAACCACTTGAAATTATCGGTCAACACAAGAGTCTCAAGGTCATGACTTTCACCATCCTAAGCAAAATAATTTTTTTTACCATGAGATTAAAGTAAAATGTGCTAGGCCCAAGTGAAGCTTCTCTTGAGGCACTCTTAACTACTAGAAAACAAAAAAAGAAAAAGAAAAAAGAAAGACATAATCAAACCCTTAAGAAGGTTATCACGCCGTCCATCATTGGCAAGAGCCACCATTTTCACACAACACTCCACCTTTGGAAAGAATCATGGCATTAAGAAAATCAAAGTCTTATTGCCAACTTCAAATACAAACTAAGAATCAAAATTAAGAAGCTAAAAATGATTTTTTTTTGCGGAAAATAGAATGAATATATATAAGAGGGGATTTGAATATACAATAGATGGGTTGAATATGTACAATGTAACATAACTTTATATACAGACCCATAGAGAAATAAAGATGTGATAAATGTAACGAAGTATCAAAATTTTATACAGACCAAAAATGAAAAATCAAGACAGTATAAAAAAGATAAATATAATCATCCGCATGAATAACAAGTAGGGTCTACCTCTTCAAATGAAAGATGGTATTGTCCCCAATGCCAACTAGTCTAAATAAAGCACCAAAAAGAAAAGAGGAAAAAGGATTTCGAAGACTCCCTATGGACCGTGTCTGCATAGGCTCATGTGTGGTCCATGGGTCCTCTTTATGCTCAAGGAGCTCATACTGGTCCCTGTGCCCTGGACCTGGACAAGATCTGTAGGTAGTGTATCATGTGGCTGATGGGAAGAGGTCTGCTGTGGGTCTCCAGCTGGATGACTGCATCATCAGCTCAAGGGAATTTCCTTTTCCTCTTGGAAGGCCTATGTGACTGCTCTGGCTTTAGATTAACTGCTGGTGCTAGGTCTTGGAGAAATAATCTATTGGCAGGTGATCCGCCTTCAGTCTGTCTACATCTACTATTAGCTTCTTGACGGACTCTTTGGAGGCCCGTGTCTTTTTTAGCTTCTTGTACTCCCGAGCAAGCTCCTTCAGAGCCTTGCTATGTGAGCCAACTGCCTTTATGAGTGCCGCCCGAGTGTTGAGGATTTTCTTTTGGTTGTCAAGTATCTCCTTTAGAGCATCCTCAATCAACATTTGAACCTCTGGAGCTGGAGGTGCCGACTGAGCCTCTATAGTGGTGGCTAAGGTGGACAACTTGGATGAGGCAGTCTGCATCCAGTTGTTTATGCTAAGAAACGCTTGGCTCAGTCGGTGAGCAGTAATAGGGTGGTCCCAGGAAGACGGAATCTATGGGTCTGCTGAGGTGGATGGATCGACAGGAGTGGCTATGGACGTGGAAGAACGGGGAGGGATATCTGTAGTAGTGGAGGTAGGCTCAGCAAGAGTCAGTACTATAACTGGCTCTTAAGACGGGCCAATTGGAGCAATAGTTGTACCTTTAAAATTCTTGCTTTTGGGGTTGTCATCCCCCAACATGTTGTACCAGGAAAAAAGTGCCTTCGCCTTGGCTCTGATATCTAACGGCCTTTTTTCCACCTGCAAGTCCTAGAAGTACATAGTGAGGGTGCTAAGGAAAGGATAGCATTGGTCATGCTCCGCACCCACAATGCTAATGATTCTGATCATCACACTCCCTATGTTGATGGGGTACCCTGCCATGATAGAAGGCACTAACAGAGCTGGGTGGAGAGGTAGGGTGTTGTCATGAGTGGTAGGGTCCAACCGGCAACAAACAAAAGTCTTCCACCCCCGTGCTTCAAAATTCAAACTCCGTCTCAAAAATCTAGACTCCATCAGTCAACCAGTCGGGGGTGGAATCTAGGATTGCTAGGTATTGTGCTAACCATGGACGGACCTCCTCGCCCATTTCCAACTTTGCCATGTACAAGGTCTCGTCCTACTCATTAAAACTCAGGTACTCAATTATTGACTTCCCATCAAACAACACCTTTAAGTTCCTAACCTTGGTCACTTCACAGCCCTTTTTGATGTGGGCTACATTATTTTAAAATTCTTTGATCAACTGTTCGTTGGCATCCACACACTTATCTAGGAAGTGATCCCAGCCCACTCTAGTCCTAAACCATCTCTGCACGTTATAGTTTTGAGGTAGTAGGTCTCTATGAATGAAGCTTCTCTCCGGGATCAACTTTCTCACCTGCAAGCACACCCGAAATTTATGGTACGACACCTCACTCACAAATCTGTCCTCCCAAGCCTTGGGCTTTCTATTCCGAGCGATGCCTCCGACCTAAGGTTAACCTCTTTCTGCTACTACCTCATCTCCCTCTACTTCCTCCTCATCTGCTTCTCCATCCTCTCTGGATAAAGAAGCTATGGGAGAGGTGGAGGATTCCTCGCTATCCACTGATGAGCCTTCAGACGACCTAGAAGAAACTTGTGTTGTTGCTTGGGCAGTTGGCGATGCTGGAGGAGTATCTCTCAGTCTATGCCTCTCCGCCCAGTCAGGGACTTACTCTTGCAGGGAGTCTAAGGAGATCTCATATAAGGGCTCGTACTCACTCCCCGACTGATCACATGCTCTGTTAGCAGCTTTGATTGCCTTCCGCATATTCTTGATATTTTTCCTAGCTTGGGAGTGAGTCGTACAATTTTCTGCTTCTCTCCCCAGGAAGATTCACCTCAGCCTAGTTTTTTTAAGCCTTTTTTCTCGTTGTCTAACCATTGTCTGCAACATAATTGAAATGACTTTGTTAGTATCAATTGCATCAGTAGAGAGGCAGTTGCAGAGCAAGGACCAAAAATATTATAGAAGGATCTCAAAAGTACTCTAGTGTGGACCACATAAAATGTAGTGTGGCCGCACAGAGGACAATGCGGACCGCAAAAAATTGCCATACGGTCCAAACAGGGGTGGGGTTCAGAATATCCACCCTTTGTATCTTGACAGTACAGACCGCACAAAATGGCAGTCTATCGCACAAGGGCTAGTGCTGTCCGCATAAAATGTATTACGGACGCACTGCCCAAGGTTCAGTTTCACACAAGTTCACCAGTGCGGTCTGCACAAAATGGTACTACGGACCGCACGGGGGCACCACAGACCGCACACAATCTACTACGGTCCCCACTGAGTGCCCAGTTGTGGCACTAAGTTAGGGTTTTATGTTTTTTGATTTTAAGCCCAAATTTTACACCTAACTAGTCTCCCTACATGTTTATCCAATGTAATTAACTACCTAAATCTACGTTTATCAATAATTTAACTACCCTAGCCTAAACAATTTGAAGAAACTACGAGAAGGAGAAAATAAAAACAAGGAAAATAAAAAGTAAATGGAAATAACAAAATTAAAATAATTAAAAGAAGAAAAGTTACCAGCTGTGAGATTTACAATTGATAAAAGAACTTTAACAGCTATTTACGAGCAGAAATTATGATGAATAGTTCTTTTTAGAGGCCTTAGAATTAAAGGGTCAAAAATTTGAACATTAGCGCCTCGGGGACTATTTATAGAAAAGCCTTGGGGCCTAGCTCACTTACCCCAGTGCGGACCACACAAAATTGACCGTGGTCCGCACTGACATTAGTTTAAAAGCTTAAAGAGGCAACGCTCTGCTGTCCACACAAAATGTAGTGCGGTCGCAGTGGTAATCTTCAAAGAGGTTGCATTTTACCCTCACCAGTGCGGTCTGCACAAAATACAGTGCAACTGCACTGGAAACTTCAGAGACCTATACATTTATCCCCTATGTCTTGCACTGCATAAACACAACCCTTTGACATCTCACAACCAACTAGCCCAAAAATTAATCCTAAAATACAAAGAAAATCAAAGAAACCAAGAAGAAAAACACATGGGTTGCCTCCAAGAAGCGCCTGATTTAATGTCGTGGAACGATGCAGGTTACCATCACATCATTTGAAATGAAGAAATTCCACCACGTTGCTATCATCAATTTTGCCATGATAATTCTTGAAGTGATGCCCATTCACTCTAAAAGCTTCACCATTTTCGTTCTTTAAATCAATAGCACCAAATGGGGTCACACACGCTACTTCAAACAACCCGCTCCATTTTGACTTGAGCTTATCGAGGAACAACCATAGCTGAGAGTTGAATAAGAGCACCAAATCCCCCACATTGAACTCTTTTCCCCGAGTATATTTTTGGTAAAGGTATTTTATTTTATCCTTACACCGGGAGGAACTAGAGTAGTCATGAAATCTAAATTCATCAAACTCATTGAGTTGCTCCACCCGAAGATTAGAAGCTACATCCCACTCAAGGTTCAAATTCCTCAAGGCCCACATGGCCTTATGCTCTAACTCAACCGATAGATGGAAAGCTTTCCCAAACACCAAACGCTATAGAGACATACCAATTGGAGTATTGTAAGCAGTCCTATAAGCCCATAGAGGGTCATCCAACTTCTTTGACTAATCGGTCCTATTTGCATTGACCATTTTTGACAATATGCTTTTTATTCCCTGTTGGAGACTTCAACATGTCAACTTTCCTGAGGATGAAAGGGTGTAGAAACTTTGTGATTGATACCATACTTTGAAAGCAAAGTATCAAAAGCTCTATCGCAAAAATGAGAGCCCACATCACTTATGATTGCTCTAGGAGTACCAAATCTTGAAACATGCTCTTCTTGAGAAATGCAACAACACTTCTGCCCTCATTGTTGGGTAAAACCACACTTCAACCCATTTTGAAACATAGTCTGCCACCACAAGAATGTATGTGTTCCCACACGAGATAACAAACAGTCCCAAAAAATCAATGCCACATACATCAAAGATATCAACCTCAAGGATGGTATTGAGAGGCATCACATCTTTCTTTGAAATTCCACCCGCTCTTTGGCACTCATCACATCTCTTCACAAGATCCCTCCATCATATCTTTGTACAAAGTTGGCCAATAGAATGCACAACTAAGAACTTTGGAAGCAGTCCTTGCCCCACCATGATGGCCACCATAGGGAGAGGAATGATAAGCCTAAAAAATACTCAATTGCTCTTCCTCCGAGGCACACTTTTGGATCACATCATCGGTGCAAATCTTGAATAAATACGTCTCATCCCAATAGAAATCCAAACTATCATGTTTGAGCTTTCTTCCTTTGGTTAGAAGAGAGCTCACACAAGACAACGCCACCCACAAGGTAATTAGCAATATCTGCCAACCATGTCATTTCACTTATAGACACGAAAAGTAGTTGCTCCTTGGGAAATGCATCATTTATCTCTAGGCCATCACATGGCCTTCCTTCCTCCTCCAAGCAGAACAAATGGTCCGCAACTTGGTTTCCACTACCCTTCCGGACAATAATTTCTAGGTCGAACTCTTGAATTAGTAACATCCATCGCATCAAACTTTCCTTGGAGTCTTTCTTTATCATCAAGTACCTAAGGGCGGAATGATCGATGTGCACTATGGCCTTGGGCCCAATAAGATACGGGCGAAACTTATCCATTGCAAACACTATAGCTGACAACTCATTCTCGGTAACCGTGTAGTTCCTTTGAGCCTCAATCATGGTCTTGCTTGCGTAGTACACCGGATAAAACATTTTGTTAACTTCTTGACCCAAAACAGCCCCAACCGCAACGTCACTTCCGTCGCACATGAGCGCGAATTGCAAGCTCCAATTTAGTGTGGTAATTATAGGGTAGTGGTCAACTTAAGCTTGACAAGCTCAGATGCTTGCATACACCCCTCAACAAAAAAAACTTGCCATCCTTTTCTAATAGCTTACACAAGGGGTTTACCTCCTTTAGAAAATCTTATATAAACCTCGGTAAACCTCCGCGTGCCCAAGAAAACTCCTCACCCCCTTGACAGAAGTCGTGGAAGCCTTGAAATCACCTCTATCTTGGCTTTGTCAGCTTCAATCCTATACTTTGAAATTTTATGGCACAACACTATGCCCTCCTCAACCCTGGAGTGGCATTTTTTTTAATTGAGTACGAGATTTTTATCTTCACAACGGGCCAAAACTCTATCCAGATTTCCCAAACACTCTTCAAATGAATCACCAACCACACTAAAATAATCCTTAAAGACCTCCGAAATCTCTTCCACCATATTAGTGAAAATAGTCATCATGCACTGTTGGAATGTCACAGGGCATTACACAACCCGAATGGCATCCGCGAGAAAGCAAAGGTGCCATATGGACAAGTAAATGTGGTCTTTTCTTGATCCTCTAAAGCAATTAAGATTTGATTATATCTCAAATATCCATCCAAAAAGCAATAAAAGGCATGCCCACAAGGCGATCAAGCATTTGGTCAAGGAATGGAAATGGGAAGTGATCCTTGTGAGTCACCTTGTTCCGCTTTTGGTAGTCCATACATACCCTCCATCCAATAACTGTCCGAGTGGAATAAGTTCATTGTTGGAATTTGTCACCACAGTCATATTCTTTGGCACACATTACACCGGAGAAGTCCAACAGCTACCAAAAATAAGGTACACAACCCCTACATCTAACCACTTTATCACTTTTGTCTTCACCACTTCTTGCATAGCTTCGTTCAACCTCCTTTGATGTTCCAAGGAGCGTTTTGCATCATCCTCCAAAATGATTTGGGCATACAAAATGCAGGTCTTATTCCCCTAATGTCGGCCAATGTCCACCCAATTGCCTTCTTCCTATTTTGAAGCACTGCCAAAGTGGCGTCTACCTACATGTTAGTAAGAGAAGAGGAAAGAAGAACTGGTAAAGTAGAAATAGGGCCTAAGAATTCATACATGAGGTGTGGAGGCAATGGCTTCAACTGCAACACCAGAGGTTGCAGAATTGAATGCTTAGTTGGTGTAGTCTTTCTATTTTCAAGGTCCAATGATAGCTTCCTAGGCTCATAAGAATAAGAGCCCATTCTATACAAAGCATTCAAGCACTCCACTCGGCCCTCATCATCATTATCATCAAGATTTAACAACGCAGTCTCCAACGGGTCCTCCACATTAATCATAGCACTTGTATTTTCAATTATCACAGCTGTCACTATATCCACAAATGAGCACACTTCGGTACAATTATGCTGCTTCATTGACTTGCCCACGTGAAATACTACCTTTTCATCACCCACTCGAAAAGTGAATTTCCCCTACTTCCATATCAACTAGGGCCTTCCCCTGAGCAAAGAAAGGTCTCCACAATATGATCAAGACTTCATTGTACACCTCGATATCTAATACCACAAAATCTACTGGCTAGATAAATTTTTCCACCCCGACAAGCACATCATCACAATACCCAATGGTCACTTCATTGATCTATCTGCCATTTGCAATCTCATGGAAGTTGATCATGGTGGCCTAATACCCAAAGTCTTGAAAACTGAGTAGGCATCAAGCTGATATTTTTCCCTAGATCACATAAAGCCTTAGCAATGTGCACACTACTTATAGTGGAAGGGATGGTGAAAGCACCGGGATCCTCCAACTTTGGTGCCGTTGAATGTACTATAACACTAACTTGGTGGGTCATCTTAATAGTTTCACAGTCCATGGATCTTTTCTTGGTTACCAAATCTTTCATGAATTTGGCATAGCTAGGCATTTTCTCCAAAGCCTCCACTAAAGGCACATTGATGGATAAGCTGTTTATCGTGTCAATTAACTTTTTGAACTAATTCTCACTTTTCTGCTTGGCTAGCCTTTGAGGATAAGGTTGAGGTGGTCTAGGAACGGGTTCCTTGACTTTTGGCATGATCGACTCTGGCATTCAATTATGTATTCCCTAGAAGGGTTCACATCATTTTGAGTTTCCACCTCGATATCTCGAATATCAATCCTCACTTCATTGTCACATTTTTTTCAACCACATCTTTAACTACCAAAGGGGTTTCCTCTTCTTGCGACTCAACAACATCACCCAAAACTTGCTTTTTCTTAGAGGAATTCACATCACCGCCTCTCCCACTTGTTTTTATAACTGCAATGACATGATTATTCCCACCCTTTGGTTTCACTACCATATAACTTGATAGAGCACCCTTAGGGTGTGTATTCAAGTAGTGAGAGATTTGACCTAGTTTCACCTCAACTGTGAGAAGACAATTGAGCATCTGAATCCCCATTCCTCGTCATCATTTGTTCGAACATCATTTCAGTTCTATTCATATTATTGCTAGAAGAACTAGGACCTTGGGGAGGAATAGGTGGTGGATTGTTCGGTTATTGGTACATTGGGGGCCTTTGAAAGCCTTGCCCCCGGTTTCCTTGGTTCTCATTGTTCCATCCACCTTGACTATTGTTTCAACCCTAATTGTTGTTATTGCCATTCCAATTCGTTGGTTGCCTTGATTGTTGTTCTGATTGCTATTGTTATTATTTTGGTTTTTGTCCCCCAATTACCACTGTTTTTTTGCTGGTTGCCCCAATTGCCTTGAGGTCTCCTTTGTTTTTGGTTGGAAGAGCTGCCCTATTGACCTTGATAGTTGTTCACATATTGAACCTCTTCACTTTGGTCATCATAACCATTATTTTGAAACACATCATATGAATCATCAAATAGCTCAGAATTCTCGTAGTTTTGTTGCCTTCTTTGCCTTCTCTTGTTTACAAGCATATTAACACCCTCAATGGCATTCACTTGGCGAGGATTTTTTACTTGTTGCAACTGTGCCTTGGCAAATCGATTCATAGTGTTATCAACTCCGCTATAGCTTGACCATGCACATGTAATTCCTTATGCAAATAAATAGCCATAGGGTCACCTTGAGGAACATTGGATCTACTTTTCCATGAGGAAGATGTTTCCGCCATCTCATCAAGAACAACACAAGCTTCATCATACATCAATTTCATAAAATTAACCCTTGTAAGTTGATTCACTATGCATTGATTTATAGTATTGATGCCCATGTAGAAAGTTTGTTGCAATATATTCTCCGTCTTGTCAATATTAGGGTGTTCCATCACCATAGTTCTATATCTCTCCAAAGTCTCATACAAAGGTTCTGTCGACTTCGCTCGAAGGCCAATATCTCATCTCAAAGTACCTCCATGTGCCTGGGTGAGAAAAATATAGCAATAAACTTATCCGTCAACTCATCCCAAGTTGTGATATAATGGTTGGGAAGTCTCTAGAGCCAATCTAATGCTTTCCCCCGAAGTGAGAATGGAAAAAGTCACAACCTAAGACCATCCTCGGATACATTCGTCTATTTTCTCCCCCACCATGTATCTACGGACCCCTTGAGATGTTTGTATGCATTTTTATCTGTATCGCCCGTGAAACACCCGCACTGCTCAAGTAAGGTCAAAATCACATTGGTTATCCAAAAATTGCCCGTCCCAATTCTGGGTGGGACAATAGCACTTGCATAGCCGTTGTTCGAGAGCACCCAAGGAACTGCTCTTGCAGATGGCGAAGGAGGGCCTGGATTAATTTCATTAACATTGGCCTGCCAGCCATATCATGCTCCAGGAGGTGCAAGAGACACCTCATCCTCTCCAATATCATCAACCTCCTCCCCCGCAAGCACATTTCCAAGAGGGTCATTATCATTTAAAGCCATTTTGTGTCTGAAGTATTGACACACACAAATTAGTAACAAAGAAGGAAAGAAGAACAACACACAAAACTAATTAAATAGATATCCAAACCGTTAGCTCCTAAATAATGGTTCCAAAAAGTGATTGCTGCCAACTTCACACTACTAATAAGTATCAAAAGAGGTTCATGATAGCTTTTACCCGATTTTGGATAGGGATCGATGTTACACCCTATTTTTTCGTACGTGAGAGTACGTCGTAAGTTAATTGATCTAAGCTCAGAAATAAGATTCTATTGGAAGCAAATATAGTAGTTTAATCATGTTACCTTAGAGGTTACAAATATTTAAGGTCATGAATAACAAGTACCAAGATGGTTGGAAAGGATTAGAAGCTAAGCAAATTAAAGGAAATAAGTTTCGTCGAAAGTCGATAAGTTTGGAATGTTATAACATGCACTTTAGGGTGAGACTAGGGTCCTTAACATGATAAGGAGGTTATGTTATATGTTATTTAAGGTTTATGATAGTCGTGTGTTATGTTTGGAGTCAAGCAAGTTGTGGAACTAAAGTTGGCAAAGGTCATCACAAGTTGCATTTATAAATGTGCTAAAAATTAGGTCACATGTAGTGGAGCTTTTCTCACAATATAATCGGAATTACGGGATGATCCACATATAAAATTGAAGATCTATGAGTCTAATTTCTTTTTCATTAAACGGTTTGTCAATATGATATTGGAGCAGAGAGATATTTGCATTATTACAAGACTACACAGATTGCATAGTTGGCAAGAAGGTGTGCCACTAAAGCTCTTTGAGCAATACATTTCGTTTATTACATGAGATGTTCTTGGGACATATTATATATCAATTTAAAGGTCTTGTAATATAGTTTCCATAGCTCTTAACCATTCGCTCATAAGACACCCAGATAAAAAGTTATATGCGTTGGAAGATGAACCAATGCTAGGGACTAAAGGATCTAATTAGGGACTAAAGGATTTTATCATAGTTGATATCATGAAATTTCAGAAATAACATTCCGATATTAATTGAATGGAAAACAAAAGAATAACCTTTGAGGTTCATTTAGGAAGATGCTTCCCTAAAGAAAGCACATGGAGCAGAGTAAAGATTAAGGGACTAAGTGTGCCAGTTACACTAAGTGTCACCATTGTCCGTAATAAATTCAACAGCCCCGGTATAGAAGGGTTACTGCAAGGCGAGTAAGATGTTAGTAAAGGTCTGAAAAATGGCAAGATGAGGAGTTGACTATGGAATAGTAAAGGAGGAATGCGGTAAAATGATGAAAGGAATGAGATAGCATCTATTCAGATCCTATAGATATGATACGACTCCAAAACATTATGCAATAGTGATGCCAGAGAGAAATGGTAATGGTTATGTACCCAATGATATTGATAAATAAATGCAAATGAACACCTGATACATAAAGAGCCACCGCAATAGGTAACTGAAGACAAAGTAACTAGCTAAAGAGAGATTACGCAGAATATGGATATTAGAATGGACCAACGAGTAGTTTGTAGTTGATTCAGGAAGAACGAAGTTATAGCTATATAAGAAGTTATAAGCAAATAAGCTAATTATGCAAGATCAATGTAGTGAACCCTAATCTGGTGAATTTAGTCTTGCAGATATGACATCGTAACTTTGAGAGATATCCAGATAGGAGTTGGGTTACTAAAGGTACAATTTTTAAGGTTTATGAAAATAAGAGAATGTGCCGCTAAGGAGACAATAAAAATTTGAGCTTACAAGTAACCCAACAAGCACAAAGGCACAAAGTTACGTAACTAAGGATTATTATAGGTGAGTAAAAAAACAAAATTTCCTTTGGGTGTACGGTATAACAAGCTCGCAACTTTATAAGAGCCAGAAGGTCTTCCTAAGTACTACAAAAAAGACTAGCTGAGGAAATAAAGAAGAAGGTTTCCACCTAAGCATAGTGAGCTGAAGAGTAAATGATCTTGTAACAATAGTCTCACTACAATATTGTTTACACTCCGTAAGAATGTGGCACCTATCATGGCTAATGAATGGAAAAAAAAGGTCATCAAAGGTGATGTTTAAGATCATATGAGATACATGAAATTACAGTATTCATGGGCAATAAGACAAGCCAAGTATTCATGCAACAAAAGATAGAACGACCAGGAAAAGTAATTGCTTACATTTAAGGACAATTGACAAGGCACGAAAGGAAATTTGTGTTGCTAGCAAGATAAAGGAAAGTTGCAAGTAGTATAAACAGATAGGTGTAGGTCGTAAGGTAAAGTATTGTAGAGCTACAAGGTTTTAGGTAGATATGAGAAAGGGTATGAAAATATAAGTCAGAAGGTGACGAAAATATGTATGTCCTCGGAATTTAACCCATCAAAACAAAGGAGGTGATGATTTCCATATGTAGTAAAAAGCTCGGTACAGCTTGAATGAACACAGAGGAGTCTAAGACTAAGAGCAATTAGAAGAGATGAAATGCTTCCCCCGTTGTAGAATAAGGGTGCAATTGTGATAAATAAGAGGATGACATTTAGGCCTTTGATTGAGAAATATTTTAAAGAAAAGGGATTTTATTAATTGCACAGGATTGGAATACCCCCATAAGATTAATCATGTTAGGATGCTATGAAATACAGTTATGAAAATATAATATCATCTCTAGGTGGATCAGACAAATTACTTCAGATATTCCCTGATGAGTCGTGAGCCCTAGTGGCAATGTATCACGTAAGAGGTTTCAAGTTATGAGTGGTAGATTACGGATCAACATTAAGGTGAATCGCCAATGGATGGATAAAAGTTACAAAGTGTGAGATGAGATTAGACCATAATTATTAAGATAAATAGTAAGAGGGTGCATTAAAGGATTAGATTTATACATATAGGACAAGAAACGAAAGATTATCCCGAAGATGGGTATAGCAATAGTCGTAATTTTGACGAAGTACCAAGAGAAGAACTTTAGTACTCCAATAGATGCCTAGAGGGACAACCATAGTACTATATATGTTCAATAAGTGAGGCCTGGAGATTGGCTAGAATCTGGGAGGAAAATGAGAGTAGAGTCACATAGGCGCACATACAAGGACAGAAACGTACAACCTACATGAAAGGAGGTAGAAACAATCACGAGATTGGACGAAGTTCGACTACAAGTCATGATGTGAGAAACATGCCTAAAGGGGGGGATGCCCTAGCCGTTGAATTTGTTTGATGAACAGCTCCTTAGATGGAAACGACAATAATAGAGTATTCGTAAGAGCTACTGCTTGAGAAACGGATAAATGCATCAGTCAACATTCGAGGATGAATGTTCCCAAAGGGGGAATGATGTTACACCCCATTTTTCGTACGTGAGAGTACGTCGTAAGTCAATTGAGGTAAGCTTAGAAATTAGATTATATTGGAAGAAAATACAGTAAGTTAATCATGTTACCTTTGAGGTTACAAAAATTTAGGGTCATGAATAACAAGTACTAAGATGGTTGGAAAGGCTAAGAAGCTAAGCAAATTGAATGAAAAAAGTTTCGTCGAAAGTCGATAAGTTTTGAATGTTATAACATGCGCTTTGGGGTGAGACTAGGGTTCTTAACATGATAATGAGGTTATTTTATAAGTAATTTAAGGTTTATGGTAGTCGTGTGTTACTTTTGGAGTTAAGCGAGTTGTGGAACAAAAGTTGACAAAGCTCATCACAAGTTGCATTTATTAATGTGCTAAATATTAGGTCACATATAGTGGAGCTTTTCTCATAGTATTCTTGGAATTACGGGATGATACACATATCATATTGAATATCTATGAGTCTAATTTCTAATAAATTAAATGGTTTGTCAATACGATATCGGAGTAGAGAGATATTTGCAATTTTACAAGACTGCACACACTGCATAGTTGCCAAGAAGGTATGCCAATAAAGCACTTTGAGCAATATATTTTGTGAAATATATGAGGTATTTTTGGGACATATTATGTATCAAATTAAAGGTCTTTGAATTTTGTTTCTATAGCTGTTAACCGTTCACTCATACGACACCCGGATAAAAAGTTATAAGCGTTGGAAAATGAACCAATGATAGGGTGCCAAGTAGCACCTTTTTGACTTTTCAACCAAAATGGATATTTATCTTCCTATGCCGTCTCTTTCTTCATAATTCTAGATATCTCGACCAAATAAGACCCCTAACCTTCCCTTCAAGCTTTCCATAAGGGTTTCCAACAAGATTATCATCCAAGGAACGATAACATTATAATGATCACTATGACGTAAGTATCGCTATATTGCCTCTCTTTTTCTTTGTAGTTTGAGTTTTGGAAGGTATTTAATAGTTTGTAAAATGAATTATTTCTTTATTTAAGCTTTTCAATATGAAGGAAGTTTGATACATTCATTTCTAATAGCTAGAATTCACGGGACGGTGATGGGAAGCTATGAGTTCAAATTATTCGACTTGTTGTGGTTTGTTTTGTGGGCCGTTTCGTGTTGCTATTTGATAGTACATGTTGCTACTGTTTTTATGGATTTGACAATATAAATGGTGTGGGGAAACAGCACATAATGGAAGGTTAGTTTGATGGTCGTTCGTTGTAACATTTCTGGGTCATTTGACACTACTAAGGTGATCATCTTATGTATAAAGTGATTAGGTTGTGTGGACTGTTTTGGGAGGCTCAATATGATTATTATTGATGTTGTTTTGGGATGTTTTGTGATTTTTTTGACTTGTCTGAAGTAATATATATAGGGGAAGTGTTGTCTGTTTCCTCATGAAATAGGTTATGTTCGATACATAATAGTTACGACGCCTAAATGATAAAGATAGTGCCATTCACTTATTGTAGGCTAAGGAGCTGTGAAATCACATAGCTTGAGGTTGGGAATAATATACAAGGTATGTGTGGCTCTCCCTTTCCTTCTTTTTCATGACTCCGATTGTAAATAAGGTAATGAACGGGCGTCCAAAGATGCTCTCTCTTAGAAGCTAGCAGTACTTACATTGTATCCCCTCTTGTGGAACGATTGATGTGATTTTTCTTATGTTATTCTTATGTTATCAAAGTTGTTGGTACTTCCTGATTCTTATAAGGTTCATGGTGAAGATTTATTCCTAATAACGTGTACAGAGGATACTGATCTTACATCACGTCTAAAGGTCTAGAACGTGTCTCCATGAGTCGAGCATGCATTATATATATGTATTTATTTTACTCTACCAAGCCGCGCTATAGTAGCCGGGTACGTCACCTATTGTTCAACCACTGATCAGTTGGGTTTACAGAGCTCCACGTGGCCGGGTATGATTCTACTGAGCCTTATGATGGCCGGGTATGTTTTTATCGAGTCATCTTTAAGGCCATGTACGATACGATGATGATGATTCCCAAAGAGGCGTATGTTTTTTAAAAGTTAATGTATATATATGTGTTATGCATTTCATGTCAGTAGCCCCCAGAGGCACTCAGATGTTACATGTCGTATTTCCTCTATCTCTCTTTACAAACTCGGTACTTTATTCGTACCACCATCCCTTTTGCCTGGGGATACTGCATTTCATGCCCGTATGTCCCGATAGACATGTTGACATTCCTCCTAGTAGGCTATAAGCTCAGCGAAGGTGTTAGTGCACTCCAGCTGCTCCGGAGTTGCCTATTTGGTCACTATTCTTTGGATATGTAGTGATTGGTATAGCGGGGCCTTGTCCCGACCTTTATGATTTTATGTATTCTTAGAGGCTTGTAGAAAGATTTCAGGTGTATGGATACTTGTATGGCCTTGTCGGCTTATGATTTGAGTTTACAAAGGGTCATATCGGCCTTATAGGCCCGTATGTCACATGTATAAGTTAATATGTCATGTTGGGTCTTCATCTGTTGAGTATTCCCTTATGTTTTATTCTTGTTATCTCATGATGGGTTTTCTAGCTCATCTACTCATGATAGTATGATAATAAAGGTATGTTACATTGGTACTCGGCCGAGTAAGGCACCGGGTGCCCGTCGCAGCCCTTCGGTTTGGGTTGTGACAACCGAATCCAGAGAGAGCTAGAATTGGAATCAAGTATATATCTATTTTAGGGTTGCGTATGTGTTCCAAATTACACTTCTAATCATTTTTGGGTTTTTTATTTAATTATACTTTTATCTTAATAATGCTATTTAATTACTAAGATAACAATAAAGATTCAATGTTGCAAAGTAGATAAAATTACCAAAAATTGCTACAGGAGTCGTTCCCACGAGCGCATCTACTTCTAAAAACTATCTAATACTCCAAAAATGAAAAAATAATCTATTTATACTAAGCTAAAAATTCTAGACAAAAATTCCCCTACGGGGTTAGTGCGGACCACACAGAATGGACTGCGGCCGCACTAGGACTCTTGGCTAAAATCTAGCTCTCTGAGCTTTGGCTCTACAAACCTTATATAATGGACTACGGCCGCAGAGTCTTCTAGTGCGGTCCGCACAAAATTGACCGTGGACCGTACAGGCTTCAAGGCTTCATTTTGCAACTTCTCTAAATCTCAGATCCGCGGACCGCACAAAGTGGTAGTGTGGCCACATTGCCTTTAGTGAGGACAGCACAAAACCTAGTGTGGCCGCACTACCTCTTAGCCTGTATCCTGCTCTCTGAATCTCCCAGTGCGGACAGCACAAAGTGGTGTGTGGCCATATTGGACCTATTTTGCCTGACCTTGTCTTGTCTTTGGTACTTGTTCAAGTTTCACTCCTTTTGAGATGATCTTTGACATCTTATCACTTTGTTGATCAAACCTGCAATCAAGCATAAGTTATGAGCCTTTTGGGACTATTTTGTATGAATTTATATTCAAAGCATGAGTGAGAAGGAGTATAAAATGAGTCAAAATTCCTAGTTATCAGCACTACAGACCCAGAAGATCATATCGTCGATTATGTCACAACAGTAAAGGGAAATGATCTTTCAAAAGAGCTAGTATAATCGGTGTTACTGAAAAAATTTGGCAAAACCCTAACAAGGGGAGCCCTATCTTGGTACTCACAACTATTAGTGATGTCAATAGCAACGTTCGAAGAAATAACAGACAAGTTTGTCACCGCTCATCCAAGGGCTAAAAGGCGGAATACATGGTGAACAATATATTCGTTGTGAGGCAAATGCCTAGCAAGGGACTCAGGGACTTCCTCACCAAGTTTAACAGGGCGAGAATGAGCCTACCGAATGTATCAAGGGGATGGTAGTAGCGACCTTCAACAACGGCTTGAGTAGGAATGGGTCGAGAGCAAACAAGAAACTATTAAGCAACCTCATGAAATATCCTCCCACCTCTTGGGAAGAAATCAACAGTTCGTACTGCGCCGAGGTAAGAGCCGACGATGATGACCTCAAGGGTCTGATCCAACAATTGATGTCAATTCAAGCAAAATCAAGGAAATCGTAATGACAGTCGAAGGGATCAGTTGGGTTCTTGTGTCGACTGAGAAAGACATCAATCCTATGTTAGAATAGTCGTCCCACCACCCCCAGGCACACGGGTGTCGGCATACAAGAACCCAGCTAAACAAAATAGGTATGCCTCTGCTCTTATCTACTATCAATTTTTGTGCTTCCCCTTCAGAAATAGTGTACTCACTAGAGAAGGTCGACACGGATGTACAATAGCTGCAAAAGAATAAATCAGATCCAAATACTTGGAAGTCGAATGCTCTCTGTGAATTTCACCAGGAGCGGGGTCAAAAAATTAAGGACTGCATAGGTCTGTGGCAGGAGGTAGTGAGAATGCTAATTCAGGGTCACCTAAGAGAACTAATGAGCGACCAAGGATGAGTCAACTTCGCCCGTGGACGTGAACAACCCTAGGACCTCCAAAACCTCCATCTCCTACTTGCACTATACAAACGATCATCGGTGGAGGTGACGGGACAATAATCAACCATGTGAATTTCACCACTACACACAAACTCAAGAAGTCGATCACTCACGAACACTGTGATGACCTCAAAGATAGCATCGTCTTTGATAAGTCAGATACTAACGGTTTGTCTTTCCCTCATTACGATGCTTTACTTTATGTATTTCATATACTAAAGTAAAAAGAATAATGGTGGCAATGGAAGAGGCATATCTATAATCTACCCTCAAGTCCTCATGCAAATGAGGCTCGAAGATAAAATAATATCGTGTTGCATAACTCTAACGAGTATTAATAATGCAGTCGAGCAAACTTCTGGAGAAATAATGCTACCCATTCTAGACGGAAGAGTTACCTTAGAAACAATGTTTCATATCATCGACCAAGATACAACCTACAACGCCATCATAGGACGGTCGTAGATACACACTATATGGGACATCCTATCAAGCCTCTATCAAGTGATCAAGTTCCCTACCCCTTGGGAATATTCAGCATCCGAGGCGAACAACGCACTGTGCAAGAATGTTATCGTATCGTCCAGATTAAACACACACCCAATAACTGAAGGGAGTGTATGTAGCTGCACATCAATTACCAATACCAAGAACCAAATTCGACTCACAGATAGATGTTATCATGGATCCTAACATCATGGAAGCCGCTAAGTCGAAGGTAGAAGATCTTGATCCCATCCAACTAGATAATAACGACAACACAAAAAGCTTATGTCGGACACAACCTCTTAGAACCAAGTAAATTCCATAGATTCTTAGCTGGCAATGCTAATTTGTTTTCCTTCTCCCACTTAGATATGCCGGGCATCCTGAAGGACATCGCCACACACAAGTTGAATGTCGACCCACTCTATCCACCAGTGTGGCAAGTAAGAAAATTTAATGCCACAATAAACGAGTTCAATAGGGATGAAGTTGATAAGTTGCTCACCAATGGCTCAATATGAGAATCAAAGTATCCCTAATGTGTTGCCAAAGTGGCCATGGTAAAGAAGAAAAATTGGAAATGGCGGATGTGTGTAGATTTCACAAACCTAAACAAGGCATGCCCAAAAGACTCCTTCCCGTAGCCGCACATCGACCAACTCATCAACACAATAACAGGATACGAGTTACAAAGCTTCTTGGATGCCTACTCGGGTTACAACCAAATACTCATGGAGGAAGAGGACCAATAGAAAACTGCGTTCATCACTCACCAAGGGACGTATTGCTACAGATCATGTTGTTCGGGTTGAAAAATACGGGGGTAACATACCAAAGGTTGGTTACCAAGATGTTCAAAAATCAACTCAGCAAAACAATGGAAGTCTACTCAATGACATTTTGGTTAAATCAAAAAGAAAAAAATACCACACTGATCACCTTAAGGAAGCCTTCGATATACTAAGGCAGTACAACATAAAACTAAACCCTAAAAAAATATGCCTACGGTGTATCCTCGAGAAATTTTCTCGGTTTCTTGGTATCACAAAGAGGCATCGAGGTGAATCAGACCAAATCAAAGCCATTAAAGGGATACTTAAGGAATTGGCCAGCAAAGAACATGTGTAAAAACTGACCGGCCGCATAGCCACTTTATAAAGATTCACCTCTCTGTCATCCGACATATGTCACAAATTATTCAATGTACTGAAAAAGTATAACTGACTCCAGTGGAACTCAGAATGCGTCAATTCCTTGATAGAACTAAAAGTATACCTGTCCTCGCCCCCACTACTTGCCAAAGCAGAGCTCGGCGAGAGCCTCCTAGTATATTTGGCCGTCTCAGATGTTGCAGTAAGTGTGATGCTGGTTCACCAAAATAAAGGTATGCAATCCCTACTTTATTATATTAGCATAACTCGTGTAGAGGCCGAAATAAGGTACCTCCACCTCAAGAAATTTGCTATAGCATTGGTTATAGCTTCACGAAAGTTCAGGCCCTATTTTCAGTGCCACCCCCAGTAGTGATGACCTTCCCCCTACGGAACTTCCTACATAAACTCGAATTGTTGGGAAGATTGCCCAAGTGGGCCGTAGAACTGAGTGAGCATGATATAACTTATCAGTCGCGGACGGCGATAAAATCGGAGGCACTAGCCCGAGTTTGTCGCAGATTTTAGTACCAAATTATTACCAGAGGTTGAGCAAAAAGCTTCTTGTGCTTCCTCTAGGAAACCCAACCTTTGGATCCTTTTCACCGACGGTGCGTCCAACGCATTGGGACATGCAGTAGGACACGTACTCGAGGTCCCAACTGGAGAAGTTATTAACTAATCTATATGGTGCCCCGATATGACTAATAATAAGGTCAATTATAAGGACGTAATTGAAAGGTTAAATCTAGCTCTGAAATATGGATCATGGTGAGTCATCATTCGATACGATTCATAACTCGTCTTAAACAAGTTACAGGAACTTTCTGAATCAAAGAGAAAAGGATACAAACGTACCGGGCAGAAATTCACAAACCACTACTAGAATTTATTGAATGCTGGCTCGAACAGATACCCGAGCTCAAAACATCGGCGGCGGATGGCCTTGCCAAACTAGCAGCAGCCACCAAAAATATCACTAAAGAAAATGAGGGAACACTCCCACAAGACAAAAAGGAATCCAAAAAGCTTCGAATGTCGGCCAGGTAAAACCTCATAAATCATGACCTTTACAAAAGAACATTCAGCGGGCACTTGAAAAAACTGCCTAGGACCAAATAAAACAAGGTGTGTGCTCAAAGAAGTACACGAGGGACACTGCGGTGCCCATACAGGCAACTGAGCCCTTGTTAGATGCCTCTTTCGGGCGGGGTATTAGTGGCCCACTATGAATAGGTAAGTCACGGACTAAATCAAGAGATATGAGTAGTGCCAAAAGTATGCACCTATGATACACCAAGCAGGCAAACTCTTTCACATTGTCACTTCACCATGGCCTTTCATCAAATGGGGAATGGACATCGCCGGATCCCTCCTAACAAGGCGAGGTAAGCCACGTTTCCTTCTAGTTTTAACTGACAATTTTTCCAAATGGGTGGAAACAAGTGCGTTCAACCAAATAAAGGAACAGGAAGCCATCATATTTATCATATGCCGATTTGACATCCCCAAAGAAATCAGTTGAAATAACGGACCACAGTTCATTGGGAAAAAGATGACCAAGTTCTTCAAAAAATGGCACATCAAGTGAATACTCTCCACAATATATCATCCCGCTGGTAATGGTCAAGCTGAATCCTCCAACAAAACAATATTGAACATCTTAAAGAAGAAACTTGAGGACATCAAGGGGTTATGGTCAGAATGGCTACTAGAAGAATTATGGACCTACCGTACCGCGCCAAAAAAAAGCACAGGAAAAATGCCATATTCACTGATCCATCGCCCGACCTACCGATGAACTCTCTAGGCCGAATGATGAAGGGACTAGATACATGGAAACTTCTCCAATATGGGTATGAAACTGACATGTACAAATACTCTAGTAAATGAAATAAAGCAGGATTTTATACTCAAAAATATTCTCCAACAGAATAAAACAAAGCAACATCCTACTATCAATTGTTTTTTTTTTTTTTTGCATAAAAAATTTTACTTTGCTCAAATTACAAAGGTTTAACAGTTTGACCAACTTGAAATAACGCCCCTACGTCCAAAGGCCATCACCAAAAGAAAAAAGTCGACCTCACCCGAATCACAACTAGTTAACATTTCGACTAACTCGAAATAAAACCCCTACAGCCAAAGGCCATTTCGAAAAGAAAAATTTTGACCATGCTTGATACAATAACATTTTGACCAATTCGAAATAACACTCCTACGACCAAAGGCTGACGCCAAAAGAAAATTCGACCTCCTCCAAATCATCTAGTACTCGATCTTGCTCAAATCACTTAACATTCGATGACGCTTGAAGTACAACGAGTAAACAATTGACCAACTCGAAATAACACCCTTACGTCCAAATGACATTGCATAGAAAAATTCTACCGCGTTCGAATCATCGAATATTCTACCTCACTTGAATCGTTTAACATATGATGTTGCTCGGATTAGTGGATATCTGATATCGCCCAAACTGTTCATATAACCTTGTTCAAAGTTACTAAAGATCTACGATCATCCACTGTGAGTATGTGATTTTTGCCATATATGAATTACTCCCATAAATTCAAAACAAAATAATTTTTTCAGTGTTTGCAATCTTGTGGATTTTCGTGGCATTTTTTGTTATTTTTTTGCATTTTTGTTTGTGTATTTTAATTAGTGAAAAATACAAAAAAATATGTTACATGTTCATTTAGAAGTTAATTTGACATTTTTCAAGAATTAATTAGCAATTAGTCATTTTATAAAAAAGGGAAATCAAAAATGTTTTAATTTGCACTTTAATTTTAACTTTGATTTTATGTGATTTTTCTTTCAATTTGTTTAATTATTTGTAATAATTATTTTTTTTGATTAATTAGCATTTTTGATAGGTTAATATGGATTTATAATTTAATTTAGATTTTTAGTTTAATTTTGGAAAAACAAAAGAAAAGAGGAGAAAAAGAAAACAAAGAAATTGGGTCTTTAATAAGAAACCCAATCTGGGCCAACCCATCTAAAAATCCAGCCCAAAATCCCTCCATTACCTGCCCAAATACCTCGGAACCAGTCCATTACCAGCCCCATTACCCGGTCCTCACCGTTCACCTCCCAAACGACATTGTTTCCCGTCGTTCAATCCCAGCCGCGGAGAATCTTTGATCCAACGGCTTAGAAGTTAGGACTCCATAATATATAACTATCCTAATACCCCTCCCCACACCCCCATTTCTTGTCTCCCTCATTTAGAGACCACCGGAACCCAAGCGCCGCCACCAGTTCCCACCGCCTTAGGGTGGCGACGTCGCCTCCAAACGCCACAAAAAATACACCCCAAGACCTTCCTCTTTCAAAATATTTAACCCGTGTCTTTTGAATCCCATTAATTCGTCTCCAATATTTAATCAAAGAAGCTATAATAGAATCAAATCGCTCCAAACGACCACAAATTGATACAAGGCAACCCATGTGCCCTCCTCTTCCGAAATCCATCACAAAAGTCCCCAAAAAATATTTCCAGCACCTCGAATTTCAGATCTGTATTGGGCAGCCTTGTCCGTCCAAAGTTGTTCCATCACATTTTTGGGAAATTAAAACGACTCAAGACTCATGTCAAACAAAATTTCCTAGTCGGAACCTTTGATTAACACAAGTTCTGGTTCATGTTGAGAGTCGGCATCCGGTCACTCAACTGCTTCTCCGCCTCCTTGAGTTTGAGCAATATCGATATATTCTTTCAGTGAGTTTGAACCTCGCACGATCCTTTTGGCTTCTGGTTTAAATGTTAGTGTGTGTGGTGTTCTCCTTTCTCTAATTTCTTTTTGGTTACTTCAAATGGCCTACTCATCCGAGTTTGGTTAGGCCTTATTTCTTTTGCCGTTCATGGAGATGGGTTTATCTCCCATGTGTTCAAGCAGTTGTGAAATTAGGTCCAGCATTATTTTGGTCTGTTGTTTTTCCATCTTTGACTACATGAAAATTAGGATTTTTTTTATTTAATTTAGGCTCAGTATTCTAATCTTCGTTTTCAACTCTGAGTCCAATTCAACTCTCAAATCCTAGTTTTTTTTCAAAACATAAACAAAAATCCCCAAAATTTCTTTTTTATGTTAAATCTCATACATAATCATGTAATATAAAACATTTGATTAAAACCCTTCTACATGCCAGCGTTTTGTCACTATTCATTGAATAATATTTCCGTCACTATTCATATGGTATACCGCCGGAATCCGGTGGTGGATTGTCACTATTTTGGTGTCAAGACATCCCCTTCTCTTTGCGAACAATCCCCAATAGATTTTTTCCTCAAATCTATAGTCAATCTCCCTAAATCCTAAATCTTGTTTTTCATATTACTGTAGCACTCTCAAATTCAGAATTTTTCAGCGCTACTACTTTCCGACAGAGTGTTCGTGATGGATCCTGGTTGACGTTCTTCACAACTAGGGAAGCTTCACCCTCTCCCCGACTTTTTGTTGTGGAGAGGATAATCAAAACCATACAGAAAATCAATCAGCTCAAGATACAAAACAAACTTATGCATCGCAACTAGTTCGACAACATTCTGTCACAACAAACTCAAATCATGAACTCTGTCCTGTTACGTTTTAGAATGGAATACCTACTGTTGAATTCACAGTAGATGAAGTGAATACATTCACCAATGAGGAAGGTCTTCAACAAGCGGTTGTGATTAAATTCTCGTATGGAAAACCCGAGCTTCAGGAGCTGAGACAGATTTTACCGAAGCAACTCGATGTCAAAAGGTAATTGCAATATAGGACAGCTAGAATATCGTCATATTCTAGTAAGATTTGATCTATTTGAAGATTTTTCTAATGGTGTTTCAAGAACTACTGGTTATGTTAAGGTAAAAGGAGACCGAGTTCTTCATTAGGAAATTCCCATGGACAATGGGATTTAATCTACGTGAAGAAACGTCAAAAGCTGTCGTTTGGATCTCTTTTCCTGAACTGCCAGCAAATTTCTTGGCGAAAAAATCCTTAATGTCAATCACTGCTGCAGTGGGAAAGCCTCTAGCAGTAGATAAGGCTACTATAGATCGAACGAGACCTAGTACGGCATGAGTAAAAGAATTGATTAATTTGTTAGACAAACATCCAAAGAAAGTAAAGATCAAGATAGTTGATATCAAATCTGGGAAAATAGTCGAATACGACCAGCGGATCGTCTTTGATAACCTTCCTAAATACTGCACGTATTGTACTCATCAAGGTCATGATGTAAAATCGTGTTGTTGGAGTACAGATGAATTGAATGAACAAGCATTTCATGATCGAGAATCTGAAGGCCGGGGCAGTTTGACAAAATTAAGAGGTGATGCCAGAGAGTACCTAAATGCTAATCTTGTAGCACGAAGCAGCGAAAGGATTCTGCCTACTGTGACTGCTGATGCAGGACTAAATATTGTTTCGGTTCCAAATGTTCCAGCTGCAGAAGTTCATTCAATGCCAAATGCTGATATTGTACAGCTGTGTATAAAACCATCTGCTGTTTTCAATGTTCACAGTGAACAGGTGGTGTCAAATTTGGCCGGGGTTCTTCCTAATGTGACTACTGATGCAGGACAAAATAAGGATTATGTTCCAACTATTCCAGCTACAAAAGCTCATTCAATGCCGAATGCTGATATAGCACAGCTATGTAAACATCCATCAACTGTTCCATCCAATTTGAACGTTCCCAGTGAACATGTGGTGTCAAAATTGACAGTTGCATCTGCCGAGGCTGCACATCATAATGCAAACAGAATTGAACAATTGTTGCGTGAGCAGCATCATGTGTTACACAATAGTAACAATATGAAACCTACAATGTTTTGTCAAGGAAATGATACAAATTTGGAGGTTCTGAATCCTGCCAAAGCTGTTACAAATCCTGCTGTTTCCCATGTCCAAATAGGAGAGAACTTGACAGCGCCAAAACTGCTTGATGCTTATATTGATTCTGTCCCAATTGTTCCAGCTGCAGAAGCTCATTCAATGCCGATTGATGATACTGCACAGCTATGTAAAAAACCATCTACTGTTCCATCCAATCTGAAAGTTCACAGTGAACAGGTGGTGTCAAATTTGGCTGGGGTTCTTCCTAATGTGACTGCAGATGCAACACAAAATATTGATTCTGTTACAGTTATTCCAGCTGCAGAAGCTCATTCAATGTCGAATGTTTATATAGCACAGCTGTGTCAAAATACATATACTGTTCCATCCAATGTGAATGTTCCCAGTGAACAGGTGGTGTCAAAAGTGACTGTTCCATCAGCTGAGGCTGCAAATCATAATTCAAACAGGATTGAACAACTGTTTTGTGAGCAACAACATTTATTACAAAATAGTAACAATAACTAACCTACACTGTTTTGTCAAGGAAATGATACAAATTTGGAGGTTCTGCATCCTGGCAAAGCTATTACAAATCCTGCTTTTTCCTATGTTCAACTAGGGGTGAACTCGACAGTTCGAAAAACACTTGATGCTTCAAACATCACTGCAGGATGTAATGGGTTAAATACAACCTCAGCCTTAAGTATATCTAAGCATTCCAATTCAAATGAATTATGCAAAGGGCAGCATCCCAATTCCACAGTCAGAGATTCTGTACATCCAATTGTTAAGCCATATATAGCAGGATGGCAATATATGTACTGGGAAAAATGAAGAAATGGATATCCAATGTGATGGTATGGAATTGGAATTTGCAGCATCTGGTACAAAGGATACCAACACTACCAACTGGACAGTACAAAATGAAGCATCCACACTTTCTTTGCAATGCTCTATTGATAGAGCTGCATCACAGTTTGGCAACCATGAAGCAGTGAATAAAAGTATTCATAGAACAACAACTCATACAGATAATGATATTGCACAGATATCTTTCAGACAACATATCTCTAATCAACATGGCAGGGTCCAACAAGGCTGTTCTACAGGTACAGCTGATGATGTTGTCTCTAATGTTGCCTTAGTTCAAGCAAATTCTGCTTTAGAGTCTACTGATAATCGTCAACACACAAGGGAAGAGGGACAATGGTCATCTATGGCCAACAAAGCAGTAACTCCAAAAACCAAAAATAAAATTCAGATTGCAGGAAACAATCCAGCTTTACCTTCAACTTCAAACTCATTTGTCGTACTTGCCAATGTCAATGATGATGAAGGAAAATTTTTGGGAGACAATTTGCAGCTTTGTGATAGTCAAAATAGATCACAGAATATAGAGGCAAAGAAAACAGCTCATGGTACTGGTACAAATATGCAAATACAGTCCAAACTTCAATGTTCTCCAACTATATCTACTCCTACTGTGCCAAAGAGGAGGGACTTGGTCATTAAATCGAAAATGTGGAAAGACCAACGAGATTATGATGATGAGGAGAGTTGGGGTGAAGGACTCGCTGGTTTTTCATGGGAAGAAGACGACCAAGAGTGTGATCAGGATAGTACATAAGAGGACAGTGATGATCCATTCGAGCAAAAATGTAAAAGGAAAACTACAACTAAGAACTGCCGTGAAATTTTGAAACAACAGCAACTCCAAACAGCAGCTTAAACTATAATGCTCCAGTTGTTGTTCCAAGAAATAATGCAAAAGCAGTTAGTTCAATTGTAGCGACATCAAAGTTCAACAACAAAAAACATCTCATAATCGTCAATTAAACTCAGCCGAAGCATCACTTGGTGATCGAATCACAACTGCGCTGCCATCAACTAGCCAGAATCAGTTTGCAACAACATAACCATTCTCTAATTTAGAGGACAGAAACTTTTCGGATGCCATGACGCAAACTCTGCTCTCAAATCAGAAGCAGCAAAGGAATGCAAATACTCCATCTATCTCTCCTTCTGCTGATAGTAGTACAGTACCATGGTCACAGACGGGGCAGCTCGTCACAACTGCTTTAGTAATCTCGTCCGAGGAAAGACAACTCTTAGAAGCGATGGTAAATACAGATACTAACCTTATTACTGGTAGTTCTGTCATGAGCAGGAACAAATCGCAAAAACAACAAAAAAAACGCAGTTATGAACAATGCACAATTAACAACTCAAGGCGTTTTTCAAGAATTGCCAAATGCACTTTTGGCAGGAAGACATATATATGAAAAGGGGAAGAAGAGGATATCTTAATCCTATGCCGAGCAGACGCTTCAACAAAAGGAGATTTGTCACCACTGCATAGTGCAAGAAATAAGAAGTCTCATCAAAGGGAAAGAAGTTGGGACGTCAGGGTGTTTGAAGAGGTAAACATAAGGAGGCCCCAAATGAGAACTGCAAAACAAAAAGATATTGCTCAAAAAATACTTCCAAAATCCAATCGCATGAAGAATAAAGCATGAATTTTGAAGACGTTTTGAAAAATTATGTGGAAGAATACAACATTCTACAAATCAAAATTTTCACAACAAAAGAGAAAAGGGGGAACCTTTATGGCTTCTTCATCTGTTTATTTTACCATCACATTAGTATTATTCTATGTAATATCATCATAGAGCATGTTATAAACTCTGTGATGATCATTCAATTCTTAGTTCTTGCGAGTTCTTTCTTTTTACATGCTTGCTAGTCCAAGAGGATTTTATTTTCCTCAATAGGATAGATAAGGTAATGTCTATGTCGGTTGTGTTATATGGGTGACATTACTGGTGTAATCAGCCTTATTTTATTTTTCCTATTTGTTGTAATTTTCTTTTCCCATTATTTATGAAACCTAACCTTAGGCGATTGCCTAGTGGACCAAAAAAAAAGTATTCTAATCATCATTCTTTGATTCGTCTCATAGAGTCAGGTCTGTCATAGCTATTAACACTGGTTAGTTCGACATGAAATTGAATATTAGTTGGCTGGCAAGAGTCACCATGAAGGATTATTTCAACTTGAGGTCTATTATAAAAGTTCAATCTTAGCACTGAAGTCTCATTTTGATCGGTTTGTTAAGATTGGTGTGATGATCTGTTAGTTTGTCACAATTGCAAATAGTAAGGACCGGGTGGGGGAAATTTGAGCAAATAAAAATTTAAGGGGGCTTAGGTTCATGTAGAAGTTGTAATAAGTAATTGAGTAAGGGTCAATTTAGGGATATGGAATCAAATTCTGTTAGATAGAAGTTTCTAGAAGGGGTAGTCTTAAATTTTCATTCTATGACTTGGCAAGTAAGTCAATTAATGAGGGATTATAAGGCAAAAACGAAATATGAAGATTACCCTAGTGACTTGCCTATAAAGGCATAGTTACTTGCGGACTTGATAAAAAAGAGAGGGGCTATGAAATCCAAATAATAAAAAGAGTTGAAAATTCGGAAAAATTAAGAGTTGAGAATCCAAAGAAAAAATACAAAAAACTGTAGGTGTTTTACTATTTCATAGAGTTTGGGTGTTTCTTTTGATTCTTCAATTTCTGGTAACAATAGAGAGCTGAAGGGTTCAAGTAGTCACTGTCCATTGAATATCTTTTGAGAATTTGAAAGTTTGGATTTCTAAAATGACTGGTTGATTCTAATATCCAAGATGAGATGACTTTGGGTGTTTAAAGTTTGGTATCAGAGTCATCTGGGTTTACTGTTAGATTGGTTAATTTTGAATTGTTTCGAATCATTCTTTTGGGTTCTACTGGTGTTGTTCCTGCTGTTACTGCTATTGTTGTTCCTTCCGAGCTCTTTATTTCAACTTCTGACTTTGCTTTGTCACACAGATACACAGTCTAATGCCCAATGTAAAGGTTGATTCATATAATGGAGGAAATGAAAATTTACTTGTTGGTTGGATATATTAACCCTTCCCTTTGTTTTTTTATTTATTCCAATGTTGATTCATATTTTTGCTTTTAATGTTTAAACCCATGTAATTTCGTCAACATTTGAGACTCATTTCAATTTGTAATAACCGGACTGCAGCTGCTTGGACCTTCAACACAGATATAAGTAGGTTTTTATTTATCTCTGAGAGTGTGTGTATGAAAGTAACGTGCCAATAGAATTTCCATTGGTATTAATTAGGGGCTATGACCTTTATTATTTATTTGAGATTGTTTGAGCATATTTGTTTTAGGGACTGCTGAAAAATTCTAGCTGGTACAGCTTAACGATGTCAAGTATGTGGTAGATTAGATTTAGAAATGAATTTATGTGTGTTCAAGATATTAGGAAATGGAGCCTAAAAATAGAAGTTGATTTAAACATGGTTCGGAATGGTTTTCCAGTTAATGTTGGCAATTGTTGAAATAGTTTAGTAGTTGTTAGTTAGGGTTGTATTCCAGAATATGTTAAGTTTTGCTTCCTTGTTTATTAATCAAGGTGAATTCGAGTCATTTTTTTTTGCATATTATTAGATGTCAAAATTAAGTTTTGCTTGTTGTATTTGAATTTCATGGATCAGTATGTTTGCCCTAACTGGGACCTTATCTTTTAGCTACAATATTCTTCAATTGGTTTACTGTTGAGGTTTGGCTCAAGCCACCTAATATCGCAAATATCCCTAGCCATTACATTGGGCTACTAGGTTTTGAACCAATTATGTTGGTTTGTCTTTCAAACGACTTGATTGTTGGATCCGGCTTCACCTAGAGTCCAGCACTTTTACGTACTGAGCTTACAGTAGTGATTGATTGGACAGTGCTTCATCGGTTGGGCCCAGACTTGGCAACCTATTGCCAATTGAACCGTTAGCTTCTTTGAGGACTGGACTAAACCCATTCGTTTTAAATAATTAACGAGTCTCTTGTAAGCCATTTAGAAAAACGTTAATTAGTTTAGAGACCTTTTAAGTAGAGTGGAATTGGGTTGCCATGCCAAACAAAATTTATAATTGCACGCACCTCGTTTAAATTAATCATGAATTGACCCTTAGAATCCGAGGTGTGCTGTATAGGTGAATTTCCATGGCCCTCGCAAATTGCAAATGCGCAGTCATTTTAGGCACGTTATTCTAATAATCGATTTCCTTAAACTCGGGTGCGCATTTATGTGACCCAAATCCAAATCTCTATGATGTTAAAATATGTCTAAACCACGGGTGGATTTATGTGACGTGGTTCGAGACGTGTTTTAATAATGTTACAATTTTCTCTAAAAAATTGAATAAAAGTGGTTCAAGTTAAAATTTGCATATGGGTTCAAAAATTTTCTAAAATCGGATAATTAAGCCGAATTTAATAGTTGAATGACCGTGCTAGAACCACAAAACTCGGGAATGCCTAATACATTCTCCCGGGTTAACAGAATTCCTTACCTGGATTTCTGGCTCATAGACTGTATTACATAGTCAAACCTTCTTCGATTTTTGGATTTTAAACTGGTGACTTTGGGACACCATTAATTATTCCAAGTGGCGACTCTGATTTTTAATAAATAAATCCCATTTTGATTGTCACTTTATGTTGGAAAAAGCTCCCTTCTACGCCTTTCGCGGAGTGTAGTGTGAAAAGGAGGTGTGACAGCTCTGGCGACACTGCTGGGGATCGAACCCATATTCTTTGGTTCAGTTTCCAAGAAATCGAGCTTAGAATAACTATTTTTGTTTGGCTTTGTTTATGATCTGATTTTATTACATGTTTGGGCCTGATATTCTAAATGTTGCTTTGTTACCACTTTGATATTATCTGAACATATAAACTGCTATGAAACCCCTCTCTTCGGGGATGTTCTTGTTGGTCGAGACTCTCTATTCTGTTAGTGTTGTACCTTAGAATAAGAAAGAGCCTCGAACAAGTTACAAAGCCGGATGGCCTTTTGGTTCTCGGTACATAGGCCCCTCCTCGACTCGAGTTGTCCGCTCAGGTACAAAGTCTAGAACATATACCAATGTTTTGAACCTAGAATAACTTAAACTCGTGATGGATCCTAGTAGGAACGCTTATATAGATTATGAATTTGACTTAGGGACCTCAACACAGGGGTTGGGTCCGTATAGGAAAGGTGCACCCAAAATAATAGACCATCTTTATGCATAGTGATACTTGTGCATTTATTCCGGATTTACATGCCGATCGGCTTTTGAAAAAAAAAAGAGAGGAGAATACGACAAAGAAAATAGCAATGTGTGGGATGAGGAAGAAAATTATCTGTTTCAAGTACCGATACCAAAATTCTGCCAAAATTTTTAAAACAATAAAAAAAAGGATTTTGTTTTCGAGAAAAAAGGAAAAAAAAGGAAGCTGGTTGTTAATTCTGTCAGAAATGCCCGAACTATGCCGGTTTGATTTTTACATGGTGTGAGATACGTAGGCAACTCCAATCGGGCCCAATTTCATTTTTACAAAAATAGCCTCAAAAGAACCAAATTTTGTTTGTGATAGATAAATAAGGCAGTTCTTGTCAAAATTAGCCGAGTCTCCTCAAACGGGCACCGGAAGGCTGCTTTTGCAAGAACAGCTGCCCTGGATTCTTTTTCGAATTTTGATCGGCAGCGAGCACCGCCTTAACATCTTCCCAGGAAGTGCTAGATGCCATATTTGCAAAGCCGGACTCGTACTCTTGAAATGAAAATCTACCAACCTTGTTTTAGGTTAAATGAATCATGATTTTTGCTTAATCACCCTAACAAATGTGCAGAATGCGCACGAATCAAAATTTGCCAATAACAGTCATGAACAAGGCCCCTTTGGAGCTGCACATGTAGTGGAATGATCCAGGTGAATCGGGGCAAAACAAGGTCAATACACGCTTGGAAGGACTCACCGTGTTGTTGAAAATTAATCCTAGAGGAGACATCATAAAGGCATTGGTTACATTCTGATACGCAACCCATAACGTATTTCATTTCCCAGACTTTGAACTCAGCACAACCCTAGAGGAAATAGCCGGATATATATGAGGCTCCAAAATTCCCTTGAGACACCAATATTTGATCGGCCCAAGGGCCGTCACTGTACACAAATTCTTGGATTCACTAAAGATAAGCAAGGGGTTCACAATCCAAATCTGTCATCCAGTTTTTTTACTCCACAATTTATATACCAGAGGTATGGGCACATAATGGGGTTTAACGACACAGAAAATATAATTTGTAGCAAACGAAACCGACTTAAATGGGAAGAATATAGGTGTTTCGCATTTATGGTATTCTTCTTGGGCCTCTTGGTATTTCCACGGAAAGATGAGAATATTGATATATGAATAGCAGGGGTTGCCAACACCTTGCTCACTCAGGCCAAGATCACCTTCGCACCCATGATATTATCTGAAATCTTCTGTGCCATAACAGCTTGTAAAGCCGAAGGAGATTTCTTTGAAGGATGCAACTTGTTGTTACAGATGTGGACGGTTGAACACTTATGTCATCGACCTTGATTCATGAGTTATGGGTCATCGCAAAAGAGCTGCATTGAGGAATTTTATACCAAAGTTGACAGATTTGGATTGCCAGAAGGGGTCATTGAAGTGGTATCATATCTCCTTACCATATGTGCAAGTCAAATAGAGTGGACTTTCGGGCGGCTCCCATTGATGAAATTATATATATGCTAGCTACAGGGCCTCATTTCCTTTTGATGGGTCTCTAGAGCATCTAACCTTATGCTCCGTAGCGGGTGCTTAGACAGTTATGAAGGTGCCAAATGGTTACGAGGGATGAAGACATTAGTCTCCATGTGGCTAAGATTGGTCCTAGTGGTCAGTTTCACGAAGCAACGGTCTGCCAAATTTGAAGCGAGTGTTAGTACTTGACGGTGAACACTCGAGTACGAGACTTGTCTAAAGGTGAGGTTGCACCAGGGCATCTGGCTTGGTATAAAAGGGAAGTGGAGTTCGGAAAATCGTCCAAAAGACTGCATCTTCAGGAACTTGTTGAGGCATCATAAGAACAATGGAATTGGTTATCCAAGGAAAATGAATACAGGCCCATAATAGGGAAATTGGAAAAACAAGTCAAAGACCTTCAGTTCGAGAATAGTTTGCAAGTTGTGGCGGACGAGGGAGAAAAGAAAATACTAGCCAAATAAAATGAAACCTTGCGAGCCCAAAATTAGAGAATGAAAATGGTGGCAGAAAATAACACCAGAAGTGCGAAGGATGAAAAGCTCATAGACAATTTAAGGCAACAAGTAGGAGACTATGGTTTTGACTTGAACAAAGCAGAGGCTGAGCTAGCCAGGGCCCGAAAAAAATTCACCAAATATGCAGAGGAACGAGTACGCATGATCGAACAACAGAACGAAAGGTATGACAATGACTTTGCGGGGCTGAAGAAGAGGATCATCATTGTTGAAAACAATATGGTTAAGCAAGAAAAATACTTCAAGGCTGAAAGAGAGCATTGTTTCACAGCAATAGCATGGTTTTAGAGATTGAAACAATTTCAAGAACTAAATCATGTAACTGAACAAACTTTAAAAGCCAGGGCCTAGCAGATTAGGCGATTGTTGCAAGAAAAGGGTGGTATAAGAGAAAGGTATGGATGATCGATGATTACATCACTGTAATGTGTAGCCACAGTGAAGATATGACAAGATCCATATTTTTTTCCACTTCAATGACCTTTGTTCGTTAAGTGATAGAAGACCTCCACCACCTCCAAGGGGATTTAGCACACAGGCTTGCAGCGAGACCGAATGATGTCTTGCATGCCCCAGGACCATTAGAGGCCTTAATGTATTCATGATTTTCACGAAAATCTGTTAGTCCATTTTTGTAGTCTGTATTTTCTTCTATTTGAGCCTGTAGTGTGTTGTCATGTCATGTTTTTTCAACTTTCTGTCAAGAGTCTGTTGGTTTCGTTTGAGTTAAAGTCTGTTGATTTCTTTTCTTAAGTTTTGTTAGTAGTTGTAATCAAGTGTTTCACTTTATGAAAATTAAAAAATTTCCAAAATATTTTCTGTACTTATCTGCCAGAACTACGCTTGGTCTGATTCATGCGTGGTCATGATACGTAGGCAATCTCCATAGGTTTCGACCATAATCAAAACAAGAGAAGGGGGAAAAGAAAAGAGAGAAACCCATGAGAGAAACAATGGTAATCTAAGGGAGTGAATAATAAAACAAAAGAAGGTAGGAAAAAATAAGCAAAGTAAAAGAAACGGGGAAGAAGAAAAAGAAAACAAGAGAGAAAATGAAAAAGACGAGATGACGCAAGCAGCCAATCCATGCGCATAATAGAAATCGATAACTGCTTTGGTGCATTCATCCCCGAATATGTGGCTACCTATATGCTAAAGCCTAACTGCTAACAAGTTTTGGTGTTGTCTATCTAATTCAGATAGGTGGTTATCTTTGCGGCATTCTAACAACCCACCCCTAAAACACTCACTCCAAATGTAAGCTGACTATGGCCATCCAAGAAACCGACGCAAATATCATTGATCCCTCAAAAGAGGCGGAAACTCAAGCATCACCCGCCAACCTGACCTTCATCCCACCATTAGCCCAGTGACGTGACCACCCTACCCTTGATCCATCCCCAATCTTCACCATCTACCAAGAATACCAGGGTAAACCTTCCCAGACAGCCCAAGCTCTACCATCCAAAGTTGTTCCCCATCCCCCCTCCACAAGTTGCTCCCCTCTTTGTGGCACCTCCTCCCGGTGCACTTCATTGATTATCCAGTGAACCTTTAATCCAAGCTCATGATAACTGTTATTACCCACCAGAACCCGCCAACAAAGCCCACGAACCCTACTCTTATGCTCCCAATTTTGAAATAGCTGCAGAGGCTGAAAAACCTGGCAAAACTCCCAAGAAAGAGGAGATTCTCAGAAAAGTTAAAAGTCTAGAGTAATTATTTAGAGATATGTGAGGGTTGGGAGGCCAAGTGAGTGTGGCATTCAAAGACCTCTATTTTTTCGCAGATGTACAATTGTCGTCGGGCATTAAGATGCCCAAGCCCGACTTATACAACAGGCATGGTGATCCAGTGGCACACCTAAGTGGTTTATGCATCACGATAAGAGGAGCAGGCGGAAAGGATGAATTATTAATGGCATACTTCACTCAAATTTTAAGTGGTTCAACATTGTAACGGTACAACCTACAGGATCAAGCTCGATGGTACACATGGGATGATGTAGCCCAAGATTTCGCCAGCAATTTTCAGTATAATCTTGAAATTATTCCGGATCGTTTGTCTTTGAAGAAATTAGAAAAGAAACGCAATGAGAGGTTCAGAGAGTATGGCTTCTGTTTGAAGGAGAGGGCAGCAAGGGTCGACCCACCAATAAAGGAAAGAGAAATGGTAGATTACTTCTTGCAGGCTTTGGAGCCTACATATTTTGGTCACCTGGTATCGGCAGTTGGTAAATCCTTTAATGAGGTAGTAAAAATGGGAGCACAGTAGAGGATGGACTCAAATATAACAAGATTATAAGTTATTCAGCAATCAAAGCAACCACCCAAGCTATCCAAAGCGGGACTAGGGGAGCAATTGGAAAGAAGAAGAAGGAGGAAGAAGTGACAATTTACTCAGGGACTGGTTCGGGCACCATGGTCCATCCCATTACAACAATCCCCGACCTCATCATCAAACCTATCCAAACACTCCATATAGCCCACAACAAAACTACTACCCACCTCTTGACCCTCGTTTTTCTGTCCATCATGAACAAACATATACTAAACCTCCAGCCCACGCACAATAAGATGCAACAACCCCGCCAAATAATTACCCAACTCCACAAAATTGTTGGAAATCATGTATATCTATGATGAGTTTGCTTTGGTTGTATGAGCATGATTTTCAGGTATAGGTTTTGATAAATGACAAACAATGAAGTCAAGCGTCAAACAACGATATAATATGACAATCAATCAAATGGCAAGAAGCATACTGATGACGGAATTGCATGAACGAGCCAAAGAGTTCAAGACCGAAGATCCAAGACGTAGGACGTTTGGTAGAACCAATGTAAGAACAATGTTTAAGTTATCTTATCCATTGGCTCAGCATTAGGTCATCATAAACATGCATAAAACATTTGATTAAATCTTATTTATCATAAACATGCATCTCTGTGTTAAACCAAAATGATTTGTATTTTAGTCAAAATGATTTTTAAACATGCCTCTAAAATCTGGACTAAGATAATCGATTATGTACTTATGATAATCGATTATGTTTAAGTCAGCTGCTTGACAATCGATTGTGAACTTATGACAATCGATTGTGTTAAGGCAGTGAGCATCAGATTTTTAAAATCTGCATGACAATCGATTGTGAACCTTATGACAATCGATTGTGATGAGGCCGTGTCCATCAAAGTTTTTCAAAGCTCAAAATAATCGATTGTGAAGCTAATGACAATCGATTGTGAAGTGAAAGTACCCATCAGATTTTTCAAAGTCACAAAAGAATCGATTGTGAACTTATGACAATCGATTGTGTTGAGGCAGTGTCTTCCAGACTTTTTCAAAGTTATTAAATAATCGATTGTGAACCTATGACAATCAATTGTCAAGAGGCAGTGTCTAAATTGATTTTTCAAGACTGATATATAATCGATTGTTAACTTAATATAATCGATTGTATAACTAACCGTTGCCAAAATATTTTCTAATACCGTCAGGTAATCGATTATTGATTTCCTATAATCGATTGTTTTAATTAAAACCTGAAAAGGATTTTTTGAACGTTGCTGAGTAATCGATTGTAGATTTCTGACAGTCGATTGTTTTACGTAAAATCTGGAAAGGATTTGTTGAACGTTGCCAGTAATCGATTATTGATCTTAGATAATCGATTGTTAAGCGTAAAATCTGGGAATGATTTTTGGAACGATTGGCAAACAATCGATTGTGGCATTTTGACAATCGATTGTCACTGAGTAAAATCAGCAATTCTTAATTGGCAATTAGGCAACGGTAATGCATGGTTTTGCAACTATAAATAAAGCTTCAAATCAGTATTTGAAGACACAACTCTTGCATATATTGATATACATATTGATCATTTTCAAGCATCATTTTAGAGCTTTTGTTGAGCCATTTGATAGACAACTTTGTGTTGTTCATAGAGCTAAAATTGTATTTCTTTATCTACTCTTTTGAGAGATTGCTTGTGTAAAAGAGAGTTGTTTGAGAAGAACATATCTTCTCATTTGTCGGGTTTGCTATGTACCCAAAGTCTTAGTGGTTGAAGTCTTGGGGTGAGGTATCCTCAAGGAAGTGAAGTCTTAAGGTGTGGTATCCTTGAGCAACTGTAACGATTTGTTAAGCACCCGTAAGCTTGACGAAGATAGTGGAAATCTCGAGAGAGTCTCTCGGGGACTGGACTAGCCACGGGTTGTGGTGAACCAGGATACATCGGTGCGTTCGTTCTTATTTATTTACTTATCGCACTTATTTCTTTCCTGCAATTTTTAAATTCCGCAAGTTTACGCTAATTTTTATTATAACGTTATTCAGCCCCCCCCCCTCTAGCGTTAAGCGTATTTTCTAACAATTGGTATCAGAGCCTAACTCTCTGAAAGCCTTAACCGGTTGAGAGCAACATATATCTTTCTGTTGAGAATATTGAACGCAAGAACGATGGATGAAGGACAATCCACCACTTGCCCTCCACTATTTGACGGAACAAACTATACATATTGGAAAGATCAGATGAGCATCTTCCTCAAGGCAAACAGTTTTCGTTTGTGGCAAATCATCAAAAACGGCGAACCAATGCCGACAAGGAAAGTTGGAGAAACCACGGTTCCAAAGGAGGAAAATGAATATGATGCCGAGGACATCAAGAAAGTTGAAAATAATGCAAGGGCCATCCATGTATTGTATTGTGTGATCAATGCGGATGACTATAGGAAAATCTCGTGCTGCACAACCGCCAAGGAGATGTGGGATAAACTCGAGATCACCTATGAAGGTACGCCTCAAGTCCGAGCATCTAAAATTGATTTTCTAACTCATAAATATGAAATCTTTAAAATGGAGAAGGAACCCATTGGTGTTATGTTTGAACGATTTATAAAAATCGTCAACGATCTACATGCTCTCGGGAAAGTTTAAACGAACAAAGATCTTGTTCGAAAAGTCTTACGGAGCCTCACTCCCGAATGGCGTTCGAAAGCCAATGCCATCCAAGAGTCGATGGAATTCACAAATATCACAATTGATGGACTAAGAGGTAACCTCGAAACTTATGATAGCACATTTCTTAATCCTTATCTTAGAAGTAATTCAAATTTTGCCTTCAAAGCCTCATCCTCTAAAAGAGAAGAGGTAAGTGATTCGGAAAGGGATGATGATAATATTTCCAATGATATAATTGATAAGTTTTGTAAGTCTATGAAGAAGGATAAGAAAAAGAAGAAACACCATAGGCGCATATCACGGGATTCGGACAGCTCAGGCGATGGAACCGCCGCATTGTGTCTCGTGGCAAATGAAGAAGAGGTAAGTACATGTAACTCTCACTCGTTTGAAGAATTACAAAATGCCTATGATGAATTGTATGGTGAATTTGTTAATGCTTCCAAAATGATAAAAGATTTGAAGAAAACACTTTCTTTGCAGAAAACACTTTCTTTGCAAGAAACAGATTTTCAGAAAACACTTTCTTTACAAGAAAAAGATTTTGAAAAATCCTCTTCTTTGAAAGAAATAGATCTTGAAAAATTGACTAATGAAAATGGTGTTCTTAAAAATAAAATTGAAGTTCTAGAAAAAGAAAATAAATTTTTGGAAAATGACATTGTTGATTTCAAAAATAAAATCAAGGAATTGAATGAAGCCTCTTCTATTGATAAATGTTCTAATTGTTCTTTTTGTAGTTCCTTAAAATTAGAGAACATAGAACTTAGGAACGCACTAGAAAAACGTAGTGTTGATAGTCCTAAAATTGAAGAGAATAAAAAGGACATAAGTAATGAGGTTGGTCCATCTAGAAAGAATTCTAGGAACCTCACAAATGAGTCTAAGATTAATTATTTTAGACCACCTAGACACAATTCTAGGAATTTTGTAAATGAGTCTAGAATGAATAATTTTAGACCACTTAGACATGACTCTAGGAAATTCAACGCTTCTAGGGGGAACAACATTAGATCACCTAGAACGCATTTGGCTCAACCTAGACATATGCACAATCCGAATGTTATATGTCACTATAGTAATCGGGTAGGACACATTGCACCCGTTTGTTTTGCAAAACATAGAGATTTATGTATTGATTATGATTATTATTATCCTAACCCCCAAGGACCCAAAAGAAGTTGGGTACCAAAAACCTATTTTTAGGTTCTTTTTGCAGGTGTGCTTGAAGACTACAATATTATAGTGGATGTACCAAGCACTAAACCTTAATGCATTAAGGGGGAACGTCGGTTCGTTATCGCATTTTAAATAAAAACGCAATAAGTTGATATGTGCTTCGACATTAATTATTTTTGGTTGATATATGTTTTAATAAGTTTTATTTTTGAATAACAATTAGTATCAAGTAGTTTTATAATAAATGATTAATTCATGTTTTGATGAATATTTTTTTACAGTTGGTATATTTGCGAAGAATGAACGTTATTATGATGCTTTTACTAATATTTGGAATTGTTCGATGTTGATATGATTTTGCTTATAACAATTGGTATCGTTAATGGATTAAATAACTTTTGGTATACCCTTTTTGCTAATGCCAAAAGGGGGAAGAATATAGGCGATATGCATGCTTTAATTGAGGGGGAATATTCAATTAAAGGGAATTATATTGAATTGATTATATTGAATTGGTTGCATAAATTGTATGTTGAGAAATAGCATGAATTTAGGGGGAATTCAATATGCATATCTTCCGTTGTTTGTCATTATCAAAAAGGGGGAAATTGTTGGAAATCATGTATATCTATGATGCGTGCGCTTTGGTTGTATGAGCATGATTTTTAGGTATAGGTTTTGATGAATGACAAACAATGAAGTCAAGCGTCAAACAACGATATAATATGACAATCAATCAAATGGCGAGAAGCATACTGATGATGGAATTGCATGAACGAGCCAAAGAGTTCAAGACCGAAGATCCAAGACGTAGGACGTTTGGTAGAACCAATGTAAGAACAACGTTTAAGTTATCTTATCCTTTGGCTCAACATTAGGTCATCATAAACATGCATAAAACATTTGATTAAATCTTATTTATCATAAACATGCATCTCTGTGTTAAACCAAAATGATTTGTATTTTAGTCAAAATGATTTTTAAACATGCATCTAAAATTTGGACTAAGATAATCGATTATGTACTTATGATAATCGATTATGTTTATGTCAGCTGCTTGACAATCGATTGTGAACTTATGACAATCAATTGTGTTAAGGCAGTGAGCATCAGATTTTACAAATCTGCATGACAATCGATTGTGAACCTTATGACAATCGATTGTGATGAGGCAGTGTCCATCAAAGTTTTTCAAAGCTCAAAATAATCGATTGTGAAGCTAATGACAATCGATTGTGAAGAGAAAGTGTCCATCAGATTTTTCAAAGTCACAAAAGAATCGATTGTGAACTTATGACAATCGATTGTGTTGAGGCAGTGTCTTCCAGACTTTTTCAAAGTTATTAAATAATCGATTGTGAACCTATAACAATCGATTGTCAAGAGGCAGTGTCTAAATTGATTTTTCAAGACTGATATATAATCGATTGTTAACTTAATATAATCGATTGTATAACTGACCGTTGCCAAAATGTTTTCAAATACCGTCAGGTACTCGATTATTGATTTCCTATAATCGATTGTTTTAATTAAAATATGGAGAGGATTTTTTGAACGTTGCTGTGTAATCGATTGTAGATTTCTTACAGTCGATTGTTTTACGTAAAATCTGGAAAGGATTTGTTGAACATTGCCAGTAATTGATTATTGATCTTAGATAATCGATTGTTAAGTGTAAAATCTGGGAATGATTTTTGGAACGATTGGCAAACGATCGATTGTGGCATTTTGACAGTCGATTGTCACTGAGAAAAATCAGCAATTCTTAATTGGCAATTAGGCAACGGTAATGCATGTTTTGCAACTATAAATAAAGCTTCAAATTAGTATTTTAAAGACACAACTCTTGCATATATTGATATACATATTGATCATTTTCAAGCATCATTTTAGAGCTTTTGTTGAGCCATTTGATAGACAACTTTGTGTTGTTCATAGAGCTAAAACTGTATTTCTTTATCTACTCTTTTGAGAGAGTGCTTGTGTAAAAGAGAGTTGTTTGAGAAGAACATATCTTCTCATTTGTCGGGTTTGCTAAGTACCCAAAGTCTTAGTGGTTGAAGTCTTGGGGTGAGGTATCCTCAAGCAAGGGAAGTCTTAAGGTGTGGTATCCTTGAGCAACTGTAACGGTTTGTTAAGCACCCGTAAGCTTGATGAAGATATTGGAAATCTCGAGAGAGTCTCTCGGGGACTGGACTAGCCACGGGTTGTGGTGAACCAGGATACATCGGTGCGTTCGTTCTTATTTATTTACTTATCGCACTTATTTCTTTCCCGCAATTTTTAAATTCCGCAAGTTTACGCTAATTTTTATTATAACGCTATTCACCCCCCCTCTAGCGTTAAGCGTATTTTCAAACAAAAATAACTATCTACCTCCAAGAGCCTACCAACACCCCCCGAGACCAGCCTTCTGGGCCAACAAAGCTTTAAAAATGAGAGAATTCACAAGAAGAAAACTTTTATCCCATTGGGAGAATCATATACTAGTTTATTCCACAGGTTGAGGCAGTTAGATCTATTGAGGCCGATTGAAGCAAAATTGGAAAATCCTCCTCCGAGAAATCTAGACTATTCTGTTAGTTGTGAGTATTGTTCTGGTGCACCGGGGCATGACACCGAGAAATGTTGGCATTTAAAGAATGCTATTCAAGAACTCATTGATTCACATCAGATTAAGGTGCAAGCCCCGGAAGCACCCAATATTAATCAAAATCTGTTGTTTGCTCATCAACAAACAAATATGATTGAGATAGTACACAAAGAGGGAGAGCCAAAAATCCTTCGCAAACTGTCATGATGATTGAGAATTTATCAAGCAAGATGTTGACGCATAAGTCGAGTGAGGCAAGTAGTGAGCCTTTTGTTGTAGTCAAGAAGGAATCCCCGAGAGACGGGATGATAAGACTAGAAAACACAAAAGTGGTTATACCGAGGGTGGCAAGCAAGCATGTGGTTGTCGTGGAAGGCGCTCGCACAGAGCATGTCATTATCAAACCTGTAACTTATATACCAATGGTCAACAGTAAGGTCGTACCTTGGAATTATGACCAAGTAACTGTGACTTACAAAGGGAAAGAGGTTAGACCAAAAGTTTGTGTGACCCACGGATTGACCCGATCGGAGAAGTGCTTTGCCCTCAAGGAATTGAGAAAGCCCAATCTGACAAAGAATAACTCAGTGCTGGTGAAGAAAACTGTCAGTGAAGAGGAAACGAAGAGTTTCTAAAGAATATGAAAATGCAGGATTATTCTATTGTGGAACAACTGAGAAAGACGCCTACTCAAATCTCGCTGTTATCATTGTTGATTCATTCGGACGATCACTGATGGACGTTGATGAAGATCCTGAATGAGGCCCACGTTCCTAATAAAATCATGGTCAATCACTTGGAGAAGATAGCCAACAAGATTTTTGAGGTGAACAAAGTCACTTTTTCTGACGATGAATTGCCTGTAAAAGCCAGCAAGCATAATAGAGCACCCTATCTCACGGTAAAGTGAGAAGATTCTATAGTTACTCGAGTGTTGGTTGATAACGGTTCAAGAATGAATATTTTCCCTCTTTCCACAATAAAGGTGGATGATGCAAGAATCCACAAGAACAGTATTTGTATCCGAGTGTTTGATGGCAGGGAAAAAGATTCGTTCAATGACATAATGCTCGAATTGACAATTGGACCGGTCATTTTACCATGGAATTCCAAGTGCTGGATGTGGATGCTTTCTACAACCTGCTATTTGGATGACCCTGGATCCATGCTATCAAAGTAGTCCTCTCTACTTTGCATCAAATGGTGAAATTTGACTGGGATCTATAAGAAATAGTTGTGCACTGTAAGGACCATCTGTATGCTCATGCTGATGCTATTGTGCCACTCATCGAGGCGGATGATTACAATGGGCTCTAGGTTTATTAGGTTCATGACACGGTTTCATTGAGAAAAGTTCTACAAGGGGAATGTGTTCCGATGCTAAAGCTAGACATTATGTCAATCATAGTGGCTATTGAAATGTTGAAGAACGGGTTTGTTCCAGGAAATATTTGCGGGAGTCACTTCAGGGTATCGTACAAGTGGTGTCTCCCCCCAAAAATATGGATACTTCTGGTTTGGGGTTTTTTTTTTTTTAAGCAAATTTAAGATTTTATTAATAGAAGATAAAGATACCACAAATAGGTGAATTACGAGTAAGGGAGTCAAACCGCCGGAGTTGTTACTCATATAACACAACCGGTCTAACCTTACCGTATCCAACCTATTATGATAATATTACAACCAATCAAAAGAAAATTACAAGAAGATAGGTTTATACGATAAGGAGGGGGACGCCAGTATTGTCACCCATATAACAATAACCGGCAGCGACCTTACCTTATAAATCCTACCGAGGCCCTAAAAAGCCTCATGAAATAAAAAGCAAGAAAACAATGAACTTAATGTGATGGTAAAGAAAGCGGATTTGCTTTCTTTCCTTCATATTTGTGACTGTTAGCTCCAATTGTCTTTAACGTTCACGCTTATTCCTCGACCGAGTAGGTTTTAAGACGGATGGTTGCACGGCTTGTTTTTGCTTTGTGATTCTCATCAGGGGCCTTCGAATGTTAGCATCTACGCCCATCCTATTTTCGCAAACTCTTTCTCTTTCACAAGCTTTCTTATTTGCTTTACTATGCATTGGTGATGAATCGCCATTTCTTGCCGCTTTTGTTCGGCAATGTGATAAGATTTCTTCTTCCTCCCCTTCTTCATAGATATGTCTTCCTATTTTCCTCATTCAGAAATTGGCTATTCTGGATGTTGACTTGTGAAGCACTTGACACAATCTGTTGGTGTCCCTTCTCCAATGGTGTGATTGACTTAGATGGTACAATCTGATTTTGAGCAACTATAGGCAATGATGTTGACTTTCGATTGGCAGTTATAGATTCAGCTGGTTTTGTAGTAGTTTTTGGAAGAAATATCGGAGCATTATGGTTTAGGATTGTCCTTTTGTTTGCAACAGTTTGCATATTGACAGTGTACTGGCCTGGCGATATATTCCTTCAACTTTTGTACTGATCGTCGTAATCCTCTCCAGGTGTATCTTCTTCACATTCTTGATCATCTTCTGAAGAAGAAAAGGCAGCAAATCCTTCTCCACAACTCTCATCGTCATCGTAGTCTCGATGGTATTTCCACAATTGTGATTTAACAACTTTGTCCCTCATGGGGATTTGTTTGTTAATTGCAGCTGACGTTGACTGATTTCCACAGGGATTAGTTGTTTCCTGTCGAGGTGAATTTTTCGCAGTATCGTCTCTAACAGTTATAAGTCGATCTGCAACTGATTGCATTTTAGATCCTATTTCTGGCAGAAAGTTGACTACAGATACTGTTTCATTATGCAAAATTCTGTTGGAACTGCTATTCCCCTCTACTATATTGGGCAGTGAAGGATTAGGCAAGATCGAAGCTTTACTCAAGTTATTGCTTTCTTGTTGCCTAGGTGATTTTGACACACCAGTTAACGTTGTTGCTATGGGAGTGACAGCAGATTGAGTTGTCAAGCTTAAAGCAGGATTTTCTTGAACTAATGCAGTATTGGAGACAGCATTAGCAGTTGTACTTTCATTCACTGCTTCAAGTGTGTTAATTTGTGATGCAGGTCTATGTTCTTTTTGAACTGTCTTGTTGGCTAAGGGTGAGGTTTTTGTTTACTCCATTACATTCTGCAGTGATATTTGAAGCCTCAATCAATTTTTGCACAGTCGAGTTCTCCTCTAGTTGAACCTGGGAATCAGCAGTGTTTGTAACAGCTTTGGCAGGATGTAGAGCTTCCAAATTTGTATCATTTCTTTGTGCAGCGTCGGCTGATGCAGCAATCTCATTTGATACCATTTGTTCACTTGTGACACTGGATGGAACAGTAGGTGTATTTTGACACAGTTGCTCTATATCAACATTTGACATTGAGTGATCTTCTGCAGCTAAAACAGCATCTTGTCATGCATCACCAGTCACAATATGAAGAGTCCCACCCAAATTTGACCCCAGTTATTCACTGTGAACATTGGCTGGTTTTTTTACATATCTGTGCATTATCATCAGTGGGCATTAGATGAACTTGTGCAGCTGGAACAATTGGGACAGATTCAATATAATTTGGCACTGTCAATTTCTCTCCTAGTTGCACATGGGAAACAGTATGATTTGCAAAAGCTTTGACTGGATTAAGAACCTCTAAATTAGTACCATTTCCTTGACTTTACAGATTCATATTGTTACACATATGTAACACATGATGTTGTTCACACTCCAATTGTTCATTTCTGCTTGCCTTATGATGTGCAGCCTCAGCAGATGCACCTTTCAATTTACACAGCACGTGTTCAGTTGGAGCATTCAAATTGAATGGAACAGTTACTGAAGTTTTACACATATTCTTTCCTGCATCAGTTTTCAAAACAGAATCTGATTTTTTACATTGTTGTTCAATAACATCATTTTGCAGTGCAACATTTGTATTTTGAATTGAGGGAGTTTCAGACATTGGCAAAGATGAACCAGATATTTGTCCATCATTCGAATTAGGTCGACGTCCTGCAAAATTAGCATTCAAGTACTCCCTAGCATCGCCTCTTAATTTAGCCAAATGATCCTGTCCTTCAGTTCTGCCAGTGTGAACTACTTGTTCATTCAAGTCATTTGAACTCCAACGACAAGATTTAACATCATGTCCTTGGTGATTGCAGCATGTGCAAAATTTTGGTAAATTGTCGAAGACAATCTGCTGGTTGTATTCGACAGTTTTTCCAAAATTTTTGTCGACTATCTTGATCTTAGTTTTCTTTGGATGCTTGTCGAGTAAATTAATCAAAACTTTAACTCGAGCCGTACTAGGTCGAGTTAGATCTTGAGTAGCCTTATCAACTGCAGTTGTTTTTCCAACAACGGATGCGATTAGTAACGACTTTTTTTCGAAGAAATTTGCTGGCAGTTCTGGAAAAGAAATCCAAGTAACGGCTTTTGGAGTTTCTTCTCGGGGGTTAAATACCATTGTCCATGGGAATGTCCAGAAGTTGAAGTCATCGCCTTTTGATTTAATATAACCAGATGTTTTTGACAACGCATTCGCAAAATCTTCAAAAAGATTGAATCTTACCAGAATATGTCGGAATTCTAGTTGTCCAATGTTGCAATTACCTTTGACGTCGAAATGTTTAGGTAAAATCCAACGCAACTCCTGAAGTTCTGGTTTTCCATATGAAAATTTAACAATAATTGCTTGGTGAAGACCTTCCTCCCTGGTGAATGAATTCAGTTCATCTACTGTGAATTCAACTGTGGGAATTCCTTGTTGAATCTTAACAGGACAAAGTTCCAGATTTGGAATATTTGTGACTGATTTTTGTCCAGCAAGCATCGATGCATATGACTATTTTTGTCCGTAAATAGATTGAATATCTGAATTGATATGACCAACCTCTCCCACAGCCAGATGCTGGGGAGAGGTCGACGAATCCATAGATTTGAAGAGCTTCAAAATGGTTTCATCATATCCACTTTAATGGCTGCCTGTAGAAATTGAGGAAACGACAAGCTTACGATCTAGAGAATTGTTGCTGCTCGATTAAAGTTTGAACCCTTATCAAACAGATTAAATCAAACTGTAGGCTTCATATCAGAATGAGGAATCAGATTTGGATATTGAATGAACAGTATGGCGAATCTATAATTCAAGATCTGTTGCGTTTCGATTCAGATTTTGAAATACAAACAGGGAAAGGTGTTCGCGACAAGAAGGAGATTGTCGTGACTCCAAAATTAGGATTGTGCACTACCGGATCCGGCTAGATCACCGATGAATAGTGGAGGATTCACTGTTCACGCATGCTACAGTAGAGAGAAAAATGACGGAAGGTTAGAAGTTAAAGAGTACTTCATATCTTTGCTTTTTTGAAGATATGATTTGGTTTGGGATTCAAGCCCGCAATTGCAGACATAAAGAGAGCCAGAAAAATGAAGAAGAAAGCATGGGCCCTTCCATAGCCTATGTTGTGTCTCTTCAAATCAATTGTTAGGCCCAGCACCAAGAAGAGCCCGACAACAAGTTCCAGTTCTGTGGTTGATCCTGATACGGAATTTCTTGAAAGGTTCGAGAAGTTGTTTTAAAATGTGAATGTGGTAGAGCTGGAGAGGGCTCTAGCAAGGCAGATGTGCACTTTGTTGGGCCCTGTGAAAAGATCAACAATTGGGAAGCTACTCACCTCCCGGCTAGGAAGGAGTTTTGGTAGTTTGCTTTAATTTTCTTACAATTTATCTAGATTATTCCAGCGTTGTAATTCAGAGTCTATATTCCATCTGTTTTTATATGTAAACCCTATTATCTTGAAAATTTCAATAAAATGCAATTTCCTTTTCGTTAGTGCTGATACTTCTTATTTTTCTTTACCTTTCTTTTCCTTCTTGTACAGTTATTTCTATGCGGACTCCAACCATATGACATGCATAAGGAATCTTCGACCCGGTCTTGAAAGCTGGTCTAATTCAGAAGTAATATTTCAACAGATAGAATATTAGGATGAACCAGAATATGATGAGGAAAGGGCGTTCGAAGAAATTTGTAAAAAGTTAAGAAACTTTGAGGAAAAACCCAAGCCAAACCTGAGCGATACAGAAGAAGACAACCTAGGGGGGCTAGATAACATCAGAGAAACTAAAATAAGTGTTCATCTTGAGTTGCAGCTTAGGGAAGAAATAATAAAAGTGTTGCTTGAATACAAAGATGTTTTTGCATGGTCCTATGACGATATGTCAGGATTGAGCACTGACTTGGTGGTTCACAAATAGCCACTGACCAGCCTACCCTCATATCAAACAAAAGTTTAGGAAGTTTAAAACTGATGTGAGCATAAAGATCAAAGAGGAAGTTACAAAGCAGTTTGAGGCAAAGGTCATTCGAGTCACCCGATATCCCACCTGGTTAGCCAATATCGTGCATATGCCAAACATGGACGTTAAAACCAGGGTGTGTGTCGATTATCGTGACCTCAACAAAACGAGTCCAAAGGACAATTTCCCACTATCGAACATCCACATATAGATTGACAATTGTGCAAAACATGAGGTTGGTTCTTTCGTAGATTGTTATGCAGGCTATCACCAGATTCTGATCGATGAGGAGGATGCGGAGAAGAGAGCATTCATCATGCTCTAGGGAACATATTGCAATAGGGTCATGCCCTTCGGTCTGAAGAATGTTGGGGCAACCTATATGAGGGCAATGACAACCATATTCCACGATATGATACATATGGAGAATTAGGTCTATGTGGATGATGTAATTGTGAAATCTAGGAGGTAGTCCGATCATGTCAAAGATCTAAGAAAATTCTTCTAGAGGCTCCGAAGGTACAATCTCAAGCTCAATCCTGCTAAATGCGCATTTGGTGTGCCATCAGGGAAGTTGCTAGGATTCACAGTTAGTCATCGAGGCATTGAGCTAGATCCATAAAAGATCAAATCCGTACAAGAATTGCCAACCCCAGGAACAAAACTAAGGTGATGAGTATGTTGGGAAGATTGATTTACATCAGTAGATTTATTGCTCAGCTCACGACAACTTGTGATCCTATCTTCATGTTGTTGAAAAAGGATGTTGCGATCAGGTTGATTGAGGAATGCCAGGAGGATTTTGATAAAATAAAAGGATACTTGTCGAACCCACTGGTATTGGTCCCACCAGAACCAGGGAGGCCTTTGATCATGTATCTGACTATCTTGGACAACTCATGGATATGTTTTGAGTTAGCACGATATTGCCGGAAGGATGGAGCAGTCCATATACTACCTTAGCAAGAAATTCACAACTTTTGGGGTTTAGTATACTCATCTTGAAAGTACGTGTTGTGCCCTAACTTGGATAGCACAGAAATTGAAACACTACATCTCGTCATATACTACTTACCTTATTTCACGCCTGGACCCGTTCAAGTACATCTTCCAGAAGCCTATACCTATGGGGAGGCTTGCAAAATGGATAATCCTGACGTGACTAGGACTGCAATGAATGTGCGAGCATTGGCTGATCATCTGAACAAGAATCCAATTGACGAAGAATACGAACCTTTAAAGACATACTTCTGTGATGAAGAAGTGATGCATATTGATGAAGTGGAACAGGGCGAGAAGCCAGGATGGAAACTATTCTTCGATGGGGCCGCCAACATGAAAAGAGTCAGGATAGGAGCAGTACTCATTTCTAAAAATGGGGCACCATTACCCTGTTACTGCTCAACACCGCTTTTATTGCACTAACAATATGGCGGAATATGAGTCATGCATTTTGGGTCTGAGGTTTGCTGCAGAAATAGGTGATAAGAAGTCTTAGTCTTTGGGGACTCGGACCTTCTGGTACACCAGATTCAAGGGGAATGGGAAACACAAGATTTTAAGCTCATACCATACCAGCAATGTCTGCATGATCTTTGTTAACGATTCCGGTTAGTAGAGTTCAGGCATATCCCAAGAATCCACAATGAGGTTATCGATGCCTTGGCTACCTTGGCGTCAATGTTACATTATCCAGATAAGTCTTATGTTGACCCGCTACATATTCAAATCCATGATCAACATGTTTACTGCAATATGGTGGAAGAGGAGCTCGGTGGTGAGCCTTGGTTTCACGACATCAAAGAATATGTCAGGATGTGTGTGTACCCGGTATAAGCCACAAATGATCGAAAGGGAGCAATTCATTGCTTATCAAGCAGGTTGTTTTCAGTGGAGGGGTACTATACAAAAGAACACCAGATCTTGAGTTATTAAGATGCATAGATGCTAGAAAGGCTATGGCCATCATGACCAAGGTCCATTCTCGAGTTTACGGACCTCATATGAGCAGGTATGTTTTGGCAAAGAAGATTCTCCGGTTAGGTTATTATTGGCTCACCATGGAGTGAGACACTATCAGTTTTGTGCGCAAATATCATCAATGTCAGGTGCACGGAGATTCGATTCACTCCCTGCCATCTGAATTACATACAATGTATGCACCATGGCCCTTCGTTGCTTGGGGTATGGATGTTATTAGGCCCATCAAACCAGCAGCAACCAATGGGCATAGGTTTATCCTGGTGGCTATTAAATATTTTACCAAAAGGGTCGAAGATAAAACTTTCAAGTCGGTGACCAAGAAAGTCGTAGTCAAGTTTGTACATTCAAATATCATTTGCCGGTTCGGAATCCCGAAGATAATCATCAGTGACAACGGAGACAATCTTAATTGTCACTTGATGAAAGAGGTATGTCAGCAACTTAAGATTTCACATCGTAATTCCACCCCATACCGCTTTAAGGCGAATAGAGCAGCTAAGGCAGCCAACAAGAACATAAAGAAGATACTACAAAAAATGGTGGAAGGGTCTAGGCGATGTCATGAGAAGCTACCTTTCGCATTATTAGGCTATCACACTCTTGTTCACACCTCAGTAGAAGCTATTCAGTATTTGTTGGTATATGGCACAGAAGCAGTAATACCAGCAGAAATTAAAATCCAATCTCTTCGGATTGTCGCCGAGGCATAAATTGATGATGATGAGTTGGTCAAAACCCGCCTTGAGCAATTGAGTCCGATTGATGAGAAAAGATTAGCAGTAGTATGTCACGGCCAATTGTATCAAAAAAGAATGGCCAGGTCATATAATTAAAAGGTGCACTCAAGGAGGTTTGAAGTGGGTCAGTTGGTATTGAGCGCATCCTCCCTCACCAGGTGGAGGCAATGGGCAAGTTCTCCCCAAATTGGCAAGGGTTGTTCATCATGTGAAGAGTGTTGTCCAACGGGGAATTCTATCTAACAAATGTGGAAGACAAGTGCATATAAAGGGTCATCAATTCTGATGCAGTTAAGAGATACTATGTATAATTTTCTTTGATTAAATAATATTTGTTTATACTTGGCATGTTTTAGAATTGGAATGACAAAAGCATTTTATTCTGCTATCTAAACATTTTATCCCTTGTAAACCCTTTCGAGTTTTAATTATTTTCTTTCATACCCCTCTTTCGAAATCAGTAGCAAAATCAGAAACGCAAGTATAAGAGATGAATAAAAGAATAAAAAAGAAGGAGAAAGAAAAAAGAGAAGAAAAAGAAGAAGTAAAAAGAAAGAAAAGAACAAAAAAAATACAACAACAAAACAACAAAAGAGAAAGAAGAGAAATAGGAAGACAAAGAAAAGAAAGATCACAAGTAATTTCTATGACATGAACTACGTTTTACCTGATTCCTTTTAAGGATACGTAGGCAGCCTTATGGTTCGGTCCCATTAAAATAAAAACAAAAAGTCCCCAAGCAAGAAACTAGGGCAGAAGTTGTGGTTGTTGTAAGAAATTTGATTCTGAAAGTTGTAATGTTGAACCCATTTGAATTGTTTTGAGTCTTTAATACCCTTTCTTTCTAACCCTATCCAAAAGCCTGCACTATGGTTCAAAGAAATACCTTATCAGTCTTTAAGAAATTCCAAGTCAGGCAAGAAGAGGCGATTCATACTAGGGGCAACACTATAGTTCAAGCAAGAAAAGATGAAAACGAGAGAGTCTTATTGGTGAAAACCCTCACGGCCACCGTAAGGCGATGGGAGTTAGGAGAAAATCAAAATGAGAGAGTCTTATCGGTGAAAACCCTCACGGGCACTGTAAGGCGATGGGAGCTGAGGGAAATAAAAAATGAGAAAGTTTTATTGGTGAAAACCCTCACTGGCACCTTAAGGTGAAGGAAAGTCTATAAATGAACAAGTAAAAGAGATCTGTTGGTGAAAATCCATTTAGAACACCGCATGATGAGCAAGGTTAGGGTTTATTAAAGAAATGGGGTTAAGGAATGTCACAACAACAAAGGATGGCGACTGAAAGATGATCATTGGGACAAACTGGGCCAACTACGCCCAAGTGCATGTTGTGATCATTGGAACCAACTGTTCTCCACAGATAAGTCTCTTTTCTTCCCCCTTCAGTAGTCACTCAATTCTGAATTCTTTTATTCTCAAAAAACAACGCAGAGTCATTGCATTTCATGTTCTTTCGGGTCCCCACTCCTCTAATATGTTTTTAAGGCCAATTTTGTTTAAGCAAGCAGGAGAGAAATTTCAAAGCATACTACCAGCTCCCAAATAGCAAAGCACATTGCAGTTTGAACATACAAAAGGCAGCAGAAGTTAAAATGGCTATGAAGAATTATAGAAAGTTTTGTCAGTGACATGATTCGGTAATCTCAAAAAAGATGCAAAGATTCTGGAAAGAGGGTTAGGAAGGTAGGTTAATTTTGTTTTTTGATAGGTTAATTTGGATTTATAAGTTAATTTAGATTTTTATTTTAATTTTGAAAAAAAAAGACAAAAGAGAAGAAAAAGAAAACAAAGAAATTGGGTCTTTAATAAGAAACCTAATCTGGGCCAACCTATCTGAAAATCCAACCCAAATTCCCTCCATTACATGCCCAAACACCCCAGAACCGGTCCACTACTAGCCCCATTACTCGGTCCTCACCTTCCACCTCCCAAACGACGTTGTTTCCCGTCGTTCAATCCTAGCCGTCAAAGATCTTTCATCCAACGGCATAGAAACTAGGACTCCATAATATATAACCGTACTAATACCCCCCACCCCCATCCCCATCTCTCGTCTCCCTCATTCAGAGACCCCCGGAACCCTAGCGCCGCCACCAGTTCCCACCACCTTAGGGTGGCGGCGCCGCCTCCAAATGCCACAAAAAAATACACCCCAAGACCTTTGTTACTACCTCTTTCCAAATATTTAACCTGTGTCTTTCGAATCCCAGTAATCCGTCTCGAATATTAAATCAAAGAAGCTATAGCAGAACCTAATAGCTCCAAACGGCCTCAAATTGGTAAAAGGCAACCATGTGCCCTCCTCTTCCCAAATGCATCACCAAAGTCCCCAAAAAACATTTACAGCACTTCGAATTTCAAATACGAATCGGGAACCCTAGTCCGTCCAAAGTTGGTCCATCACATATTTTGGAAATCAAAACGACTCAAGACTCGTGTCAAACAAGAGTTACTCGTCGGAACCTTTAATTAACACAAGTTGTGGTTCATGTTGAGAGTCAGCGTATGGTTAGTCAATAACTTCTCCGCCTCCTTGAGTTTGAGCCCTATCGATAGATTTTTCGTGAGTTTAAACCTTGCACTATCCTTTTGGCTTATGGATTAAATGTTCTCCTTTCTCTAATTTCTTTTTGGTTACTTCAAATGGCCTGCTCATCCGAGTTTGCTTAGGCCTTATTTCTTTAGACGTTCATGGAGATTCGTTTATCTTGCATGTGTTTAAGCAGTTGTAAAATTAGGTCTACCATGATTTTGGTCTGTTGTTTCCATCTTTGACTACATGATAAGAAATTTATGGTTTTTGTGATTTAATTTAGCTTCAATATTTTAATCGCCTTTCTTTGATTTGCCTAATAGAGTTAGGTCTGTAAAATCTATTAACACTGGTTAGTTCGCCATGAAATTGAATATTAGTTGGCTAGCAAGAGTCAGCCTGAAGTATTATTTCAACTTGAGGTCTATCATAAAAGTTCAATCTTAGCACTGAAGTCTCATTTTGATCCATTTGTTAAGATCTGTGTGATGATCTGTTTATTTGTCACAATTGCTAATATAAAGGACTGGAGGGGGGACATTTGAGAAAATAAAAACTTAAGGGGTCTTAAAGGTCAGGTAGAAGTTGTACTAAGTAATTGAGTGAGGGTCAATTTAGGGATAGAGGAATAAAATTCTATTAGATAGAAGTTTCTAGCAGGGGTTAATTTTTAACTTTCATTCTATGACTTGGCAAGAAAGTCGTCAAATCAGGGACGATTGGGAAAAAATGAAATCTGAAGATTACCTTAGTGACTTGCCTATAAAGGCATAGTTACTTGCAGACTTGAAAAAAAAGAGGGTCTAAGAAATCCAAAAAATAAAAAGAGATGAAAATCCGGAAAAATTAAGATTTGAAAATCCAAAGAAAAGAAAATACAAAACAAATGCAGTTGTTTTACTGTTTTATAGAGTGTGGGTGTTTCTTTTGATTCTTCAATTTTTGGAACCAATAGAGAGATGTGGGGTTCAAGTGTCACTGTTCCATTGAACATCTCCTGAGATTTTGAAAGTCTGGATCTCTAAAATGACTGGTTGATTCTAATATCCAAGATGAGCTGAGTTTGGGTGTTTAAAGTTTGGTATCAGAGTCATCTGGGTTTACTGTTAGATTGGTTGTTTTTGAATTGTTTCGAATCATTTTTTTGGGTTTTACTAGTGTTGTTCCAACGGTTACTGCTGTTGTTGTTCCTTTCAAGATTTTTGATTCACCTTCTGACTTTGCTTTGTCACATTCAGGTACACATATTGATACCAAATGTAAAAGTTGATTCATATAATGGAGGAAATGAAGATCTACTTGTTTCTTGGATGTGTTAACCCTTCCCTTTGTTTTTATTTTTATTTATTCAAATTTTGATTCATATTTCTGCTTTTAATGTCTAAACCCATGTAATGTGATGAAAATTTGGACTCATTTCAACTTGTAGTAACTGTGCCGCAGCTGCTTGGACCTTCAACATAGATATAAGTAGGTTTTTTTTATCTCTAAGACTGTGTGTATGAAAGTAACCTGAAAATAGCATTTCCATTGGTATTAATTAGGGGCTATGACCTGTAGTATTTATTTGAGATTGTTTGAGCATATTTGTTTCAGGCACTGCTGAAAATTTCTAGCTGATACAGCTTAACAATGTTAAGTGTGTGGTAGTTTAGATTTAGAAATGAATTTATGTGTGTTCAAGATATTAGGAAATGGAGCCTAAAATAGAAGTTGATTTAAACATGGTTTGGAATGGTTGTCTAGTTAATGTTGGCAATTGTTGAAATAGTTTAGTAGTTTTTAGTCAGGGTTGATTTCCAAAATATGTTAAGTTTTGCTTCCTCGTTTAGTAATCAAAGTGAATTCAAGTGTTTTTGTGTTGCATATTATTAGATGTAAAAATTAAGTTTTGCTTGTTGTATTTGAATTTCATGGATCAGCATCTTTGACCTAACTGGGACCTTATCTTTTAGGTACAATCTTCTTCAATTGGTTACTATTGAGGCTTGGTCCAAGCCACCTAAAATCACCAGTCTCCCTAGCCACTACATTGGGCTACGAGGTTTTGACCCAAGTTGGTTTGTCTTTCAAACGACTTGATTGCTGGACCGGGCTTCACCTGGAGCCCAGCACTTTTACGTACTGAGCCTACAGCAGTGATTGATCAGATAGTGCTTCATCGGTTGGGCCCAGACTGGGCAACCTATTGCAAATTGAACCATTAGATTATTTGAGGGCTAGACTAAACCCATTCATTTTAAATAATTAACAAGTCTCATATTAGACATTTAAATAAACTTTAATTAGTTTAGAGACCTTTTAAAGAGAACGGAATTGGCGTGCCATGCCAAATAAAGTTGACAATTGCATGGCCCTCATTTCAATTAATCTTGTTTTGACCCTTAGAATCTGAGGTGTGTCGTATAGATGAATTTCCATGGCCCTCGCAAATTGCAAACGCGGTAGTCATTTTAGGCATGTTATACAAATAATCAATTTCCTTAAACTAGAGTTCGCATTTATATGACCAAATCCGAATCTCAACGATAATAAAATATGTCAAAACCACGAGTGTATTTATGTGACATGGTTCGAGATGTGTTTTAATAACGTTGCAATTTTCTCTAAAAATGAATTAAAACGGTTCAAGCTAAAATTTGCATATGGGTTCAAAGATTTTCTAATATCAGGTAAATAAGCCGAATTTAATAGTTGAGCGACCATGCTAGAACTACGAAACTTGGGAATGCCTAACACCTTCTTCCGGGTTAACAGAATTCCTTGCCTGGATTTCTGGCTCGCATACTGTATTAGAGTCAAACCTTCCTCGACTCATGATTTTAAACCGGTGACTTGGGACACCATTAATTATCCCATGTGGCGACTCTGTTTTTAAATAACTAAATCCCATTTCGATTGTCACTTTAAGTTGGAAAAAACTCCCTTCTATGTTTTTCGCGGGGTGCATTGTATAAAGGAGGTGTGAGATCCACCCCTAAGTCAGGGACCCCCTCACAGCAAACAAAAATAACAATTTAGAGGTACACAACAAAAAAGTAATCATTCCATTACAACTGATACATTATAAAAAAAATTACAAAGGGTCTAAAGATTCCCTTACAAAGATAGCAAAACAAAAAGAAAATAAATACAACAAAGTCCTATGCCACGTCATCTCCCGCAACATACTCCTCATTATACAAAGAATCGAAGGCAAGCATGTCCACATTATCATCATCAATATCATCCCCGCCAGGCGTACCGGGATCATAAGCACAAGTCTCACGAGTTGCACGTGCTTTGACATGCACATCCCAAATTTCTGCATTGGAAACCTTCCCATTGGTTTGCGGGGGCTTATACAAGTCAAGTTGAGCCTCAGCATTGATCCACATCTTATATAACTCTCGCGGCATGACGAGATCAGCCGGGGTATAAGACGTAGAGGGTTGCGATTGTTGTTGCATTTCGTCCGCCTTCAAAGCAACAACTTATTCGTTACGTCTCCATTTCATTGTCCCACTCAGATCTACAAACACAAATGATATCTTCTAGTGTCGTTATCTTTGATACGGCATCCACCCTAGCCTTTTCAGCATGATCAAATCCATCAGCCTTAACACTCAACTCGCCCCTCATGTCAACGGACTCTACCTCTCATCGAACAAGCTCGGTAATTAAGGTGGCCATTCGTGCTTGATGATCGGTGTTCCCGACAATCACCCCATTGCTCAACTCAAACTCATCTTCCTTGGCCTTAAGAGGTGCCTCAAGTTCATTACATCAGGCAATGGCCTTCATTAGCTCTTCATCCCGCTCTCTCGGCTCTTCAACCGTTTGCGCCAACTCTTCCTCCTTTTGTTTAAGCCCGTCTCGAAATAGCTGAAAATTGTTGTGCTGAGTGAAGACATCGGCCAATGCACAGTGGTTAGTGTGGAAATCCTTATATTTAGAGGCACCTTTCCCAAAAATGACCATCCTCCTTTTATCTCTTTGATCGCACTCGGTCTCCATGAGGAGAGTCTAACATGCAGAGAAAATAATGCCAACTTAAGTAGATAACATATACAAAATGAATTCAAAAATAAAAAGAATATAGAAGAACACTTACCGGCAAAGACATGCAAGAAATACTACACGATAGATCTGCAGCATCACTCATCGCCTTAAGCATTGGCTCTCGGAAGCAGCGCACAAAAAGGAAAACATCGATGTTTCCTACTCGAAGTTCACTAACAAATTGTAATCCACGGGGATGACTATGTATCAGCTAGGGTCCTCCATTGTCACTTCCATGTGAGTATGTCACTCCAAGAAAGCTCGCACATACTCGGGATCAACGTCTGATCCCAAACCATCATCCAGGGCATGCATCGCTCTACCCCTCTGATAGCATACGATTCGCCACCCTCAATAGATCACACGAATCCCCCTCATTTACATACCCCTTCGTCCTTAGGGGATCTCCCTGCCGAAATAGCCTCCGCCATAAAACGGCCACCTATGTCGGACCTAGGCGAGGACTTCACTATCGAAGCAACAATTCTTTTCATTTCAAAATCGGTGGCAACAGCCTCCTCAAGCTCCACCCTCCTCTTTTTCCTCGACGGAAATTCATCCTCGTTGGAAGGCTCATCTATTAGGTTCTAGATAGGTTGAGAAGAGTCAGATCATGTATAACGACGTCATAAGGAGAGTCACTTGTTGGTGTAGATTGAGTACGACCTCCTTTGAGGGTCTCAGCTACAGTAAATTGCATCCCCACCAATGGGATGGCCTAGCAAAATGTCGGGACTAGAGCCTTCTTCTTGGAAACCCTACGACCTATCACCACAAAGAGGCCGTATCAATACATGATAACAAACAGCCAAAGGTCAGAGCAAAAGCAACACCTACCAGAAAGAACTTTCGTCCCAAAGCGTTTGAGAAAGGCGGGACAATCTCGAGTCCCCACCATGTAAGGTAGCAAGCAAGCTAACCAATCGACGACAAGAAAGGGTGCATGACTATCAGTAGCACAAAAAAGTCACAAGTAAAAAAATAGAAAGAACGTAAGTAAACAACAAGCATACACTGCCAACACCTACGGTTATGATTCCACTGCTTTGGAAATTCAGCGGGTTTCGACACCAAGTGCTCCATTTTGATGGAGAAATATTTGTGCCAAAACTTTCAGCTCACCCTATCGTCCGTTCCTACTACCAACCCCCTGATCCCATGATGTCACGATGTATCATGGTTCCCTTATGGAAACTTGGGGAGAATAAATGTAAAAGGTGGTGAATGCCAACCTCACACCCAGCCACCTCTGCATACTTCGTCAGTACCAGAAAGATCTTATATGTATACGAAGATAGTTATGCTGGGCAGACTTTGTAGAATCGACAGACGTTTTCTGCCAGTGGAAAAAGAGAGAGGGTATGATCGATCAGAAAAGGATACACGTAGAAAGCACGATATCCCGATCTGTGGAACCAACCCCCCCCCCTACGTCCCTCCATCCAGAACTATCTCGACATGAGTATGAATATTGTACATAGACCGAAGTGTTTTTATTTGAGTTCGCATGGTTTTAGAGATAACCGGAATGGGGAAAGGAGCAGGTTTCTTGTGAAAATCATTTGTGGACATAGGGTTTTTGCAGAGTATCTCTTCAATGGTAAGGAAAGTATCACCCTCCTCAACCGCTACATCCTCGCTACCGGAAGGAAGGGCCATGGGCATTGGAAACTTCATCTTTTGCACGGTGGGTTCGGGGCATCTTGGTAATAGAGGGTGTGCAAGTAAACTTAAAATGAGGAATGGTGACTGAGCGGAAAGACAAGAAGCAATGCTATGCAAACTGAACTAAAGAACTAAGAAAGATAATCAAAGTGGGGCAATGTATACACAAAAGAAGGAAATGGCTAAAACTTTCTAAAAAAAAATAAAACCTTCACCTATTTATACGGTTGGATGGCATGAGAATCAAAGCAGAAGACTGCCATGGCGCTAAAACCAAAGCGACAAGCAATCAGATGTTTTCTCAGCGAGGTGCGTAATGATGACGTAGTGGGAGTGACGTCACATTCTGATAACTACATCAATCAGGGTTCCGTTCGACGTGTCGCTCTCTCAGCCTTGCCCAAATTGGCTCAATTAAATAGCCAAATTCTCAAACAAATACAGATAATGTCCGCTTATCAAAGAGTGTAGAGCCACGGCCTCAACAAGAAGAGGGACTAAATGTATAGGTACAAATTGGGAAACCACGATAACGGATAAGCAAGACATAGGACGTGCTCATCACAACACAACGACCGTTAGTCGTTGTGACACAGGACGACGGCCGGAAGCGGGCAGCTGAATAAGATAGCAAAGCTAGTTTAATTTTAGAATTAGTACAGGAAGAATGTACCTTTTGGATATTCTTTATGTTGTACTTTTTAGGGATTTTTGAGAAATCTCCCTTATAAATAAGAGCAGAAAGTGAACAAGAAAGGGATCTTCCATTTTAAAGAACAATGAACACGTTGTAAAGCGTAGGAAGGAATATCGAAAAAGTTATCTGATGCGCTTTAATCAAGAACATATTATTTAAATTTCATCCATAAAATCTCAAGATTTTACATTCATATCGGCTACATATCTCTCACATTATCAGAAAGAGGAGGCACCCAATCACACAATCATTGGATGACAATTCCCTTATACTATAACTATTGTCATTTCTTGCATTCATTGCACATTTAGGATATTATATATTTTGCGAATCATAACGTAATAAATATACCAGTTAATGATCCTAATGTGTTCTCACTATATTAAAACTTCATTCTGTTGTGATCTAGAATTTATTAGTTCAACTAAGATTCACTCCATTAATTTGTTACTAATTAGTTTAGCACTTATTTGCACAAACATGGAGGATAGTGTGTACACAGACCTTACCCTACCCTGAAAGAATAGAGAGGTTATTTCTGAAAGACCATTGGGTCAGGAAGACGAAAAAAGATAATATCATTACGATCAACAGACACCATAGGAAAAATAATAACATCATGAAAACCATAAAATAGATGCAAAGCTGTCATGACCTTAACCCGGAACCTGGTCGTGATGGCACCCCTCGTGAAGACGAGGCCAACCAACTAACCCAATTCAATTGTTAAAGAGGTTAAAAAACATAAAAACAATCTAAAAGATGATTTAATGATAATAAGTAGCGGAAATACAACCCAACACAGCTCTAACTGGGGTGTCACAAATCATGAGCATATGTAGGCCATAATACAAGTCTGCTAAATCCATAAACTAGTACAATGTTTGAAGGGAAATAGAGATGATAAAAGAGTAGAGACACGGCTACGAACATCAACAGCTACCTCGTAGCCTCCAAATGCTCGCATGAAATTGGAAAAATCAGCACTCGAGAGTGGTACCAGTTATGCCTGAATCTACACATAGGGTGCAAGGAGTAAAGTGAGTAGTCCAACTCAGTGAGTAACAAATGTAAATAACAACTAAAAGTAAAAAACATGTAAAGAGCAAGGTATTCTATAATGAAGTAGTAAAACCACTTAAAATCAATAAAATCGGTAAAAAATCAAGTAAAATCCTCTTCCAACCGGTAAACAGGTAATTGACAGATAAATAAGATAAAGTAAGCAATTATAAGTTCGCCCATCGGGCACACTATCAACAAATCTGCCCCTCAAGCAACATATCAAAACGGTACCAGCCCTTCGGGCTCAATCTCATATCACCTATGGGTACCCAAGCTCACTAGGGGTGTGCAAACTCCAGGAGGGGCCCTTACGGCTCAAGCGCAATAATAAGCCATCTTGTGGCATCAAACTAGGCCCTCGGCCTCATATCAATCTAGCCACCTCGTTTCGTACATATTTCAGGCCCTCGGCCTCAAATTAGTATCAGTGTTTCCTCACAAAATAGGCCCTCGGCCTTACTTGGTAAAAAATCATCACAAGCCCCTCGGGCAGTAGAAAAACAGTGTTTCTCAGACCAAACATCATATTTAAATATCATTTAGGTCTCAAAACTGGGTAAAAATTGCTAAGTAGTAAAACGGTGGAAAATAACATGACTGAGTTTAAGCAATAAGTCAAAATAGTGAGGAAATATCAATAAATAGCCCGAAGGATTCAAATAGTTGGCATTAGGCCCAAATATGGCATTCAGCCTAAATAATTAGGATATCAAATAGTTTTCAATCAAATATGCGGTAAAATCATCAATTGGGAAGTACCAACTCACAATCCCCAATAGTTTTCATCAAGCGTGTGCCTCACCTCAATATAGCACTACAGTGTGCAATCCGGGGTTCCAAACCCTCAGAACATCATTTACAATCATTACTCACCTTGAACCGGCTAAATATCTTGCTCGAGATGCCTTTGCCCCTCAAATCAACCTCCACGTGCATTGAATCTATCCAAAATCAAAACGAGGACGTCAAAATATGCTAAGGGAACAAAGTCCAAGCGAAAATAATCAATAAAGGTAACAAATCCCGAAATTACCGAAATTCAATCCCCGGGCTCACATCTCGGAAATTCAGAAATTCTTACACCATTAGATTCTTTATCTCCCCACGAATCTATACATATAAAGAACAGAAAAATCGGTCCAAATGACCCCTCAAGTTCCCCTTTAACGGCCTCCCTCTTAAACTCAAGCCCTAATCCTCCAATTTTTAGCCCTTTAATTCCTTTAATTACAATCTTAATCCATGAAATACTACCATAGATACGTGATTTAGGTCCAAAACTCCTTACCTTAGCGAAGTTCCCTTGAAATCTCTCTTCCAAGTTGTCCAAAAGCTCTCAAGCCAAAGTCAAAAATGGTGAAAACCTTCAAAAATCGCGAAGGAAAGCTTATATACATTCTGCCTAGGGGTGCCCGCATCTGCGATCTGAAACCCACTTTTGCGATACGCATTAGCGGTCTACCCTCCGCTTCTGCGGAAATCACTTAATGGACCACATACCGCATTTGTGGTCCACCGATTGCATATGCCACTCCGCAGGTGCGGTCCCTCTACCGTGTCTGCGGTTCCTAGCTCTTCCCCTCAAAAACCGCATATGCGGCCACTCTATTACATATGCGATGTCGCACCTGCGGTCCCCAAACCGCGGGTTCAAAAACACCAGAAGAAGCAAAACTTCAGCAGCTGCAATAACATCTCAACTCCTTTATTAACAATCTGAAATCACCTCAAGGCCCCCGGGACCTCAACCAAAAGCACAACCATGATTCAATACTTTATTCGAACTTGTTCGAATCATCAAATCACTTAAAATAACACCAAATCAACCAAAACACCTCGGATTCAAGCCTAAGTTTTCTAAAATCTTCTGAAATCTGCTTTTGATCAAAAACCTAAGCTAACCACATCCGAATGACCTAAAATTTTACACACGCATACCAAATGACACAATGAAACTATTACAACTCTCAGAATTCCATTCCAACCCCTATCTAAAAATCTCGCCTAGCAACCAGAAATCTCCAAACTATCAACTTTGCTAATTCAAGCCTAGTTCTACTCTGAACCTCCAAAACCCATTCCGATCATGCTCCTACTTCATAAATCACCTCCCGAAGTCAATTGAACCATCAAAACTCACGTCCCATCCCTCAAACACATAAGTAAACATCTAGTTGACTTTTCCAACTCAAATTTCCTTAAAAGAGACTAAGTGACTCAAACCTTACCAAAATCATTCTAATCTTGATCTGACCAACCCGATATCATAAAACACTCATAAAGAAGCCTATAGAAGCAGAAATGGGGAAAATGAAGAGGTAACTCTTGAGACGATTAGTCTAGTCGTTACATCCTCCCCAACTTAAACAAACGTTCATCCTCGAATGAGTCTAGAGACATAACTAAAGCCACGAATAGGTAAGGATATCTGCTCTGCATATCTCCCTCGGTCTCCCCGGTAGCCTCCACCATGGGCCAACCTCTCCACTGCACTTTCACTGAAGCTATATCCTTTGACCTCGACTTCCAAACCTGACAACCCAAAATAGCTACTAGCTCCACATCATAGGTCAAATCATCATCCAACTGAACCGTGCTGAAATCCAAAACATGAGATGGATCCCTAATATACTTTCAGAGCATAGAAAGATGAAATACCAAATGCACGTTCGACAAGCTGAGAGGCAAAGCAAGCTCATATGCAACCTCTCCAATCCCCCGAAGCACCTCAAAAGGCCCAATAAACCGTGAATTCAATTTCCCTTTCTTGCTACATTGCATAACACCCTTTATGGGTGAAACCTTCAACAGCACCTTCTCGCCAACCACGTAGGACGCATCTCGAACCTTCCTATCAGCATAACTCATTTGGCTTGATTGCGCTGTACGAACCCTCTCCTGAATCACCTTCACCTTCTCCAAAGAATCTTGCACCAAATTAGTCCCCAATAGCCTAGCCTCATCGCGCTCGAACCAACCAACTGGAGATCTACACCGCCTCCCATACAAAGCCTCATATGGAGCCATCTGAATACTCGACTGGTCACCGTTGTTATAAGCAAACTCTGCAAGGGTTAGAAACTCATTCCATAACCCTCCAAAATCAATGACACAAGCACACAATATGTCCTCCAATATCTTAATAGTGCGGCCGGACAGCCCGTCCGTCTGAGGATGCAAAGTTATGCTCAACTCAACCTGAGAACCCAACTCTCTCTGCCCGGCCCTCCAAAACTGCAAAGTAAACTGAGTACCTTTATTTGAAATGATGGAAACTAGGACACCATGCAAACGGACAATCTCTCGGATATAGATCCCTACCAACCACTCTAAAGAATAGGTAGTACACATAGGAATGAAGTGCGTGGACTTGGTCAGCTGAACCACAATCACCCAAATAGCATCGAACTTCTTCAAACTTCGTGGAAGTCCAACAACAGAGTCCATAGTGATCATGTCGCACTTATACTTGGGAATAACCATCTGTTGAAGCAAGCCACCTGATCTCTTATGCTCATATTTCACCTACTGACAATTGAGACATCGAGCTACAAATCCCACAATATCTTTCTTCATTCTTCTCCACCAATAGTGCTACCTCAAATCCTGGTACATCTTCACAACACCCAGATGGATGGCATATCGCGAGCAATGGGCCTCCTCCAAAATCAACTCCCGAAGCCCATCCACATTGGGCCCACAAATCCGGCCATGCATCCTCAACAGCCTATCGTCACTAATGGTCACATCTCTGGCATCATCATACTGAACTTTATCTTTAAGGACTAACAAATACGGATCATCATACTGGCTCTCTCTGATGCGATCATATAGGGAAGATTGAGAAACCACACAAGCTAATACCCGACTAGGTTCCAAAATATCCAGCCTCACAAACTGATTGGCTAAGGCCTGAACATAATCTATAAGAGGTCTCTCCCCAACTGGAACATATGCCAAACTCCCAATGCTCATTGACTTTCAGCACAAAGGATTGGCCACCACATTAGCCTTTCCAGAAGGATATAATATAGTGATATCATAATCCTTAAGAAACTCTAACCCTATTTGCTGCCTCAAATCTAGATCCCTTTGCTTAAACAAATTCTGAAGACTGCGATGATAAGTGAACACCTCACAAGATACGCCATCCAAGTAATGCCTCCATAATCTTTAATGCGTGAATTATGGAAGCCAACTCCAAATCATGAAAGAGGTAGTTATTCTCATGGGTCTTCAACTGACGACAAGCACAAGCAATAAATCTACCCTCTTGTATCAATACACAACCAATCCTAACTCTCAAAGAATCACAATACACGGTATAGAAAACTAAAGCTGATGCAAAAATCAACACCGGAGTTGTGGTCAAAGCTGTCTTGAGCTTCTGAAAGCTCTCCTCACACTCATCCAACCATACAAAATGGAGAACCCTTCTGAGTCAACTTGGTCAAGACCGATGGGATGGATGAGAATACCTTAACAAACCGGCCATAATAGCTTGCCAAACCAAGAAAGTTGTGAATCTCTATGGCTAAGGAGGGTCTAGACCAACTTTGAACCGTCTCTACCTTCTTCGGATCAACCTGGAAAACCTCACTGGACACCAAGTGCAAAATAAACCATTGAACTGAGCAAAATATCACACTAGGAGAACTGTGCATAAAGCTTCTCCTCCCTTAATCTCAACAACACAACTCTCAAATGCTCCACGTGCTCCTCCTGACTACGTGAATACACTAGAAATTCATCAATGAAGACAATCACGAACGAATCAAGATAAGGCCGGAACACGCTGTTCATCAAATGCATGAATGATGTTGGGGTATTGGTCATCCCAAAAGACATCACCAAGAAGTGATAATGACCATATTAGGTCCTGAAAGTCATCTTATGAACATCCAAGTCCCTAATCTTCAACTGGTGATAACCTGAACGGAGATCAATCTTGGAGAACACTCTCGCTCCTTGAAGCTGCTCGAATAAATCATCAATGGGATGCAAATGATACTTGTTCTTAATTGTTACCTTATCCAATTGCCTATAGACAATGCACATTCTCATTGTGCCATCCTTCTTCTTCACAAATAGAATCAGTGCACCCCAATTTGATACACTAGGCCGAGTGAATCCCTTATCTAATAGTTCCTGAAGCTGCTCCTTCAATTCCTTCAACTTCGCCGGTGCCATACGATTCGGTGAGATAGAAATGGGACGAGTGCCCGGCACCAGGTCAATACCAAAATCAATATCCCTATCTGGTGGCATGCCCGGAAGGTCTGCAGGAAACACATCGGCAAAATCCCTCACAACTCGAATAGAATCAATACTGGGAGTCTCATCTCCGACATCTCTCACAAACGCTAGATATGAAAGACAAATCTTCCTAACCATATGGTGGGCCTATAAGAAAGATATCACTCTACTAGGAACATAATCAGTCACACATAGCCACTCGATTAGTGGTACACCCTGTATAGCCAGTGTGACTATCTTAGCATGACAGTCTAGAATAGCTCGACAAGGAGATAACCAATCCATGCCCAAAATGACATCAAAATCCACCATGCTCAATAATAACATATCCACTCCGGTCCCCAGACCCCCAATAGTCACCACACACAACAGATACACACGGTCTACAACAATAGTATCGCCTACCAAGATAGATACATGAACAGGTAAAGTAAGAAACTCACGTGGCATACCCAAATAATGAGCAAAGTATAATGACAGATAAGAAAAGGTGGAACTGGGATCAAACAATATAGAGGCATCTCTGCGGCAGACTGAAATAAAACCTGTGATAATAGCATCTGAAGCAATAGCATCGGGTCTGCCTGGGAGTGCATAGAAATGGGTCTAACCGCTAACTGATCGACCTCCCCCTCTAGGGAGACCCCCAGCTGACAGACCTCCACCCCTAACTGGCTGGGCGGGTGGTGGTGAAAAAATTGGCACTGAAGCCGATGACTGACCCCTCTGCTAGGATGAACTATCAGAACAACAAGGACACTACCTCCACATATGACCCATCTCACCACACTCATAAAAACTCCCAGGTGCTGGAAAAGGGGACTTTAGGGACCCCCTCACACTGGAGTAACTAGCAGATGCACTCGGCATAGAAAAGCCTTCAACCGATGGAGCACGAGTCAAAGCCTGAGCTGGAAGGGCACCGAGAAATGATTGGACCTACTGAGAACTGTGATGACCATGACCCAAAGATGCCCCACGATAACCTAGGGAGCAGGCTAAGCAGACCTAAATGAACAACATCTGTCGTGCTGAAACTGGCCCCTCGACGGACCACCACCATAGCTGGCAGATCCTCGAGGCCTCTAGGCCTCTCTCCTAACATCGAACGGACTCAATCTCACGGGCGATACCAACATCCTCCTCAAACATAGAACTAGATACCCTCTCCTTGGTCATAAGAATACGGAGTTGATAAGTAAGAACATCAACAAACCTCCTGATCTTCTCTCAATCTGGCGGAACAAACCAAATGGCATGACGAGCCAACTCAGAAAACCTCAACTCATACTGCAAAACTCTCATCTCCCCCGATGCAACCACTCAAATTGGCTACACAGCTCCTCTCTGCGGGACTGCAACACATACATCTCTAGGAAGAGAACGGAGAACTGCTGCCAGGAAAGGGGTGCTGCGCCAACAGCCCTACTCCTCTCAAAATCCTCCCACCAAGTGAAAGTAGCTCCTAATACTGATAGGTGGTAAAAGCAACCCCGTTGGTCTCCAAAATACCTATAGTACAAAACATCCTCTAACACTTATCCAAAAAGCCCTAGGCATCCTCGCCCTATGTGCACTGAAGGTCGGTGGCTGCAATGTACCAAATCTCTCCAACCTATGCTGCTCATCCTCTGGTATAACACGAACCACATAATCCTGAGCAGCTGCAATTGGCTATGCTTGATCTACCCCCAGCGTCTGAAGTCCATGCACGAACTGCTCAGGTGTGCGAGTGGCGGGAGTCTGATTGCCTCCCCCGGCCTGTGAAGTAGCTGCGGATGTAGTGGATGAAACCGCCTGAGCTAGGCCAGTGCAAATTGATAAGATCTATGCCAAGGCCTCCTGAATACCCAGAATCATAATGGGCATAGCCGATGCCTGAACTAGTGTTGTTGGAGCATCCATAGCTGGAGCCTGATCCTGAGTTGGGGAAGCTGGTAGATATACAGGTGCTGCCCTTGCTGCTCTGTCTCTACCACGACCACGACCGCGTCCACGGCCTCTAGTGGCCATAGTTGGTGGCATTGGTGGTCATCCACCATTTCTAGTAGCTCGTGTCCCCACCATCTGTGACAGAATAGAATTGCAAGAGATTAGTACTCAGATCAATAAGTTCGCACGACAAGAGTTTCAAGAATATGAAGTTTTTCCTAAAGGTTATACAGCCTATCGAGGATAAATACAGACATCTCCCGTATTGATCCATTAGACTACACTAAACCTACTCATGACTCGTGAGACCTATGTAACATATGCTCTAATACCAACTTGTCTCGACCATAATCCCAAGCCTGGTCGTAATAACGCCTCTCGTGAAGACAAGGCCAACCAACTAACCCAATTCACCTGTTAAAGAACTTAAACAACATAAAAACAATCTAAAACGTGATTTAATAATAATAAGTAGGGGAAATACAAGCCGACACAGCCCTAACTGGGGTATCACAAGTCATGAGCGTCTATAGGCCATAATACAAGTTTGCTAAATCCATAAACTAGTATAAATATTTGAAGGGAAAAAGAGATGATAAAAGAGTAGAGACAAGGGGCTGCGAACGGCAACAGCTACCTCGTAGTCTCAGAACGATCTCCTAAAACTGGAGAAATTAGCACTAGGGAGTGGTACCAACTACGCCTGAATCTGCACACAGGGTGAAGGGAGTAAAGTGAGTACTCCAACTCAGTGAGTAATAAATGTAAATAACAACTGAAAGTAAAAAAAACATGTAAATCGCAAAGCATCCTACAGTAAAGTAGTAAAATCACTTAAAATCAGTAAAACCAGCTAAAAAAGATCAAGTAAAATCCTCTTCCAACCAGTAAACAGGTAATTGACAGATAATTAAGATAAAGTAAGCAATTTGAAGTTTTCCCCTTGGGAACAGTATCAACAAATCTGCCCCTCGGGCAACATCTCAGATCGGTACCAGCCCTTATGGCTCAATCTCACATCACCAATGGGTGCTCACGCTCACTGGGGGTGTGCAGACTCCTAGAAGTTTGCAGACTCCTGGAAGGGCCCCTTACGGCCCAAGCGCAATAATAAGTCATCTCGTGGCATCAAACTAGGCCCTCAGCCTCATATCAATATAGCGACCTCGTGGCATACATATCTCAGGCCCTCGGCCTCAAATCAGTATCAGTGTTTCCTCACAATATAGGCCCTCGGCCTTACTCAGTCAAAAAGCATCACAAGCCCCTCAGGCAGTAGTGAAACAGTGTTTCTCAGCCCAAACATCATTTTTAATTATCATTTAAGTCTCAAAACTGGGTAAAAATGGCTGAATAGTAAAACAATGGAAAATAACATGACTGAGTTCAAGTATTAAGTCAAAATAGTGAGAAAATATCAATAAATAGCCCCGAAGAGTTCAAATAGTGGGCACTAGGCCCGAATATGGAATTATTCAACCCAAGTAATGAGGATAGCAAATAGTTTTCAATCAAATACGCACTAAAATCATCAATTGGGATGGACCAAGTCACAATCCCCAATAGTGCATGACCATGCGCTAGTCATCAAGTGTGTGCCTCACCTCAATATAGCACTGCGATGTGCAATCCGGGGTTTCAAACCCTCATAACATCATTTACAATCATTACTCACCTCGAACCAGCTAAATACCTGGCTCTCAATGCTATTGCCCCTCGAACTAGCCTCCATGCATGATGAATCTATCCAAAATCAAAATAAGGATGTCAAAATAGGCTAAGGGACAAAGCCCAAGCGAAAACAATCAATAAAGGGCACAAATCCCCAAATTACCATAACCTGATCCACGTCTTGAAAATTCAGAAATTTTTATACCAATAGATTCCTTATCTTCCCACGAGTCTATACATATCAAGAACACAAAAATCAAAGACCATATGACCCCTCAAATTCCCCTTTAAAGGCTCTTAAACTCAAGCCCTAATCCTTCATTTTTAGCCTTTTAGTTCCTCTAATTACAGCCTTAATCCATGAAATACTACCATAGAAATGTGTTTTGGGTCCAAAATCCTTACCTTAGCGAAATTCCCTTTAAATCTCCCTTACAAATCGTCCAAAAGCTCTCAAGACAAAGTCAAAAATTGTGAAAACCTTCAAAAATTGCGAAGGAAAGCGTATATACATTCTGCCCTAGGGTGCTCGCATCTGCGGTCTAATACCCGCTTTTAAGGTACCGTATTTGCGGTCTATCATCCACTTCTATAGAAATTACTTAATGGATCACATCTGCAATCCGCTCATTGCATCTCCGACTCCACATGTGCGGTCCCTCTACCGCATCTGCGGTTCCTTACTTTTCCCCTTAAATCCGCATCTACGGCAGGTGCGAAAACACCAAAAGCAGCAAAATTTCAGCAGCTGCAATAACATCTCAAGTCCTCCATTAACCATCTGAAATCACCCCGAGGCCTACGAGACCTTAACCAAAAGCACAACCATGACCCAATATCGTATTCAAACTTGTTCCAATCATCAAAACACTTCAAAGAATACCAACTCAACCAAAACACATCGGATTCAAACCAAAATTTTTTAAAATCTTTCGAAATCTGCTTTGATCAAAAACCCAACTAAACCACATCTGAATGACTTGAAATTTTACACACACATCCCAATTGACACAACAATACTACTACAACTCTCATAATTCCTTTCCAACCTCGATATCAAAAACCTCTCCTATCAACCACAAATCGCCAAAATATCAACTTCGCCAACTGAAGCCTAATTCTACTCCGAACATCCAAAATCCACACCGGTCACGATCAAAAGTCATCAATCACCTCCTAAAGCTAACCGAACCATCAGAACGCACATCCGAGTCCTCTAACACATAAGTCAACATCCAGTTGACTTTTCCAACTCAAACTTTCTTAAAAGATACTAAGTGTCTCAAGCCTTACCAAAATCATTCTAAACTCGATCCGACCAACCTAATTCAATAAAACATGAATAACAAAGAATAAAGAAATAGAAATAGGGAAAACAAAGGGGTAACTTATGAGACGACTGGCCGGGTCGTCACTTCAGCATTAGTTCTTATTCTTCGTGTCATAGAAAAAAATTGCTTCTTTATTTTATTTTATTTTAATTCTCCTTTGTCCCCTATATCTTGATTGAGCCCAAAACCTAAATGGTAACTTTTTGGTTCGAGATGCGTCCTACGTGGTATTATACTGCATTTTACTTTAACAAAATTTTAGGCGTTAAAGTGAAGTGTTCTGTGGTTAACTGACATAACAATAATTCAAATATATAAAGTGTGGTATTATAATGCGTTTTACATGAAAAATCTACACCTTGAGCTAGGATTTGCCTTATTTAAAGGCGTTAGGATTTTATGAAAATCCATTCAAAACTTCCGTTCATACTTTTCTTCTTATTATCAAGCAATTTTTTTATAATGTCTGAAGAGCCAAAAATAAGGGTTTCATTATATTGGGGTGTAAGGTTGTAATGGAGAATAACTCTGTGAGGTATAGTTCACCTCTATAGTGTCATGTTAAACTGCTGCTTACAATGGAGTACAATAAATTGGTATCATTGCTATGTAAAAAATGAGTGTGAGTAAACGTTCGACAAACCTTAAAGTAATTGGTAGGTTTTCGTATTCTATGACCCCACAGGGGTTTGCTTATTTTCTGAGTTTAACATCGAATATGATATTTTTTGTGGATTTCGGATGATTACAGGGTATTTATTGTAATAAAATTATTGGAGATATACGTCAAGGTTGAAGGCATTCCCAATAATAAGGTTGTGCACAATAGGATAACCCCAGTCAATAGGTGATTATTCTGGAGCAATTGTTGTCGAACAAATTCCAGACGAAATAGCTTGCTTTGATTTTAACTAATCACTACTAGCGAATGAGCAGCGAGGAAACAATTTTTTGACTTTATATAATTCACAAGACGACTGGTAAACTTCAAATTTTCTACGCTTTAGCGATGTTTATTTTATGCTTGAATTGGATTTGTATTAAGACTCATAGAAGACATCCCATGTAAAACCTGGACATCCTGAATCGTGATTGTGGCCTCGCCAATGGGCAGGTGGAAAGTGTGTGTCTTCGGTCTCCACCGCTCTATAAATACCATGATCAGAGACTAATCGAGATGTAGCCGCGCAATCTCAAAAATTGTATGGACGCCTGTATCACGCAGGCGTTGGACTACGCGGGGATGGAAATCTCTCTCCCTCATAAGTACCACACGTTGTCCACTCTCCTGGTACGGAGAGTCTGCTCCACTAGCTCTCCCTCCCATATGTAGGCGGACCTATGATCACCCTGTAACATTAATATCTCATCTGAGAAAGGTCCATCATACACAGGCGGCACGTCCATGTATTCTGCTATAAATTAAATAATATTAATTGTGTGTTTATGTTATAAATTAAATATTTAATTATTTAATTGGACAAAGTATATATCTATGGGTTTCAGGCTCGATATTTGAAGTCCAATAACACCAAGCTATCCTGAATTCTATATGTGTCAAATTCAATATTTTTAGAATTTTATCTGTGTTATAATAATTAATATTTAATTATTTAATTTGAAGTAAATATCTATGGGTTCCAGTCTCGATATTTGAGGCCCAATAGTACCAAGCTATCCTGAATTCTTATATGTGTCTCTTTCTATATTTTTAAAATTTTGTTAGTTTTATAAATTAAATAATTAATTTTTAATTGGACAGAGTATATATCTATGAGTTCCACACTATGTTTAATTTGATAGTATATACTAATTTGTTAGACAAGAGGTATTGCTCTGATGGTAAGCAACCTCCACTTCCAACCAAGAGGTTGTGAGTTCGAGTCTCCCCAAGAGCAAGGTGGGAAGTTCTTGAAGGGAAGGATGTCGAGTGTCTATTTGGATAAAGTCTCTCTACCTCAGGATAGGGGCAAGGGCTGCGTACATACTACCCTCCCCAGACCCCACTAAATGGGATTATACTGGGTTATTGTTGTTGTTGTTGTATATTAATTTGTTAGTTCTGTGTGTTTGTTTTCTAAATTAAATAATTAACTTTTGTAAAGTGTAATTTGATAGAGTTTCTAGTTAGTATGTCACGACCCCAGTTCGCCCTCCATGAACATGTCGTGATGGCACCTAGTTCTTATAACTAGGTAAGCCTAACAATGTAGAAAACAACATAGCTTGCGGAATAATTAATTAAAAATTAAAAAACTAAAAGAAATTTTATATAAAGGTCACTCGGCATATACAACTCAAAATGCGGAAGTTTACAGTATCATCCCAAAACCTGGAAACTCACGGGCAACACAGGCTAATAGAAACGTAATATATTGCATTAACTCCAGAATGTCTAAGCAACTGAAAGAAGGGGAAAGCTATCTACTAAATGCTGGTATAAGATAGACTCCAAATCAACAGACGCGGCAGATGTACCTCGAAGTCTCTGCTAGACGTCTCCGCCTCAGGAATAGTGTGCCTGAGAAGAAGTACCTGGGTTGCACATGAAAAATATGCACAGAATGGGGCATAAGTACACTACAGCGGTACTCAGTAAGTGCCAAATCTAACCTCGGTCGGATAGTGATGAGGAAGGTCGGGTCCCTACTGAGGTTAAACAATATAATAAGAATGTACAGTATGAAATAAGATGGAAATAATGTGAACTGATAGTGAAGTAAGACAGAATTTACGTGGCAGCAACAAATAAGCGATGAACAGAATAAACACAAAAATGTACAACTCAATACCGAAAAACCAAATAAGGATCTCCCAGGATACCGTCCTGTAGTCCATTCCATCAACTTTTAGAGGAACTCCCGGAAGACCGTCACATTGTCCATCATATGAGTATATCTGAAGGACAGTTGATTCCCGACACTTGATTTGTGTTGTTTTCCCTTTGTTTGGATCTTGGATCGTGAGAGAACTTTGAGAGATATTAATAGAGTTATAAGTTCTATATATACTGAAAATAATGACTTAAAACGGGGTTTAGGCATCTTATATATATCCATAAGTCTAAAACCGCCTATGTGGGCCCCATAGAGAGCTAGTTGGCGTAGTCTTGCGAAAATGCGAATATCTCTCTACTCCTATGTCGTATGGACAAACGATTTAATGCGTTGGAAATTAGACTTGTATATCTCAAATTTGGTATATACATCATTCCTTGATTCCAAGAATATTGGGATAAAAGTGCATCTACATTTGACCTAAATTTCAGCAAATTTATGAATGTAACTTGGGATGACCTTTGCCAACTCTTGTTCCACAGCTTGCTTGCCTTCAAAATGTAGAAAATGAATATCATACGACTAAAATTACTCATATAATAATGTCCTTATCATGTTAGAACCCTAGTCTCATCCCAAAGTGCATGTTATACCATTCCAAATTTGTCGACTTTCAATGAAACTTATTTTCTTCTGCTCGTTTAGCGTCTAAGCTTTCCAACCCTTTTGGTACTTGTTATTCATGATCTTAAAGACTTGTAACCCACAAGATAACAAGATGAAACTTACATTATGTACTTTCAAAAATGATCTCATTTCTGAGCTTATATTAATTTGCTTACGACGTACTCTCATATACGAAAACATGGAATGTAGCATCATTCCCCCCTTTGGAACATTCGTCCTCGAATGTTGACTGATGCACTTATCAGTTTCATAAACAATAGCTCTCACAAATACTTTAATGCTCACTTTGCCATCTAAGCACTATTTTGTGAATAAATCCAAACGATTGGGCGTTCTCCACTTTTGGCCTCTTTCTCATTACTATTCATCTTAAGAATAACAAACAAATCTCACCTCTTAAATAATGAACTATCACTAGGACTCAAGTCTCCGCGGAAAACACCTGAAGTGATTCTTCCTGATCAACCTAGGGATAATACAATGCTTCAATAACCATTCCATTGCATCCCAACGTAATTCATCTTATGGGGGTAATCTAATCCCATGCAATTAATGAAATCCCTTTCTCGTTAAATCGTTACTCAATCAAAGGACTAAGCGTTATCCTCTTATCTATCACAATTTCACCCTTATCCTATCGCTAGGACAGCATTCCATCTCTTCATAATGCACCTAGCATTAGAATCCTCTAAGTTCGTTCAGGTTGTACCGGGCTTTCAATAACTTATGGATGCCATCAACTCTCTTGTTTTTATAGGTTCAATCCCGAGGACGTACATATTCTCGTCACCTTCTCACTCATCTTTTCATATCCTTACTCCTATCTACCTAAAACCTTTTTGCTCTACAATACTTTACATTACGACCTATACCTATCTATTTATACTACTTGCAATCTTCCTTTAACTTGCTAGTACCATATATTTCCTTTCATGCCTTCTTAGTTGTCCTTGAATGTAAGCAACTAATTTTCCTGGTCGTTCTATCACTTCTTGCATGAATACTTGGATTGTCTTATTGTCCACGAATACTATAATTTCTTGTACCTGATATGATCTCAGACATCACCTTTGATGACTTCTCTTCTTTCCATTAATTAGCCATGATACGTGCCACTTTCTTATGGAGTGTATACAATATTGTAGTGAGACTGTTGTAACGAGATCATTTACTTTTTAGCTCACTATGTTTAGGTTACACCTTCTTCCGTATTTCCTCAGCTAGTCTTTCGTTATAGTACTTATGAAGACCTTCTGGCTCTTATAAAGTTGTGAGCTTGTTATATCATACATCCAAAGAAATTTTTGTTATTCTTACTCTTCTATAAAAATCCTTAGTTACATAACTTTGTGCCTTTGTGCTCGTAGAGTTACTTCTAAGCTCAAATTTTTAGTGTCTCCTTAGTAGCACTCTCTTATTTTCATTGTTCTTAAAAATGGTACCTTTAACTGCCTCAAATCCTATCTAAATTATTTTTTTCAGATGATTGTGATCTCGTATCTGCGAGACTGAATTCACTATGTTGCGGTTCACTACATTTATCTTGCATGATCTATTGATTTATTTGTGACCTCTTGTCTAGCCATTACTGGACTCTTCTTGAAGCAACTACTAATTACGCGTTAGTCCATTCTCATATATGTATGTATGCATATATATATATATTCTGCATAATATCTTTTGAGATATATCCTTGGCTTAACTTATCTCTCGCCACTAGCTCCTCACGTATCAAGTGTTCATTCACACTTATTTATTAATAACATCCTGACCAAAAACTTTTACTGCCTCTCTTTGTAGTCGTGCTTGTATAATGTTCTGGAGTCGCAACATATCAATAGGAATGGAATAATGCAACATCATCCCTTTCTCCTTTTTACGACATTCTTCCTTTACCATTCCATAGTTAGGTGAAGTGCTTAACTCTGACTTAATACCATATCTCACCATATTCCCCCTTTAAGGGGAGTACTAAGATTTGGTACTACAACGATCTACCTATAGTTGTTTTACCTCTTCATCTTTGGCGTCTTTTCACATTACCAATGAACCTTAGTCACCTTATGGTAACCTTTTGTACCAGGAATAACTAAATTTCTTATGCATGAAGGTGACACCTACTCTATTTTGCACACTTAGTCCCTTAAGATTAAATCTACTCAGAGTGCTTGCTTTAGGTAAGCAACTTCGCAAATGGACTTTAAAGGTTATTCGTTTGTTGCATATTCTATTATTATTGGAGCACGATCTTTGAAATTCTCACATTGTCGACCATTATCAAATCCTCCAGTCCCTAATTCATGTTTGGTTTTATCTTGTTCACAAGCCCATACTGATTTTTGTTACTCTGGGGTCTAACCTTTGCCCTGGGTCTATTCTATTATTGCCTCAAGGCTTGTCACCTCTTGTATTTTCCTTCACTTGACTATAAACTCTGTCATCGTGTCATATTTTGATTTATTGTTATCACCCATATATCACATCTTACTCATGATGCTTCATTTACTTTCTTCTTATTCTTCGACTAATACTTCTATCTATCACATTACTTTGAAAACTTCAACAAAACGTCCTTTCACTTTTAGCTCCTTTTGATTCATCTCACTGGCTCTTCGGGATGCCTAAAATTCTCTCTCTCTCTCTCTCTCTCTCTCTCTCTCTCTCCCCCCCCCCCCTAGGGCGGGAGTCATACTAAGGTAAATATTTAATCCCTTTTAGGATTCTGCTGCCTATCTTCTGAAATTGCTGAATATTCTAGTATTCATATCTCATTGTACTATTCTAGAGATCACCATCTGGGTGCCATACAAGGAGATCTATTCCACCTTTGCAGTACCCTTCGAAAATGTTAGATAATGATAAAAATCCATCCACAAATTTTTGTTACTTTAACCCCAACTTGATCCTGATATTACATCATTCTCTTAAACTATATTTGTCAGTTCCCATAGGAAATAATTAAGGTGGGTGTTGTCAATTGTATAAAACTTTGTTACTGTTGAAAGTAACTCAGAATGCTTGTATATTTATCTACCTGAATTGCAAATACTGATAATCTTCATTGTCTAGGTACTTCGTACTTCTCTTTTTTCTCATGTTATTTCTTTCACTTACTGAAACTTATACTCACTTCCTAATTCTCTCGTTGCTCTTTACCATATGGGTGGATAGATATTCATGCCTTGGGACTCCTTGTCAAGAGGCTCACATATCTTAGTATACACATGATTTGCTGAAGACCTAATATATACGCATCATAAGCATGATACAAAATAGAGTTCCTCTGATAAACTCTTCCACGTCCATATTCATTCTCTTACCAACTGTCTTTCTGGATATAGGCATCATCGTGTCATGAATAAGATAGAGTTTAGGAAATTGAGTTCTTATAACTAGGACAGAACTGTTCTGATACCACTTTTGTCATGACCCAAATCGAAGAGCCGCGACGGGCACCCGGTGCCTTACTCGACCGAGTACCAACGTAACATATCTTTCTTATCATACTATAATGGGTAATTGAGCTAGGAAACCCATCATAAGATAACAAGAATAAAACATAAGGGAATGCTTAACATATGATGACCCAATATGATATGCAAACTTATACATGTGATATACGGGCCTACAAGGCCGACACGACCATTAATAAACTCAAAACGTAGGCCAACAAGGCCATAAGTGAATCCATGCACCTGACATCTGTCTAGAAGCCTCTAAGAGCACATAAAATCATGAAGGTAGGGACAGGGCCCCGTCATACCAATCAATACATATCCAGATCATACTGATAGAATAGGCAACTCCGGAGCAATTGGAGTGCACCATACCTTTCCTTGAGCTGATAGCCTACTTGGAGAAATGTCAGCCTGTCTATCGGGACCTACGGGCATGAAATGCAGCATCCCCAAGCAAAAGGAACTTCAGTACGAATAAAGTACCGAGTATGTAAGGCAGGAAAGCATAAACAAGAGCAGTAATATAAAGAGAGATAGATGAGATACAACCTGTAACATCTGAGTGCCTCTGGGGGCTACTGATATGAAATGCATAATACATATATATACATAAACGTTTAAAAAATTTGCCTCTGTGGGCATCTTCATCATCATATCGTACCCGGCCTCATACAAGACTAGGTAGAAATGTATCCGGCCATCATAAGGCTCGGGAGAATCATACCTGGCCACGTGGAGCTTGTAAAAATATCTCGATTGGACTAAGGAAGAACAAAAAAGCTTCGTGCTTGGCTTTGGTTTGGGTAAGGCGGAAATTGAGGCATTACATGCTATCTTACCCAGTACATTTAATAGCTTCCATGGACCTACAGAAAAAGTATTTGTGAGTAAAATAGATACATATATATAATGCATGATCGACTTATGGAATCACCTTCTAAACCTTTTGGAGTGTCTTAAGAACCTTATGGACATCTATACCCTAAATATGAACCTTAGTAAGATTCAAAGATCATACACAGTTTCTTAGAATAATTTTATATGGAAAGAACAACATGGACAACCTTATTTGCTAGGAGTAGATCCGTTATGAAGTAGCGTATTCATTTCTCTTTAGATCATGCCAAAAGTAAGAAGGAAATGCCTTAACATACCTTAAACATGTTGAGTCCTTAATTCCTTCCAAGTGACTCTTCAAACAAGTCAACTCAATCTATCATAGCATAAGGAGATTCAAAATTAGTGTTGAGCAAAGGCCAAGTCTATAGATTAAGCTAATAGCTCGTTTTACTTAAATTTGGGCAGCATATCTTTTGTAACAAGGGCCTCCACCAATACCATATACCAACCACAACAACTAGAGAAATCCATCAATGTATAAATGTCAATAACAAGACACCACATAACAATAATAAGTCACTACTACTTTACGACGAGGCGGCAAGCTCCAATTGGAATCTGTATAACCCATATACCCCTTATAGACTTCTTACATTAAGTTACAAGTATCATTAACATGATAATGAAGTTGTTCATCAATGATTCCATCCTTATACCATATATTTATAACAAGGGAAACAACCCACAACTCTAACTATCTTCGATTAGTAACTTTATTCACTAGCTCATGTCTACTCCATCCATTTAACTTGATCAACATCAATAAAACCTTAGGCACATGAAAGAACACAATATACATACCTCGTACAGTAACTTCAAGTCGAAATCTAAGATATATTCAGCTTACAATAACCCTCAATGGTAATACAATACCATAGAAGTGACTTAAGCTAATCTAAGTATCTTGTAGTTATCATCCTAACAACTTAACCAACATACAAGAAAGCTTAAGCACAATTTGTAAGCTGTTATACTCACCTTAGACAGTAGCAAAAACTTGGAATTTCATCCAAATATAGCCCACAACAATCCTCAATGACAACACAACCTCAAAGAGGTGTTATTCTTCACTAGGACTAGGTTTTGATGTTGAAATATGGTGTAATCCATTTTAAAGACATGAAATAATCTAGGGTTGATATAAGAACCTTGAAAGAGTATATTAAAAAATATAAAATACTTAAAATAACCTCCCATATGAGCTGAAACCCCCCAAAAATCAGCAACAACAAGAAGAACAAGAAACTTACTAGAACCACGGGATTCCCTACACTTGATTTGTGTTGTTTGCCCTTTGTTTGGGTCTTGGATCATGAGAGAACTTTGAGAGATTGTTTATTGGGTTCTAATTTCTGAATATACTGAAAATAATGACTTAAAACGGGGTTTAGGCATCTTATATATATCCATATGTCTTAAACCGCCTATGTGGGCCCCATAAAGAGCTGCTTGGCGCAGTCTAGCAAAAACACAAATATCTCTCTACTCCGATGTCGTATGGACAAACGATTTAATGAGTTGGAAACTAGACTCGTATATCTTAAATTGGTATATAGATCATTTCTTGATTCCTAGTATATTGGGAGAAAAGTGCATCTACATTTGACCCAAGTTTAAGCAAATTTATGAATACAACTTGTGATGACCTTTGCCAACTCTTGTTCCACAGCTTGCTTGCCTTCAAAATGTAGAAAATGAATATCATACGACTGACATAACTCATAGAATAACCTCCTTATCATGTTAATAACCCTAGTATCACCCCAAAGTGCATGTTATACCATTCCAACTTTGTCGACTTACAACGAAACTTATTTTCTTCTGTTCGTTTAGCGTCTAAGCTTTCCAACCCTTTTGGTACTTCTTATTCATGATCTTAAAGACTTGTAACCTCCAAGATTACAAGATGAAACTTACATTATGTACTTTCAAAAATGATCTCATTTCTGAGCTTATATTAATTGGCTTACGACGTACTCTCACGTACGAAAATATGGAATGTAACAACTACTTCAAATTCATGTCAAATTAAACCTCGGAACCCCCGCCTCATCCTCAACCCAAATCTACAATACCCCTCCATCAAATAGGGCCGAAACCATTCGAATCTTAGAATTTAAGGTTCCCTTTCGAAGCCCGGAGAGGTCTTGCCTCCCAAAAGTTTTTCTATGCATTATTTAATCCTCAAACGATGTTATTCGTTCATTCTCAGTGAGAATAAGCAGATAACATTGTTTGGGAATTAAATTGGAAGGTCAGCCATATTTGAGTAATTGGTAAGCTTTTGTAGTTTCAATTTTGTTTCCCATTATGCATTTAAGTTTTAACCTAGATTTTGCATGGATTTTACTTGACTAAACTTCCTCATGACTGTTTTATTGTTTTTTTAGTTATTTTCATAGATTAATTTCATATTATTTATTTTTCTGATTAGATGATCGACGATAATAGTAGCTCTAAACTCTAAACTCTGGTAGTAAATTAAAGTTGTAAAATTAGAGTACTGTCATTTGCATTCCGGCCTTGGGATTTTGTTTTTATTGAAGGTCATTTGGTGGTAGCTGAATAACTTCCACTTCTTAATGATTAACCATGGTCACTCTGACCACGTTTAAAAGGGACTAGGGTTAGCTAACCTAGTTGTGAGTTCTTGAGGTAAATTCAGAGGTGTACAGGGGTAATTTAGGGAATTCAAGTTGGGGAATCTTTTCTCCAACTGATTTTAGAAGCCTTTAGTAGGGGCCTTAGGAGAAATTCAGGCTTTGGGTGTTTAAAACTTGGGTATAAAGTCATAAATCCAGGGGCATTTAGGTTCAACATCAAAATTAAAAAGGGTTCTAAGGGGAAATGTTGAATTAGTAGGATTGCCCTATAGTTTAGCATATATAAGGTAACATTCTAGCATTTTAAATGGGGGATCGAATTGGAAAAAAATACAAATAAAAAAAAGAGAGAAATTTTTATTGTTTCTTTGCATTCCATTGATATTTCTCTTTCTTTTCAAATGTTGAAAGTAGTAGTTCTTCATTGTGGGATTGAAAATGATTTGAATCTGATTTTTAAGTTGGATTTGAAGTTTGGTGGGTCAATCTACTGTTCTATTGGTCTGGGTCGATCTCACTGCTTGTTTTTGCACAAATCTGAGGCTAATACCTTCTACTGTTACTGCTGCATTCCTCACCTCTTCCTTTGTCTCTTATCCAGGTATTATCCAAACCTTTGTCAACAATCGTTTGGGAACATGTATGATGAGCTGAAGCGTGATCGAATACAAGTTTTTTTGTGATTGATTTTTATTTATTTCTTCTGCTTCTTGCATTTCTTTGATACCCATAACAAGTCCTGGATTATGTTTGCTACTTCAGTTGTCCTATATTCCTAGCATGCTATAAAAAATGAATCTCTGCTTTTCAAGGATTTGGGATGCTGCTACTTAATCTCTTATAGTTTTGTTACTATTAAAGTTGAGAAAAATTAATTGAGTTTAGGTTTAAATCTTTTCTTGTGAGTCTAGCTCAAGTTTAATTCCAATCATGGCTGTATGAAGTCTGGTAAACTCGTTATGTGATAGCAATAAGATTTATCAGCTTGTTGTAAAGGGTCATTTTGCTTTAATATGGACTCAATATCGAGTCTGGGATCCTTAAACCTACTCTTTACATGGGCCTGCTATTACCGTCTAGGTTTGTTTTTGAGCCCAGCAGCTCATTCGTTTGGCTGTTGGTTGCTCTGTTAGCATATTTGATCCAAAAAATGCATGAAAAAAATCAGAAATTTAGCTTAGTGAATTTGTGTTAAATGATTTTAAAATTACAATTTAAGTTTGTCGTTTTGAAATCATGTACCATGTTAGCATCAGTTTGGTTTGCACTATTCGATTTGGGCGTGAATCATTTGAATCATAAGAGTTGGACCCAATGCCGGCCTAGCTGAAGAACAATCGAATCCGGATTCCATTAGACAATCCTTTAGTTAAAATAATCATAATGTTTCAATCCTCATTGACTACTTGATTACGCTTTTAAAATTGGTTAGTAATACTAGATAACGCAAATGTTTGGCTCTCGTTTAAGTTAGTTTCTTAAAAACACTTAGAACTCGGGATATGCCATTTAACAAATTTGCATGGCCTTCCGCAAGATTAACAACGCTTTAGTTGCTTTAAGCACGTCTTTAATAATTTTATCTTCCTAATGTCGGATGCACATTTATGTGACCCAAATCCAAATCCTAACGATGTTAGAATATGTCAAAATTTGCGGGTGAATTTATGTGATATGGCTCGAGACGTGTTTTGACAACGTTGCAATCCTCTTAAAATTAAATAAAAGCAGTTGAAGTTAAAATTGGCGCATAGGTACAAATGGACCTAAATCAGATAATCAAGCCAAATAGAACAGTCGAGCGACCGTGCAAGAACCATGGAATTTGGAAGTGACTCACACCTTGTCGGGGGTTAAGAGAATTGTTCACCCTAATTTTTGGCTCACAAACTGTATACAGAGTCAAACCTTCCTCGCTTCGGGATTTAAACAGGTGACTTGGGACACCATTAATTATGCCAAGTGGCGACTCTAAAAATCTCTTAAATAAATAAATCTCGCTTCTATTGTCCTTTAATTGCAAAAAATCCCTTTCAACACCCTTCGCCGGGGTTGTAGCGTCAAAAAGGAGCTTTGACTGCTCTGGCAACTGTGCTGGGGATCGAACCCAGAATCTCTGGTTCACGGTTCAAAAATTTGAGCTTTAAATAATTGTCGTATTTAGCTTTATTATTATCTATTTTTATTGCATAATTGTGACCGATGTGCTAAATGTTATTTTTACCGCTTTAATATTATTTGAACTCTATATAAACTGTCGCGAAATCCTTCTCTTCTCATCTTTGGGGATGTGCTCGCTGGTCGAGACTCCCTATTCTATTAGTGTAATACCTAAAACTATGAAAGAGGCTTGGGAAGTTACAAAGCCGGATGGCCTTTTGGTTCCTGGTACGAATCCCCCTCCTCCTCTCGAGTTGTCCGCTCGGGTACACAGTCTAGAACATATACCCAGTTTTAAACGTAGAATAACATAACCTCATAGCGGATCCCTAGTAGGAACGCTTCTTTGCATCATGCATTTGACTTAGGGGACTCAATATAAGGGTTGGGTCCTTCTAGGACAGGTGTACCCAAATAATAGACCATCCTGATGAGTTTCGCGTGCTACTTGCGCATTTATTCCGGAATTGCATGCTGACCGGCTTATGAATATTGGGGAAAAGTTGAGAAAAGAGGTAGCACTATAAGGGTAAAGAGAGTTAATCACCTGTTTTGAAAAACCAATGTCCAAATAGTGTCGAAACTCTGCCGAATTGTTGGAAAATGAAAAAAAAAAAAAAAGGAAAAGCATATTATCTTCAAAAAAATAGTTTGTTTTATTTGCTAATGAAAAAGAAAAAAAGAGTCTTGTTTGCACAAATAGTTTGTTTTAAAAATAGCTTATTTATTTTCCTATAAAATAAAATAAAAGTCTTGTTTGCAAGAATAGTTTGTTTAAAAATAACTTATTTATTTTCCTATAAAATGATAAAAAGAGAAAAAAGAGTCATGATTTCAAGAATAGTTTGTTTTAAAAAATAGCTTATTTATTTGCCTATGAAATGGAAAAAAGGAAAAAGAGTCTTGTTTTCAAAATAGTTTATTTTTAAAATGGCCTATTTATTCGCCAATGAAATGAAAGAAAAAAAAAAACAGTATCGTTTTCAAAAAAATAGTTGTTTTATTTGCCCGAACTACACCATTTTGATTCTCACAGAGTGTGACATGCGTAGGCATCCCCCATCGGGCCCAACTTCATTGATACGAAAATAGCCAAAACAAAAAAAGAAGAATCAGATATTGTTTGTGACAAGTAAATAAAGCATTTTTTATCTAAATTAGCCGAGTGTCCCCAAAGTGATGCTGGAAGGTTGTTTTTGCAACAATAGCCACCTTGGAATATTTTTAAATTTTTTGGCCGGTAGTACGCACAACCTAAAAGTCTTCCCCCGGAAGTGCTGAAAACTCGTATTTACAAGGCCAGAGTTTTGTTTTTGAAATGAAAATTTGAAAATCCCTTATTTTAAGTCCAATAAATCTTAATTTTTTTATCACCTTAATAAACTGTGCAAAATGAGCACAAATCAAAATTTGCCAATCTAAGTCATGAACAAGATTCCTTTGGAGGTACACATATGGTGGAATGATCTTAGGTGAAGCGGGACAAAGCAGGGTCAACACGCACTTGGGAAAACTTACCAGGTTGTCAAAAATTAATCTCAGAGGAGACATCATAAAGGCATTTGTTACATTCTGGGACTCGCCCACTACGTATTTTATTTTCCGGACTCTGAACTCACTCCAACCCTGGAAGAAGTAACTGGATATATCGAGGTTCCTACAATTCCTCTAAGGCATCAATATTTTATTGCATCAAGGGCCATCGCCATTCACAAATTCTTGGATTCATTGAAGATCAGCAGGAAGGTTCACAATCCAGACCTCTCAGTCGGCTTTTGTACTCCACGGTTCATATATCAGAGGTATGGGCGCATAGGGGGATTTAATGACCCGAAAAATAATATTTGTAGCAAGTGAAATTGACGCAAATTGGAGGAACACCGTTGTTTCGCATTTATGGTATTTTCCTTATGGCTTTTGGTGTTTCCATGGAAGGAAGAAAATATTGATATACGGATAGCAGGGGTCGTTAGCCCATTAAACACTCAAGCCAAGAGCACCCTCGCTCCCATGATATTATCCGAAATCTTCCGTGCTCTCACAGCCTGTAAAGCAGGGGGAGATTTCTTCAAAGGATGCAATTTGTCTTTACAAATATGGATGATTGAACATTTGTGCCGTCGACCTCAATTCATGAGTTATGGGTTGTCAACAAAAAGCTGCATAGATAAATTTTATAACAGGATTGATGGGCTTAGATTACCAGAGGGTGCTACAGAATGGGTATCACGTTTCTGTGCCATAAGTGCAAACCAAATAGAGTGGACATTCAGGTGGCTTCCCGTTGATGAAATCATATATATGCCAGCCTCCAGAGCTCATTTCCTCCTGATGGGTCTCCGGAGTATTCAACCTTATGCTTTGTACAGAGAGCTAAGACAATTAGGGAGGTGCCAAATGATTTCCAAGGATGAGGCATTAGTTTCCACGTGGGTCGAGATTAGTCCCAATGGTTAGTTTCTCGAAACAGCAGTCCGTCAAATTTGGAGAGAATGTCAATACTTAACGGAGGACACTCGAGTACGCGACTCGTCTAAAGGAGAGGTTTCACCAGGGTACCTTGCTTGGTATAAAAAAGAAACAGAGTTCAGAAGTCCAGCTAAGAGGACACATCTCCAAGAATTTGCTGAAGCGTCACAAGAACAATGGAATTGGTTAGCCAAGGAAAATGAATACAGGTCCATAATAGGGAAATTGGAAAGCAAGTCAAAGACCTTCAAATTAAAAATGGTTTGCAAGTTGTTGCTGACGAGGGGAAAAGAAAAGACTAGCCAAAGAAAACGAAGCATTGCGAGCCCAAATTCAAAGAATGAAAACAGCCACCTAGATCCCGCCAGGAGCATGAAGGATGAAAAGCTCACAGACAATTTAAGGAGAAAAGTAGCAGAATATGGTTTTGACTTGATTAAAGCAAAGGGTGAGTTGTCAAGGGCCTAAAAATAATTGGCCAAAAATGCAGAGGAACGAGCCCGCATGATTGAACAATTAAAAGAGAGGCATGACAACGAGGTTGTTGGGTTGAAGAGGAAGGTCATCATGGTTGAAAACAAAATAGCCAAGAAAGCCAGGGACTTAAGGCTGAGAGAGAACATTGCTACGCAGCAATGGCCTGATTGGAAATAAATTTGCAGCAATTGCAAGAACTAAATCCTGTAGCCGAAAGAACTTTAGAGCCAAGGGCCTAGCAAATTGGATGATTGCTGCAATAAAAGGGTGCTATAAGAGAGAGGGTACGGATGATCGCTGACTACATCAACGCAAAGTGCAGCCACTGCAAGGATATGACAAGATCTATATTCTTTGCCTCTGTCATGACCTTTGTTCGTCAAGTAATGGAAGACCACCACCACCTCTAAGGGGATTTAGCACGCAAGCCTGCAGCAAGACCGAATGATGTCCCCCGGGTCCAGGATCATTAGAGACCTTGATGTATCCATGATTAGCAAATCTGTTGGTCTATTTGAGAGTCTGTATTTTCTTTAATAGTAGGTCGTCAAGTCAGTTATTTTTGTTATTAAGTTTGAGTCTATTGTTTTCAGTTGAACGTGTACCAGAACAACTATTTGCATTTGCGTAAAATAGTAACTTTGTCCCAGTGAGTCTCTCTCTGTGAATACTGAATCCGTCAGTGTTCATCGGACATATCACCGGAATTCAATGGTGGATTGTCCCAAAATTGGTCTCACAAGATCCCCTTCTCTTTGCGAACAATCCCCAATTAAGTTTTTCATCAAATCTATAAAAAAAATTCCTACATCTTAAATCTTGATTTACGATTTACTATAGCTTCCTCATCATTTGAATTTTCCAGCACCATATCCTTCCAATAGTATGAATGTAATGAATTCTGTTTGAGTTTTGAGACGACCATGGAAGCGACGCCCTCTCCACAGCCTTATGCTGTGGGAGAGGCTTCTCAAAACATATCGGAAAATCGAACTGCTCAAGTTTCCAAACAGTCATACGCATCGCTTCTTTCTGGTCGTAAATCTATCGCAACAAATCCAAAGCTAGAACTTTGTCCAGTAACGTTTGAACATGGATTTCCTACTATTGACTTCACAGTGGATGAAGTAAATTCTTTCACTAAGGAGGAAGGTCTTCATCAAGTAGTAATAATCAAATTTTCATATGGGAAACCTGATCTGCAGGAACTGAGGAAGATTTTGCCGAAGCAACTCGGTGTCAAAGGTAATTGCAACATTGGACAGCTAGAATCTCGGCACATTCTGGTAAAATTTGATCTGTTTGATGATTATGCTCAGGTGGTATGAACAACAACTGGATATATTAAGGCAAAGGGAGATGACTTCTTCGTTAGGACATTCCCATGGACAATGGGATTTAATCCCCGAGAAGAAACGTCAAAAGCTGTGGCTTGGATTTCCTTTCCCGATCTGCCAGCAAATCTGTTCGCCAAAAAATCCTTAATGTCCACTGCATCTGAAATGGGAATGCCTATTGCAGTAGATAAGGCTACGAAAGATCGAACGCGACCTAGTACGGCCCGAGTTAAAGGCTTGATTAATTAACTGGACAAGCATCCAAAGAAAATAAAGATCAAGATAGTAGATTCGAAATCTGGAAAAATTGCTGAATACGACCAGCATATCATGTTTGATAAAGTTCTTGAGTACTGCACGTATTGTTATAATCAAGGGCATAATGTAAAATCGTGTCGCTGGATTACAGAGGAATACAATGAGGAAGTAGTTCATGGTGCTGAATCTGAAGGTAGGAGCAGTGTCGCTAAATTAGAAGGTGATGCCATGGATTATTTGAATGCTAATCTTGCAGGACGTCGAATAGAAAGGACACTGCCTAATGTGATTCAGGATGCAAGACAAACAAATGTTTTGTGCTCAGCTCTTCAAACTGCTGAAGCTCTTCCAAGGCTAAATGGTGTCGGGGTGCAGATTTGTAAATGGCCAAATACTGTTCCATTACATACTCCTTTGAATATTTTGAGTGAAAAACAGTCAGATATGGTGGTGTCTAATTTGAAACCTACTGCTGCATCTTCTGTAGCATCAGGTGACACTGCAAAAAGTCCGGCCAGATTTTGATAGATATCTGTATGCAGGATAAAACAATCGAGCATCAGCTTTTGGTACAGAATAATAACAATCCTAAGAGTACATTACCTGGCCAAGGAAATGGTACTTACTTGGAGAATTTTGTTTCTGTTAATGTTAATAGAGATCCAACTGTTGTATCAGCTGAACCAGTGGAGAAAGGTCAGCAATACAAGTCCAATGTGCTAAGAGCTGGAGAAGAAGGTGTGAATGTGGAAAATAATACAGGCTTCAAGGAAAGTGTTGGTCCAACTGATTCAGAAGTACATTATGGTATTGTAAAGGATGGTACAAAAAATTCTAAGATTACACTTCCTACTGGGAATGAAAAGGGTGAAGCAGATCAACATATAGTGTATAGGAGTGCTGATTGCTGGAGTAACAGATGCACCACATGCAGCAGTTCCAGTTGAAAATATGGAGGAGGTATTGAAGTTGGATAAAGGACCCCTCCTAAACCTTCTAGAGATGTACCTGCCTCTACTATTTATGCAAGAACATATGTGCCTACTGCAGAAGTATGCAGACTAATGCAGATCATATTACTTCTACTACACAGACTGGGCAGTGTGTTGATCTTGATGGTCAGCATCACAGATGCAATGTGCAGCAGTTAGGAGCCCAAAAAATTGTTTCTCATAAAAAAGGTACAACTGCAGAAGCCCTTCTAAGGTCAAAGGGTGATTCTGCACATTGTTGTAAAGTGCAAGCTAATGTTCCATTGAAGTTGCCTTTTAATGCTGTAAATGAAAAGAAGGTTTCAAATTTGGAACCTAGTGATCCATCTATTGTGCCAGAAAATGGCAATGTTAAAAGCAATGAAGAGAAGCTGATCGAGCAACAATAGATATTGCAGAATTCCAACAATAAAAACACTACATTGCTTGGTCAAACAAATGGAACTAATTTGGAGGCCTCGGATAACTTCAGATCTTTTACAGATCACAATGTTCTGGCAGTTCAATCAGGGGAGAAGTTGACAGTAACAAATGTACTTGATGATTCAAAAATGTCTGGACAACAACAGCAAAAAGAACAGAATAAAGCATCTGTTTTGGTTAATTCTGATCATACCAAAAAAGATGTTGCTGCAAAGGGCAATAACAGAACCAATAGGACAGTAGATAAAGAATCACATACTGCAGTTGCTATTTATTCAGAACTGGATTTTATACTGCCTCTGCAAGGTCCTGATGTTCGAGCTATACCAACAAATGATAATATTGATTCCGTGAGTCAATTAGCTCAAATATCAGCAAGTCCTACAGAAAATGAGATTGCGCAGAACACATATCGTCAATATATATCTCATCAGCCAGATATGGTTCAACAAGGCAGCGAGATCTCTTCGACAGATGCAATAGGTGCAGTTTATCATGAAGCCTTATTTCAAAGAGGTTTGGATTTACAGCCTACGGATGCTACTGAAGCTGATTCAAACAACTGCTTATCGATGTCCAACAGAAAAGCATCTCCAAAATCCAAAAACAAAATGCATATCGCTGACAAGAATCCAGTTACTCATACAAACTCAAACTCTTTTGCTGCAATTTCAAACTTCAATATTGACGAGGAAATCTTCACTGGAGACAAATTGCAAATGGCCAAGGAAAGAAGTGCAATCATTTCAGCAGAGGAAAGAATACTATTGGATTATATGGACAATGTGGAGTCTCGAGCCAGTGACGAACGAGGATATGAAAGTAATGAAGAATTGAGCACACCGGAGGAAGTAGGATCCTATAGTAATTCACAGCTTCTTGTCAATTCTGGGAAGAAACCAATAAGTATGACCAGTACAACAGATTTTTTATCCCATGATAAACAACTGCTCGATACAATGCTAAATGCACATCCCTTTGAAATTTTGGGTTGTGATCCTTATAGCGCTAAACGTGCAAATAGGAGCAGGAATGAGGTACAACAACAAGTCAAGCAAAGTGATATTGAATCTCAAGATGTACCATACTTGGATGCACAAGGTGTTTTACACATGCCAAATCATCGGGCAGCAGAAGAAGGTGACTTAATTGAAGTGCTGCCACAATGCGTCGAAACAGTCCAAATTAACGCTTCAAAGGAACTAAAGTCTCAAACAAAGGAAAAGAGCATGAACGACAATGTTAGACGACCTCCGATGAGAAATGCCAAGCTTAAGCAGGCCGCCCCAACTACTTCAACAAAATCCAATCAATCTAAGAGGAAATCATGAATTTTGAATACTTCATGAAGAATGGGACGATGTTGATAAAGAATTACAAATTGAAGAAATTGCAAGGATCGACAAAAAAGGAACATCAGTGTAATTTTTGCATCATTTTAACCTGCCACTTTTTTAGTATACTCATCTGTAATCTCATCACAGAGTATGTTACAAACTCTGTGATGATCATCAAAAAATCTGGTCCTGTCAAGTTTGTAGTGTTGCATTCTTGTTAATAAGTGAGGTTGTCAAGCCTCAATAGCATTTAGTATGGTAAGTTTAGCCTGGTCTGTGTTATATAGGTAACAATACCGGTGCTAATGCCCCCTTATTTGACTTTTCCTATCTGTTGTATTTTCTTGTTTTCGATTAATAAAAACCTAACCCTAGGCTCTTGCCTAGTGGTGCTAAAAAGAATTGTTTTCAGTTGATTCGAGTCTGTTAATTTCCTTTTAGTAGTTGTAATCAAATGCTCTCCTTTATGAAAATTAAAAATTCCAAAAATATTTCCTGTATTTTTTTGCCAAAACTACGCAAGGTCAGATTCATGCGGAGTCATGATACATAGGCACTCAACATATGATTCAACCACAACTAAAATAAAATGGGAAAAGAAGGGAATATCACGAGTGAAGCAGCAGTAAAATAATATAGAGAATAATAAAACAAAAGCAAAACACTATGAGCAAAGGAGAGAGGAAAAAGGAAAAAAACAAGAGAGAAAAGAAAAGTGGCATAGGATAAGAGCCGGGATGACGCAAGCAATCACGGCTGTGCATCATAGAAACGGATAACCGTTAAGGTGCATTCATCCCCAAACATGTGGTTGCCTATGTATTGGAACCTAACCACTGACCAGTGTTGGTGTTGCCTTTCATATATCCAGACAGGTGGTTAGTTCTTGCTGTAGAAAATCATTATATCCATGATATGTGCGCTTTGGTTGTACTAGCATGATTTTCAAGTATAGGTTTTGATGAATGACAAACAATGAAGTCAACTTGTTAAACAATGTTATTGTATGACCAACAATGAAGATGCATTAGCAAACAATCAAGATTGAATGCCGAGAAGCATATTGATGAATGGATTGCATGGAAAATCCAAGACGAGCTCAAAAGTTCAAGACCGAAGACCCAAGGCATAGGTCGCTAGGTAGAACCAATGTAAGAGCAACGTTTAAGTTATCTCGTCTTTTGGCTCAACATAGGTCATCATTAATATGCATAAAATCATTTTATTAAATCATATATATCACAACCATTTTTAATATACTTCAAACAAAATGATTTTAACATCTTCATTTTAACCAAAATGGTTTTTGAAGTAAGTTTTCGATTCTGGTATATTCTGGTATACTCCAGCTTTGATTCTGGTATACTCTGGTATATTCCAGCTTTGCTGGAAATTCCGCAAGGCAACATAATCGATTATGTGATTGGAATAATCGATTATTTCACTATCCCTTGCCAGTTTTTGAACACTGTAACAACATAATCGATTATGCATATCCAATAATCGATTATTCTGCATAAAATCAGCTTCCGATTTTGTAACGGTAAGCTGATAATCGATTATCCAAATCTGATAATTGATTATCTTGGCATAAAATCAGCATAATTGATTGCCAATTAAGCAACGGACATACAACTTATAACACCTATAAATAGAGGTCTTTTGAGCTGAATTGAAACACACAACATCTCTCATTATTCATATACATATTGATCATATTTGTGCATCATCTTATAGCTTTTGTTGAGCCATTTGAGAGACAACTTTGAGTTGTTCATAGAGCTTATTTTGTATCTCTTTATCCACTCTTATTAGAGAGTTATTGTTGTAAAAGAGAAAGGTGTTGGAGAAGACCATATCTTCTCATTGATTGTCGGGTTTGCTAAGTACCCTCAATCTTAGTGGTTGAAGTCTTGTGGTGCGGTATCCACGAGCAAGTTGAAGTCTTGTAGAGTGTCCATATACAAGCAAGTGTAACGGTTTCTTAGGCACCCGTAAGCTTAACGGAGTTAGTGGAATCTCGAGAGAGTCTCTCGGAGACTGGACTAACCACAAGTTGTGGTGAACCAGGATATATTCGGTGTGTTCTTTCCTTACTATTTTAATTACCGCATTTACTTTATTCCTGCAATTTTAATTCTGCAATATTTATCAATATTCTCGTGCCGCACTATTCACCCCCCCCCCCTAGTGACGGGCATAAATCCTAACAATTGGTATCAGAGCATAACTCTCTGAAAGCCTTAACCGGTTGAGAGAACGATATATATTTTTTTTATATAAAATTGAACGTAGGAATGATGAGCGAAGGACACTCCACCTATAGGCCTCCACTATTTGACGGAACAAATTACACATATTGGAAAGAGCGGATGAGAATCTTCATCCAATCAAATAACTTTCGCTTGTGGTAAATCATCAAGAACGGTGAACAAATGCCAACAAAGAAAGTTGGGGAAACCACGGTTCCAAAGGAGGAAGATGAATATGATGCCGAGGACGTCAAGAAAGTTGAAAATAACGCAAAGGCCGTCAACTTATTATATTGTGCGGTGAATCCGGATGACTATCAGAAGATTTCTTGCTGCACAACCGCCAAGGAGATGTGGGATAAACTCGAGATCACTTATTAAGGTACGTCTCAAGTCCGAGAATCTAAAGTTGATTTTCTAACACATGAATATGAACTCTTTAAAATGAGGGAGAAAGAACCCATCGGTATTATGTTCGAACGATTCTCAAAAATCGTCAACGATCTTCATGCTCTCGGGAAGTGTACACGAACAAAGATCTTGTTCGAAAAATCCTACGGAGCTCACTCCCGAATGGCGTTCCAAAGCCAATGCCATCCAAGAGTCGATAGGAATCACGGATGTCACAATTGATGGACTAAGAGGTAACCTCGAAACTTATGAAAGCACAATTCTTAATCCCTATCTTAGAAGTAAAAGTTCGAATACTGCCTTCAAAGCCTCATCTTCTAAAAGAGTAGAGGTAAGTGATTCGGAAAGCGATGATGATATTATTTTCAATGATATAATTGAAAAGTTTTATAAGTTTATGAAGAAGGAAATAAAGAAGGAAGAACCAAGTCCTTCATGCCAAAATTGTGGATAACTTAGCCACACCAAATCACATTGTCCAAAACCCAAGGACAAGAAAAAGAAGAAACACCATAGGCGCGTGATATGGGATTTGGACAGCTCGGGCGATGAAACTGCCGCACTATGCCTCATGGCCAACGAGGAAGAAGAGGTAAGTAATTCTAACTCTTACTCGTTTGAAGAAATGCAAAATGCCTATGATGAATTATATGGTGAATTTATTAAAGCTTCCAAAACCATAAAAGAATTGAAGAAAATAATTTCTTTGAAAGAAAAAGATTTTGAAAAACAACTTTCTTTGAAAGAAAAGGATTTTGAAAACTTGACTCGTGATAATGAGAAGTTAGAAGAAGAAAATAAATTTTTAGAAAATGATAATATTGATCTTATAAATAAAATTAAGGAAATGAATGAAGCCTCTCCAATTGATCAAAGTTCCAATTGTTCTTCTTGTAGTTCTTTGTAAATAGAGAACATAGAACTTAGGAACACACTAGAAAAACGTAGCGTTGATGATCCTAAAACAATTGAAGAAATAAAGAAGAATATTAGAAAGGATGATAGAAATGAAGTTGGACCACCTAGAAATAATTCTAGGAACTTCACTAATGAGTCTAAAATTAATCATTTTAGACCACCTAGAAACGACTCTAGGAATTTTGTTAATGAGTCTAGAATGAATAATTCTAGACCACCTAGAAATAACTCTAGGAATTGCAATACGTCTAGGAATAACGACTTTAGATCACCTAGAATATTTTTGGCTCAACCAAGACATATGCACAACCCGAATGTTATATGTCATTATTGCAACCGGGTAGGACACATTGCGCCCGTATGTTTTGCAAAACATAGAGATTTATCTTTTGACTATGAGTGTTATTTGCCTAACCCCCAAGGACCCAAAAGAGCCTGGGTACCGAATATTTTTAGGTACGTTTGCAGGTGTGCTTGAAGACTACAATATCGTAGTAGATGCACCAAGCACGAAACCTTATTGCATCGAGGGGGAATTTCGGTTAGTTATCATATTTTTGATAAAAACATAATAGTTGATATGTGTTAACAATTAATATATCTTTGTTAACAATTGATATTAATTATTTTTGTTGATTCATGTTTTGATAACTTTTATCTTGAATAACAATTGGTATCAATTATTTTTGTTAAAAATAATGATTGATTCATGTTTTGATGAATATTTTTTTGGTTTGAATAACAGTAGATATATTCTTGAAAAATAAATGATTCATGTTTTTAATACAACTATTGGTTTGTTAAAAAAATTAACTGTTGATATGTTCTTAAGTAATATGATTTGCGAAAAATAACCGTTATTATGGTTGTTATGTTTTTACTAACATTTGGTATTATTTCATGTTGGTATGATTTTTTAAATATCGTCAATGTATATTCCTCATTGTATTTCTTATTTTATTCTTGACACTAACAATTGATATACCCAAAAGGGGGAAGTGTCGAAAGGGGAAAGTAGCCTTTGTATACTCTTCTTTTTGCTAATGCCAAAAGAGGGAAGAAATTAGGCGATATGCATCAAATAAGGGGGAATGAATCTACGTTATAGTATGCCTTATTTGAGGAGGAATTATCATTAAAGGGGAATAGTTTGCATGAATTGTATGTTGAGATATAGCATGAATTTAGGGGAAATCCAATATGCATATCTCCTGTTGTTTGTCATTATCAAAAAGGGCGAAATTGTAGAAAATCATTCTATCCATGATATGTACGCTTTGGTTGTACTAGCATGATTTTCAGGTATAGGTTTTGATGAATGACAAACAATGAAGTCAACTTGTTAAACAATGTTATTGTATGACAAACAATGAAGATGCATTAGCAAACAATCAAGATTGAATGCCTAGAAGCATATTGATGAATGGATTGCATGTAAAAGCCAAGACGAGCTCAAAAGTTCAAGACCGAAGACCCAAGGCATAGGTCGCTAGGTAGAACCAATGTAAGAGCAACGTTTAAGTTATCTCGTCTTTTGGCTCAACATAGGTCATCATTAATATGCATAAAATCATTTTATTAAATCATATATATCATAAATATTTTTAATATACTTCAAACAAAATGATTTTAACGTCTTCATTTTAACCAAAATGGTTTTTGAAGTAAGTTTTCGATTCTGGTATATTCTGGTATATTCTGGTATACTTCAGCTTTGATTCTGGTATACTCTGGCATATTCCAGCTTTGCTGGAAATTCCGCAAGGCAACATAATCTATTATGTGATTGGAATAATCGATTATTTCACTATCCGTTCCCAGTTTTTGAACACTGTAACAACATAATCGATTATGCATATCCAATAATCGATTATTCTGCATAAAATCAGCTTCCGATTTTGTAACGGTAAGCTGAAAATCGATTATCCAAATCTGATAATCGATTATCTTGGCATAAAATCAGCATAATTGATTGTCAATTAAGCAACGGACATACAACTTATAACACCTATAAATAGAGGTCTTTTGAGCTGAATTGAAACACACAACACCTCTCATTATTCATATACATATTGATCATATTTGTGCATCATCTTAGAGCTTTTGTTGAGCCATTTGAGAGACAACTTTGAGTTGTTCATAGAGCTTATTTTGTATCTCTTTATCCACTCTTATTAGAGAGTTATTGTTGTAAAAGAGAAAGGTGTTTGAGAAGACCATATCTTCTCATTGATTGTCGGGTTTGCTAAGTACCCTCAATCTTAGTGGTTGAAGTCTTGTGGTGCGGTATCCACGAGCAAGTTGAAGTCTTGTAGAGTGTCCATATACAAGCAAGTGTAACGGTTTCTTAGGCACCCGTAAGCTTAACGGAGTTAGTGGAATCTCGAGAGAGTCTCTCGGGGACTAGACTAACCACAAGTTGTGGTGAACCAGGATAAATTCGGTGTGTTCTTTCCTTACTATTTTAATTACCGCATTTACTTTATTCCTGCAATTTTAATTCCGCAATATTTATCAATATTCTCGTGCCGCACTATTCAGCCCCCCCCCCCTCTAGTGACGGGCATAAATCCTAACAATTGGTATCAGAGCCTAACTCTCTAAAAGCCTTAACCGGTTGAGAGAACGATATATTTTTTTTTGTTGAGAATATTGAACGCAGGAATGATGAGCGAAGGACACTCCACCTATAGGCCTCCACTATTTGACGGAACAAATTACACATATTGGAAAGAGTGGATGAGAATCTTCATCCAATCAAATAACTTTCGCTTGTGGCAAATCATCAAGAACGGTGAACAAATGCCAACAAAGAAAGTTGGGGAAACCACGGTTCCAAAGGAGGAAGATGAATATGATGCCGAGGACGTCAAGAAAGTTGAAAATGACGCAAAGGCCGTCAACTTATTATATTGTGCGGTGAATCCAGATGACTATCGGAAGATTTCTTGCTGCACAACCACCAAGGAGATGTGGGATAAACTCGAGATCACTTATGAAGGTACGTCTCAAGTCCGAGAATCTAAAGTTGATTTTCTAACACATGAATATGAACTCTTTAAAATGAGGGAGAAAGAACCCATCGGTATTATGTTCGAACGATTCTCAAAAATCGTCAACGATCTTCATGCTCTCGGGAAAGTGTACACGAACAAAGATCTTGTTCGAAAAATCCTACGGAGTCTCACTCCCGAATGGAATTCCAAAGCCAATGTCATCCAAGAGTCGATAGGAATCACGGATGTCACAATTAATGGACTAAGAGGTAACCTCGAAACTTATGAAAGCACAATTCTTAATCCCTATCTTAGAAGTAAAAGTTCGAATACTTCCTTCAAAGCCTCATCTTCTAAAAGAGTAGAGGTAAGTGATTCGGAAAGCGATGATGATATTATTTCCAATGATATAATTGAAAAGTTTTATTAGTTTATGAAGAAGGAAATAAAGAAGGAAGAACCAAGTCCTTCATGCCAAAATTGTGGAAACCTTGGCCACACCAAATCACATTGTCCAAAACCCAATGACAAGAAAATGAAGAAACACCGTAGGCGCGTGACATGGGATTCGGACAGCTCGGGCGATGAAACTGCCGCACTATGCCTCATGGCCAACGAGGAAGAAGAGGTAAGTAATTCTAACTCTTACTCGTTTGAAGAAATGCAAAATGCCTATGATGAATTTTATGGTGAATTTATTAAAGCTTCCAAAACCATAAAAGAATTGAAGAAAATAATTTCTTTTTAAGAAAAAGATTTTGAAAACTTGACTCGTGATAGTGAGAAGTTAGAAGAAGAAAATAAATTTTTAGAAAATGATAATATTGATCTTAAAAATAAAATTAAGGAAATGAATGAAGCCTCTTCAATTGATCAAAGTTCCAATTGTTCTTCCTGTAGTTCTTTGAAAATAGAGAACATAGAACTTAGGAACACACTAGAAAAGCGTAGCGTTGATGATCCTAAAACAATTGAAGAAATTAAGAAGAATATTAGAAAGGATGATACAAAATGAAGTTGGACCACCTAGAAATAATTCTAGGAACTTCACTAATGAATCTAAAATTAATCAATATCCGTTGCCAGTTTTTGAACACTGTAACAACATAATCGATTATGCATATCCAATAATCGATTATTCTGCATAAAATCAGCTTTCAATTTTGTAACGGTAAGCTGATAATCGATTATCCAAATCTGATAATCGATTATCTTGGCATAAAATCAGCATAATTGATTGCCAATTAAGCAACGGACATACAACTTATAACACCTATAAATAGAGTGTTAGATAATACTCTTAACGCTAGAGGGGGGTGAATAGCGTTATAATAAAAATTAGCGTAAACTTGCGGAATTTAAAAATTGCAGGAAATAAATAAGTGCGATAAGTAAATAAATTAGAACAAACGCACCGATGTATCCTGGTTCACCACAACCCGTGGCTAGTCCAGTCCCCGAGAGACTCTCTCGAGATTTCCACTAACTTGTTAAGCTTACGGGTGCTCAACAAACCGTTACAATTTGAGGACACAAGCCTCAACAACCTTTGCTCGGAGATACAACACTCCAAGACTTCAACCAAGGAAACACAAGTTCCTTCTTACAACACAAGGGACTAACACTTTCCCTTCAAGTGTACAAAAACACTTAGCACTCAAACAAGACACTCTTTTAAGAGTAGATACGCTCAAGATCGCAACAACTTTCGACAAGAATTTGGCTCTCAAAAAGCAATAAAGTATGGAAGCTTTAGAAATTGTATGATCAGTTGTTGTGTTTGGAAGACTGAATTGAAGCTGTATTTATAGTTGAATAACCTCGTATTACCGTTGCCTAATTGCCAATTAAGAGTTGCTGATTT